>OX235265.1:68970076-71470076 GCA_944472135.2 Trichobilharzia regenti | reverse complement strand
CTTACTTTCTAGATTAAGCTTATGGCATATATGCGAAGTCCCTCATTGTGCAAACTATTTCAAACCTCTTGTGCACTTTGGGTTCTATACTCCAGTCTTTCGTTCGCTTAGTTTCCTATCTGCGTTACCTAACTCAGTAGTCTATTCATCATGTAAGAAACATTCGGTCTGCTAGAGTTTTCTTCAATGCAAGTTTCCTTGCGTCTTCACTTTTTTTTCTAGTTTCCCACCATGGATGGTAAACTACATAGAGTTGGACAGTTGTTCCCACTTACACTCGGTAAACTTACCATTTGTGTTTTAGTATTTGGAAAATTTTTACTTACTAATTGCCATTTAAAATTCATTTTTCAGCAAAGACCAAGATCTTGAAAGTCGACTTATGCCAATGCTGAAAGAAATTCTACACGAAAGAGGACAACGGTGCATTGAAGACTTACGGGCATTTATTTCGGATCACCAGCCCCATGAATCAGGGACAAATGAAATAGGCGAAAAAAGACATGACTAGTTTTCAAAATAACTTATTTTTTCTGAAACCCGTGTATATCAATTACCTTTTATATAAATATTCATTATCAGCATTTAGTTAAGTTCATATCCGGTATGCGCGCTACATTAAAAAAAAGAACGATTGTATTTTATTAGAAGAATTTGATGATTGTCTAATCTTGTTATTGCTGAATTTGTTTGCTGCAATAAAAATACACACATTCATTTCAAAATAATTTTGCTTGTTGCTGTTGTCACCAAGCGCAAGACTCAAAAATGTATTATCAAAGTTTGGAATATGTGTGTAACTGGGCGATTATTAAAACAAAAGAGCTTTACAAGTTTATTGTGCAGTCAGTCGTAAAGTATGTACATCTTTCACAGTTGTGGCTTTGGTTGCTGTTGATCTGTATATAGGTCTTCCAGCGATGCAGAAACCTCATCCATGAAAGGAATCGCAGCGGAGTCATACCATTTTCTATTTTCAGGATTTCCTGTAAGAGAAGAAAAATATCATTTGGAGGGGGAGAGGGAGAAAAATCGTAACTTGCTGCAGCTGTCTTGCATAATTTTGTGCTTTTTTCCAGTTTTTAAAACTTACGTGTTGGAACTTTCCTAAGCCTATCGGTCACATAATCTGCTCCAACACCTGCCTGTTGTTGCATATCCCATTTGGGTTCAATTTGATTGTCGTTGGTTATATAGGTATAAGTTCCTTTCTTTTCACCCTGTGAAATAAATGGAAGATTTTAACAGCGGTAAATTCTGTTTCTCGTCATGGTCGCATTATTGTATAAAATGATCCGTATAAATTGTTCGTAGCAACAGTTCTTAGAATTATAACTGGGTTTCTTATACGATTTCTGATTATGAATTTTTGTGAATAACAGCGTGTGATAATCGGTTTGCAGCATATTCGAACTCTGCTTGATTATTATTCGTTTTAGAATAGTGAGTCGCTAAGGAGATGCTGCTCAGCTTTTAGTACTCAGTTCATGTTGAACAAAGTGGGCAGTACATGTTCCGTATAACTGATGTGCATTCCTCTTCAGGCTGTGTACTTTACTCAGAAGTGTATCAGCCCCAGTTGCCTCACTTTAAAGGAGGAGAGAAGGCGAAGTGATGAATTTCAGAAACGAATGTACGGTGTTTTAAAATTTTAGGCTCCGGAGTTTTACTGTTCTGATAGCTTCATTTCGAATGAAGGCTTTGTGAGATGGGGTAATTTTTTAGAGCATTACTTCGCTGAAGTCAGCAATCGATATCGTGAAGCCACTGCGTAAAAGTGAATATCGTTTTTGAGGTTAACGTTAGTCTGACTTTTTGAGCATGGAGTTACGCTACCTATACAGAATCCGTTAGAATATATTTTTGCGACCACAGCCGATTTGATGGTTGGTCATTCAGGAAGAAGGTAAATGTGAGAAGTGACATTTGTCATAGTGAATCAGTAATGCCAGTTATCGTGTTGTCAATATTTAGGTAGGCAAGTGAATTCACAGTGACACTGAAATAGGTGGCATGGATGTATTGAGTGCTCATATTTTGGAGTCCTGATGTAACGCACTCAATGCCCTCAACGCTGCTTATACAACCGGTCGTAGCAGAATGCAGATCAAGCATACTTATTTTCCACTATATCTGTATTTTAGTTAATTAGTTTAAATTATTCGAATTTAACTCCGTTCCGAAGACTTCAGTTAGATGGTATGCATTCTGCAATCTGTAAGGTTTGTTTCCATGCTAGGGGGTTGCTGGAACTTACTTTTCATTCTGAAACTGTTTTTTGTACTCTCTTGACGGGAATACTAAAGGACAAAATGATTGATTCAGTAATTATGTATATGAATGCACGCACACTCCCTTCAACATAACGGTTGTACGATTCTGATGTACGTTTTTTGCTCGGAGTTAAACTTGGCACTTCATCTACTGGAATATTTGCCAGTCAGTATTTCATTAATCGTATTTATCTACTCAGTAGAGTATCCTTCAAATTGTTCTATACACGGTGTATTCAAAAGCCTTTGTTATCAATAAGGTGGGGGTAGTTAAACTTACTTTGTTAATTTTCTCCGTTTCAGTGGATTTCTGTTGCTTCATAAATTGACACTGAAAATGATAAAAATACAATAATAGGGTTTACAAATACATTTCTTTTAGAGACTTTCTGAGTTTATATATAATATACGGTTACATTTACGCGTAGATGCCCTGGTCAACCACGTAAGTGGTGCTGTGTCGATTTCTGGGGAATGTATTCCTAAACTTCAACTAGTTTACTAGATGATGGTAAGCTCAGAAAAGTTGGAAGTTTGGTCGTGAAGTTAGCCAAATTCATCCTGTACTGAAGCTTTAGATAGCTTGAAATTATGTTCTACTCGGTATTATTTACAGATCAATGTCAGCTTTCATTGATTGAAGATACTATTCATAGCTCTTGTGTTTCATATCTAACTATTTAAATATGTTGTGTCATATTGGATTCCAGTGGTGATCTATCATTCTATATTTTCTCATTCTTTTTCGAAAAGCGTCTTGCACCGAAAGGTTGTCACACATGTCAGTTCCTTCTAAAAAAAACCTTGTGCATATGGAAGTATGTTCCAGACGCAGCCTGTGCCTTAAGTAGTTGCGAGTGATTGTTCTGGGGTGTTTAAGGATTTCGTCTCCGTTCCACTTACCACAAAATGTGGATAATACTCATTCAGTGTTAGTCTTTGAGATTAGCATTTAAGTCATACTATTTTGATTGTATACCAGTGTAATTGTCTAGTCCTTTGTTTGGTCCAGACTGAATTCTGTGAGTGAAGTTTGCAATGTGGCCGGCGTTCTAGGTGGCTCAAACATCATGGTGCGCTGTAAATTGTCTATAGTTGGTGGTTGGGGACAATGGGCAGTAAGCCTTGGACCTAAGTTTCGTGCTTGTTAGCCCCCACCAGCATCAGCAAGGCGGATCTGCAACTAGTCATACTATATGCTGACTAGTAGTGAATCGTCAACGCATGTTTTCCATATGTTTTTTATGAAGTGAAGTGAACCTTCCGGTTACAAGGCAAGCTCGTTTACCATTCAGCCACTGGGACCTGATTCAGTGGCCATGAATTCTAACTTCTACCAATTAGTGATTCAGTGCACGAGTCACTAGCGAACATCAGATTTATTTTCAAGAGTTGTTTTACCAACTCTGCAGTGTGGGTGCGTACTGCCGCTGATTCCCAAACTAGGGTGAAACAGCTGTTCAGTACTCCCTGTTGGTTTTTCAATGGGTCTCTAACTGATATCAGTCCGTGGTCAGACTCGAAAAAAAAACAAATCTAATCCTTACAAACCAACTCTTGAAGAAGTTTATTTCTGTGCGATTTGAGCACTCTTCAAGTTTTTCATTTCCTTGTCATTGAAACAATGAAAGATTATGTAACTTTGAATGAACGCTCAAATTACAAGAGTAGATTATTACAAGTTCGCATAAAAGAAAGCTACGATTTTCATATGCTTTCAGATGATATTGTTAATGGAAGTTCTATTCTGAAGAGAATAGTGTGGTTGATTGAACATTACTTTTGAGTTTCTCGTATACTCTCCACTATGTGATCTTATAAATGTATTTTCTCGGAATCTGTTTTATTCTAATTTGACTTTTTTCTAACAGAGTAAACCACTTCAATGTTAATTGGATTATTTGTTAATAGTGTGATATGTTCTCCTGGTTTTGAGTATTTGTATTAGATTACTGTTTACTTTCCTTGGGTCTAATAAAATCGCTAGTATTTGCATCTTCCTTTCCATTCTTAGTGTGAACAACTGAAATACAGGTACGTTTGGTGTATTTTAAGACAATTTTGATTAAAGAGAATGTCATCCCTTCACTTACGGTTCCTCATGACTATCTCTACTGTTTGTGTGTGTGTGTAAAGTTATCTGAATAAAATCCTTCAGTCGTCAAGAAATTATGGAGACTTCAGATGTGGCTTACGATTGATTATATTGAAAGTATTCTATGGAATTTGACAATTTCTTTTTCTACGTATTGATCAGATCTCCGAGGTATCTAGTGAGAATTTGAGTGGCTTGACCTAATATGACCACGATGGTAGTATGCACTACTGAATGACTTAATTAATTATTTGGCTTCTATTCAGGCCAATCTAGATGATTTAAATACCCGATAGCCTTCTTGCTTACAGGGTCAAGCTCATCAACAGTATACCTGGTTCGACTTAGCTAAGAAGTTCGAGTTACTTCAAACTCATGGAATCAATTAATCTAGGTTGCACGTTGTAGATGAAATCATCAGTTGTTGGGATTTAGATAGAAGCGTTTGAGCTCTCAACCTTATGCAAACAGGCATTTTTGTACCTATATATGTGCAGTATGCTCTGTCGTCTTATGTATTACGATTTTGTTTGGTCGTCGTCGTATTGAATAAACTGCAGCATTAGAGCTAAGAACAGCAGCATGCACGGGATAACATATCGGTTAATCTCTCAGTGATCTATTGATATGTATGTATGTGTAATTTTCTCGTCCGAGGTTGACATTGAGGAGGTTGTGCGAGGACGAGATGAGAGATTATAGGCAGTTGTGGACTCAGCTGGAGAGGACAGCAGAAAATAGAACAAAGTGAAGATATGTTGTTCAAGCCCTATGTTCCACTTGAAACCCAAGGGAATAATAATAAAAATAATGTATGATTTTCTGGGAGTTATATTTTTCTATGGTAATTATTTCCTAATTAAAATGAAATATGACCAACATTATTCTGAAATTTGTGATTTAAAATTTTCCCTTTTTGGGGTATGTTTTCTGCCAACTTATGCAGATAAGCAGCATGTTTATGAAAGTAGTCAGTCAAGAACATATACTCAAGATTATATTTAGTACTTTACGGACTAAATATGGGAGATGTAACTTATTGACTTCAGCGTCTTACTTTCATTTAGTGGATCTCAGGATGCAATCCTTCTCCGTCTGCATCAATTGGGCAATATGATTAGTCGTCATACATGTTTGGCTGATATAGCCTGCTACGTGAAAAATATGATCTGTGCGACAGAGTTCGGAGTGTATTTGTGTGCTTTTGGAATTATGTAGGCGGTTATCACGTTTTGGCTGCATACACTGTGGAAGTCGATTTTTTCTTGAGGTAACTGAAACAGAGAGAATAAGTGTTGCATGGTTGCAGTGTCCATGGGACAACTACTTGAGGTCGGCCATACACGACATGTTTGAATTGGTTTTTACAGTAGTTCCCATATTGGCAACCTACGGCTAGCTACTGACTGCCGTAGGGCGAATCGGAATGTAGTAATTTAGGGGTAAACCTTTTCTACCCTCCTGTCTTCGAAGTAGACAGGTAGCTGGTGATTTGAAAGAAAACACCTTTCTATTGTTACGTTCTTTTTTCCCAGCAGTACGACTTTGTCCATAGACCCTCAGCATAGCATAAATTTATTATTAAGTATTGGTTTGTTGTAGGGATTTTGTTTGATTGCATGGAGGATTTGATCATGAGCTGACATCAGTTAGAGAACCACTGGAAAACCTGGGAGTACTGGACAGCTCTTTCGTCCTAGTTTGGGACCCCTCAGCAGTACGCACCCACCGGGATTCGAACCCAGGACCTTCTGGTTACAAGGCGAGCTCGTAGACCATTGAGCCACTGGGACCCGATCCAATGGTCCTTGAATTCTAACTTCTGCCAGTTCACGACATAGCGCGACCACTTCGCAATGTCTTCTTCGATGAGTTACTGCCTCATCTTCAACCTGCTGTACCCTACTGGTCACGGCTTCCCACTAGAACCCCAGGTTAACTGCCTGAATAGGGCCAGTCACTAGTGAGCATCAGATGAATTTTTAAGTATTGGTTTGTTGTAGGGATTTTGTTTGATTGCATGGAGGATTTGATCATGAGCTGATAAAAAAACGCGGTTATGTTGTAATAACTTACTCCACAGGAATTTCGATTCGATCGATTTCTAAGTGATCGTAGTATAATTAAAACGACACAGATTGTAACGATTGCCACGAATGCGACCGCTATGATAACCGTGGCCATTTGTTCTCGCTGAAATATATAATGAAAGAAAAAACAACGAAAATTTATCACATGATAAATGATTAAAAAGGTAAATCAACAGAATTGTGGAAAAATCCTTAACAAGTTTACTTTTCCCATTAGATTGTAAGTATGATGAAGAAAGTTTGTAGCTCAGGTGGATGATTTCGATGTACTTGTGTATTCTGAGCTGAATGGTTTATTTGCGAAGCTTTCACTGTCCTACTAGGCAACATCTTCAGCGCATACTTCAACTTATTGAAGTGAGCTGTTACATTTCTACACGAGTTTATTAGTCATCTCCTCTGGTGACCTTGCACGTTATTGGTTGTTTTTGCGTGTTTTCACACCTTCTAGGCAACTTGTATTGGAACTGATTGTTTCCTTGACCTGAAGGTTGACCTTTTGTGTGTGTGACATTTCCTCCTTATCGGTTGGTAAATTTTGTCTATGTCGATATGCCCATTGATTGATGATTCACTGGAACTCCATGCTTCTAAAAATTCTCTAGCATTCTTGGTATTTCGTCTGTATAACATTTGAACGTTGTCTTAGTCGAATTAATATCCGTGGTTGTCTGTATGCAGCGATATGAGGGAGTTGATGTCATGTCTTTTGACGGCTAGCTTATAATCTTGGATACGAAGACGAAGTGGACGTCTACTTTGGCCAATGTAGTGTTTTTCACAGTTGTTACAATTTATTTTGTAGGTGATGTTGGTTTTGTCTTTCGTTGTTGAGTCTCTTAGTTGACATAGAGCTGAGTGAAGTGATTTTGTTGGTTAGTGTGCCACGTGAATTCCTTAAGGTTTGAAGAGTCTTACAGTGATTTCTGAGATGTCTTTTAAATATGGTAGGGCGATTTTCTTAGTGTTTTCCTTGGGGGGCTTTTGGGTTAATAGGTTGGCTTGGGGTAGATGTCTTTTGATGAAGTTCCGTGGATATCCGTTCTTTTAGAAGACGTCCATGAGATATCTTTCTTCAATTATCCTTAAGATTGGAGTGCTGTCATGAGTCCTGACCCTTTTGAATAGTGGTCTTGTATAATGATGGAATCTTCTCCTAACATGGGTTGCGTAATGATTAGGGTGATCTGAACTGGATTTTCCACGCAGTAATTTGCACAAACTTATCACATATCATAAAAGGTAGAGAAAAGGAATGCAGTGAAACCATAATAAACGGAAATGTAAGGAGAGAGTAATTCAATGAAGAATAATGAGGGTTCAGTAGAACTAGAAGATCACTTGAAATGAAAACATCTGCACCACTGAAAATGATTTCTAGCCTTTTTACCAATAGTATGCAACCATTGAGTGATAGCATAAAGAGAACGTTGGTCAGGTAGCCTACATCCCCCATTATATATGTGTAAAACTTGTGTGCCGAGGTAGTATGTAATTTCACGTTCAGTTATAGCATCACATAAAATAGGTTGGGGAAAAATGACATTAGAATCTAATGTAACAGGGTGGAGAAAGAGATTGACAGTTGGACTTTTACTTATTGAATCAACTGAGAACACGTGTCACAGGGATGGATGACTCAGCATCTATCTCGGACATCTGGAAATTTTTCCTACCCTTGGTACAAATGGGAAAGAAGATCTGTGAAATGAAGTATCTAAGTTGTCTAGTTACAATGAATAAGATTATGAACGGTAATTTGCCTTCGAAACGCCACTCAGTAAAGTAATATGGAGTTTATACCCCCCTTTCGCACTGTGTGGCTGAAACCAAGGACTTCATGGAAAGTTGCTATATTTTGATCTACTTATTCTTAAATCTTGCAGACTGATCCGTCAACACTGCTAGTCAAGGAAGACCACAGCTTGGCAAGCGTAACACAACTTATAGCCAACCCATGAATTCTAACTTCTACCAATTCGTGATTTAGTGCTACCACCAATGACATTGGTTAGTGGTCGCGCTAAATCATGAATTAGTGGAAATTAGAATTCGTTGGCTGGATATTGAATCGGGTCCCAGTGGCTGAATGGTATACAAACCAGCTTGCCTCGTAACCGGGGGGTCCTGAGTTCGAACCCCACAGTGTGGGTGCGTACTGCCGATGATTCTCAAACTAAAATGAAATAGCTATCCAGTACTCCATGTTGGTTTTCAATGGTTCTCTAACTGATACCAATCTGTAGTCAAACTCGAGAGAAACAAATCTAATTCTTACAAATCAACTATTGAAAATCAAATATTTTTATTCAAGCTATTGTATAAGCGGTTAGAATGTCACTGACAATTTTACACCAAAGAATACCGGGCTGGAAAACGCTCAACCAATGACATTCATATTTACAACGGCAAGCGTCGTCTAATGTTTCGAAGTTATCAGTTGAATTCCAATTTACAGTGTAACTTTAGGGAGAAAACGATTGTGAAGTAAAGAGCAGTGTGTAGTTGTTGAAGACTATTCAGAAGGTTCAGACATGCTTTCACGCATGGCGCATTGTTTAGAATTTTGACATGTGATTCAATTTTGACTAATTCTTCACTAATGATAAGTACTAAAGTCAGATATCTGATCCGTTATTCGGCGTTTAAATTATTGAATTGTTTTCATTTTGCAAGTGCACAAATCTAGTAACTTTGTTATTTGCCTTACTATCGAGTAATATAATAAGTTAGGCATGATTTTCTGAGCTGTTAATCATTGATTGGCTTGAAATTAGCTTAAACTGATCTTGAGTTGACTGATATATTGAATCATGATAGTTTCACAGACCAGCAGCGTAGAATAATAATTACTTTTTTGTGAAGTCTGTGGCACAGCGGTAGAATGCTCTCCAACCACGCATGTGGTCTGGGGTTTGATCCCCGGTCGACACACTACTTTACCTCTCTAAGCCAGTAATGAGACTGGTAAAGAGGGGAGGTTGGACATGAGGGTAGCAACCCCATCCCGTAAAAATCAACTTCAAGCCTCTAGCGTAAAGCCCTGTGTTCCACTAGGGACGTAAAGGAATAAAAATTTTCTTTACAACGGACAAGAAGCAAATAAAAGTCCTTTTAGGAATTTGTAAGAAGAAACACGACCCAGTCAGATTCAATAAGTTCCCATTCAAAGTGAAGTCAAACCATTTAATCTATCTTAGTTATACGTCACTCTGTAGATTTGCGCTGATAAATAAATCTAGTATGATAACGACATGTCTGCACACTGTTGGTTTCGCTGAGAAATAACTGAATCAGAACATATCACACTATTATGGTGCACTTGATCAGTTTCGGACATCGAGCAAACTCTTAAACTAACATCACAGTCATCTACGTAGTAAGTGGGAATTTTTACTAAAGGAGTATGACTGGAACTTCATCAAATCTCAGAGGCTATAGCGATCCACATGTTAAATCCTAAGGTTTGCATACAGAAGAAGTTTGGTCAGTCACTGAACATATGATGGACCTTATATGTTTCAACATTTTCTAATTTAATTATCTAGAATTTTTAAAATCTTTTCCTACCATTATATTTCTACTCCTTATAACACTCATCTTAACTTGACCCTCTTTCGATTTGAGCTATCCTCAACTCAATCCTATCAATTATGTTACGCTACCCATTTGACTTATTTTATTTTAGTATCTTCCCAATTAATGTTTTCTGTATTACAAAAGTGGTATTTAAAACCGTCAACTTTAGTGACAAATCTTTGAAAGTGTTCCTTTTGTTTATGTGAATATAATTTTATTCCTTTGCGTTTCGAATGGAACGCAATACTGCAAGCTTGAGCTTTATATCTTCTATCGCTGTGGTTGATTCTTTTTTTATGCGGTGAGTTTGTTACCATCCCCCTTCCAATCCTCCTTATTTACAGAGGGCTTACTACCGGCTAAGTGAGGTTTAGGGGTGCGTTGGTTGGGCGTCGAACCATAAGGCATGGTTGACGAGCATTGTGCCAGTGAAATACCGACGAACACATGTGAGCATGTATTATGTAGCTTAGGAATTATATCCTCGCTGAACACCACTTCTACCATAATTTTATTTGAGAGAATTTTCAAAACACTGTTAACGAATAACTTTCAGTTTGTGTAGTTAATCATAATTACGTAGGATTGTATTTGTTTCACTTCAGTCAAAATAATAAAGCATTTATAGATTATTAGATGGTTAGAGGCAATCGTCAGGAAGCCTTAGACCTAAATTTCCTGCTTTTTGACAATATCGACATATCAGACAAACTCATGGTATCGTATGACGTGACCTCCTTGTTTACAAATGTACCACTGATGGAAACAATTGATATAATTTGTAAACAAACGGATCTACTACCATTACCGGAAACAGAGATGAAGCGACTTCTACTGCTCTGCACAAAAGATATACAATTCAAATTCAACAATCAACTTTACCGACAAACCGATGGGGTCGCGATGGGTTCGCCTCTGGGACCTATCCTGGCTGATATCTTCATGGGCTACCTTGAACAGACACAACTAAGTTCTGCTATCAATGGAACAACCTACTATCGCCGATATGTTGATGACACATTTGTTGTTTGCAACGATATGGATCACGCATCGGCACTATATGATCGCCTAAATGAGATCCATCCAAATATCAAATTCACCATGGAATATGAACATAATAATGAGTTCAATTTCCTGGATCTAAATGTAAAAAGAACAAACGAAGGCACGGTCGAAAAGTCCATCTATAGAAAAGAAACCTGGACTGGACAATATCTTCACTATAACAGCTTTTGTCCCATAAGCTATAAACGTGGATTAGTGAGGACTTTGTATGACAGAGCCAGAAAGCTATGTTCACCAAACAGGGTCGAAGAAGAATTAGTTTTCGTCGAGAAATGCCTAAGGGAAAATGGATACCCTAAGGGATTTATACAGAAGTATAGCAGAGAAAAAGATGAGAAAGAAAAGCATCCAACTGTAGAAAAGAAAAAAGTGTTTATCTGTCTACCATACAAAGGAGATGCAGTGTCACAAAAGATTGACAAAAGACTGAAAGGTGCAATAAATAGAAGCTTCCCGGCAGCAAAACTCATAACAGTATACAGCACCACTCCTTCTTTAATCCACTCAAAACTGGATAAATACCCTGCTGATGTCACCTCCAACTGCGTTTATGAATTCACGTGCACTTGCGGGAGCAAGTACATTGGAAGGACAGAAAGAAGGGCTTCTATCCGGTTTTCTGAACATATTCCCAAAAACCTGTGCCTGAAAGGAAGCAGATATTCCCAGAGTGCAATTACCAGACACATTGTTGATACCGGACATCTCGTAGAGATTTCTAAGTCCTTCAAAATATTAAATAGACAAAGGACAGCAAATTTACTACGATTTGCCGAAGCAATCGCAATCAAAAGACTTAAACCAGACTTATGCATACAGAAAGAGAGTGTGATTAACCTCTCACTCCCTTGGTAACAGAATTTTGATTTTGATTAGTCATCCAATTCAGTGATCTCAACTCACTGAACAAATCTTAATCTCATAAACTGTAACCGTTTTTGTTTCTTGAGTTGCTATGTGAACCTAAAAGCTAACACTGTTCTGTTAATCAATTTTTTCTGTTTTCTCTCTTACCCCTCCCCCTCTTTTCAACTTTAAAAGCGTATAAATTGATGATGAAAACTTAAACTAAAAACATTGTAATGCTTTCATTTAGATGCGTCAATTTTATAGTATCTCTTTTCTACCACCACTCGAACATTAAAGTATGTTATTATCATCTATATAACCATTGTAATTTCAGGTAGTCTGCAGCTGATGAGAACCTGTGAAATAGAATGATATCATTTTACACTGCAAATTTCGTCTTGCTTTCTTTATCGAGACACTTCAAATCTATTTACAGTCTTTTTCGACTTTTAGCTGTCCTTCATTTTTTTATGTCACATCCTGACTAATAATATATCCATGAAAATCAGTCAAGGGTATATAGACAATTAAATTGACTAGAAGGCAAGTACATTTAAGAATTAAGACGCTTTAACAGTGGAGACTAATAGTTACCATATAGGGCAGAAGTTAAAATGTCTGCACATGAATCTCATAATGTTAGACCAATCATTATTTACTTTTGTGAGTGTGTTTGCGTGTGGAATATGTTTAAATAAATAATTCACAGTATTAGTAATGAATGCGTCGGTGGCATGGTGGTTAGTACGCTCGCCGACCATGTACATGGTCCGGGGTTCGATCCCCGGCCACTGACTCACTCCTTTACCTCTCTAAGTCAGAAATAATGCTGCTAAAGAGGAAAGGTTGGGCATGAAGCTAGCAACCCCATCCTGTAAAAATTAAACACTGCTACAGAAACTTCAAGCCACTAGCTTGAGGCCCTATGTTCCACTGGGAACGTGAAGGAAAGAAAGAAAGAAAGTAATGAATGACCGATTGGCACACAAAGAAAACAAACATCAACTATAATAGGCGATAATTTGAAGGAGAAATAAAAGTCTAGTTGGCGACTGGACTCGAACCAATGGCCTCAATCAAGTGAACTACGACAGCTGCCTACCAACCAGGCAGCTAATCATTTCAATACCGCCATCACCAGAAAGACTATTTCGCATGTGAAGGAACCATATGTTGTTATTTTCATTCCTTTGTGTTCCGAGTGGAACATAGAGCTTCAAGACTGAACTTTGAAACTTTCGAAAGTGGTGCTGCCTTTTTACTGTGTGGTGGTTGCTAGCCTCATGCCCAACCTTTCTTTGTCGTTGGGTTTACTTTAGGCTTAGGGAAGGTTTAAAAAGAAAATCAACCCCCAGACCACGTGAGACATGGTTTGACGAGGATCCTAACATTAAATCACCAACGCACGAATCATATGTTGCTGTCTGTTTATCGTCACACTGACAACTGCCCAACTAGCTCTCCTCCTGTCAGTCTTAATCGTATGCTGAATTAGATGGACAGGAGCGGATTGTTAAAACTGATGGTGAGGAGGTTATCTGTGATAGTCTTAGGTTGGCCAATTACTGTTGATGTTACAGGTGATTTTATTATATCAGTTGCTATGACGACAGTATTGACAATAAAAAAAAGTAAAGAAATAACACAACAGTATGAACTTTGTTCAGCTTAAGGATAATACTCAGTTATGTTAGTTACCTATTCAAATAATTTTGTTCAGAATTCAATGTAACTAAGTGTGTACATGTATAAACAATAGTTTTTTTGTTTTAATTTAAAAAAATCATTATATAAAGGCATCTGTTATAATAATGGTTTAAAATATATAAACATAAATACTGTTAGAGAAGTTTGTGAACTTTGTAACTTATTGTTAAAACAGCATTGTAATATTTCATATAACAAAAATATTCTATTAATACTATTATTCTTGTTAATGTGAGTGGACGTTAGGCTGTATGAGCGAGTAGAATTCATTTAATGTAGAACACAATACATTGCTAAAAATTATTATTAATACTGTCTCCTTTAGTTCCGAGAGGAACATAGGGCTTCAGATGTAACAACAGAAGACAGGGGCCAGGCAACAGATCGTTTATTAAGGAAATCAGCACGTACTTATAGATTTTCATGTACTTTATTATAGATTATTGTTAGCAGAAAAACACAGTCGTCTTCTGATTGGTTGTTTCTCACTGAAAGTTAATCTTTCATCTCTTTGTGGCTGTTTCTTGAATATCAGATCATCTCTATGCTAATTGTATCCGCCTACTCAAAGTCTGGTGTGATTGGTTGTTGAGTCAGTCTTTGGTCTTGTTTTTACAAGACCAATATTTAGGACATAAACATTGACGTAAATTACTGTCTACCAATTTGGCTAGCAGCCATCTCTCATCACACAGATGCACATCTCCATTGCGTTCGATTCTCCACCAACGTTTTCACCTGGTTCCACGTCTGCCCACATGTTTTCATCTCCTCTTCGCATGACCTCTTCTTCCATATCACCTTCACACTGAAAGCTAACTCACCGCTTCCCATTCGGGTTCCACTCAAGAGATGGTCTGGCGTGTGATGTCACTCACTTGATGTTTCTCTCAGATAATGGCCAATCCATCTCCTTTTCTTCCTGATTGTTTGTTGCAGGATTATTTTCTGCTGGGTTGGTTCGTTCATCTCCAGAGATCCCTGTTGCTGATGTTTTTTGGCCGGCCATCTGATCTTGAGCAGTATTGAGCGAAGACAGCTGTTGATGAAGGTGTGTAGTTTGTTCGAAGTGCCCGTCGTGACTAGCCAAGTCTCTGATCTGTATAGTTAGTGTGAGAGAATACCATGTGTCTACTCATTGGCGTTACTGCTGACTGAGTTCACTCAGTCACTCATCAAGTTGGATGACTCACTGAACTTCAAAATGATTTTAAGATGGTTGTAGGAGATCTGCACAAGTCACTAACCTAGGTTTCAAGTTTATTGGCACTAGTTAGCAAAGTCTAAGGCTTCCTGGTGATTTTCTTCAAAATGTAATCTGTTAAAGATATTTAGGATTCTTAATGAGACTGTAATTAGGTTGACATTTAAACCAACCAACCAACCAACTCTCTCAGAGATGAACTTTGTTGGCCTAAGGACCCGTTATATCCAATTAGGAAAAATAGTATAATTTACCAAATATCATGTAGCGACCGACTGTGAGGTCAACTACATAGATCAAATTAGTAGATCACGGTTAGCTAGATTATTGGGACATGAAAATTTAGCTAGACCTAGAATAACCTAAGCCACTGCATTGCATTCACTTGCAATAAGGTGGAACAGAGTGAAAGTACCAAAAAGTATTTTAGTTAGTTGGAGAGAGAGGCTATTCACTGAGTCTTTCTTTGTTCATAGAATCAACACTGAACACGTGCGATTGAAGTGATGAAACACCTTTACCGGAGATATGGGAAATGGTAAGAAACAGCAAAGGGAAAGGAGAGAGAAAGTGAGAGGAAGAAATAATGAAGCCGTGTGACTAACTGATATGATTATGAGTGATAAATTCTGCTCGAAACGTCATCCAGTCACTATAAATGCATCACTGTGTGATATTTAAAAAATAAACTTATCTAATATGGAATTACATGCTATCACAGTGCCCATGTTCTGAAAATATATATTAGGAACAAATCTTATTCACCCATAAACTTATCACTTGCGGTAAAACTAAAATTAGATTGAACATCTGATAACCTCAATGAACATTGTGCATGTTGAGTTTTTCGTTGGTAATAACCTACTCAAAATTAAGCGATACAATCTTTCGCAGACGAGGAAAACACAGGTGTTATTAGTATGCCACCTAGAATTCCCACACAACTGTCACATTTTCTATGAGCATATCAGATAAAGAGTAATAAAAATGTTCACAAGCAAATAAGTGGAAATCAGAAACTTAGAGATTATAAGGTGGTTGATTTTAGTTAGAGAATCACTGAAAACTAGGAAGTACTTGGATTGCTGTTTCATCCCAGTTTGGGATTCATCAGTGTTATGTACAAATCATCCTAGAGAGTACAAGACCTACCGGTTACAAGTCGAGTTCGTTAACTACTCAGTTGTTGGGACGTAAACCAATGACCCATCACTTCTAATTTCTTCCAGTCAGCTATATATAGTGCACCCGCTAGTCAGTGCTAATATACTCATAAACAGCTTTATGGAACCTACTGTTCACGATCTTCTTATACAACTCCGGGCAATGTCAGCTCACAGTCAGTCACTGGTGTTTTCTAGAATAATTTTTAAGTGTTAGTTTGCAGTGATTGGATTGATTTTAAGACTGGTCATGAAGTGGTTTTGTTTAGAGAACTAGTGAAACCCACAGACGACTAGACATCTGTTTCATCCCAGTTTGGGATACTTCACAGTGAGCACTCATATGCCTACCAGGGATCAAAGCCAACACTTCCAGGTTACAAGAAATATGATATTACAAATAAGATTATCACAGGGGATCTTGAGCTATATCATCTATTTTCTTTAAACTGTATATTTCATCTTTCATGTTTCAACTAATTATTCTCATGAAAAGTATGCGCTTGGATACAATCTCTGAAAGAGTTGGTTTAAAAGTACTTTGGCAACCATTCTATGATCAGTCTACCGAAACATAGATAATTATGATCAGTATTTGATGATTAAGTCGAATTAAGCCCTGAATTTATGTAATATATCCTCTATCTATCAGCGGAGATTTCGTCACAAATCTAAATTAGTTAGAGAACCATTGGGAACCAAGGAACACTGAGAGTCTGTTTCGTCCTAGTTTGGGTCTCTTCATCACAGCACACCCATGACCCTAGACGGGGTTGAAAACGCATCCTTCAGGTTATAAGAGGTTGGAGATCAAGTTGAAGGTGTGTATTGTCTAGAAATTTGTTAATCATCACTGAGGGGTGCATTTGAAGCCCTGGAGTAATATCGATTCTTGAGGCAACTTCAATATTTACCACTTGGTAGTTAAGCCAGTGGACTTCACAATTTAATCAATAGGTTGATTCTTGAACTGTATAATTTGTAATTCTATGACTACTTTTATTCCTTCTATCGTCCATGTTTACAGTTAAAGTACTTAATCCTTTGGAGGTGTAGTTGCATTGAACGAATTACTGAATCAGTGTCTCAATTCTCCCATATGTACCTTAATTTGTGCTTGAATAAATACATGAGAATACTAGAGATTTCTATTCTTTAACATTTATTCAACATTACACAAGGGATATAGTTGGAATTTTAAACATCAGTGTCAAGTTAGTTAATAATTCTAAATGATTTAGAGACTTATCGACCTTGTCACCGAAAGGCTTTCCAAGAAGCTACCGAAGACTTTCAATCAACAGCTACCTCCGCTAGCTGCGAAAGATCAAATAGCAGACAGGAAAGGATAAGTAACAAAAAGCTCTGGCAGTGAATCAGCCAAGAACCCATTGTCCAAGACATCACACAGTATGGATTAGATGCCTATGCTGGAGAGACAACTGAGTGGCATCCATAACACACAAAGCTGGCCCTCGAGTGGAACCAAAATGGAAAATGACGCGTTAAACATCTAAGGATGACATGGATAAAATCATATGAGAAAGAAAAGAAAGCTTGTTGGCATTCATGGAGCCATCTGAAAATGATGATTGGCAATCGGATAGAATGGCGATGTGCTGCTGGACCGGTATGTTCCACTTGGAACACATGGAATGAACAGCGATAATAAACAGGGCTTGTCATGTTATAAATTTCGCTTTTAGTTTTAGTAAAATGCTTAGACAGTCATTTCGTCCTAGTTTTGGACTCTTCATGAGTACCCATCCACACGACAGGGTTCGAACCCAGGACCTGCTGGTTACAAGACGAGTCCGCAGACCATCCAGTCACTGAGACACGATCCAGAAGTTGGAATTCATAGGCTACTGGATCGAGTCCTGTAACCGGAAGGTCCTGGGTTTAAACCCTGGTAGATGAATGAGTACTAATGAAGATTCCCAAACGGGGACAAAGCAGCTATCCAGTACTTCCAGGTTTTCCAGTGGTTCTGTAAATTATATTAACTCGCGACCAAACCTGTAATCGACCAATTCCCTGTAAATCACCGCTTGACTAGGTCTATTGTTATACGTTTGCACCACGTATTTAATAATAACGATAATATGATACATGCTTTTCACTGAGCTGATTTAACTAATTTAGGTCATTTGTCTGGATAATTAGTTCTTTCTTAAAAGTCATGTGTCCGTATCTGCGTGTGTGTGTGTGTTTGGTTGTTTGTTTATTTGTATGTGTGTAAAGTTATTCTGGCTGACCTTTAAAGTTACTTAAATTTATGGCTAATGTGAAGTATGTGAAGTTTTGCGGTACTGTACTCCATAAGACTCTAGCAGTTTCAAAGTGACTTTCTCAGTTAATGCTGTTGAAGGCTGTTTCAAAGTGGATGTGAAGTTAATTTAAAGAGTTGACTCCCACTCCACTGTAGAGCATAAATACTTTGTATAAATTAGACTTTTAATGTAAGATTGTTTGTATTGCTACCACATACCTCCATTCTCTTCGTCATACACTATCACTGCACAAATGTATATCTTAATGAAGGTTATTAAATAAACAATAGTATGACTCATTCAAACAACAACAATAACAATAGTATGTTTTTATAAGTTTTATTCTTTGTTTATATTTTAATTATTTAGGTTAAGTGTTGAATTTAAATGTTTTTTTTTGTGTGTTCAGATTATTCAGATGTATACAAATTCACCTGAACTAGATAGAATTCTAGTCACAAAACATTCCAGTCTATTAAAATAACCTGATAAAACCGAGGGGTACTAGGCACTTACTGAAATTCTAATTGAGCAACTCTCTAACTTTCTGATATCACATGTGACTTAGAAAACTCATCTAAACAGTTACGTTACATGTTGTTATTCAACGCATCGTCTATGTTAGCATTGTGATACTATTATGACTGCTACTTATAATTAGATATAAGTAGTATATCACTAAGCGAATTCAGAAAAGCAGCAGTATGTTTCGAACACTGGTAAAAGCAACTGAAGAACAGAACTGTGAGAAGGACTTTAGAAACACTGTACAAAATCCAACAGGCTATCGAATCTGGTGATATTCGACCGATTTAGGAATGATGTGCAAATAAAGCACTGGAGATATGGTATGCCAAATTTATTTACCTACAATGAACAATCCTAACAACGTTGTTGGTCTTTGCTTCCTTATTAATTAACGATTAAAGTTACTTTTCGACGAAATCATCAACTAGGCTGTACATTCTTGTATTTATAATAAATGGGTATGGAAGTTCCAGAATAATTTCCACCCCAAAGCTGGAACCCACGCTATGTATTCAAAAGAAATACGTCCAACTCTTGTCCCTGCCGTGGCCATCATAAACAGGTAATTCTTCTAATAGTGACTATCCCATTGCCTTTCTTATCCAAACTTTCTGTTTATTCATGTTATTTTAATTTTTTCTTAATCCCTATTTACACTATCATATTTTCATGCCCGAACTTCCTGTCGATTTTGTTATTTTATTATTTCTACATATGTAATCCCTAGCTGCATAAACAATTATTCGTCACATTAGTTATAATCCTACTAGACTTTTTATCCAAACATCCTGTCTGTTGTTGTTATTTCTACTTTCTCACCCCCAATTGCACAATATGTCAATCTTCTCAGTAATTACGATGCTACTTTGTCTGAGCTTTATACGTCCCACTGTTTATTATGATACTTTAATTCCTAATTGTAATTTTATTTATCTGACTCTTGACCAGAAATTATTCTGGAACTTTCATACCCATTTATTATAAAAATACACAAATGTACAGCCTAGCTGATGATTCCATCGAAAAGAACATTTTCTTCAAGATTAAAGTTTCACTAGAAAGTTTGTTTTTGTGAGGTAAGATTTGTTGCGATTAACAATTAGTTCGCGAAAATCAATAGGTATCATAGACATGGGTCCGACACCCACTGTATTCATGAGTGTATGGTGTCGACGAGTTCTAAAATATTGCAAAATAGTTATCCAATGTATCTTCCTTTCATTCTTTCGTTAATTACTTACGATCAATCTCAAAATCTCAAAGTCAGTTTTGTACAGCAACAAGTTATACTCATACCTATGACTAACTGTGAATGAATAGTCTCTTCAAATAAACAGTTTTATCATGTTAGATGGAAATGTTTCACATTGCTGCTTGTTTTTTGCACTGGTAAGCTGGTGAATATCATACAACTGGTAAAATAATTTAATTTGCAGAGATTTGAATTGTTTCAAGTTTGATCCCAAGTAGAAGTCAGTCAGGGAATCATTGGTAAACCAGGAAGTACTGGGCGGTTGTTTCGTCCTAGTTTGGGACTCTTCATCAGTGTGCGCTCACCAGGGTTCTAACACAGCAACTTAGGGTTTCAAGGAAAGCTCATCGATCATTCAGCCACTATGATTCCATTCAATGACCAGTTCATGAATTTTAATTTCTACCAGTTATTAATTTCAGCGCAACAACCAGACAACATCATTGGCGAGTACGTTTTCTCACGTCCGACCTGATGGAATCCTCTGGTGATAACTTCTCACTAAAACTTCAGATGACTTCTTCCTGGCATAAAATCACCGAAAACCGAATGAAAGCCATGTTTTCAGTCCTTCTGATCTAAATAATAGCGTAAATGCGTGTAAATTCGTAAAAACGATTAGAGATGACGTTATCAGCTTGTCTAATCAATTCTGAATTGTTTAATGAACAAGAGATTCGAAAATTTGATTATCCATCAAACTACATTTTGACAGAATCAATCAGCTCCTATCAGTCACCAAATGTCGTCTAAAAAGGCATATACAATTTATTGGCTTTAACTTAATAACTATATAGTGGAATAACTGTTTTTAAAAAATCCCTCCTGAAAGGTCGAATTCTAATACTGATACTTATTTGGATGTTTCAACTAACTTTGTAGTTATTATCCATTTTTCTCCTAGATTGTATATCATTGTTCTGCTGTTTGCATAATATCCATTAACTTCAACCTTATTATCAGTCTTTGTTCATGTTTATTCTCAAACAGTAATGCTTCTCTTCATGGTTGCGTAATATTTTGACAGTGTGTTGAATAAATCAAGATTATTCTTACCTTGGACTGTCTTAAAGAATTGTGGTGCATGATTCTTGTTGACAGAGTTTTGATCCTACCTTGTTAGGAATATTCTACTCGATTCCAAGATACTTCTTACGGTTAAATTGGTCAAATAATTTTGTTGCACAGTACCTTGTTTTGTAACTGAGAACTAATTTAATCTATATAACTGCCTAACGGTAAAACTACCAAAGAAGGGAGACTTACACCTCACTCTGCAAGAACTGGCGAGGAATCATGCTCATGTCGACGCCAAGTAAAATCCTGAGTCGCATAATCCTGGAGAGATTAAAGGACACACTGGAGACAGAACTCCGACCAGAACAATCTGGATTCACGAAAGGCAAATCATGTTCCGACCAAATCGCAACTCTACTCATCATCATCATCGAACAAAGCATGGAATGGCAATCAAACCTCTACCTCAACTTTATAGACTTTGAGAAGGCCTTCGACAGCGTTGACGGCGAAGTAATTTGGAAACTACTCGAGTACTACAGCGTACAGTGCCCCAAATATTCATCAATCTTATTCAACAGCTGTACGACAATGGCACATGTCAAGTGATCCACAACGGAAAACTCAGCGAGGCGTTTGGAGTAAACACAGGAGTCAGACAAGGGTGCTGACTATCACCAATGATATTCCTAACTGTGGTGGACTGGATTATGCGTCAGACAGTGAGTGGGAAACGAGAAGACAGGAATATCCTGGACCGACCGACGCGAAGAACCTAGAAGACCTGGATTTCGCGCGTGGATGATTTATGTTTGATGTCACACAAAATCGAAGACTTACAAGCGAAAACCGACCGACAAACTGGTCGAAGAAGCAGTCGGAGAAGACAGGACTCCAGGTAAACATAGGTGAACAAGACGGAGGTTATGAAAATAACCAACCAACCAACCAACAACAACAACAACATCAGCAGCAACATCCAGCGTCAATCACCATCAACGGGAGGGATTTGAAAGAGGTTACTTCATTCACTCACTTATCTGGCATTGGCATTGTTTCAACTACAGGCAATCGGAACGGACGAGGACGTCAAATCGAGCGAGAATCGGGAAGGCGAGAAACACATCCATCAACCTGAAATCAATCTGGAAATCTTCGTCACTCAGCCAAAATCAACAACAAAATTCGGATTTTCAATACAAACGTCAAGTCAGTTAGTTCTTCTATACGGATCAGAAACTTGGCGGGTGGGGGTCACAAAGAATATTTCCATCAGCCTGTTGCAGACCTTCATCAACCAACAACTGTCTTCGCTGGTCTATACTGAAGATCAGATGGCCGGGCCGGAAAGAATCACCGACAAGGAACTATGGGCACTAAAAAACAAAACAAGAACCAATCGCCCGACCAACAAATATGCAGGAGAAAGTGGAGATGGATGAGTTGGACACTCGCTGAGGAGGCCGCTGGGTGACATCGCGCGCGCTTCAGGCCGTTGCTCGAGTGGAACCAGGCGGAAAGGGAAGCGGCGAGTTGGTCGTCAGTGCAAGGGTGACATGGAGGAGATCGTGTGAAGAGGAGTTGAAAGAGTATGGACTAACATGGATGGAGGTGAAAAGTACAGCAGAAGGAAGACAGAAGCAAATGGAGTCGTGCAGCTGAAGCCCTATGTTCCACTATGAACCCAAGGGAGCAATAATAAGAATAATTTGTGAGTTTTTGATGTCATTACTGTTAGAGACAGAAGGGAAAATCAGTTTCCTGTGTTCAGACGACAACACATGAGTTTCATTTGTTACAGTATTCATATATATGGAGATGTAATGTCTAGGAGGGCAGTGAAAATTAGGCAAGTAAGCAAATCATTCAGCTCACAGGGAACACAACAACTTCAAATACATGAGTTACCACATTAAGCAGTACATCCATTCCGATAATGTACACATTATTTTATGGCAAATCAGTAGGTTATTACAAATTATTTAAATTAATCCCAGGGTGTTTAAGAAATATCAAAATAAGATTTTTCGGACGTTTTGTTGTGTAAGCGACGGCTTCATCAGCCAAATTATTCGGATTTTATTGATCATCAAAATATATAGTCAAAAAATTTTGAAATAAAGTGGAGTCAGTTTATTTGAAGGTCACTTATCGACCTTTTTAAACACGCTGGGATTAATTTAAATAATTTATAATGAACCGGTCTGACTCGGTGCTCAAATTATTCCAGGAAGCTTGTAACATATACGGTCTGGAAACTTAGAAATGTTGGTTATGTCCACATGTTTTGTTATTTCAAGTTATGAATATCGAAAAATTGCCTAAATTTCATTTGTAAACTGAGTCAATGAAGACATTTACCGTCTTCTGATTCAGTAATTGCAAGTCTAAACAATCATCGTGTCAATGCTCTTGTGGAGCTGATTATATTGGATGTTGTAAGCGTACTCTCCGAAAACACGTATCTGAACACTATCCGGTTTGGTTAATGAAAGGCGAATGTAGAACTGCAAAGTCGTCTATTTGTGATCACCCGTTAGAGTCTGGTCATTTAGCCCCACGTGATTCATCTTTCAAAGTTGTCTACATGGCAAAATCGAATCGATCCAAAAGTTTACGTTTTCTTCACTTATGCATAGCCGAAGCTTTAGCTATACATGAACAGAAACCTAAATTATGTGTTCAAAAACGTTTTGGCAAACCCCTTTCTTTACCTTGGTCATAATAATTTTCTTTCTAGTTTTTATTTTATTTTACCACTTGAATTCTTTCCACTTCACATGTTTATTCTTATCGTATTCGTACTCCTAATGTCTTTTGAAATTTTTAGACAACGCTTGACATTTTTCTTTAAAAATATTTTTTGGCATCAATTCACTTGTAAAACAATCTTTAATAATTTTGTAATCCACCCACTTCAACTCTACCCCTTTTAACATTTTAACTATCGTTATTCTTATCACATATATATGTATATTGACTGAGTAATTATTTAGTGCCACTTAATAACCTTATTCTGTAATATAAATACAACTGTACAGCTTGAAAATGAAGTCGTTGAAAAGAAACTTCTTCGCTGAAGAAAAAACTGTGTTTTTACTTATGAATAAATGGGTATTTTTCGTGATTCACCTCTGCTTTCACAATTTGTCAACTCTCGTATCCTACCTATTCTACTTTACTGCTCCCCATTAGTCTTTCCTGGGTTACTGAAAAAGGACTATACCATCCTGAGAAGGATGTTGAAGGTAGTTAGTAGGACTAGCGGTGTAAAACTCAGTCAGCTCGTCACAACATTAGTGGATAAGCATCTGAATACATGTGAGAAATGGTCTAAAACCATACTCTCTGACCCCCAACACCCCCTCTATTCCCAACTCTCTCCTTGCATCTCATCAGGAAGAACCAGAAATCAGTACAAAATAATATATGCTCGTACAACCAAGTATAGGAACTCAACGATACCATATTTGGCCCATGTTCTAAGTGACAGAGATAATGTTAAGCGTGAAACCTATGACTTGCTGTATTGTTAATAACATAACTTTGGCCCTCGTTATTTCCCCCTTATACTCTCTTATTTGTACTCTATAGTGAACAACCTTCTTAAACATACTTAGCTGCTTAAAATTAATTATTGTTGGCTTACTTTTTTTGCACTTTTACTCTATTCCTTCTTTTGTATATCTACTGGGTCCGACTATATTATCACTATGATTATTAAAAAATTGTCCCGTCATTAACCATCATGTAACATTAGTTTTGTGGTTGTTCTTTGTTCGGCACTATTTAACTGATAATCTTGTTTGTTATTGCCACTATCACCATCTTAAAAGAAATTTTGTATTATGCATGATTCCTCACACTACCACTACAAACACCGCATTAGTGCTGACAATAAAAAAAACACAACCTGAAATGTTTATCTTATGATTGTTTAGTGTTGTTCAATCAAATTAACTGATCATCTTGGCTATAAACATTTTTAAGAACATCTCATAATTTCTTGTGTGATCATAGCTGTTACTGTCCACCACGCATACACATATCGTAGCTTCCACTAACCAATACTGAAATATTTTTTTCATTATTTGTGTTTATCTTCCTTTTTACTTGGTATTTTTATTTGCATTTTTTTCTTATGTTTTTTTGTTGTTATTTCTGTGTTTCTTTTTTTTGTTTTTTTGTTGTGTTTTTTTTTTATATATTTTAATATTTTTTATAATACTCCTTTTAAATGTACGATGAAATTAGATGCAATATTGTAGATATGTGCTGAAAATTCCACACTGTACCACAAGTACTGTTTCTAGATTAAAGTAAAATTGTTATTGTTATTATTGATTCAATGGAATATACTGAAATGTAAGAGCGCCTTTTAACAAATTTACGTCTGAGTTCATTGGTTAGTTTATCCATCTTAAGCAAAATGTGATTTACACCCTTTTCTAAAACAGGCTTACGTTGTATATGCAAACCTCTTTCTCGATAGTCTTTCCTCTTGATTTTTTGAATGTACGGCGCAATATAGAAATTCGCTACTGATTTGTCGTCATTTGATAAAAATTACTGATGTTCAGACAATAAATGCTTACATGCAGAAACATGCTTAAACAGAAAAATGTGTCCCGTACAAACTGATATGTGTAAAACACAAGTGACTGATAAAAGAAAATAAACATTTTTGTTTCTATCTAAAAATAGTTCTTGCTTTTCTACTTCACATATTTGTTTGTTTGTGTGTGTGTGTGTGTGAGAGAGAGAGTTGCGTGATTTTAATTCTTTGTTCTTTATTGTGTACATTTCACGTTTTGCCGTAGTAAACCAACTCATATTTTATTGTTTGTTTTCCAAGAGTTAGTTTCTACGGTTTTGATTTATTTCAAATTCGACTATGCATCCATGTAAGTTAGATAACCATTGAAAACCACCAGAGCGAACTGGATAAACAGCTGTTACGTCCCTGTTTGGGACTTTTCGTCAGTACAGACCTATCTGAAAATGGCGACTGAGAACCGAGTAAAATGGAGATGATGCGCTTAAGAAATATCTTTCACTTGGAACATAAGGAATGAAAAATGGTAATAAAAAAGGCTTGTCATCCATTTGTCCGTATTGTGTGTCAGAAATTTCTAAACACAATTAATGCATAACCTCGATGAATCTCAGACTAGGACGAAACAGCTGTCCAGTACTCCCTGGTTTTCAACGCTTCTCTAGCTGATATCAATCAGTGGTCTAACTTGAAAAACAAATGAAATGGATCCATTTCATTCTACACTAAGTATTGTTAATGGTTCATTTAAATTTATTCAAAGAAATTAACTTAATGTAACTTCATTGATACCTGGCCAAGAACGTATTGATCAAGAAATACGCCTAAGGAAATGGGGAAGGATGGGAGACACATCAGTGAGACCATTGATTGAAATCATGTATAGTGCATGCTGTGTACTAGAACCGGACTTGGAAACGATAATTTCGATGTGTGTCGGATGGTGACATGGAAGAGATCGTGTGAATAGCAGATAATAACTTATAGATGATTGTACAGTTACCTAAAAAGACTGAAGAGGATGTATTGGAATAGAGATATGCTGCTGAGGTCTCATATTCCACTCGTAAACGAAGGAAATAATAATAAATTTCAGTAACTGTGTTATTATTGTATCTACAGTTATGCATGAGTAAGGAGAAGCGGAGAAGAATACCAGAATTTCAAACTGAGCAGCTTTTTTTAAGAAACCTGATACTTTTGTCAAGAAAGAACACTGAGACCATTCACACTGACAGATATCATTTATCAGTAAATAAACATTGTCTTAACTTGAGACTAATTACAGAGATTGCAAATAGGAACATTTATGTGATTATTGAGTGAATAAAGTGTCTAGAAGTGAAATTAATATTATTTATTAGACTTAACACGCCATGAAAGCATTTCCGGAAGTCTACCTCAGACTTCCACCAAGAGCTGCCTTCACTCACCAGTGAATATCAGATGGTTGGTCAGAAAGAATAAGTAACAAGGAATTCTGGAGATGAGGCGAATCAACCAACAAGAAGGCATAATGAAATAGAGATGAGCTAGACATATTTAGAGAAGTCCCTCTGTAAGGACAGAAGACAAAGGCCAGGCAACAGATCGTTTATTGAGAAAATCAACATTATTATTCGTCATCATCATCATCATCATCATCATCATCATCATCATCATCATCATCAGAGAAACAGCGTCTTCTGCCTGATTATTTTCTCACTCAAATTTATTCTGTCATCTATTTGTGGACATTTCTTTGAAGTTCAGGCTATATATCTACGAATCGTATGCGCCCACGCAGAGTCTGGTGTGATTAGTTGTTGTGTTAACCTTTGTTCTTTTTATTTTCTCATGTCGAAATATATGGAACATAAACACTGACGTAAACTGCTCTCTACCAATTTTAGCCGGCAGACAGCTCTCACCACACTTCAACTGACATCACACGTCAGTACATCCAGTGGAACTGAAATGGGAAACAGTGAGTTGGATGCGCATCTGAGGGTAGCATAGACGAGACTCATGTGAGAAGGATATGAAAGCTCATGTGAAATCGCTCGGCCAGCTGAAAAAGACTACACAGAATCGAATGGAAAGGAGATGTGCTGCTGAATTTCTACGTTCCATTCCAAATCCCCTTCAGAATGAAAATCATATCACATAACCTGGAAGTGACTCTTACAGAATGATTAGACCGAGAAGAACATACATCATGCGTGTACAAGGATTTATTTCGGAGTAATAAAGCCTTAAAATCTTTTGCTGTATTAAGTTTATACTTCAAAATATGGTTGTTAACCAGGATGAGAGGAATCATTTCTGATGTTTAAAAGTTTTTGAGAACATTACAAATCTATCAACATTTTTACACAGAGAAACTTAGAGTTTATATGATAATAAAAAGTAGTGACGTTAATTGTACAAGTGCACAACTAGATTAGTTAATAATACGCCAGATGTTCAAAATTCAGATGTACATCTGATACATCTACCTACAGTATACAAAATAATTCCCGCGTAGAATAGTGTCTACTTATATTGCTTAAAAAGTAGGTCATTTAAGTGACGTAAAAAAGTATTAGCTTTTGAAATAAAAATTAAAAGACGTAATTAACTCATCAAAGTCAGTAGTTCGTACACCTGTGGGAATGTGTGTGTGTGTGTGTATGTGTGAATGCATATATTCATTTTTGTATTTATTGGTAGGAGGTGAGGTTGTGTTCAGTGTGCTACAGATTAGTTAAAGCAAGGAGGTAAGCATATTCATTAGATGTGTAGATAATATATGAAGAATTTTTTTATAGATGCGTGGGTAAAACATTGAAAGACATTGGAAATTCACAAACTTAACATTGTCTTCATATTAGAGGTAGATTTTTATGAAGGTTAAAGCATAAAACTTTATTATTTACTTTAGATAAGATCTTTGAATCCAGATTTTTGCGGTTTGTAGAGTACTGAATGGATTTAATTGAATTCCAGATTTTTCCGTCTGTTGATTGAACTGAAGTCCTCGGTCTCAGGTGGACATGTCAACTTCTTGTGCAGATGCTTCGACGATTTCTGGGCTTTAAGTTAGTATTTTATTGGAAGGTGGTGACTAGAAGTAGAATCCAGGAAGCACATTTCGTCCTATCTGCACAAGAAGCCGACATGTCAACCTGATACCGAGCACTTCGATCCAATCAGTCGATGGGAAAATCTGAAATTCAATTAAATAATTAATATGACCCGTTGCACAAGAGGTGGCTCTCGTGGCCCGAGTGGTCTAGTGGATAACGCTGTGGCGTTTGAAACTATGGGCACTGGGTTCGACCCTCGGTAGGAACATCGTCACTCACTGAGAAATGCAGGTACATCTAGCTGACGAGTCCCAAATAGGACGAAATGCACATCCTGGATTCCACTGCTAGTCACCATCCACCAATTAAATCCTGGACAGATTGTTTTCCGTTCTATTATGTGACTTTTCATCAGTGCACACCTAAAATTCCGTAACTAATGTCCGTGTAAGATGAAATCCACACTAAAATCAACGAATTCTCATAGTACAACTTGTGAAGTCTGGTCATAATATCTTTAGACTGAATTTAAAGTTATAAATGGACACTGAAGATGGTGGGTGATGATTTTAAGTCATTATTTATGATTCAATCCTTAAGGTTCAAGTGGAACATATGGATCCAGTTATGGATCTCTGTTCCACTCAGTAATCTGAAATGATTTTCAAATAGTTCCATATCTCCCCAAATACTTTTGACCATGTTTGTGTCAGATGTATAATTCACTGTTTCCCCCACCTCCCAGGTTCCACTCACTGACCGTCTAGGTGTATGTTGTCAGTCAATGGTCTCCTCAGCTGATGTCCAACCTGCCTTCACTTAATTCTGTGCATATTTTGAAAAGTAAGTTGCCAGCTAGTTTTTGGCCAATACTAGCCGATAATTATTCTTTTTTGTCTGCCATCTGACCTTCAATATCGATTGGAGGTAGCTATTAATTAAGGTCTCCAGATTTCAGGTGAATGCATTAGATGACTCACTGAGTCTTTAAACCATACAGAAGCACTGACTTGAAGCCAGTATAAAACAAAGTTTCATATTGTCATTTGTGTTGAGTGCAGTGATTTTAGAGTAATGAATACTTTTCTTGCGTTCCCAAAGTGATCGTATCTAGTTTGGAGAACCTAATCTATGTCACTGGATTTATGACGGTGCTACCTAGTTAGGTGTAAAAGTCGACTACTTTTAGGTTCCTTCCAATGATGCTGATGAGTTATGTTATGTTTTTATTAGAACTAACTGAAGACAATTTTCCCCCTGTTAAAATTTCGAATTATATCCAGTCTGAAATGTTAGTCATCTTTGCCTTAAAACCGCCGAGAGAAATAATGTATTCGTTTGTTTAGTGATTTATGACTGATACACAAATACACGAGGTTAAATAACACTTATTCAATCAGTATAACAAGAAGTTAAATCCAAGTGGTGGCTGGTATAGGATTCACACCTTCACTGTAAACAAAAGATAGTTTCTGAACAAATTTCACATATTTAAATGGTCACTTCAACTGTTTGCAATTTAAACAAAGTCGACACGAAAAGCCTTCATACATTAAAGTACTTTCTGCAGGTTTTCCAATGGTTCTCTAACCGATGTTAGCTAATGATGAAATCCTGTAACCAATCAATGAAACCCCTACAAATCAATATTTAAATATCAATCAGACGCTCACTAGCGACTGGCCCTATTCAGATAGGTAGTTACCTGGGTTCTAGAGGGAAGCCCTGACCAGAAGGGTACAGCAGGTTGAAGGTGAGGTGGTAACTAATCGAAGATGACATTGCAAAGTGGTGGTGCTATATCGTAAATTGGCAGAAGTTAAAATTCATCGGCAATTGGACTAGGTCCCGGAGGCTCAATGGACTACTAGGTAGCTCGCCTTGTAACCAGAAGGTCCTGGGTTCAAACCCTGGCGGTGGATGCTTACTGCTGGACAATCCCAAAATAGGACGCAACAGCTGTCCAGTACTCCCAGTTGGTTTTCCAATAGTTCTTTAACCGATGTCAGCTGATGATGAAATCCTGTAACCAATCAATCAAATCCTTACAAACCAATACTTGAATAACTATCAGGAATATTTTCCCATAGTGATGCCGTTATCATCAAATTAAATACTTTAATACGCACTTAGGATTAAGTATACCTCAAGGCAGAAATGTAATAAGAAGACTTGGTAAAATGCTAAATTAGGGTGAATTGAAAGAATCAACTAGACATACTATCTTATGAAGTTCTGAGATAAAGCATACATTCCAGGTGGGAACTATATCACTTCCTTATTGTAAAGCCACACGCAAAACAACAAGAGAGGGCCCTTGTCCTCTCTAGTTTGAGCACTATGAATAGTTATTTTGCAGGTATATTATACTCACTGACACAAGTAAAAATTCTATCTGTGTTAACCTTCAAAAAGGGTTTGAATTCATATGAGACTTGAGTATTTCAAACCTCGCCAGATTAATAGCTTGCTAGGCTACTAGCTTACTAGTTTCCTAGCCGGTCCCAAGCCCGGATAGAGAGGGAGGGTTGTGGCGTGCTGCTAGCAACTCCACCCCTGTAAAACAACCAAATCGCTACAGAAACTTCAACGAATAAATATATTAAAAATTCTAAAAATATAAACAATAGCCTTACTTTTCGCTGGAATCGGGGAAGTGAAATGACGCAGGCTGGTGAAAGCCTTCGGGAAGCCAGTCAGCCGATGTGCCTTCTTTCGATGAAAGCAAAAGTAAGGATGGGTACCTGGAATGTTCGTACAATGTACGAAACTGGAAAGGCTGCCCAGATAGCCGCTGAAATGAGAAGGTACAGAATAGAAGTGTTGGGAATCTGCGAGAGCAGATGGAACGGAACTGGAAGGTGCCAACTACCTACTGGAGAGACAGTAATCTTTCCGGCCACCCAGAGGACAACCACGAGCACACCGAGGGAGTGGCCATCATGATGTCACCAACAGCAACCAAAGCTCTCATGCAGTGGGAACCAATCTCCTCCAGGATAATGACAGCCAGGTTCAACTCAAAAGGAAGGAAAGTTACAGTCATTCAATGCTATGCGCCTACAAACGTCTCAGAACAAGAGAAGAAGGAGGCGTTCTACAGACAACTACAAGCAATAATGGACAACGTCCCAAATGGCGATATCAAAATCCTGATGGGCGACATGAATGCGAAGCTGGGAGGAGACAACACAGGAAGAGAACTCACCATGGGTCGTGAGGCCCTCGGCGAAATGAACGACAATGGTGAACTCTTCTCAGACTTCTGCGCCTTCAATGATTTGGTGATTGGTGGTAGTGTGTTCAAACACAAGGATATACACAAGACGACATGGATTTCACCAGATGGAAACACCAAGAACCAAATAGACTTCATCTCAATTTCAAGAAAGTGGAGACGGAGCCTACTGGACACAAGGTCAAGGAGAGGAGCAGATGTGGGTTCAGACCACTATCTAGTAGAAGGGACTTTCAAGGTGAAACTAAAAGCCTCGAGGATAGCTGGGGATAGGCCACAATGCAAGTTCAACACTCAAACTGAAGGACACAACCACAAAAGACACTTTCACTGCAACTGTCAGAGCAAAGCAGGAAACACTACGCGACATCACTGAAGAATCATGCGTGGAAGAACATTGGAAGTCTCTGAAGGCGATTCTCAACGAAACGTGTTCAACGGTTCTAGGAAGAAAGAAGAGACAAGACAAGGAATGGCTCTCAACGGACACTTGGAAATTAATAGAAGAGAGGAGAATGGTGAAAGAGAAAATGATTCAATGCAAGGACGGACAGGAGAAGGAGACGATGAGCTCAACTTACAAAGCACTGGACAAAGAAGTGAAGAAGAGTGCTAGGAAGGACAAAAGACGATTCTACGACAACCTGGCCACTGAAGCTGAGAAGGCAGCAGGCAAAAGGGACCTGAGGACACTATATCAGATAACCAAATCTCTATCCGGGAAGAGATCAACACAAGCGAAACCTATAAAAGACAGCCAAGGGAACCCAATTACCAAGGAAGAAAAACAGATTAAACAATGGGCGGATCACTTCAAAGGACTCTTGAACCGACCATCACCTGCAACCCGTCCAGAAATACCAACAACAGCGCACACAACTGCAAGTTGACACCAATCCTCCAACGAGAGCTGAAGTCTTGAATGCAATCAAGCTTCTGAAAGCTGGAAAAGCAGCCGGACCAGATGGAATACCCCCTGAAGCACTGAAAGCGGACCCAGAGACTACAGCAGACATGCTGACTCCATTATTGCAAAAGGTCTGGAAGGAGGGAAAGGTGCCTACTGACTGGAGGAAAGGTTACCTCGTGAAACTACCAAAGAAGGGCGACTTAGGACTCTGCAAGAACTGGCGAGGAATCATGCTCCTGTCGACGCCAAGTAAAATCCTGAGTCGCATCATCCTGGAGAGATTAAAGGACGCACTGGAGACAGAACTCCGACCAGAACAAGCTGGATTCAGGAAAGGCAAATCATGTACTGACCAAATTGCAACTCTACGCATCATCATCATCATCGAACAAAGCATGGAATGGCAATCAAACCTCTACCTCAACTTTATAGACTTTGAGAAGGCCTTCGACAGCGTTGATCGTGAAGTAATTTGGAAATTACTCGAGTACTACGGCGTACCCCAAATATTCATCAACCTTATTCAACAGCTGTACGACAACGGCACATGTCAAGTGATCCACAACGGAAAACTCAGCGAGGCGTTTGGAGTAAACACAGGAGTCAGACAAGGGTGCTTACTATCACCAATGATATTCCTAATTGTGGTGGACTGGATTATGCGTCAGACAGTGAGTGGGAAACGAGAAGACAGGAATATCCTGGACCGACCGACGCGAAGAACCTAGAAGACCTGGATTTCGCGCGTGGATGATTTATGTTTGATGTCACACAAAATCGAAGACTTACAAGCGAAAACCGACCGACAAACTGGTCGAAGAAGCAGCGGAGAAGACAGGACTCCAGGTGAACATAGACAAGACGGAGGTTATGAAAATAACCAACCAACCAACAACAACAACATCAGCAGCAGCAACATCCAGCGTCAATCACCATCAACGGGAGGGATTTGAAAGAGGTTACTTCATTCACTCACTTATCTAGGGAGCATTGTCTCAACTACAGGTCGGAACGGACGAGGATGTCAAATCGAGCGAGAATCGGGAAGGCGAGAAACACATTCATCAACCTGAAATCAATCTGGAAATCTTCGTCACTCAGCATCAACAACAAAATTCGGATTTTCAATACAAACGTCAAGTCAGTTCTTCTATACGGATCAGAAACTTGGCGGGTCACAAAGAATATTTCCAAAAGGCTGCAGACCTTTATTAACAACTGTCTTCGCTGCTCTATACTGAAGATCAGATGGCCGGCCGGAAAGAATCACCAACAAGGAATTATGGGAACAAACAAAGCAAGAACCAATCGCCCAACAACACAAATATGCAGGAGAAAGTGGAGATGGATTGGACACTCGCTGAGGAGACCGCTGGGTGACATCGTGCGCGCTTCAGGCGATTGCTTGAGTGGAACCAGACGGAAAGGGAAGCGGCGAGTTGGTCGTCAGTGCAAGGGTGACATGGAGGAGATCGTGTGAAGAGGAGTTGGTTGAAGCAGTATGGACTAACATGGATGGAGGTGAAAAGTACAGCAGAAGGAAGACAGAAGGAAGTGGAGACGTGCAGTTGAAGCCCTATGTTCCACTAGGAACCCAAGGGAGCAATAAATAATAATAATAATAAATAATGAGTATTTAAGCATAAGATCTTAAAATCAGCTTAACCATCCGGAAAAGAATTTTCTTCCTTATTCCATAAATTTGGTTAGTCTTATAAAGAGTTGAAGCCTCCCAGTAAAAATGCGACCCATTCATCGAATGTATCTTCAACAATGTCAGCAAATATCTGCTTTTTGTGTAAGTTTATATGAAAATGCCAGCATGAAAAGACAGTTGGATAAACAAAATAACAGGAGATTTGAGGGTAGAAAGGAATGATGATAATGAGTAATGAGTACCCCTCTTGATATTACTTTTTCATAATGAAATATGAATAATTCTCAGCTGTTGGTCTACGAGCTCGCCTTGTAACCAGAAGATCCTGGGTTCGAACCCTGGTGGTGGGTGCGTACTGTTGAAGATTCCGAAACTAGGACAGAACAGCTGTCCATTACTCCTAGGTTTCCCAATGGGTCTCCAACTGATATCAGCTCATGATAAAATCCTCCAACGAATGAAATATGCATAAGACATGAATCATAAGACTGAGATTAAAGCAGCTCTCAAGTGATGCGCGCTGAAATCTGTTGAAGCGACAGGTATTCATAAAATTAAGCTCCTTTTTCGTGTGTGCGTGTGTGCACGTGTGTGTGTCAGTGATTCTTTGTTACATTCAGCCTGTCTAGTTCTGCCTTGTCTGATCATGTTAATAAGAGTAATGTCCATTCATTGCTTCCTTACTCTTAAATAGCCTTCCATAATTTTTAAAGAAAATATTTTAAATGACCTACAATTTTTTTCATTTTCATATAAATTGAACTGACAAGTTGTTATGTGATTAGATTATTTTCGGCACATATCACAGTTTTTAGATAAACTTTGTATTTTCATTTTTAAAAAATATTCACAAATGTAAAAATAAAATCTCTTCATATAACAAAAACGTAACAGTCCGTTTCAGATTACTCCAACTGTATTCTACACCATGAATTTTTCAAAGAACGAAAACTGCGTTGAAAAATCGATAGTGCTGTCCAAGGTTTTAAAAAATACTAATCACAGTTGACTACTTTGAATCCAAGAATTTGGTGTTTAATTTATTCTGCATACACATCTTCCATTGGTTGAAGTAATAGGGTGATTGTTAAATTATAAATAAACAGAAGGACAAAACATGTTTGTTTGTTTTTTTCTCTGTATTTTTCAGATCAAAACAGTCTGTTGAACTCTTTGTCCATTAAATCCTCATTATTGTTGTTTTTCACTACTAAAGACACTTATTCAATTGTACAATAGGCCAATGAAAGTATTCAGCTAAATGAAGAAATATGTTTTGAAGTATTCCAAAAATCATGTTTTGACTTAATATTATATAATATAATAATGCTTATAATATTAGCTTAATCTTACCGGCAAATCTATGTAGTCACTTCTTAAGTCATCCTGAAAATGATGTCTAGTAGGACAGTGAAATGTCCAGCAAATTAAAAGCACGGTCGGTTTTAGAAATTTTGATTGTTTGGAGGATTTCATCATGATATGACATCACTTAGAGAACCATTGAAAACCAAGAAGTACTGGACAGAAGTTTTGTCCTGGTCCGGGACTCTTCATCAGTATGCACCCACCTCCAGGGTTCAAACCAAGGCCGTTCTGGTTACAAGGTGAGCTAGTTCGTAGACCGTTAAGCCACTGGGAGCTGATCCAATTGCCCATGAATTTTAACTTTTGCTAGCCAATTCACGACATAGCGTGATCACTTCGCAGTGTCTTGGACGAGTAACTGTCTCACCTTCGACCTGCTGTACCCTACTGGTCACGGCTTCCCGCTGGAACCCCAGGTGACTGTTTTGGATTGGCTTGATTTTTTCGAATGAGTATGTATTTTGTATTCCATTCATTGCATAATAATTTTTAATATAGATTTTTATCGATTCGGGGAGCATTTGGGCACCAAACTAGTTGTTTTTCTAAGGTGAGGACACTTTTAGGGCAGCATACATTCATTAGATCATGAATCAAACTGAATATGAGTTTGTGCTTTTACAAAGAAGGCTGTTTCAGTGTGAGAGCAGAATTTGCGGATACATTTCAATTTTTGAGATATCCGGTATAGGCGTTGCGTCATTCTGATTAGATGTGTTTAGTGTTGGTTGATTCGATGAATGAAGATTGGCTGAATAATTTCTCTTTCTACCTAATATTAGCTTTCAGTCCTATTACCTTGTCTCCCCTCCGTTTTATGTGAATAAATATCAAAGCAAATATCGGGGAAGTAAGACAAGCTTTCATTACTCTCAAGTCTGTGTGAAGGTCAACAGCACTCAGCATCAAAAATAAGATCCGAATTTTCAACTCCAATGTGAAGTCAGTTAGTGCTACTATACGGATCAGTGGCTTGGCCAGCGCGTCAAGAAGGGCACTTCGAACACACCACATACCAGCAACAGCTGTCTTCTCTCAATACTCAAGATCAGATAGCCAGCCAGAAAAGACCAGCAAAAGGGATCTCTGGGAGCGAGCCAACTCAGCAGGAACCGATTGTGTAACAAATATGCACGAAGAAATGGAGGTGGATTGGCTATACTCTGAGAATACCATCAAGTGAGTAACATCACACGCTAGGCCATTGCTCGAATGGAACCCGAATGGGAAGCGGCAAGTTTATCATCATTGTGAGGCTGACATGGAGGAGGAAGTCGTGTGGAGAGGAGATGAAAGCATATGGGCAGACGTCGAACCAGGTGAAAACGTTGGCAGAGAACCGAACGCAATGGAGACGCGCCGCTGAAGCCCTGTACTGCTCTAGGAACTAAAAGAGACAATAATAATAATAATAATAAAATGCAGTTAAATAAACTTCAGTGGTTGAGTTTTTTCTAGACTAACTTTAACTTAGCGATGCCAATCATTCTAGGTAAAGCTAAACTTCTATTTTCTGATTATCTAACTGACCCCGATCTATTAATTTGACCTATGTAATTGACCTCATAGTTATTACATAGCATTTGATAAATTATATTATCTTTCTTTATCGTATCTACCAGGTCCTTAAGCCTACAAAGTTTATCTGTGAGAGATTTAATTGGTTGGTAAGTCAGTAGTGAAATAAATTAATCTGAATAGTTGGTTGTATTCTTCGATGTGACTACCACGTCTTCAAAATAACACAAATTTTAATCTGAAATACATAATCTTCTACCATATCTCACACCATTTTCCTCTTCCCATGAGTGATGTAGCTAACTTTTAATATGAATAGCATCCGGTGTCAGTGTTAATTTTTGAGTTTATTCTGACTTGTTATAGAGTATTGGTCAATACTTTGCTTAATCGATTACTTAATATTCATTTTCGTGATATTCTACCTGTTTGCCGCAGTCCCTGAGATTTCACTGAGATATAAAAATGTAACCAAACAAGTGAAACACTTAGTTGAATAATTCTAATTAGCTAAGAGAATTTATTTTGAAATTTATATCAAGAAGGGCATGCTTTCAACTTGATTACTTTCAACCTCTTCTGTATACAACTTAAAGATTCTCATAATGATAATTATACAGCAGGATTTAAGCAAGCGAATAGGTATTTCCGGTAAATTCTCATCAGGGTATACATTTATGTAAAGGCGAAATATTAGTCATTCAGGGATTTGAATTAATAGACAACGATCGAGGTGATCATAATAATAACAACAAGGGTAAATTCATTCATCTCTAGCTTCTTAACACACATAAACTCACTAGTAGAGGGAATAAAATTCACATTTAAATCGGAAAATGAACAAGGAGAATTAGCTATGTTAGATTGTAAAATAAAACGAATAGAAGAAGTTAAACTGCACTTTAATGTTTACAAAAAACTAACGCATTCTAATAGATATTTAGACTTTAATTCGTCTCATCCGTTAACTGTTAAGGCAGGCTTAGTGAAGTGTCTAACAAACCGAGCCATAGCACTAAGTAGCACAAAAAAATGACTTAAATGACGAAATAAAACAGATAGAGGAAGCCTAGGCATCAAATAACTACCCTATAAAATTCATTAGGAAGATCAGTAAAGGCCAAACGCGAAATAAAAATAATTATGAAACTAGTAATGATAACATAAATAAGAGAGAAAATAAGTCATCTACTGTTATACCATATAAGGAGGGGACATCTGAGGCCCTACGTAGGATTCTGAATAAAGCAGAAATTAGTGTGGCATTTAAACCTACAAACTCACTCAGGGACAAGCTCTGTAGGTTAAAGGACCCAGTGGACCCAATTAGAAAAAATAATATAATTTACAAAATACTCTGCAATGACTGTGAGGTCAACTATATAGTTCAAACTAGCAGATAGGGGGTAATCAGATTGTCGGAACATACGAATTTAGCTAAGGGAAGAATGGTTGACTCCAAGATCATAAGTAATTTAGAAATAAGCTCAGCGATTGCACTTCATGCTTAAAAACACAACCACACAAGAGGGTGGGAGAGAGTTAAAATTCTAAGAAGTAATCTATGTGGGTGGAGAGAGAGATTGATTACTGTATCCTAGTTCAGCGAGTCTACAGCCAACACAACACATGCAACAGAAATGACTCAATGCAAACACCAGAAATTTGGGAGATATTATTACCACCAGTCAAATCACAGGAGGATAATAAATAATCTTAAAATTCTATTTCAATTCAAGCACATAAAAATATTCTAACAAGTTTACTTAATATGACTATAAAATCGCTCGTCTTATTTCCCATCTGATTGTATTTGGTTGACAACACTCATATTAATAATTTTGAATGTACATTATCCTTTATTGGTTTTTTATTCAAATATCTAGTCAATTCCACACATGTATATGAATGATAGAAAAAAGTTGTGTGAGTGAGTAACTTGATATGATTTTGAGTGGCAATAGTTTGTACTCGAAACGTGGTCATCAGTTAATATTACTGTACAACACTGTGTGATTTATCAAGATAGAATCCTATCCATAATGGAGTTAAATTCATCCAAGTGTTTATATAGTCTAGGCAGCGGTGAACGTATAGGTAGAATGTATATAATAGTAAGTCTAGAGGGGAAATAACTATTATTACCTATCGATTAGATAATGTAATAATGATGATAAATTGTGAAACCAAGAGTAAAATGTAAAACTACAGCATAGTGTGATATTGATAATACAGTTAGCATTACAATTAAAATAAAAACATAATAAGATAATATTTACAATTCTCCGGTGTCACTGGGATAACTAACTAGTTTAGATCGGGGGCGAAGGCCAACAGAGGGGGAGGCGTTGAATAAACTTTTTCTGAACACAGAGACTGGGTTGAAAAATCTTTATAGAAACTTCCTCAGCTATACTTAGCAACCGAAGATGCACCAACCTTGGCAGTTGAGGTGGCACTCTGTATAGAATTGTAAGAGCTGAACTTTTGTCGATCTTGTGTCCTGCATCCACTAGGTGTGCCAGAATGGAATTTTTGATTGACTTTACGACTCCTCTACCTAACCACGTTGGACAGTGCTCTAGAAGGCAACTATGGATCCTGCTGAGTCTTTCTATCTATGTAACTATCTCCTTATGAACAGTTAAATTTATAAATGCACATTGAAGTGCCCAGAATCGGTACCTTATCCTTCATTGGTGATGGAATTATACGACGAGTGGCTAATTTTAAACACAATGTTGCCGCAAAGAATGTACTAGCTATTATTTTTTGGAGTTTAGATGACAGCAGTTCAGTTGCTGCGTCTCTTTTAGATGGTAAAGTCATGTATATGCGTTTATTCTGCACAGTTTGCAGGTATTTCTTTCTATGTGTTCTCCTCATCGAGACTTTAACAAATTTTTTGGGGTATCCATATGAATCCACCTTGTTCTTATTATTATGATCACTTCGATTGTTATCCAATAGTTCAAATCCCTGAACTCTGATCCTATATTCTATTAACCACATTGTGCGTCGATGGCACAGTAGTTAGGTCTCTCGCCGACCATGCACATGGTCCGGGGTTCGATCCCCTGCCGACGCACATCTGATATCAATGGTTGGTCTGCGAAATTCGGGCTACCGAAATCACATGCTGAAAATTCCATACTTGTACCAGAAATACTAGGTGGAATTAAGCTATAATCTAAAAAGGTTAATTTAGGGAACCTGTTGGGATCTAACTGATTTATGGACATATTTGACAAGCAAACCCCAGGATATCGATTAAATGGCAACCTATTGAAAATAAGACCTGATAATTTCAGTCTGATGTACATCTTGGATTATGAAGACGTACTGTCAACAGGTCTTGCAATTGCCCAATACTAAGTGATTTCAGTTTATCCATGTTGAAAACAACCTTGAAAAGATAAGTAGTGAAAGTTCCCTCTTCTCCTCTCTTCTGGAAAAAGAAACACTCATTTTAACTGGTGTCATTTCAGCGTGATTGTATGTACTACTGGTTGGTATTCTTCCATTCCTTTGCTATCCGAGTGGAACACAGGTATTCAAGCTTTTAGCTTTGAAGTTTCAATAGCGACGAGGTTGTTTCATTTTACGACGGGGGGAGTAGGCTTTTTAATTTCTCTCCCAAAATTCTCTGTTTTTTTTTCACGCTTTCTGCTGGACAGTAAACTAGGTGAGGTGAAAGAGTGCGTCGGGCGGGAGTTGAAGCCGGAACATATGTGTGGGTTGATGAGCATCATATCATTGAACCATGGTGCTCGCTTACCAGAGAGAAACGGTCTTAATAAACACCAGGAGACTGTTTCTCATGTTTCAAGTAATCGGTCTGACTGGTTGTAGAGAGGTGAATAAGTTCAAACCGCCAAAGCTCTGGCTACCTACGTGGTTAAACTTCATCGACTTCGAAAAGGCCTTCGACAATATTTACCGAGAAGTAATTTGAAAAACACTTCAACACTGCGGCGAGCAGCGCCAAAGTCTTCATCAACCTCATTCAACAGCTGGCTATATGAGAGTGCCACTTGTCAGGTAATCCAAAACGGAAGACTCAGTGAGGCGTTCGGAGTGAATACAGCAGTGAGACAAGGCTGGCTGCCTATTATCACTGATGATAATCTTAATTGAAGTGGACTGGAGCATGCAGAAAACTGTGCATGAGGAGGAAGAAGACAGGAATACGTTGAACCTATAATAAGACAGTGGAAGATCTAGATTTCGCGTATGATTTATGTCTAATGTCACATAAACTAGAAGACTTGCGAGCGGAAACCAGCACACTGGTAAAAGAAGCAGCCAGAGAAGACAGGACTTCAAGTGAACACAGAGAAGAGGGGTGATGAAGATAGCCAAGCAAACAGTAACAACAAGTACTAATCACCACTGACAGGAGAAATCCGAAAGAGGTCACTTCCTTTACTTATCTAGGCATTGTCCTTTCAAATACAGAGGATAACACGAGTGAGGATGTGGAAACCAGCCAGAATCAAAAAGACAAGACAGACCTTCATCAGCTTGAAATCATTTTGGAAATCTGCACTCAGTCATCATACAGAACGAAATCTGAATCTTCAACAGCAATGTTAGGTTAGTCATTTCTTCTATACGGGTCAGAAACTTGTTGCCTGCGTAACAGAAAGAACTTCTAATAGGCCACTAAAGACTTTTATCAGCAGCTCCCCCACTCCATAATGAAGATCGAATAGTAGGCCAGAAAGAATTACCAACAAGAAAATCTAGGATCAAGCAAATCAAGAACCTGTTTCTCAACAAATATCCAGGAGAAAATGGAGATGCATCGGACACATGTTGGTTTAGGAGATCGCTGGCTGACATCGTAATCCAGGCCGTCAAGAGGAGCCCGAATGGGAAACAATAAGTTGGGTGTGGGTTTGAAGGTGACATGAAGAAGAGAGTGTGACAGGGAAATCAGAGCTCCCGGGCAATTGTAGGGCTAGCTGGGGAGAGCTGCAGAGAACAGGAAAAAAACGGAGATGTGTGCTGAAGTTGTATGCTCCACTCCGAACTCAAGGGAACAATAATACAATATTAATAATAATAAACTTGGCTGAACTGGAAAAACATAAAATCAAATTTGTCATCTGGAGATCACACAGTTCGAGTTGAGGATCCACCACGGCTTCCTGAAGCAGGTCAAAAATATTCAGATCATAATATGTGTGACCTGCCAGACAACATAAATGGCAGCTCATGGTGAAATCCTGTAACCAATCAATCAAATCCCTACATACCAATACTTGAATATCAATGAGATGCTCACTGGTGGCTGGCCCTATTCAGGTAGGTAGTTACCTGGGGTTCCAGTGGGAAGTCGTAACCAGTAGAGTGAAGCAGGTCGGGTGTGAGGACAAATACTCACCGAAGACATTGACTAGTGGTCGCGCTATGGTGTGAATTGGCAGAAGTTCGAATTCATGGGCCACTGGGTCAAATCCCAACAGCCTAATGGTCTACGAGCTCTCCTCGTAATCAGAAGGTCCTGGGTTTGAACCTTAGCGGTTGATGCGTACTGATGAAGAGTCCAAAACTAGGACGGAGAAAACAGCTGTCCAGTACTCTCAGTTGGTTTTCCAATGGTTCTCTAACCAATGTCAGCTCATGATGAAATCTTGTAATCGAAATAACATAGCTTTATATACTACCAACTCACTGATACGAGTAGTTGAAAAACTCTCATGACCGAGGGTCAAGTAAAATAGATCAAACATACACGGTGATATGAATATTTTTGTCCTTCAAAGGAAGCTATTGTGAATGATACTTCACCTCGAACCATGTAATTTGAAAAAAAGTAACAAAAGAGCGTTTTGATTCTAGTTTCATGTTACTCAATATCTGTTTCTCTAATTATAACAAGAATCAGTTCAGTTTTGCTGGAAACAGAAATGACAACCAACCAACAACAACAAGGAAAGTGATTAAATACGCTCTACACACACACTGTGACAATTGAACATTTGAAACTTTTGCTGTACGGTTGTTGTTGCTTACTTCACGTCAGTCAACTTGACCTTAAATAAGGGCACGCATAGAACATTTGGTAGAGTGAAAACCCATTAAATTTGCTTTATATATTTGTGTATATGCAAACTTGAACGCGCATAGTGACGTTTTCACTTGAAAATCACACAATTTCTTTAAACAATTATTATTATTATCAAGGATTATCTCATTTAAAATTTAAAATTTCAAGGTTCAACTGTGAAATTTATGATTCAAAAGATGAAGTAATTTTTTTTGTATGCTGTTTTTTACTCTGACTTCTTCTTGTGACCAGTGTTCACATGAAATCAGGCATTAGAAGACAAATAGGTCAATTTTATGAAATTTTGATGAAGATTATGCGTATATTAACCTATTTCCGATTAGTTGGTCTACTTACTCACTCACTCACTCACACATACACATGTACGCACTCAAACAAACAACCAGAAAATAATTTTTATCAAATCACAAAATCTAAGTCGATCAAGCAAATTAAGTTATTAACCCTGATGACTTAAAGTAGGCAGAGAATTGATTGGTACTCGAAACTTTAAACATTAGTACATTTTCAATGATTTGCTTAATGCAGATTATCTTGTCTTGCATTCCATTGAGTTCTGAGTGGAATACAGACCTTCAGGCTTGAAGCTTAAAAGTTTCGATAGCCGTGATTTTGTTGCTAACCCCATAATCAAAACATCCCTGTTCTTTAGACTTGCTATCGGCTAGTTGACTAGGCAAACTCTAGGAGTGCAACGACACCGAGAATCGAAGCCTGAAATAAGTGTGTGGTCGGCAAGCATTCTACCACTTGACTACCGACATACACTTAATGTATGGCTGTAACATTATAGATGATAGTTGGGTATTATTATGTCAAGTTTCTTCTGCTGAAAGCAATATGTTTTCATCTTTTTTGTATTGCTGAAGCATTAGGCCTTCAGAAAAAACAGAGTAATACATACAAAAGAGAATTATTCAGCCGATCCTACTATCATGGTAACGATCTTTTTGGTTTCCACTATCTTGACCTCTGTTTGTTCGTTTCCCTATTTCCTATAAAACACAAAATGATTGAGCAAAGAATATCCTTTTCGATAATTTCCTCTTCTGGCTCTACAATTATATACATGCTTATATACATAGAATATTCTAGATTAGTAGTCAATAACAGTAATAGTGTTTTTTGAAATAATATCAATTTGTTAAATAAAATCAATGGAATTACAGTTCATTAAAGATGCTCAAGTTATAATATTACTAATAAATATACAATAGTGAATAGAATATCAGCTAAAATTAAGGAAATTTCTCCATAAAATTGAGGATCATTCGAACCTAGATGGCCAACGTAAGGACAATGTCTGAACTGGCTTCTTTTGGAAACATAAATTAGGCTTCTTGATATGGATCCCAACGGCCTCAGCGACATTTAGTAAACGAACTCTTGAGGAGTATTTAAGATTTGTTGGTACGCGATGAATGATCCTGAAAGCCTGGTTAACATCAATCTTGTATTCAGTATCCACAAGATGCGATAGAATAGCGCTACGAATAGATTTTATTTGTCCTCTACTTAACCACACAGGATGGTATTCGGAGATCCGGAGATGAACACGACTAATTGTACGGCCTATGTAACTGGCTCCATAGGAGCAGTTAAATTGATTGATACACATGGAATAGGGGAAATTAGGCAGTTTGTCTTTCACTCTCTATTTCTTTAGAACCCCTGCATGATTCCATACTGTCCTTCGTTTCGATGTACATCCTGATTACAACTCACTCATCAAACTATTCATCGTATCACGTAACTCTAATAAAGGTATTCAGCTGCTCTTGTGCATTGAGTAGGATTAGGAACTATGATTGCGGCAACTCACGACTTTTGTTACTCCCCTCTTTCATGGGAAGGGAAAGTTTTGTATAAATTCGATTGTGTACGTAAAGGGGGTGATGGATTTTCCGAGAAGAGCCTCTTCGTTGGACTGCATGTTTTGTTTCCATGAATGATGTTTATAAAAACTACATGCTTCTCAACCCTTGTCAGAATGATGAACCTGTACATCTTTAAAAAGTTGACATTCCTGAAAATATTCCAATCAGTGACACTTAACTGTCACTACTAGGACAGATCAGATTCATAGATTACTGAAGATTAGTCATAGTCAAGCTTGTTTACTTCTTCTAGGTGAATTATTACTATTGTTCCCTTGGGTTCCTAGTGGAACATAGGGCTTCAACTGCACGTCTCCACTTCCTTCTGTCTTCCTTCTGCTGTTCTTTTCACCTCCATCCATGTTAGTCCATACTCTTTCAACTCCTCTTCATACGATCTCCTCCATGTCACCCTTGCACTGACGACCAACTCACCGCTTCCCTTTCCGCCTAATTCCACTCGAGCAATGGCCTGAGGCGCGCGCGATGTCACCCAGCGGCCTCCTCAGCGAGTGTCCAACCCATCCATCTCCACTTTCTCCTGCATATTTGTTGGTCAGGCGATTGGTTCTTGTTTTGTTTTTTAGTGCCCATAGTTTCTTGTTGGTGATTCTTTCCGGCCCGGCCATCTGATCTCCAATAAAGAGCGAAGACAGTTGTCAATAAAGGTCTGCAACAGGCTGATGGAAATATTCTTTGTGACCCACCCGCCAAGTTTCTGATCCGTATAGAAGAACTGACTGACTTGACGTTTGTATTGAAAATCTGACCCAATTTTGTTGTTGATTCTGGCTGAGTGACGAAGATTTCCAGATTGATTTCAGGTTGATGGATGTGTTTCTCGCCTTCCCGATTCTCGCTCGATTTGACGTCTTCGTCCGTTCCGATTGCCTGTAGTTGAAACAATGCTCAATGCTAGATAAGTGAATGAATGAAGTAACCTCTTTCAAATCCCTCCCGTCGATGGTGATTGACGCTGGATGTTGCTGCTGCTGTTGTTGTTGTTGTTGGTTGGTTGGTTATTTTCATAACCTCCGTCTTGTTCACCTATGTTCACCTGGAGTCCTGTCTTCTCCGACTGCTTCTTCGACCAATTTGTCGGTCGGTTTTCGCTTGTAAGTCTTCGATTTTGTGTGACATCAAACATAAATCATCCACGCGCGAAATCCAGGTCTTCTAGGTTCTTCGCGTCGGTCGGTCCAGGATATTCCTGTCTTCTCGTTTCCCACTCACTGTCTGACGCATAATCCAGTCAGTCCACCACAATTAGGAATATCATCATAGGTGATAATAAGCCAGCACCCTTGTCTGACTCCTGTGTTTACTCCAAACGCCTTGCTGAGTTTTCTGTTGTGGATCACTTGACATGTGCCATTGTCGTACAGCTGTTGAATAAGGTTGATGAATATTTGGGGCACTGTACGCCGTAGCACTCGAGTAATTTCCAAATTACTTCACGATCAACGCTGTCGAAGGCCTTCTCAAAGTCTATAAAGTTGAGGTAAACTGCTAGTGGGGTTATGAATGCATAGTGTTGAAGAGTGGCAGACAAGTACGAAACAGCTCTTTAGTACTCTGTGTTTTTCTCTGATGCCAGTTCCTAGTCTAACTTGAAATCAACTTCTTTTCATTTGTTAATTAACGAAATGAACTTGCTTTGAGTGAAAGCGAGTAGATGACTTGCAAATTAAGTTGTTCAGCTCTCGACAAATTTACCAGCTGGTTTTAAGCCCCAATAAAAAGATAGTCTTTGGAATGGCATTAGAAAACCAGTGACGTGAAAAACATCCTCATCGTTAAGAAAACTTCCTAGCATAGAAGAAACAGGCTCATTCTCCTCTGAAGACTCTAGCTGTCATTGATTATAGGTGCCTGTGTTCTATCTTCCGTATTATGTGGTATAATAGGGTGAGCAATATTTGGGTTAGGCCTCGGTCGAGTGCTAGGTAAGGAGGGGAAATCAGTTGACGAGGTTGTGGAGATACACCGACTGATATGGTTAGGAAATGTGCTGCGCATGCATACCTAGCTATCGATAGCCTTCCCCGACGGGCAATGTTAGCTGGAATAGGATAAGGTTGGTAAAGAGCTAGTAGTGGTCAAACGAAAACAAAGCGTCAGTCAATGAAATCTAAAAGAGTTATGTTAAACCATGTTGCGAGGTGTAGACTTCCTGACTGACTGACCAATGCAGACCATCGCTGGAGTGGAATCCCAATGGGAAGCGACAAGTGGGTCTTCCTAGGGTGACTTGAAGGAGATCGTATGGCGAGGAGGAGATGAGAGATTATGAGTAGCCATGGGGTCAGGCAGCTGAAGAGGGCAGCATAAAATAGAAGAAAGTGGGGGTGTGTTGCTGAAGCCGTGTGTTCCACATGGAACCCAACAGAACAATATTAATATTTCCACTTTAATTATATATACAAGTCCTTATTGAAAAATGCCCTGTACAGTTATTTCCTCCTGCGCTATGTAAACAGAAAATTAAATACAATATTGTATCATATATTGAAAATTCAACATTGTATCAAAAATACTGTTTGGAATAAAGCCATTATTACGATACATAAAGCACTGATAGTTCGATAAGATAATTTTTAACAATTTCTTGCATGAACGCTAGTGTCTGTCCGGAAAAATATTAACGGGTTGACTTAGAAGCCCACCACTTGTCTTATAGGCAATTATCAGTGACCTTCACAATCCAGTGAATTATTTTTAAAAAGCCGAGGGTAGATTTAGTCAGAGAGGTAAAAAGAATAGGTAGAAAGCCTAAGTTAACAAGCTGTAAATATAGACGCTGAGTTATACCACACTATCATAACTTCCTAATATAGAAGGCTAGAAAAATATTTTACTACCGATATGAGACACCAGGAAAGATTAGACGGAATAGAAATAATCCAAGATATTCAACATTTAAACAAATTTACTGAGCTGAACTGATTATCGGTAAACTTTGGTCTTGTGCGTCTGTAGTGCAGTGATAAAAAGGTCATCAACCACATCTCACTTGATCCGGTTTCGATTACAGGTCGCAGAAGCACTACTAAACCTCGGTTAGTTGTCAGTAGCCCAATGAAGAGGGAATGGATAGGCTTTCGCTACTGAAACTTGAAAAGATTGGACCTCACAGGAATGAGAATAAACGTTCACCTCTCCTCGTAGACATGGTCATTAGTGTAAAAAGTGTTTGGACGCTTGAAGTAGCTTGGCCTATAATTCGTGAAGACATATACTGAGGCGAACATCTAGAAGACTTCAACAGCGATTACAATTCAGTAGAATAAGTCAACAGGTATATTCGCATCCACCACCTCAAATGTCAGCAGTGATCCTCATTCTCTGAGTAGTAAACAATTGTAGGATGACAAAGTAATGTAAAAAGAAATTAGAAACTAATAATAACAATAATTGTAGTAATAATAATAACAAAACAACACGATAATTATCAGCGTGACAGTAATTCAGGATTAAAATTTTATTTATCAAGAACTGTTGAAATCTTCGATGGACAGTAACTTGGGATGACAGAAAATTACTCCATACACACACACACATACATACAAACAGCATTTTTACACAGGCAAGTAGGCATACAGTAATCAGTTAATTAGTAAAATAATGACTTGTAAGATAAGGGGATGATCGTTGTGAACTAATTTTTGACATTCTAAAGAAAATGATGTTTAACATGCTCAGTAAACAGATAAGAAAACAAACAAAGAAACAAATAGGAATCATTGAGGCTTTTGGTTTTTCAAATTGTACCTTTGATGATAGTAATTTTTGGAGGCTTAAATAAATGAAGCAGTAATGAGCTAACTATTACTAGATTTGAGCTAAATTTTTAACTGTGATTATTTAGTAGCCTATCTGATTAGGCTTTATAATATTTATCGTTGTGCTAAAGAATCTCAGACAGGACGAAACGCTCACCCTATACTACAGTGTCATTCAGTAGGACATGAGTTGGCAGAGACTGTTGAGAGTTGAAGGGAAAGTCTGAATTGTGTCAGAATTGCCAGCCGTATGTCTGCATACGGAAATAGGGCTCTAAGCTAGAGCTTTGAAGTTTCTGTATCAGTGGTTTTTATTTCTCCGGGGTTGGGTTGTTAGCCTCATACTCAGCCTTCCCTCTTTACCGACCTTCATACAGGCTTAGCGAGGTTTAGGAGCGTGTCCGCAGGGGATCGGTACTCGGACCACATGAGTAGTTGGTGGTCAGTTTATCGCTGATAAGTGCTTTGCTAACCAATTCCCTTATGAATTCTAGTTATTTTAGACATTGAGAGCTGAACCCAACTGCTCCAGAAGGCCTAATCAGTAAGGTTATTATTTGATGGATGGTGAATCTCAGTGGAATCGAGGATAACACGCATTTCGTTCTATTTGGGGCTTGTCAGCCAATGAAAGTACCTGAATTTCCAGTGAGTGATGATTTTCCCACCAAGGCTCAGATCCACTGACCATAGTTTCAAACACCAAAGCGTTATCCACTAGATCACTTGGGCCACGAGAGCCACCTCTTGTGCAACGGGTCATACTAATTATTTAATTCAAATTTAGATTTTCCCGTCGATTGACTGGACCGAACTGCTTGGTCTCAGGTTGAATACGGGTGTGCAGGCACATCCAGATGACGGGTACCAAATAGGACGAAATGCGAATTCTGGATTCCACTGCTGGTCACCATCCACCTATTTACTTCTAATTACATGGCCAGATATCGAAGCATCTGCACAAGAAGCCGATATGCGGACCTGAGACCGCGCACTTCGGTTCAATCAATCGACGGAAAAATCTGAAATTTAATTAAATAAGATTATTAGTTTTGAATTTCTCAAGCATAGTTGTAAACAGTTAGTTCGTTAGTTGAATGGATACTTTTTATTTGGGTAGGAAGTGACATTTGTGTCAATCTGTAATTCCACGTATGTTTCAGCCTACATGCGATACAGTTGTAAGAATTAAGTTACTGATGGTTCCGTTCATCATCGTATTTGCTCTAGTGACGATAAAATGCTTGTTATGAAATTCTGAAGATGTGATAAGATGTGAAAATATAGATCAAAAGGGCCATGGAAACTAAATAATAAAGAAACTAGAAAGGTGACTACATAATATGTAAAGCGGTTTTTAACGACCGCAAGTGAGAGTGTGAGACAGAAATAAATCGAAATAATAGTGGTTTTTTTAAATAATTCAAATGAAAAACTCTGAAAATGACTTTCACACAGTTGGTATTCCTCAAGGTTCATCATGACATCTGTTAACAGCGAATGGTACAAATCATTTTCCTTAAAAATTGGTACATATGTCAACCGATATTCAGTTAGTCAATCTCGAGGTTCGAATTCCCCTCTCCACTGACTTTAGTCTGGATAACTGATCAGTATCATCAGCCCTGACACATAATAATTGTAGCTCATAGCCTGATACATAAACAGTCGGTTCTGCTTTACCTGAATTTCGTTTGAGACTAATGGAAAACTTCACATATTCTACTGTCCTTACTAAATTTTATAAACAACAGGCTTACAAGTTAATAATGGAGAAATACGAGAATCAAGAAGACTTCATAGTGAACTCCCACTGCAAACTATATGGCATTGAACAACTGCTTCTTTCTAGTCCGGAACTTTTCAGTAGTTTGTACGTATCATCTAATCAGGGGCCGAACACAGGAATAATACTTGCTGGTTTCTATGATAGCACACACACCGTAAACTCAGAATTATCAAACTTTTGCCTTTTAATAAAGACAGATTCTGTGTACCCTGTTGTAATATTATTTTGAAGTGTTGGTTTGCAGGGATTTGACTGGCTTCAGGATTTCATCGTGAACTAACATCAGTTAGAGGACCATTGGAAAACCACCTGGAAGTACTGTACAACGGTTTCGCCCTAGTTTGGGACCCTACGCGCTCACCGTCAGGGTTCGAACCCAGGACTTCTGGTAACAAGACTAGCGAACTCGTAAACCACTCAGCCACTGGGACCTGATCCAATGGTGTATGAATTCTAACTTCTGCCAATTCATGATTTGGCGTGACCACTAGTGAATGTCGTCACTGGTGAGTAGTGTCCTCACACTCGACATGTTGTACCCCACTGGTCGTGGTATTACATTGGAACGCAGGTAACTACCTACCTGAATAGGGCCATTCACTAGTAAGCATCGGATTGATATTCAATTGTTTGTTTGTAGGGATTTGATTAGTTTCAGGAATCCATCGCCACTTTATTCCTTTGTATTCCGAGTAGAACAAAGGGTTTCAAGCTTCAGCTCTGAAGTCTTTTCAGCAATGACAATATCTGTTTTTACGGGATGGAGTTGTCAGCTTCATGCACAACCTTCCTTCTTTAATAAGATCACTACTGGCTAAAGGTGAGGTTTAAAACAGTGAATCTGCCGAGGGTCGAACCATGGCAGGCATTCTTCCATTGAACTACCGATGCACTCCTGCAGTATAAATTATTCTATTTAATAAATATCTTGAAAGAAAGTTGGTATTAGATGGTTAGAGGCACTTAGCAGGAAGCCTTGAACCTAGGTTTCATGCTAGTTGACACTCATCAGCAAAGCTTGACTGATAGGATTCAGTCTGCAACGAAGATAGGACTAGACACATTACACTAATTACTGACTAATGTCCAATCACAATTATTTTGAAAGATATTTTCACCATCTATATTATGTCACCTAATCAAATAAATATTGAACAGCTGAATAAAAGTTGACATCCCCATATCTTTCTGGGGGTAGATTGTTTTTAAAAAAAATGAGGCAAAAGGCTAGTAACCACCTACCTGCCTGCCTGTCTATCTTATCGCTTAGCATGTCAACTTATTTTAGCAAGTTAGATGCAGTTTATTGTGACGCCGAATGGAAATTTGTCTAATTCAGTTTGTATTTTGTAAAGTATACATCTTATACAGCATGAATGGTGCCAGTAATACGGTGTTAGATACCAATTTTCACTATTTAGTGTAAGTTAGTGTATAATTGTCAATTGACTGCCCTCGAAATCAGTTTCTTAGCTGAAGTAATGGAAGTAGGCAACAAAAATGTTTGCACAGGAATAACCGCTGAAGAATCGTATACAATAAAGGCGTGAAGTAGGCGGTTGTTTTGATTATTTATCCGAAAAAGTGAAAAACTTACTCCCCTTTTGGATAAGTTTATTTGATATATTAAGCGACATGATGATGGAGGATTAATAACTGGAGGATGTTTTTTGAGTACAATTCATTCCTGTTTATAATCATTTTAAAATTATTCACACCAGTTCTAAACATATCTGGTATACTTTCAATCCCCTTCCAACGCTTTTTATTATGACTTTCAATATATCAGGTCTGGTTTATTGGTTTTACCTATGTAATGGAGTTCACAGTCATTGCAAAAGGTGATTTTAGAGTGTCATGCTGTCGCATAAGGTTAATAAATTACCTAAGCCTGCAGAAGCTTCTCTGAGTGAATTTTCTAGGTTTGAATAGTACTGTAATACCCTGTCCTCTAAGAATCCTTCTTAGCATTTAGGATGTTACTTTCTTATATGGCACTTCACAGGAAGCCTTTAATTCCTTCTAATCTATATATATTTAGGCAAAGTAATAAGACGTAATTTGTCTGAATCGTGTAATGTGTTTTTGCACAACACATTTCGAACAATCTGATCACACTAGTTATAGGACTTGTCATAAGTATATATATGACATTAATAAAGAGTTAAGAGTAAGAAAATAGGCTTAAGGTAAAGTTAAAAGGACAAATTGAAGGTCAAAATAACAATGAAGATCACTAAACCAAATAACAGAGGTAATGATACCTCTGCCATGGCTAGTCTCAAAACAAAGTTTATCAGGTAAGGTTTAGTGTAACGACAAAGTGTTGCTTTGAACGTGTAAAGGTGGTTTAAACTTCCTAATCTCTAGGGATTTGACAAACTTCAGGATACGCTCCAAATACGTTTTATAAATAGGTTTAGAAGTAGCGTGAACATCAGTTTTATGTCCTGTCTCTATAATATGTTTGCAGTAGAGGAGTTAGATCTCCTGTTCTCACCCTTATTGGGTTTTGGGGAATCTATTTGCTTCTGAAGCCATTTAGGAATATACCTCGAAGCCCTTACTTGCAGAGACCGGTGAGTCCCCCCCCCATGTATGTGTCCACACGTACATTCGAACTGGTAAACACAGTGGGATATTTTTGATTTACAGCTTGACTCCACACTATGGAATTTTCAGCATGGATATCAGTAGCCCAAATTTTGCAGCCCGACCATAGATATCAGGGTGCGTTGGCAGGGATCGAACCTCGGACCATGTGCATGGTCGGCGAGAGTCCTAGCCACTGTCCCACCAACGCCATTTTTCGCATATTCAAAGGGCTTAGATGGATAGATATATTGGCTTCACATTCTGAATTATTATGATATTAGCTGTAAAAAAGCCTTTTTAACCGCAGCGTTCAGTCTTTGTCTAATTGTCAAGTTGCTGTGATGCCCCATGTAGGGTAGCTTGATGTACACGTCTTTCTTATCTGCGAGTTGGGGAGTGGATCTTGGTTTCTGACTACTTTAATCTCCTAATGAATTTGTCTGGATAACTGTTATCAACCAGAGCTTGTGTCAACGTTTTTTCTTCCTCACCAAGTGTTCCTTCAGTGCATATTCATTGGATTCTATTGAATAGGTACCTTACTAAGGCTCTTTTATACCGAACAGGGCGAAAACTATGATATTTAAGATACTGTTCTACCCAGATAGGTTTTCTATAAATAGATCGTTTCATTGATCCATCAAGCCGTCTATCGACTAATCAATATATCTAGGAAAGATAAACAACTATTTCCTCTTCTACAGACGTAAGTGATACGCTATTCTGAACTTGATTCATTCGTTTTAAAATTGAGGTAGCAGAACAAACTTATCACTTATGATTACAATTTCGTATACATACCTTCTATAAAGTGGTACATTTTCGATTAAATTCTCCGGTAAACTCCAAATGAATGAAATGTAGATATCTGTTAAAAGGGGCCCTAACGGACTTCCCATTGCAACACTATCAACCTGACGGAAACAATCGCCCTCAAAAGTAAACGTAACATTGCTAGTACATAGAAGTAATAAATCCCTTATATATATTATGGTCGACAATTCGACTACTATTTTTGTTTCTGATATGAATTTTTGAACTTCCTGATGAATTAAGTCAGCTGGTTGCTTAGTAACAATGCTTTTTCTACACCGGATATATGAACAGTTGCAATAAAAAAACAAGTGGGAACTTAAAGAAGTTAATAAGCCATGTGAATATATTCATATGAGTCTGAGCAGCAATGAATTATGCTCAAGACGTCATCCATTTGTTAGGTGGTTTGAAGGAATCAGCGGGGAGCTTTCAGCTCAGGTTTCGTGCCTGTTGGCGTTCATCAGTAGGGCTTTTCTGCCGATTGCCTTCAACCATCTAAGAATAATTCAGAGTGTAGTGTGTTGTGGTGGGCCACCTGGTGGCATGACTACATTATAACCGTGACTGATAGAATTCAATCTGCATCAAACAAAAGATCAGAGACATTACATTGGTGATTATTAGTATTTTTAATATATTTATGTGTTGAAGTTTTTGTAGCAATTTGGTTAAGTTTTGGAGGTGGAATTCCTAGCACCACGCCCCAACCCTCCGTCTTTATCCAGGCTTGGGACCGGCTAGAAAAATAGCGAGCTAGTAATCTAGGCTAGTAATCTTCGCTCTATACTGAAGATCAGATGTTTGGAAAGAATCACCAACAAGAAACTATTGGAAGAAACAAAACAAGAACCAATCGCCCGACCAACAAATATGCAGGAGAAAGTGGAGATGGTTGAGTTGGACACTCGTTGAGGAGGCCGCTGGGTGACATCGCGCGCGCTTCAGGCCATTGCTCGAGTGGAACCAGGCGCAAAGGGAAGCGGTGAGTTGGTCGTCAGTGCAAGGGTGACATGGAGGAGATCGTGTAAAGGGGAGATGAAAGAGTATGGACTAACATGGATGCATGTGAAAAGTATCACAGAAGACAGAAGGAAGTGGAGACGTGCAGTTGAAGCCCTATGTTCCACTAGGAAACCAAGGGAACAATAATAATAAAAATACATTAGTTATTACACTAGTCAGTTAACAGTTTGGTTAACCAGTTACTCAACTACGCTGTCAAGGAGGCGTGATTCATCAGCTTAAGCACTCAACCCATACAGCCAATGGATCTCGTGTTCCACTTCCCTTCACGCCTAATTCAATCTAATTGACTAGCTAATGTCATCAGCTTTTACAGACATAAATCTATGTGCCTCACACTCCAGCCAGATACATTTTGTTATTATCAATGAAAATAACAAAGGTGTTGTAGGCGTTACTAATCACGTGTTGAGAATTACTCAGCAAAATTACAAACAATTTCACATAGCTAATGAAGATTCTGTAATATAGTAAGTAACATTACATACTGTAACCACACACACGCACACACATATAATTAAACAGAATTCAAAGCATATCACCAGTCCGACGAACAACAACAACAAAAACAATAACTAAAAATTAGTCATTATTAAGAATATGCATATATATATATATATATATATATATATGTGTTTACAGTAATCGCGACTATTGTTTATACAGTCCCAATTGTCACGTTCTTGTTTTTCATTATAGGTATTTCCGTCTAACGATGTCTAAATTAGGTCATATAGAATAAAGTAATAATAATAATAATAAAAATTAACTGTACAAATTAGTCTGAGAAATCGTACTCTTCTTACATAACGCACAATTAATTCAGAGGTGAGTTAAGACTTATAGTATAGGAAATTGATTTTCTTTTTAAAGTCACCACTAATATATACGTATAATTTAAAGAAAGAAAATCAATACACACGTGTGTGTTTTGTGCTGTGTTGTGTAATACCAATAACAATAATAGTAATAGTAATAATAATAATAGTACTGCTATTATAACTTGTGTAAACAATGTAGGCGTTGCATTGATTTCATTCCAAATGAAACGGGTTGATGGATGGTTGGATACATTATGTAATTTCTTTTTAGAACACAACGACTTGTGATACCATTATTAATAAATGCATTAGACAATAAACAAGATTTGAAAATTAAAATTTGTGGATGGGTAGGATGCCAATTTCTAGTTTTCTATGGCTGTGTTTCTGCAGAGAGAGAGATGTTCCGCCCAAGTGGTGCACCCTTCCCTAACAGGCCGACAACTCTCCAGCTTTTGAGTGATTAATGTCTAAGAGGTAGACGGTTAAATTCTGTATATCTAGTTTTTTCGGTGTTGATTTGTACTCTGAGTTGGATGACTCAATTACTAAGTCTTTACTGTTCTTATATAACGACAGTATTATCAGAAATAATTCCAATTTGAAGTAAAGTAGTGCAGTTCAACGAACTACTTCAGAGAAGACGATAAAGTTGGAAACATTTAGAAACTTTTTTCTTTATTTCAAGTGTATTTTGTCTGAAAGGATACATTTTCATTCACATTTTATTATTTTTTTGTGTTCCGAGTAGAATATGAGGCTTCAACAGCACACCTCCATTTTGTCCGCTCTTCTGCAGTCCTCTTCAACTGGCATCACCGTCTCCCGTAATCTCTCATCTCTTCGTCACATGGTCTTCTTTGGTTGTCATCCTAGCACCAACTCTAAACTAGTCGTTCCCATTCGCAGTCCACATACAACGGTTTTCTCAGCTTATGTCCTATCCATATCCGCTGAAATACAGGTTCTTGGTTGGTTTATTCCCAGAGTTTCCTTTATGTAACTATTTCTGGCCATTTGACCTCCAATATGAATCGAAGACAACTTTTGATAAAAGCCTATAATGGCCTGTTGGAAATGCTTTTCGTGAAGCGTTCATCAAGTTTCTGACCCGTATAGAAGGACTGAATGAATGAACATTGGGTTGAAAATCTGAATATTGCTCAAATTGACAAAGGTCTTTCTTGTCTTTCCAATTCTGGTCTTGACATCCTCATCCGTGCTGTTACCTGTGGTTAAGACAGTGCATCCTAAATATGTGAAGGAAGTTACCTCTTCCAAATACCTTCTCTTGACAGTGATTAGTGATTGCTGTAGTTGTTGGTTCGTTATTTTCATCACTTATGTTCACTTGAAGTCGTTTCTTCACGGGCTGGCTCTTCTTCTAGCTTTCATCTATGAGTCTCGAGTTTTTTATGACATTAGGCATAAATCCTCCACTAAGTCCAGACCATTTATTCTTATAGAACAATATTTTAAGCTATCAAACTAAACCCGTCTAAATGTTGGACTGCTTACTGTTTAGTTTCAGGTGTTAGCAACACATATGTGAACTGCTTCACTCACATAATGCTTGCAAAAGTGTAGACGACACTGCTTTAGAAATTAAATCAAATACTACCTGTTCTAGTATCGATTTCTCTTCCAGTCTTTGATAATCATCTCCTATCTTGTTGATAACAGCTATCAAATATTAACTATGCATACATTGTAGCTATTTTCTAATCCTATGCAATCTTGTCTCTAAAGCCCTTGTAATCTATATTCGTACCTTCAAACTTTCATATCAAATTGAAAATTATTATCTCCTTCGTTGCTGTGTGGAATTAAATAAACAATAATTGTATCCATGTAAACTAATCTTTATAAATGCGATTGTACAGCTGCTTTTGAGAATGAAATCGCCGAAAAGATCGCCATCTTTGCTGAACTTCTTGTTCTTTCTCTCTAATGTCCCCATGGTATTTTCCACGATTTTAAGTTCAGACAGACAAATCAATGTGCTTAAAATCCTTCTTATACAGTAAAGTTAGTTTCAAAGTAAAATTGCTGAAAATCTCAATAATTATAGGGAAATCTCGTTCGGCATAAAGTGATGATTATTAGTTCACTTAATATTAATATAATAAAAACTACATATAGATGTCCTTTACCGTAGGGAAAAAAGTGTTCTCCGTTATACAAATTACCGAATTAAATGACGGGAGACTGCGGCTGCTTGTATATAAAAAATGGATTAGAAGTACATACAAAAAGACACGACCATTATCAGTAGAAATGTTTGACATTGATATTGTCAACCAGGTAATAGAATAGTAATTCTGTTTTATTGGTCATTTGTATCAAATCATTATACGCTATAACCCCAGAGTCTCTTTCCTGAACATAATTTATAATTAATGGTTATATATATATATATATATATGCTTGAATGAATAGATTTCTTTTGATAGCATCATCAGAATGTTGCATCATTTATTATAGTTATCATTTTACTGCATTTAATTAGAGTTAGGCAGACAAAAAAAGGCTATGCACATAATGCTGCTCATTAAACTAATTAAAAATGGTAATTAATAAATTGTCAGTTCTTTTTTTTATTGTTGTTGCAGTAATTAGGCTTTAAGTTAGATACCCTGACAAAAAATGGCAATCTAAGTATGCATTAAATAACACTTGGGACTTTTAATGGCACTAAAGTACCTTTTTGGCAGTGGTTTAGAAGTTGATGCCTCGTGAATCAACTCATGTAAACTGAGAATCTGAACTGATGATTAAGATGTTACCGTTACTAAGAGTTTTGTTTAGCATTCATGTGAAGTTTTGATCTGTTATCATCGCCTGTGGTGGTAGATGATGAACTTCAGACTTTCGCCAACAACTACCTTTGTTGGTGGTTGGGTAATCGAGATCAGATGGTTTGGCAAAAGGATTAGAGATAAGATACTGTAGCGATGAATCAATTAAAAGCCTATTGCCTAAGAAATAAGCAGAAGAGGATGGAGGTGGACTGGACATACACTGAGAGGGCTTTTGAATAGGATCATACGCCTTGGAGACAGTTGAATGAAATCTGGATAGCCAATAATGAGTTAAGTTTTCAAGGGTGATATTGGGATGGGGGATCGTCTGAGGAGGAGATGGCAGCTTATGGGAAAGCTAAAGAATGAGTGAGCTAAAGAGGAATTCAGAGCAGAGAACGAAATGTCTTATATTCCACTCGGGATCCAAGGAAGTAATAGTAATTGTGTTAAATATGATTCGCTCGTGTGAACTGAAATTAAAATCAACTATTAGTCATGTTGAATTGAATTTTTGATTTTCCCGTCGACTAATTGGACCGAAGTGCTCGGTCTCAGTTGACATATCGGCTTCTTGTGCAGATGCTTTGACGGTGTCTGGGCATTTAATTAGTATTTAATTGGTGGATGGTAACTAGCAGTGGAATCGAGGATGCACATTTCATCTTATTTTGGGACTCGTCATCTGGTGGCTCTCGTGGTCCCAGAGGTCTAGTGGATAACGCTTTGGCGTTTGAAACTATGGGCACTGGGTTCGAGCCTCGGTGGGAACATCATCACTCACTGAGAAATGCAGGCACATCCAGCTGACGAGTCCCAAATAGGAGTAAATGCGCATCCTGGATTCCACTGCTAGTCACCATCCACCAATTGTATATTAGTCATGTTTTCTCAGATATGCGTTTTTAAATTCGTCAGACGCCATCAAAAACAAGAAAACACTTAGTTTAATTCTGGAATCTATCAGAATGTGAAGAATTCAGTTTGAAAACTAACGTGATCATGGTAAAGATTAGTGAAATCATAGTTACATACCTTCCACTCAAGTGGTCATTAAGGAAGACCCATTAAAAACTGCATTAAATCTAGTATATAATCAGTACTTAAATATAATAAATCATTTAATAGAACGTATGCCAGGTAAATAGAAGAGGCTTCAATCCACTTTTCGTTTCATTAAAAGAACTATAATTTTATTCATAGATAATTTGTTACAATGATTAGGCTTCAGTGAGTCGGTGACACAGCCGTAGAATGCTCGCCAACCACGCCTCACGTGGTCCGGAGTTCGATCCCCAGCCACCGACACACTCCTTTACCTCGCTAAGTCAATATTAAGACCCCGTAAAAATAAACACCACTGCTAACGAAACCTCAAGCCAATGCCTTGAAGCCCTATACTCCACTGGGAACGTAAAGGATTAAGAAAAGAAGACTAGGCTTCAGAGCTTTTAGTCGATGTCATTTATTACATACTGATTGACGTCAGTCAAGCGGTTAAATATCTTCAGACAATCAGAGAAAGAAGTAAGACAAAGCAAGGAATAATAAATCCATGATATGAAATTCGATAAAAAACGAGTTTTGTAAATGTTTTTTTTCCTGTATATTGTGATTATAATTCAAAGGCAAGTTTTCGACTATAGTTATATTGATTCATTTATTGAATATATTCAGTGATTCGGCTGTTCAATATTGTTTATGTCCACTTAATAACATGATTTCGCCCACTTTACTAGTTTCCTATTTGATTAGATGGTCCTTAGTCGGGAAAAATTGTGAAGACTGTCGGTGGAGCTAGCAGATCTATCTTGGAAAATCAATTCATTTGCTACAGAAACTTCAAAGCTCGTTGTAATCGTAGGGATGGAATGACGCAGGCTGGTGAAAGCTTTCTGGAAGGTAGTCAGCCGATGTGCCTTCATTCGATGAAAGCAAAAGCAAGCGTGGGGATGTGGAATGTTATTGCAGTCTACGGGGCTAACTGATAAAAAGAAATGAGGCGTAAGTATTAGTAATTGTTAATAAATTATCAATAATCTATTTCAGCCACCTAGACGAAAACTGCTAGCACACTGAGAGAGTGGCTATCATAATGTCACCAACTTCATCAAAGACTCTTACACATTAGGGAATCTTCTCTTTCAGGATCACGGGAACAAGATTCAACTCTGAAGGAAGGGAAGTTACAACTGTACAATTTTTTAAACATTGTGTACCCAGAGGAGAAGGAGGAATCCTACAGACGACTACAAACGGTAGTCGACAAAATCCAAGTCAGGCGGTGACATTAAAATTATAATGGGTAATATGAATGATAGCTTTACTGGGCGCAAACAGTACACGAAAAGAACTGATCACGGGTCTATAGGTGCTTGGTGAAATGAATAAGAACGGATTATATGTTCGCACGACTTTCTGTCTTCAATGATTTGGAGGATTAGAGGCAGTGCGTACAAGTACAAGGATATCTACAATTCTAGGTAGGTTTCACCAGATGGTCACACAAAATAATCAGATAGGTTTCATCTCAGTCTCAATAGAGTGGAAACGAATGAATTCGGGGAAAAAAGAGGACATCGACGATGAAGACAACAAACACTAATCCACCCTAGTAGGAGAAAGCGAAACGCAGTTGTCTGTATTAGCTATTTGAGTAGCAAGTAGTAGCATTACTTCGGCTATAGTTAGCACAGATAAAAATGCCACAGGTAGTTAGAATCGCGAAAACAAGACAAGCATTCATTACACTGATATCAGTGTGGAGGTCTACAGCACTCCACAAAACACTAATGTCATCAAGTAAGTACTTCTCTACGGTTCGGAGGATTGGCACGTGCGTTACCAATAGGGTTTCCAACAGCTGCCTTCACTCAGATGACATGCGGGAATGGATAAGCAATAAGAAACTGTTGGGGAAAATACCAATCGAGAACCACTTTCCTAAGCAACACGCAGAGGAAATGGAGGTGAATTGGAAATATTGTGAGAAGACCACTGAGTGAAATCATACTCCAGTCCCTCGAGTGGAGCCTGAATGGGAAACGGCAAGTTGGGTGTCTGACAGTGAGATGGGGGAAATCATGTGAACAGGAAATGGAAACTAATAAATAGTCGTGGTGACAGCTAAAGAGACTCCAAAGAACGGAATACAAGGAAGACGTGCCAATGAAGATGTATGTTCCACTCGTAATCTAAGGGACGAATATTAACCAACATTTTCATGTTGGTATTTAGCTTTATAATATTAAGATAAGTAAATTTAATTTGTTTGTCAGAAGCTGTTTGACTTTTAGAGTAATCACGGTAATGAGGTGATATTCCAGATAGATCATGCATATCAGTCAATTCTGAAACACCTGATCGAATCGTAGCACCAAGCAAACCCACAAAGTAACTTCAAAGTAATCTATAAAACACGTGGGAATTTCGTTAAAAGGGTACAAATCAAACTTCTTCAAACAGAAGAGGCAATGGCAATTTATATATTAAAACCTGAACTCTGTTCAATGGACCTGACCTATCTTCACACTGAATAAGCGATTTTTGTTTCGTCTTTTTCTTACTTGTTTGTTTTTTAGTTTTTAATTTCCCCGCATCCCTTATTAAATCTCTACCTCCTTATTACCACTGCTGCTAACTTGATTTTTGTTCAATTTTAACTTTAGCTGAGCTCTATTCAACCCCATCAAATTAGATTAAGTCACTCAACTTGCTTATTCAGTCTTACTTCAGTTTTTAACTCATTAACTAAATTTGTTGTAGGATTTCATCATGAGCTGACATTTTTTTGGAGAATCATTGGAAAACCAGCTGGGAGTACTGCAGAGGTGTTTCCCCAGTTCTAGTTGGTGACTCTTCAGCAGAACGCACTCACGGGGATTCTTTAACCAATGTCACTTCATGATAAAATCCTGCAACCAGTCAATCAAATCGCTACAAAATAAATACCTCAATATCAATGAGATGCTCACTAGCGACTGACCCTATTTAGGTAGGTAGTTACCTAAGGATCTAGTGGGACGTTGTGACCAGTAGGGTACAACAGGTGGAGTGTGAGGACAAATACTCGCCGAAGACATTGACTAGTAGTCGCACCATATCATGAATTGGCAGAAGTTGGAGTTAATGCACTTGTCATTGGATCGGATCCCAGTGGCTTAATGGTCTACAACCTAGCTTGCTTTTTGACCAGAATGTCCTAGGTTTAAACCCTGGCGGTGGGTACCTATCGCTGAAGACTCCCAAACCAGGACGGAAGAAACAGCTGTCCAGTACTCTCATGTTTTCCAATGGTGCTTTGACCGATGTCAGTTCATGATAAAATCCTGCAACCAATCAATCGAATCCCTACATACCAAAACTTGGAAATTTGTTATCTAAAATCTGCAATTCTAATAATTTTATCTTAGTTTCTACCCAATTAATGCTTTGTACACTAAGTAATTTGTCGACTAAAATTAACGATTCTGATGACAAATATTTTAAATATTCATTTTGGTGCTAAGAAGATTAACTATATTAGATGGCTGGAGGCAATCGGCCATAAGAAGCCTTTGACCTAGGTTTCGTGATAGTTGGCACTCATCAGCAAGGCACGCGTATCTTTAACCTTGAAGGAACTCATGTCCCTTCTGAGATTTGAACCCGTGTCACCCAGTACTGCAGTCAGAGATGTTATTACTGAGCTATTCGGGCTCTCGATTAACCTCCTGTAGAACTGTAGTGGGTATTTTGATGGGACACTGGTAACTAGTGCAATGCGTCCAGTCCTTTCATTGGTGCTGACTGAATTCTATCAGTTAGGTTCTACCACCATTCTAGGTAGAATGGTGGCCGCAGGGCAAACCTGAATGATAGAATTCTGTCTGCACCAAAGAAAGGACTGGATACGTCTCACTAGTTACTAGTATCCAATCAAGAATGAACTATATATATGCGACTGTACAGTTTAAGAATGATTTCGCAAAAATAGTACCTCTTCGCTGAACGTCTTTTGTTTTATATGACTCAATGGGCATTTTTAAGTTTATCAGTAATTGCATTAGGGATTTCACCATGAGCTGACATCAGTTAGAGACCGCTCTTTGGTCCCAAATTAAGACGAAACAGCAGTAGTCCCAGGTTTTCAAGTGGTTCTCTAACTGATGTCAGCTCATGGTGAAATCCGCCATGCAGTCAAACAAAATCCCTAAAAAACCAATACTTGGAAATTATCAATAATTGCTGATTTCATCCTAGAAGACGAACGTTACTCTGATGCTCATATGCTAATATGTATTTATCCTAAATTAGAATGAAACAGGTATCAAGCTGTCCTCAATTTGTTTACCACTCCTCTGGTTTATACTGTTTTGTGATAAAAATTTATCTAATAGCTGAAATTGAACACAGCTCAAATCAGCATATACAATATATGCATAATTTATCAATCTAGAGTGGCTAGATAAAAATCAATATTTCCTCAAAGTTTTTTTGTAAAACCATTAACATTTTTGATGTTTCTTTTGCTGTTGTTTTTTCTTTTTTTTATGAAAAGCATTCATTATGTAAATGACGTATTATTCTAAACTGATACAGAGTTGAGGAATAGGAATTTTTTCCTTCAGTTTTTCCCTTTAGTATGTTGGGCTAATAGTAAGTTAGGATATTATTGTGTAAAAGTAGAGGCCAATAAGAGACACTAAGTATAAACGGGGATCGCCTCTTTTACATTTTTGGGCAGTATTGTTCCAACTGCAGTCTGCAAGACGGATGAAGATGTCAAAACTAGGATCAGAGAAACATGAGTGACCTTCATTAGTCCCAAATCAGTCTGGAAATCTACTGAACTAAGCACAATGAACAAGATTCAGATTTTCAGCAATAATGTCAATTTAGCCAGTTCTTCTATATGGTTCAAGGGACCTGGGGCGTCACAGAAGGCATTTCGTATAGGCTACTGGAAACTTTTATCAACAGCTGCCCTAGCTGTCTCAATATTGAGGATCAGATGGCAGGCCAGAAAAGATGAGCGACAAGGAAGCAAGAATCTATTTACTGCTCAATGGTGGATGAGGAGACCTCTGGGTGACATAGCGCATAAGACTGGCCTTGAAGTGGAACCTCACTGGGGGACGACAACTTGAGCATCGGGGCTAGAGTAACATGGAAGGGGAGGGAAATCGTGAAGCTAGTTGAAAAAAGATTTCAGAGAACAGTATAAGACAGGGGTGTGTTGTTCAAGCCTTAAGCTCTACTTGGTGCTGTCAATCAAAATAAACAATACACCCAAATGATATGGAACATCTGAATTTATCTACGTTCTAATTAATGTGTTCGTACAACAAAATAAACGAATTATGATATATGTATACGCCTAATAGAGTTGAAAAGATATTTAATTGAATTTTTGATTTTCCCGTCGATTAATTGGACCGAAGTACTCGGTCTCAGGTTGATATGTCGGCTTCTTATGCAGATGCTTTGACGATGTCTGGGCATTTAATTAGTATTTAATTGGTTGATGGTAACTAGCAGTGGAATCGAGGATGCACATTTCGTCCTATTTTGGGACTCGTCATCTGGTGGCTCTCGTGGTCCCAGAGGTCTAATGGATAACACTTTGGCGTTTGAAGCTATGGGCACTGGGTTCAAGCCTCAGTGAGAACACCATCACTCACTGAGAAATGCAGGCACATCCGGCTGACGAGTCCTAAATAGGAGTAAATGCGCATCCTGGATTCCACTGCTAGTCACCATTCACCAATTAAATATTGAAAAGATATTGCCTAAATGGTTTGATTACTTAATTGAAACAGGAGAAAGAAATATCGTTTGACAACCCAAACAGGAAGTATACTACTAAAATTCAGGTCACGTGTATGCACAGAAGCTCATGTATCGCTAGTCAGTGATGTCTATTATCACAATTTGTTTTAATGCATTTACAGTTAGTTAATTAGTAAGTTGTCGGGAGGAAGAGAGGAGAGGAGGGGGGAGTAGAATTGCCGACAACGCAGAATTCCTTTCATATTTTATTACATCAGAATGGTATTTATGTATAAGTAATTAATGTATGTGCATTGGAAAAAATAAATGACAATAATACTAGTAATTAGATGTCATTTTTGGGTTAGTTACTTAATTAGTTCCGTTTTGACTTGCTAATTCTTTTTATGGATACATTTTTAATCTAACATAATTTGCTGGCGGTATACCTAGATTACAGTTGGTCCAGTGGACTGATAATTCAATTTGACTTTAATGTAAGTATAGAACTTGGGCACTATCGTAGAATGTAATTCCATATTAGATAAGTTTATTTCAAATATTACACAGTGATGCAGTGATAATAACTGGATGACGTTTCGAGAACAATTTATTGATCATAATCACATCAGTTTAGTCACACGCCTTCATAATTTGCTTTATGTAAGTATTTCACCCTCTCAATTTCTCTCTCCCTTCCCTTTGTTGTTTGTTGGTACCTCCCATATCTCTGGTACAAGTGTTGCATCATTTCGATTGCACCTGTTCAGTGTGGATTTTATGAACAAAGACTCAGTGAATAACCTCCCTCTCCACCTAACTATAATACTTTTTAATACTTTCACTCTGTCTCACCCTATTTGGAAATGACGTGCAAGTGAATGAAATGTAGTGGCTGAGGTCTTCTTAGGTTATCTAATTTAGCAGGGTCGATCATTCTAGGTCTAGCTAAATTTTCATGTCCCGATAATCTAAACGACCCCGACCTACTAATTTGATTTATGTAGTTGACCTCACAGTCGTTACATGGTATTTGGTAAATTATCTTTTTTTTCTTAATTAAACCTAAGGGGTCCTAAAGTCAACAAAGTTCATCTCTGAGAGAGTTGGTTGGTTGGTTTGCTTGGTTTAAATGCCACCCTAATTCCATCCTCATTGAAAATCCCGAATATCTTTAACAGATCAGATTTTGAAAAAAAATCACCAGGAAGCCTAAGACTTAGGTTCCGCTGACACTAGTTTATAAGGCATGTCAACAGTCTAGAAGGAACTGATGCTACTTTTTTTTCAAAATCTGAACCTGTATCACATAATGATATAGTCACTGACGTTAATACTGAGTTATTCAAGCACATAGTTGACTTCCTACAGAGCTGTAATGTATATACTGACTGCACACTCAAATCTCCAAGGAGACATCCCTTTCTTGGAGTCTGTAGACACACTTTACTAACTAGTGTTAGTAAACTTGAAACCTAGGTTATTGACTTGTGCAGATTGCCTACAACCATCTTAAAATCATTTTGAAGTTCACTGAGTCATCCAACTTGATGACTGACTGATTGATTACACGGTAAAGTTGACTGACAGAATTCAGTCATTCCCAACGCTAATGAGTAGACAGGTGGTATCCCATCACACTAATAATTTTTAACAGTGTATTGTGTTTTTATTGAATGAAAAAAGGTTATTGTTGAATTACGGCTAGTCCAGTGAACTGATAATCCAGTTTGGCTGTGTTGAAGAAACTTGAAATTTACGTTTACAATCCATAAAATTGTTCCAAATTCTGGATTTTTTAATTAAAAGTACGAAATTTTTAAGTATTTGAGTTACAAGTTTTTTTAAATTTCAATATGAATTCTGCCATATCAGTTAGAGATTCCTTAGAAACGAGGGACTGCTGCAGAGCTGTTTCATCCTGGCGCGGGACTCTTCACTGATGAGCTTCACAACCAGTGATCAGTAGTTCTGTAAATGGTCATGAGTTTGTGACAAATCTGTCATAAGAATAACTGAATTCCTAAAAGTCAACGGTTGAGAATAGATCGAATGTTCGTGAACAACTAAGGTACTGATCTCCTGAAGTTTTAATAAGAAATCTCGATTCTTGGGGTGTACTAAGTGGAATGTGGGGAGAGAAACACACATGTAGTAATGGATGGAGGTGATATCTTTGATCACGGATTGACAGAAGTTAGAATTCCTGACCTGTTGAATTCAATCCCCATGTCTGAATTATCGAACGGTTTTATCTTGTAACCTGAGCTTCTCGAGTTTGATCCCTCATTCTATCTTGGGTAAGCACTGCTAAAGGGTTCCCATACTTGGTGAAAACAACCATCCGCTGTTCTTATGTTTGAAATAAACCTCTAAACTATGACATTTTGAAGTGGAATGTACCTTGAAGTTTAGAATCCACTGTTGCACGACAAAAATATCTTCGTACTGTCTTTCATGTCCATTGAGTCAAAGAGGATAGATGTGTATTAAAGCTCTGGGAAAAGAATGTCGTGTGCTGGTACGACCGGTAGCTGGCTAAGATAACAAAGATTTAACATTACAGAGTGACTGTTATTCAGTTACATGCATGTATGTATGCATGTACATTCACATGAGATAAAAATAAATAAAGAATAAACTCTGTATTTTCATGTCAAATTTAAATAGTCACTTATACCTTATTGAGAAGTAGTTGGTTACTGGCAGAAGCTGATGAAGAGGGAAATTGAAAGAGATTAGATTTGCTAAAAATAACTTGGCAATATACTTTCACTTTCCTCTGAATGATTCATGTTACTACTCATTGCTGAAATCTTAAGGTGAACGAATATTGAAGCCGGAACGTGATAGCTACCAGTTTGAATCACTGGGCTACTTAATTTTCTATTCATCAGAATCTGCCTGATTTATTCTAAATTAAATCCTATCCCTTTACTTTCTGAGTGGAACACGAAGCTACAAACTTTAAGCTTTGAAATATCAGTAATGGTGCTATTTCAAAGGATTATTTCCAATGATAAATTTGCTCGAAGCAAGAAAAACACATTGAGCAGGATGAAATGATAATTATTAAATTTCTGTAGTTCTTGTCAGCTGAGTAAAGCCATGAACTATTTAATAACAGTATAGAAAATTATTATAAATAAGCAACCTGATCGTTTAATAACATTTAGACCGAAGTAGAATAGGATAGGGACGCTGATGCTGAACTTAGAAGTGCTGGTCTCTAGTGTCGGTTGACAAAGCCAACAACGTTATTCGATAGTTACCTGTTTTCTCTAGCCTGTTCTACTTAAACGATAACACAACGATGTGAACCATAAAGTATATTTTACACAGTCGAGTATGATTCAAAATATCATGAAAGTTATGTCAATTAGTCTGTTTTCATGGCCAATAAAATAGTGGGCACTGTTTTACTGAGGTGAATTCTGATTGGTTTATTTCCAGACTGAATATCGATCTCTTGCGTAGACCAATTCTGATTGGTTAGTTTTCAGATTGCACACTGACCACCATAACAAAGATGTTCAAATACTTTAGTTTTCGATGCGTCAAAATCCTTTAAGATAGTTAGTGTTCAAGATAGCTGCAGTTCACTACGTCCCATAGAAGCGACTCTTATTAAACAACTGAATTTATGAATCTAGAAGAAAACCATTGTTAGTTTTGCTTTACCTTGGTAGATATATTTTACGCTATAATCACGTAATATTAATATCTATCACTTTTACGGTAAATTACTAGAGTTTTCAAATATTTTGTGTGCTGACGTGAAATTGTCCATGGTTGTACGCAGCTGAGGAGAACCTACGAAATAAATTCAAGTCATTTTAATCTTGCTCAATATATCAAAAGTGATAACTTTTCCTATTTTTACGAAACGTCCAGTCTTCCCTCTTTACTAGATTTAATACCTACTCAACTAGGTTGAGGAGTGCATCGGACAGGAATCTAACTCTGATCAGGTGTGTAGTTAACGAATATGCTACTACATACTACTGTAGTTTTATGTGGTTCTGATTATCCTATTAATTCTTTGAGTCGCAATCTGTACTCATACTCATTTTACCAAAAGAGATGAGGGAAAAACATTGTCAGGCACTAGAGCGTGCTTTGGATGGAACAACATTGCTTTAAATGATTGATGTTTTATCGATCATGATTATTTTTATTTAACTAGACACTTTGAAGTAAAACGCACTGAGAATTCTGTACTCTGTAGATAAACATATCATGGAATGATAATCTTCTAATATTATTTTGAATAGAGTTACATGTGTACTTCTTTGCCTGGACTCTGTGTTTATTGATTTTCTCATCTGTTTGAAATTATTCCCAGAATTAATGAAATTACGGAGTTTAAGCAGTTTATTTATTTCTTGTTAATTATTATTATTATTAATCAGATTATTCTATTAGTTAAAATGATTCTAAAGAAATTAACTTTTTCTCCTCTTCCTGTTTTTTCTCTCCCCTTATTCTGCTGTTTACATGGAAATAGAAACTAAAGAGATTTTACAGTTATTTTCTGGAAGAAAATAACTGAATACTGTAAATACCGATGCGTTGCGTTATATACTACTTACTGATCAGATCGGTGGGGTAGTGTGCCTGTGTTACCAATTCTTCATAGACCATCACTTAGTGTCGAATACAATACTGAAACTAGTCATGTCCTTAAAAACGAAACATCTGAAATGGAATCACATCAGGCATATCTTCACGGTGAAACCGAGAAGCGTATTTGAGTCTGCCTCTCTTTAAACCTTAGGCCTTTAACAATTTGTACTTGAATACAGCAAAAATGGAGTCACGGTTGCAGCTGACAGACACGTAACGGGAAGTCAAATAAACTTTCTGTCTCTCAAAATCAAAACAAACAAATACAAGTAACATGTGATGAACTAATTAGGCTTGGAAATATTTTAGAATTGAAGAATACTGACAGTATTTTACATAAATCGATTTCATTTTGTGTTTCCGTGACACCTAAATATCAGTTTGGAAGGTATTGAAAATGGAAGAGTATCTATTGGTAAACGATTTCAGGAGTACATTCTCCCATTCTCTATTATTATTATTATTGCTTCCTTGGGTTCCTAGTGGAACATAGGGCTTCAACTGCACGTCTCCATTTTCTTCTGTCTTCTGCTGTACTTTTCGCCTGCATCCATGTTAGTCCATATTCTTTCAACTCCTCTTCACACGATCTCCCCCATGTCACCCTTGGACGTCCCACACGCCGCTTCCCTTTCGGGTTCCACTCGAGGGCTTGGCGCACGATGTCACCCAGCGGTCTCCTCAGCGAGTGTCCAATCCATCTCCACTTTCTCCTGCATATTTGCTGTTGTTGGGCGATTGGTTCTTGCTTTGTTTGTTCCCATAATTCCTTGTTGGTGATTCTTTCCGGCCCGGCCATCTGATCTTCAGTATAGAGCCAGCGAAGACAGTTGTTAATAAAGGTCTGCAGCCTTTTGGAAATATTCTTTGTGACCCACCCGCCAAGTTTCTGATCCATATAGAAGAACTGACTGACATGACGTTTGTATTGAAAATCCGAATTTTGTTGTTGATGTTGGCTGAGTGACGAAGATTTCCAGATTGATTTCAGGTTGATGAATGAATGAGTTTCTCGCCTTCCGATTCTCGCTAGATTTGACGTCCTCGTCCGTTCCGACTGCCTGTAGTTGAGAAAATGCTCAATGCTAGATAAGTGAGTGAATGAAGTAACCTCTTTCAAATCCCTCCCGTCGATGGTGATTGACGCTGGATGTTGCTGCTGCTGTTGTTGTTGTTGTTGGTTGGTTGGTTGGTTATTTTCATAACCTCCGTCTTGTTCACCTATGTTCACCTGGAGTCCTGTCTTCTCCGACTGCTTCTTCGACCAGTTTGTCGGTCGGTTTTCGCTTGTAAGTCTTCGATTTTGTGTGACACCAAGCATAAATCATCCACGCGCGAAATCCAGGTCTTCTAGGTTCTTCGCGTCGGTCGGTCCAGGATATTCCTGTCTCCTCGTTTCCCACAGTCTCCCATTCTCTATACAGAATTAGAAATCAAATCCACTAATTCTGGAGGTGAAACAGTAAATTCAAAGACTGCTGTTTCGAGTCTTGATGAGATCAAGATTTTCAGTTCACTTTCTATCACCACTTTCTACAACAGTATTAATGTGAACAGAAGCATAGTAGACGAAACAAACACATACATACATCACGTGCAATGCTAGCTCTCCAGTGAAACCTAAATGAGAAACTGTGACTTGAACGTGGGTACGAGGTTTATGTAGAGAAGACTGTATGAGGTAAAGATAAAAGCTTATTGGCTAGTAAGGAGCCAGTTGAATAGGACTGAAGAGAACAGGGTAAAATGGAGATGTGCTGTTGAAGACTCATATTTCACTCTGAACCTATGGAAATAATAACGTAATAATATACTCAGCTTAGAGGATCTGGACTTCGCTGATGATATATGTCTGATTTCCCACAAAAAACCGGAATATATGCAAGTGAAAAGCAACAAGTTGGCAGAAGAAGCACCAAATATAGGACTTCAGGTGAACACAGAGAAGACAAACGTGACAAATATTCCTGGCCAACAGCAAGAGCCACAGCAACGACAACAGACAACAATCAACATCAATGGGATGAATCTGAAAGAAGCAACCTACTTTACCTACTTACCTGGGAAACATAGTTTCAACTACAGGCGAACGGAACTGATGAGGATTTCGAGGCGAATATTGGAAAAGCAAGGAAAGCTTTCATTACACTCAGGTCTCTGTGGAGAAAGATCAGCAGCACTCAGCATGAAAAATAAGATCCCGATTTTCAACTCCAATGTGAAATCAGTGCCCTTTACCACATGGATCAGAGACTTGGAGCCCCGTCACGAATGGCACTTCGAACAAACCAGAGATGTCCATCAACAGCTGTCTTCGCTCAATACTCAAGATCAGATGGCCAGAAAAGATCAGGAACAGGGATCTCTGACAATGAACGAACCAACCCAGCAGGAACCAACTGTGCAACAAATAAGCAGGAAGAAATGGAGATGAACTGGTCTTACTCTGAGAAAACCATCAAGTGAGTGACATCGCACGCCAGGCCATTGCTCGACTGGATCCCGAATAGAAATCGGCGAGTTGGTGGTCAGTGTGAAGATGACATGGAAGGGGAGGTCATGTGAAGAGGAGATCAAAACATGTGAGCAGACGTGGAGCCAGGTGCGAATGTAAGCGGAGAACCTAACGCAATGGAGACGTGTGGATGAAGCCCTATGTTCCTCTAGGAACTAAAGGAAAAATAACAATAATATACTCAGCACTTTGTATTGAAGTATATCAAAGTCATCTATATATATATATATACCAAAAGTATCCCACAGTCGAACAAAGGTCGCTTGACAATCTAAGCACATATATATATATTCCTATCAGAGAGGTGCTTACAGGCCTCAGTAAAAACACGTCTACAGCATAATAAATTTTTGAAAACTTTTACAAAATCCAAAAAAGGCAAAACAGTCAATAAAGAAAAACTATCAGAACAAAAATAGGGAATTAACTTACTTCACTCCATAGTGGACCATCACTGGTGTTATTGTTCTCCGTTGGCAATGTTGTCATAGTTGTTGTTATTACTGTTTCCATCAATTCTGTTTCCTCTGTCATACTTAAAGGATTTTCAAAGGTTGGTTGTTGCGTTATCCGCCATTTATTCTCATTGTTGTAATTGCTCTCATCAGAATTTAAATTATCCATGGTTACAGTTTCAAATTATTCTTCTTTGTTTTTTTTTTACTTTTTTTAATACAAGATATTATCCGTAAAACATGAATAAATAAATATATATAACTGATTTTTCTACGTTACGTGTGTATCTTTTAAATTTCAAATTAAAAAAATTGTCACCTCAATTTAAAGTTTTGAATTTTGTTTGTTTATGTGTGTGTATGTTCGCTTTTTTCAAAGGTATAATGCGCACTTATCAAAATGGAACTGGGTATAATTTTATTGCACTCAAATTTTGATTCGGATTTATATATATATAATTGTAGACAGACATTATTGGGAAGCTTCTTATTGGTCACTTCATACATGAATATTGATTTTTGCAAATCATATGTCATGCATACATGATTTGAAAATTTTACTTTGCATATAACATATCCTTTCCAGATTGTCTCTATTTTCTTGATTTTGTTTGTTGTTTTCGGTTTCATTTTTTGTGGTTTTCTTTTAAAGACGAAATTTTTAGTACGGTGAAGTTAGTTTTTTTTAATTTGCCTTGAACAATTCAGTGTACTTGAGTGTTCCCTTTTTATCTTTTTTGATTTCGGTGATACGCTTTCTTTTTGAGCAGATGTATGTGATCGATGTCTTCAAGTGGAGTCGTCTTACAGCTGCATGTTGTTGTTGCTGTTTATGTATATCTTGGTAATTGAGATTGGTTTTTGATGCATTTGTTTCGGAGTGGTGATACAATGGTAAAAATGTGTTACAAGCGTCTGGATTCCATTCCCGACTGACGCACTCCGAAACCCCACCTAGTTTAAGAGAAAATGGTAAGCTCAGAAAAGAAGGGAGGTTTGGGGACATGAGGTCAGCAACTGCACCCTATAAAAAACAACATTAATATTGGAAATTTAGAGCTTTGTGTTCCACTGGGAACAAAAGGAATGAAGAAAGTAATCCTTGTTTCAAATGTCTATGTATGTGTAACCGTCGTTGAAATAAGTCCATCGTATTACTTGTTATCTGATAGAAAGGGACGTTAAGATGGGAGAGGGCAGAGAAAATGTTATCTCAACTTGGTTCCCGTCGAATATAGCTAGAGGGTTTGACTTCGCTAAGTCAACAAACTACGATGTTAGACTCTTCAGCAGCACGCACCCACGACTTCATCAGGGGGTGAGCTCATTTACCTGATGCTCACTTCTCAGTAAACCCCATGATTTCCGGCAAAGTCATGGGTGTGCACACCTGAAAAGAGTCTTAGCTATCTGAACCATATACAGGCACCATATGAAGGCTTCTTCCGATCTATTTTTTAAAGTGTCAAACTCTACCGTTGGCAATGAAAGTCATATTACTGGAAACATTCATCTGAAGCAGTTACTGCGGTTTTACATTAATATATAATATATATATATATATGTCGGTGGCACAGCGGTTAGAACACTCGCCGACCATGCACATGGCCCGGAGCTCGATCCCCAACCAACGCACTCCTTTACATCGCCAGTAATAAAAGCTGGTAAAGAGAAAAGGCTGGACATGAGGCTAGCAACCCCATCCTGTAAAAATAAACAGTGCTGCAGAAACTTCAAGCTAGAGGCTTAAAGTCCAATGTTCCACTGGGAACGTGAAGGAATATATATATATATATGTATAGGTATTCACGAATTATAGCATTTGACTAAGTGTAAACTCATCTTCCAACTGAGAAAGTTCCCTCTGGCGAATACAAACAGGCATGGACTTCTCTTTATTCGAAACATTTTTGAGTTATTGTTTAGCACTGTTTCATTTTTTAATGTTATTTTCAACATCACTGCTGGCTCAGATATCTATACCAATACTGTATACGATGAAGAAAAATACTTCTTGGTTGCTGCTGGTCGACTGAAGTTCCTTCTAGTCTGTGCAATCGATCAGCAACACTGAATTAAATCTGACATATATGTGACCTACTTGATGATATAAATGGTAATCAGGAAGACAAAGAAAAACAGTACGATAGTATATACTACTGGTTTATGAGCAATTAAGAATATGCTCCCATTTGGTTCTCTTTACTTCAGCCATCTTGTTTTAGGCATCACTAGGGGAGATTTTCATCTTCAATTTATAGTCACTTATTTATCTCCGACTGAAGATTATTCTGTAGATACTGACTACGATACTAATAGAATGCATTCTTAGAAGGAATGGAGAAGATTTATGGCGCAGCTGGATGATACTGGCGTAGTTGTATTCTCAGAGGTTGTTGGGATAGTTCAGCTGTGTTGTGTTCTCTGAGCTGGTTGATTTAATTGTGAAGCCAACATCAAAGATTACAAGAAAATTCATTCTGCCACATATACATAAAATATCTCTGAAATAACAGTTAGAATATTAAGACCGTTTGAAATAGATATAGCACGTAAGCCAGCCACCACAATCACTTCATTCGATATTGTGCAAGCCAAAAGATCCAATAGAAAAAGAATATAAGATATAATACTATTTACAAACTAAATTGAATGAACTGTAAAAGACATTACATCGGTCATAGTAGGGTTTCCCTTAGAATTCGAATCCAAGAACATAAACTGGCTGTAAAAAGCATTATATATATTCTTTCATCTCAATGCATGTAGATAATTATGGACGCTTGTTAGATTGAGATACTGTCGCGATTTTAAATAGAGGAAAAACCAAAAGTGCCAGGGAATTCTCAGAAGCCTGGTACTCAAGTGAATTTTTTTAAATTTTTGATTACAGTTTGATTCCACACCGTATTTTTGGGTACAGGTATAGAATTTTCAGCATGTGATATCGGTAGCCGAAATTTGCAGGCCGACAATAGATATCAGGTGTGCGTCGGCAGGGGATCGGATCCAGGACTATGTGTATGATCGGCGATAGTCATCACCTCTGTGCCACCGATGAACATGACGTAGCGATTAAAAAAGACATTATTGTAGACCACATTTACCAGCTAATAAAAAGTAGATAACATGATAAGAAAGGTCAAATTCCAGGTCAACAAAAATGAACAATTAAACACGTAAATTAACAACCAGTCACGATAATGGTTGTTAGGAGATACAAATCCATCATTCATGGAGAATATGCGTCGGTGGTACAGCGGTTATGACGCTCACCGATCATGCACATGGTCTGAGGTTCGATCCCCTACCGACGCACACCTGATATCTATGATCGGCCTGCAAAATTTGGCCTACCGATATCCATGCTGAAAACTCCATACGTGTACCAAATTACGGTGTGGAATCAAGCTGTAATCAAAAAAATTAATAAATAAGTCCATTTTATGCTGAAACCTGAGCTGAAGCAGTGTTGTCCAGAGGGACGGTGAAAGCTTCGCAGTTAAACCAACCAGATCAGAGAACACTGCTAATTCAGTATTATCCATCTGAGTTACACATCTTCTCCAATAGTTCAGCTTTGTGAAGTTTTCATTGTCTAACTTTAATTTGAAGTAAGCGCTGAGTTTGTGGTCTAGGAAGATAATAGAAGGTATGCAATTAAACTGTTTAACTCAAATAATACAATTACACCAAATGCATTCCTATGCATAGAATACAACATGCTATTATTATTACTGACTGGTTTAAACTTAATCAAAGAATACCTGAACGAAGTGAAGGTCGTTGAAAATTTAGCAACACTGAAATGTCTAACACATTTATTCTCATATATGAATGTTACCAATGTGATATACGTGATTCACTGGTTAACAGAATGTTGTGTCGGTGTTCTTATTGAAAATTGAAAATTCAATCAACAAATTAACAGTAAAACTAATGTAGAAACAAGAAAAACAATTTTTCATATTACAAAGCAAAATATCATTAAAATTTTTTTTCAAGAAGTTAATTAGAATGTGATGATGACAATAAATTTTTTCAATTAGTCCTTGTGAGAAAACACTGATGGAAAAATGAAGTTTTGTATTCAACTTCGAGTAATTATAAGAAGGAAATAATGCCTGAAAGATATTCAAACGTCAGATATGTCGAGATTATAGCATATGCGTTCAAACCTAATTCATATTTAACAGTTTGAAAAAAAATTTGGGCATTGAGGATATAATACTCATTGTTATAAAAGCTTCTATAATTTCCAATGAATGAAAAACAAAATGATATTGCTTTTACTAACGTTTAACTATTTAATGCTGCTAATAGCTTTATCAATGTATTGCTAAACCAGAATTTACAAATTTTTTCTTAGTTCATGAAAAATCCCGGTTGGAACATTAATAGAGAGAAGACCAGTATTTCACCGAAGGGTTCCTTTACAGCGAATTCATTTTCCACTTTGGCTGTACAGTCACAATATAATTAGTCACAGTTTCGCAATTTTTCGTACAAGCGTTTTGTCTTTTGACGTGAATGTGTGCTTCTGCAGTATTAGTCACTGAAGGATGATAAATACCTTGTACAGAAACATGCGGCAAATAATTTCCGAATGCTGTTCAAATGTGTGTGAACATCAACATCTGGAGATCAGTGGAGACAGAGAAGTGGTGATACCATACTGCCGTTTGTTTATTCATCAGCTTTTATGTCCATAGTTGGAGAGCGAGCAATATTGACGACGTTGTCTCCAGTGTTTTGCAGTCATGATTTATATTGTATGAGGTGACAGACTGTTTGTCTCTTTCCCACTCCAGACCAGTTGGAAGCACAGGCCAGTGAAAAGAAAACACATCTGTCGCTGAGTGTAAGTCAACAAATTTAGTCAATGTTGAGAACTAACCGTTCTTTTAGTTGTCATTTGTCAAGTCAGTACTTCTGAAGACTACTACCGACCGGAATTTTACAGAGATATGTGAAACGTTTGTTGTTCATCTTCAACCTACAAACCTGCAAAGTATAGAGAGAGAGAGAGAGAGAGAGAAGACGAGTAGTTTAGCGAAGAGTCTCTTCTCGGCGAATTCATTTTCCACTTTAGCTGTACGATCGCAAATATATATATATATATATATATATATATATATATATATATATATATATATATGGGTTATTTTGTATGCATGTGTGCATTAAATTTGTCAAACAAAAATACAATTGGCTATGGTTATTTTAACGGAACAAGTGAGAATTAGTAAGTTTTGTGTGGAGTTACGTAATACAAAAAGTATTCAGAGGAACAGGATGTTGATATAAGAAGGTAGTAACAGAAGTGATGAGTTGTCATAAACGACTGTTAAAGAAGAGTTACGTAATGACACGAATAGTTTGATGAAAGAGTTGTGCTCAGGGTGAACATGGAAACAAAACAAAATACGGAATTATGCAAGAGTTTTCAGGGAATACAGGAGTTTTAAGTAGTTAGTAAAACGAGCGAAACAAGCAGAAGTTCAGTCAGATCAACAGAGTTGTTGCCATGATAGTAGAAGTGGCTGAACAATTCTCTTTTGTATGCCAAAGACAATACGTTTCCGTCTTCTTTGCATTGAAGAAGCCCTAGCCATTCATTTAGAAGAACCAGAACTATGCATAAAAAATCATTGTTCAGCCACATCCACTATCATGGTAGCAACTCTGTTGATTTGACTGAACTTCTGCTTGTTTCGTCGTTTTACTAACTACTTAAAACTCCTGTATTCCCTGAAAACTCTCGCATAATTCCGTATTTTGTTTTGTTTCCATGTTCACCCTGAGCACAACTCTTTCATCAAACTATTCGTGTCATTACGTAACTCTTCTTTAACAGTCGTTTATGACAACTCATCACTTCTGTTACTACCTTCTTATATCAACATCCGGTTCCTCTGAATACTTTTTGTATTACGTAACTCCACCAAGAACTTGCTAGTTGTATTTTTCTTTGACAAACTTAATGTACACATACATACCAAATAACCCCTATATGCTGAAAAGAAACCCTTCGGTGAACTGCTGGTCTTCTCTCTATTAATGTTCGAACGGGGATTTTTCATGAACGAAAAAGTAGCAAGGACCCCTCGACAGTCAAGGAACTCAATGTGTTTCTGTGGTACTCTGTCAAACTTGTGGCAGCGAGTGAGAAATTAACTTCTTTTGAAAAATTTACAAATTCTCACCTCATGTACAATAGCCCAACAATACTTCTTCAGCCTGAGGTAATTTTCACGTTGTCAAGTGGGTGAATTGGTTAAGATAGCAAAGTATATGCAGATTATAAAAAATATCATGTGTTTACAGAGTGGAAACTGCTTATCACATTTATGTTGATTTTGTTGCTTCGAAAAAAGGTAGTGAAATGAAGTTGAATTCTTTGTTGGTTCATTATTTCTATTCAGACAATTTGCCTTTCATTTAATATGGAGGGGTTCTGATATGGGACGTTTTTTCCTGATATCTGAAATCTTTCAGGTTGATTTCAGTATTGTCAAAATTAATTTTTCTGGACTGATTGTATAGAGTCTAGACCTGTGGCTGATGAGTTTTCAGGCCTTTTTTTTAGTTTCACTGGATTTTTCGGTGGTCGAAAAGAGGTTCTATGGTGTTTATTTTTTCTGATGTTGGTTACTCACGAGGTTTTTCCTATGTAAATTGCATCGCACTAAAAGCGTTTTAATTTATAGAAAGTTAGATGGTGAATTATTTTGGAATTTGGTCTTCTACACAGAGAGGATCAATTTTCAGTGTGCCATATGTTTTGAAGAAAACTCTGACGCTGTGTTTATTGAATACTCTTCTGATATCGTCTGACATTTCCGATCTATTTGGAATGACAGCTGTTGAGGTTCATGTCTTCGGAATACGTTTTCGATCGCGTTTAATGTTGGTGTTGATTTTGGTAGTGATACTACTTCTTCTTTTCCCTTCTGATCTTTTTTCAAAGAGTATGCTCTTCAAAGAAGACTTGAGACAACTGATATCTTTGCATTGTTGAAGTGTGATGATTTGATGTCTAAACAATTGTTGGAGTGAGTTTTTTTCCCTCCTCTGAACTGGGCACGTATAGAAAGAGTAGCTCACTGAAGTCTGATTCTGCTTCTGAAGTAAACTGAAAGCCCAGAGACAGACTGTTCAGTCTCTCCAAAGATGAGCTGTATAAATCTCGTTTAAGCACAACGAAACTCCCATCAACGTATCTCAGTCATCTTTTAGTTATGAGTATGTTTGAAAAAATGTTATCTTGAAATGCATTCATGAAAAGATCAGGGAATATTGGGGAAACTGGTGAACTCACAGCTGCACCTTTTGTCTGTCCATATTTATTCCCCGTAAATGTAAAATAACCAGTTTCCAGAGACAATTCTCGGCTTTCAATTACCTCGCTGGTGTTCAGTTGATAGCTTTCTGATAGATTTCTGTCCGATTCTATTAGTTGAGGACCTATAAGCAGCGGTCATCCACCACCCTGCTAATTAAGAAACCCCATACCTTCAGAGAAATAGGGGATGGTTTGGGCGTACGCTGAGGAGACTTTCAAGTGACATCACAAATCATTTAGGGTCTTTACTGGAACTTGAATGAGAAGTGATGGTTCAGACGCTCTAGTGTTACACTGAAAATATCGTGTGAACAGAAAATGAAATCCCATGAGCAGTCGCGGAACCTCCTAAAAGAGACAGCAGGTAACAGAATCTAATGGAAATGTGTTTCTGAAGCCTTATGTTTTACTGAGGACTCAAGAAAATAATATTGTTACCACACAATCACTATCAGTTCTATCTGGAAGCCCTAGGTGTAGTCAAACTCGGTCTTTAACAGAGTAGAATAATCTTCAATAACTCTAAATTTAATCCTTGTATTCGAAGAAAACTTCCTTACAATGTAAACTCCATTTTTCCATTCAGCCGCCTTACGTTAGGATTCAACATCACATGAAGCTAACTTAAGTGCATTTAATATTGTACAGAGGACTGCAAGGAAGTTTCTTTATTTCAGTGAAAAATAAAACACTCACTCCCTTTAAGAGTCTTACTCATCCTAACTTACTGCCAGAACTTTACGGAATCCAACTCTCAGTAGTCGACTGAAATGAAATTATTGGTGTTACGATCAAAGCCAACTGGTTGTGGTCTGAACACAAGAAACCGATTTCTGTGACCTCCTGTATAGCTGACAAAACTTCCATGAGACATGCACAGTGATAAGACTCTCTGAAAAGTGGAAAAACACGATTATTCTTCAATAAATTTGCGGTTCTATTGAAGAGTAATAACACCAAAAACTCAAAATTACCCCAAATATACAGTTAAGCAGAAATGCAGGCAGTGTAGCTTTCTAAGCACGAAACGTGTACTTAAAATCAAGTAAAATATTTCAAACATAATGGGATCAAAAACTAAGTCCAAAAAATCAGACAACAATGATTTTCGTAGGTAATCCAAGATCAGAATCACTTTCATTCACTCAAACAAAATTTCAGTCGTAAAACAACACATTATCAATATATTGCACAACCACAAAAGAGAAGCATTATAACTAGAGAATAAACAGGAACAAAGCAATTAATAAGGATCGAGTCAACATGAGCTGTGAAAATGCCAGGACAATGATATACAGTCTATAAGGAAAATGGATAAAAATTACAAAGTTACAGAATTTCATCATCAGCTGACATTGGTTAGAGGACCATTGGAAAACCTAGGAGAACTGGACAGCCGTTTGTTTCATCCTAGTTTGGGACTCTTCGTTTGTACACACCCACCGGGGTTCGAGCCGAGGACCTTTTGTTTACAAGGGGAGCTAGTTCGTGGACCATTAACTCATTGGGAACTGATCCAATGACCAGGCCATGAATTCCAACTTCTTCTAACTCATTACATAGCGCGACCACTTCGCAATGTCTTCGATGAGTTACTAGTGGGAAGCCGTGATTAGCAGGGCGCAACAGGTTGAAAGTGAGGCAGTAACTCATCAAGAAAGATATTGCGAAGTGGTAGCACTATGTTGTGAGTTGGCAAGAGTTAGAATTCATGTGCTGGCCATTGGATCGATTCCCACTGGCTTAATGGTCTGCGAGCTAGCTTCCCTTGTAACCAGAAGGTCCTTGGTTCGAACCCTGTGGATGTGTACAAACGAAGAGTCCCAAACTAGGACGAAACGACTGTTTGCACATATACGCAGCAATTCACCTCCTCTTATAAATATATAAATGCATAAAATCGGGAAAATAACAAAACCAGGAAAACTGAAAGCTGGAGGGATATAATAAATATATAATATAAGCTCTTTTCTAGCATTTGTCTCTTCATATAAAACTCCCGCCAAATATGGTAACGTCAAATTTTTATATTCTGCTGTATGAGCGGAAATTCTTATGATATTTCTCCTAGTTTCGTCTGAAGAGATACAAGAAGAAACAAGTTGTGAATAAAGAGGATGCTCGGGGTATCAACAAGATAACTTTAGCTAACTGGTTGCAAGAATTGAAATGCCTATCAAGAGCAATGTCAGTCAGTTGGGTCAAGACTATGGCATTAACTCTGTTAAAAACCTTCGGTGTTCTATGTAACATAGCATAGTCTTTTTTTTAGAAGTCTAGGGAAGAATAAGGGGGAAGCCTAAAGAAGAATGATCAGATCACATGAATTAATTAAGAAATTCTAAGAGAAGATATTGAGTTAGGCCAGCAGAAAGTTTCAACTTCTTTATGTCATAAGTCAAAAGAAACATTTTCTCAGAAAAATATTCATTCAGAAATCTATAAAAAACAAACAAAATAATTGAGCAAAGAATATCCTTTTCGATAATTTCCTCCTCTGGCTCTACAATTATATATATCCTTATATACATAGAATATTCTGGAATAGTAGTCAATAACAATATTAGTTTTTTTTAAATAGTATCGATTTGTAAAGTAAGATCACAGTGGAATTACAGTTCATTAAAGATGCATAAATAATAATAATAATAATAATAAATATATAATAGCAAGTAGAATATCAACTAAAATTAGGGAAATTTCCACAACAAATAGAGGATCATTAGAACCTTGATGGCCAAAGTAAAGACAATGTCTGAAGTAGCTTCTTTTGGACACATATGTAGTTGACGAACTCCTAAGGTGAAGTTAAGATCTGTTGGTATGCGGCTAAATGACTCTGAAAGCCTGGTGGACATCAATCTTGTGTTCTATATCCACAAGATGATACAGAATAGCGCTACGAATAGATTTTGTTTGTCCTTTACCTAACCACGCAGGTCGATGTTTGGAAATCCGACGAGAAATTCGCTCCACACCAGCAGTTCAATTAGTAGATACACATGGAAGACGCGAAATTAGGTAATTCATCTTTTACTTCCGAACGCAAAATAGGTGTGGGTGGTTTTCAAGACACAGTGTAATTCAGCATCAGGGAATGCTCTTTTTACCGCCTCATTCCTAAGGCGTTGTGTTAGTATCTTGCGGATATGAAATGACCAACAGAGATTCGAAGAGAAACGAGTGCCAAGATAAGAAGTATTCGATTTGCACACACATATACACACGCAACGTATACACAAATCAGATCACAAAACTATTGTAACAGATATCACTTCACTGAGAAAACAAAAACTCCATAAAGACATTTGTATTTTTCTCTCATAATCGACCTAATAAAAAAAATAGTTCAAATATTCGATTTCATTACAGTTTTTATGTTATTTGGAAAAAACAAACCCAGTAGAAACGTTATAGCGCTCAGGTTTGCAATATCTTGTTCTCGATTTCCACTGGTCTACCTTTTGGGTGTTATAATTCCATCATAAAAGGTACATCAAAATATTTTTAAATAAACACACCTCTATTTCATTCATTGTGTAATTTGTGAGAAACCTTGATTGTATTGAAAATCGATCAATATATAGATAGATTTTAGTGTTCATCATCTCATTTTGACAAGTAAGTCACAATTTCAGTGTAAACAGTGGTTTGAAACATCGATTTCCGTTTAAAAAGAACGTTCGTTGAAGGAACAGTGAGGAGTACAAAGTGACTGCACTGCATATTCCTACGATTTCTCGTCAGTTCTTTAAACTTTTTAATGTCTAAAGGTATACAGACTAGGTAGAGAGATTTGATATATCTTAATAGACTGTCGTAGCACAGCTGACAGAATTCTCGGATCCTGCTTCGACGTTCAGTCATTATACATTAGGAAAATAAAACTTATTGGCACTCTCGGGTTAGAAACCGTAAAAATTTGAATCATGATTTCCAGTGATTGTTTAATTATTCTCAACTCATGTCAACAGATACACTGAAATTGCAGCAACTCTAAGAGTGATTTTCTCTAGCCGCCCAGTACTTCAGAACAACGGAAAGGACAGACTTCCGCATGTGATCACTTCATTGTGCATTTATCAGTTCACCTGCTCTTGCGAAGCTACGTACACAGGTCATTCTATGCTGGTCTTATCAAAACGTGTTAGAGAACTTCATCCAGCATGGCTGCAAAGAGGAGGCGCTGGTTCAATCAGAAGCGCAATAACTGAACATCTCGTCAATACCTGTCACAGAATCTCAACCGACTCATCATTTAGAGTCATTTACAAAGTAAACAAAAATCTACCAAAGGCAGTCGGTGTGTTCCCGACTTCTTTGTACTGCGGAAGCTCTCGCCATATGCATTGAAAAGCCGGAGCTGTGTGTTCAAAAGAAACTAGTCCAGCATATACAACTACCATGGACCTAGTTCGGTATGTTCCCTTCAGTTTTTGTTTTGTTATCTCTGTGTGTAATTTTCTCTCTTTGCCTTCATTCGATTCATCCTATTTTTCAGTTATAAAATCAGTTATTTTAAGTTTGTTTCCATGCTCCTCCTGATCACACTTGTAATCCGCTTAGGATAACCATTTTACAATTCTATTCTAATCTTGTGTAAGTTTTCGTTTCTATGCCTTTTGTAATCTATATTCATACCTCCTAACTTACATTTCAAGTTGAAAATTTTGATTTCAGTTTGTTTCCATGCTCATTTTGTTTGTTCACACCTGTAGTTCGTTCTATCCCTGCGCCTCTAAGCCTCTTGTAATTCATATCAAGTTGAAAACAATTATCACCTTTTATTCGCCTTTAAAATTAATTCTCCAGTTATCAAATATTAATTTTGCATACGTTGTAATTGTTTTCTAATCCTATGCAATCTTGTCTCTAAGCCCCTTGTAATCTACATTCCTACCTTCAAAATTTCATATCAAGTTAAAAATTATTATCACCTTCGTTACTATGTGAAATTGAACAAATAATAATTGTATTCATGTAAATTAATCTATGTAAATGCGATTTTACAGCTTTTGAGAATCAAATCGCTAAAAAGATATCTTTGCTGATATTCTTGTTTCTTTTCACACTGAAATTGATCTAAATACTTACAAAACCAAAGTGTGACTACTAATCGGTAGCTAATTAGTGACTTTTACACATCTAATAAGAAGTTTTAGTTGGTGGTGTTCGCTGTATCAAGTGTGAAGTAGATGTTCATTCATTGGTTGACAGTTTCAATATATCCTGAGATGACGGAAGTTAGAATTCAGGGGTCATTGAACTCTAAACTTCATAATCGACTGGATGGATTGATGATCTGAAGATCTTTTGCTTCATTCTTGATGCCTGTTGCTAAAGAGCTAGAATGACCTAGCTGTCCAGAGAACTTGGGTTTTCAAAGTTTCTCTTACTGGTGAAGTTTCATGACAAAACCCACATTAAAATTAATCCGAACTCCTACCTTAACCCAGAACCATAATATTCTGCCGCTTTTCCATAGACTAATGGATAATCAGAGTAGAGCGAACCTATTATACTCGTCAATTAGCTCTATATAGAAGTTTCTATACATAATTTATGTACATATACGAGACTTCTAATAAGATCTATGTTTTGTACTGTCCCTTGTTTTCAATGGTCTGATGTCAATCCATGATGTGACTTGAAATCAATCCGACCGCTGACAACTAACATTCAAAGCCTAATCTAATGCTTACAACTGACTGATCACAGGATCGAGTTGTTGGAGTGCTGTTGAGAATTCATCACCAGTAAGGTCCCTTATGCTGGGGTGGAAGGGCAAATATTGGTCGACGATATAAGGTGGCACTGGCATTGTCTATATCGCTAATTGACAGAAGTCAGAATTCACTTGTCAGTAAATTCAAAACGACTAGTTTCTAGTTGTAGATGTGCTGGGTTCTCAGTCTGAAGGTATCAGGTTTGGCTTCTGGTTCAGTTATAGGTGAGCAGTCCCAAAGGATCGTAAATGGGGTGGTGGTAAATCAGATGCTTAATGGATTCTGGTTTGAAGTGACTATGTAGTTAACTTCCGTTCAAGATGAAACGCACACTTAAGTGTGATTTTTTTCATTACTCAGTGTTTAACATCTCACAGTTGCCTCAACCAAGTATTTTCTGATAGCAGTTCTTTAAAATTAAACTTAACTCAAATAGAACTTCACCTGCATTTATTTTAAATGGTTATCAGTCTTGATACATGGAATTAGATTTATGGTAAACTGCACTGTTTTTACGCCTATTCGCCAGCTAACAACATGCGACAAGTTACAGATTCAACTCTTCGTTATTCTTTTTGCTAGTTGATCACGGACTGATATCAGTTACAGAACTGTTAAAAAGCATGGATTACTGGACAGCTGTGTCATCCTAGTTTGGGAATCGTCGGCACTACGCACTCACACATGGCGTTCGAACCCAGGACCTTCCGGTCACAAAGGAAGCCGGTATACCATTCAGCCACTGGTACCCGATTCAGTGGCCAGCCCATGAATTCTAACTTCAACCAATTCGTGATTTAGCGCGACTCCGATCAGTGGGACATCCATCCTCACACGTGACATCTGCATGGACCTCACTGGTCACGACTTCTCACTAGAACTCCAGGAAACTCCAATCTGTAGCAAGTCACTAGCGAGCATCAGATTAATTTTCTACAGTTGGTTTGTAAGAGTTAGTTTTGCTTTTACGAGTTATTCACTAATTTGGAAAAAAGACCTATTTCTGATTTCTTCGTATTACTGCAACATATCACAATAGCATACTGGTTTCAATCAGATTTCTACCTCTCAGCATACTACATAAACTACTGTCTAGGTCCTTATAATGTCATGCACCTCATTGAAACACTTTATCAGTGAATTATCACTGGAATTATTGATCAGAATCCTGATTTAATGTCCTATCTGTCTGTTATTAAGTGCCTGAAGGAATTTTCGCAAAAATGTTTTTCTGAATGTCTGCAGTGTCCGAATTCATAATTTCCAATTTACACAGTTCTCAAAGTTGAGATTTCTCCACAGTTTACCTTGTAAACTGAACTTAGATATGATGGCGAAGATTTGTAGCTCAGGTGGATGATTTTGATGTGGTTGTGTTACCTGAGATGAATAGTTTATTTACGAAGCTTTCATTGCCTTACTAGGCAACATCTTCAGCGCATAACTCAATTTGAAGTGAGCTGTTATATTTCTACACAAGTTTATTAGTCATGTCTCTTGGTGACCTGACCTTGAATGTGACTGGTTGTTTTTGTGTGTTTTCACACCCTCAAGGCTACTTGTATTGGGACGAATCGTTCCCCTGACTTGAACTTTTACCCTATGTGTGTGAGGTTTTCTTCTTAACGGTTGGTAAATTTAGTTTATCTCGAAGTGTCTATTAGTTGACGATTCACTGGAATATCAGGCTTCTAAAAGTTCTCCAGCATTCTTGGTGTTTCCTCTGTCTAATATTTGAAAGTCGTTTCAGTCGAAATAATGTCCATGGTTGTCGGTATGCAGCGATATGAGGGAGTGGACGTCATGTCTTTTGACGGCTAGTTGATGTTCATGGACACAAAGATGAAGGGACGTTCATTTTGATCAATGTAGTATTTTTCCCAGTTGTTACAATTTATTTTATAGATGATGTTGGTTTTATCTTCTTTCGCTGTTGAGTCTATTGGTTGATATAGAACTGAGTGAAGTAACTTTATTGGTTTGTGTACGACGTCAATTTCTAAAGGTTTGAAGAGTCTTGCAATGATTTCTGAGATGTCGTTTATATATGGTAAGGTGGTTTTCTTTGTGCTTTCCTTAGAGGGCCTTTGATTTGATAGGTTGACTTGAGAGTATATGTCTTTTGATGAAGTTCTATGGATATCCATTCTTTCGGAAGACGTCCATGAGATATCTTTCTTCAATTTTCCTTAAGGCTGGAGTGCTGTAATGAGTCCTGGTCCTCTTGAATAGTGTTTCTATACAATTTCTTTTGTGCTTTGCTGGATTGTTGGTCCGTGTGAGCTAATTTTCTATAAACTTGAGTTTGTTATTCCCCTGTGGTTGTTCGCTTGACTAAGACGTCCAAAAATGGGATTTTTGTCATCCAACTCCATAGTGAATTCAAGAAAGTCTAATACAGAGAAATAACAATAAATCATAATTATATATTTTATATAAAATTTAAAATTGAGAAAAAAGTGATCAGCTTTTACAGCCAAATTAAAAAATGAATATCAGGCCGAATGAGTTAGAATGGTGTAAGTGTTCATTCAGGTTTTACCTTTAAACACAATGAAAAATAGCTAACCAGTTAGTTTCACTTGGATTATTTCAGGGAAAATAAAACTAAAGGAATATTAACATTTGAAAAAAAGAAACAACTGAAAAATAATGATAAAATATTTCAAGGGATAAAGTTCATGCAGAAAGGATTAAAAGCAAAGACTGAAACTGCTTCCGTTCAGTGTATATTAAAATCGATAAATAACTATTTTATATAGCAGATTAGGGATTTATATTTCGTTTCACAAAATGAAATAAACGAACGAAGCTTAAATCAAATTTGCAGTGTGGAATTTTTTACACAGTGCTAATTGAATTACAACTTTACACATCGTCATCGCTGAACAAAGGGTAGAATGGAAGTCAAACATCTATCTACCTCAACTTTATCGACTTTGCAAAGGCCTCTGACAGAAAGCGTTGACCGAAAAGTAATTTGGAAACTGATTCAACACTTCGGCGTGCAGCACCGAAGTCATTATCAACCTCATTCAACAGTTGGGTATATAACAGGGTCATTTTGCAGGTGACTCACAATGGAAAATTCAGCGAGGCGCTCGAAGTGAATATAGGTGTAAGACAAGTCGGTTACCTATTATCGCCGATGATATTCCTAATTGTGGTGGACTGTTTCATGCAGAATACTACACGTGGGAAGGGAGAAGACGGGAATACTTTGGACCACTGATTAGAAGACTCCATCTAGAAGATCTGGATTTCAAGCGTGGATGGTTTATGTTTAATGTTATACAAGCTCGAAGACTTACGGGAGAAAAATAACAAACTGGCTGAAGAGGCTGGCAGCAGAGACAGGACTGGAAGTGATCATACAGAAGATGGAGGTAATGGAGATAACCAGCGAACAGCATTCACTTCCTTTACTTATGCAGCCAGAAAGCACGGCTTCAACCTCAGGAACTCGGAACGAATGAAGATGTCAAAGCCACACACCCAGCCAGAAATGGAAAGGCAAGATACGCATTCATCAACCTGAAGGCAGTTTGGAAATCTCCTTCACTCAGTCAAAATAAAGAACAAGATGGATTCAGGTTTTCAAAACAAATGTGAAGTCAGTAAGTTCTTCTATATGGGTCAGAAAATTGCACTGTGTGTCAGTCACGAGAAGGATTCCTAACAGGTAGCATATTTTACCAACAGATGACCACTTCGCTGGCTCAATACTCAAGATCAAATGGACAGAAAGAATTATTAACAAGAAACTCTGACTGGCGATGAACCAACCAAGAGTCTGTTACCAAAAAAATATGTAGGAGAAATTGGGGATGAATCAGGCACACGTTGAGGAGGCCGTTGAATGACATCGCGCACAGTGCTGGCCATCGCTTGAATGGAATCCCAATGGGAAGCGGTGAGTTGGTGGTCGGTGCGACAGTGACATGGAGAAGATGGTGTGAATTGGAGGAGATAAGAGATTATAGGCAATCGCTGGGTCAGGCAGACGAAGAGGTCAGCAGAAAAAAGAACGAAGTGATGTGTTGCTTAAGCCCATTGTTAATCTCGAAACCCAAAGGGAATAATAATCACAGAACAAACCTAACTTATATGTGCAATAGGTACATTTGCCGTCTTTGTTTACCCTGAATTTAAGCCAATCTGGACGAAGAATATTCTTTTCAATAGTTTCGCCTCTTCAGGTTCTTACAATTATTAAATATCATATATGTTGGCGTTACAATAATGGCCAGTTACGTATGCGGTGGATACATTTTTTAACGTAGAATAACAGATTAGTTATGGGGTGTCGTGCTAGGCTTAAATCAATCGCAAAATACTGTGAAATGGAAGACGGTGGTGGTGATTAGCCATGATAGATTCGTAGAATGTGGGGTAGGAAAAATTTACAAGTCAGTTCAAAGTTATGAAAGGCGTCAGGTGAGTGGCTAGTACAAAATGGTGTGTATTAGAGATGAGACGTTAAGACGACAATGAGAGGTTCATCATGAAATAACTAATGTGTGAGATGAAACATGTGGGAGCATAAACTGAGAAAAGAGATGGTGTTCCTGCTGTTATTCTTAAGAAATGTGCTGACATCTTATGTTCCCCATTAACCGACATTTTCAACGAATCTTTTTCCAAAAGTATCATACCTGACTCATGGAAAATATCAAGATTGTTGCAGTGCCTAAATCAACAAGTGGACCTACTGTTAAGTTCAGACCCATTGCTATTACCTCACCTTTTTTGAAAGTTATGGAAAGACTTACTTTACTTAATCTTGAACCCTCTTTAAAGCCTTTCAATGACCCCAACCAGTTTGCTTATAAACGTGTACCTTAGATGCCGCTGTTGTTCTATATTATAATATAGTCACTAGTTTAGACAGAGGAGCTAAATACGTTCGGTGTGCCTTCCTTGAGTACACAACTGCATTTGACTCTGTACCTAGGCCTCTATTGCTAAGTAAGCTTGCTGCAACACAGGCTAAGAGCTGGACAAATAAGAGGTTGCATTCCTAATTTTCTGACAGGAAGCAGTACACCGTCTGAAATGGAAAGTCCTCCACTACCTCACTTACTTTAGCTGGTGTTCCTCAAGGTGCTGTTGTTTCTCCTTTTCTGTTTTCTTTTTTCTTACATGACTTGCTTCACTCTGATGTAGCCACTTTTGTTAGGTATGCTGATGACCTCTCTGTTTCTATGCCTGTCAACTCTCAGTCAGATTGTTCTAATTTAAATAACTTTCTATAGGAAATTAGTCAGTGGTCCTCTTCAAACGGACTTAAGCTTAATCCGTCTAAATGTCATGTGGTCAATTTCACTTCCAGACATAAACGTGACCTGCAACAACTAGTTAGCTCACATGGCCCCACTATCATTGACGGCACAGAGGTTGAAAATACATCCAATGTCAAGTACCTTGAACTGAGTATTTCCTCTGATCTTCCGTGGTCCTCCCACATCTTGCTAGTTACTAGAAATATGTTTTGCTTAACGTGGATAGACATATAATGTCATGTAAGAAACTAGCGAATACTATATTGTCAGACCCCGAGCATCCTCTCTATACGCAGCTCTCTCCTTGCATCTCATCTGGTAGAACTAGAAGCAGCTATAAGAGGTTATATGCTAGGACCACCAAATACAAAACTCCACGATACCATATCTGGCACAGCTGTTATATGATGAGAAATCCGTTAGGTATGACACGATCAACTTACTGCGGCACTCTAACAAATTGTCCCACTGGTTTTTGTTTTCGTTTCTTCGTTACTATTATATTGTTGTTCACATCTTCCATTACACACTAATTTTATATTTTATATCCTGTGGTGCACTGTTTAACATGTAAACGCAACCCTGTTCTTTTTATTTATCTATTTTTTTTGCTTGTTGGTTTTTGATTTTAAAATCTTATAAAATTAATGTTGGTGTTGATTTTGGTAGGGATACTACTTCTTCTTTTCCCTTCTGATCTTTTTTCAAAGAGTATGCTCTTCAAAGAAGACTTGAGACAACTGATATCTTTGCATTGTTGAAGTGTGATGATTTGATGTCTAAACAATTGTTGGAGTGAGTTTTTTTCCCTCCTCTGAACTGGGCACGTATAGAAAGAGTAGCTCACTGAAGTCTGATTCTGCTTCTGAAGTAAACTGAAAGCCCAGAGACAGACTGTTCAGTCTCTCCAAAGATGAGCTGTATAAATCTCGTTTAAGCACAACGAAACTCCCATCAACGTATCTCAGTCATCTTTTAGTTATGAGTATGTTTGAAAAAATGTTATCTTGAAATGCATTCATGAAAAGATCAGGGAATATTGGGGAAACTGGTGAACTCACAGCTGCACCTTTTGTCTGTCCATATTTATTCCCCGTAAATGTAAAATAACCAGTTTCCAGAGACAATTCTCGGCTTTCAATTACCTCGCTGGTGTCCAGTTGATAGCTTTCTGATAGATTTCTGTCCGATTCTATTAGTTGAGGACCTATAAGCAGCGGTCATCCACCACCCTGCTAATTAAGAAACCCCATACCTTCAGAGAAATAGGGGATGGTTTGGGCGTACGCTGAGGAGACTTTCAAGTGACATCACAAATCATTTAGGGTCTTTACTGGAACTTGAATGAGAAGTGATGGTTCAGACGCTCTAGTGTTACACTGAAAATATCGTGTGAACAGAAAATGAAATCCCATGAGCAGTCGCGGAACCTCCTAAAAGAGACAGCAGGTAACAGAATCTAATGGAAATGTGTTTCTGAAGCCTTATGTTTTACTGAGGACTCAAGAAAATAATATTGTTACCACACAATCACTATCAGTTCTATCTGGAAGCCCTAGGTGTAGTCAAACTCGGTCTTTAACAGAGTAGAATAATCTTCAATAACTCTAAATTTAATCCTTGTATTCGAAGAAAACTTCCTTACAATGTAAACTCCATTTTTCCATTCAGCCGCCTTACGTTAGGATTCAACATCACATGAAGCTAACTTAAGTGCATTTAATATTGTACAGAGGACTGCAAGGAAGTTTCTTTATTTCAGTGAAAAATAAAACACTCACTCCCTTTAAGAGTCTTACTCATCCTAACTTACTGCCAGAACTTTACGGAATCCAACTCTCAGTAGTCGACTGAAATGAAATTATTGGTGTTACGATCAAAGCCAACTGGTTGTGGTCTGAACACAAGAAACCGATTTCTGTGACCTCCTGTATAGCTGACAAAACTTCCATGAGACATGCACAGTGATAAGACTCTCTGAAAAGTGGAAAAACACGATTATTCTTCAATAAATTTGCGGTTCTATTGAAGAGTAATAACACCAAAAACTCAAAATTACCCCAAATATACAGTTAAGCAGAAATGCAGGCAGTGTAGCTTTCTAAGCACGAAACGTGTACTTAAAATCAAGTAAAATATTTCAAACATAATGGGATCAAAAACTAAGTCCAAAAAATCAGACAACAATGATTTTCGTAGGTAATCCAAGATCAGAATCACTTTCATTCACTCAAACAAAATTTCAGTCGTAAAACAACACATTATCAATATATTGCACAACCACAAAAGAGAAGCATTATAACTAGAGAATAAACAGGAACAAAGCAATTAATAAGGATCGAGTCAACATGAGCTGTGAAAATGCCAGGACAATGATATACAGTCTATAAGGAAAATGGATAAAAATTACAAAGTTACAGAATTTCATCATCAGCTGACATTGGTTAGAGGACCATTGGAAAACCTAGGAGAACTGGACAGCCGTTTGTTTCATCCTAGTTTGGGACTCTTCGTTTGTACACACCCACCGGGGTTCGAGCCGAGGACCTTTTGTTTACAAGGGGAGCTAGTTCGTGGACCATTAACTCATTGGGAACTGATCCAATGACCAGGCCATGAATTCCAACTTCTTCTAACTCATTACATAGCGCGACCACTTCGCAATGTCTTCGATGAGTTACTAGTGGGAAGCCGTGATTAGCAGGGCGCAACAGGTTGAAAGTGAGGCAGTAACTCATCAAGAAAGATATTGCGAAGTGGTAGCACTATGTTGTGAGTTGGCAAGAGTTAGAATTCATGTGCTGGCCATTGGATCGATTCCCACTGGCTTAATGGTCTGCGAGCTAGCTTCCCTTGTAACCAGAAGGTCCTTGGTTCGAACCCTGTGGATGTGTACAAACGAAGAGTCCCAAACTAGGACGAAACGACTGTTTGCACATATACGCAGCAATTCACCTCCTCTTATAAATATATAAATGCATAAAATCGGGAAAATAACAAAACCAGGAAAACTGAAAGCTGGGAGGGATATAATAAATATATAATATAAGCTCTTTTCTAGCATTTGTCTCTTCATATAAAACTCCCGCCAAATATGGTAACGTCAAATTTTTATATTCTGCTGTATGAGCGGAAATTCTTATGATATTTCTCCTAGTTTCGTCTGAAGAGATACAAGAAGAAACAAGTTGTGAATAAAGAGGATGCTCGGGGTATCAACAAGATAACTTTAGCTAACTGGTTGCAAGAATTGAAATGCCTATCAAGAGCAATGTCAGTCAGTTGGGTCAAGACTATGGCATTAACTCTGTTAAAAACCTTCGGTGTTCTATGTAACATAGCATAGTCTTTTTTTTAGAAGTCTAGGGAAGAATAAGGGGGAAGCCTAAAGAAGAATGATCAGATCACATGAATTAATTAAGAAATTCTAAGAGAAGATATTGAGTTAGGCCAGCAGAAAGTTTCAACTTCTTTATGTCATAAGTCAAAAGAAACATTTTCTCAGAAAAATATTCATTCAGAAATCTATAAAAAACAAACAAAATAATTGAGCAAAGAATATCCTTTTCGATAATTTCCTCCTCTGGCTCTACAATTATATATATCCTTATATACATAGAATATTCTGGAATAGTAGTCAATAACAATATTAGTTTTTTTTAAATAGTATCGATTTGTAAAGTAAGATCACAGTGGAATTACAGTTCATTAAAGATGCATAAATAATAATAATAATAATAATAAATATATAATAGCAAGTAGAATATCAACTAAAATTAGGGAAATTTCCACAACAAATAGAGGATCATTAGAACCTTGATGGCCAAAGTAAAGACAATGTCTGAAGTAGCTTCTTTTGGACACATATGTAGTTGACGAACTCCTAAGGTGAAGTTAAGATCTGTTGGTATGCGGCTAAATGACTCTGAAAGCCTGGTGGACATCAATCTTGTGTTCTATATCCACAAGATGATACAGAATAGCGCTACGAATAGATTTTGTTTGTCCTTTACCTAACCACGCAGGTCGATGTTTGGAAATCCGACGAGAAATTCGCTCCACACCAGCAGTTCAATTAGTAGATACACATGGAAGACGCGAAATTAGGTAATTCATCTTTTACTTCCGAACGCAAAATAGGTGTGGGTGGTTTTCAAGACACAGTGTAATTCAGCATCAGGGAATGCTCTTTTTACCGCCTCATTCCTAAGGCGTTGTGTTAGTATCTTGCGGATATGAAATGACCAACAGAGATTCGAAGAGAAACGAGTGCCAAGATAAGAAGTATTCGATTTGCACACACATATACACACGCAACGTATACACAAATCAGATCACAAAACTATTGTAACAGATATCACTTCACTGAGAAAACAAAAACTCCATAAAGACATTTGTATTTTTCTCTCATAATCGACCTAATAAAAAAAATAGTTCAAATATTCGATTTCATTACAGTTTTTATGTTATTTGGAAAAAACAAACCCAGTAGAAACGTTATAGCGCTCAGGTTTGCAATATCTTGTTCTCGATTTCCACTGGTCTACCTTTTGGGTGTTATAATTCCATCATAAAAGGTACATCAAAATATTTTTAAATAAACACACCTCTATTTCATTCATTGTGTAATTTGTGAGAAACCTTGATTGTATTGAAAATCGATCAATATATAGATAGATTTTAGTGTTCATCATCTCATTTTGACAAGTAAGTCACAATTTCAGTGTAAACAGTGGTTTGAAACATCGATTTCCGTTTAAAAAGAACGTTCGTTGAAGGAACAGTGAGGAGTACAAAGTGACTGCACTGCATATTCCTACGATTTCTCGTCAGTTCTTTAAACTTTTTAATGTCTAAAGGTATACAGACTAGGTAGAGAGATTTGATATATCTTAATAGACTGTCGTAGCACAGCTGACAGAATTCTCGGATCCTGCTTCGACGTTCAGTCATTATACATTAGGAAAATAAAACTTATTGGCACTCTCGGGTTAGAAACCGTAAAAATTTGAATCATGATTTCCAGTGATTGTTTAATTATTCTCAACTCATGTCAACAGATACACTGAAATTGCAGCAACTCTAAGAGTGATTTTCTCTAGCCGCCCAGTACTTCAGAACAACGGAAAGGACAGACTTCCGCATGTGATCACTTCATTGTGCATTTATCAGTTCACCTGCTCTTGCGAAGCTACGTACACAGGTCGTTCTATGCTGGTCTTATCAAAACGTGTTAGAGAACTTCATCCAGCATGGCTGCAAAGAGGAGGCGCTGGTTCAATCAGAAGCGCAATAACTGAACATCTCGTCAATACCTGTCACAGAATCTCAACCGACTCATCATTTAGAGTCATTTACAAAGTAAACAAAAATCTACCAAAGGCAGTCGGTGTGTTCCCGACTTCTTTGTACTGCGGAAGCTCTCGCCATATGCATTGAAAAGCCGGAGCTGTGTGTTCAAAAGAAACTAGTCCAGCATATACAACTACCATGGACCTAGTTCGGTATGTTCCCTTCAGTTTTTGTTTTGTTATCTCTGTGTGTAATTTTCTCTCTTTGCCTTCATTCGATTCATCCTATTTTTCAGTTATAAAATCAGTTATTTTAAGTTTGTTTCCATGCTCCTCCTGATCACACTTGTAATCCGCTTAGGATAACCATTTTACAATTCTATTCTAATCTTGTGTAAGTTTTCGTTTCTATGCCTTTTGTAATCTATATTCATACCTCCTAACTTACATTTCAAGTTGAAAATTTTGATTTCAGTTTGTTTCCATGCTCATTTTGTTTGTTCACACCTGTAGTTCGTTCTATCCCTGCGCCTCTAAGCCTCTTGTAATTCATATCAAGTTGAAAACAATTATCACCTTTTATTCGCCTTTAAAATTAATTCTCCAGTTATCAAATATTAATTTTGCATACGTTGTAATTGTTTTCTAATCCTATGCAATCTTGTCTCTAAGCCCCTTGTAATCTACATTCCTACCTTCAAAATTTCATATCAAGTTAAAAATTATTATCACCTTCGTTACTATGTGAAATTGAACAAATAATAATTGTATTCATGTAAATTAATCTATGTAAATGCGATTTTACAGCTTTTGAGAATCAAATCGCTAAAAAGATATCTTTGCTGATATTCTTGTTTCTTTTCACACTGAAATTGATCTAAATACTTACAAAACCAAAGTGTGACTACTAATCGGTAGCTAATTAGTGACTTTTACACATCTAATAAGAAGTTTTAGTTGGTGGTGTTCGCTGTATCAAGTGTGAAGTAGATGTTCATTCATTGGTTGACAGTTTCAATATATCCTGAGATGACGGAAGTTAGAATTCAGGGGTCATTGAACTCTAAACTTCATAATCGACTGGATGGATTGATGATCTGAAGATCTTTTGCTTCATTCTTGATGCCTGTTGCTAAAGAGCTAGAATGACCTAGCTGTCCAGAGAACTTGGGTTTTCAAAGTTTCTCTTACTGGTGAAGTTTCATGACAAAACCCACATTAAAATTAATCCGAACTCCTACCTTAACCCAGAACCATAATATTCTGCCGCTTTTCCATAGACTAATGGATAATCAGAGTAGAGCGAACCTATTATACTCGTCAATTAGCTCTATATAGAAGTTTCTATACATAATTTATGTACATATACGAGACTTCTAATAAGATCTATGTTTTGTACTGTCCCTTGTTTTCAATGGTCTGATGTCAATCCATGATGTGACTTGAAATCAATCCGACCGCTGACAACTAACATTCAAAGCCTAATCTAATGCTTACAACTGACTGATCACAGGATCGAGTTGTTGGAGTGCTGTTGAGAATTCATCACCAGTAAGGTCCCTTATGCTGGGGTGGAAGGGCAAATATTGGTCGACGATATAAGGTGGCACTGGCATTGTCTATATCGCTAATTGACAGAAGTCAGAATTCACTTGTCAGTAAATTCAAAACGACTAGTTTCTAGTTGTAGATGTGCTGGGTTCTCAGTCTGAAGGTATCAGGTTTGGCTTCTGGTTCAGTTATAGGTGAGCAGTCCCAAAGGATCGTAAATGGGGGGGTGGTAAATCAGATGCTTAATGGATTCTGGTTTGAAGTGACTATGTAGTTAACTTCCGTTCAAGATGAAACGCACACTTAAGTGTGATTTTTTTCATTACTCAGTGTTTAACATCTCACAGTTGCCTCAACCAAGTATTTTCTGATAGCAGTTCTTTAAAATTAAACTTAACTCAAATAGAACTTCACCTGCATTTATTTTAAATGGTTATCAGTCTTGATACATGGAATTAGATTTATGGTAAACTGCACTGTTTTTACGCCTATTCGCCAGCTAACAACATGCGACAAGTTACAGATTCAACTCTTCGTTATTCTTTTTGCTAGTTGATCACGGACTGATATCAGTTACAGAACTGTTAAAAAGCATGGATTACTGGACAGCTGTGTCATCCTAGTTTGGGAATCGTCGGCACTACGCACTCACACATGGCGTTCGAACCCAGGACCTTCCGGTCACAAAGGAAGCCGGTATACCATTCAGCCACTGGTACCCGATTCAGTGGCCAGCCCATGAATTCTAACTTCAACCAATTCGTGATTTAGCGCGACTCCGATCAGTGGGACATCCATCCTCACACGTGACATCTGCATGGACCTCACTGGTCACGACTTCTCACTAGAACTCCAGGAAACTCCAATCTGTAGCAAGTCACTAGCGAGCATCAGATTAATTTTCTACAGTTGGTTTGTAAGAGTTAGTTTTGTTTTACGAGTTATTCACTAATTTGGAAAAAAGACCTATTTCTGATTTCTTCGTATTACTGCAACATATCACAATAGCATACTGGTTTCAATCAGATTTCTACCTCTCAGCATACTACATAAACTACTGTCTAGGTCCTTATAATGTCATGCACCTCATTGAAACACTTTATCAGTGAATTATCACTGGAATTATTGATCAGAATCCTGATTTAATGTCCTATCTGTCTGTTATTAAGTGCCTGAAGGAATTTTCGCAAAAATGTTTTTCTGAATGTCTGCAGTGTCCGAATTCATAATTTCCAATTTACACAGTTCTCAAAGTTGAGATTTCTCCACAGTTTACCTTGTAAACTGAACTTAGATATGATGGCGAAGATTTGTAGCTCAGGTGGATGATTTTGATGTGGTTGTGTTACCTGAGATGAATAGTTTATTTACGAAGCTTTCATTGCCTTACTAGGCAACATCTTCAGCGCATAACTCAATTTGAAGTGAGCTGTTATATTTCTACACAAGTTTATTAGTCATGTCTCTTGGTGACCTGACCTTGAATGTGACTGGTTGTTTTTGTGTGTTTTCACACCCTCAAGGCTACTTGTATTGGGACGAATCGTTCCCCTGACTTGAACTTTTACCCTATGTGTGTGAGGTTTTCTTCTTAACGGTTGGTAAATTTAGTTTATCTCGAAGTGTCTATTAGTTGACGATTCACTGGAATATCAGGCTTCTAAAAGTTCTCCAGCATTCTTGGTGTTTCCTCTGTCTAATATTTGAAAGTCGTTTCAGTCGAAATAATGTCCATGGTTGTCGGTATGCAGCGATATGAGGGAGTGGACGTCATGTCTTTTGACGGCTAGTTGATGTTCATGGATACAAAGATGAAGGGAACGTTCATTTTGATCAATGTAGTATTTTTCCCAGTTGTTACAATTTATTTTATAGATGATGTTGGTTTTATCTTCTTTCGCTGTTGAGTCTATTGGTTGATATAGAACTGAGTGAAGTAACTTTATTGGTTTGTGTACGACGTCAATTTCTAAAGGTTTGAAGAATCTTGCAATGATTTCTGAGATGTCGTTTATATATGGTAAGGTGGTTTTCTTTGTGCTTTCCTTAGAGGGCCTTTGATTTGATAGGTTGACTTGAGAGTATATGTCTTTTGATGAAGTTCTATGGATATCCATTCTTTCGGAAGACGTCCATGAGATATCTTTCTTCAATTTTCCTTAAGGCTGGAGTGCTGTAATGAGTCCTGGTCCTCTTGAATAGTGTTTCTATACAATTTCTTTTGTGCGTTGCTGGATTGTTTGGTTTGGTCCGTGTGAGCTAATTTTCTATAAACTTGAGGTTTTTATTCCCCTGTGGTTGTTCGCTTGACTAAGACGTCCAAAAATGGGATTTTGTTCATCCAACTCCATAGTGAATTCAAGAAAGTCTAATACAGAGAAATAACAATAAATCATAATTATATATTTTATATAAAATTTAAAATTGAGAAAAAAGTGATCAGCTTTTACAGCCAAATTAAAAAATGAATATCAGGCCGAATGAGTTAGAATGGTGTAAGTGTTCATTCAGGTTTTACCTTTAAACACAATGAAAAATAGCTAACCAGTTAGTTTCACTTGGATTATTTCAGGGAAAATAAAACTAAAGGAATATTAACATTTGAAAAAAAGAAACAACTGAAAAATAATGATAAAATATTTCAAGGGATAAAGTTCATGCAGAAAGGATTAAAAGCAAAGACTGAAACTGCTTCCGTTCAGTGTATATTAAAATCGATAAATAACTATTTTATATAACAGATTAGGGATTTATATTTCGTTTCACAAAATGAAATAAACGAACGAAGCTTAAATCAAATTTGCAGTGTGGAATTTTTTACACAGTGCTAATTGAATTACAACTTTACACATCGTCATCGCTGAACAAAGGGTAGAATGGAAGTCAAACATCTATCTACCTCAACTTTATCGACTTTGCAAAGGCCTCTGACAGAAAGCGTTGACCGAAAAGTAATTTGGAAACTGATTCAACACTTCGGCGTGCAGCACCGAAGTCATTATCAACCTCATTCAACAGTTGGGTATATAACAGGGTCATTTTGCAGGTGACTCACAATGGAAAATTCAGCGAGGCGCTCGAAGTGAATATAGGTGTAAGACAAGTCGGTTACCTATTATCGCCGATGATATTCCTAATTGTGGTGGACTGTTTCATGCAGAATACTACACGTGGGAAGGGAGAAGACGGGAATACTTTGGACCACTGATTAGAAGACTCCATCTAGAAGATCTGGATTTCAAGCGTGGATGGTTTACATTTAATGTCATACAAGCTCGAAGACTTACGGGAGAAAAATAACAAACTGGCTGAAGAGGCTGGCAGCAGAGACAGGACTGGAAGTGATCATACAGAAGATGGAGGTAATGGAGATAACCAACGAACAGCAGCAACAACAACCAGCACCATTCACCGTCAGCGGGAGACATTTAACAGGGGTTACTTCACTTCCTTTACTTATCCAGCCAGAAAGCACGGCTTCAACCTCAGGAACTCGGAACGAATGAAGATGTCAAAGCCACCCACCCAGCCAGAAATGGAAAGGCAAGATACGCATTCATCAACCTGAAGGCAGTTTGGAAATCTCCTTCACTCAGTCAAAATAAAGAACAAGATGGATTCAGGTTTTCAAAACAAATGTGAAGTCAGTAAGTTCTTCTATATGGGTCAGAAAATTGCACTGTGTGTCAGTCACGAGAAGGATTCCTAACAGGTAGCAGATTTTACCAACAGATGACCACTTCGCTGGCTCAATACTCAAGATCAAATGGACAGAAATAATTATTAACAAGAAACTCTGACTGGCGATGAACCAACCAAGAGTCTGTTACCAAAAAAATATGTAGGAGAAATTGGGGATGAATCAGGCACACGTTGAGGAGGCCGTTGAATGACATCGCGCACAGTGCTGGCCATCGCTTGAATGGAATCCCAATGGGAAGCGGTGAGTTGGTCGTCGGTGCGACAGTGACATGGAGAAGATGGTGTGAATTGGAGGAGATAAGAGATTATAGGCAATCGCTGGGTCAGGCAGACGAAGAGGTCAGCAGAAAAAAGAACGAAGTGATGTGTCGCTTAAGCCCACTGTTAATCTCGAAACCCAAAGGGAATAATAATTACAGAACAAACCTAACTTATATGTGCAATGGGCACATTTGCCGTCTTTGTTTACCCTGAATTTAAGCCAATCTGGACGAAGAATATTCTTTTCAATAGTTTCGCCTCTTCAGGTTCTTACAATTATTAAATATCATATATGTTGGCGTTACAATAATGGCCAGTTACGTATGCGGTGGATACATTTTTTAACGTAGAATAACAGATTAGTTATGGGGTGTCGCGCTAGGCTTAAATCAATCACAAAATACTGTGAAATGGAAGACGGTGGTGGTGATTAGCCATGATAGATTCGTAGAATGTGGGGTAGGAAAAATTTACAAGTCAGTTCAAAGTTATGAAAGGCGTCAGGTGAGTGGCTAGTACAAAATGGTGTGTATTAGAGATGAGACGTTAAGACGACAATGAGAGGTTCATCATGAAATAACTAATGTGTGAGATGAAACAGGTGGGAGCATACACCGAGAAAAGAGATGGTGTTCCTGCTGTTATCCTTAAGAAATGTGCTGACATTTTATGTTCCCCATTAACCGACATTTTCAACGAGTCTTTTTCCAAAAGTATTATACCTGACTCATGGAAAATATCAAGACTGTTCCAGTGCCTAAATCAACAAGTGGACCTACTGTTAAGTTTAGACCCATTGCTATTACCTCACCTTTTTTGAAAGTCATGGAAAGACTTACTTTACTTAATCTTGAACCCTTTTTAAAGCCTTTCAATGACCCCAACCAGTTTGCTTATAAACATAGTAGGTGTACCTTAGATGCCGCTGTTGTTCTATATTATAATATAGTCTCTAGTTTAGATAGAGGAGCTATCATGGTAGCAACTCTGTTGATCTGACTGAACTTCCGCTTGTGTTCTCGTTTTACTAACTACTTAAAACTCCTGTATTCCCTGGAAACTCTTGCATAATTCCGTATTTTGTTTTGTTTCCATGTTCACCCTGAGCACAACTCTTTCATCAAACTATTCGTGTCATTACGTAACTCTTCTTTAACAGTCGTTTATGACAACTCATCACTTCTGTTACTACCTTCTTATATCAACATCCGGTTCCTCTGAATACTTTTTGTATTACGTAACTCCACCAAGAACTTGCTAGTTGTATTTTTCTTTGACAAACTTAATGTACACATACATACCAAATAACCCCTATATGCTGAAAAGAAACCCTTCGGTGAACTGCTGGTCTTCTCTCTATTAATGTTCGAACGGGGATTTTTCATGAACGAAAAAGTAGCAAGGACCCCTCGACAGTCAAGGAACTCAATGTGTTTCTGTGGTACTCTGTCAAAATTGTGGCAGTGAGTGAGAAATTAACTTCTTTTGAAAAATTTACAAATTCTCACCTCATGTACAATAGCCCAACAATACTTCTTCAGCCTGAGGTAATTTTCACGTTGTCAAGTGGGTGAATTGGTTAAGATAGCAAAGTATATGCAGATGATAAAAAAATATCATGTGTTTACAGAGTGGAAACTGCTTATCACATTTATGTTGATTTTGTTGCTTCGAAAAGAGGTAGTGAAATGAAGTTGAATTCTTTGTTGGTTCATTATTTCTATTCAGACAATTTGCCTTTCATTTAATATGGAGGGGTTCTGATATGGGACGTTTTTTTCCTGATATCTGAAATCTTTCAGGTTGATTTCAGTATTGTCAAAATTAATTTTTCTGGACTGATTGTATAGAGTCTAGACCTGTGGCTGATGAGTTTTCAGGCTTTTTTTTAGTTTCACTGGATTTTTCGGTGGTCGAAAAGAGGTTCTATGGTGTTTATTTTTTCTGATGTTGGTTACTCACGAGGTTTTTCCTATGTAAATTGCATCGCACTAAAAGCGTTTTAATTTATAGAGAGTTAGATGGTGAATTATTTTGGAATTTGGTCTTCTATACAGAGAGGATCAATTTTCAGTGTGCCATATGTTTTGAAGAAAACTCTGATGCTGTGTTTATTGAATACTCTTCTGATATCGTCTGACATTTTCGATCTATTTGGAATGACAGCTGTTGAGGTTCATGTCTTCGGAATACGTTTTCGATCGCGTTTAATGTTGGTGTTGATTTTGGTAGTGATACTACTTCTTCTTTTCCCTTCTGATCTTTTTTCAAAGAGTATGCTCTTCAAAGAAGACTTGAGACAACTGATATCTTTGCATTGTTGGAGTGTGATGATTTGATGTCTAAACAATTGTTGGAGTGAGTTTTCTTCCCTTCTCTGAACTGGGCACATATAGAAAGAGTAGCTCACTGAAGTCTGATTCTGCTTCTGAAGTAAACTGAAAGCCCAGAGACAGACTGTTCAGTCTCTCCAAAGATGAGCTGTATAAATCTCGTTTAAGCACAACGAAACTCCCATCAACGTATCTCAGTCATCTTTTAGTTATGAGTATGTTTGAAAAAATGTTATCTTGAAGTGCATTCATGAAAAGATCAGGGAATATTGGGGAAACTGGTGAACTCACAGCTGCACCTTTTGTCTGTCCATATTTATTCCCCGTAAATGTAAAATAACCAGTTTCCAGAGACAATTCTCGGCTTTCAATTACCTCGCTGGTGTTCAGTTGATAGCTTTCTGATAGATTTCTATCCGATTCTATTAGTTGAGGACCTATAAGCAGCGGTCATCCACCACCCTGCTAATTAAGAAACCCCATACCTTCAGAGAAATAGGGGATGATTTGGGCGTACGCTGAGGAGACTTTCAAGTGACATCACAAATCATTTAGGGTCTTTACTGGAACTTGAATGAGAAGTGATAGTTCAGACGCTCTAGTGTTACACTGAAAATATCGTGTGAACAGAAAATGAAATCCCATGAGCAGTCGCGGAACCTCATAAAAGAGACAGCAGGTAACAGAATCTAATGGAAATGTGTTTCTGAAGCCTTATGTTTTACTGAGGACTCAAGAAAATAATATTATTACCACACTATCACTATCAGTTCTATCTGGAAGCCCTAGGTGTAGTCAAACTCGGTCTTTAACAGAGTAAAATAATCTTCAGTAACTCTAAATTTAATCCTTGTATTCGAAGAAAACTTCCTTACAATGTAAACTCCATTTTTCCATTCAACCGCCTTACGTTAGGATTCAACATCACATGAAGCTAACTTAAGTGCATTTAATATTGTACAGAGGACTGAAAGGAAGTTTCTTTATTTCAGTGAAAAATAAAACACTCACTCCCTTTAAGAGTCTTACTCATCCTAACTTACTGCCAGAACTTTATGGAATCCAACTCTCAGCAGTCGACTGAAATGAAATTATTGGTGTTACGACCAAAACCGACTGGTTGTGGTCTGAACACAAGAAACCGATTTCTGTGACCTCCTGTATAGCTGACAAAACTTCCATGAGACATGCACAGTGATAAGACGCTCTGAAAAGTGGAAAAACACGATTATTCTTCAATAAATTTGCGGTTCTATTGAAGAGTAATAACACCAGAAACTCAAAATTACCCCAAATATACAGTTAAACATACATGCAGAAAGTGTAGCTTTCTAAGCACGAAACGTGTACTTAGAATCAAGTAAAATATTTCAATAATAACAATAATAGTAAGAATTTCGCTTTATTCCAGAAATAGTACTTGTGGTACTGTGTGGAATTTTCAGCACATATCTACAATATTGCATCTAATTTCATCGTACATTTAAAAGGAGTATTATAAAAAAAATAAAATATATAAAAAAACACACAACAAAAAAAACCAAAAAAAGAAACACAGAAATAACAAAAAAACATAAGAAAAAAAATGCAAATAAAAATACCAAGTAAAAATGAAGATAAACACAAATAATGAAAAAAATATTTCAGTATTGGTTAGTGGAAGCTACGATATGTGTATGCGTGATGGACAGTAACAGCTATAATCATACAAGAAATTATGAGATGTTCTTAAAAATGTTTATAGCCAAGATGGTCAGTTAATTTGATTGAACAACACTAAACAATCATAAGATAAACATTTCAGGTTGTGTTTTTTTTATTGTCAGCACTAATGCGGTGTTTGTAGTGGTAGTGTGAGGAATCATGCATAATACAAAATTTTTTTAAGACGGGGATAGTGGCAATAACAAACAAGATTGTCAGTTAAATAGTGCCGAACAAAGAACAACCACAAAACTAATGTTACATGATGGTTAATGACAAGACAATTTTGTAATAATCATAGTGATAATATAGTCGGACCCAGTAGATATACAAAAGAAGGAATAGAGTAAAAGTGCAAAAAAAGTAAACCAACGATAATTAATTTAAAGCAGCTAAGTATGTTTAAGAAGGGAATGCTCTTTTTACCGCCTCATTCCTAAGGCGTTGTGTTAGTATCTTGCGGATATGAAATGACCAACAGAGATTCGAAGAGAAACGAGTGCCAAGATAAGAGGTATTCGATTTGCACACACATATACACACACACACGCAACGCATAGACAAATCAGATCACAAAACTATTGTAACAGATATCACTTCACTGAGAAAACAAAAACTCCATAAAGACATTTGTATTTTTCTCTCATAATCGACCTAATAAAAAAAATAGTTCAAATATTCGATTTCATTACAGTTTTTATGTTATTTGGAAAAAACAAACCCAGTAGAAACGTTATAGCGCTCAGGTTTGCAATATCTTGTTCTCGATTTCCACTGATCTACCTTTTGGGTGTTATAATTCCATCATAAAAGGTACATCAAAATATTTTTAAATAAACACACCTCTATTTCATTCATTGTGTAATTTGTGAGAAACCTTGATTGTATTGAAAATCGATCAATATGTAGATAGATTTTAGTGTTCATCATCTCATTTTGACAAGTAAGTCACAATTTCAGTGTAAACAGTGGTTTGAAACATCGATTTCCGTTTAAAAAGAACGTTTGTTGAAGGAACAGTGAAGAAGTACAAAGTGACTCCACTGCATATTCATACGATTTCTCGTCAGTTTTTTAAACTTTTTAAAGGTATACAGACTAGGTATAGAGATTTGATATATCTTAATATACTGTCGTAGCAGAGCTGACAGAATTCTCGGATCCTACTTCGACGTTCAGTCATTATACATTAGGAAAATAAAATTTATTGGCACTCTCGGGTTAGAAACCGTAAAAATTTGAATCCATGATTTCCAGTGATTGTTTAATTATTCTCAACTCATGTGAACAGATACACTGAAATTGCAGCAACTCTTAGAGTGATTTTCTCTAGCCGCCCAGTACTTCGGAACAACGGAAAGGACAGACTTCCGCATATGATCACTTCATTGTGCATTTATCAGTTCACCTGTTCTTGCAGAGCTACGTACATAGGTCGTTTTATGCTGGTCTTATCAAAACGTGTTAGAGAACTTCATCCAGCATGGCTGCAAAGAGGAGGCGCTGGTTCAATCAGAAGCGCAATAACTGAACATCTCGTCAATACCTGTCACAGAATCTCAACCGACTCATCATTTAGAGTCATTTACAAAGTAAACAAAAATCTACCAAAGGCAGTCGGTGTGTTCCCGACTTCTTTGTACTGCGGAAGCTCTCGCCATATGCATTGAAAAGCCGGAGCTGTGTGTTCAAAAGAAACTAGTCCAGCATATACAACTACCATGGACCTAGTTCGGTATGTTCCCTTCAGTTTTTTGTTTTGTTATCTCTGAGTGTAATTTTCTCTCTTTGCCTTCATTCGATTCATCCTATTTTTCAGTTATAAAATCAGTTATTTTAAGTTTGTTTCCATGCTCTTCCTGATCAGACTTGTAATCCGCTTAGAATAACCATTTTACAATTCTATTCTAATCTTGTGTAATTTTTCGTTTCTATGCCTTTTGTAATCTATATTTATACCTCCTAACTTACATTTCAAGTTGAAAATTTTGATTTCAATTTGTTTCCATGCTCATTTTGTTTGTTCACACCTGTAGTTCGTTCTATCCCTGCGCCTCTAAGCCTCTTGTAATTCATATCAAGCTGAAAACAATTATCACCTTCTATTCGCCTTTAAAATTAATTCTCCAGTTATCAAATATTAATTTTGCATACGTTGTAATTGTTTTCTAATCCTATGCAATCTTGTCTCTAAGCCCCTTGTAATCTACATTCCTACCTTCAAACTTTCATATCAAGTTAAAAATTATTATCACCTTCGTTACTATGTGAAATTGAACAAATAATAATTGTATTCATGTAAATTAATCTATGTAAATGCGATTTTACAGCTTTTGAGAATCAAATCGCTAAAAAGATATCTTTGCTGATATTCTTGTTTCTTTTCACACTGAAATTGATCTAAATACTTACAAAACCAAAGTGTGACTACTAATCGGTAGCTAATTAGTGACTTTTCTACATTTCTAATAAGAAGTTTTATTTTTTTTTTTTAATTTTTGATTACAGCTTGATTCCACACCGTATTTTTGGTACAAGTATGGAATTTTCAGCGTGGATATCGGTAGCCCAATTTTCGCAGGCCGACCATAGATATCAGGTGTGCATCAGTGAGGGCTCGAACCCCGGACCATGTGCATGGTCGGCGAGAGTCCTAACCACTGTGAAGTAGATGTTCATTCATTGGTTGACAGTTTCAATATATCCTGAGATGACGGAAGTTAGAATTCAGGGGTCATTGGACTCTAAACTTCATAATCGACTGGATGGATTGATGATCTGAAGATCTTTTGCTTCATTCTTGATGCCTGTTGCTAAAGAGCTAGAATGACCTAGCTGTCCAGAGAACTTGGGTTTTCAAAGTTTCTCTTACTGGTGAAGTTTCATGACAAAACCCACATTAAAATTAATCCGAACTCCTACCTTAACCCAGAACCATAATATTCTGCCGCTTTTCCATAGACTAATGGATAATCAGAGTAGAGCGAACCTATTATACTCGTCAATTAGCTCTATATAGAAGTTTCTATACATAATTTATGTATATATACGAGACTTCTAATAAGATCTATGTTTTGTACTGTCCCTTGTTTTCAATGGTCTGATGTCAATCCATGATGTGACTTGAAATCAATCCGACCGCTGACAACTAACATTCAAAGCCTAATCTAATGCTTACAACTGACTGATCACAGGATCGAGTTGTTGGAGTGCTGTTGAGAATTCATCACCAGTAAGGTCCCTTATGCTGGGGTGGAAGGGCAAATATTGGTCGACGATATAAGGTGGCACTGGCATTGTCTATATCGCTAATTGACAGAAGTCAGAATTCACTTGTCAGTAAATTCAAAACGACTAGTTTCTAGTTGTAGATGTGCTGGGTTCTCAGTCTGAAGGTATCAGGTTTGGCTTCTGGTTCAGTTATAGGTGAGCAGTCCCAAAGGATCGTAAATGGGGGGGTGGTAAATCAGATGCTTAATGGATTCTGGTTTGAAGTGACTATGTAGTTAACTTCCGTTCAAGATGAAACGCACACTTAAGTGTGATTTTTTTCATTACTCAGTGTTTAACATCTCACAGTTGCCTCAACCAAGTATTTTCTGATAGCAGTTCTTTAAAATTAAACTTAACTCAAATAGAACTTCACCTGCATTTATTTTAAATGGTTATCAGTCTTGATACATGGAATTAGATTTATGGTAAACTGCACTGTTTTTACGCCTATTCGCCAGCTAACAACATGCGACAAGTTACAGATTCAACTCTTCGTTATTCTTTTTGCTAGTTGATCACGGACTGATATCAGTTACAGAACTGTTAAAAAGCATGGATTACTGGACAGCTGTGTCATCCTAGTTTGGGAATCGTCGGCACTACGCACTCACCACATGGCGTTCGAACCCAGGACCTTCCGGTCACAAAGGAAGCCGGTATACCATTCAGCCACTGGTACCCGATTCAGTGGCCAGCCCATGAATTCTAACTTCAACCAATTCGTGATTTAGCGCGACTCCGATCAGTGGGACATCCATCCTCACACGTGACATCTGCATGGACCTCACTGGTCACGACTTCTCACTAGAACTCCAGGAAACTCCAATCTGTAGCAAGTCACTAGCGAGCATCAGATTAATTTTCTACAGTTGGTTTGTAAGAGTTAGTTTTGTTTTTACGAGTTATTCACTAATTTGGAAAAAAGACCTATTTCTGATTTCTTCGTATTACTGCAACATATCACAATAGCATACTGGTTTCAATCAGATTTCTACCTCTCAGCATACTACATAAACTACTGTCTAGGTCCTTATAATGTCATGCACCTCATTGAAACACTTTATCAGTGAATTATCACTGGAATTATTGATCAGAATCCTGATTTAATGTCCTATCTGTCTGTTATTAAGTGCCTGAAGGAATTTTCGCAAAAATATTTTTCTGAATGTCTGCAGTGTCCGAATTCATAATTTCCAATTTACACAGTTCTCAAAGTTGAGATTTCTCCACAGTTTACCTTGTAAACTGAACTTAGATATGATGGCGAAGATTTGTAGCTCAGGTGGATGATTTTGATGTGGTTGTGTTACCTGAGATGAATAGTTTATTTACGAAGCTTTCATTGCCTTACTAGGCAACATCTTCAGCGCATAACTCAATTTGAAGTGAGCTGTTATATTTCTACACAAGTTTATTAGTCATGTCTCTTGGTGACCTGACCTTGAATGTGACTGGTTGTTTTTGTGTGTTTTCACACCCTCAAGGCTACTTGTATTGGGACGAATCGTTCCCCTGACTTGAACTTTTACCCTATGTGTGTGAGGTTTTTTTCTTAACGGTTGGTAAATTTAGTTTATCTCGAAGTGTCTATTAGTTGACGATTCACTGGAATATCAGGCTTCTAAAAGTTCTCCAGCATTCTTGGTGTTTCCTCTGTCTAATATTTGAAAGTCGTTTCAGTCGAAATAATGTCCATGGTTGTCGGTATGCAGCGATATGAGGGAGTGGACGTCATGTCTTTTGACGGCTAGTTGATGTTCATGGACACAAAGATGAAGGGGACGTTCATTTTGATCAATGTAGTATTTTTCCCAGTTGTTACAATTTATTTTATAGATGATGTTGGTTTTATCTTCTTTCGCTGTTGAGTCTATTGGTTGATATAGAACTGAGTGAAGTAACTTTATTGGTTTGTGTACGACGTCAATTTCTAAAGGTTTGAAGAGTCTTGCAATGATTTCTGAGATGTCGTTTATATATGGTAAGGTGGTTTTCTTTGTGCTTTCCTTAGAGGGCCTTTGATTTGATAGGTTGACTTGAGAGTATATGTCTTTTGATGAAGTTCTATGGATATCCATTCTTTTGGAAGACGTCCATGAGATATCTTTTTTCAATTTTCCTTAAGGCTGGAGTGCTGTAATGAGTCCTGGTCCTCTTGAATAGTGTTTCTATACAATTTCTTTTGTGCGTTGCTGGATTGTTGTGGTTCAATTTTGGTCCGTGTGAGCTAATTTTCTATAAACTTGAGGTTTTTATTCCCCTGTGGTTGTTCGCTTGACTAAGACGTCCAAAAATGGGATTTTGTTCATCCAACTCCATAGTGAATTCAAGAAAGTCTAATACAGAGAAATAACAATAAATCATAATTATATATTTTATATAAAATTTAAAATTGAGGAAAAAGTGATCAGCTTTTACAGCCAAATTAAAAAATGAATATCAGGCCGAATGAGTTAGAATGGTGTAAGTGTTCATTCAGGTTTTACCTTTAAACACAATGAAAAATAGCTAACCAGTTAGTTTCACTTGGATTATTTCAGGGAAAATAAAACTAAAGGAATATTAACATTTGAAAAAAGGAAACAACTGAAAAATAATGATAAAATATTTCAAGGGATAAAGTTCATGCAGAAAGGATTAAAAGCAAAGACTGAAACTGCTTCCGTTCAGTGTATATTAAAATCGATAAATAACTATTTTATATAACAGATTAGGGATTTATATTTCGTTTCACAAAATGAAATAAACGAACGAAGCTTAAATCAAATTTGCAGTGTGGAATTTTTTACACAGTGCTAATTGAATTACAACTTTACACATCGTCATCGCTGAACAAAGGGTAGAATGGAAGTCAAACATCTATCTACCTCAACTTTATCGACTTTGCAAAGGCCTCTGACAGAAAGCGTTGACCGAAAAGTAATTTGGAAACTGATTCAACACTTCGGCGTGCAGCACCGAAGTCATTATCAACCTCATTCAACAGTTGGGTATATAACAGGGTCATTTTGCAGGTGACTCACAATGGAAAATTCAGCGAGGCGCTCGAAGTGAATATAGGTGTAAGACAAGTCGGTTACCTATTATCGCCAATAATATTCCTAATTGTGGTGGACTGTTTCATGCAGAACACTACACGTGGGAAGGGAGAAGACGGGAATACTTTGGACCACTGATTAGAAGACTCCATCTAGAAGATCTGGATTTCAAGCGTGGATGGTTTACATTTAATGTCATACAAGCTCGAAGACTTACGGGAGAAAACTAACAAACTGGCTGAAGAGGCTGGCAGCAGAGACAGGACTGGAAGTGATCATACAGAAGATGGAGGTAATGGAGATAACCAACGAACAGCAGCAACAACAACCAGCACCATTCACAGTCAGCGGGAGACATTTAACAGAGGTTACTTCACTTCCTTTACTTATCCAGCCAGAAAGCACAGCTTCATCCTCAGGAACTCGGAACGAATGAAGATGTCAAAGCCACCCACCCAGCCAGAAATAGAAAGGCAAGATACGCATTCATCAACCTGAAGGCAGTTTGGAAATCTCCTTCACTCAGTCAGAATAAAGAACAAGATGGATTCAGGTTTTCAAAACAAATGTGAAGTCAGTAAGTTCTTCTATATGGGTCAGAAAATTGCACTATGTGTCAGTCACGAGAAGGATTCCTAACAGGTAGCAGATTTTACCAACAGATGACCACTTCGCTGGCTCAATACTCAAGATCAAATGGACAGAAAGAGTTATTAACAAGAAACTCTGACTGGCGATGAACCAACCAAGAGTGTGTTACCAAAAAAATATGTAGGAGAAATTGGGGATGAATCAGGCACACGTTGAGGAGGCCGTTGAATGACATCGCGCACAGTGCTGGCCATCGCTTGAATGGAATCCCAATGGGAAGCGGTGAGTTGGTCGTCGGTGCGACAGTGACATGGAGAAGATGGTGTGAATTGGAGGAGATAAGAGATTATAGGCAATCGCTGGGTCAGGCAGACGAAGAGGTCAGCAGAAAAAAGAACGAAGTGATGTGTTGCTTAAGCCCATTGTTAATCTCGAAACCCAAAGGGAATAATAATTACAGAACAAACCTAACTTATATGTGCAATAGGTACATTTGCCGTCTTTGTTTACCCTGAATTTAAGCCAATCTGGACGAAGAATATTCTTTTCAATAGTTTCGCCTCTTCAGGTTCTTACAATTATTAAATATCATATATGTTGGCGTTACAATAATGGCCAGTTACGTATGCGGTGGATACATTTTTTAACGTAGAATAACAGATTAGTTATGGGGTGTCGTGCTAGGCTTAAATCAATCACAAAATACTGTGAAATGGAAGACGGCGGTGGTGATTAGCCATGATAGGTTCGTAGAATGTGGGGTAGGAAAAATTTACAAGTCAGTTCAAAGTTATGAAAGGTGTCAGGTGAGTGGCTAGTACAAAACGGTGTGTATTAGAGAGGAGACGGTAAGACGACAATGAGAGGTTCATCATGAAATAACTAATGTGTGAGATGAAACAGGTGGGAGCATACACTGAAAAAAGAGATGGTGTTCCTGCTGTTATCCTTAAGAAATGTGCTGACATCTTATGTTCCCCATTTACCGACATTTTCAACGAATCTTTTTCCAAAAGTATTATACCCAACTCATGGAAAATATCAAGATTGTTCCATTGCCTAAATCAACAAGTGGACCTACTGTTAAGTGTAGACCCATTGCTATTACCTCACCTTTTTTGAAAGTTATAGAAAGACTTATTTTACTTAATCTTGAACCCTCTTTAAAGCCTTTCAATGACCCCAACCAGTTTGCTTATAAACATAGTAGGTGTACCTTAGATGCCGCTGTTGTCCTACATCATAGCATAGTCTCTAGTTTAGATAAAGGAGCTAAATACGTCCACTGTGCCTTCCTTGATTACACATCTGCATTTGACTCTGTACCTAGGTCTCTCCTGCTAAGTAAGCTTGCTGCAACACAGGCTGAGAGCTGGACAAATAAGTGACTGCATTCCTATTTTTCCGATAGGAAGCAGTACACCGTCTACAATGGAAGTCCTCCACTACCTCACTTACTCCAGCTAATGTTCCTCAAGGTGCTGTTCTTTCTCCTTTTTGTTTTCCTTTTTTCTTACATGACTTGCCCCATTCTGATGTAGCCACTTTTGTTAAGTATGCTGATGACCTCTCTGTTTCTATGCCTGTCAACTCTCAGTCAGATTGTTCCAAATTAAATAACCTTCTATAGGAAATTAGTCAGTGGTCCTCTTCTAACGGTCTTAAGCTGAATTCGTCTAAATGCTAGGTAGTCAATTTCACTTCCAGACGAAAACGTGACCTACAGCAGCTAGCTAGCTCACGTGGCCCCACTATCATTGACGGCATAGAGGTTGAAATTACATCTAATGCCAAGTACCTTGAACTGAGTATTTCCTCTGATCTTCCGTGGTCCTCCCACATCTTGCTAGTTACTAGAAATATGTTTTGCTTAACGTGGATAGACATATAATGTCATGTAAGAAACTAGCGAATACTATATTGTCAGACCCCGAGCATCCTCTCTATACGCAGCTCTCTCCTTGCATCTCATCTGGTAGAACTAGAAGCAGCTATAGAGGCTATATGCTAGGACCACCAAATACAAAACTCCACGAAACCATATCTGGCACAGCTGTTATGTGATGAGAAACCCGTTAGGTATGACACGATCAACTTACTGCGGCACTCTAACAAATAGTCCCACTGGTTTTTGTTTTCGTTTCTTCGTTACTATTATATTGTTGTTCACATCTTCCATTACACACTAATTTTATATTTTATATCCTGTGGTGCACTGTTTAACATGTAAACGCAACGCTGTTCTTTTTATTTATCTATTTTTTTGCTTGTTGGTTTTTGATTTTAAAATCTTATAAAATTTATAAGGTAATTAGATGCAATATTGTAACGCACGCTGAAAATTCCATACCTGTACCACAAACACTGTTTGGAATAAAGCTGTTATTGTTAATATTACTATTATTATTAATAGTAATAATAATATGTGTAAGGAAGATACTCCTGCGGAGATTCTATAGCAAAGTTTAAGCAGGGCAATAAAGAAAACTTTCTACTCTGCATATTTGTTCCTATCCTTCAGTAGCCGTCCAGTATTCACCCAGCTACTGAAAGATATCTTGCACAACCTTAGCTGTTTTTCATGCATATACCGTTTCACCTATTTCTGTGATCCAATTTATATATGGCGCACGACTAGGCAGGTTCGTCTGCAGGTTCCAGAACATTTATCATATTGGTTCGATCCTGTCACACTTGGTTGATACTGCATATCACACAGACATCAAAGCAGCCTTCAGGATTATATTGCGAGTTCCGATGTCCTTATCACGTATAGTTAGTTTCCTTGCGTCAGCTACACATAGCTGAAGCTGTTGCAATAAGATAGGCTTAACCGGAACTTCGTATTCAAAAAGTACATCCCCAGACGCGGTTCCTGTAGTGTCCAAACTTGATTGGAATTTCCTCTTCTCACCAAGAGTGCTACTTCCCCTTAACCATCTGGGTTTTTTTCTTTCTTTGCTTGTTATTACAATTGTTATTGTTCGTCATAATTTATACCTTTTTTGCAAACATTCTCTCAATACTATCGAATTTTCATTTATACCATCAGGACTTATTATTAGTAATATTATTTTTTTTCTCAGTGTATGCTCCCACCTGTTTCATCTCACACCTTTGTTATTTCATGATGAACTTCTCATTGCAGTCTTACTATATCCGCTTTATTACATACTGCTTTGTACTAGTAACTCACCTGACACCTTTGATAACCTTGAAATGACTTGTCAATTTTCCTACCCCACACTCTACAAATCTATTATGATTAATCACCCCAATTGTCTCCGGTTTTACAATATTTTGGTAATCGATTTCAGCCTAGCACGTTTGTCACACAAATTCTCTTTATTTTTATACCCATAACTAATCTGTTATTCTGCGTTAAAAAATGTGTCCGCCTCATGCATAACTGGTCTTTATTGTAACCGCCACAAATATTATATTTTATAATTGCAAGAACCTGAAGAGGAGAACTTACTGAAAAAGAATATTCTTCGTTCACACTGACTTATATTCAGGGTACACGTCTGTTTTTCGACATATCAATAAGAATGGTTGTTTTCATTCCTTTGCGTTCCGTGCAGAACATAAGTCTTTATAATTCTGAAGTTCCACTACTGATGGTACTGTTTGATCTTACGATGTGGAGTTGTCAGCCTCACTCAATAGCTTGTCTCTCCTCTGGGCTCTATTAGACTTGGTATTTAAGAGTGTATCCTGTGGAAACTGAATCTGGACCTCGTGAATGCCTAGCTAACATTTCACCATTGAAACACTGAAGCAAAATAAGAAAGAGATTCGGAATAAGTGATGAGCTATGTTGGAGAGTAATTCTCATCTAATTCTGTGGTTATTTCTCACATCACTATATTCTCCCACTTTTGTTTACACTTCTGTTCATTCAACTCGTTATACTGTGAAGTATTGATTTATTTGAAAACAGATTTTCTCGCCGTTAAGAGATAGAAAATTCTCAAAATGAAATGTACTCAATGGACACTTCCTTCTTTTTTCTGAAGTTTTCAAAACAACAGCGCATCTACAATCTCACTTACAAATAGGAACCAAATGGAAAAAAAAAGTTTTTATGTGAACATAGTTTCATTTAGTCAAATGGTTTAATACTAGTTGGTTTGTGTGCTTTTTCTTTACCAGCTCACCGCGTACATTATATTGATTATCACTGAAAGTACATTTTTTGAATTGTTCAATTTGACCTGGTTAATTTCAGTAGTCACAATTTACTCTTAACTGGTGCTAAATTTTCGTTTTTATTGAACATACGAAATACCTGTAAATCCTGTAACAGTTAAGTAATATTCATATCTTCAGTTTTGTATGGGATTTGACTAGTTTCTTTGTGAGGAGTCACTGAAAATCAAAGAGTACTAGACATTCGTTTCGTCCCAGTTCGAGACTCTTCAACACTGCATACTTATGGAATACTCAATAGTAAATAATTGTTAGGAATTACAAAGGAGCCAATCCTTACTTTGGATAAATGCTACTTTCGATTCTCGATTAAAAAAATGAACTTTTTCTGAGATTTTATCAATTGGGTAAACTGAGGGTGAAACTAGTTAAGGGAGTGTTGGCTTAACAGCTTGTCACTGATTCATTTTTCGGGATGATTGAAGGTAAAATGAGAATCTACACCACAGCGCAATGGAAACAGAATGACTTCTGTCTCACCAGTCTCCTGCTCTATCGGCTGACTTACGAGACGCAGCTACTAAGGAAGGCATCATTTCAAAGCAGTCATCACTGACAGTAACTCCGAGCTTTCACGTGAATACGCGATAGGCTTAAGCGAATAAGTGTTTAGAAAATACTATCCGAACGATCCATTTACAATATTCATACTTAATTGAACCTTTTATCACCCGTTATCCACATAGACTGCAATATTATTGTTATGACATTCGCATATCAGGTGTTGACTTTATCCGTATTAATTGACTTTGTTGGCGGCCTGTTTAAATTTGGGCTACCGAAAAATGTCATCGATATTTCACAGATATTTTCTCCCGTTCAGTTTATTTAAATCTGATCGAATCTGACCTTTAAGTATGTCTTATACTCTGGGGAGTGTTTAATGTGCTTAAAACTTGCTGATTCGCAAGTTTCTAGTTATCGTCAGAGAAAACATAACTGTGGGTTGGCGAGTATTGCAATGCAAGGGATGCCTATTCTTACCTTAGCTAAATTCTTATACTCCGACAATCTGACTACCGCCGACCTACAAACTTACTCAGGGACAAGCTCTGTAGGCTAAAAGACCCGGTGGACCCAATTAAACAAAATAATATAATTTACGAAATACCCTGCAATGACTGTGAGGTGAACTAAATAGGTCATACTGGTAGATCAGGAGTAGTGAGATTATCAGAACATAAGAATTTAGCTAAGGGAAGAATGGTTGACTCCGAGAACATAAGTAATTTAGAAATAAGCTCAGCAATCGCACTTCACGCATTAACACACATCAGGGTGGGAGAGGGTTACGATTCTGAGAATTAATCTATGTAGGTGGAGAGAGAGATTGATTGCTGAATCCTAGTTCATCGAGTCTACAGCCAACACAACACATGCAACAGAAATGACTCAACGCAAATGCCAAAGATATGGAAGATAGTATTACCATCAGTCAAATCAGAGGAGGATAATAAATAATCTCAAAATTCTATTTCAATTCAAGCACATCACAACATTCTAACAAGTTACTTATTATAACTATAAAAACAGTCGTCTTATTTCCCATCTGATTGTAATTGATCAATAACACTCATATTGTTATTTCTGAATGTACATTATCCTATATTAATTTTTATTCAAATGTCTAATCGATTCCACACATATATATAAATGAAGGGAAAAGTTGTGTGAGTGAGTAACTTGATATGATTTTGAGTGGCAATAGTTTGTACTCGAAACGTGGTCATCAGTTAATATTACTGGACAACACTGTGTGATTTATCAAAATAAAATCTTATCAGTAATGAAGTTATTTAATAATGTTATTATTATGGAGTAGTGCAACAGATTGTATCATGTATAACTGTCATTGGGGCATTATATGACCGCGCTTAACTCAAGGAAGTTACATTTAGCCGTACAGTAGAGGTAAAAGACCAAAAAATGAAGTTTTCGGTCGTTACAACAGGTGATTGTACGTTTATCACCACCCTAGCTACTCAGTTAGATCCTTTTCTGGCTGTCCTAATAATCGCTAGATTAGAGAAAGTTGAGGAAGTTTTTAATTTGCTGTGAGACCATCGGAGATAGTGCTGAGTTGGCAGACTGTCATTGAATTGCACTGATTAAGGCACTATACTCGTACTCATACAGCCAGGTGAGGGCTTACGGCGGGTTGTCATCTGAACTGGTGACGACTAGCGGTGTCCGTCAAGGATGCCCATTATCCCCATTTCTATTCAACTTCATCATAGAGGTACTAATGGACTTAAACCTAACTCACTTCAGCGACTCAGGGATTGACTTGCTACCAGGGAATAATCTCGTTGACTCAGAATATGCAGACGATATAGTCCTTGTAGGCAAGGCCGCTGACAAAATGCAGAGTCTTCTAAACACCTTGAGCTGCGACCTACGAATGTTTGGCATGCGATTCGCTCCCGCCAAATGCAAGATGATGTTACAAGACTGGACTACACCGGCTCCTAGATTAGAAATAGGAAGTGAAGTGGTAGAGCACGTTGACCGCTTCACTTATTTGGGAAGTACCATCAGTGACAACGGGTTGATCTCTGACGAAATCTCAGCACGAATACAGGGGCTCGTTTCGCATTTGCCAGTTTACGCCGACTCTGGCGTAGACGAGATGTTCGACTATCGACCAAAGGGCGGGTGTACTGCTCATCAGTCCGCTCCGTCCTCCTTTATGGCCAGCTGTGAGACCTGGCCACTGAGAGTGGAAGACATGAAAAGACTAGCTGTCTTTGATCATAGGTGCCTGCGCTGTATTTCCCGTGTAAAGTGGCATAATAAGGTGAGCAACATTGAAGTTAGGCGTCGAGTGCTAGGTAAACAAGGGAAATCAATCGACGAAGTCGGGAAGTTACAAAGACTGAGATGGTTAGGACATGTGTTACGTATGCCAAGTCATCTCCTTCCTCGACGAGCAATGTTAGCTGATATAGGGTCAGGCTGGAAAAGAACTAGTGGCAGTCAAACCAAAACATGGCACCAGTCAATGAAATCCACAACAGTTAGTCTAAGCCAGTCACGTAGGAAGGTGTAGACTTCCAGGCTGGGGTCCTCGGGACGGTAAAAATTCTATGGTTGGAAACAATTGGTTATATGGCTCAAAATTGTTCTCAATGACTGGCGCAGATGCATCCACTCCTTGTGACTTATGGTTTCCAATGAAACTGTTCTGTTTTTCGTTACCACTATTCCTTTGTCTCATACCTCTGTTTAATGTCTCTATTATGGATTTCTTCTACCTCTTCTCTTGCTTTGTGTGCTACATGGAGGGAGTGTGACGACTTGAACTGCCGCACATATGTGCAAAGTTCTATGTCGAAAACAGGCAGACAGGCTGTCATTGATGCAATGCAGGTATGACTGAAGATGAAATGAAAACCCGTTTTGTGTTGGAGTTCGAACCAGTTGGCCTGCAAAGGAGACTGTGCAAAATCAATGGATACTGTTTGACTAGTGACATAAAGTAAATGCTTTTTAGACTGAATCAATACACTTGATGTATTTTATATTATCAGATGAAAGACTGATTTATATGTATCATAGTGATTCTTCTTCTTTTTTTTCATTTCTAAAAGGTTTGCTTCAGTATTTCACAGACTGTTTGTTGGTGGTCATTTATAAACCACCCAAAGTGTACAACATTCTTCCCCCTCTTATCTGATAAAAGACCTAGGTGAATGTGGTTGTAGATTATACTTACACGTATAAGTATAATAAACAACATTTTAAATTAATTAAGTAGTCAAGTGATGGTTTGTAGGGATTTGATTGGTTTCAGGATTTCATCATGAGTTGACATTAGTTAGAGAACCATTGGAAAACCAACTGGGAGTACTGGACAGCCGTTTCGTCCTAGTTTGGGACTCTTCATCAGTACGCACCCACCGGGATTCGAACCCAGGACCTTCTGGTTACAAGGTGAGCTCGTATACCATTAAGCCACTGGGACCCAATCCAATAGTCCTTGAATTCTAACTTCTGCCAATTCACGACATAGCGCGACCGCTAGCCAATGTCTTCGGCGAGTATTTGTCCTCACACCCGACCGGCTGCACCCTACTGGTCACGACTTCCCACTGGAACCCAGGTAACTACCTACCTGTCTCTTGAACTTGCTCTATATAGACTCACTGCCTCTTTGTTACATAGTTTTATTTCATTTAAGACACAGTGATGGCTGATCTTTTCAAAACTTAAGTGGGGATTATAGTGTGTCGTTAACTTCAGGGAAATTTTTGATTTGGTAATCAGTTAAAGTCACGGACTTGTGACCAAACCGTGTGACTTCCCGAAAATCGTCACCGCACATTGAATCTAGAACGGTGAAGATGTTATTTAGAAGAAGAAGAAGAAGAACGATAAAACCATCGCTATCAAATCCCCTAGCTCAGACAAAATAACCGAATAAAAAAGACAACTTGTCTTTTTAACACCTTTATTTGAAGTAAAACAGTTTACATTGCTGTGTGGGTGTGGCAGTCTTACTGAAAGAACACCTTTTTCAAGATTTCAGTAGTACAAATTAGAAGAAGTGAAGAAAACAGTATGATGATTGGTGAGATTAGCAATAAAGTATTTCTAGTATAAGAGAAGCTTCTGTTTTCTGATGCTTGATATGATGCCTCCAATATTATAACATTATTGTCATTATTAATCCCTTTGGTTCAGAGTGGAACATACGACTCCGACAGCACAGCATCTCTGTTTCACCCCGTTCACTGTGGTCCCAGGATTGCCCACTAGTATTCTTCTCTTCTTCACCCTATCTCTTCCACGTCACCCTAGCAGCCATGCCCAATTCGTCTCTTCCCATTTAGGCTTCACTTGAGGGTCAGCTTTGTGATAGGTGTCAAAAAACGGTCTCCTCAGAGTGTGGCCGATGTATCTCCATTTTCTTTGGAATATTTGTTGGACAATAGGCTTGTCTTTCTTTTCCCATACTGCCTTTAATATCCTCATCCATGTCTCCTGTAGCTGAAATGATGTTACTAAGGTAATTGAAAGAGATGACTTTCTTTAGATTTCTCTCATTGTTCATGGTGACTGATTCTTGTTGTCGCTGGTGGTGGTTAGGTACCTTCATTACCTTTATCTCCCCTCTGTCCACCTAAAGCGCTGTATTTCCTGCCAACTGGTTGGTAGTCACTGGTAGATCTTCAACTTTGTCCAACAAGTGATGCTAATCATCTACATACTTTAGATCCTCTAGTAGATTTCTGTCGGATCCATTTATGCCCACCTCCTCACCTTCCCCAGTCAACCTTATGATCCCGTCCACTACAGTGAGGGATGTAAATGGCGATAATAGGCAGCCTTTTCTCACTCTTGTTTTCACTTAAGATGCCTCAATGAGCTATCCCTAGGGAATCACTTTTCGTACGGCTACTGAATTAGATTTACGAAAGTTTGGGGCACTCATTAGTGTTGGAGTAGTTTCAGATGTACTCCGCATGAACATTGTTGAAGGCCTTTTCAAAGTCGATGAAAGTGACTGCCACTCTATACTTTGTTTGATGACGATGCGTAGAGTTGCAATTTAATCCTCACCTGATTTGCTTTTCCTGAATCCAACTTGTTCTGCGAGGAGTTTTGATTTCTTTAGCCCCCGCAGAATGACAGGACTTATTGGTGCGCTTGACACAGATAAGATTAAGGTTCAGCGCTAGTTTTTGCAGATGTCTAGGTCGCTCTTTGTCAGTCTGGTAAGGTCCTCCTTTTACCAATCTGTAGGTACTTTACCTTCTCCTTGCAACATACAGAAGATGGAGGCGATGAAGATAACCAACTAACAGCAGCAGTAACAACCAGCACTAATCAACATCGACGGGAGAGGTTTAACAGAGGTTACTTCACTTCCTTTACTTATCTACGAACAATGGTTTCAAACAAAGACGGAACAGATGAAGATGTCACAGCCAGCTAGCCAGGAGTGACAAGGCAAGATATGCATTCATCAACCTGAAAACAGTTTGGAAATCTTCTGGACTCAGTCAGCATAAAGAAAAAAAGATTCGGATTCTATCGGAAACAAATGTGAAGTTAGTCAGTCAGCTCTTCTATATGGGTCAGAAATTTGCATTGCATGTCAGTCACGAAAAGCATTTCCAACAAGTTACAAACTTTTATTAACAGAAGCATTCTCTGGCTTCATACCGAAGATCGAATGGCCGGTCAGCCAGAAGAAATCAGCAACAAGAAACTTTGGCTGGCGATGAACTAATCAAGAGCCTATTGGTCAATAAATATGTAGTAGAAAATGGGGATTGATAGGACCCACGTCATTTGGGAGGCCATCGAATGACATCGACCGCAATGCAGGCCATCTCTCGACTGGCATCCCAATGGGGAGCGGTGAGTGTGTTGTCGGTGCGATGGTGAAATGGTGGAGATCTTTGTCACTTTCTGAAGTCAAAAAATGATTCCGGGAACTATTAAAGTTTTAGAATAATCTATTTATCTCCTTAGGTTGAATTTATTGACTCAATAAACAAAGAGATTGAAGTCGATAACGTCTTAGGCATGCATATTTAAACGAAGGTAATGTTATGTAGGGAGTGTGGGATATCATAAGGAAAGAGAAGTCAAGAAAATAGTGCATATGAACCTTGAATTTATAAGTGTACTAGCTGCCAGTATCCTTTAAACAAAGGATTTCATTGTCCCTGGAAAAGGTATTCGTTTCTGCAACGTGGAAAGTTAAACATCGCTCTCCAACAACCTGATGAGCAAGATCCCTCAGCTGACTAACTCCCTATGTGCTTACCGGTTCACTTCCACCTGTAAAGTCAGGTATATCGGCCTACTGACATGCTTTTATCCAAATGCTTACAAGAACACTACCCTGCATGATCAAAAAGATGTGGAATGAGAGCTAAAAGAATAGCGATAAAAGAACATTAGGTCAAGACTGACCACAATTACACGACCTCTTCCATTAAATTTATCTATAAGGCGCGAAATAACTTGGCAAACTGATTACCTATCCAATTCATCTATATGGCTGAAATTATGATCATCGAAACAGAAAGCCAGATCGTTGCATATAATCCATCCATGTTAAGCTAATATAGTCCATATTTATAACTTGGCCCAATTTATACTTCGCTTTGTTTACTAAATCTATATTAATATATAAATATATGAACACCTTATTAACTCATTTATCATTGTCACTTTGAATAGCATCCGGTATTGTCTAAAAGTCACCCTGTACTAATTTGATTCCGTTTAACTATTCCTAAAATTGTCTTATCAAAATGTTCGTCTTCTTGCGAAGTGTTTTGGCCGTCTAGTGTCCCCCCTAAGATTTATACATTCCATGAACCATTTTATAAAATACATAACTTATTTAGTAACAGGATGTATAACTACATTTAAAGTATTTTTAGTTTCTACATTTGCGTCCTGAGTGAGATATAGGGCTTCAGACCACAGCTTTGCGAGCCGAACGCACAAACTTCCCGCATTAACCGCCAAACCGCCGGCTTACAGATGTCCGAGAGTGCGTCGGCCCAGGATAAAAGATCGAGGCACCTGAGGCTCCGATGAAAACCTTCCTAACACTAAACAAAATACTAAATTGAAACAAATATGTTATAGAAAATATTACATGACAATTCAAGAAAAAAAAATATGTCGAAAATGAAACACATATATAAAATGTACCCAGAATTTTCGTGAATTAAAAAAGAGATAAAAATGCCAAAGTATATAAAGAGCAGCAGAAAAAAACCACACACAAAAAACCAAAAATCGATTAACTACTGATACGTAGGTGGGAGCAGTTCGTGAGAATGAGTGTGGTAGTGTGAAGTTCGATCCGTCTGTTCGAGTTTTGTGTGTTAAGTTGAGTGTTGGTTGAGTCAGGTGGTGAACGGTGTGTGGTAGTTGATGTCTTGTGTATCGGTAGTGAGTGGTGTGATGAGGTGTTGTGGTTGTGTATGATCTTGTGTTTGATGTGCAAATGGTTGATTGGTGATTAGGTACACGTGGGATGGCTGGTAGGCGATGCTGATGTCTCACAGGTTAACTTTGCGCAGTGGCGGTACCGTAGCCAATGAAGTTTATCTGAGGCGCGGTTATTGCTAGTTGAAAACTACTCCCAATACCCCGCACTGATGGCGTGAAATATCGTCGTCAGATGCAATTTTTCCAGGCCGTCAAAGGCCTATTATCAACCAACAAAGACAACCAGGCAGCATCTCCACACAAACAAACACCGCCGCCGCCGCCGCCGCCTTACTCCCATCAACAATTCTCTTCAGTCACACAGACAAATACCAACACAACACACAATAAACATTTAGAAAATCAAAACAAGTGATTCAGCGAAGAGACTCTTTTCAACGAATTTATCATCAAGCTGTACAGTCGTATATATATGGTTTATCAGAAGTTATATCCGGTGAGGGAATTGAATCTTAGGTGTGAATGCACAAAATAATAATAATAATCATATGAAGTTCAATTAAAACTAAAATGTTTGTGATTATAATCGTAGTTAAATGTCAAGTGGCAAAGCAGATTAATGTCATATATAGAATAATTCATAGGAGGGATAGAACTTGAAAAAGGATGTGCAATTATAGGATTAGTAGGCAAATCGAATAAAACAAAAACGTTACGTAATATTGTGTGAAATTTAATAGCATAGAATTTATCGTTGTAAAAAGAATTGATTTAGAATGACAAGTGGAACAAGTGAAATAATACCGGGGACAGTTCAAAGTGAGAATAGTAATAATAACAATTGACTTAATAAGGAAAAGTATACAAATTGAATAGACAAAATGAAAAATGAAAAATTGGTAGAGCTAAAATATGATTGGGGATTACCATATTTTAGCATAGAGGGATTAAGACCATGAAAGTTGGAGGGGTTGAACGAACTTTTTCTGTACACAGAGATCTGGCTTTTCTGTTTCGATAGCCAAAGCTTCAGCAATACAGATGAGTCGGGTACGTAGGGATTTAGGTAGATTGCTCTTTGCCTTGTAGATGACTTTAAAGGCGGAGGCTATAGAGATAGGGTGATCATTTTCGACCAGATGTTCTATGATCGCGCTTCTTATTGCTCCACTTCCACCTTTTCGTAGCCATGCAGGATAATGTTCTTGCACCCTCTTGGACAAAACTCGAGTCGAACGACCGATATACCTAGCTCCACAAGAGCAGGTGAATTGATAAACGCACATAGAGTTGGTCAACATTGGGATCTTGTCCTTCAGGTTATTGAACAATAATGGTCGGCTAGTAAAAGCTATTCTCAGGGAGGCAGCAGGGAATGTTCTTTTCAGGGACTGTGATATCCTTCGTTTCATGATATCGGAAGCTAAGTCCCCTTTGAATTCTAAGCTCATGTAAAGTATTTTCTTGGGAGCGGTTGATAAGTCACGTTTTGTAGGCTTTGAATGTATATTCTTATCTATAAAACGTGGTGGAAATCCATTTTCCATTAGGATTTTCCTCAAAGTGTATAACTCATCTTCCACAGTATCAGTGCTACATATGCGCCGAATACGAGTGGCAAGCGACCGGACCAGGTTTCGTTTTCGACCAATAGGTACCCAGCTATAGAAATTTGTCAGTTGACCATTCCATAACAGCCTACGATAAATCGATCTCTTCAGAGTTCCATCGGTCCTTCTTGATAAGTTCACATCGAGGAAATGAATGCTAGACTCGTTCTCCATTTCGAGTGTGAATTTTATCGCAGGATGGCACTCATTAAATACACTTAATATATTATTCAGGTTACAATCAATATTACAAATAATAAAGGTGTCATCTACATACCTTTTATATATTTGAAAGCTTTGGATCATAGGCTTCAGGGAACCATTTTCTAGACTGGACATAAAAACGTCTGCAAGGAGAGGACCCAAGGGAGAACCCATCGCAATACCATCCTTCTGCCTGTAGATTGTTTCATTGAAAGTAAACTGTACATTCAATGTACATCTCAAAAGTAGTTCTTTAAGATCTGTAGTAGGTATCCCTATGTTCAATTTGTTGTCTTCAATATATTTGCATATAAAACATATGGTCTCTGTCAGTGGAACGTTCGTAAATAAGGATTCTACATCCAAAGACAACATTTGTTTATTCGACGCATTTATATCCTGTATACATTCAACAAATTGGAAGGTGTCCCGAAGGGAATGATTAGATAGTTGCCCCCTGACTGGTTCGAGGATTTCAGCTAACCACCCAGCTACTGGATGATAGGGCGATCCAGACATATCCAAGATAGGGCGAAGTGGAACTCCAGCTTTGTGTATTTTCGGTAGACCATACAGTCTTGGTATTAGAGATCCTGTTGGTCTGATCTTTTCGTATAATTCTTCACGAATGAGATGATTGTTCTTCATTCTCTTTAAAGTATCAGTAAGTTGTTTCTCAATTAATTCCGTCTTGTTTTTCTCGTTCGGTTTCGAGAATTTACTGCTGTCTGAAAGTAGACATGACATTTTATCGATATAATCTTTTCGATCCATAATAACAACACCTGTACCCTTGTCAGGGCGTGTTAATAGTATATCGCTGTTATGCGTCAAAAGCTTAAGTTCTTCTTTGTGCTGTTTAGTAAGAAGACTTTGCATTTTTGATCTAGCATTAAGGTATTGATTGCAGGAGTCCGTAATGGTAGATTTGAAGCATTGGAAATCCTGGTCTGACGATGGTGTGAGATCATAACCTGAAGGACAAGATCCCAATGTTGACCAACTCTATGTGCGTTTATCAATTCACCTGCTCTTGTGGAGCTAGGTATATCGGTCGTTCGACTCGAGTTTTGTCCAAGAGGGTGCAAGAACATTATCCTGCATGGCTACGAAAAGGTGGAAGTGGAGCAATAAGAAGCGCGATCATAGAACATCTGGTCGAAAATGATCACCCTATCTCTATAGCCTCCGCCTTTAAAGTCATCTACATGGCAAAGAGCAATTTACCTAAATCCCTACGTACCCGACTCATCTGTATTGCTGAAGCTTTGGCTATCGAAACAGAAAAGCCAGATCTCTGTGTACAGAAAAAGTTCGTTCAACCCCTCCAACTTTCATGGTCTTAATCCCTCTATGCTAAAATATGGTAATCCCTAATCATATTTTAGCTCTACCAATTTTTCATTTTTTCATTTTGTCTATTCAATTTGTATACTTTTCCTTATCAAGTCAATAGTTATTATTACTATTCTCACTTTGAACTGTCCCCGGTATTAGTTCACTTGTTCCACTTGTCATTCTAAATCAATTCTTTTTTACAACGATAAATTCTATGCTATTAAATTTCACACAATATTACGTAACGTTTTTGTTTTATTCGATTTGCCTACTAATCCTATAATTGCACATCCTTTTTCAAGTTCTATCCCTCCTATGAATTATTCTATATATGACATTAATCTGCTTTGCCACTTGACATTTAACTACGATTATAATCACAAACATTTTAGTTTTAATTGAACTTCATATGATTATTATTATTGTTATTTTGTGCATTCACACCTAAGATTCAATTCGATCACCGGATATAACTTCTGATAAACAATATATATACGACTGTAGAGCTTGATGATAAATTCGTTGAAAAGAGTATCTAGGCTGAATCACTTGATTTGATTTAATAAATGTTACAATGGGAATATTTCATGAGTTAAAAAATACACAATAAATACTCACACAAATACACTAACTCATCTCCTTTTTGTTGCATTACCAGCAGTAAATTGGGCTCCAAACAGCATCACCAAATATTACTCTTGAACACCCTGAAACTTCATCAAAATAAACTCTACCCATAATAGTACAAACATCTACTTACATACACACTTCAATTACCACCGCCAATATCTCCTTCACTCCGTCAATCTACTACAAACCACATCAACTAATTCCTCTTCAGAAACACACAAACCAACCACCTATTCACCTCAGTCAAAAACACAACCTCCGCAAATAACACAACCAAATACACCACACCACACCGTAGCACAGTACAACACAACACTACATCACGCACACACACACACACACACACTGTATTCCTTCTCCTCATACTCAACCTCTTCACAGTGATTCATGTTATCACAGTCATGCACCTCATCCTCACTCACTCACACACTCGTACTCTCCTATCTTCACTCGGTTGCAGCTAATCTCTCTCAGTCGAAATCTGGGAGTGAGAGAGGCATAGTTAGAGAGGAAGATATTGTTTTTTCGTGTGTGTGCGTGTGTGTGTGGTGGGGTGGGGTGGGGTGGGGGAGATCTATGAAGCCACTGTGAACACACTGTAGTTGACTCCTCATGCATTAAGCGGTTCATCTGTGTCTGGTGACACCTCTCACCAACAAGCAGACAACACCACCTCGACGCTCATGCATTGACGAGAAATCTGAGGAGCGTCAGTCTGTTGCCTCACCATCACACTGACCAACGTACAGACAGAGAGAAAGACTGTCAGAGTGAACAGTCGGTGAGAAAGTGTGTATACCCTGGAAGTTGCGCGTCATCAGCTGGCCGGTTTCCTCACTGAGTGATCTGTCCACAGACTGACTGTGTGACGAAGGAGAGTATGATGTAGTCAAGTAGATCCGATTGTGATCAGTTAGGCTAGGCAGTATGATTGAGAAGAATTGATTAGTGGAGGAGAGAGTTTTTGGGGATACCTTCGTGTTTGTGTGTTACGTGTCTGTGTGTGTGTGTGTGTGCGTGTGTGTGCAGATTGGATGCATTCATGTGTTTTTGTGTTTGTGTTCGCTCGGGTGTCTGGTTGTGCTGATGAATGCGTGTCAGACATAGTGGAGAGGAATGTTTGCGTTTGTGTAGGCGTATGGATGTGTTGTGTTGGTTTTGGCTTTCGAAGAAATTGTCATTGACTTGATTTACTACTGAAAGGTAGTAAGTGTGAGTAGTTGGTGTGAATGAGTGTGGTAGTGTGAAGTTCGATCCGTCTGTTCGAGTTTTGTGTGTTAAGTTGAGTGTTGGTTGAGTCAGGTGGTGAACGGTGTGTGGTAGTTGATGTCTTGTGTATCGGTAGTGAGTGGTGTGATGAGGTGTTGTGGTTGTGTATGATCTGGTGTTTGATGTGCAAATGGTTGATTGGTGATTAGGTACACGTGGGATGGCTGGTAGGCGATGCTGATGTCTCACAGGTTAACTTTGCGCAGTGGCGGTACCGTAGCCAATGAAGTTTATCTGAGGCGCGGTTATTGCTAGTTGAAAACTACTCCCAATACCCCGCACTGATGGCGTGAAATATCGTCGTCAGATGCAATTTTTCCAGGCCGTCAAAGGCCTATTATCAACCAACAAAGACAACCAGGCAGCATCTCCACACAAACAAACACCGACGCCGCCGCCTTACTCCCATCAACAATTCTCTTCAGTCACACAGACAAATACCAACACAACACACAATAAACACTCACACAAATACACTAACTCATCTCCTTTTTGTTGCATTACCAGCAGTAAATTGGGCTCCAAACAGCATCACCAAATATTACTCTTGAACACCCTGAAACTTCATCAAAATAAACTCTACCCATAATAGTACAAACATCTACTTACATACACACTTCAATTACCACCGCCAATATCTCCTTCACTCCGTCAATCTACTACAAACCACATCAACTAATTCCTCTTCAGAAACACACAAACCAACCACCTATTCACCTCAGTCAAAAACACAACCTCCGCAAATAACACAACCAAATACACCACACCACACCGTAGCACAGTACAACACAACACTACATCACGCACACACACACACACACACACACACACTGTATTCCTTCTCCTCATACTCAACCTCTTCACAGTGATTCATGTTATCACAGTCATGCACCTCATCCTCACTCACTCACACACTCGTACTCTCCTATCTTCACTCGGTTGCAGCTAATCTCTCTCAGTCGAAATCTGGGAGTGAGAGAGGCATAGTTAGAGAGGAAGATATTGTTTTTTCGTGTGTGTGCGTGTGTGTGTGGGGGTGGGGTGGGGTGGGGGAGATCTATGAAGCCACTGTGAACACACTGTAGTTGACTCCTCATGCATTAAGCGGTTCATCTGTGTCTGGTGACACCTCTCACCAACAAGCAGACAACACCACCTCGACGCTCATGCATTGACGAGAAATCTGAGGAGCGTCAGTCTGTTGCCTCACCATCACACTGACCAACGTACAGACAGAGAGAAAGACTGTCAGAGTGAACAGTCGGTGAGAAAGTGTGTATACCCTGGAAGTTGCGCGTCATCAGCTGGCCGGTTTCCTCACTGAGTGATCTGTCCACAGACTGACTGTGTGACGAAGGAGAGTATGATGTAGTCAAGTAGATCCGATTGTGATCAGTTAGGCTAGGCAGTATGATTGAGAAGAATTGATTAGTGGAGGAGAGAGTTTTTGGGGATACCTTCGTGTTTGTGTGTTACGTGTCTGTGTGTGTGTGTGTGTGCGTGTGTGTGCAGATTGGATGCATTCATGTGTTTTTGTGTTTGTGTTCGCTCGGGTGTCTGGTTGTGCTGATGAATGCGTGTCAGACATAGTGGAGAGGAATGTTTGCGTTTGTGTAGGCGTATGGATGTGTTGTGTTGGTTTTGGCTTTCGAAGAAATTGTCATTGACTTGATTTACTACTGAAAGGTAGTAAGTGTGAGTAGTTGGTGTGAATGAGTGTGGTAGTGTGAAGTTCGATCCGTCTGTTCGAGTTTTGTGTGTTAAGTTGAGTGTTGGTTGAGTCAGGTGGTGAACGGTGTGTGGTAGTTGATGTCTTGTGTATCGGTAGTGAGTGGTGTGATGAGGTGTTGTGGTTGTGTATGATCTGGTGTTTGATGTGCAAATGGTTGATTGGTGATTAGGTACACGTGGGATGGCTGGTAGGCGATGCTGATGTCTCACAGGTTAACTTTGCGCAGTGGCGGTACCGTAGCCAATGAAGTTTATCTGAGGCGCGGTTATTGCTAGTTGAAAACTACTCCCAATACCCCGCACTGATGGCGTGAAATATCGTCGTCAGATGCAATTTTTCCAGGCCGTCAAAGGCCTATTATCAACCAACAAAGACAACCAGGCAGCATCTCCACACAAACAAACACCGACGCCGCCGCCTTACTCCCATCAACAATTCTCTTCAGTCACACAGACAAATACCAACACAACACACAATAAACACTCACACAAATACACTAACTCATCTCCTTTTTGTTGCATTACCAGCAGTAAATTGGGCTCCAAACAGCATCACCAAATATTACTCTTGAACACCCTGAAACTTCATCAAAATAAACTCTACCCATAATAGTACAAACATCTACTTACATACACACTTCAATTACCACCGCCAATATCTCCTTCACTCCGTCAATCTACTACAAACCACATCAACTAATTCCTCTTCAGAAACACACAAACCAACCACCTATTCACCTCAGTCAAAAACACAACCTCCGCAAATAACACAACCAAATACACCACACCACACCGTAGCACAGTACAACACAACACTACATCACGCACACACACACACACACACACACTGTATTCCTTCTCCTCATACTCAACCTCTTCACAGTGATTCATGTTATCACAGTCATGCACCTCATCCTCACTCACTCACACACTCGTACTCTCCTATCTTCACTCGGTTGCAGCTAATCTCTCTCAGTCGAAATCTGGGAGTGAGAGAGGCATAGTTAGAGAGGAAGATATTGTTTTTTCGTGTGTGTGCGTGTGTGTGTGGGGGTGGGGTGGGGTGGGGGAGATCTATGAAGCCACTGTGAACACACTGTAGTTGACTCCTCATGCATTAAGCGGTTCATCTGTGTCTGGTGACACCTCTCACCAACAAGCAGACAACACCACCTCGACGCTCATGCATTGACGAGAAATCTGAGGAGCGTCAGTCTGTTGCCTCACCATCACACTGACCAACGTACAGACAGAGAGAAAGACTGTCAGAGTGAACAGTCGGTGAGAAAGTGTGTATACCCTGGAAGTTGCGCGTCATCAGCTGGCCGGTTTCCTCACTGAGTGATCTGTCCACAGACTGACTGTGTGACGAAGGAGAGTATGATGTAGTCAAGTAGATCCGATTGTGATCAGTTAGGCTAGGCAGTATGATTGAGAAGAATTGATTAGTGGAGGAGAGAGTTTTTGGGGATACCTTCGTGTTTGTGTGTTACGTGTCTGTGTGTGTGTGTGTGTGCGTGTGTGTGCAGATTGGATGCATTCATGTGTTTTTGTGTTTGTGTTCGCTCGGGTGTCTGGTTGTGCTGATGAATGCGTGTCAGACATAGTGGAGAGGAATGTTTGCGTTTGTGTAGGCGTATGGATGTGTTGTGTTGGTTTTGGCTTTCGAAGAAATTGTCATTGACTTGATTTACTACTGAAAGGTAGTAAGTGTGAGTAGTTGGTGTGAATGAGTGTGGTAGTGTGAAGTTCGATCCGTCTGTTCGAGTTTTGTGTGTTAAGTTGAGTGTTGGTTGAGTCAGGTGGTGAACGGTGTGTGGTAGTTGATGTCTTGTGTATCGGTAGTGAGTGGTGTGATGAGGTGTTGTGGTTGTGTATGATCTGGTGTTTGATGTGCAAATGGTTGATTGGTGATTAGGTACACGTGGGATGGCTGGTAGGCGATGCTGATGTCTCACAGGTTAACTTTGCGCAGTGGCGGTACCGTAGCCAATGAAGTTTATCTGAGGCGCGGTTATTGCTAGTTGAAAACTACTCCCAATACCCCGCACTGATGGCGTGAAATATCGTCGTCAGATGCAATTTTTCCAGGCCGTCAAAGGCCTATTATCAACCAACAAAGACAACCAGGCAGCATCTCCACACAAACAAACACCGACGCCGCCGCCTTACTCCCATCAACAATTCTCTTCAGTCACACAGACAAATACCAACACAACACACAATAAACACTCACACAAATACACTAACTCATCTCCTTTTTGTTGCATTACCAGCAGTAAATTGGGCTCCAAACAGCATCACCAAATATTACTCTTGAACACCCTGAAACTTCATCAAAATAAACTCTACCCATAATAGTACAAACATCTACTTACATACACACTTCAATTACCACCGCCAATATCTCCTTCACTCCGTCAATCTACTACAAACCACATCAACTAATTCCTCTTCAGAAACACTCAAACCATCCACTAACACGAAGATGCATTGCTGCCATATTACCTCTTTTTCTTTGGTAATGACACATTGTTTTCGTCAGAACTATTGTGACTATGTAATTGTTTGTTAAATCCCTGATCAACTATCTAATTTCGACTCTCATTTTTGCCTTTGGTTCCGAGTGGAGCATTGGTCTTTAGGAACACATATCCAGTTGGTTCTATTTTCTGCCGTCCTCTTCTGGTGGCTGGTTGCACAATTTCCCATAATCTCTGAGTTCCTCTACACAGTATCTCCTTCATATCATTGTTGCATCGAGAACCCTCTCGTCATTTCATAGTGGGACTCCACGAGAGCCATGGCCTTCATTGTGCGCGATATCATTCAACCGTTTCCTCAATGAATGTCAGATCCCCCTCCATTTTCTCCCACACATTTGTTACGCGATAGGCTCTTGGTTGGTTGGTTTCCACAGTTTCTTATTACTAATTCTTTCTTTACTTGATTACGATAATGTTTCTTATTTAGACATTTCAACGAAATTTGTAACCATTATTCTCTTTTCTCCAAGACTGTATATCATCACCGTAACGTTTGCATACCATCTGTTGAATTAATCCTTATTATTTTCATTTGTCCCTGTTTAGTCTCTAATTCTAATGCTTCGCTTTGTGCTTGTGTGATGATGAAAGTGATAATGTGTTGTTTTACAACTGTGATTTCGTTTGAGTGACTCAAGATCATCCTGGCATTGGACTGTCTTAGAGAATGATCTGGATCATGATTCTTATGGGCAGAGTTTAGATCCCATTATTTTTTAGAATATTCTAATTGATTCTAAGGTACTTTTGAATCTGTATAGCTGTCTAACGGGATAGTCGAGGCAATTTTGACTATTCGAACAAGACTCGCGTGAATTGATTCAGTCGCATGATTCCTGTATTATTGACGGCACTGTAATAGACGGTAAGTCGAATATCTCTTATCTTGGAATCAGTTACACTTCAAATCTCTGTTGCTCGTCTCAGTTCCTGTCGATTTCTAGGGAAAATTTTTGTTTGACTTGTTGCGTAAGGAAGTTGCAACTTTCTGGAATAACTCAACTTCTCTGATAACAGTTTCTTAATTCATGTATTCTGCCTATTCTTCTTTGTTGGTCGTCATGTCATGTTACATGGAACACTGAGGGCTGTAAATAGAGTTATCGCTGTAGCCTTGACCCAACTAACTGATACTGTGGTTGATAAGAATTTCAATGCTTGCCAGCAGTTGGCTACAGTTATCTTGTTTGATACCGAACATCCTCCTTATTTGCAACTTGTATCTACTTGTATATATTTGGGTAAAACCATGAGAAACTTCATAAGAATTTACGGTCGTTTAGCAAAATATAAAAATTCTACCTAACCATATTTGACATGGGTTTGATGTGAAAAGCGGCAGATGTCAGGAAAGAACTTAAGAAATTTTTAAATCAATAATCTGAACTGCAAAGTATAAGCAACGATTGTGATTATTATTACATGTATTATCTACTTATATTTCATTATTATACAATTGGTGGATGGTGGCTAGCAGAGGAATCCAGGATGCACATTTCGTCCCATTTGAGACTCGTCATCTGGATGTACCTGCACTTCTCAGTGAGTGATGATGTTCCCACCGAGGCTGCATAAGAAGCCGACATGTCAACCTGAGACCGAGCACTTCGGTCCAATCAATCGACGGGAAAATCAAAAATCTAATTCAATATATTTCATTATGTTTCCGCCAACATTGTGTTTATAGTGGTCTCATTATTATTATAAATATTATTATTTTTAATATTACTATTTTAAATTTTAAGTGTGTATATATTCATAAAAGGAGCTAAATTGTTCCAGTATGTATCAAAACGCTGAAAATTCCATTCTGTATAATTATTATTATTATCTGGAATAAAGTGACTATTATTATTAAATAGTACCACGGATTTTATTGTAAATAACTGTCATTTTGCTGTCGTTTTGGGGGTGGATTTTGCGACTGTGAGTAATTATTTAAAGGATGTATCTTGTAGTTATGCAATAGAAGTCAAAAGGTTGGTTTCCTGTGTTCAGACGACAACAAAATTCAGTTTTAGTCGCCACCACTGTAGTTATCAAGCTCGTGGAAACACATATCCATGATAAATTTCTAATTTTTTTCTACCTGGCATTTGTTATGAAGCTAGACGCTATTTGTATTTTAATGAACTGCCAGTCCATTGCATAACAGCCATCTTTATACTTGCGAAGAATTTTAAAATCTACGTAACAGTATAAAGTATAATTGAATGAAATTACCATTCGGAAGCTAAAATCCTCAGATTGAAACATGTGGTCTGCTTAATAAAACTAATGACAACTGAGGAAACGAACAATACAGCAAGGTGGCATATATACTACTTTTTGATATAAGTAGTTAAGTCTAACCAGTTACATGGTTAATGAATCTGATCACAAACTAGCAAGGCAGTCGTCCGATATTTAGATCATTAGGATCTATTTAGGAAGCATAAACTGTTGACGTAAATAATTTGCAGCTACTGATATAAAAGAGTAGTAGTATATGTATATAGATATCAATTGTTTTTTTAGTTTTGCGAATAAATATTTAGACATACTAAGCAAAATTGGTGACCGTTGAAATCCACGACGGTTTGCTGTTAAGATGACTTCAAATCAGTAACAGTAGCTGTGTATAAAATGTTTGATAGTAGTAGGAATAGTGGCCAATGAAATTTTGAATCGGTGAGGTCTATCTCCGATTCAAATGAGTGCTTTTAATTCTGAAAGCTCCTGAAATTCCAGAAACTAGTATTCATTACTGTTTAACATCCTGTAGATATTTATCTGGCGCCACTTCATGCTAAAATCATTTAACGCACTAAAACCACTAAAAAAAATTGACATTCGAACATTGTCACGAAATATACCCATTTATTCATTAATAAGGAAAAACACAGATTTTGTTCAGCGAAGAAATATTCTTTCCTGACGTCCTCATCTTCAAGCTGTAAACTCATATATATATATATATATATCGTTTACAAGATTTCATTATGAGCTGACATTATTAGTGAATCCTGCTGGTCAAAGCAGGTCTGGCGAGAGGACAAAGAATCTTTGAAGACATTGGCTAGTGGTGGCTCTATACCGTGAATTGGCAGAATCTATAATTCATGGACTGAATGGTATATTAGCTTGCCTTGTGACTGGAAATTCCTGGGTTCCAACCTTGGCGGCGAGTATGTACTGATGAAGAGTCCCAAACTAGGACGGAGGAAACAGCTGTCCAGTACTCCCTGCAGGCTTTCCAATGACTCTCTAACCGATGTCAACTAATGATGAAATCCTATAAACAATCAAATAAATCCCTACAAATCCATACGCTAAATGTGTCAAATGGCATTAGGAATCGCTCAGTCAATATACATATAATGATCAGAATAAAGATAATTAAAACATGATTTTGAAAGGGTAGAGTAAAAGTGGATGAACTGCAATCATCAAACAAGTAAATCGACCTTGAGAGCTTTAAAGTGTTGTCAAAAAAAATTAAAAAAAAAGAACAATAATGATAACAATAAAGTAAGCGAAGATGATGTGAAGTGGAATGAATTTAACTGGAGGAAAAAGAATATCACTATGTCCGGTGTAAAGAAAAAAGACTTCCTCTTAGGATATATCGTGTGACGTTGAATAATCTGACTCTAGAAGGTATTCAAAAATGAAAGACTTCGTCATCCCATGCTTCTCATTCATAAACCGGACTGAGTAGCATTCAGATACACGTTTTTACGGTGTACGCTTATATTGTTTAATGTAATCAGCTTCACAAGAGCATGTGAAAGGGTAAATGTGCATGAAAGTGGACAGAAGCGACAGTTTATCCTTCACATATCGTCGAATCATGCTTCGGATCGAGACTTCCAGGTGTAAGTCAGCGGCATGAAAATAAAGTTTAACACACTTCAATAGATAATTTTTAATTTTTCTACCACAGTGACACTTTTGAATGTCAAACTCATAAATAGTTTCTTCCTCGGGACTACAGTTTGCCCAGGATCGACTTCTTTCCTCATATTCCTTCCGATAAACCTTCCAAGATATCCATTGGTGGATGCTAACTAGCAATGGAATCCAGGACGCACATTTCGTCCTATTTGGGACTCGTCATCTGGATGTACCTGCATTCTCCAGTGAGTGATGGTGTTCCCATCAAGGCCCGGACTCAGTGTCCATAGTTTCAAACACCAGCCAAAGCGCTTTCCACTAGAAATACGCATCCTGGATTCCATTGCTAGTCACCATCCACTACCTTACCTTACTTTAGGTTACATGACCTGACATCGTCGAAGTATCTGCGCAGGAAGCCGGCATGTCAACCTGAGACCGAGGACTTCGGTTCATTTAGTCGACGGGGAAGTCTAAACTGAATTAAATGCGATATCCATTACTTAAAAGTGTTGTACGAAGGCAAATTTCAGTTCCTTCTGGACTATATCTTTAGAACAGATATTCAGCAATATAAATTCAACTGTGTAGCTTGAAAATGAAATCACTGAAAAGAAATATTTCTTTGTTGAAGAAAGCTGTTTTCCCACATTGATTAAAATATTGTCAGCTGAATTTTAAATATACCGCATGACATTTATTTATTACTAGGAGGACAAGAGACGAGGCTACTTTCTAACCGATAGAAAAGTGAAATTGTTTCCTACAATTAAATCGGTCACCTTGACTACACTGCAGATGAACTACTCCAATAATGAATTAACACCTTTAGTATACCTTATCTATCTACCATATTACTCAAGCCATTTTATCAGGGTCGATAAGATGCAGATACTTGCAATTTATAGGCAGGCTCTTTTTTTTGCAAAATGACCTTGAATTTCCTTCTGTAAATTAGCTGTTTTCTTTAAATAATAATATATTTTCCTTTTCTTCTGTTTCTGCATCATTGAAGAGAATGCTCCATCCTTCTCTCTTGAAATGTAATTGCTTTTTAGTTAAGTTGGTTAAACATTTTTGGAAATAAAATAAGGGAGAAGAATGGGAGGTGAAGGTAGGATATGGTAAATATCTTATAAAAGACAAGTGAAATTTTCTGTTTCCGATAGGTAGTTGAGTAGTGTATGAGTTGTGTGTATATATATGTGGGACTATCTGTGTGTGTGTGTTTGTGTGTGTGCGAGTGTACGTTGAGTGATTTTAAGTAGACTTGTATGGAATATTGTCTGATGTCACATGCTCAGAGTATTTTTAATACGCGGAGATAAGCTATTAATATCAACTTACATACTTATTAGCTAAAACTATAGTGGACATTTAACTGTGGGCTAGTATTAGTATTGGTAATGATTATAATAATAGTGTAACAGAAGAACACTGTAGTATTTGCAAGCTAATGGTAAAATACTTCTACAATTTGTTGACTCTTGCATCTTACTTATATATTTTTCTATACTGATCTCCCATAGTCTTTCAAGAGCTACTCAAAATGGACTACATCATGTAGCGAAGGGCATTATAAGTTGTCAATAGAGCCAGTAGTGTGCCTCAAAGTCAGCTTATTGCTATTTTAGTCAACAGACAACTGAAATTATGTGAGAAATGGTTTAAATCCATATTGTCTGCCTCTCAGTACCCTTTCTATTCACAACTCTCCCCGTCTTGCATCGCATCAGGTAGAAATAGAAGTCATTATAAGAGATTATATGCTCATAGGACCAAGTACAAAAACTCAACGATAACCTATTTGGTCTGCGCTCATTCTGTGTGACAGAGATAGTGTTAAGAGTGAAACTTATAACCTACTATGTAATTAGCAGAATAAATGCCGATTTTTCTTCTATATATAATTTTAAAGAGTTGGTGGCACAGCGGTAGATTGCTCGACTATCCCACATATGGTTGGAGGTTCAATTCCCGGCCACCGACGCACTCCTTTACCTCGGCAAGCCAGTAATAAGACTGGTAAAGAGGGAAAGTTGAGTATGAGGCTAGCAACCCTATCCTGTTAAAATAATCACTACTGCTACAGACACTTCAGGCCTCCAGCTTTAAGTCCTATGTTCCACTGGGAATGTAAATGAATTTTAAAAAGTATGCAATTTATGGTGACATTTTTTTAATTTCCTTACTGTTCAAGTAGAGCATAGGGCTTCAAGTTAAAGCCTTGAGGTTTCGGTTGCGGTGGCTTTATTTTTGGAGGATTGGGTTGCTAGCCCCAAGCCTAACCCCTTCCCTCTTTATTAGTCATACTACCGGCTTAATGACGTTTAGGAATGCATCAGTAGAAGTCGGACCACATGCATGATTGATGAGTGTTCCACCAATGAAGAACCACTGACACTATTTCTATTATTTTATAATTTTACTTATTACTATTATTTTATACTTTTTGTACATTTTGACTCTACTGTTACTTTTTACGAGTTTGACCACGGACTGATATCAGTTAGAGAACCATTGAAAACCAGCATTGGAGTACTGGACAGCTGTTTCATCCTAGTTTGGTAATCACCACCAAGGTTCGAACCGGGACCTTCCGGTTACAAGGCAAGCTCGTATACCATTCAGCCACTAGGACCTAATTCAATGGCGAATTCTAACTTCTACTGTTACTACCAATTCCGAAAAGTTGTCATTATCATTTCTGGTTACCTATATCCTGTAATATGTATTTTGTTTTCGTTGGGTGAATTAGATGCAATATCGTACCGAATACTGAGAACTCTACGCTGTATCATCAGTACTGTTCTAGAACAAAGCAAATTATTATTATATTAAAATCATCATTTGTACATGTTCTTCCTATTGTGCTTCTTTGGCCTTCCCTTCATATTTTCTATCCTGTTTTACAGGGATCTTTCATTTCTCCTCTTTGTCAATTAATCTCCCTCCCCACTATTTAATATCCTCTCAGACAATGGCACCACATGCAGGGTATACTACTTAAAAATATTACCAGTAGCACTCACCACAATACTTTATCCTGGTTTGTAGAAAATGATAGTATAATCTAGGAGACTTATGCTTACATTGACTTGTCACTAAGAAGTAAGCAATGTTACGAAGTCTAGTTCTTACCGTCTACCAAGTTTGTAAAGTGGTCGCCAAGCTAGGTTGGGATCCGGTATGGTGCAGCTTGGAATGATGTTTTCTGGCAGTTGTCAGAATACCCTGAGGCTAAATTTTCTTGCTTAGTGATATAATCGTCAGCGTATACGTCTTGCTGAGGGAATCATTACTAAGGGGACTATGGAAATAAAAGGAGAAAAACACTGATTTCAGTTTCGGTCACGAATTCACTTCAGTTAGAGAACCATTAAAAACCGGTGGGTACTGGACAACTTGTTCGGGACTTTTGGGCAGTATGCGCCGATGACCCAACCTCTTGGGATCGAACTCAGAGTCTTCAGGTTACAAGGAAAGCCTGTTAACCATTCAGCCACCGGGATGGAGTCCAAATGCTTACAAATTCTAACTTTTTCCAATATGCAGTACATATCACATACCAGCCAATGTTATCGGCTACTGGTATACGAACTTACCTTGCAATATGAAGGTCCTGTATGTCAGTCCCTGGCGGTTGGGTAACGGATGCATACCACTGAAAAGTTCCAAGTAAGCTGTCCATCACTTCTTGACATTCAACGGTTCTCTAACTTAAGATGTAAATGAGGACCATCTTAATACTGGAGTACCAACAACATATTTGAAGGAATTACTACTGAGATACACTCTGAACGTAACGTTCACTTTCAACAACACCATCTATGGACAAGATGGTATTGAAATCGGATCTCAGTTGGGTCCACTACTATCAGACTGCTTCGTGACAAGCCTTGAGAAAGGTCCACTAAAGCCAGCATTGACAGTTTACGACGGTCTAAAAGATATATAGATGACATATTCATTATTTGTGACAACAGCAATGACCCCAATCTACTGCTACAGACATTTAACTGTTACCATCCAGCAATAAAATTCACACGAATCGAAAATTCCTTTCTTCATGTGGAACCGACAAGAAGAAATGATGAGAGCCTTAGAAGATCGATCCATAGAAAAGTTACTTGGACTGATCAACCAACAAGCTTCTATAAATGGGTACCCACTCTACGAAAGCGGAATTTGATTCAATCCCTTGCCACCCGCATCCGACGCACCCGTAGTCCCTATGTTCTAGAAAATAAATTAGATATTCGGAGAGAAAACTCCATCCAAAATGGATACTCATCAAGATTCGTTGACAAAAATATCAAACCAACCATTTGGAGGAATGAAACTTCACTTGCACCGAAAAAAACAAACTCTACGTGAACTTGGATTTCAAGGAGGATTCAGCAAGCGATACTTTCAAGAGAAGGATCACATCATCCCTGAGAAGAACATTCTTTGCGGTAACGCTAAGAATAGTGTTCTCCAGTCGTCAACTGATCTCGCATCTGACCACTTCTATGTGCATGTGTCAGTTCTCCTGTTGGTGTAGAGCCAGGTACATCTGTCGTTCGACATGCATTTTGTTCAAAAGGATTCAAGAACTACTATCCAAGCATGGTTGCGAAAAGGCAATAGTGATGCTATAAGGAGTGCGACAATTCAACACCTGGTTAACACTGATCATTCCACCTCAACAAACACCTCCTTAAAAGTAATCTACAGAGTCAAAAGTAACCTACCAAAGACGATACAGTTTCGTCTTCTTCGTATCACTGAAACTCTGTTCATTCACATAGAAAAACCGGAGCTGTGCATACTCAACCACTTCTATTATCATGGTAATAACTTTGTTGATTTCTGATGACTTAATTTTGTTTACTTGCCTGTTTCTTTAATTGCTTATAATCCTTGTATTCATTTAGAAACCTTAAGTAATTTCGTATTCCCTTCTTTGTTCCCATGTGTATCCTGAGTACAACTCAATCATCAAACTATTCACATTATTGCGTAACTCCTTTTTAACAACTGTTTGTGACAACTCATCATCGCCTTTGTTATTACACTAGTTTCATTAACAACCAATTCTCCTGACCGTTTTTGTGTTACGTAACTCTGCCCAAAACTTACTAATTTTCACCTGTTTAGTTAAAATAACCATAACCAATTGTATTTTTGTTTCAGGATTTCATCATGAGCTGACATTAGTTAGAGAACCATTGGAAAACCACATGGGAGTACTGGACAGCTGTTTCGTACTAGTTTGGGACTCTTCATCAGTACACACCCACCGGGATTCGAACCCAGGACCTTCTGGTTACAAGGTGACCTCGTATACCATTAAGCCACTGGGACCCAATCCAATGGTCCTTGAATTCTAACTTCTGCCAATTCACGACATAGCGCGACTGCTAGCCAATGTCGCCAGTGGGAAGTTGTGACCAGTAGGGTGCAGCTGGTCGAGTGTGAGGACAAATACTCGCCGAAGACATTGGCTAGCGGTCGCGCTATGTCGTGAATTCATAGAAGTTAGAATTCAAGGACCATTGGATTGGGTCCCAGTGGCTTAATGGTATACGAGCTCACCTTGTAACCAGAAGGCCCTGGGTTCGAACCCCGGTGGGTGCATACTGATGAAGAGTCCAAACTAGGACGAAACAGCTGTCCAGTACTCCCATGTGGTTTTTCAATGGTTCTCTACCCAATGTCAGTTCATGATGAAATTCTGTAACCAATCAAATCCCTACAAACCAACACTTAAATATTTATAATTTATTCTCTGTCTGTCTGAAGTTAATTAAGTTGTCTGCTTAGTTAAAGGCAGACTTTCTAAATTTTTTTTTACTTAGAAGCCTTCTAGTTTTCATGCAATTAGAAGAAATCCTCTATTCCTCTTCAGGATCTTTCTAGTTTGTGGCATGGTTTATCGGTAGTGTACATTGATTCACCTCAGAGAACCACATGAGTTCAAATCACCCAAACGATATCTAACAACTTGAAAGAACTTGTAATACGCAGAATCAAATTATTCTACAACTTTGGTTTAATGCTAATTGTTAGGTAGAATATCATGAATAGAATTTCATGTAAAATTGTAGGACAATAAGACATGAAGAGATTTAAAAACAGACAGTGTAGCAGGACATTAAAAGCTTCCTGTAAGACAACTAGCAAATACATCGAAACCCCGAGAAAAATCACCCATTAGTTAAGTCAAGTGTAGCTAATACAACAAAACTGTAGGAATATACAAAGTTACACTAAGCTGAAGGCATTTGAAATGTCTTTAATCTTTTTTTGCTCTGCTGTGTATTTCTTTCGTTTTTTTATTTCTTTACGTGTTCCCAGTGGAACATAGGGCTTCAAGCTAGAGGCTTGAAGTTTCTGTAGTAGTGTTGATTATTTTTACCGGATGGGGTTGCTAGCCTCATGCCTAACCTTCCCTCTTTACCAGTTTCATTACTGGCTTAGCGAGAGAAAGGAGGAGTGCGTCGGTGGCGAGCATTCTACCGCTGTGCCACCGACGCACGTCACTGTGGTTATTTGATTCATCAAAGTTATCAGTTTATTCATTTCAGTGTACACTTGAGATATGCACTTCAGCGAATAAATTCTCTTCATTCAGTGGTTTCATTTGATTTCACCGGTAAACCACTACATCAATATACAATTAATTTCATGAATGTGTTAAACAACTTAAACTCTTAGGAAGCACAACAATAACAAGAATTTGTGAAGCTTAGTGAATATTAGTCGAAATATAGTGAATACATTCCGGTTGCAAGGCAAGCTCGTAGATCATTCAGCCACTGGAAGCCTATTCAATGCTCACCTCATGAATTCTAACTCCTACCAATTCGAATCTTTGCCGCGACTATCAAAAACTCTTGAAAATTAATCTGATGGTCGCTAGTGGCTGGCTACAACATTAAGTTGCCTCGATTTCCTAGAGAGAAGTCGAAACCGATGAAGTCTATCCGGTCGGAAGTGAGAACAAATAATCCTCAGCGATAACAATGACTGGTGGTGGCGTTAAAATAATAGCTTTGCAGAAGTTAGAATTCGTGGGGCATGGGTTCAGATTCAAGTAGCTGAATAGTCTATAAGCTTTCCTTGTAACAAGAAGGTCCTGAGTTCGAAACACAGTGGGTATGTGCCCCCGACGAGTCGAAAAGTAGGACGAAACAGCTGGCTGTTCAGTACTTCCTGCTTTTCAGTGGTTCTCTAACTAACTGGTATCAGTCCGTGACCAAACTTGAAACAATTCGAATCCATACAAAGTGGATACATGCTGTAAAGGTGAATGTGTCTTGATAAGGTTTGTGAGGTAAAACAATATTTAAATAGGAATTATTATGAAAATAAGAGTGCGAACAGAAAAAGATGGTCGTATTACATGCGAACTGTATCAGGCAAAAGCGGTAAAAGGATCTTTGTATATATATATATATATATATATATATATATATATATGAATTCTGAACACCTAATTTTGACCACAGAAAGAGGATTCATTGAAAAATTTCGTTGTAGAAGGATTTTATTGAAAAAAGACTCACAATAATACAATATTATTTACACGTCCTGTTGACCTTTCCAGTAAAATTTATTGCTCATAATCATGCAATACTGCTCACATAAGTTTCAAGTTTCGTTTATATATAATTCCATTATTTCTTATCCCTTGATTTTGTTAGCAATGTTACTTTTTACACCCTTGATTTCGCCTGCTCTTAAAACCAGCTAAAGTCAATCTGGACAAATTCAAACTATCAGGCTTATATAGAATATTGATTAGAGTACGATGGCACAGCCTAGAAACCAAACATTTATTGGCCTAACTTTCAAGGTTGTATTTCTGTGTAATCAATGATCAACTGTTCTTGTAAGCTCGAAACAGTCTGTCTTCCTTCATAAATTGGATGGGAACTGTGTGGGAGGGGAAGGAAATTAAGAGTGATTTGAAACCGGTATAGGTATTCAGTCCTCTGAAGAGTTACTTATTACCTTCCTATATTGAACCTTTTTTTCCTTCACATTCCCAGTGGAACATAGGGGCCTCAAGCTAGTGGCTTGAAGTTTCTGTAGCAGCGGTGTTTATTCTAACAGGATGGGGTTGCTAGCCTCATACCCAACCTTTCCTCTTGATAAGCATTATCTCTGGCTTAGCGAGGTAAAGGAGTGCGTCGGCCGGGGATTGAACTACGGACCATGTGCATGGTCGGCGAGAGTTCTGGGGTTCGATCCCCGGCCACCGACGCACTCCTTTGCCTCGCTAAGCCAGAAATAATGCTGGCAAAGAGGAGAGGTCGGGCAAGAGGCTAGCAACCCCATCCTGTAAAATAAACACTGCTACAGAAACTTCAAGCCACTAGCTTGAGGCCCCTATTTTCCACTGGAAACGTGAAGGAAAAAGTATTGAACCCTAGTTTCACAATTCTTATTGGTTCCAGCTATATAAACATGTGTGAAAAATTGTCAGTGTTACCAAACTCGAAAGCAGTATTCATCCACAGCACAACAGACAATATATATATATATATGTTTGATATCTTTGTTGGTGGTTTCGCATCATTTCTATTGCATGAGGTTTCTGTGTAGATGCGATGAATAAGGTTAATCTCTTTCTCCACCTAACTACACTAACTTTTTCTGAACTGTAATTCTGCTCAACCTTATTACACGTCAGTGTATCCATTGATGAAAGTGCAAGTACTGTGCAGAAACAAAAACCCAAAAATATCTCTTTAATTTCTTCGCATGCATAGACTCTTTAGTGGAGGGGATCAAATTTGCATTCGACTTGGATGAGAAACAAGGAGAGTTAGCTACGACAGATTGTAAAATAAAACGAACAGAAGACGGCAGATCATTGTACCACTGTTTATAATCAGAGGCGTTGGGCTGTAACAACAGAAGACAAGGGCTGGCAACAGATCGTTTTATTACGAAAATCAACACGTATTTATATAAATTTCACATACATTATTATAGCCTAGTCAAGTAGACAAACGCAGTCTTCTGATTGGTTGTTTTCGAGTTTCTCGGGAAGTGGAGCCATCTATCTGCGAATCATATTTGCCCACGTTAAGTCTGCTGTGATTGGTTGTTGAAACAGGCTTGTTCATATTTTCTCACGGCCCATAATAGTGACCTAGACATTGACGTAGATTAATGTCAACCAATTGGCAAGCAGGCTGCTCTCACCACAGGGCTTTAGTAAGTTTTTAAACTTCAAGTTATCTTCTCTCTTCTCGATAAAAGCAGGTTGAGTTAGGTGTTTAAATAACTGAGTGTAGATTTTAAGTACCACCACAGAAAGCCTATATAAGCAATCGAAACCGATAGAAGAACCATTATTACTGAATAACTATCCGATATAATTCAATAAAAGCAGTCAGAAAAGCCTAGTGCGATGGGGATTTGAGTAATATTCAAACCTAGAAATGCATTCAGGTACAAGTTATGCAGACTAAAGTATCCTAGTAACGCTATAAGTGAAAATGCCTTGCAATAACCATGAGATCAGTTACATAGATACATTTCTTAGATCCGAAGCAGTTAGATTATTAAAAACAGTAATTTAGCTCATTCCAAAATGGTTAATCCTTAGGTAAAATTCAACTTCAACAAACGCAATGCACGCCCTCTTACGTATTCACATTATAGGCATAGTACAGAACTATCCACCTAAAAAGGAAACGGGGGGGGTTGATAACTGAATCGTTGTTCTTTGAGTCTACACTAAAAATACATGCAATAGGAACGATTTGATACCAATACCGGAGATATGGAACACAAATTACTGCCAATAAAATCAGTGGACAAGAAATAATCGAACAGTATATTTAGACGAAATCTGAAAGTTATGTGTGCATCTTGATATGACGAATGTGAAGAATAAATTTTGTTGGGTAGGTAAGTAGCAGTGACCAGTAGGGTACAGCAGGTTGAAGATGAGGCAGTAACTCATTGAAGATGACATTGCGAGATGGTCGCGCTATGTCGTGAATTGGCAGAAGTTAGAATCCAAGGACCATTGGATCGTGTCTCAGTGGCTTAATGGTCTGCGAGCTAGCTAGCCTTGTAACCAGAAGGTCATGGGTTCGAATCCTTGCGGTCAGTGAGTACTGCTGAAGAGTCCAAACCAGGGCGAAACAGCTGTCCAGTGCTCCCAAGTTTTCCAGTGGTTCTCTAACTGATGTCAGCTCATGATGAAATTCTCCATGCAATCAAAAAATATCCCTACAAAACCAATACTTGGAAAAATATAAATAATATTGTATTACTGTGTGTTATGTCAGATAGACTTATCTCATATGAAATTGCACTCTGCCACAACCTTTTTTATTCCTTTGCGTTCCCAAAGGAACATAGGGCTTCAAGCTAGAGCTTTGAAGTTTCAGCAGCGGTAGGATTGCTAGTATCACGCCCAACCTTCTCTCTTTACCAGGCTTATTACCAGCAAAGCGAGGTTTGGGAGTGCGTCGGCCGGGGATCTAACCCCGAACCACCAGAGTGCGCCACCGACACACACTCACACACAATGCTTGACTTTTATTCTGATATCAGAGGTTTAACAAGTTTCTCATGTGTACTCAAATCTTCAACAAAACATATCGTTTGGACATATATGTAGTTTTCGTCTTATGGATTATTTAAAACAAACAGATTGTTGGTATTCAATAATCAGATGTTCAGTTAACGTTTATCTGACACAGCGGTTGGGACGTTCACCACGCCGATGCACACCTGATTAGTTAGTCGGCCTACTAAATTTGGCCTACCGATATCACATGCTGAAAATTCCATACTTGTACCAATAATACGGTGTGAAATCAAGCTATAATCAAAACCATAAAAAAATAAAAAAAACCTGAGGTAAATTTTTGGAAGCTAATCTCTGAGATGGTTTTGAAAAACAAAACACCTCTCTTTAATCAACATTTTCACTGTTCACCTTGTGTCAGTATGATGTAAACATCACAATAGTCAGAGGTAACCAATGCACCTGGACACATTTCAGAGAAGTCGTATGATTATATGTGTAAGGATTCAATTAGTGAAGAAGAAATATGCATATGGTTATATACTGATACCAGAGATATGGAGGATATTTAAGAGAAATATTTTTCCTTTACGTTCCCAGTGGAACACAGGGCTTCAAGCTGGAGGCTTGAAGTTCCTGTAGCAGTGGTGATTATTTTAACAAGATAAGGTTGCTAGTCTCATGCCTAACCTTCCCTCTTTACCAGTCTTATTAATGGCTTGGTGAGGTAAAGGAGTGCGTCGGTGGTCGGGGATCGAACCCCGGACCATGTGCATAGTTGGCAAGTACTCTACCACTGTGCCACCGACGCAAAAATGGAAGATATTATTACCAGTCAAATGAGAGGATATTAAATAATGTTCAAATGTATTCAATTCACACTGTAACATTCTAACAAGTTATTTATTTATTTCACTATAAAAACATCCTATTTCCCATTTGATTGTATTTTATTGATTATTATTATTATATCCTTTCATTCCTAGAGGAACATAGGGCTTCAGCTGCGCATCTCCATTGCCTTCAGTTTTCTGCCAACTTTTTCACCCCGCTCCAAGTCTGCCCACATGCTTTCATCTCCTCTTCACATGACCTCCTCCAAGTCACCCATGCACTGACGATCAACTCGCCGCTCCCGTTTCGGGTTCCACTCGAGCAGTGGCTTGTCTAGTGATGTCACTTGATGCTGTCCTCAGAGTATGACCGATCCATCTCCATTTCTTCCTGCTTATTTGTTGCACAATCGGTTCTTGCTGTGTTGGTTCGCTTCCAGAGATCCCTGTTGCTGACTTTTTCTGGCCATCTGACCTTCAGCGAAGACAACTGTTAATGAAGGTCTGTATTTTGTTTGAGATGCTCTTTATGACGCACAGTGCAAGTCTCTGATTCGTATAGTAGCACTGACTTCACATTGGAGTTGAAAATCCGGATCTTATTTTTGATGCTGAGTGCTGTTGACCTCCACACAGACTTAGGAGTAATGAAAGCTTGTCTTGCTTTTCCGTTTCTTGCTTTGATATCCTCGTCATTTCCGTTCGCCTGTAGTTGAAACGATGCTTCCCAGGTAGGTAGGTAAAGGAGGTTGTTTCTTTCAGGTTCCTCCTATTTATGCTGGCTGATTGTTGTTGTTGGCCAGGAATCTTCATCAGCTCTGTTTTACCTATGTTCACCTGTAGTCCTATCTTCTCTGGATGTTTCTTTTGCCAACTTGTTGCTTTTCACTTGCACATCTTTCAGTTTGTGGGAAATCAGACTTATATCATCATCGGCGAAGTCCAGATCCTCCAAGCTTTTTGTGTGTCCATTTTATGCCTGTTTCCTCATTCCCCGCCGTTGTTTGTGGCATTATCCAGTCTACTACAATCAGAAAGATCATTGGCGATAATAGACAGCCTTGTCTCATTCCCGTCCTCACTTCGAAGGATTCCGTAAGTTTCCCGTTGTGCATTACTTGGGATACAGCATTGTCGTATAACTGTTGGATGAGATGTATAATTGTCGATGGCACCCCGTAGTAGCGAAGTAGTTGCCAAATGACCTCTCGATCGACGCTGTGCTATCGAAGGCCTTTTCAAAGTCGATGAAGTTGAGATAGAGAGGTGACTGCCATTCCAAGCCTTCTTCAATGATGATCCGTAGTGTGTCGATTTGATCAATACTTGACTTGTTTCTCCTGAATCCAGCCTGTTCTTGTCTGGATAACACTACTATTATTTCTGAATGTACTTCATCTTATATGGATTTTATTCAAATGTCTGATCATCAATTTTTACTTATGTATATAAATGAAGCAAGAAAGTTGAGTGAGTGCCTTCATATGATTATGAGCAGTAATAATTTGTGCTCGGAAGGTGGTCATCACTAAATATTGCTGTATAACACTGTGTGAATTTATCAAAATAAAAATTTTATCCATCATGGAGTAATGTCAAGTCAGGTCTTCTGTGTGATTCAAACAGACATTTGGCGCGTCAACAAATACATTTTGAACTGCATTCCCCCTATATGGAAGATCAAGTGCCTTGAAAGAATAAGTAAGTGACAATGTATCAACAAAATAGGCGGTAGAAAGTGGGAATAGATCAGTCACACGCTGAAGAGACCACTGAGTAACGTCATGAGCCAGGTCATCGACTGGAATCCGAATGGGAAACGACGAATTGAGTGAACATAGGTAGACACGGTTGAGTGGCTTTACAATCCAGTGCCCTCTGGCTTTCAATGCTACTGCAATCCAATGTGCATTGGTCACAAAATATAATTAGCCACAAATAAGCAGTGCAAAAAACTACATATTTGATCAACATTCACGTGATATTGTGTTTACAAGTTTAACTCTAAACTAATGTTTATGTGGGCGGGAGTAATTACTGTATGAATCACTCTCTGGATTTTATTTCAAAGACATAGAAACACACACTATTACCGCATAAAAACTAATTTAAAAACATTGAAGGCGTTAAAATATTTTTGTAGACTGACGTAGTGATTATGTCCAGTTAGATGTTTTATTAATTATATGGCTCAGTAAATCATAATTGGAATGTATGTGTACATTTAAACAACATATTATACATCCAGTTAGTTTTAAAATGATGAATTGAGAATTTCCGGTATCATAAACAAGAAAAATTGCCTTTATTGATTTATTTAGAGTACATATTTAGATTCATTTCAATATACGTGTTGTTAAGATCCAGTTATATTGGTCGTTATTCTATAGACCCCATTTTTCTTGCTCAGGAACACCTACAGGTGGGATTAAATAACGATGTTATTAAAACCACCAACAGTTCTGTATTGAACCATCTTGTCCAAACAGGCCACAAAAGGCTAACCATATTCAACAGTCTTTCTTTATCATCTGTTGGCTATCAAGTAAATTACCAGACGCTTCTAGATATCATGAAATGACATCAGTTAGAAAGTCACAAAAACGGCTAACTCGTTATAAACTGGGACACTTCAGAAGCAGAAATTCATGATCCCAATAGGGATAGAATCCAGAATTTTCTGATTACGAAGTAACTTCTCTGACCATCAAATCACTGGGATGGAATCCAATGGCCACCTAGTGGATTCTAACTTCTGCTGATTCGCGATATGTACAGCCTCACCACCAGGCAATGCTATCGGAGAGTATTTGTCGTCCTAACCAACTTAATGAGTTACCACTACCAGGGCACGATTTCCCACCAGAACCTCAGCAACTCCATCTCGACTGTGACTGAAATCAATAGTCAGAAACTTTATGGACTGATGATATATCTTGATATTTCCAAGTATTCGTCTGCAGGGATTTCATTGGTTACAAATTTGATCAGATGATATCAATTTTGATTTCATCAACTCCTAATCCCCTTTTCTAATCTAATTCTATATTAGTTAACATTGCTCGATAAGGAAATTAATGACTTAGTATGCATAACACATATCCTAACCATCTTAATCGATGCAGCTATAGAACCTTATCAACCCCACTTTTTTATTCCTTTACGTTCCCAGTGGAACACAGAGGCTTCAAGCTAGAGGCTATAGAGTTTTGGTAGCAGTGGTGTTTATTTCTACAGGATTTGGTTGGTAGCCTCATGCCCAACCTTCCCTCTACACCAGTTTTATTACTGGCCTAGCGAGGTAAAAGAGTGCGTTGGTGGTCGGGGATCGAACCCCGGACCATGTGCATAGTTGGCAAGTACTCTACCACTGTGCCACCGACGCAAAAATGGAAGATATTATTACCAGTCAAATGAGAGGATATTAAATAATGTTCAAATGTATTCAATTCACACTGTAACATTCTAACAAGTTATTTATTTATTTCACTATAAAAACATCCTATTTCCCATTTGATTGTATTTTATTGATTATTATTATTATATCCTTTCATTCCTAGAGGAACATAGGGCTTCAGCTGCGCATCTCCATTGCCTTCAGTTTTCTGCCAACTTTTTCACCCCGCTCCAAGTCTGCCCACATGCTTTCATCTCCTCTTCACATGACCTCCTCCAAGTTTTTTCACCCATGCACTGACGATCAACTCGCCGCTCCCGTTTCGGTTTTGTTCCACTCGAGCAATTTTTGGCTTGTCTAGTGATGTTTTTCACTTGATGCTGTCCTCAGAGTATGACCGATCCATCTCCATTTCTTCCTGCTTATTTGTTGCACAATCGGTTCTTGCTGTGTTGGTTCGCTTCCAGAGATCCCTGTTGCTGACTTTTTCTGTTTTGCCATCTGACCTTTTTTTTTCAGCGAAGACAACTGTTAATGAAGGTCTGTAGTTTGTTTGAGATGCTCTTTATGACGCACAGTGCAAGTCTCTGATTCGTATAGTAGCACTGACTTCACATTGGAGTTGAAAATCCGGATCTTATTTTTGATGCTGAGTGCTGTTGACCTCCACACAGACTTAGGAGTAATGAAAGCTTGTCTTGCTTTTCCGTTTCTTGCTTTGATATCCTCGTCATTTCCGCCTGTAGTTGAAACGATGCTTCCTAGGTAGGTAAAGGAGGTTGTTTCTTTCACGTTCCTCCTATTTATGCTGATTGTTGTCTGTTGTTGTTGTGTTTTTTTTTGTTGGCCAGGAATCTTCATCAGCTCTGTTTTACCTATGTTCACCTTTTTTGTAGTCCTATCTTGGATGTTTCTTTTTTTGCCAACTTGTTGCTTTTCACTTGCACATCTTTCAGTTTGTGGGAAATCAGACTTATATCATCGGCGAAGTCCAGTCAGCTTTTTTGTATGTCCATTTTATGCCTGTTTCCTCATTCCCCGCCGTTTTTTTTTCTGTTTGTCGCATTATCCAGTCTACTACAATCAGGAAGATCATTGGCGATAATAGATTTTTTTTCAGCCTTGTCTCACTCCCGTCCTCATTTCTTCGAAGGATTCTGTAAGTTTCCCGTTGTGCATTACTTGGGATACAGCATTGTCGTATAACTGTTGGATGAGATGTATAATTGTCGATGGCACCCCGTAGTAGCGAAGTAGTTGCCAAATCACCTCTCGATCGACGCTGTCGAAGGCCTTTTCAAAGTCGATGAAGTTGAGATAGAGAGATGACTGCCATTCCAAGCTTTGTTCAGTGATGATCCGTAGTGTGGCGATTTGATCAATACATTACTTGTTTCTCCTGAATCCAGCCTGTTCTTGTCTGGATAACACTACTATTATTTCTGAATGTGCTTCATCTTATATGGATTTTATTCAAATGTCTGATCATCAATTTTTACTTATGTATATAAATGAAGCAAGAAAGTTGAGTGAGTGCCTTCATATGATTATGAGCAGTAATAATTTGTGCTCGGAAGGTGGTCATCACTAAATATTGCTGTATAACACTGTGTGAATTTATCAAAATAAAAATTTTATCCATCATGGAGTAATGTCAAGTCAGGTCTTCTGTGTGATTCAAACAGACATTTGGCGCGTCAACAAATACATTTGAACTGCATTCCCCCTATATGGAAGATCAAGTGCCTTGAAAGAATAAGTAAGTGACAATGTATCAACAAAATAGGCGGTAGAAAGTGGGAATAGATCAGTCACACGCTGAAGAGACCACTGAGTAACGTCATGAGCCAGGTCATCGACTGGAATCCGAATGGGAAACGACGAATTGAGTGAACATAGGTAGACACGGTTGAGTGGCTTTACAATCCAGTGCCCTCTGGCTTTCAATGCTACTGCAATCCAATGTGCATTGGTCACAAAATATAATTAGCCACAAATAAGCAGTGCAAAAACTACATATTTGATCAACATTCACGTGATATTGTGTTTACAAGTTTAACTCTAAACTAATGTTTATGTGGGCGGGAGTAATTACTGTATGAATCACTCTCTGGATTTTATTTCAAAGACATAGAAACACACACTATTACCGCATAAAAACTAATTTAAAAACATTGAAGGCGTTAAAATATTTTTGTAGACTGACGTAGTGATTATGTCCAGTTAGATGTTTTATTAATTATATGGCTCAGTAAATCATAATTGGAATGTATGTGTACATTTAAACAACATATTATACATCCAGTTAGTTTTAAAATGATGAATTGAGAATTTCCGGTATCATAAACAAGAAAAATTGCCTTTATTGATTTATTTAGAGTACATATTTAGATTCATTTCAATATACGTGTTGTTAAGATCCAGTTATATTGGTCGTTATTCTATAGACCCCATTTTTCTTGCTCAGGAACACCTACAGGTGGGATTAAATAACGATGTTATTAAAACCACCAACAGTTCTGTATTGAACCATCTTGTCCAAACAGGCCACAAAAGGCTAACCATATTCAACAGTCTTTCTTTATCATCTGTTGGCTATCAAGTAAATTACCAGACGCTTCTAGATATCATGAAATGACATCAGTTAGAAAGTCACAAAAACGGCTAACTCGTTATAAACTGGGACACTTCAGAAGCAGAAATTCATGATCCCAATAGGGATAGAATCCAGAATTTTCTGATTACGAAGTAACTTCTCTGACCATCAAATCACTGGGATGGAATCCAATGGCCACCTAGTGGATTCTAACTTCTGCTGATTCGCGATATGTACAGCCTCACCACCAGGCAATGCTATCGGAGAGTATTTGTCGTCCTAACCAACTTAATGAGTTACCACTACCAGGGCACGATTTCCCACCAGAACCTCAGCAACTCCATCTCGACTGTGACTGAAATCAATAGTCAGAAGCTTTATGGACTGATGATATATCTTGATATTTCCAAGTATTCGTCTGCAGGGATTTCATTGGTTACAAATTTGATCAGATGATATCAATTTTGATTTCATCAACTCCTAATCCCCTTTTCTAATCTAATTCTATATTAGTTAACATTGCTCGATAAGGAAATTAATGACTTAGTATGCATAACACATATCCTAACCATCTTAATCGATGCAGCTATAGAACCTTATCAACCCCACTTTTTTATTCCTTTACGTTCCCAGTGGAACACAGAGGCTTCAAGCTAGAGGCTATAGAGTTTTGGTAGCAGTGGTGTTTATTTCTACAGGATTTGGTTGGTAACCTCATGCCCAACCTTCCCTCTACACCAGTTTTATTACTGGCCTAGCGAGGTAAAAGAGTGCGTTGGTGGCTAGGGGTCAAACCCCAGACCACATGTGTGGTTGGCGAGCAAACTACCACTGTGTCACCGACTTCATCTCAAAAAGGAAAACAAAAACAATCATCAATACTAAGGATAAAATTTGGAAGGCAGAAAAACGAACGTAGTGCTTTCAGTCTAATTTAGTTTTATTTATATTTCTCTTACACTTATGATTCACATTATACACATTGTACAGACAACATCATCATAATGAAGTAAAAATGTTCACATATTATATAAATATGCATATATGTATAAATTAAGCGCTATATAGTAAAGTAGATGAATATAAATAGAAAATATACTTTTGGAACAAAAAAATAACCCAGCAACAAACATTATGATTATGAAAGTAAAATGAAACGGGGAGAAAGAATAATCTAAAATAAAAATAAAGTCAGCAGAAAGATCGATCATTTATATCACAAATTATATTATCATCACACACACAAAGACAATGGTGTGAAAGTTAACACAGTGACGATGATGATGATAATGATGACCAGAAGGGGAAGAAAAAGAAAATAAATCAATACATACTACTACCTATAATAACTCTCAATTACATTCATTTTAAATTCAAAAATATCGATTAAGTAAAAAAAAATGGGAATGAGACAAACAAAACGCGTCAATGATAGATAAATCAATAATTTATAATAAAAATAATAATAATGATGATGATCGATAATTCAAAACAAAAAAATGACTACAGTGATGAAGCAAATAAGAATTCGACACAATGAAACAAATTATATTCGTCTTATATGTAAAAAATCACTGATATTACACTGAGAATAAACATAATAAGTTTTATGATGAAGATGTTCAGTTGATGATGTGATTATGGAATGCACACGAATAATGATAATAATAATAATAATAATAATAATAATAATAATAATAATAATAATGAGTGGTATAAATGAGGTTAGTTATGCTTAAAAATTCAATGAAAGACAAGCACAGAGAGACAAAGAAAGAAGAGGTTTCCTTGCGCCTTTCTTTTCTCCTGTATATATATATTATGCATGTGACTGAGAGAGTGTATGTTTCTATGCATGTATGTATGTGTGTGGACATGGAAATAAGCATGAGGAGAAATGGAATGATTCTTTTCTTTCTTTCTCTCTCTCTCTGTATCACTGATGAATATTAGTATATCGATTATTATTATTATTTATTACCAATATTATTGTCATCAATGTTATTGATAAATTATCAACGTCATCATCAGGAGTAGGTATTTATCACACGGAAAAATAAGCAAGAAACAAGGCAGTAATACACAAAATAGCTGACAAAATTAAGGGGGGAAAAGAAGATGAAAACAAGGAAGAGGGTGGGGAGAACAGAAGAGAAGAGGCGTGGGGTAGGGGGGGGACAATAATGGCCATAGGATTGTCAACTAATATATATATATTAACTTTGGTAATGAACAAATAAGCTAAAATATGGCATAATTATGTGTGTATGTATGTATGTATGTATATATTAAAAATCATTTTTAATTGAAGTAATCAGAATCATAAATGCAAATAAGCATGAGATTATTTTTCTCTCGAACCGGAAAGAAATAACAAAATATATGCAAGTGGACAATAAACAAACAAACAAACACATAACAACAATTAAAAAAAGAGAGATTCTGTCACTCTCATTTGGAATGGAGGTGAGACCAGTCAATCAATCAATCCATCAGTCAATCAATAAATCAATCAAGTAGATACTCCTTATAAACGTATTTTCCACCAACCGAATGACAGCTTCTGAAAAGAGATAGAAAAACATTTAAAGTTAAACAAAAGATCACAAAACACGGAGGTTTGTTCAAAGTTTTGGCTACCAAAAGCTTCCATCACTATATTGTATTTTAATTGATTAAAATATGACCTCTAATTGTATTATTTACTATCGCGATTATTAAAATTTGTTTTTTAGAACGTACTGAGAAAAAGCATAATCGTGGGTGTCAATGTAAGTTATATTCCTTGGTTTCCAAAATGTACTCCTGAACTTTTTAAAATTGGCTTCCAACCAAATGTTGTGCATTTTTCGAAGGTAGCAAAGAAGAAATATCATAGTGAATTGATTGGTTTGCGCTTCAGGTCAGATAGCACTGTGTCACAGGATCTACAGGATGTAAACACTGTCCAGAATAAAGCTATTGTTATAATTATTAATAATACTAAGAAAGTGGACACATAAGGCTTGTTCACAAGAGTTAGTTTGCAAGGTTAAGATTATTGAAAACGCGGGAGTAATGGATAGATATTTCATCCTAGTTTGGGACACATCAGAAGTATGCACTCATAAGACCAAAAAGGGATAGAACCTACAACCTTCATGTGGCAAGACGATACCGTTGACTATCCAGCCACCGGAATGGAACTAACTTACCGCCTCATGAATTCTAACTTCTACCGATTCGCGATTTTGATATGTGGTCACATGATGTCTACTTTGTTTTTGACAGTCTGATATATTTTGCTATGTGTATATTGATCGATATTCCATTATAACTGATAATATGCTTTGTCTGTCCATTAACTAAATAAACAATGTATGACCTTTTAGTCACATGACATTACAAACAATCAGAATCCAATGATGGTAAGAAAGACTACTCTCTGTCTTATTGGTTCATGTATATTAGCCATTTTCATATATACTCTGCATTGTACACTTTTACACACTTGTTCACAGCTTTCGTACACTACGTACCCTTTCACTCACACACTTGTGTGACAGTCAATTTCCCTTGTTGGAAAATACACGTATCATCGTGAACTTGGTGGTCTTCTGATTTTCCCCTTTTCGCGTCAGGACAATTCACTACTCAGCAGTACATAACATTTATTGGCGACGGAACCATAACAGATATATAACCGCCAGTTAACAAGTATCTGTCATTACACCTGATTAAGTAGGTCCCAACTGGTTACAACTTTTGATGACAACTCTAGGAACTGCATCCCAAATTGAAGTCACTTCGTGATTTGACTAGAAATCCATCAGGTTAGCTGTCTAACTATATCTCATCTTACTATGTTACTGCAACAATACACGTGAGGCAAATTATTGGGATTTTTTTCTTTAAATCCCTTATCTGTCATTTCACACCTACCTAATTTTCTTCCCCTTGGTCACTCTGAACTAAAAGCTTAGCTTTACTGCCATTGATTCGCTTGATTACTATTTCATTCAAATGGGTCAGTGTAATATTTTGGGGGTAAGAATAATTTGATGTGACATATCCTCCTAGTCTTAAGGATCAATTAGCTTTAATGAAGCCAGTCAGTTGATCATCTTATCATTGTTCATCGAATCAATAACTAAAGATGAAAAAGTATAAATGTTTAGCCTGTGTGACATACACGTTATATGACAGCTGAATAAGACTACTACAAATGCCCAGCTATTTAACTTGAATTAGATAAAGTGGAATAGAAACATGAAACCTGTTAGGACAACGGATAACATATCGTTGCTATTCGTGAAGTTATAACTGATGTATGCACTGGCATAATAACCTGATTAGGCAGTTTTTGATAGGTCTATTCTTGGGAGATCTTTAAGGTTATATAATCAATCAATCAATCAGATATTGATTATTTATTAGTGGTTTAAATTTCTGCGGATGTATTTTGAATGATTAAACGTTGTTGTAACGGTTAGCTAAATCCGATTTTTGTGTTTATCTCAGTGTGTGTGGGAGTATTTTCAAGTGATCAGTTGGTAAGAGTGCGTTGATTGGAGGCGGATTCTAGTCAAGTTGGACAACAATCACAAAAATAGCAACACTCAGTTATGACATATTCTGGTGACGAAGTTATTCAAGTCAGTGCCACAACAAAATAGAACACAATGGCCAAGAATGGAGTGCTTAGACGGCAATGATGATTAACGCAGACTCCCTCTCATAGGTTGTTAGATTTGGAGTCAGTGTAATCAATCGGTCTAGTGCTTGAAGCGTTGATCTGAATCTAACGTCCAAAAGATTATGCGTTATACTGGTATTCCTGAGAATCACTGAATTCGTTTCTAGTCTATCACACTTTGTAAGGTGACTTGAAATCGGTCAAATCCGTAGACGTCAGCATTCGCAGAGCAAAATACTGTTCATCCTGCAAGGAATTCTTCCCATCAAGAAACAAAGAGACTCTAGTATTTCTTCATTCCTAGACATCCTCATGACTAGAAAAGAGGATGGTACAATAAGAACAAGTGTATATAGAAAACCAACATCAACTAGTCAGTTAACTCATTTTGTCAGCTTCGTACGTTTGAAATACAAACGCAATCTAATAAAGTGCTTGTTCCACAGTGCAACATCAATCTGCTCTAATGAATATCTTAATGCAGAGATTAACATTATTAAACAGTTGCTGAGTGCGATCGGTTACCCAGAACAATTTATCGATACGAATATGAATCAAAAGTCAAGGCAGGTCAAAGTACCAACAGTTCCGAAAAAGGCCTTATTCTCACAACTTCGGTGATAACGTCAGTGAGATATTAACACAGAGAGCATTCAGTGTTGTTGAAGTATGTTGCATCTTCAAAACGATTGCTATTTGGCGTTCAGAAGTTAAAGATAAACTACTTAATTTCGCCTCTTCCATGTGTATCCATCAATTTGACTGTTCCTGTGGAGCCGTTGCATAGGCTGTACAATTAGGTGTATTTATAGTCGGATTTCCAAACACTATTCTGCGTGGTTAAGTAAGGGAGGAACGAAATCAATTCATAGCTCTATTCTATCTCATTTCGTAGATACAGAACACAACATTGATGTATACAAAGGCCTTCAAAGTCACCTACCGTATACTAAATAAACGTAATTTTACCTCAAGAGTTCGGCTATTACTTACTGTTGAGGCTGTTGGGGTCTGCTTTAAGAACCCTAACTTATGCATCCAAAAAAAGTTGGTTCATCAGACATTTTCTTTACCTTGGCCATCGAGGTTGTGGATATTTCCTTAGTTTTATTTGATATTCTATTTGCTATTACATTTTTATGCTTATTATAATTTATGCATCTTTCGTGTACTGTAATTTCATTGTGATTTTACTTAACAAATCGATAGTATTGAAGAAACACCAATATTGTTAATGACGATTATTTTAGAAATTGTAGGACCGGAAGAAGAAATTATGAAAAAGGATATTCTCTGCTCAATTTTCTTTTAAGTATGAATCTTTTTGCTACATCACACAATAATTGTGTGGCTGGCTGATAGGCCTGGGACAAGAAAAATCTTTTTTTCGCCAACTGAATGATAGTCACTGCATAGATTTACATTGCTATGTGCAGAATACGGAATACATAATATATAGTAATTTTTAATATGATAAGTGAATAATTAAGCATATATAACACAGAGGCATTTGACAACTTACCACACAACACTATACACGTGAATATATATTCCTAAAACAAGTCTGCATAATTGGACGGTAGTCAGTTATCGACTTAATTTGGAAATCAGACTCTCAAAACTGTCGAATACAAATCAGAGAAAACAAAGAAAAATATAGGAGGAAGAAGAAGAAAATATTGTACTCAAACTACGAAATATGCAACAAACAATGCAAGTTGAATTAACTCAAACGAAAAAAATATGTGAATTTGACAGATATATTAAAAGTTTGTGAAATTGAAAAACCGTGTTATATCTCGCCGGCCACCCCCTCCCCGTCACTCTTCCCTCCATACCTCATCCTCAACACTGTCTGTAACACTGAAATGCTTTTCATTTAAAATTCCGACTAACAGGTTTTGCGTCATCTGAGTGTTGCTTTTATTTTTCCCACTATTTTTTAGGTAGGCTGAGCTCTAATTGGTCAGTGAATTTTTAAAACTAGTCAGTCTGTCAATTATATATATATATATATATATATATATTCAGCAGTTCTTTTGACTATATTGATTGTTGTTGAAACAGTGAAAGAATTTCTGGTCTTCGACTTCACGCTCCATAAGCATTGATGTAGATTTTTTTCCCTCACGTTCCGCAGTGGAACATAGGGCTTCAAGGTAGTGGCTTGAAGTTTCTGTAGCAGTGGTGTTTATTCTAACAGGATGGGGTTGCTAGCCTCATACCCAACCTTTCCTCTTAATAAGCATTATTTCTGGCTTAGCGAGGTACAGGAGTGCGTAGATGTAGATTGTTAGAATTGAATTCTTCAGCGGTATATATGCTTAAATCTTAGATCAAATTTATTAAGTCGCGTTATACATTATTGAAAAATTATTTGTCTCTTCTCACTATTAGGGAACCGTGTTAAGTAGTAACAATAAGGTAAGCAATATTGAGGTTAGACTTTGATCGAGTGCTAGGTAAGGAAGGGAAATCAATCGACGAGGTTGAGATGGTTAGGAAATGTGTTACACATGCTAGTCTGGCCATCACCTTCCTTTACGGGCAATGTTAGCTGACATAGGATTAATTTGGAAAAGGGCTAGTGGTGATCAGACCAAAACATGGCTTAATCAGTCAGTGAAATCTATAACTAACAGTTAGTTTAGGCCAAGTCGAGAAGTGTAGACTTCCTGGTTGGGGTTCCCGGAACGGCTGGAACCAATGAGGGCTGCATACCATTGTTGATATAACTCAAAAACTTTCTCAACGGTAGAGACGCTTTCAGTCTTTGTGATCTATAATATCCAGTAGAAGTTTACTGTTCTTCCACATTACTATTCTTTTCGCCTAATATTTCTGTTTATCATCTCTGTCTTTTGAATCTCTCTTTACTCTCTTCTCTTGCTTCGTGTGCTACAAGGCAACTGGAAATGCTGCACATCTGTGCAAAGTTCTATGTTGAAACCAGTCAGTCAGTCAATAGGGAACACAATTTGCGCAAATACGAACTTCCGTCAATTACATAATACAATTATTAGTCATAGATATTTGCAACTGTTGTGGTTATAATAAAGTTCAGACATAGTGGTTAGTGGATAATAACCAAGGTGACCATAATAATGATAACGAGGTATAAAAACCTAAAGAAGTTAGATGGCACTTTGTATATGTTATGTACTGGTCGAGAATTTAATAGTCCTAACGCAAGAAAGACGGAAATCAGAAGACCACTAGGTTTGCGATGATACTTCTATTTTCCAAACACAAGGAGAATCAATATCACACAAGAGTGTGAGAGCAAAATATATATGAATGTCCGAACAAGTGTGTGAACACAAGTGTGAGAACGAATATTCAAAATGAACAAATCAATAGACAATCTTAACATGATTGACTAATTATAATGGAATATCGATCCATATATACATAGTAAAATATATCAGACTGTCAAACAAACACACATATTATATGGATATATATATATATCAGTATAGAACGAAAAACGCTGAATTGTTTGTTATCAATCTTGTGCTCCATATCCATATGAAACTCCTGAGTGAACCTATGACTCCTTTCCATAACCACACTGGATAGTGATCAATACAGCGACGATGGGCTTGTCGACTCGTTCTACGTCTGTCAATGTCTCTGTAAGAACAGTTACTCCCTGGTTTTCAATGGCTATCTAACCGACGTCAATCCCTGATCCAACTTGAAAATGATCAAATCCCTGGAAAAAAAGCACTTGAGTTTTCTATTTTTAACAAATTTAAACAAGCAGTGCAACTTACAATTTCTTGACGCCTAAATTCGATCTGGACGTGCCATAGAGTTTTTCATCTGGTTCACGATTTATCGGACCTTGGACTGGAGGAGCTTCATCCCTGTTTATTTTTTTTTAAATAAATAAGTAAATATGAAAACAAATACTTTGTTTACAAAGATTAAATATGCATATGTCTTTAAAATCGAAGGTCTAGTTGGTTAGCGGTGGATACACGACACAACGCCAATTACTTACTTGTTTTTTTGACTTAAGGTTAGTCAAGAAGGAAAGAATTGTGAGTGTAGTACAGTCGAGCAATATTTGATTTGAAAGTAGGGTTAGTTCACAGCACACAGTGGAGAAATTCAACTTGAACAGAAATTGAGAGAAATAATGTCTTTATTTATATATCCCTAATTTTACCGAATCGAAAAATAACTACACTGTATAGGTTAAAACCGATTCAAACTAAAATCGATAAATTAAACGATAGAGCCGAGGCTGAAGACGTATTGTAATTTGATTGGACAATCAGGTGCCCGACTTAATGCAACCAATCGAATTAGTTATTTGACTGACTTTACCTTCCGAGTATTCCTAACGTTTGAATACAATGTATTTTCGTCTGAAAAAGTGAGTTATTCGCACGGACTCGAACCAGTCTGCCTTCTGGCTATTTTGCCGTGGATTCATGGGCCAGAAAGTATTTGGTATTCAGTTTTCAGTCGAGTTACCTATTGGCGTTTCCGTATCATGTTCAAATTGCAGTATTGTTAATATTGTTATTATGTCAAGTGTGAAGATGCAATCATTTAAAAGTACTTTTCACATAAGAACAAAAAAGGCTTAAAAACCAAAGTACTTTAAATATTAGACTGTGGGGTTTTCAGATTCGAATAATAAAAAAAACTGTCTCCAAATAAGTGACAGATATGGAGGTGATATTTAGTTCAAAGAAACAGTGACCGAAAAAGAATTGTACTTTTCTTATGCAAAGTCAAAATATTCAGTAACACTGTACAAAGCTCTACACTGAAAACCTGAAATATCAGCTAGACTAAAGCACAGCGACTCAAACGAATGATCGACCAAATGATAAACTAGACACGGAAAGGATTTATGACGAGAATTGCTGACCGTATCACAAGGGTAGTAATACAAATCAGCTGATGTCTTCTGGTACCCACAATAAATAACTATTCATGTGGATGAATGGAGTGGTTAGTGAAATTTATCGTCATCAAGGTACATTTACAACAATGTAAATCAATCTTCTGATTTTGCTGATCTTTTGCATGAGATCAACAGCATCCCTTCCATAAAACCGTTATTGCATCATTTAAATAACGGGATTCAAGAGATAAATAGATCATAAGATAGCATGATATACAGTCACCTCGATGAATTCATGAACAAAAATTGGTTTGGACTAACACTAATGACTTCATTGCGAACTGGAAGACATTTCTAGAACAGATACAAGACACTGCCATTCTGTATAATTACTTTGTATTGTTTAATTTAGTTCCTCAAAAATTTTCCAATTTAAATAACGCCATTTTTCCATCAACTTTAGCCGCCATATGACAGTCTAGCCTTCAAATCAAGGGACTAATAGAAAAGAAGTAAGCGAATACTATCAAAAGATGCAGAAGAAACAAGCACCAGCAAAACATGTTCATCAACGTTAAAGGAAAACCACCTTCAATAAACTCTAAAGAAACACAAGAATCGAGTGAATTTACATTATTTCACCTAATTTCGAATGATTTCCATCAAGATGTGTATATCGTTGGCAGTCTCAGATTATTTTTTTAATACAAGTGGGCTGAGTTTTTCCCAATCCCGATGAAAAGCCTAAGGAACACCCCAATGATAACAGTTATTATCATAAACAGAAAAGGATAGAGTTAAACTTTAAGCACCACTAGGTAAAAACTGACAAATGACCTTGGACGCATCAACTACATGATAAAGGCGGTTTTCGCAAATAAAATACTTATATTCATGAAAATAACGAATTGAAAGGCATTAAACTGTAACACAGGATACCTTTCTCTGAAGTGTGACAAAATTAACTCTCAATTTCGGATTGGAGTGTAAAGAGAGTAATTAAATCACATTCCGTGCGTGTAATTATCTGGTCTTCTAACCCCAATCTTCCTTTAACCTAACTCTAACATGAAAATATCCCGAAACTAACCCTAATCTAACTCGAACCAACCCTAATGAGGCCCTTATTACGTTAACTCAACCCTAACCCATTCTTAGTTTAAGCCGTAACTTAATCTTTCCGAAACCTAACCTGAAACTTGTTAGATATCCCATTTAATAACACAACACAACAACATCAATGTTACTTACTAGGTTTCACTAACTTGCCTACTGACAGTTTCAAGGTCATTGGTGAGGTCGCACTCCGTTGGTATTTACTGGTGCTTAAACTTTAACTTGACGCAGAATAGAATATTCGGAACAAAGCTATCAGCGGTAGTAATATGTAATGCATGAGAACTTATCGGCTGGCGACATAACCAATTCAATTAAGCTTTTAACATCTTGAACCAAATGTATTCACAATCATATTTAGTAAGTTGCCACCATCACCTTTTCTCATATCCTTACATTTTCATATATTATTAATTAATATGAATAGTTGGAAACCACTCTCCTATCAAACAGCAGTACTTCCTAGACGGGTTGAAGTCATCTAAACTTCAGTTTCGATTGTCATAAGTCTACTCCCTTTGATCTTGAGACGTATAATTTAAAAATGACAAATTACCAACTTGTTCAAGTGACTAGCCAGAATTCAGTTGAATGTAACTGATTCGCTTTTTTTTCTCACTTGAGTCAAACCATGTACATCATTGGAAAAACTCCGCCACAAATTAGTGAAACAATCACAAGGCATACAGATGGCATCCAGTCGGTTAGCGAGCACTACTATTTAGCATGTATATTCCAGCAAGTATTTTATTCTTGCTTTCTTGATTGACATTAATACTGTCAAGCAGACCCCACATCGTGATCTGAATATACTCTTAGTTTCCATAGGAAACTGTGGTGAGTTTGCAATCCCCAACTTGAAAATTGCAAATTCTGTTGTTAACTATTCACAGTTATCTGTAAATATTATGACAGGAACTTATTATTTGACAGCTATGCGTAAGACAAAATGTAGTGCAGTGCGAAAACATCTTCAATAGTTCGAGTAAAGTTTGTTTTTTTAGTAACCTGGAGGTTCTTTTTTAGTAAACATTTCAATATAATGTTGGACATCATAAAGTGAATCATTTCAAATGATGAACAGTTAACTCCTTTAATATATGTGCAATATATGGGCACTTTGGTAATATGTAATTCCATATTAGTTTGTTTATTAGATGTATCACACAGTCAAACAGTATTATTTACTGGATGACAAGGTTTCGAACAAAATTTATTACTGTTCATAATCATATCATCAATTATAATGACACGACTTCGAAACTTGAGTTTTATAGTTCTCTTTGTTCTCTCCTATTTGTCATCGTTGGGGTAGTAGAATTCTCCAGATATCTGGGACAGGTGCTTAATCATTCCTGTTACACGTGATGGTTTGCAGTTGATTCGATAAACAAAGCTTCCGTTATCAATCTCTTCCTCCACTCTGTGACATTAGATTTTAGAACTGTCATCTTATCCCGTCATCCTACTGTATGGTTGTGTGTAATTGCACGTAGTGAGTGCTAAAGCCGACCTTTTCTCCAGATTTCTTTACTTACTAGGGTCAACTAATCTAAATTTTGCGAGGGTTTGGTTCTCCGCTAGTCTGACTCACCCCACTCTGCTACTCTGACCTTTGTATTTGACCTGACAATCATTGCAGGCAGGGTATTAGATAAACTAAATTGTTTTGTTTTAAAAGGTCCACAGGATTGTTTAACCGACAAAGCTTGTTTCTAATTGAGTTTGTGGGTTTGAATACCAGCCACTTTTATTCCTGGCTTGTTAAGAATTCTGCGTAAGGTTCCTGAAGGCGAGATTGATAACAGAAGCTTTATATATCGAATCAACTGCAAACACGCGTAGTGGGAATGATTCAACACCTGTCCACTCGGATATCTGGAAGATTCTATCACCTCTACGACTACAAATAGGAGAGAACAAAGAAAACTATAAAACTCAAGTTTCAAAGTCGTGTGATTATAAGTGATACGATTATGAGCAATAAACTGTGTTTGAAGCTCCGTCATCCAGTAAATAAATACTGTTTCATCACTGTGTGATACATCTAATAAACAAACTAATATGGAGCTAACTCTTTTCAGTAAACATCAATGGAAATCTGTTTCTTAATGTCCTCATTTCCATCGAAGATCTGTGATGAATAAGATATTTGGATTACTTAATTTCAAATGCAGCAAAAATTGTAAAAAATAATCGGTAATTAAATGTGTAACTTTCGTTCGGAATTCTATATTTCCAAAATCGGAAGTGCTTTCCACACATGCATTAACGAAAATTAACAATAAATGAAAGATGTTACTTATTCAAGGTATACAGTAGTTAAGTAAAGCAGTGTAGCATCTCCTACTCTTCTTTCATTCTTTTGCGTTCCAAGTGGAACTTCGGCTTTGAAGTTACAGTACGGATGACGCTGTCCTTTTACAAGATAGAGGTGTTAAACTCACTCCCACCCAACCCAACCTCTTTATCTGGTTTTCTACTGCCTCAATAGGGTTCAAAATTGATTCAGGTGGGAATCGAGCTCATATCACATGCGTGGTTAGCAAGCATTCTATTACTGGACCACTGACAGAATGCATCACCACCTATTAGGACATCTAAATGCCACCGCATCTCGTATATCCCCCTTTATAATTCACAATTATAAAATATGAAACTGAATTCCAATCTGACACTCAGTGTTCAATACTCATCATATTTAGTCTAATTTGGTCTTTACGTAAGTTCATCAATTTTTGTAAGACAAGAAAAACAACAACAATAGTAATAATGAATGAAGACAAGAAGAAATAAATTCTATTTCCAAACCAAAAAAAAAAGTTAACACAAACCATGTGACTAAATTCCATTTAGGGCCACGGTGAAAATCAACCAGGCAACACATTCATCTTACACGCACGCACACACACACACACACACATAAATAAATAAGTGAATTACCTACCTGAGCATGTCAAGTAACAGTAATAGCATTAATATCTTCAGCACAGCTGATAACAATCATGTATGCAGATAGGCTTATGCAAACAGAATAAATGCAACTATCCATGTTAAGTATGATAGTAATAAGATTAATAATGATGAGAACTGTAGAAATCAAGGTTGGGTGTAAAGACTAATGTGAACAATGTGATATATAACATGTAAAATTCTTGTAACCATATGATGGAAGAAGCGAGAGTGAAAGAAAGAGGGAGAGAAACTGTCAATTTCAGTGATATGAAAACAGACGTTAATTTCAGATGTCAGATTTTGTCAAAAAATAACATCGGTTAGGGAGATCATTGAGAACCAGGGAGTATCGGATAGCTATTTCGTCCTATCTTGAGACTCTTAATTAGTGTGCATTCAGCGACCCACGTGGGACTGAATGATCAATGACCCGTGAGTTCTAACTTCATCGACTCGTGATATAGCCCAACTCTTACCAATGAGTATCCATTTTATCTTAGCATAGTGAACCTCAATGGTCACAACTTTTCACTACACCTTCAGGACATCCATCTAACAGCAATCAATGGACGGAAAACAGGACAAAACAACTGTCCAGTGATCTCTGGTTTACTATGATCTTTCAAACCGATGTTGGTTCATGATGAAATCTAAAATTTGAAACTAAATTATTCCCAATTTCTTATTCTGAACATTAATTAACTTCAAATCTTGTCAGTTTGACTGATTTAGTAATCTTAAGCTGAAGTTGTATATAATAATAATGTGAATGCTTTACCTTAAACACAACTACTTGTCATCTACAAAGTGATTCAGTTTAGCTAGGAAAAATGATGTTAAATACAGATCTGTTAATGATTTGAAATGAACAACAAATCACTTCATTTACTGTTATCAGTGTGACTATATGGTGGTTCAGGTTGTCTATCAGTCAGACAGAATTCAAACTGTATAACCATTGATTATTTATTTCTCTGTTAGTCAGATACACAACCAGTCAAATTTCAGCATTTCTGATAGATGACCCACTATTCAGCGATTGTCGCTGTAGCATTGGCATCCATGGTACTATTTTAATACCATTATTATTATTTTGATCACTAGAAATTATCTCTCACTCGCTAGATCACTCTTTTGGAATACACAAAGCAATATCATCGTGCGCATCATCTCATTTACCAGCTAGGCTCACTTAGAAGTTCTAGATCATTTCATTGTTGGTCATGAGTTCCCCCAGGGTTGCAGATATGCCTTGCTGACTGGTGAGTGCCGATAAGCACGAAATCCAGATCCATGGCTTCTTTGTCAATTGCTTTCAAACACCTAGCAAACATCCAAGATTCACATAACTTCTCACGGAAGGCAATCGGGATATTTATGAGTAGTTACATTACTTAGATCATTAGTAAGCACAAAAGATATTATATTCGTGAAAACAAGATTGATTGTTAAAGTGATTGTCCACGTAAATAACGGTAACGTTGAAACGAATATCTGAAAGCACAAGCTCGCACAAGAACACAACGCTACTGTCAAGTTAAAAGTTAATTAAAAGATGTACAATATGGATTCACTCAATCACCAAAAATAATAAATCACCAAGTTGAAGAATTTAGAAAAAAAAAGGAAAACACTATTACTTTTGATATAGTAAATAATAAAATAATCCAAAAGCAGTTGGTAACATTTAAAACGTATTTGTTAGGTTATCGGCGACATTGTATTGTTAGATTCTGAACGATATTCACTTCAATCGCGCGCGGGGGGAGAGGACTTATAAATAAGGCACTTGAAATTTCATTCAATATGATATTCACAGACTGATATGAAGCTTAGTCAAGGGGGATAAAAGGGACGAATTCCTGTTTCCGACTATGGGCTGAAAAAGGCTGTCTAGTATATCCGATGATCTCCCTACTTATAGTGGACTGAATTGCGCAACACACCAGGGGTAGTGGGAAGACAGGAGTATGTTGGACAGACAAAAACAAAACTAGAAGATCTGAAATTTGTGGACACAAACTTGAAAACCTGCAGACAAAAACCAACAAACTGGCGGAAAAAAGTAGCGAAGACAGGACTCCAAGGGAACATAGGGAGGACAGAGGTGATGATAATGCCTAAACAACAACAAGTACCTGTCACCATCAGGGAAAGAAGCTCAAAGGAAATAATCTCTTTCGCTTGTCTAGGTGGTATTGTTGCAACCACAAACATACAGCACGGATGACGCTGTCAAAGCTAGGTTCGGAAAACCAAGACAATCGTACACTAATCTGAAATCAGTATGGATATCTGACGCATTCAACATAAGGAACAAGATTCGAATTTACAACAGTTACGTTAAACCAATTCTCATATGCGGCTTGGAGACTTGGGTGCACAGGCATCATTAAAAGCATTTTGGTCAGCAACTGCCTATACTCCACATTGAAGAACAGATGGCAGTTAGAAAGGATGGGTATGAAGGAACTCTAGCGACGGACTAACCAAAAAAACGGTTGCCCAACAAATATGCAGAAGAAAAATGGAGATTGATCGGATATAAGCTGGGGAGACAATTGAGTGGCCACACACACAAGGCAAGTTCTCGACTGGAACCCAAATGGGAACCTACAAGTTGGGCATGAGTACGAGGCTGATATGGCAGAGGAGGAAATGAAAGCTTATGGATAATCGTGGAGCCAGCTAAAAGAGCAAACAGAGGACAGAGTGAAATGTCAATGTACAGCCGTATGTCCCACCTGGAACTCAGTGGAATACTGCCAATAATAATGGCATTACTTTAAGATGTTAAATAGTTTAAACCATTCATAATATATGAGTTAGCCGAATAATACGAGTGAAATGAACGGCTATAGAATGTGCTGAACACACAACACGCAGAACACTATGAACTTTGAGTAGAAGAAAACAGTTTAAGGAGATGATATTCAGATTATACAATTTTTGAGGATTTTTGGTTAAATTTTCATTGTAAGACTTTCCTCACAGAGCAATATCTGTTAAACAGATCACTCGTAACCATGAAGTAATGGACAGCCCTTCCGTCCTACTTTTGGGACTCCCCAGCAGAGAGTACCCACGATCCCACCAGGGATTGAATCCAGAACCTTCGGGTTACGAGACCAAGCACGTTGACCCTTCAAACATTTGGGCCGGAAATCAAGCACACGTGAATTCTAAATTCATCAACTCATAATAGAGTACTGCTCTCACCAATGCTATTGATGAGCTTCCACAACGTCTTGACATTGTAGACCTCATTGGCTATGACCTCTTACTGTAGCTCCAGGAAGTGTATCAAGTGATCTCTCTAACATATTGATTCGTGACGAAAATCCAACATTTGAAGAGGATAAGATGAAAATTTACCACCTTCATCTGTAATAGACTGTTAGTATTTGTATTACTATTATGGTAATGATTATTAGCATGATAGCGGCAAAGGAGAAACGCGTTTCAGTTAACTTACCAGGGTTTTATGTACCGAGGTTTAGGAATTCTAATGGATGGAAAATATTTATACTTTTGTAAAACTGTGAATCACTAATATGTATTCTAAAATAGATAATTTATGTAAAGATTTTCGTAGTGTTCACTTAAACTCCTTGTTATGCATATATTCATGCCGTTGGAACCAGTTCATTCATTCCTTGATCAACAAGGAATCAATAATGTTTTGACCTTTTTCTGCGAGCCCACCTTGTAACCAGAAGGCCCTGGGTTCAAACCCTAGCGGTGGACGCGTACTGATGAAGAGTCCCAAACTACGACGAAAACGTTATCCAGTACTCCCACGTTTTCCAATGGTTCTCTAACCAATGTCAGCTCATAATGAAATCCTGTAACCAATCAATCAAATCCGTAAAAACAAATACACTTTCTTATTAATTGGCAAGCATGTAGATGCGATACTTGATGTTGTACACAACTAACCTGTAGGGTACACTTGAAGGAAAACACGGTCTAAGATGTAATGACTGAGTTACCAATGCATAACTTTACATCAAATTGCATCATATCAAGTTTCATACTTCGATATAGCATACACAAAAGTAGAGAAATAAAAAATGCAACGAAACTATGGTGAACGAAGATGTGAAAATGGGATGAAATGCTACTTAACTACCACTTGCAATTTCACACAGCTAGCGATGAACCACGACTATTGTGTGAGAGTTAATGATGCTGCCTGGTCACACAAATCTTGGTAGGTGGAGCGGGTTTCGAACCAGTGATTCAATTTGTGGCAAGTCGAGTGCCTAGATCGGTACGCCACAGCCACGGAAAAGAGAATCATTAGATAAAGAAAGATTTGAGAGGTTTTCGAATCTGGATGATAACGACGGGTAAATACCATGGGTCACTGTAAACGATTTTTGAGCTATATCACTAATAGTCTTCAACCACTAAGAATTAGTCCCTACTTCAAGGTTTGAAGATTCAGTAGGGGTTGCCTTGTTATTTTGATTGAGTTAGATTGCTAGCCGCGTCATGCTTAACCTTCTCTCTTTTCCATACTTACTATCGCGCGATAAACTCAGCAAAATTTAGAAGTCAGTCGACCGGGAATCGAACCAGGAATGCGTAGTTGCCTGGTGAGCATTCTACCATTCACTTAATGAGGTGGAACCATATTGATAATATAACTCATCTTGGAACTACTTATTTAACTTTGACTGTCTCTGATATTGATTCCAATTTTAACTTTCTTGGTATTTTATTTGATAATGGCACTAACGAATTCATGAATATTTCTTCGACTGATTGAATGAGTTTCAGAATTGCAGCAGTTCAAGCTGCTACACTTCATCAAGTATTTAAACACTTCCAAGTGTATTGCGGAACGGTGCAACTGAAGTAGGAACCTGGGAGTCACTGATATAAAATATTTGACCTCTAATCAACAGGTTCAAGTTTTAACTACTATTTATCTTTATGACATGGACAACCAGATATTAACGTTTATCGTCTCACACTAGGTGTCTACAACATGAACGCGCATATAAACGACAGCTATTGGAGTAACTTTTGATGTTAAGGTTACCTTTGAGTTGTTATTCAGGATTAGTTCTTAATAAAAAAAATCTTCAGCTAAACAGTGACGGCAGACAATCTTTCATCTTGAACTTCATTATTCCCCCTCCAAGCTTGTTACCACGACAGTTATCGAATTGTTTGATGTCTGTATGTATGTTTTACTGTGAGAAAAACATTCCAAACCTGATTTCTCTAAAGAAAAATGTGGCATTTTATGACAGTCTAGACAATACTCAGTATACAACTGATCCGTTAGTGATCAGTACCTGTGAGTAATAAAAAAATAATAATTTGCAGGCCTGAAACTCATCCTTAGTGGTGAAAAATTAGAATGATTCGGTGCGCTCTTATTTTTCGGGTAATTGTGTGATAACTGAACGCTGGTCTGCAACAACTTTGGTGTTGTCATCAGGATGAAAACTTGATCGGAAAAGGTTGAAAGCATACTGCTTCAGTCATGAGGACATCCGGTTTTAGTGTATGTGACATCTGGCCTCCTAAAGCTGAAGATATTTTATGACCCACTCTGTGTTTGATTACTGTTCGTAACCGACAATAATACTATGTTAACAGTTATGAGATCTAATACAATTAATCAAGGCGTAAAGAACACACGTCAGTAGACGTCAATCTCTCAAAATGTTTTATGTTGCCATGAGTTCATAGTCAGTGCCAGCTAAGTCTTATTCACTGTCATCACGCGAAGAGTGGCAGCGTTCTCACAAAAGTGAAAAGGCAAATGTGAACGTCTAAAGCTTACAATCGAACTAGCGTACATGCATGTCTACCCAGGGAACTGAAAACCCTTATTCTAAACTTATGTTGCACATGGATTCCACAATCCGAAAGGATCGAGTGGCTCATGACCCTGTTCTGGTCACAGGAAAACATGGGGACATAGCTCCTAAGGATACTCTACTGCCTTTTGACCAAAGTGTAATTGTTTTAGTACTCTGTCATTTTAGAAAAATTATTAACCTTGTGAAAGCTGACAGAAGTTGTTTCCTTTTAAAATTTACAAATACAAAAATTATCCTTCACATATGTGGAAACTTATATGCATAGCTATTAATCTGGGAAACTTTTCAACAGAAGAACTGGAGAACAAGAATAGTCAATTTCTCAAGTGTTGGTTTCTGGGAGACTAGATTAATTCCAGTGTGTAATACGTCATAAATCGACGTCAATGAATCATTTGGGGAACCACCGAGCGTCCAGTATTACTGAACAGCTGTACCGTTCTATTTTAAGATTCATCAGCAGTGATGACAAATCATCCCACCAGGGATCGAATCAAGGGCCTTCAAGATATGAGGCGAGCTGGTTGATCATTCAGTCGACAAGCTGGAAGCATGTGACCATTGGATTCTAAATTCTTTTGTTTCCTGCGCATTATCATGTGAAATAGGCGGATAATAGACAGGAAGGCGTTGTGTAGTTATGGAAGTATGTAGGATAGCGGTTATTAAATCTTGGCTACCCACACCGTGGAAGTTTATTTCTTCTAGGAGTAGCCAAAACACGAGTATTAGCGTTGCATGAACCCAGAACCCAAGGAGCAACTACTTGAGATTCGTCGCACACAACGTACCTATTTTATTCGGGTTTTAGAGTTGTGTCCGTATGGAGAACTTAACGTTGCAAGGGAGGTCAGAAGGCTTTGACCTTTTCAAACCACCATCCCCTCCATGGTAGAAAGGCAACATAGGTAGCTTGTTGGTCACTTTACTGCTGTTACATACCTACATGCCACAAGTACAACTTCACTCAAGACCCTTAAACACAGTGTAAACGACTCACACCTGCTTTCAGTCTAACCGCCATCTCAAAGAACTTTTTGGCATGATAAAACTTGCAGGAATATTTGTTCCAGTCAGTGTACCTGATTGTGATATGCCACCGTGACAACATAACAGCTACTGTTCGGGTTTATTATTGCAAATAACAAAACCAAAAATATCGAATACATCCAATCAAATATGAAAATGTATACAACTCTTAATGTGTAAGGCTGTATTGAATGAATATGCCACAGGAAAGAAAACGAGACTTTTTGCTGAATCACATGCCTTTCCTTTCCCCGTACATAATGCGAATTTTTACGTGAATTAGAAACAGCAATTAGCAAAATTTAAAGCAGTGATGTAATCAAAAACAAAAAAATTAGACACGAATGCAACTGAAAGCTGACTATGTGATATTTCAACTATCTCTAAACACAGTATGTAACATGTGATATAATAGACGTTCACTAGTAAACTGATATAATTATACTAACAGTATGGAGTTGGTTACCCCAGCCATTTCATTCATTGTTTTTCCCTACTCTACGACTCGATTTAGTCGAAGAAGGATAGTTAATTATTGATTACATAATTACACTAGATTTGCAATGGTAAAAACTAGGTCTTATACATGCTGGCGATTATTGATAAGAAACATGTGTGACCTTATGGAAGACAAGAATTCTCACTAAATCAGAGGCTGTATTAATTCATCTAATTTATATCGCGTCTGCCTCTATTGTAAAACTAAAAAAAGTACATGAAAGTGTCCTTGGACAATGGTAAATCAGCTTATGAAGTAGTTAACCAGAACTTGGATGGTTTTCGCCCTCTGTAAGTAATCAAAATGAGTACACCACTCATGAGCTCCGCCCTATAAACGACCAATAAGGGCCACAGGGTGTTTAGATCCCTTCGACCTGGACAGCAAACACTACTTCGTTACGGTGTAAGTAGTATCCAATTACTCATAGCCTTCTCAGTCAGATAAATCCTACTGAAAGACCTCATCACAATCAAAATTTGCCTCCATAATAATGTGAATTTAAGCATTATGACCCAATCAGATAGTAGACTACTTTTTTTTCCACATTTATAAACAAATAAAAGATGAAAACACGAATAATAATAATAATAACAGACGAATGAAATTTGCTTCTATCATAATCCACCTGATAATCGCCAAAATGAAAGAATGTTTCCCTAAAACGCTCAAATCCTCTTAAATATACCAAAAAATCAAACTAAAGGAGACAAAACACGTCATAATATAGAACGAATATATTTGCAGAGTAATACAAGCTCGTTTTATTTCGTGGATTCTCTCTCTCTCTTCAATTACATACATCCTAATTTAATCAGTTATGTGTTACAAAATTTCTGAACATACTTTTTGCAATTATTTCAGGTTATAGATAGGAAGTATATAAGCAACATAATTTCAAAGATGATGTAAGTAGATAACTGTTTAGTGTTAGAAGAGTACCTTTCAAGAGTTGGTTTGTAAAGATCAGATTTCTTTTTTCGAGTTTGACCACAGATTGAGAGATCACGGATTAGAGAAGCATTGAAAACTAGGGACTAGTGGACAGCTGTTTCATTCTAGTTTGAGAATCATAGGCATCACGCACTTCACTGGTAGAAGTTAGAATTCATGGGTTATTGAATCGGGTCCCAGTGGCTGAACGATATACGAGCTTGCCTTGTAGCTGGAAGGTCCTGGGTTCAAACCGCAGTGACTGCGTACTGCCAATGATTCCCAAACTAGGATGAAACAGCTAACCAGTACTCCAATGATGGTTTTCAATGGTTCTCTAACTGATATTAATCCGTGGTAAAACTCGAAAAAAGAGTAACTATTTATAGTCCCACCAATAGACTCATTCCACTTTACAAAACAGTAGGCTTGTTAATACAGTCAAAAGTAGGCAAGTATTCTGCCCCGCATATCAACTCCAACTGTAATTACCAATTCAGCTGCACTCGTGGCAGCAAGTACATAGGAAGGACTGAAAGAAGAAAGTCTATTAGATTCTGCGAGCATATCCCTAAAAGTCTCCGTTTTCAAGGCAACAAGGTATTCTCAAGCGCAATCGCCAGACATCTAATTGACACAGGACATACAGTAGAAATTAGTCAGGCTTTCAAAATAAATCAATACACAAAGAAAAGTATGGTTACTTCGATTCGCAGAAGCCATTGCCATCAAAAGACTTCCACCCAACCTAAGCATATAGAAATAGAGTGTGACTAATCTCTCACTACCCTACCCTGGTAACCATAACTGCTTTGTTCGTGTGTTTTGTGTTTTGTTCTGTTGCACAACATTCCACTTAATCTTGATTTCCACTCACTGAGTTGAACCCCGTATTAGGGTTTCAAAGTGCGTCGGTGGCACAGCGGTTAGGAAGTTCGCCGACCATGCACACGGTCCGGGGTTAGATCCCCGGCAGACGCACTCCCAAACCTCGCTAAGCCAGAAATAATCCTGGTAAAGAGGAAAGGTTGGGCATGAGGCTATCAACCCCATCCTGCAAAAAATAAACACCGCTACAGAAAATTCAAGCCACTAGATTGAAGCCGTATGTTCCACTGGGGGAACGTGAAGGAATAAAAATTAAGGTTTCAAATCTACTAAATTATTTTATCTATTTTATAATTTTTACTTCACTATTCACATCCCCACCCTCCTGAACTCTCCACCATAATATGTATAAATTAACTCTGTTGTTAGATCTTGTATTCTGTCTCTAGTCCATCCTTGTTTCCAAAAGAAATCTGATTTTCACCCCTTCATTTAATCACTATATGAAAAGTTACTCTTTTAACACTAAATAATTGTCTACTTACATCATCTTTGATGTAGATTACGTTGCTTATACTTTCTATCTTCAACCTGAAATCGTTGCAAAAAGTACATTCAGAAATCTTGTAGCATATAACTGATTTATTTAGGATGCACGGAGCTGAAGAGAGAGAATCCACTAGATGAAACGAACTCGTATTATCCTGCAAATATGTTCGTCCTTTCTTTATTCAAACTAATAAAGGGGACTGATTGTATGAAACATCATAATATGTTGGTTTTAAGATGTCGACATATTTTAGAGTGACTTGGGAGGAGCCATCTATATATGGTTTATAGAATGAATCAAATCAATTGTTTGGAAAGACGCATATGTCCGGACCAAGTTCGCATTTATTCGTTTGAAAACCTTTAGGGATTGGGCATATAATGGATCAAAAAAACGATACTCAAGTGATGGTTTGTAGGGATTTGATTGGTTACAGGATTTCATCATGAGCTGAAATTGGTTAGAGAACCATTGGAAAACCTGCAGGGAGTTTTGGAAAGCTGTTTCGTCCTGGTCTGGGACTCGTCAGAAGTACGCACCCACCGGAGTCCGAATCCAGGACATACTAGTATACCATTAGGCCACTGGGACCGGATCCAATGGCCAATGAATTCCAACGTATGCCTATTCAGGTAGGTGGTTACCTGGGGCTCTAGTGAGAAGTCGTGACCAGTAGGGTGCAGTAGGTCGGGTATGGGGACAAATACTCTCCAAAGACATTGGCTAGCGGTTGCGCTATACCGTGTATTGGTAGAAGTTAGAATTCCTGGACTGGCTGGTCATTAGATCGGGTCCCAGTGGCTTAATGGTATACGAGCTCACCTTGTAACCAGAAGACCCTGGGTTCGAACCCCGGTGGGTGCATACTGATGAAGAGTCCAAACTAGGACGAAACAGCTGTCCAGTACTCCCTGTAGGCTTTCCAATGGTTCTCTAACTAATGTCAACTCATGAGGTAATCCTGTAACCAAAACGATACTTTTTTTACTCAAAAGGTGCTATTAAAGATTCATATAATTTCAAAAGTAAAACAGAAAACCAGGAAATTTATAAAGAAGACATTAATGTCAGCTATGTGATATTAACTTATAATATACTAGTATTCTCATTACTGAAAATCTTTAAATCACCTTCAGTTTACTAGAATCAAATGCAACTCTATCAGAAGGATGTCCATTAGACTACAAGTGAAATAATTAAAAGCTTAAAATTCTATCTGGAAACTAGTTATTTTACAATTAAAGGAAATTTGTATCGACCACAGATAACAGGTGAAGCTATGCGTTCATCAATTTCCCCAATAAGCGCTGATCTTTTCATGAATACATTTAAAGATAACATTCTTTCAAACACACTCACACCGCAAAATATGGCTAAGACACGCAGATCATACTTTCGTTGTACTTAAAACGAGGTCTACACAGTTCATTCTTCAAGAAATTGAACAATACCTACCAGAATTCTGTTTACTTCGGAAGCAGAATCAGACGGCCCAGTTCAGAGGGAAGAAAATGAATATTTCAATATATATATATATATATATATATCCAGGAAGAAAACACATTCAAACAAATTTTTAGACATCGAATCACCACACTCCATCAATGCAAACGTGTCAGTTGTCTCAAGTATTCTTAGACGAGTACACTCTTGGATTTTAACAAATGAGAAGGAAAAAGAAGAAGAAATATCACATAGTATTGCTGAAATTCTCAAGGAAAATAAATACCCAAAGAACTTCATTACCAAAATCAACACCGACGTTAAACATGGTCGAAAACGTACACCGAGGAAATATACCTTTATATAGTTGTCAGTCTATGTAGATCAGAAACGTCAGAAGGGTACTCAATAAACCCAGGATCAGAGTTTTCTTCAAAACATCAGACACACTACAAAGCAACCTTGTCCATATAAAAGATCAATTTCCAAAGGATTTACAATCTAACTGCATCTATAAAATAAAATGCTTAGAAATGTGATGCGATATACATCGGACAAACACCGCAAGAAATCAGAATTAGAAAAATGAACACCGTAGAACATCTGTTTAACCATCGAGAAATCCATTTCTACTAGAAAAGCTTGGGAAATCATCAGCCATGCTATAGAATCAAGTCACGAGATTGATTTTGATAATATTGAAATCATCCAGAAAAATCCCGGAAATCATAAAGAACGTCTCGTATCAGAACCACTTCATATTAAACAAAATCGAAATTTTCTGGATAGGAATGATGGACTAAGGCAGAATTTGATCTAAGTCCAATACGCCTGCACCACAGAGAATGATTTCGAACCATATCACCAACAGTCTTCAACCAACGGGTGTTCTTAGCATTTTGACAACCGTATTCAGACAGTCCGAACTTTAACATATGGACCAAACTAACAGTCAGGGACTTCGTGGATTGGTTTGATCACCACTTTTCCAACCAAATCCAGTCCTAGCAGTCTGGATCGATGCAGCCTCACAACTACCTCATTAACTAACTTCCCCTCTATAATTAACACTTTTCGCCTAACTCCAATATTACTCACCATATTATACCAATTAACACAGGGGATACAATGCAAACGTCTATGGTGTATAACAACTAGTCTAATTATATATTCCCCCTTCAGTGGCCACTTCTTACAGCCATAAAGAGGAACAGGGAGAATTGCTGGAGAGTACACACTTCCTTTAATTGATAGCTTGACAACATATCTACGCTAGAGATGACGTCAGTTGAAAAGTGTCGGCTGAGAGTTATAACAATAAACAGTGAATACAGTGGTTATCAAGCAACAAGAAATCATATGCACGCCAAAATATAATTCTTTTCTAAGAGAATAAATGAACATGAATGTCTCCTACACATTTTTAAACTGTGATCAAAAGAAAGATGACCTACCCAGCTCGTTTATAAACTAATAATTCTTCTTCAACTTCAATTAGACGTGATTTCAGCTCATTACGTTCAGTTAATACATTTCGAAGTTCTTGCAGAGTGAAATGAGGACGATTTGGATCATGTTTATCAACAATCATTTTCCCCTCGATATTAAGTCGTTCAACCAACTGTTCTTCTGTTAATTGTCCCGGCTAAAAAAACGCATTTTTCAAAGGAAAACAAACAAGGCAGTTCATTATTTAATCAGTAACAAGGACAATCAATTCAGAATTTACACAGATTAACACTATTGCGCTACTACTGATTCTTTACTAAATCCTCTCACGATTAGAACTCAGCTATCCCGGACATCTATGAAAGATGTTCAAAGGAACTTAATTAACTAAGAGAAGAAAGAAATAAAACAATGTGCTGACCACTTTAAAGGACTCTTCAATCGGCCATCACCTACAACTTGCCCAGAAATACACCACCAACAACAGCACGCACAGAGCTGTCTGCCAGTGGACACCGATCCTTCAACGAAAGCAGAAATCCTGAGTGCGATCAAGCTACTGAAAGACAGCCAGGAAGGCAGCAGGACCAAACAGAATTTCCCCCGAAGCACTGAGAATTGACCCAGAGACTGTGGCAGATATGCTGACGTCATTATTGCAAAATGTTTGGAAGGAAGGAATGAAAGGAAGGTGCCTACTGACTGGAAAAGTTAAATTTATAATTTCATATATATGATTGGTGAATAGTATCGCAGATTTTGTCGAAAATAACAGTCATTTTGCTGTCATTAGGGTACTTTGTGACTGCACGGAACTAAAGGAAGTTCCAGTTAACTATGCAGTAGAACGCAAATGCTGGTTTCCTGCATTCGCACCATAGCACGTTGCTTTCTGTCACTACAATCTCTGTGCGCATATCCACGCAAATGTCAATTAATTACATCCATCATGTATGTGAGTGTGGGCTTACGTTACCAACTATCTAGCTTCGAAATTCTCTATAGGTAGAGAGAAGTTGTAGTCCATAATCTACTATTCGAACGGCAGATTCATGTCAGGCAAAAACAACACAACTCCATAGGATTTATTTTTAACGGTATTTACTAAAAAAAATTACAAAACACAGAACAAGTAGTTCAGCGAGTTCATTTCCCTGTTTAGCCGTATAATCGCATTCATAGAGAATATTTTGACAAATCAGCATAGAAATGAAAGTCATGAGTTTTCATAATGATAGTTGCTAATATTAATCACCAAACCCATCCCATAGCTAAATGATTAGTCAAACTCTTACAGCCTTTACATACGAAACTGATGAAACACAGAGTAAAAGACACCTTTGGACTTTGTTGAAAGGATAAAAGATTTAAATGTGGACAATAAATTCATGATATCATTGGACGTATCTTCCTTATTCATCAATGTACCAACTCAGTATGGAAACAGTAGATTTTGTATGCGAACAACTCTTAGGGTAAAACATAGATGTCGGAATTCTTATATCTTTTATATAAGAGCTACTCTTCTTCAAATGCGCAATAAATGTTCATTTTTTATTTAATAAAAAACTATACAGACAAATTGGTGGTATGACAATGGGGTCACCATTAGGACACATTCTAGCCGACATTTTCCTTGCAAAACTAGAGAATGGACCTTTGAAAGATGTAATTGATGAACTTGAATTCCATTGTCAGTACATGGATGATACATTTTTGATTATGAAAAATGAGGATAAAGCTAAAACCATCCTTACTGGACAAATTAAATGATGTTCATCCTGTCAGAAATTTTGCTGTATAGAAAGAAAGAGACTCTGGTATTTCATCATTCTTAGACATCCTTATGACTAGAAAAGAGAATAGTACAATAAGAAATGTATATAGAAGACCTACATTAACTGCTCAGTACACTCATTTCCTCACCGTGCAAACTTGTAAAGTGCTTGTTCCACACAGCAAGAGCAATCTGCTCTGATGAAGAGCTTAATATTATCAAACAGTTGCTGAGTCTGATTGGTTACCCAGAAAAGTTCATCGATAAGAATATGAATCAAAAGTCAAGGCAGGTCAAAGTACCAGCAGTTCCGAAAAACGCCTTATTCTCACAACTTCAGTTCCTCGGTGATAACGTCAGTGAGATATTAACACAGAGAGCAATCAGTGTTGTTGCAGTATGTTGCATCTTCAAAACTTCAGAAGTTAAAGATAAACTACTTAATTTCGCCTCTTCTATGTATATCCATCAATTTGACTGCTCCTGTGGAGCCAGTTACACAGGCTGTACAATTAGGCATATTTATAGTCGGATTCCCAAACACTATTCTGCGTGGTTAAGTAAGGGAGGGACAAAATGAATTCATAGCTCTATTCTATCTCATTTCGTAGATACAGAACACAACATTGATGTATACAAAGGCCTTCAAAGTCATGTACCATATGCCAACTAATCTTAACTTTACCTTAAGAATTCGTCTAATGCATTTTGCTGAGGCTGTTAGAATCTACATTAAGAAACCTAACTTATGTATCCAAAAGAAGTTGGTTCATCAGACATTTTCCTTACCTTGGCCATCGAGGTTGTGGATATTTCCTTAGTATTATTTGATATTCTATTTGCTATTACATTTTTATGCTTATTATAACTTATGAGTCTTTCGTGAACTGTAATTTCATTGATCCTACTTAACAAATCGATAGTATTGAAGAAACACCAATATTGTTAATGACGATTATTCTAGAATATAAATGTTGTGGTGATTGACAATTTCTATCTCTGTATTGTTGAAATATTTACTGTTGATTGTTAATATTTCTTATATGAATGGCATTATAATTCCGCTAAATACAAATTCCTGAATTCCGCCCTCTCTGTGTTTTGGTTGGATTCTTGTAATTCGGTCATCTCGAAATACTAATACTACGATTACAAATAATTACCACAAATTGGCGTCGCGATGGAACTAAATAACCTTGGAAAATTCCCTATAAATGGTTCTCCGCGGGAGATTGCTGATTACCTTGAATGCTTCGATGCGTGGTGCATTTCAAAGAATGTTCGGGATGACAAAATACCAGCACATTTCATCACTGCTATTGGGCTAGATGCGTATAGCCTAGTGAAGAATCTGGCGTTTCCAGATAAACCCATTTCTCTGCCATATGACAAGATTCGTGAACTTCTGATAAATCACTTTCATGTAACTACATTTGAGACCAGAGAGAGGGCTCAATTCAACAAACTGGTTCGTGCTCCCAACCAGAAGATTCGAGAGTTCATTCTTCAACTTCAAATACAAGCTTCAAAGTGTAACTTTGGAGATCAGCTGCATACTCAACTACGTGATCGTCTAATTGCTGGAATCAATATTCCTAAGTTAGAGAAAGAGTTAATTCAGATTCCTTCTTGTACCTTTCAAACTGCTAAAGATTTATGTATTACATATGAAGATGTCAATAATGAATACTCTGCTCCCACTACGTCAGTGTCTGATGTCATGCTGTCCAAAGTCGAAAATACAAGTGTTCATGGAAAGCAATCCAAACTGTCGTCCACAGGTAATAGAATGCAGCGAGAGATCAAAAACATTAAACCGTGTTTTTCCTGTGGAAAGTTACATCTACGAAGCACTTGCCGTTTTCGGGGTGCTAAGTGTCATAAATGTGGTAAAGTTGGACACATCAAGACTGTTTGCAGAAGTTCGAATACTTATGTTACTCAGAATTCTTATAATTCTCCCAATCTGTCTAGTAAAATGGAGTCAATGTGTCTTTCAACTTTTCAAAATACTCAATCTCATCCAATGAAAACCTCCACTACAAGTTCAGCAACTCAAGCGTCAACTGTTTTCAAAAATGAGGTAGCCGAGTTACAATGCGAACTGTCGAAAACACGGAAAAAACTGAATGAGATGAGAGAGCAACTGATTAAAATGGAGGAATTGCTGCATATGCATAGACTGCGTCTGTTGAATGCAGAGCATACAAGTACCCGTGAAAGTCCTGCAAAACTTTTCAAATCTCGAATTCTCAAAAAGCATCTGATGTCCACGACTTCTAATGTACATTATTACAAAGGGAATGACTATAGACCTTCTGTTGGAATCATACTACAAAAAATGGGAAATCGAGTGGTGAAGATATTAGACATCAAAGATCACTCAGTTCATAACAGACACCTGGACAAAGTGACAATAAATGAAGTAGGTCGTTCCAATTATTATTTTAATGATTCCGCTAATAATCCTGATTTTGTAGATAATTCAGAAATAAGTCCAGATAATACTGATGAAAATAATATCACAGAATCAGTTAGAAGGTCGCAGCTACTTGCAAGCAAACCGAGACATCGTTATAAATACGCAAGGAGATATTCGACGTGTGGCGGATGTGGTGATTGACAATTTCTATCTCTGTATTGTTGAAATATTTACTGTTGATTGTTAATATTTCTTATATGAATGGCATTATAATTCCGCTAAATACAAATTCCTGAATTCCGCCCTCTCTGTGTTTTGGTTGGATTCTTGTAATTCGGTCATCTCGAAATACTAATACTACGATTACAAATAATTACTATATATATAATTGTAGAACCGGAAGAGTAAATTATCGAAAAAGATATTCTCCTCTCAAATATTCTTTTGTCTTCTAAATGTCTGAATGAATATTTCCGCTATCCTAATATTAATCAATACTTTAGGGGAGTTTAATAAGTGAGACAAATAATTTAATCAATGAGTTGTAATCAAGATGCACATAGAAACGATGCAAAATGTGATACTAAGTGAGAGTTGGAAAGAAGTAGGAGAGTTAGGAAAGGCCGGCTGAATTTGTCTTACAACAGGTCATTGAACACTATCCTATATGGTTGCAGAAATGTACTACTAGTTCTATATGGAATGTGATAATTAAACACCATATGGACACTAGACATTCTAAGTCAACAAACTGCTCCTTCGAAGTAATCAATCCATAAAGCGAAAAACAACCTAACAAAGACAATAAGCTTCCTCCTATCCTTTGCTTTGCTGAAGATTTAGTCATTCAGATAGAGAAACCGGAGTTCTGCTGAACTCACTGAACTAACAATTTTATTTTTTTTTTCATGAATGCCAAGATCAATATTACTCATAAATCACTTAGGAATACCGAAAAAATAGAGAGTATAGTTAAGCCATCAACTGTTAGTGCATTCTACATATCACTCCGGACTTGGGCCAAAGAAGAAATCACATTTGTTTCAAGTTTGACCACGGATTCATATCAGTTAGAGGAATATTGAAAAACAGGGAGTACTGGATAACTGTTTCGTTCTAGCTCGTGACTCATGAGGGGTACGCACCCACTATCAGGGTTCAAAACTAGGGTTCTCCGGTTTCAAGGAGAGCTCGTAGACCATTCAGATACTGGGAGGCGATCCAATGACCCATGATTTCTAACTCCTACCAATTCGTCACTTTTAAGGCGACTGGCACTAGCCAATGTCATCGTTGAGTATTTCTCCGCACTCCTGACTGAGTGGGCCTCACTAGTTAGAACTTCTCACTAGAACTCCAGTCAACTTTGTCCTGTAGCCAGTCACCAGACTAGCGGTGTCCGTCAAGGATGCCCATTATCTCCTTTTCTATTCAACTTCATCATAGATGTGTTAATGGACTTAACCCTAAGTGACTTCAGCGACTCAGGGATTGATTTGCTACCAGGGAATAATCTCGTTGACTTGGAATATGCAGACGATATAGTCCTTCTAGGCGAAGACGCTGAAGAAATGCAGAGTCTTCTAAACACCTTGAGCCGCAATCTACGAATGTTTGGCATGCGATTCGCTCCCACCAAATGCAAGATGATGTTACAGGACTGAACTACATCGACGCCTAGTTTAAAAATAGGAAGTGAAGTGGTAGAGCATGTTGACCGCTTCACTTATTTGGGAAGTACCATCAGCCAGTGACAACGGGTTGATCTCTGACGAAATCTCAGCACGAATACAGGGGCTCGTTCCGCATTTGCCAGTTTACGCCGACTCTGGCGTAGACGAGATGTTCGACTATCGACCAAAGGGCGGGTGTACTGCTCATCAGTCCCCTCCATCCTCCTTTATGGCTGTGAGACCTGGCCACTGAGAGTGGAAGACATGAAAAGACTAGCTGTCTTTGATCATAGGTGCCTGCGCTCTATTTCCCGTGTAAAGTGGCATAATAAGGTGAGCAACATTGAAGTTAGGCGTCGAGTTCTAGGTAAACAGGGGAAATCAATCGACGAAGTCGTGAAGTTACAAAGACTGAGATGGTTAGGACATGTGTTACGTATGCCAAGTCATCTCCTTCCTCGACGAGCAATGTTAGCTGATATAGGGTCAGGCTGGAAAAGAACTAGTGGCAGTCAAACCAAAACATGGCACCAGTCAATGAAATCTACAACAGTTAGTCTAAGCCAGTCACGTAGGAAGGTGTAGACTTCCAGGCTGGGGTCCTCGGGACGGTAAAAATCTATGGTTGGAAACAATTGGTGACATGGCTCAAAATCGTTCTCAGTGGCGCAGATGCATCCACTCCTTGTGACTTATTATCTCTAATGAAACTGTTTTGTCCTTCGTTATTACTCCTTTGTCTCACACCTCTGCTCACTGTTTCTATTATGCTTTTCTTGTACTTTCTTCTCTTGCTTCGCGTGCTACACGGAGTGTGGCGACTTGAACTTCCGCACATTTGTGCAAAGTTCTATGTCGAAAACAGACAGACAGTCACCAGCGAGTATTACACTAATTTTCAAGGGTTAGTTTGTAGGGATTTGAATTGTCCCAAGTCTGACCACGGATTGATATCAGTTACAGAACCACTGAAAACCAGAGGGTACTGGACAGCTGTTTCGCCCTAGTTTGGTGGTACTCGTCAGTAGTGTCCACAGATCACCAGGGTTTTAACCCAGGATCTTTCGCTTACAGGCCAGCTCGCAGACCATTAATGGATTCTTTTTTAAGAAATCAGCAAACAATCATACCACAGCATCCTTATACGCCTACATAAAATGAAAACTTATAGGCAAACCATATGGTATTCGAAGGCTCTTTTGTGTGGACACTGACACACACATTCCACCTCCAAAACAATTGTAATGGCACTCTTTTCCTCAGTGCATCTATTCTTCCTTTTTAATTCTTTGCCTTTCGAGTGGAACATAGGGCTTTAAGATTTGAAGTTTCAGAAGTTCCATGCTCAACTTCGCCTTATATCCGGGCTTGCTGGTGTGAAGTGCACTAGGCGAGGTTGGGGAGTGCATCAACCGAAAATCAAACTTGTGTGGCTGGCAAGTGTTCTACAACCCTTGGAACATGGACGTACCACAGATTCTGTGGGTTACTACATATTATCTGACCATGATGTATATGCAAAGTTTACCTTTAAAGATAAGAAAAAGCGAGAGAATGAAACACAAATGTAAAGTCTCCACAGCATACACTTACCGGAGTGTCTGGTGATATTAATTCAGCAATTAAAGATTTTGACATATCAGCACATAAAGGTGAATCTGAAATATTCTCATCATTAGCATTACCATTATTATTGTTATTATTATTATAAGTAGTAGTAGTAGTACCACTGTTATTGTTAGTATGATAAACGTGCTCTTTCATTTGTTTTATTTCTTGTTCTTTTGTACTTAATAATGTCTCCAAATTGACCTTTTCATCGCGTAATTGATCAGCTTGTCGTTTACTGACAAAATGTTTACGACGAAGTGTTGCATTCAGTTTAGCTAAACGTGTGGCTTGTTGTTGCATCTGAGATAGGTATAAAATAAAAAAGTAAGAGATGATTGAAATTACTGGATATTATGTACGTGGAAAAGACAAAATCTAGCTAAAACGAAAATCTTCAAGAGTTTGTCTGTTGGGATTTAATTTGTTCCAAGTTTAACCACGGATTGATATCAATAAGAGAACCACTGAAAACCAGGAAGTACTGGACAGCTATTTAGTCCCCTCTAGTTTGAAACTCATCGGCAGTAGGCACTCGCCGCTAGGGTTCAAAACCAGGACTCTCTGGTTACAAGGCGCGCTCATACAGCCTTCAACCACTGGGGCCCGACTCAACTACTCATGAATTTTAACTGCTAACTGTTCCTGATTTAGCGCGACTGGCGCTAGCCAATGTTATCGGCGAGTATTTGTCCTTAATCCCGACCAAGTGGACCTCACAAGTTACGACTTCTCACTACAGCTCCAGGCAACCCGGTGGCTGCGTACAGCCCACGAGTCCCAAACCAAGACGAAACAGCTGTTCAATACTTTCTAGTTTTCAATGGTTCTCTAACTGGCATCAATCCATGATCAAACCTAAAACCAGAATCTTCATCATTATTAGTAGAAGTATTAAAACACAAAATCGGTACTTTATGGGCACCAAGAGATGCACCACATAATACCTGATAGTTTGTATGAGAGCTGGGATGCTGCTCGAACGATCAGACCAAAAAATCGATAATCTTAAGAGGCCACCTCTCTAGCCTTCAACTTGAAGTTCTATCCTCGAAGCAGTGGAGCAGTATCAGGAGCTAAGTTACTATGGTTTCCAGTGACCAAAACAGGTCTATATGTCCATCTAATCCGTTTGGATTTTGGAGCTTATGTACACCATAGATTATGAATCAGAGTTTTCCAGCTCCCCTACATAGACCTGGATGTCCCCCAGTCCAGTTGTAGGTGCAAAACGTCCGCACTTGGCCTTCCACTTCTGTAATGAAAACCCCGCCGCGTGAAGGTAGTGAACATGACCTAGTTAGCAGGTGCTATAAAGGCTTGGTCACATGTGAACATTTCGAGAGGAAAACTGAACGAAGTGTATCCACCCTTAACCATATCAGGTTGTTTAGAGAAGCGGCAGAAAGCGAATCCGAAATCATGTACCTCGATGGTTGTAGCTAACGCAAGATATGGTTAAATGAAAAAAGCGATGACTTGATTCCCTCATTGGTCCACTAGTTCAAATCCAGATGAGATCCATATCTGTGTTTACATTCCGATTGTCGCTTTTGTTGAATGGGACAGTAGTTAGAAATTGACATCTTCATCAACGAATTTTCATTTTTTAAACTGCTTGAAGCAGAGCTTCCAGTGGTATTCTAGCCATCACCATGTCAACGATGATCTAAAATCTATTACTAGTCAAAAAAGCTCGACGACTCTGGCTGATGGTCCTGCTATGTATCGCAAATCGGCAGAAGTTAGAATTGATGGGCCATTGGATTGCGTCACATTCGCTGAATAGTCAACAAACTCACCTTGTAACTTGAAGGTCTCTAGTTCGATTATCTGACAGGGTCATGTATGCGTGCTGCCGAAGAGTCTCAAAACTGTGACAAAACAGCATTCCAGTACTGCTTGGTTTTCAGTCGTTCTCTAGCCGAATTCAGTTCATAATATGATATATATCCATATAATATGTGTGTTTGTCTGACAGTCTGTTCTTGGTGACATGTATCCATATAATATGTGTGTTTGTTTGACAGTCGGTTATATTTTGCTATGTATACATGGATCGATATTCCATTATAATTAGCCAATCATGTTAAGACTGTCTATTGATTTGTTCATTTTGAATATTCGCTCACACACTTGTTCGGACATTCATATGTTTTTGCTCTCACACTCTTGTATGACATTGATTCTCCTGGTGTTTTGGAAAATAGAAGTATCATCGCAAACCTAGTGGTCTTCTGATTTCCGTCTTTCTTGCGTCAGGACTATTAAATTCTCGACCAGTACATAACATAATCAATCTTAAAAAACCTCTACTAAGCTGAATTTCACAGAGTACAACACCACAGTGATGTCAGCTGACTTTCGTGTGAAAAACTGATAAGTCACTGAGAAGCTCACTAAAAGCACCATTTACGGAAGGAGTTACTGTTATTTATAACTCTACTCTACCTGGAACATATTTTTCAGGCACAAGAGGCTATAAGCCATAGATACTGTGTGGGCGCTGGTAATATTATCCTAAATGCCCTAGGCTGAACTAGGTGGGGCGAGTTTAGGACTGAGGACTGATTAGTTGGAAGTCGAGTGCTTGTCCCAGTGAACCACACATCTGGTCTAGAATTGAAAATAATTCTTAGCAAAATTGGCCATTACATAAGAAGAAAACTTACTTATAATCCTGTAATAGAAATGTCAGCAGACAGAGCCTATTTAAGAACGAACTATGTACTTTTTTTAAAGTTTTGACGAGACTATCAGAGGCACTTTAAAAAACTAAACTCCAGATGATGTGCGGGTATCTGAAATTGAAGTTAAGGCCTAGATGATTATGTGATTCGGACCGGACGGCTAAGTTTACCCGGGACGACTGGATTTTACCATTTACTAATTAGATTCTTATTTTATTTTGACTGCTACGCCTTCTTTCCCCTCGCAAATATCTAGGCAAAATAATTTAGATTGTTTCAAGTGAAAACTACAAGTTGCTCAAGCATTTCCACAGATCGAATCTTAAAATAAAGCTTTTAAGTTTGTTGTGCAAGAGGTGATTCCTGTGGCCCAATGGACTGCAATTTCGCGTTTTTAGCGATGGTTACTGGTCTCAGTGTGAACACTATCACTCACTGAAGAGTTGGTATATCCAGCTAACGAATCCTAAGTACGACTAAACGTGTGTTTTCGATCCTTCTGCCAATAGCCACCAAAACAAGTAATTTTGAGCCATTATCGAGAGGCATAAACCTGTGAGACTAAACTAGCAGCGAATGACTCAAAACGACGGAAATCATTGACCAGTGCTTAACGTTGAATTCGATACCGGTTTGTAATCCGTCCAGTCTCAGCAATTACACGTAGCCAAATAATTCTGGTCGAAAGACTCGTTTTTCTGATATATGACAACGTGAGGAGTGTTGCTTAAATATTAGTGGGCCGTAAAGTAGCAAACCTTATAATCCAGAAAAATACAAATTTACTACAAGAAAGCTCTGACTTAAATACATAAAACTGTATACTACTAATTGATTGAAATGAGTAGTTGTATACCATTTTCAGCGCTGCCTTCACTGTAGTCGTATTCATTTCTACAATATATTTGTTAAATGATGAAAACTAATTTTCACTGGTTCCCACTTCCCCCACAACGTCATCATAAGGATGAAATTAAAGAAAATATAGTTCAATTGCTTAGGTATTCAATTTTCAGCCAGTGTGAAAAGGTTTCGAAATTTTCGCTTTACCTACTTTGGCTTAAATAGTTGCCTAGTATCATAAAAACCTCCGAACATTCAGTATGGCCAGTTTTCTACCTCCAAACCATGCACGTTACAAAGCGAGCAGAATAAAACTTTAACTGTAACCCCAAGAACACACAATATCATTGAGTACATATACTCGAGTAGCAGGCATAACCACAGGTTTCTGTGATCAGATAGTTGGAGATAATCAGCAGGAAGCTTTCAACCTATGCTTCGTACTTGTTGGCACTCTTCAGCAAGGCATGTCTGCGATTTTGAAGGAACACATGTCACTTCAGAGTGCCAACAAGCACGAAACCTGGGCATTTCCAAGGATCCTTGGCGATCGTCTTTATGCACCTAATAACAACAATTCAGAGTGCACCATGATAACGATCCACCTAATGGCATGGTGGCCATATTGAAAAACTGACTGATAAAATTCAGTCTGCACCAAACAAAAGACTAGATAAATGATATTAGTTACTGCCCAGTCGCCAATCAAAGTACATGACCACAGATAACAGAACCCTAGAGTATTACTGTGGTGAGAGCTGGCTGTTAGTCAAAATTGGTGGACAGTAATTTACGTCAATGTTCATGCCCCCAATATTGGTCGTGAGAAAGATGAAAACAAAGGCTTTGTGTAGGCGGATACAGTTAACATATAGATGATCTGACATACAAGAAACAGCCACAGGGAGATGCAAGGTTAACTTCCTGTGAGAAATAACCAATCAGAAGACTGTGTTTTTCTGCTAACAATAATCCATAATATGTACATGAAAATCTATAAATGTGTTGATTTCCTTAATAAACGATCTGTTGCCTGACCCTTGTCTTCTGTTGTTACATTATGATAATGATGTTAATTAAGGCAAAGATACTGAAAGATGCGACGGGAGAGATTTAACAGAGGTTACCTCCTTCACTTATCTAGGAAGCACCGTTTCAACTACAGGCCAGTGGAACGGACGAAGATGTCGAAGTCAGCCGGAATCGAAAAGGCAAGATATGCATTCATCAACCTGAGATCAGCTAGGAAATCTTCTGCACTGACTCAGCATAAAGAACAAGATGTATTCGGATTTTTAACACAATTGTAAAGTCAGTCAGTTCTTCCATACGGATTAGACACTTGCACTGTGTGTCAGTCACGAAAAGGATTTCAGGCAGGTTAAAAACTTTTATCAACAGCTATCAACTTCGCTCCATGCTAAGGATGAGATGTCCGGCTAGTCAGAAGGAATTAGCAATAAGAAACCCTGACTGGGAACAAGCCAACCAAGATCCGATTACTCAACAAATATGTAGGAGAAAATGGAGATGGATCGGGCATGCACTGAGGAAAACGTCGAATGACATCGTGCATCAGGCCCTCGAGTGGAATCCAAGGGGGTCATCGGTGTGAGGTCGACCTAGAGAAGACGAGAGATTATGATCAATCTTGGAACCATATGAAGGGGACGGCAGAAAGTAGAGGAAAGTGGAGATATGTTGTTGAAGCCCTATGCTCCACTCGAAACATAATAAAATAATACCAAAAGAGTATTAGTCGACAAAACAAGTGAAAATAATTATCGGGAAAAAATATCTTCCATTAAAAAAAAGAAATAAGATAATGATAAATATCTCTTTGGCACACAGTAACGAATCGATAATGTTTGGTGGGGGGTGGGCTAGAAAAAAAGTGTGAATAATGAGAATAATGTATTTGTTGCATGCAGGAGGTTTTATTTTCACTCTGCTATTCAATAATAGACATAGACACACACACGTACACAAATACAAATAGAACTCGGCAATCTCTATGATTGCAAAATTAATAAACACGTTGATTTTTCATTTACTTAAAGTAGTAATTTACTCAGCAATTTTATTTTACATAAGGATATACATAGATGAGAACTTGTATGAATAGAATGTAGCAATGCAATAGCCTACTAAAGAGTATTTCGTAGTTTAAGCAATATGTGTTATGTGAGAAATTAATAAGACTATGTATGCGTTAAACTTTTATAAACAGCTGCCTCTGCTGGACTAATTTATTATTATTCCCTTTGGTTCCGAGTGGAACATAGGACTTCAACAACATATCTGAACTTTTTCCTGTTCTCTGCAGTCCTGTTTTATTGGCTCCACGATTGCCTAAAGACTGTCATCTCCTACTATCATATTCTCCTCCTGACTCGTCGTTTCCCATCCGAGTTTCACCCGACGGTTTCCTTAAAGTGTGTTGGATCCATTTCCGTTTCCTTAGGAATGTTTGTTGAGAAAGTCTACAGTAGCCTGTTAGAAGTGCTTTCCGTGACGCAAACGCCAAGTTTCTGACCCATATAGAAGAACTAACTGACTTAATATTTGTGTTGGAAATCCGAATTTCGTTCTTTATAGTGACTGTGTACAGAAGATTTCCAGACTGATGAATGTTTGCCTTACCTTTTTGATCCTGGTTGTGATATCCTCGCCCATGCTGTCACCTTTGGTTGAAACGATGTTTCCCACACAGGTAAAAGAAGTGATCTATTTCAAATACCTCCAGTCGATAGCGATGGGCGCTTCTTGTTGTTGTTGTTGTTCGTTAGGTATCTTCATCATCTCCGTCTTCTCCATGTTCATTTGAAGTCGTGTCTTCACTGGTAGTGTCTTCTGCCAGTTTGTTGGTTTTCGCCTGTAAGTCTTCGAGTCTAAATGACATTAGACATGAATCGTCCGCGACGACCAGATATTCTAGAGTCTTCTTACAGGCTCGATAATGAAAATCAAATGGCCTTTTAGAAAGAATAAGCAACAAGAAACCCTAAGAAGGATTCAATAGATATGCAAAAAGAAATGAAGATGCACTGTGCATACGTTCAGGAGACCGTTGAGTGACACTACACACAAACCAGGTCCTCGAGTGGAAACCAAATGAGAAACGAGTTGGAGTAGGGGTCCAAGAGCAACATGGAGGAGATCCTATGAGAAGGAAATGAAAGTTTACAGGCAATCTTGAAGTCAACTAGAAGTAATGGAAGACAGCAGGGCAAAATGATGATTCGCTACTGAAGCCCTATGTTCCACTCGCAACTCAAAGGAAGTAATTAGGGAAGTTAGTCAGGTGAAATTTGAACCATATACCTAATATGATCGAAAGTAAACTGAATCAGCCGAAACAAACAAAACACAGTATGTATTCCGGTAATCACAAATATATTCACCCAATCGCCTGTAACGTATGCCTACAGTGCAATGTTGAATAGTAACACACACACACACATACATATCTGTTATGTACTCGTCGACAAATTATTTGTTATGGACTGGTCGAGAAACTAATAGTCCTGACGCAAGAAGGCGGAAATCAGAAGACCACTAGGTTTGCGATGATACTTCTATTGTCTAAACACAAGGAGACACAATAAGTGGTCTCACACCAAAGTGGTAAGTAAGTAAAGTAAAGTAGTTCACACAAATTGTGTGAGCGAAATATATATGACAAGGGTGTGAACAATCATTAGACAGTCTTAACATGAATGGCTAATTATAATGAAGTATCGATCCACATATACATAGCGAAATATAACAGACATGTCAACAACCACCATGTATGGATATATGCCACCAAGCAACGGACTGTCAACAAACACTCATACTATATATATGATATAAGGAGAATACACATTATTAAAGGAGACAAGTTCATACAAGTGAAATGGTCACAGACTAAGAGAGCAAACAGAAAGAGAGACCAACATACACACACATATATATATATATATATATATATATATATGTGGATACATATCAATATCTCAGCTGATGGGAATGTTAACATAGACGAATTGTTGCTGAAATTCAACAACATCCACTCCTCGCTTACCTTTACTTGTGAAGAGGAGCAGGAGAATAAACTACATTTCCTGGATGCCTTCCTAAGTAGGAGAGAAGATGGGTCACTTGGAAGAAGCGTGTATAGAAAAAGCACATTCACAGGGCAATACACACACTTCCTTAGTTACGTGCCCATTAAATAATAAAGGAATGTTGTTAAATATCTTGCGAACAAAGCAAGAAAGATATGTACGGATGACCTCTCACAAAAGGAATTCGAATATATTCCCGATTCCTTGACGGAGATGGGCTATCCGAGTAGTTTCATAAAGAAACATATGAAAACATCAGAGAAAAAACCTGAGACTCTGACTGCACATAAGAAACCTCTATTTATTCAGTTACAATTTAATGGTGAGTTATCAAATGAGATTTTATTCCAAAGACTTTCAAGGAGTATAAGAAGAACATTTTACTCAGCACAACTATGTTTGTCATTCTCTAACCGACGAATGATTGGGACGCAAACGAAGGATAAGCTTGATAGTTTTGCCACATCTATGTGTATTTATCAATTCAACTGCACCTGCGGTGACAGTTGTATTGGGCGTACTACTAGACAGCTTAGCCAACGTGTTGGTGAACATCTCCCATCGTGGTTTGGTAAAGGACAGATGAAAACAATCCGTAGCTCCATTTTATCACATTTAATTGATAGTGGTCATGTAGTGATGAAAACGAGAGCTTTCAAAGTAATTCATCGTATCCCACCGAATCTTTTAAATAGACTTCGTATTCGTCTACTGCACACAGTGGAGGAGATAGGCATTCGAACTATTAAACCTAAACTATGCATTCAAAAGAAGTTCGTACAGCCATTATCCCTCCCTCGTTGGCCTATTAAGACATAACCAACTAATGACTTCTACACCACCCCTTGTTTATATTTTCAACCCCTTTCTTATCATCCCTTAATCTTATCACATCTTCATCATAAACGTGCTTCATTTCCTTCACATACATAAATGCAGAAATTCAGGAGTGAATAGGACGCTATTCAAACCTGATGAATCCATCTTACTGACAATTATGGGTAGACATATAAAGTTAAAACGACCGATTACTCATCGGCAATGCACACCAATACATCAATGTGAAAGTCAGCAAAATGAAAGACAATGCAAAAGTCATGATTTGTGAAAGCTTCAAGAATAAAGTGAATGTGAATGCGTCAGTGGCACAGTGGTTAGGACTCTCGCCGACCATGCACATGGTCCGGGGTTCGAGTCCACGCCGGCGCACACATGATATCTATGTTCGGCCTGCAAAATTTGGGCTACCGATATCCATGCTGAAAATTCCACACTTGTACCAAAAATACAGTGTGGAATCGAGCTGTAAATCAAAAACAAAAAAAATAATTGTTTGCGAAACTCCCTCCCAAATGATCGAATTACACTACTGACAGTTATTTAGGTGTTTCAACCAACTTTGTGATTACTAAACATTTTCACCTAGACTGTATATCATTGTTCTGATATTTGCAGATCATATATTGACTTGATCTTTATTATTTGTCTTTGTTCCTGTTTATTCTCTTATTTCAATGCTTTTATTTGTGACTGTGTGAGAGTGTTGATGATGTGTTATCTTTCAACTGCGATTTTGTGCGAGTGAATCAAGGTGATTCTAACCTTAGACTATCCGCGAAAATCGTCGGTGTGTGATTCCTGTGGAGAGAATGTTGATCCCACCTTTTTGGAAATATTCTTCTTCATTCTAGGGTGCTTCTTACAGTTGAATTTCGGTTAACTGATTTTCTCCTACAGTACTTGTTTTCTGCTTAAAAAATTATTTCAACTGCACTGGTGAGGTAATTTTGAGCTTTTTATGTCATTATTGTTGAATATGATCATAGATCTAACCATGAATAACTGCCTTTTTGCTTTGTCTGAGGCATTTTGTGACTGTGCATGTCTTGTAGGACGCAGAGATTCATTTCATGCATTCAGGCAACAACTGGTCCGTTTTGGTCGTTACAGTGAAAACAAGACAGAAGAGATGTCATTTTTAGTGCCTGGTATCTAAAGGGTATTCTAACGAGATCGATTAAAACGAGATTAAAATGTTATCTTGGTTGATATTGACTAGTAGTGGAATCAGGGGTACTACTAATTTCGTCCAATTTCAGACTCGTCAATTAAATGTACCTGACTAATCACTGACACACGACGCTCCCACTGATACTTGAAGTCTGCATCCATAGTTTCAAACGCGAAAGAATTATCTACTAGGCCCTAGTTGCCTAAATCCAGATGATAAGTCCCAAGTAGGATGAAGTGCACATTGTGGATTCAACTGTTAGTCACCATGAACCGAGATAAGACCATGTTAATTCTTAGACATCGTCGAAGCGTCCGTACTAGGAGCTGACATGACAGCAGGGACCGCGCATTTCGGTCAAGCATAATCAATGGTGAACGTTAAATGCAAATTAACTGAAAATATGAACAATGAGATTCGAATTTTGAAAAGACTTCGATTTGAAGAAAAAAAGGAATCTTTAACTAGACACTAGGTGCAATAAGTGACTAGTGTCAAGCGTCTGGTCCTTTTTGGCGCAGAGTGAATTCTACTAGTCAAGTTTCTAATGCGGCCACCATGCCACCAGGTGGATCGCCATCATAGTGCACTCTATATTGTTGTTACTTGTAGGCAATAGGCAGGAAGACTTGAACACACCTAGGTTTCGTGCTAGTTAGCACTCGTCAGCAAGGCGTATCTGTGCCAAACGTATGACTAGACTCATGACACTATCTAGCGTCCAATGAAAGTATCCATTACATTCCTGTAGGAGGTCAGTCGTGAGCCCGAATGGTTCGGTAGTAACATCTCTCACACACGTGCGAATCTCATAAGGGATATGCTGTCCGTCAAGACTGAAGATACATCTTGTTGATGAGGACCACCGAGTGTAAAAGTTAGGTCAAAGGCTTCCTTCCCATTGCCTCCAAGCATTTAATAACAAAAACAGAAACTACTTAGTTCACGTTTAATTCTAGTTTAAGGTGGGTTATATGTTTTACAAAGCTTCACTTTTAACACTGTTAATAATGCATACGAATAAGCAAAAAAAGAAATGTAATTTTAAACTTCTTTTTAAATATATCAATCAATAAATCAATAAATATATAGGTAGCTATATATGTATATATACATACCGCATCTAAATCGACGTGTTTTTGAGCTAACTGTTGACGTAATGCTCGAATTTGTATCTTTTGTCGATCTATAATTTCTTTCAAACGTATCATAAGCTGTATCTCCTCAACACTTGTTGAATCTAAATATTTTTTTTCAGAAAAACAAAGACCATAAATGCATATGAGACATCATAAAACCAAATGAAAAAGAAATTTAAAAACTGAAGAAAAAATCTTTTAGGTTAAAAGTGAATCGAGGGAAAGGAAATGGAAACAAACAATTTCGTTATTTGGGAAAGGTGAAATTTCCCAAGAATTTCCCTTTAGAAATTCAAAGTATTTAGATCACGATACATATATGTGGTCTGCTTACTACCCATAAATGGAGATCAAGAAATTCAGTATAATCGCCTGACAACATATACTACTGAATAGTTGGTGTAAGTAGTAGTTGAATACCACTCACACATCAAACAGCAAAGCGTGATAGTCAGATCAAGTTTATATAAATACCGGATGGTCATTTGGCTCATTTGAACACAGAGGTCATTAGTAGTGTACTTGATTATGGGTAAGATTTTATTTTGATAAATCACACAGTGTTGTAAAGTTACAATAACCGATGACTTTCTGAGCACAAACTATTGCTTATAATCATATCAAGTTACTGACATAACTTTGTTCTTTCATTTATATACATGTGTAGAATCGATTAGATATTGGAATAAAAATCAATGTGAGATAATGTACATTCAGAAATAATAATATGAGTGTTATTGATCAATTGCAATCAGATGGGAAGAAAGACGAGTGTTTTTATGGTCATAATAAGTAACTTGTTAGAATGTTGTGATTTGCTTGAATTGAAATAGAATTTTGAGATTATTTATTATCCTCCCCTGATTTGACCGGCGCTGATAATATCTTCCATATTTATGGTGTTTGCATTGAGTCATTCCTACTGCATGTATTGGGTTTAGACTCGATGAACAAGGATTCAGTAATCAGTCTCTCTCTCTCCACCTACATAGATTACTTTGAATTTTAACCCTCTCTCACTCTATTGTGTGGTTGTGTGTTAATGCATGCAGTGCAATTGCTGACCATTTTCCTACATTACTTATCTTTTCCGGGTCGACCATTCTTCCCTTAGCTAAATTCTTATGTTCTGATAATCTGACTATCCCTGACCTACTAGTTTGACCTATGTAGTTGATCTCACAGTCATTGCAGGGTAATTTGTGAATTATATTATTTTGTTTAATTGGGTCCACCGGGTCTTTTAGCCTACAGAGCTTGTCTCTGAGTGAGTTAGTAGGTTTGAATGCCACCCTAATTCCTGCTTTATTGAGAATCCTATGTAGGGGCCTCAGATGTCCCTTCCTTATATGGTATAACAGTAGATGACTTATATTCTTTCTTATTTGTGTTATCATTAATAGTTTCACCATTATTTTTAATTTGCTTTTGGTCTTTACTGATCAAAATAAAATCTTATCCATAATGGAGTTATACTCTACCACAGTGCCCAAGTTTTATACTTATATCAGTAGTGTACTTGGTTTGAATCAACTCGAAAAGAGGCGAATCAGTTCAACTTCACTCGAATTTTGATCAGCTAGTTATTCAAACTAGTTATATACACAGAATCAAATAAACATCAAAAACAGTAATACAATCAATAAAAAGTTTTCTGATTTAGATTGGTACTGAGAAAGAAAATTAACACTTCAATGAAAAAAACAACTATCAAACAAATATTTTAACCTTAAAAACAAATAAAGCGAAAATCCCAGTTTTAACAATGACAAGACAGTTAGCGAATCAATCTACATTGTATATGTGTATACACTTCTTAAATAACTGTACAGCTTTGAAGTGAATTCACAAAAAAGAGATCTCTTTGCTGACTCAATTGTTCTTAGCCACCTGAAGAAGCCAAGTCTGTGTGGTTAGAAGGAATTCATGTAGTCACTTTCCTTACCTTGGCGATTATTATTTTATTATAAAATAAAATGACAATTTCCCCTCTCCCGCTATATATTATTTGCCAGTTATTATTGTTTTAACTATTTTATTATTCTACCTATTTCATTTACCCCTCATCTACTCTCGTCTTTAGAAGTTAATTGGTGGATGGTGACTAGCGGTGGAATCCAGGATGACGCACATTTCGTCCTATTTGGGACTCGTCATCTTAATGTACCTGCATTCCGCAGTGAGTGATGATGTTCCCACCGAAGCTCGGACCCAATGCACCTAGTTTCAAACGCCAAAGCCTTATTCACTAGACCACTTGGGCCACCTGTTGTGCAACGAGTCATATTATTTATTTAATTCAATTTTAGATTATCCCGTGGATTGATTGGACCGAAGTACTCGGTCTCAGGCTGACATGTCGGCTTCTTGTACAGATGCTTCGATGATATCTGGGCATTGAATAAGAAGTTAATTGGTTAATTGGATTACACTGCTAATCACCATCCACCAATTAACTTTTAATTACACACCCAGACACCGTCGAAGCATCTGCACAAGAAGCCGACATGACAACCTGAGACCGAGCACTTCGGTCCAATCAATCCACGGGATAATCTAAAGCTGAATTAAATACTCTTATCTTTACCTAAAAAATTATACATCATGTAACCCAGATGTTTAATTTCGACAAATATTTCCACCCTTGAATTGTCATATTAATTTTCTTAGCTAATTATCACCCCTTGCCTAATTTGACACGTTCAAATCAACTAATTATTTCGTTAACAAATTCATCGTCATCACGTATCTAACTCCACATACCTGAATATTAGCTTAGAATCAAACCACCTGTAACCAATCAAATCTCTGCAAGGCAATACACTTGGTTATTAACAAAATCAATCCTTAGAGAGAGAGAGAGAGTTCTCATTACAAGACAAACTCAGTAGGAAAGCCAATAAAAACTAGAATGTTGCATTAGATATTCACTGTTCGTTTGCTTTTTTTCACTGTAAAATGACAGATAAATAGGTGAATAAGTCAATTATTCTTATAAACCACTTACTGGTATTCAATACAAATCATATGTATCCTGGAAAATGTTGTTGATATAACACAAAGCGGACTGACACCACCAAGATGAAATGTTCATAAAGAGATTACGTATTACGTTCTAACAATGTTAATATTGATATTTAGTAAAGGCATAGTTAACTTTGTCTGTTATTATCATATTAATATTATTTCTTTAGGTTCCAAGTGGAACATAAGGTATATAGTAGCACACATCTCCGCCTTCATCACCTCTTCATACTATGTATTCCATGTCACCTTTAACACACACTGCTAAACAAATTATTTCTCATTCGGGTTCCACTAGAGGACTGACCTTGTGCGTGATGCTCCTGAACGATCTCCCCAGCATGTGTTTAATTCTTTCCATTTTCTACAGCATGTTTATTGGGTGATAGTTGCGTGGTGGGTTCGCTGACAGACAGCCAGGTTACTGACTTATCCTTCTTAACCTGTCATCAGATCTTCAGTAGAGAGCGAATGCAGCTGCTGATAAAAGTCTGAAGCATGTAGGACATTTTTTTTGCGACCCCCCAAATCTCTGAATCACATAAAAGACCTGACTTGACATGAATGCTGAAAATCTGGATCTTGTTCCTTATTTTGAGTGCAGTATACTTCCAAAATGATTTCAGATTAATGAAGGTCTAGCTTGCTTCTCCGTTTCTAACTGGCTTTGACATAGTCATTCGTGCCGTGTGTAGTTGAAAAGATGTACAGTAGAATTCGATAATTATAACCAAAATGTTAATACCTGCCTTCCTGATGTGGTGACTAAGCCCATACACGGCAATGATCCAACCAATTCAACTAGCTAGAAAGATTGTTCCTGAAGGTACACTCTCATATCCCAGAGATCACCTGAATAGAATTAAGACTAAAAGTAGTTGACGACAGAGTGTGAGTGGCTATAATAAAATTAGGGATCACCGGATAAAGTCTCAATGTATTGAACTTCAACAGTTAGGGTTTTCATTTAAAACGACATAAAATCCATCTGTACGTCATTCACTAATGACCAACGGACTAATGTTCAGTTTTTAGGTTTTCGCCATTATAAATGTACAAGAAATTCTCAAATTCAAAGAGGAGAGAAGAAACCAGATATTATGTGGTCTAAAGTAATGGAAAATTTACAAATTCATGGGACCAAACAACGTAAGAAGATAAGTATATGGTGAGCAGCCTACAGTAGTAAAATCACGACAAATCGATACATATTAACCTAATTAAAAAGATGAAGACGACCAATTGCAAGACGATAAGCTGTGAGAGTTAGTTCAGATGCACATTACAACCATTTAGAACACGGATGTGTTTAACATTCAGGTGACGAAAGTCACTCAACACAAAGAACAGTTTTAGAATGTGGATTTCACAGAGATTTGGGTTAATTTCAAGGTATATCTCGTCACGAACTGACATCAGTCAAAGAATTATTGAAAACTAAGGAACATTAAACAGCTGTTTCGTCTTAGTCTGGGAGTCTTCATCAGTTCACACCCACGATCCCACCAGGGATCGAACCCAGGGCCTTCAGATTATTAGACTAAGTTCATTGACCACTCAAACGCAAGTCACTGGATTTCTGCCCAAGTGGGTGGATGGTCAACGAGCTTAGTCTCATAATCCAAAGGTTCCGAGTACGTTTCCTGGTGGGATTTCAGGTGCGCACTGATCAAGACTCCCAAACTCGAACGAGTGACATAAAGACAATAACCTAAGAAGTAGGATTTTTTAGAATTCAGTCCCCTGAAACGAATTTTTCCATCTATCACTCTATGAAACACACTTGTTTTGAAAGGGTTAATAATCCTGGCCAGCTGAATCTAAGATCTAATGACTAAAAGTCGATTGCTGAGGTAAGTAAGCCCTAATATCCTAGCCTAACACGCAAGATAGTTTGACTTAGAAGCTCAAGAAAATTGCCATCCTTTGCCAAATTCGAATTAAAACTTCTTTAGTACGGCTTTACAGGAATTTGATTGACTCCTTGATTAGTCACCAACTGACTTCAGTTACAGACCCAGCAAAACTACGGAGTGGTAGAAAGCTGTTTTGTCCTGCTGTGGGACTCTTCATCAGTACGCGACCATGACCCCATCAGGGATCTAATCAATGGGCCTTCATGTCGCAAATTGAGCTCGAAGACCATTCAGCCAATGGAACGCAATCCAGTGACCTATAAATTCTAACTTCCACCGATTCACGATAGATAGCTATAGACAAATTTAACTAGTCTAGCAGTCACTAGCGACTGATTTCAAGAAAACGTTTCCTGGAGAAGTCATTGAAAGTAGGGTCTACAAAGTTAGGTGTAAGGACAAATACTCACCGATGACAATCGTTAGCGGTCTTGAATCGGCAGAAATTGGAATTCATGGTCCCTTGGGTTTTGCCCCAGTTGCTGAATAGTATACGAGCTCACCTAGTAACCTGAAGGTTACGGGTCCAATTCTTTCTGTGGCCTTAGGCGCGTACTGCTAAAGAGACCCGCGATACGGCAAAACAGATGTCCTACACTCCCTGGTTTTGCTACTACTCTAAATAAAATCAGTTCATGAACACTCTTGAAATGCAAGTGAAAATGACAACTGAAACATCATTGTTCAAAACTGTCCTAAAGACTACAAACCTGGAGAACAATTTGATTGCAATACAAGTACAGTGACTACAGTCACTGCAGGCAGTCTAATTTATACATATTATACACGCATATAAATTCGTTTGAAACACGATTTACACACACAAATAAACATATAACGATTAACTGTAAGTCACTTGCAAACAAAACAGTAAACAACTACTTACAGATTCAGACTAATAAAAAAGGAAGTAATTGAAAAATTTCAGATTTATCTGAATTATTAGTATGATTTTTTTTATCCATTTGCCTAAAGGTAAGAGTTAATATACTCACTTAAACACAAAAAACCTGAAGTCATTCAATACAGTCACATATTACGTATAATGTCACAGTTGAAGAAGTAATCCCCACTCCTGTTACTTTTACGGACAATTAGAAACTGGACACCATTATATGAGTGAGGAAAACTGGTTAGCACTATGTTAGATGTTATCTTATTCTCAGTGAGTTCACTGAATAATAACCAACCGACTCTTATATATTGATTATTATTTCCTTGGGTTCCAAGTGGAACATGGGGCTTCAACGGCACATCTCCACTTCGTCCCATTCTCTGCGGTCCTCTTCAACCCATAGGCTTTTATTTCTTCTTCACATGACATCCTCCATATCACCCTCAGACGCTGTACTCGTCATTTCCCATTCGGGCCTCACTCGAATGTCTGGCACACAGCGGTCTCCTCAACGTGTGTCTGGTCCATCTCTATTTTTTTCAGAATATTTGCTGAGCGATAAGTTCTTGGTTGATTTGTCCCCAGAGTTCCTTGGTACCAATTCTTTGTGACCATCTGACCTTCAGTATGGAAGCAACGAAAGATGCAGCTGCTGATAATGATCTGTTGGAAAAGCTTTTTGTGATGCACTATGTCTTTGATCTATGTAGAAGAACCAACTTACCATGGGTGTTGAAAATCAGAATTTTGTTCCTTATGCTGAATGCGGCAGATTTCTAAAATAATTTCAGAGTGATAAGGGTTTGTATAGCCTTTCCTATTCTGGCTTCCACATCCTCCTATGTACCAACTCTCTGTAGTTGAAACGATGGTGGCTAGATAATTGAATTACCTGTTTCAGATTTCTCCCGTTGATATTGACTGCTGCTTGTTGTTGTTATTCGTTGATTAATTTCATTCCTTGTCTTCTTTGTGCTAACCTGGATTCCTGTCTTCGCTGCTTTTTCTGCCAAGTTGCCGACTATCACCTGAAAGTCTTTTAGTTTGTGTGACATTAGACGTAAGTCATCCGCGAAATCCAGATCTTATACAGTCTTTCTGATAGGTCCAGCGTATTCCCATCTTCTCACTTCCCAGTGTTCCGCATAATTAAATCCTCCGCAAATACGAATAGCGTCGGTGATGGTAGGCAGCTTAATCTTACTCCTGTATTCACCTCAAAGGCTTGGCTGACTTTTCGTTTGTGAAACACCTGACACGTGGCATCGACATATAGCTGTTGAATGAGGTTGACAGAGGTTATAATATTGATTGCATAACACTTGTTTCTAGTGGTACATAGGTTAGTAGTTAGAACTCAATTACTCGAGACAGATGTTCCATACACAGCAGGCCATGTTATGTGAGGACTCAGGATACTACACTACTGGGTTATCGAAGTTGAGATAGATGGAGCGGGATCCTTACTCGGAACCTACTAAGTGAAAGTTGGGCTTTTTAATTGAATAAGTCTGACCTCCCTAAGTGATACATATCAGCTGTTTAAATCAGTGTAGGTGAGAAAAAGCTTTTGGATGCTATAAATAAATCACAGTGACACTGACTTCTCTTCATTTATTCTTATTGTGTTAAGTAATCACAGCCAAAGTTACTCAGTGCTATAATTTACTCTACTCCTCTCTCTCTCTGCCAGACCTTTTTTACAGACTGTCATGGTGTTATATTTTATAGAAGTTGCCAAAGAAATGGATTTCAGAGTTCATACGTGTTTGTTTGAACTCAGTTCCGGGAAAAGTTATTACATGTCCCAGGTTATGAACCATACAATTATTCTGTGAAGGCCGACAACACTACTCCCTAGTTGCCCAGTCCGAAGTAGATAGAATTGGATTCGAATCAAATTCGAACCACCAGCCACATCTCCACAAATAATTTGAAATTATAACAATTAATACTGAATTCATTATCTGTAAGATGCATACTCGCTGGTGATAAGACGCGATAGCCATACTAAAGACGTAGGGTATTCCTGATTAAAAGTAACACCAGTTCTATATTTTTTCAAATAATATTGTTGTACACTTGTCCGAATTATTAACAAAAAGAACCTGTAACTTATTGGTCGAAAGTCAAGTGTTTTACACATTAAATACGATCACAAATCATGACATCTGACTGAAATTAATCGATCATGGTAGTGTCGTGTGACTATCGTGTTACGAGTTACTTATTATTTGTTTATTGATTTCAGTACGAAAATTGTACACGCCAATAAATGAAGACATAAATGAAGGGTGAGAAATTTTTCACTGAAGAAAGAACATTTCACAGAAATATATATATATATAAAGAATCTACATCTATTTCACCACATTTCAACAAGACGTATAATACTTATATCCTAATTGACAGTGGAATGAATTGATCTTCACTGAAGTGAAATAAACCTCTCCACTTATAAGAAAAAGACAGTTATTTACTTCGGTTGTTGGTGAGTTTAGCAGTAGAATCCAGGACGCGGGTTTCCTTCTATTCGGGACTCGTCATCTGGCTGTACCTGTGTGGTGAGAGCTGTCTGCTAACCAAAATTAGTAGACAGTAATTTACGTCAATGTTTACGTCCCAAATGTTGGTCATGAGGAAAAAAACAAGAATAAAGACTAACTCAACAACCAATCACAGCAGACTTAGCATGGGTGGATACGACTGGCACAGATATCAACAGACTGTCCAACAAACGGTAACAAAGATATGACAGAAAAACCTTCAGCAGGAAAACAACCAATCAGAAAACGCTACCCCTCTGCTAACAATAACGAATAATAATGTACATAAAAATCTATAAATATCTGTTTATTTTCTTAACAGACGATCCGTTGCCTGGCCCTTATCTTCTGTCGTTACACCTGCATTCCCAATGCATGATAATGTTTCCAAAGACACTTGAACCCTGCACCCATCGCTTCAAACGCCAGAATGTTGTCCACTAAGCCATTTGAACCACGAGGACCACTACATGCACCATGGGTATCAGTTTAAGTTAGTTTGCAATTCCCGTTGACTACTGATTATGTCGGATCGAAATGTTCGGTCTCTATTGACATATCGGCTCCTTTTACGGATGCAAGCGTAACAAACTGACGAGTTACAAATAGGATGAAATGCACATCCTGGATTCCACTACAGGTCACCATCAACCATAATAACATCACTTTAATCTTGAGAAGTTGCTGAAGCATCCGTACTGGTGTGATATGATGTGCATTGACAAGAAGCAGTCAGAATCGAAATCAACATTTTCATTCAATAGCTGCAGATGTAGAAGCGTCTATTCCTGAAATCTGGATTTAGTTTACGTTGTGGATGTAAAATAGACTCACACTTGACAGCTTGTTAAACCTTGAGCCAGTTGCCAATCAATCAGAACAATTTATCCTCCACTGACTTAGTCGAACTTTAATATGGTTAAGAAGGGTGATTTTATTGCACAACCCCGCTAAGTGTAGCGTCGTAGTCCGTTGCTATGGTGATTTAATGACAAGTTATATTTTTTGTATGCTTTTTAAATGAAATTTCCCATTAACAGTTTTTTTCGTAATGTACATATTATTGGTGGCATTGCATTATATCCTTGAACTGGGTTACATTTGCTGCGCTGATATTGATTTCTGCACAATGTAATGGATTAAATGATGCAATAAGTTCAAAAGTTGAACGTATACTTTTGGATTTCCATGGAATCATGCAAGTATATTCTGGGTCTATTTACTGTAATTCTCTAATACTCAAAGGTTAAAACAGGTAGCAGCGCCACTTCAAAAAAGCGATATGCCGTATGATAGCCCGCCCCTTCTCCCGTTACACTAACACCCACAAAACAACAGATATCAAAAAGTTCGGTCCAACATAATCGACCTCCGGGACTTGCAAATTAGCTTATATACATGTATGTATAAGGGTAAGGGTGTAACCGATTGAAAGAAATAATATAACGACAGTCATGATTGATGTTTTAAGCAAAAATAAAATGGTAGGTGAGCTTCAAGTTTCTACTTAATACAAAAATGTTGGAGAAGGAGATATTCGGCAGAAAGGCGTAACATATGAAAGTCGATTTATTCACCTATTTATTCAAAAGATCAAAGGAATAAAATAAATAACTGTTTTCCGAAAAAGAAAGGACTGTAAGTATAATATTTCATTTTAACAATATCATGATTAAAAGCGTGCAGAATAACATATAAGTGTTATGACGTATTATTGGAATAATCATGTTTCTATGTGAACAAAAATATACTCTGTGTGTGTAAAGACGTATAATGGTCTATGCATAGTTATATGAGATAGACTGAGAGATCAGCACAAACACATTGTTGCCATTATAATGCGCAGTAGTGGAATCAAAGGTATTAAATGTTTATTGTTCATTTCTCAATGTTAGAAGAGATGAATCGATAGGAAGCTTTGGATCTAGTTTTCGTGACTTTTGGTATTCCTCAGCAAGACAGCATCTATACTCTTCAGACAACTTATGCTCCCTGTTTGAATAGAAACTGTATCAATTGGAAATGGATTCAAAACCGTTTATCATTACTATAATTATTATCCCCTTGGGTTTCGAATAAAACCCAGGAGTCCAACAGTACATCTCTCTGTCTCATCCTGATCTCTGTATTTCATTTTACCTGGGTCAACAGCTGCTAATGTGCTTTCATTTCGTCCTCAAACGATGTCCTCCATGTCACCTTCGGACACCGCCTGAATCCCCGTTTCCCATTTAAGTTCTACTCAGGTGCCAGCCCTGCAGGCAATGTCACTCAACGGTACGTATATCCACGATGTATCTTTATTTCCTTAGGTATATTTGATGGGTGAGAGATTTTTGTTCGGTTCACTATCACAGATCCTTGTTAGGCATGCGCAGCACGTGACCTAGCCATCTCAATCTATGTAACTTTATAGCCTCGTCGATTGATTTTCCCTGTTTGCTCAGCACTCTGCGCCTAACGTCAACATTACTTAACTTATTATACCACCTAACGTGAGAAAGAGATCGTAGACATCTATGATCGAAAGCAGTCAACCTTTTCATGCCTTTAACTCGTATTGGCCATGTTTCAGTGCCATAGAGAAGGACGGAGCGAACTGCTGAGCAGTACACACGTCCCTTGGTTGATAGCCGAATGTCACGCCTACGCCACAGAGGGTGTAAGTTAGCGAAAGCAGCTCGAGCTTTTTGGATCTGTGATGAGATTTCGCCACCAATCAGTCCGTTGGTGCTGATACAACTTCCCAAATAGGTGAAGTGGTCAACATGTTCTATCACTTCACTCCCTATCACTAAGTTAGGGGTTGACGTGGTCCAGTCCTGTAGCAGCATCTTACATTTTACAGGAGCAGGCGAATCGCATGCCAAACATACGAAGATTGCTGCTCAAGGTGTTAAGAAGACTCTACATTTTGTCAGCATCCTCCCCTAACAGGACTATGTCATCTCCATATTCTAAGTCCATAAGACTAGTCCCTGGCAACTTGTTGTGTACTAGCAGGTTAAGAAAAATAAGAAATGTTGAGAGTGGGGCGAGCTACTCTACTCCAAAAAATCAACCAAATAGTTGGAGAAAGTTCAAAGAGCAGAAAATGTATTTTAAATGTTTACCACTAAGCTATTCAAGACACATTGTAAGCGTGTTCTCCGTAAACGCGTAGCTGAGCATAGGACGACGAAGTCTTCAGTGAGTGAACACCTTCTGGAGTCAGGTCATTCATCCCCAAGTGATTTATCCTTCAAAGTTATTTACAGGACCAAATCCAATCACTCCAAAAGCTTACGTTTACTCCACTTATGCATAGTCGAAGCTCTAGTTATATACGTGAACAGAAACCTAAATTCTGTGTTCAAAAACATTTTGTTAAGCCCCTTTTTTTACCTAAGTCATAATAATGTTATTTTATTTTATTCTACCACTTGAATTCATTCCACTTCACTTCATCTTCCCTGTCTTTACTGTTATCATCATCGTATCATTAATTTTTTAGACAACATTTGACCTACAATTTTAAAATCTTCCTACCAGTTCACTTATTTATTAATCTTTGAAAGTTTTTTAATTCAACCATTTCAATTCTACCCGTCTTAGTACATCATTTTAATTATCTTTATTCTTATCATAAGTATATTAAGTGAGCAATTTCCAGTGTCACTGAATGCCTTTTTCCGTAATATATATAAATACGACTGTACCATTGCTTGAAAATGAAGCCATTGAAAAGAGATATTTCTTCGCTGAACAAAAAACTGTGTTTCCACCCCCTATGAATTAATGGGTATATTTTGCGACATTCAAGACACATTTGACTATTTACCTCCATACCGCTGTAAAACCTAATACTAGTTGGCTGTTGTAAATTCAGAGGTGAAAAGACATTACACATAAAGAACAATAACCTCATATTCTTCAGATTGACGTGTAAATGTCGATTGTCGTCGATATTATTACAGAGGAAGACCAGAAATTTACTAAAACAACACAAGAACAAAAAAAATAATGGAAAAGACACTGTTGGCACACCTAAAATAATCAGCAATTCCCTTCTACTTGTTGACTATATTACCCAATATTTTAAGTGAACTGTGTTTGATTACTAAACAACAAACTTTTATAGAACTTATCAGTACTATGCAGAAAAAACAAGAACTCAGAAAAGTCACTAAGTCCTTCACTTATTTAGGAAACATGGTTTCAACTACAGGCTAGTGGAATGGATGAAGATGCCAAAGCTAGCCAGCCGGAATCGGAAAGGCAAGATAGACTTTTATCAACCAGAAAACAGTTTGGAAATCTTCTGCACTCAGTTAGCATGAAGAACAAGATTCAGATTTTCAACAGAAATGTTAAGTCAGTCAGTCAGTTCTTCTTATGGATCAGAAACCTGCACTGCGTGTCAGTCACGAAAATGATTTCCAACAAGTTACGGACTTTTATCATCAGCTGCCTTCATTGGCTCCATACTGAAGATCAAATGGCCAACCAGTCAGAAACAGTTAGCAACAAGAAACTCTGCCGACTGCTCAACAAATATGTAGGAGAAAATGGAGATGGACCGGGCATACATTGAGGACACCATGCGCCAGGCCCTTCAATGGCGGGGGGTGACATGGAGACCATGCGAGAAGGAGATGAGAGATTATGGGCGATTGAAGACCCAGCTGAAGAGGACAGAACCAAATAGAACAACGTAGAAATGTGTTGTTGAAGCCCTATGTCCCATTGAGAACCAAAGGGAAAAGGTAATACTACAAAAATAACTAAGTACCAGATACGCCACAATACAAATTTTTAAGATGAATGTTTCAAACAGCAGGTTTCTGAGTAGAATTAAACTAAGAGGTCACAACTGACGTCTAGAGACTATAGGGAACAGCCTAGAAATAGTTATAGTAGTAGGCAGACATTTAAGCATTTCTTTAAAACCTTTTGCATGTTGTCATTCTGCTGACATCCATCTGCTAACCTGTATAGTCTTGTTTAAAAAAAGGAGAGTAAAAAGTTAACCAAATAGACATAAAAAGGTCAAAACAACTAAACTTGGAATCTTACTTCCTGAACTAGTTGGAACAGGTGACTGAGAACTCGAGGTTTCTTTATCTTCAATAGCATCTTTGAGTTGTTTATTTTCTTCTTTCAACTTTTCAATTAATTGAAGTAGTTCTTGAACTTCAGAATGCCATGTTTCTTCAATTTGCTCTAATTCCTTGAAGAAGTAAAAAACCAATAATAAAATCAGGAATAATAAACGGAACAATTTCTTGAAATCAAATTTGCAATCTTCACAGTTAAAGATGATTATTCCACTATAGTTTCCTGTAGAAAACGAGACTATTCAGACTACAGTGTGTGTGCGTGCGTGACCTGCTTCACACCACAAGTGGTAATCAAGAAACAAAGTGTAAGTGCATGAAACTATATACTACTGAATATTGATTGAGATGAGTAGTTGTATACCGCTCACATCAACTAGTAAAGCTTGCTAGCCAGATCAAACTGTGTAAATTACAAACTGCGAATTCAACTTGAGATATTACCAGTTTACCCAAGTAGCTAGCTAGAATTCGAGTGGTTTGAACTGATTCGGCTCTTTCAGTTCAGTAAAAATGCATACACAGCTTATGGTCTCGACCCCAAACGAGAGAAACAGCTGTCCAGTGTTTAAATCACTTCGAACTGGCTACCAAGCACGACTAACTAATACTAGTGGTATACAACCAATCACCCCAATCAATATTCAGTAGTAGTACTGGTATACAGGAACAATTTCTGATAACAACTCTTCGTCATCGTAATAACGTTTTTTTATTATAGCTTGATTCCATACAGTATTTTTAGTACAAGTATGGAATTTTCAGCATGTGATATCAGTAGCCCAAATTTTGCAGGCCGACCATTGATATCAGGTGTTCATCGTCAGTGAGTGTCCTAACCGCTGTGCTACCGACGCAGGTATTCATATTCACATTTTATGAACATTATGCTGGCATCCAGTTCACTGGAAAATTCCTGTAGTGCCTAACTGTTTTACAGTACCATGATAGTAGAACCACGATGCAATGGCGCACTCTAAAAGGGTGCATTTCACTAATAAATAGTTATATTTCAAATAACATAAATTTATAGCCTTTTTAGTCTTGAAGTTATTGGAACTGTGTACTGTTGAGTATTTTCAAAGTACAAACAATTACTCGGTAGTTAATGCTTTAGTAACTCAAACACTGAAATCTTCAATATCTTGGAGGTTATAATCCAGTTTCACTGGAAAGAGATGCCTCACTTGAAATATCATTATTGTTCGACAGCATTATTAATAGCATGCAATAAGTTTCACTGACAGTTTGTTGTTTTATTTCACTGACTGCATGAGGGCTGAGATACCGCCATGGCGCCCATACGAAAGCAGGTAGTTGTCTTAAGGGACCATCCCTGAGTCTTTGACTTGGAGTTTAATTCGTAAGGCAGCGAAGCGGCGTTAAGAGCTACTTTCCCATAGTTAACAGTGACCATTACAGGTTCACATGCCATTTGATCCGATTGGATTCTGGAGCCTATGTACCTCATAGTAACTGCTTTTAGTACAAACAACCTTCCTGACATAGTAGGACCTGCAGGAACATGAGTCCAGCCAATTTAGCTTGTTTGGTCACTGTGGTATTCAAGCCCGACCACCACGACAAGGTAGCAGTTATCGGCCAGGAGTTTCACTGGACAAGTATAAAATATGAAATCGGTGACACTGGTTCCGCAAAGTAATAATAACGATGATAACAGTAGCAAAAATAGTACAACTCAGCAGGAACCAGCGGATCTAACTGATACACTGATTGACAAATCGAGAAATAACTTCTTAAGAGGTTATCAATTCAAGTCTTTACATTTCAAAAAGAAGAAAAAGGAGGGAGCACAAATAGAATGATGCTGCAATGAACAAACATGTATGTCGAAGAGAACAATCCAGTGAAGATATTTTGAATCTCTAGGGTAATAAAAAGTGAACGCATTTACGCCCCTATAGTCAACAACTTTGATTCCTATCACCAAGGTTCTCCATTTGTTTTTCATTTTTAGTATCACAGAGACTGCAAACAAGAAAACCACAGGATCCTGCAGGATTCTCACTCCATGAACTGATCTCAGCTTTTTTGAACTTTGATCAAGGCTTACTTTTATACAATTTAATACTACTGTTAGGCCGCATTGCTATTTCAGTTAGGTGATGATTGGAGATGCACAGCACATATCTCAGTTACTTTATTTGCTCAAGATTCACAATGTTATAATACGGTGAATACTCTTTCTAATAAACACTCTAGGCTCAATTTCAAATTTTCTTACCATGTGATTCCATTACACACGTGAGGAATGAGTCTAATACACTAGACTTTGAATAACAGATCAATTAGAAAAACGGAGCAAACATTGTGTACACTGGCACAATCGTGATTAACCTTCAGTTAATTTGTCAGTGTAAGAGTAAAATCTAATCACTATGGTAGGATTATCCATTATGTCAATTTCTTTTATATAACACAGTAACATGTAACCTAAAATTATGTTGCATTCTAAATTCTGAGCTAACAACCGATGACTCCACGGATCAGTATCACCTTTTATTTAATATCCTAAATCCCTACAAAATAACTGTTGAAAATTAATATGATTTTCACCAGTGACTGACTACAGGATGAAATCGCCTACAGCTATAGTGAGGAGTCATGACGATTGAAGTCTACCAGGTTGGTTGTGACGATGAATACTCGCCGATGACATTGGCTAATAGTCGTGCTAAAATTGCGAGCAGAGAGAAGTTACAATTCACGAGTTATTGAATTCCAGTTCATGTGGTTGAATGGCCAATGAGTATGACGTCGTAACCTGAAGATCCCAATTTCGATACCTGGTGAAGTCGTGGGTGTGCAATGTGAAGAGTCCCAAGCTGGAGCGAAACAAGTCTCGTTGGTCTTAAATAGTTCTTTAACTTATATTAATCCATGATAAGACTTAAAACAAATGGAATGCCTACAAATAAACTCTTGAAAAATATGTGGCTTTTTGTCAAAAATTCTTTGAATCTTTAGCACAAATGACTAAAAGGTTTGCTGTCTAGACGAAAATGAAATCAGTTCTCATAATTTTACTTAAAATTCATCAAAGAAAATGGAACCAAAATACATAAATAAGTGGATTTAATAAGACGAGAATAAGCAAAAAGCAACCAAATAAGATTGTCTTAAGCCTAAATTAGCAAACATCACTTTCGGCAAATAGGACATCTTACAAAACTTAACAACTCTAAACTTTTGGGAAAATCGAAGTAAAAATAAGTAATGATTGCGAATTAAGAACGTATTTCAGCAAACTACGAATTTGAAACACGCGACAAATAACACTTATATTCTGATGCAATTCACCAACTTTTATTACGACACAAACACCTGTATACTTTAGTTAAAGTGCTTGTCGATGACCAAGAAGAAATCTCACTCAACGGCTGATAATCACATAATTTACCTATTTTTATATTTTAGATAAAATAGGTAGTTAATGCCCGCTTGTGCTAACATGGAAGTTTACTGAAGTAGGTGATTCCTAGTGCACAGTTATAGGAACCATTCATCTTTAGTAGTTCATAGTGCTCAGATCTCTAATTGATGGCCTGGTTTAGCCTTTTTTAGCTACGCATTCATTCTGCTAGTTATAACAACCAAACTTGACTACTCAGTATTATTTTAATCCATTGTGGGTCGGCCACACCTTTCGCCCGGAGTTGGATCCCCGGCCGACTCACTCCTTTACCTCGCTAGGCTGGTAATAAGACTGGTAAGGAGGGAAGGTTTAGTATGAGGCTAGCTACCCCATCTCGTAAAAATGAACACCACTGCTCCGAAACTTCAAGCCTCTAGCTTGAAGCCCTATGCTCCACTGGGAACGTAAAGGAATAAAAAATTTTTAATTCAGGTGGTTTACTAACAAATGTTATGAAATGATGAAATACACAAACCCACCTTTTTGTGTCTATTTTGATCTTCTTTTCGATCTAATTTCTCAAGTTCTAAACGATGTACAGCAGTCTGAAGAGTTATTATTTCTCTTCCTTCTGATTCAAATTTTGTAGCAAAGTCTTCCAGTTCTTCGAGAACACTTATCACTTTAGGCATTAAGTTGGACACTGAATAAGGTCCATACTTATCGATGATGGTCTCGAATTCTTTGCCAATTGAAGCAGCTATGTCGTAAACATCGAGAACAGTGATCGACGGTGTTGACGGACGTTCATTCGACACTTCAGGGGGAGGTGGAGGAGAAGGAGCAGCAAGTGCCTTATCTACACCCTCCAGACTGAAGCGGCGAATAAGTCCGGAGGAAGTATCAGGATGAGACAACAGTTTGAAAGAACTACTTAAAAATTGAAAGAGTTTGAAAATTTGTAAAAATAATTTTGTAAGATCAATTGATTTTTCGAATTAGTTTTAACAGAGAATCATTACCACATAATTTAACATTTTCAAGTATCAAAATCAAAAGCATTTCGTAAATAGGAATTTAGGGTGACAATTAACCCAAGATTTGCATATTTATTAATTTATTAGGAACCATGCCTCTAGATCTGGAATGATAACAGATTACATCAATATACAGTTTGTTTAAATATATTAAATTGAACGTTGGAGTGTTTAAGAGAAAATTGTCTCGAAAGGTTTTGGAGTAAGAAGGGTTAGAAACCAAACGACCGTAAAACCGCTGTAGATAAGGTTTAGAAGTGTTAAAAAGGACAGAACCGTGGTCCTACATGATTGAAAATGACTTATTGGTCGTCCATTTACGTCCATAATTTCTGTTATTGATTGTTGATCTTGCAGTGTAACATATGAACAGTGTCGATTTCACTGTCATTCCAAACACACCAACATTTAAACCCCGCATATCGCACCACAAATTGGTTTTCTGATTCCCGCATAGTCTTCCTTGTCACACTCTTCTGCTTACTCACTTATTTGTTTATTTTTTACAGGATCTTTCTTTTACAAAATTCATATTTTTCCAATAGTTACATGATTACTATATCACTTTCTACCCCACCGGGAGACTAACAGAAAAAACGACTAGTTCCAATCACAGCTGTACTAGTTTTAACACACTGCAAACTACAAATATAACCGACCTCCCATACAACTATTCCACTCAGGGTCTACCAAAGCTCCAGCAGGCAAGTGACTGAAGGAGCTACGCAAAAACCCGTTAAGCAGAAGGAGCTACTATCTTACTAGCAGGAAAGTAGCTTAAAAAATCAACTCAATCAGTGCTATCTTGTAAGAAGGATATTGGAAATTATATATAAATATTCATAAAAACATGTTATCTTCCTGTTCTTATTCATAGTTACAGTCACCATTCTACCATATTCGTGCAACGTACTTAAGACAATTCGAATAATCTAATACTCAACCAGAAAACATAAGGTCAGGTTGTTTTGTGCCTCTTCAAAAATGCATTCAAATAATTACTTTACTGTGTTTTCGAAGGGTGAAATAAATGTTACAAATAGACTATTATTTGCCCTTTTACCACAATGCGCGATAAAATGACCATAAATTGGGAGTCGAAAAGTAAATTGAATGAGAAAATGTTTGAACTAATCACAAAGATTATTTATTCGCTAGCTGGTTCACTTAAAAAACAAAAGGGTTTTGTTATACCGATCCGCACAAATACCACTAGTGGCAAAATCAAAAATATGGTAGGCAAAAGCTTTCTTGAAACAAGAGACTTCGGCGCATCTTAAGTAAGAAACATTTTTGTCACAATTTTGGAATTTGGGTTACTTCTGGACTAATTATTATTATAAACTTAAAAATAGGCTAAATGCTTTTGCGAATATATATATATATATATATATATATATATACATGCATATAGGTAGTGTTATTAGAAGACAAAGTATACCTGAAACATATAGTGTTATCAAATACATTTCGAGCAATCTGACTAGATTGTGTTATCAATTACAATTACATTTACGGTGCGTCTGTGGCATAGCGGTTAGGTTGCTTGCCGTTCATGCTCATGGTCCGGGGTTCGATCCCGGCCGACCCACTCCTTTACCTCGCTAAGCCAGAAATAATTCTGGTGAAGAGGAAAGGTTGGGCATGAGCACAGCAACCCCACCCTGTAAAAATAGAAAATGCTACAGAAACTTCAAGCCACTAACTTGAGGCCCTATGTTCTACTGGGAACGTGAAGGAAAAAAATTAGTTCATTACAATTTTAGATATTTCTTTTTCACACATAATAACTTGTCAAGTTAATTTGTGCGTGATGTGACTGTTCGAAATGTACTGGGCAAATATATCACATTCTTTAGATAGACTGTGTTTTCTAACAACACTACTGACACTGTTTGCAGGTAGTACACTAATTATACAATTATAATTATTTTGAATACCCACTAATATTTATATATTTCAAATGTATGTAACACTTGAGAATTTCGAATAAATTGAAGCAAAAATAAAGTAAAAACTAAGCTCTGCGGCAGTAATGCCATACATTCTACTAAAATGGCTATAATTCTAGTTAATTTCTCATGTCTTTTTCATTTAGTAATAGCATTCAAGCAACTTTATTGGTCGTTTGTGACGAGTTTATTCAGTAGAATTTAGTTTTAATGAACACACAATGCAACTTGAAATAACAAATATCTGAACAAGTACCTTAATATCGAAGATGCACAAAAAAGGTCCCCCAGAAGTAACGACAACACCTAATTACGCGGCTAAAGTTCATGGAACCGTGTTTTAATAGGTAGGATTTTTCGATCATTTCCAAATAGTAGTTCTTGTTCCTAATACACACTTTGTGGCTCGAAATAAACATTTAAATTTCTGAAGACATAGTGTAAAAAGAGACTATACACCATTTCTCAGTGGAGTTAACCCGGAAATCCAATATCCAGTATCATATCTACTTGCCACTGCAAACCAGTTTGATTTCTTCGACCTCGCTTCTTGGTTGCGAGGCAAAGGTTCCTGATTTTCGGTAAACTTCTGCGTAGTTCTTCCCGCCACTCGACTGTCATAGTTCTGGTCGATTACTAAAGGGAGTTGTATAGGCATTTATTATGTGTAGTTTGTAGTATGTGGTATGTTAAGATCGTGTGGCTATTGTGAACTGAGTTGATTCTTTCACCCGTTAGTCGTGTCGTCGAAAAATGGATAATAATAACAACAGGTGTGCTTAGTGTAGGTTAAGTAGACCTAAAAAGAAAAAGAAAACTTAGACAGAGAACGAAATTTAAAGTACATGTAGTACATACATAGATTTTTATATGACATACATGCCAATTATAATATTACTAGTGTGAGGGACGTAATATCTAGGGTAGTCAAGAGAGTAAGATAAGTGAGGATGTGAAAAACCGATGAGTTTGGGTGTCTTTCCTTTAATAGCGTATAAGATTTTAAGGGGAAGGCTGTTTAGACGCAGTCCTTGTGTCACTATCAGATCTTCGCTTAAAGCTGTCCATGGACGGTTCAGTATCTACATCTACCGACAGACAGTTCCAGGGCCAGCAAACTCTCAGTGAAAAGAAGTGATAGCGCACTCGATACCTCGTTCCCTAACGGATTCTAAAGAGGATTCCCATATCTACTTAATGGCAGAACACATTTGTTTGGGTGATGCTGCTCACTTGTTATCTTGTAGGCAGTAATCAAGTCCCCCTTAAGCCAATGGTGGCTAAGTGTGAAGATACCTAATTTCTTTAGCAGTCCATCCCATGGTTTGTTTTGGAAACCCATCACTCCTTTTGTTGTCCGTTTCTGGGCTCTCCTCTAAAGGTCAGCGTCTCTTCTGAGCAATGGGGGTGCAGTGATATTGAGCACTTCAAAGTGCGGTCTGACGTATGTTTTGTACAACCTTAGAAAAGCTCAGGAGTGAGTGTGCCCAACTGTCTAACTGTATCACCGCATATGCCCTCGATACATCCTCCGTGTAATTCACGCTTGTGTCAAGATTTTCCGTCAAATTATGACTTAAGTTACGCTTCGACATCGTGCAGGACAAGCCTTCGTCACAAATGGTGTAACTTGCATTCTGCAGTCTACAAGTGCGTGATTTCACTACCTTGCACTTTTTCAGGTTGAAAGTCATATCAGTGGCCACCACTCAGTCTTCCAGAAGCTTTAGCTTTGCCTGCAGCCTATTTGAGTCATCCAGACACTACTGCTCTGCAAATCCTTACTTTGTCAGCGGAAAGAAATGTCAGGCAGCTTTAATAAAAATCAAAACTCCAATGACCCTAAAATAGAGCCCTACAGTTTCCCGATGACGAACTGTGCCAGGATGATCGCACACGATTGGCCTTAGTGCTGAATTTCCTTTCAGCTAGATAATCTTCCAACCATGACAGAAGCGAACCCCTATACCTGTTTGATTTATTTTCTTTAGGAGATCATGGTGAACTCTGTTAAATACCTTCTTAAGGTCTGGGAAGATCACATGGACTGGAAAATTCATATCCCAGGATGATATCTGTAGCGGTAAATAATTCCCCAAAATTATTGACCACAGCAATCACTCACCATTGGATGCTGACCACCACTGTTTAAGTAGACTTGTTTAGCTGAAGGCTTCCGGTCAAGCATCCCCGCCATTTGGTACCCCGTCACGTGCATGATCACTAGCCAGCTAAGCGTTCGTCTCACGGCTTGTTTTGGTCCCGAAATATATCACGTAGTTTGGACGATCAAATATTGGCTTTTGCTTTGTTTTTGGTACGCGAGAGTAAATAGTTTAGATGTTGACCGAATCTCTTGTTCATCATAATCTCTTTTATCACTACCCATTGTTCCTGCTTGTGTAACTCAGCCCAGTCTACGGGCTATTCTTTGTCAGAAAACAGTTTGCGCATTTCAGCATAGTCAGCTTTATTACTGCGTCCCGCTGAAGGTTCTCGCAAAGAACAAATCATTAGGACCAGGTGTCAATGTAGTTTAAGATTGAACGATCAATTCATGGTTGTTTGCTCAAACCCAAATCCTCCATATTCTTCGCGGGAGTCATCAATACGGCAGTCATCGTCTTATCGTTCACTGTTCGTTGAAAGAGAGAAAACTATCAGAAGTATTGTTGTGATTTATTGTTATAACATTCAATGATATTCTGAAACTGGTAAAAGAAAGTGTCAACCAAGCTATGAGCAAGTTTTGCAGTGTATTGCATCCTACCTCTGGAATAGAGAATAATAATAATATATTTTATCTCTGGAGCAGAAACCAGTCATTTTTACAGGCATGAACATATGCACACTTATTAGAACTTATAGAATATATAATATGATTTGTTAATCTGGAAATAGGTTGAATACTGGTAAATGTGAGGGAAACATTCAAGGAGAAATGTACAAGTAAGGAAATAGATTATCTTCGAGGTCTGCATCGACCGAATAAGTCATAAGATATGGCATCAAATCTAAACTGTAATTGGAAAAATACGGCATGTCAGTTTCACGCGGGAATTATAAATGAATGTGCTAACTGTGGAAGGTGAGTAGCATTTTTCTACAGGTGCTGACTTGATACATAAGAGATGCAGAATGAACAATGATTATAAGCAAATGATTCATAAAGTGTTTGAAAGTCTATAAAACTTCAAATTCGCCGGTAAGTACAGCATATGTGTGACATTTCCACTTGTTTATGAGACCGACTTTGAACTTGTCAGCAGATTTTATAGTATAGGTGGTTCCTTTATTTACCGGTGGGCTAGCAATATCCCGAATAACTAGAGGATAGCAGCGCTGTATCAGTGCCTTCGTTGAAGGCAGTACCGTTTGTTTGATGATATTTCGATGATATTCTGAAACTGGTAAAAGATGGTGTCAATCAAGCTATGAGCAAGTTTGCCAGTATATTGCTAAGTTCATCGTTGGCGTTGTCATCCACAGTCAAAGGGACGTCCATGAACTCAGGTGTCTTATGCTGTGACTATGCCAGTATCGGTCTGTTTGAATGGACGAATGTCAATGGTGAGTTTATTGAGGATAAGCCAACTGTGTATGAGAGTGTAACTGTTAAACTCATTTGCACAAATAAACGCATTCCAAGTTTCAAGCTACTACTTGAACGTTATTATCTTTGGTGAAAATTACTCTGTTCCTACACTTGGTTGGTCAGATACATCGTATGTGTGTTCTTATAATAATAATAATTTATATTTTCATATAAACATATAAATTTACATGAAATAAATAAATAAATAAATAAATAAATTTATTCTCATGATACAGTACATGAGGGACGCCAGTTTACAGGCATCATCAAATTGTTACAGAAATAGGATCATATTATTCAGTCACAATTTACAGTCGATAGCAAAATATGTTTAACATGTACACTGGAGATTATACGTACACTTGATAAATGTTAATCCGAATAGTATAAAACATCCTTTTCACTTATGTACAATCATTTCTGTGCATAGTTGGAAAAATCCGCTAGATTTTCAGTGAGTGCAAAACATCAGGAAATACAGAAGTATTGTCTTCGCATTAACAAAAAAACCAGGTCTTTGGTGGATGGGTTATAAGTGCCTGGGAAAAAAATAAAGCTTGAAGTCAGTTTTCATACATAATTTTCTTGTGTACAGAATCCTTGATTTATAGTTCATTGATGTGTTATTTTGAAATCAGAGAAATGTTTATTTCATTGAAATAAGTAAATAGATGGATTGATTCTCATGGTACAGTACATGAGGGACGCCAGTTTACAGGCATCATCAAATTGTTACAGAAATAGGATCATATTATTCAGTCACAATTTACAGTCGATAGCAAAATATGTTTAACATGTACACTGGAGATAATACGTACACTTGATAAATGTTAATCCGAATAGTATAAAACATCCTTTTCACTTATGTACAATCATTTCTGTGCATAGTTGGAAAAATCCGCTAGATTTTCAGTGAGTGCAAAACATCAGGAAATACAGAAGTATTGTCTTCGCATTAACAAAAAAACCAGGTCTTTGGTGGATGGGTTATAAGTGCCTGGGAAAAAAATAAAGCTTGAAGTCAGTTTTCATACATAATTTTCTTGTGTACAGAATCCTTGATTTATAGTTCATTGATGTGTTATTTTGAAATCAGAGAAATGTTTATTTCATTGAAATAAGTAAATAGATGGATTGATTCTCATGGTACAGTACATGAGGGACGCCAGTTTACAGGCATCATCAAATTGTTACAGAAATAGGATCATATTATTCAGTCACAATTTACAGTCGATAGCAAAATATGTTTAACATGTACACTGGAGATTATACGTACACTTGATAAATGTTAATCCGAATAGTATAAAACATCCTTTTCACTTATGTACAATCATTTCTGTGCATAGTTGGAAAAATCCGCTAGATTTTCAGTGAGTGCAACACATCAGGAAATACAGAAGTATTGTCTTCGCATTAACAAAAAAACCAGGTCTTTGGTGGATGGGTTATAAGTGCCTGGGAAAAAAATAAAGCTTGAAGTCAATTTTCATGCATTACTTTGTGGTGTGCAGAATCCTTGAATTATAGTTCATTGTTGTGTTATTTTGAAATCAGTGATATGTTTATCTCATTTGATGTGCAATGTCATTGTTGGGAGTAAAATACATAAGCTTTAGACGCATTAATTAATGGATTTTTACTGCTTGTGGATATTTACTTCTCGTGAGGAAGGTTTTTGAATTTTAGTTGTTCCGACAGGAGTTGTGGATATTGACTGCTCAGCAACATTATGGATATAAGTTCATCACATTATCTCAGGAATGTTGGGTTGTAGTTGGTGATGCATATATGATGTCCGACGAGCGTACATCTGTCCATGTGATGTTGTGGTGAGTTATAACCTTTTTCATGTTGTCAGTTTATGTCCATTTTATTCCACTTATTGTGTTGGGTAGAAGTTTTACAAACGAAACTTCTTGTCTGTTTGAGGGTAAGTATCTTAATCGTTAATGTTTTATCTAAAATTATAAATATAGGCAAAAACAGCAGGTGTAGTATTTGAACTTATACATTAAATGGACCTATAATTTCGGAGGCTCTCAGATAGGAACTAAGACTACTGTCGTTTGCAAACTCGTGTAGTTTGTCGTTAAGCACTTTTTTGAAGGAAGCCAATGTACCTGCTTGACGCATTTCCATTGGTAGTATATTCCATATCTGTGCATACCTAATCAAATAAAACTTTTGCCTGGTAGCTGTTTTACATTGTTCAATAGCTACTGTACCCTTAGTGTGTCTTAGTTTGTAGACACTGTCATCTGAAAGTCGAATGCCATTAGTAGAGGTAAAAACTAAGTGGTTTAGAAGCTTATAGTAAAGTGTTAAGTTTAGTCTCAGGCGTCTTAGCCATAGTGTTTCTAATCCTAGGATGTCACATCTAGTGGAGTAGTTCGCACCATTTTCGGTTCCGAGTAATTTTGACGTGAAGTACCTCTGCACTCCCTCGACTTTCAATTTGTCCTCTATGCGTATACTACTATACATGAATGAACAGTAATCAAATAAAGGACGCACACAAACCTTGTACAACAGAATTCTGGACTCATTTCTGTAAAAGTTCCTGAGTAGAAAGCCGATAAGTCTGCGTGACTTTGACACTTGTTTGGAGATATGTTCAGAAAATGATAAGTCCATGCATGCCATTTTTACAGGTACGATCTAGCATGATATAATATTAAATCGTAGATTGTCTACAAGTTAATAATGTTTCAACAGTTAAATATTTGATATATATATAAATACACATTGTCTGAACTAGGCTGTATAGTTATTGAATTGTACAATTGTCCTCCAGGTTGAGCGGGAAAATAGACTTTGTTTCGTTTTCATCCCGTGGTTGTCGGCGTACGATAACCAACCAATATTAAGGTAAGTACAACGTTTACAACGGATTGAAAGCTGTTTTTAGAAAAGTAAAAGTGCTAAGGTGAATCAATAAAGTGTAATGAAATGGGTAAGTGCAAGTATCACTAATAAATGCATTAATATAGAAAACTCCCTAGGCTGACAACGTTCATTTGCAATGTATAATGCTACCCATATAGGTCTTGCCATCATGATGTCCACTTTTGGTTTTATTACATTTTTTCCTTATGTCTGTTTTTTTTATTTTATGCTTTTTTGTGCATTTGGTGCACAACCGTACCTCACAGAGAATAGGAATAGAATAAGTCGAATCAAATTCATAAAGAGCTATAAAATGTTAGGTTTAATGGGATACAATGAGGATTAAGTAAAGACGTTATTAGAAAATGAATCCGATAAGACATTGTGAAGTGATATTTAAAGATCCGATAATGGACAGCAAGTTAGTTTATAAGATGCCCCATAATTCTGTGCAGAGCCAACGTGATCGCATCTCAACAGTAGGCTGAGCGAATGGTATATATTTAAAGGCAGAAGCATGATCTGTTTAGGCGTTCATTATTATCTTTTTCAAGATAAAGATCTAAGCCCTCATAAAAATCAGAAATATCTCGAGCCTTCAAATTGTATATTGCTGTTCCTGCAGAATGGGGCGATTCACCTTAGTGACCCCACCATATCTACTGATCAGCTAGCGCCACCCTCCCTCCTTTTATGATGTTAGGCTCTGAGACTATGATTATTATGACTACCGCAAATATATTGCTTGGTACCAGACATGTTCGTACCTCATATTCCATCTCCCTAACCTTCTTAATGAGTGCTTCCAATGGGTCTCCACGTACATTTTTATGAACATATTATATGTGTGTGCATGCGTCTCAATGAACAGATTACTTTATAGGAAATTAAAATATTAAAGAGTAAAAAGAATAGGTTTTGTGAATAGTGGGGCAAGATTCAGCAGAACACTATAGTTAGGGTTCAATGTAGGTAGTATGAACTGAAGGTAAGGTCGGTTGGCAGGACTCAGTGTACTAAATTATCATTACAGTCCTATATGTAGTAAGCATTTGACATTGCAAAGTAACCTGTCTACACATATTATAAAAAGATATTAACACTGAACCAACAAAATTTAGCATTTGGTTAACAATACTGCAGAAGGGTAGTTAGTCTTACAGTGGGCCGTAAAGTAAATCAACCTATATATGAAAGAGTATAATCAATATTATAATTCGTATTATCAAAGAATACATTAGGATCAATAACTGAGTGTTATGAGGGAAACAAGCGTGGTAAACCAAGAGAACATTTGCTGCATAAATATTTTAATCATTTTAAGTATTTTAATGACAATCTAATTTCAAGAATAGAACATGCATAATTACTAAAAATTATTATGTTAGTCTAGGAACTAGTGTTCTTCCCGTAGTTAAATATTGAAATGCCATTGTTTCACCACTCTACCAGCAGTTGAGATCATTTAGTCTGGCTAGGGTGAACATGTTAATATGTTTCTCTAGGCTCCTTTTGAAACTGTCAAGCCTTTCACAGGATCTAATCTCGGAAGGTAGTTGGTTGCAAAGTTTGTAATATTTAATGGTGAAGAAGTTAGTTCTAGCGATGAGTTTATGGGTGTTAATCTTGAGAAGGTAGTCATGGTTACGTAGTCCATACGATTGAAGATTAGCCCACGACGTTATGGATGAGTTACTGTTACAGTGCCTTCTTATAACTTTGAATAAGTGAAATAAATTGCACTTCACTCTCCTTAACCATAAGGGTTCTAAGTCCAGTCGAATACATCTGTCAAGGTATTCTATTTGCTGATCATAGCCTAATATGCGTTTCGTGAGGAATCTTTGGACGCTTTCAACTTTTTCCTGTCAGCTGATTTAAAGCTACTGTATAAGTGGGCACAGTATTCAAGTTTGGGGCGAATACATATCTTGTTATTATTGTATCCTTTAGTTCCTAGAGGAACATAGGGCTACAGCTGCGTACCTCCATTGCCTTCTGTTTTCTGCAAACTTTTTCACTCCGCTCCAGGTCTGTCTACGTGCTTTCATCTCCTTCTCGCATGACCTCCTCCAAGTCACCCTTGCACTGATGACCAACTCGCCGCCTCCCTTTCGGGCTCCACTCGAGCAATGGCTTGTCTAGTGATGTCACTTGATAGTTTCCTCAGAGTATGGCCAATCCATCTCCATTTCTTCCTGCCTATTTGTTTCACAATCGGTTCCTGGTTGGTTCGCTCCCAGAGATCCCTGTTTCTGATCTTTTCTGGCCGGCCATCTGATTTTGAGTATTGAGCGAAGACAAGTGTTAACGAAGGTGTGAGGTTTGTTTGAGATGCTCTTTATGACTCGCCAAGTCTCTGATCCGTATAACAAGTAGCACTGACTGACTTCACATTGGAGTTGAAAATCCGGATCTTATTTTTCATGCTGAGTGCTGTTGACCTCCACACACACCTGAGAGTAGTGAAAGCTTGCCTTACTTTCCCAATCCTGACTGCTTTGATATCCTCATCATTTCCGTCCGCTGTAGTTGAAACGATGCTTCCCAGGTAGGTAGGTGATGGAGGTTGTTCCTTTCAGGTTCTTCCCATTTATTCTGGCTGATTGTTGTCTGTTGTTGTTGCTGTTGGCCAGGAATCTTCATCACCTCTGTTTTATCTATGTTCACCTGTAGTCCTATCTTCTCTGGATGTTTCTTTTGCCAACTTGTTGCTTTTCACTGGCACATCTTTTAGTTTGTGGGAAATCAGACTTATATCATCATCGGCGAAGTCTAGATCCTCCAAGCTTTTTGTGTCCATTTTATGCCTGTTTCCTCATTGCCCGTTGTCTGTCGCATTATCCAATCTACTGCAATCAGGAAGATCACTGGTGATAGTAGGCAGCCTTGTCTCATTCCCGTCCTCACTTCGAAGGATTCCGTAAGTTTCCCGTTGTGGATTACTTGGGATGCAGAATTGTCGTATAACTGTTGGATGAGATGTATAATTGTCGATGGCACCCCGTAGTAGCGAAGTAGTTGCCAAATGACCTCTCGATCGACGCTGTGCTATCGAAGGCCTTTTCAAAGTCGATGAAGTTGAGATAGAGAGATGACTGCCATTCCAAGCTTTGTTCAATGATGATCCGTAGAGTGGCGATTTGATCAATACATTACTTGTTTCTCCTGAATCCAGCCTGTTCCGGTCTGGATAACACTACTATTATTTCTGAATGTACTTCATCTTATATGGATTTTATTCAAATGTCTGATCATCAGTTTTTACTCACGTATATAAATGAAGCAAGAAAGTTGAGTGAGTGCCTTCATATGATTATGAGCAGTAATAATTTGTGCTCGGAAGGTGATCATCACTAAATATTGCTGTACAACACTGTGTGAATTTATCAAAATAAAAATTTTACCCATCATGGAGTAATGTCAATTCAGGTCTTCTGTGTGATTCAAACAGACATTTGGTGCGTCAACAAATACATTCTGAACTGTATTTCCCTATATGGAAGATCAAGTGCCTTGAAAGAATAAGTAAGTGACAATGTATCAACAAAATAGGCGGTAGAAAGTGGGAATAGATCAGTCACACGCTGAGGAGACCACTGAGTAACGTCATGAGCCAGGTCATCGACTGGAATTCAAATGGGAAAAGACGAATTGAGTGAACATAGGTAGACAAGGTCGAGTGGCTTTACAATCCAGTGCCCTCTGGCTTTCAATGCTACTGCAATCTAATGTGCATTGGTCACAAAATATACTTAACCACAAATAAGCAGTGCACAAAACTACATATTTGATCAACGTTCACGCGATATTGCGTTTACAAGTTTAATTTTAAACTAATGTTTATGTGGGCGGGAGTAATTACTGTATGAATCACTCTGTGGATTTTATTTCAAAGACATAGAAACACACACTATTACCGCATAAAAACTAATTTAAAAACATTGAAGGCGTTAAAATATTTTTGTAGACTGACGTAATGATTATGTCCAGTTAGATGTTTTATTAATTATATGGCTCAGTAAATCATAATTGGAATGTATGTGTACATTTAAACAACATATTATACATCCGGTTAGTTTTAAAATGATGAATTGAGAATTTCCGGTATCATAAACAAGAAAAATTGCCTTTATTGATTTATTTAGAGTACATATTTAGATTCATTTCAATATACGTGTTGTTAAGATCCAGTTATATTGGTCGTTATTCTATAGACTCCATTCTTCTTGCTCAGGAACACCTACCGGTGGGGTTAAATAACGATGTTATTAAAACCATCAACAGTTCTATATTGAACCATCTTGTCCAAACAGGCCACAAAAGGCTAACCATATTCAAGAGTCTTTCTTTATCATCTGTCGGCTACCAAATAAATTACCAGACGCTTCTAGATATCATGAAATCTAGATCATGAAATGACATCAGTTAGAAAGTCACAAAAACGGCTGTCTCGTTATAAACTGGGACACTTCAGAAGCAGGAATTCATGATCTCAATAGCGATAGAATCCAGGTGACTGCCATTCCAAGCTCTGCTCATTGATGATCCGTAGTGTGGCGATTTGATCAATACATGATTTGTTTCTCCTGAATCCGGCCTGTTTCGGACGAAGTTTTTCATCTTGGGCTTGTTTGATTCTCTCCAGGATGATGCGGCTTAGTATTTCGCTTGGGTTGGACAGAAGCATAATTCCAAGCAATTTGTGCATTGACTTAGGTCTCCTTTCTTTGGTAGTTTGAATAAGTATCCGTTCTTCCAATCCTCGGGTACTTTGCCCTCTTTCCACACCTTCTCCAGTAGTGGCGTCATCAAGTTCGCTGTTGTATCTGGGTCCATTTTCAAAGCCTCTGCTGGGATTCCATCTGGTCCTGCTGCTTTTCCAGCTTGTAGAATCTTGATTGCATTCAGGACTTCTCATTTCGTCGGGGGTCAATGTTCACTGGTAGTTCTGCTTCCGTTGTTGGTATTGCCGGGCGTGTTGTAGGTGGTGGACGGTTTAGAATTCTTCTGAAGTGTTCAGCCCAGTGTTTTCTTTGTTCCACCTCTTTGGTGATTGACTTTCCATTGTCATCCTTTACTGGTTTAATCTGTGTCGAACTTTTGCCCGATAGGTGCCTAGTTGTTTGGTAGAGTGTGGCGAGGTCTCCTTTGCCTGCAGCTTGTTCTGCTTCGTTTGCCATGGTTTCATAATATTTTATTTTGTCTTCCCTGGCACTATTCTTCACTCTTTTGTTCAGTGTATTGTAGCTTGCATTCAGCTCCTGTTTTTGTTGCTCGTTGGTGCACTGTATAATCTTTTGTTTCACTGTCCTTCTCTCTTCTATCAGTTTCCAAGTGTTCGTAGTGAGCTAGTGTTTGTTTTGCCTCTTCTTTCTGCCTAGAACTTCCGTGCAGGTTTGGCTCCAATGCGTTCATGTCTCCCATTAGTATTTCAGTGTCACCAGCTGGAGTATTGTCCATTGTTGCCTGTAGTTGTCTGTAGGATCCTTCTTTCTTTTCGAGGTCTGCGTTGTTTGTGGGTGGATAACATTGTATAATTGACACTTTCCTTCCTTTGGAGTTGAATCTGTCGGTGTGTCATTATCCTGGACGAAATCGCCTCCCATTGCATCAGAGCTTTCGTTGCCGTTGGTGACATCATGATAGCCATGCCCTCGGTGTGCGTGTGGTTATCTTCTGGGTGACCGGAGTAGATCACTGACTCACCCGTTGACAATTTGGTGAGTCCACTCCCATTCCATCTGCTTCCCAGCACTTGGATTCCGTATCTTTTCATCTCGTTTGCGATCTGGGCAGCTTTCCCTGTCTCGTACATAGTGCGGACGTTCCATGTCCTCACACAGACATTTTCTTTTGGTGCAAAGAGGTTCATTGTGCTAAAGTTTCTGTAGCAATCTTGTTTGCAGTGTGGGGTTGCTAGCCTCACGCCTGAGAAAGGAGTTGTTACATTAAGATAAAGTTTAGAGAGAAGCGACCTTTTGTGTTGCTCCCCTCAAAATCGGAAAATAACGGACAAAACAATGAGAACAACACCAGCAAAAAGAAAACAGTTCACAGCAAAAGGGCAAAAAGCGACAACAACGATACAATACAACAACATGCAATATAGTTCAGCACAGTTAACTAAAATGATATCTGAACGATAGACTCACCCTCTTGGAAGAACAATAGGTAATGCACCGTATTTCTTGTCATTTTTTGTCTATCTTCCTCTAAGTTTTTTTTACTATGATGTTTTTTCATGAACATTAATGTATGCATTAATGGAAAAAACAATGAACGAAGAATTTTATACACATGCAGTTAGTATATTGTATGTTAACTTCGAATACATATCTTACATAGAGCTAACCTGGCTTCTGGAGTGTAAAAGTTGCGTAGCACAAAGCCGATTGGACGTTTACAATCAGGTACCACCTTATTTGCATGTTCAGTAAAGGTAAGATCTGAGTATGTTACCCCGAGATCTGTGACTGTGTTCGTGTTTGAGACAAGGTCACCTTATATGTATAGACACACGGTAGGTTTCCAACGTCCGAAGTATGTTATCCCAGATTTAGCTGGATTGAACGTTAACTGCCACTTTTCACTCCAGTTACATAGACTATTCGGGTCTTGTTGGATTTTACTAGCGATATTCATATAATTGTAGTCGAAATCATAGACAACTTTGAGGTCATCTGCAAAGAGGTATGGCTTGCCATACTTGATCATAGAGACTATCATTTATGAACACAATGAACAGGGTAGGGCCAAGAAAACTACCTTGTATCACGCCGCTGGTTATTGGTTTGGATGTAGAAAAGCGATGGTTGACTTTAACTAACTATTCTCTTCCTGTAAGAAAGACGGATATCCACTCGAGTAGCATTCCACTTATTCCATAAGATAGGAGTTTCAATATGAGTCTGTCAAGTGGGACCTTATCAAAGGCTTTACAAACATCTAGAAATAATGTTGCTGCCGAGCGACCTTTGTCTACACATTGAGTAATGTGTCGAAATAATCTAACTGGCAAGTAATGCACGATCTTCCATTTAAGAAACCGTATTGGAAAGGAGATATTAAGTCATTCGAAAGCAAATACTGAACAATTTGCTTCTTTAAAATCTCTTCCATCACACGGGAAACCACGGAAGTGATGTTTATGGGGCGGTAGTTATCTATGTCCACTGCAGGTCCCGTTTTGTGAATGGGTACCACGTAAGATTTCTTCCAGCTATTTGGATATGTCCTACTCGTTATCGAAGTTGAAAATATCTTGAGAAGAAGTAGGTTCATGTCATTTCCACCATTTTTTAAGAGGACGGAAGGCATTCCATCTGGGCTGGGAGTATTAGTAAGCTTAAGAGCTGCGATAGCGTTGTCGATTTCTTGGGCGTTTAAGAATACATCTCTTGAACGCTTTTCCGTTTTACGAAGGAAATCTGTATCCTGGTCATTTTCTAGAGCGTACAGTTCGGCAAAGTGCTTGCTAAACACCTCACATATATCCTCAGCACTTTCATGAGTAATGCCGCCTAGGTATATTATTTTTGGATATGTTGATTTGGAGTTTGTTAACCTACTTTTGAAGAGTTTGGCTATTTCTCCAGTGTTATGTGGCGACTGAATGGCCCGCGTTTCTTTATTCCTAAGACTTGGATTTCTCAACTCATGGATTCTAATGGGGATTGTTTTGATAGCGATTAACGACGATAAGTCGTCATGTCTGTAGTAACTTAGTGAATGCTTCCGCGAACTTCTTCTGAACGATATTGGAATAAAATTACCTCTAGGGATTTTGAATTTAATCAATTTCACAGGCGCTATGACATTATTAACCGACTGTATATTGTCATAGAAGTTTTTAGGGACTTCCTCTAAGGAGTCATTAGTGAAGTAGGAATCCCAACTAGAGTATCTAATCAAGTCTTGATACAGGTCCCAATCGACATGTGTGTGTAGTCTTATAGGTGTCCGACTAACTTCATTTCTGTGTATAGTTTCTGGAGAAATATTAGACGAACATGCTACTATTTCATGATCGCTATCTGGGAATTCATGTCCCACATGAATTGTAGATGGTGCTACGTTGATCGTGAATATAAGATCAAGAATACTACCGGACCTAGTGGGTACATTTATATGTTGCGTCCATCCTCTTGTAATGATGGGATTAAGAAGATTATCATACCTCGAGGGTTCACGAAGTGTACTCCATGATATATCAGCACATTGAAGTCACCTCCAATTGTATTATAACTGAAGGGAAGATTGGATGCAACATTAAATATGTTGCTGAGTACGTTATCGTATTCGTGGTTGGATGATGGCGGTCGGTATACGCAACCTATAAGGATAGGTTCACTTCTGAGAACTTTTATTTCGACCCACACCGAATCATTAAGTTGTGACAGAATAGGGTGACTAAAATGCGTTGCACAAATGGGTTATTTAACGTATATAAGTGTTCCACCCGACGACCTGTTTCGCTATCCTCTCGAAAAAGATGGTAATTATCAATCCATAAGCTATCATCCGTAATATCACTTGAGCACCAGGCTTCAATTATCATGATCAGCGACGGATTGCATATAGAGGCTAACGTACATAATGCTAAGTGTTTGTTAAGAACTGATCTAGCATTTATGAGGATGACGGATAGACTTTGACTATGTGGTTTTATTGTATGGGCAATATCGTAATAAAACACTCTATGGTTATCAACTGAATACGTGCAGTCGTTATCGGATTCATTAATTACAACTTTTTGATCACTAGAGACGTTTTCTTTGATTTGATACTTAGAGATGGGTTGTGAAAAGTCATCTACATTCCACCATACAATTACATGAGTGTGTTACCATTCAGAGTGGAGGAGGTCAGCAAATGAACTCTGCGACAACTTTCCAACCTAGGGCGTCAACCTGAGAAGGGTTGTAGGCGTACTGCTGTAAGTCCTACAATTCTTCAAAGGTAGTACGTCGAAGCTCAGTCCATCGTACTTCGGTGTTGTTTTGTACATGTGTTCATGTTGTATATACTGAATTGGTATCATGTATATATATATATTTCTTCCTGTTTATGCAGGAACATACCAATTGTACAGGCATGGATAAGTTATTATATAAATTACACAAAATTTGATGTATAATGGATTTACAGTTTGGTTGTTCTTTCTGACATCAAAGTCAGTCGGAACAGTCTGCTATAAAGTTTGTTTGTGTAGCACATAAAGAGATATAGAAATATTGTCTTCGCATTAACAAAAAACCCAGACATCAGATGAATGTAATACAAATATCTGGGAAAAATAAAGCTTGAAGTCAATTCTCTTATATAACTTTGTTGTGAACAGCACCCTTGGCTTAAAGATTATTGATGTATTATGTTGAGATCAGTGATATATTTATTCCATTTTTTCAGTAGTCTTATCGTAGTTTTATAACAGGAAAGAAATTTGATCGTGGATACGAAAACTAGATAAGGTCATGTTGGGTTGTTTTACTGCATCAAATGGTGCCGAGGTCGATTCCAGAATTCTCCATTTGCTCCATTTGTGTCTGCATGGCGGACTGTATTCGTAAGTTGAGTAAAATGTTGAAAACTGTTTGAAAACCAGTTGCTTCTTCATTTCAGATCATGAATACTCATTTACAGCATGTTCGCCAGCGTCTTCAAATGGTAGAATTGGATCGTTCATGGAATTTGAGTGGTTATGAGATAGACGGTTTGGAATTAATCCTCATTTCAGTTTAGATGCAGGGTTGTTCGACCTCGACCAGAAGATGAATAGGAGCAGCAAAATACCAGAAAGAGAAAGTATGTGAACATGAAAAGGACATATATATATATTGTGAATTTATAAATGTTGTATATAATACTTAAGTAAACTTTTTTCTATATTGTATTTGGTTTTGTATTTATGCGAAGTCTTAGAGTTTATTTAATGTCATAATGTGTATTAATGAGTCTGAGCGTTTTTATTGTTCTAATGACTGATGCGTTTTAGAAATAAGTGATGGGTTCTGGTAGGGATAGTCATTTGGACAAAACAGTTTACATAGCAAGCGTTTGAAGGTTACAATGAGGGATAGGTCCTATTTCTAAGGGTAAACTAATCCTGTATGTTCCGTACTATGTCTTTATGCATCCATGCTGCTAGTTTATTTATAGTTTAAAGATTGCTAAGGGTGTTGAAGTGCGTCTTTTAGGTGCTGTAGTAGATTAGTGCTTGATTCGTTCTAGGAGTAAATAGTTTATTAATATAATCTGTAGAGTGAAACAGTCTGTATAGAGAGCGTTTGAAGCTTGTAACCGAAGAGCAAGTTCTGATATCTAGGGGTAGGCTATTCCATATTTTAGAATACATGACTGTGAAGAAGTTTTCACGGAGTGTTGACTTAAAAGAATGAGTTGTCACTGTGGAAGTTTGGTTACGCAGATCGTAAGAACCTTCCTGTGCGAATTGTATGTCCCTGTTACCTGAGAAAGATATTTTGTGAAGGACCTTAAAGAAGAATATTAGGTTTATAATAAGTCGCCTTGTCCAAAGTGGGTCGAGTTTTAGGATCATGCACCGTGAGATGTAGTCTTTCTTACAATCGTAGCCAAGCAGTTTTGAGGTAAAATATCGTTGGATACTTTCCATCCTTAGCTTGTCGCGTGTGCGAGTGCTGCTTATAATAAATGGACAGTATTCTAGTAGTGGTCTGACACATGTTTTGTACAGAATTAGCTTGGCTTCATTGTCGTGAAAGTTCCTGAGTATGCATCCTAAGAGCATCCTCGATTTTCTAGTCTGTGATGCTACTTGCTCTGAGAATGTCAAGTCACTAGAGTACCTCAGGCCTAGGTCAACGACACTTCGGAGTCTTGTTAGGTTAGCAGATTGGAGCGTTAATTTCAGGTCAATTGAGGGTGCACCGAAGCAGATCCAGCCACATTTGTTCAGATTAAATTGGAGATTCCATAGGGACGACCAAGCAGCCATTTTATCTAATTCCTTCTGTACTACATTCTCGAAGTTCCCTAAGTCATCACGTTGGAATGTATAAGCTACTTTTAGGTCATCTGCAAAGATGAATGGTTTCCCGTGCGTGAAGCAAGCGCATATGTCATTGATGTATAGTGTAAATAGGAGGGGTCCAATGACACTACCTTGTACTACACCAGAAGTGATAGGGCTAGGTTTGGAGGTTGCAGACCCGAGTTTAACTATTTGGGACCTATTGTTAAGGAATGATTTAAGCCATCCTAATAATGGGTCACGTATTCCTAAGGAGTTCAGTTTATTTGTTAGCAGTAAATGGTCAACACGGTCAAATGCCTTAGAAATGTCAAAGTAGATGACAAGTACTAGTTGCCGTCTGTCACGACTGCTGGTTACAAAATTGAAGAAGTCTAGGTGACATGTTAAACATGATCTGGATTTCAGGAATCCATGTTGGTTCGGACTTATGATGTTGCAGCTAAGCATATGTTTGATTAGGTTATCTTTGACTAGTCTCTCCATGATTCTAGATGCTATAGGTGTGATATTGATTGGCCGGTAGTTACTGACTTCAGTTTTCGAGCCAGATTTGTGTTTAGGCATAATGAATGTAGTCTTCCATATGTCAGGGTAAGTTTGGGTTTCTAGGGACATTGTGAATATTTTAAGCAGTAGTAGAGGAATGTCAGGGCCACCATATTTATAGAAGTAAGATGATATACCGTCGGTACCGAAACCTTTTGAACTTTTGAGGGTTCTTATAGTTTGGTTAATGTCAGCGTAAGTGAATTGAACAGTGCTAATTTGGTTTGGTGTCAGTGGAGTTTGTGCCATTTTAGTAATAGGGTGTATATCGAGTAGCTGGACTGAGGGCTTAAGGTAGTTACCTGCAAACGTTTTGTTGAATAGTTCACATATGTCTGCAGAGTTAGTGCATAGCCTACCTTTGTCTATGAGGAGAGAAATGCTGTGATTTTTGCGATTCATTCGCTTCCTTAAGATTTCTGTGAGTGCATACACTCTAGCAGGACTGGCTACTGCGATGCGTTCTTCCTTTCTCATACGGAAATCTTGAGCTTGTGTGATGGAGCTAAGGGTTTTAAGTATTAGACCTAGAGTGCCAAAGTCGTGGTGTTTGAAGTAACTTGTTGAGAGTTTCTTCAGTTTCTTACGATCCTTTGGTTTTATGAATGACTTTCTGTGTGGGGAAACCTTTAGTGTTTGGAGTGGAATGACAGCATCTAAGCATATGTTTGAGTTATGGTAGAAGATGGTTAGGGCTCTCGATAGGTCATCAGTAGTGAAGTATTCATCCCATTTGGAGGATCTTAGCATCGATTCAACTAAGGCCCAGTTTGCCTTACTATAGTTCCTATATATTACTTGTTGTGAAGTGGAGGTATGAGATGCATTGCTACTCAGCGGAATTGGCAGTGCACACATTACTGTTTTGTGGTCGCTCCCTGGGAACTCAGAACCTACTAGCGTTGAAAGGGGGCTTATATTGTGGCAGAAGATTAAGTCTAGTACGTTGTTACCTCTTGTGGGAGTAGTGACAGTTTGTTTCCAGCCAAGTATATCCAGTGTGTCTAAGAACTTATCAAATTTAGTTGGACCTGTGGGTATATCCCAGTTGATTTCAGGTAAGTTAAAGTCCCCACATAGGATCTTATGATCGTATTGTAAGTCGGTTAATTGCTCCAGAGTATTAATGAGTTGGGTCTCGTAATTACTAAAGGTGCCAGGTGCTCTGTAGGAGCATCCAATTAATGCTGTTACGTTATTTAAGTGTACATTAACCCATAGAGTCTCAGGCATGTTAAGTGTACTACTTTCTAGCTGTGATACAGTAAGTTCATTCAAAAAGTACATGAGACAACCCCCTCCCTTACCACCTTCCCTGTCACACCGAAAGTGTGTGTAGTTATCTAAGCTTATTTCATCATCCAGGATGTCCGAATGACACCAAGATTCAGTGATGACAATTACAGGGGGTTTGTATATTACTGTGAGTGCTCTGAGCATCGGCAATTTATTTAGAACAGATCTAGCATTTATGAGGATTACGTAAAGATGAGAGTTGAAGTAGCATTTGAAGTATTTAAGTTCGTTAGTCAGCCCCGAATATGGTTCAGCACCCAGTAGTTCTGCTGGACATGACGATCCTATGTTAAGAGGAGTTTCAGCATCATGCTCACCTATGTCTATCGAGTTGGTGTGTGCTGTTTTCGGTGAAGAATTAGGAGTTGGAGTACTGGATTTGCTATAGACTAAGGAACTTTTATTTTTAGTTAGGTTACAGAAGTGGGTAGGGTTCTTTATTTGGCCTATACTTGTGCAAGTGTCAAGTGTGTCCAATGGATACGGGTGCACTAGACCGTTCCTGTTTTCATGCAAGGAGGGAGCCAGCACTAGTGGTTTAGGAGTGTTAACATCCCTACCAGCTGTTTTTTCAACGCTGACAGGGACGCGGGGGATAAAAAATGATTGGATCCTTGTGATGACCATGGCTTATTATTCCACCTATTGTTTGATGCTAGTTGTGTCCTTGTGTGGGTTTCGTGTGTACTGCATTGTGGGTTAGTTCCCAGCAGACTTGTACCATATATCCGGTCGAAATTTGTTTGTGTGCCATACTCTGAAGACCCTGAGTTGTTGGTAGCCGAGTTCTGACTATTACCACTTGTACTATTGAGGGTGACATCGTTGTGACATTGGATATTAGTGTGTGCCACGGTGCGATTTAGCACGTTGTGAGTGCTAATACTATTAACCGTGGGGAGTGTGGGCTTATTTAAGCTGCCACTGTTTTTGTTGGTATGATTTAGGGGCATATTTTCCTTATCTTTACCAATGGAATTATAGCTAGGAGAGGACAAAGTCGAGTTTCGGGGGGTTTTAACTTTTTTTCTGGGGTTATTTAGTGGCATTTTAGATTCTGCGGTGATGGGTGGTATGGTTTTATTATTTATTTGGTTACAGTCTAGTGGCCTTTCGGCTGGTGTTGCACTCTGATGGGATATTTCTGTGTGTTTTGAGAGGGGTGATGCGGTGGGGTCTACTGTATCTTTCACAGGGTTGGGGATAATGGCTTGCTGCAATGTCCTATTACCTATTTCACAATTAGTCTTAGTGAGATAGTTGTGTGCGCGCCTTTCTATAACTGTTTTTTCCACCCCGACCTTTATATGTTTGTAGTTTCTGGCTTGCGATAGGGTGTGTTGGGAGTGAATGAATTTTCTGGTCTCTGCCGGTGTTTCGAACTGAAAACGAATAGGACAACACTTTTCATGTTGACTCTTCTTCAGCCTGTAGCACTTAGTCTTGGAGTTAGGCATTTTCGCTTCACTAAGTAAGATGCGCTGTACCTTTTTTAGTGCCTCATTGTCCGGAACGTTGTAGACAATAGCACTCAGTTTTGCGTCGAGTCGTTTTGTTACTTCTGTGGTAACAAAGTTAATGAGGTTATCTACCTTAGTTACCGATTCTGTGTCAAGCTTGTTAAGGTTTACCGTTTTCATGAGGATAGTTAGAGGTGTCAGTTCACAGACCTGCGATCTGATATCGCTGATCTGATCTGATAATTTGGATATCTCGGTATTGGTTTCGATGTTTCCAGCATTTACTGACTTATTGTTTTTTATTTCCCTTAACTCAGCCTTAAGTTCTCCTATAGACAACTTTAGAAGTTCTATTTCTGAAGATAGTACTGAAAAAGAGCTTGATGGCTGGAGTTTCTCCATAAGCACATAAGGTGAAGGGAGGAGTTCTGTATGAGCAGAGGGTACCGAATTTTTAGGAGTAGTGCTAATACTGGCTGTCAGTACAGTTTTATCCTCAGTTTCAGCTCGACGCTTACGGCATACACGTGAGTTATGTGACTCACTATAGCCGTTTGTAGGGGTTGTGTTGCTTGATGTAGCAATCAAGGACGTTAAATTAGACACCAGTTTTACAGGGGATTGGGTTCGTTGCTTTTTACTTTGATTAACCATAACTATTAGAAATTAGAGTTAGTGGTTACAAGTATGGAAGTGGTATAGTACTTGTGCAAGTACTACAACAAGATAAATTTTATGTAACGAATCACGTAAAAATGTAACGCAAACGTTGAACGTACCGCGATACAGGTTAATTATTGGTTAATTATATTTGTGTTCGGACATTTCTCCTCCCGAGCGTCAATCTGAGGAGGAATGTAGGCGTACTGCTGTAGGTCCTACAATTCATCAAGGGTAGCTCGTCAAGGTAGCATCCACAGCATTTGATGTATTGATTGTACACATGTTTGTATTAAGTAGCTGATTGGGTTCCGATTAATTTAACTGTTGGCCACTATCGACTGTTATGGATGGCAACAACACGTCCAGACACCTACTCGTGGGGACAACATATTGGACCTTGTTTTTTGTCATGACACATTCCCAATATCCACGTATATTGGTAATAGATTTTCCAGTAGTGACCATAGAATTGTACTCTGCTCTCTGCCTTTCTCACCACTATATATAGGAAGCAAACAAGATTCAGGAAGCACAATATGTCGTAGTTACAAATATACAGACTGGGGATTAGTCCAAGAACTTATTCGACTCTGTCAATGGGATGACTATTTTACCACTGTGTCCCTGGAGGCCGTAGTAACCCTGTTTTACAGGAATGTTACCCTTTGTCTAGATACAGTTGCTCCAAAGAAAATAGTGAAATTAAGTAGACACCGAGCTGAATATATTCCAAGGGCACACCGTAATATGTTAAGGAAGCTGAAGAAACAGTACTATTCCACTAAGGATATATCACTACTGCTCTCAATCCACGAGTCTCTTGAATCTATCAAGCGCCTACGCTCTCAAAAGGACCTCGACGAAGAGTTAACGGCACTTGAAGGTACATCCAAAGTTTATAACTTAACGGCACTTCTTAAAAAACGAATGCAGTCGGCGAGGGAAATCCCCTACTTACTTCATGACAAAGTAATCTACAATGAGCCTACCACTATCTGTGAACTTTTCAGTGATTGGTTTGCAAACTTTAGTTTAGAAACACATATGCCTGGTGAAATAGCCCCCGTTACTAGCTCTTCCCTTGAAAGCATTGTGTTCACTAATCAGTTAATAGTACAAGCAATTAAAAGCCTTAAACCTTCCACTAGTACGGGACCGGATGGCCTCGCTTCGATAATTTTCAAAAACAGAGGGTGTGATATACCCCTGTTACTTCTTAAATTCTTCTCAATATCTATGGACACTGGCACTTACCTTAGTGAGTGGAAAACTAGCTTCATAATTCCACATCACAAATCTGGTGATAAGGCAAACGTCCGCAATTACAGACCCATAAATATAACCCCAGTTATCTCACGAATTATGGAGAAGGTTGTAAAAGATCAATTGTCAGACTACCTACTTTGGAAAGATCTTGTTACAAGGTCTCGACACGGATTTCTCAAAAATAGATCCTGCGTTACTTGCCACTTCGACTTTTTCAACTGCATCACTAGTAGTCGCGAAGCACGTAAGCTAGTCGTTGTTCTCTACTTCGATATATCTAGGGCATTTGACATGGTATCTCACAGTACTCTCTTTGAGAAGCTGTACTCTTGTGGAATTCGCAACCCATTACTGAACTGGTTAAAATCATTTCTTAGCAACAGGGTACAAATAACCAAAGTTGGATCTGTATTGTCTCAACCTAGGCAGATCTCAAGTGCGGTTGTGTAAGGTAGTGTCCTAGGTCCACTTTTATTCACAGTCCAAATTAACAGCATTTGCAAGTGCTTCACCTCAGGTAAACCATTCCTATATGCTGACGACCTCAAAGTCGTCTACTCCTGCTACACTCATGAATTAAGCGATATGGTTACTAAAATACATCTTGAACTAGGTAGTCTCGCAACATGGTGTGCTGAATCCTCTCTAAACTTTAACATCGACAAATGCGGCTGGATTTGTATCGGCAACAGTAACCTTGATCTAACTCTTGAAATAAATGGGCGAAAACTAGCTAAGCTCAACTCAGTAGTAGATCTCGGTATTAGATACTCTAGTGACCTAACGTTCGCCGAACAGACTGATTATGCCAGTCGTAAAGCACGAAGGCTGATAGGTTGCATAACACGCAATTTCTTTTATTGTGAAACTAGGGTTTTATTATACAAAGTATGTGTCCGACCAATCTTAGAATACTGCACGTTTATTCTTAGCGGACTCAGACAAAATGATAAGCTTAAATTAGAGGGAGTGCAACGGCAGTTTACCTCAAGAACTCTTGGTTTAGAAAGTGGTCTGCAATACCATGAGCGATGCGAAAGACTAAGATTAGAACCCCTCTGAAAAAGACGTCTTAAGTTAAACCTTATCTTTTACTACAAGCTAACTAATCTTCTCTTGCATTCCTCCGAACCAATAACTAAACCTAACACTGTCACCAGTTACAATCTTAGAAATCATCACAACCTAGCTGCTATAGAGCACTGTCAGACTTACGTGCGGTACAACTTCTTCTTAAATGTGATGAACTTATATCCGTAATGTTGCTGAGCAGTTAATATCCACAACTCCTGTCGGAACAACTAAAATTCAAAAATCTTCCTCATGAGTAAATACCCACAAGCAGTAGAAATTCATTAATTAATGCGTCCAAATCTTATGTATTTTGCTCCCAACAATGACATTGCAGATCAAATGAGATAAGCAAATCACTGATTTCAAAATAACACAACAATGAACTATAATTCAGGAATTCTGTACACAACAAAATTATGTATGAAAACTGACTTCAAGCTTTATTTTTTTCTCAGGCACTTATAACCCATCCACCAAAGACCTGGTTTTTTTTGTTAATGCGAAGACAATACTTCTGTATTTCTTGATGTGTTGCACTCACTGACAATCTAGCGGATTTTCCCAAATATGCACAGAAACGATTGTACATAAGTGAAAAGGATGTTTTATACTATTGGGATTAACATTTATCAAGTGTATGTATAATCTCCAGCGTAAATGTAAAACATATTTTGCTATCGACTGTAAATTGTGACTAAATAATATGGTCCTATTTCTGTAACAATTTGATGATGCCTGTAAACTGGCGTCCCTCATGTACTGCAGCATGAGAATAAATTTATTTATTTATTTAAATAAGCTTTCAGTCATTTGGAATAGACTACCAGCTAATGTGCGCGATGCAAACACACTTCCAGTGTTCATCTCCTCAGTCACCAGACTGCTCAAAGATGACAATGCACTTTTGTGCCTGACTCTTACACCCTCTTTTTCACCCTACATAGATATTTTAAGTTCTTTAAACGTGTAGTTACAACAAACTGCAATTATAAATTTTAATATTATTGGAACTAGATGATAAACATTTCTACACAGGACAGTAACATTAGTTCACACATAATTTGAAAGTTAGCATAACGGGACTAGTTAGTTAATGAACAAAAATAAGCATAGTTACTAGACAGAATATATAAGTATATATTTATTAATCACTCCTTAAGGACTCCTCTTGCTTTCTTTTGCTTTGCTGTTGTTTGTCTTCTTTTTTCTCTCACCATTTTAGCTTCCATTTGACTTTTTGAATGAGAATGAATAATGTGGATGTTTGACCATTTACAATGACAAATGATCTGCAAACATTATTGGTCCCGTATCTTTCAGTTGCCCAGTTAATAACGAATTAACTTTCCCTGCGACGCAACCCGGATTACATTTGTGGAATATACTCTTATACCAATGGAAAGGTATCAATTTGTAATACAACGTCACGATTCGTTCTTATTACCAGATTTGGATATAAATCAAAAATGAGATTCGGAATTACTTCAAGCTTTATTTTTTCCCAAGTATTTTTAATCCATCCAAAACTTACTTGGGTTTTTTTGTTAATGCGAAGTCAATATTCCTATATTTCATGATGTGCTCCATTGAATGACTGGTTATCATATTGTTCCCACAGACCTAAAACAAAAACGCCAGCAACCATGTAATTTAACTATAAACCAAATTTATGAAATTTAAATAATGCTTATCCATGCCTGTACATTTGATGTGTCCTACACAGGTAGGAAAAAATGTGTATTTTATTAAAACATTATTATTAAGTATGATTGCTAATCGTATATGTAATGTATCATATTGATGATGCCTGTGAACTGGCGTCCCTCATGTACAAAATGAGAATAAACTATTATTATTATTATTTATCTAGAAATAATGTTGCTGCCGAGCGACCTTTGTCTACACATTGAGTAATGTGTCGAAATAATCTAACTGGCAAGTAATGCACGATCTTCCATTTAAGAAACCGTATTGGAAAGGAGATATTAAGTCATTCGAAAGCAAATACTGAACAATTTGCTTCTTTAAAATCTCTTCCATCACACGGGAAACCACGGAAGTGATGTTTATGGGGCGGTAGTTATCTATGTCCACTGCAGGTCCCGTTTTGTGAATGGGTACCACGTAAGATTTCTTCCAGCTATTTGGATATGTCCTACTCGTTATCGAAGTTGAAAATATCTTGAGAAGAAGTAGGTTCATGTCATTTCCACCATTTTTTAAGAGGACGGAAGGCATTCCATCTGGGCTGGGAGTATTAGTAAGCTTAAGAGCTGCGATAGCGTTGTCGATTTCTTGGGCGTTTAAGAATACATCTCTTGAACGCTTTTCCGTTTTACGAAGGAAATCTGTATCCTGGTCATTTTCTAGAGCGTACAGTTCGGCAAAGTGCTTGCTAAACACCTCACATATATCCTCAGCACTTTCATGAGTAATGCCGCCTAGGTATATTATTTTTGGATATGTTGATTTGGAGTTTGTTAACCTACTTTTGAAGAGTTTGGCTATTTCTCCAGTGTTATGTGGCGACTGAATGGCCCGCGTTTCTTTATTCCTAAGACTTGGATTTCTCAACTCATGGATTCTAATGGGGATTGTTTTGATAGCGATTAACGACGATAAGTCGTCATGTCTGTAGTAACTTAGTGAATGCTTCCGCGAACTTCTTCTGAACGATATTGGAATAAAATTACCTCTAGGGATTTTGAATTTAATCAATTTCACAGGCGCTATGACATTATTAACCGACTGTATATTGTCATAGAAGTTTTTAGGGACTTCCTCTAAGGAGTCATTAGTGAAGTAGGAATCCCAACTAGAGTATCTAATCAAGTCTTGATACAGGTCCCAATCGACATGTGTGTGTAGTCTTATAGGTGTCCGACTAACTTCATTTCTGTGTATAGTTTCTGGAGAAATATTAGACGAACATGCTACTATTTCATGATCGCTATCTGGGAATTCATGTCCCACATGAATTGTAGATGGTGCTACGTTGATCGTGAATATAAGATCAAGAATACTACCGGACCTAGTGGGTACATTTATATGTTGCGTCCATCCTCTTGTAATGATGGGATTAAGAAGATTATCATACCTCGAGGGTTCACGAAGTGTACTCCATGATATATCAGCACATTGAAGTCACCTCCAATTATATTATAACTGAAGGGAAGATTGGATGCAACATTAAATATGTTGCTGAGTACGTTATCGTATTCGTGGTTGGATGATGGCGGTCGGTATACGCAACCTATAAGGATAGGTTCACTTCTGAGAACTTTTATTTCGACCCACACCGAATCATTAAGTTGTGACAGAATAGGGTGACTAAAATGCGTTGCACAAATGGGTTATTTAACGTATATAAGTGTTCCACCCGACGACCTGTTTCGCTATCCTCTCGAAAAAGATGGTAATTATCAATCCATAAGCTATCATCCGTAATATCACTTGAGCACCAGGCTTCAATTATCATGATCAGCGACGGATTGCATATAGAGGCTAACGTACATAATGCTAAGTGTTTGTTAAGAACTGATCTAGCATTTATGAGGATGACGGATAGACTTTGACTATGTGGTTTTATTGTATGGGCAATATCGTAATAAAACACTCTATGGTTATCAACTGAATACGTGCAGTCGTTATCGGATTCATTAATTACAACTTTTTGATCACTAGAGACGTTTTCTTTGATTTGATACTTAGAGATGGGTTGTGAAAAGTCATCTACATTCCACCATACAATTACATGAGTGTGTTACCATTCAGAGTGGAGGAGGTCAGCAAATGAACTCTGCGACAACTTTCCAACCTAGGGCGTCAACCTGAGAAGGGTTGTAGGCGTACTGCTGTAAGTCCTACGATTCTTCAAAGGAATTCCTTCGAGACACGATCTGCGAGGTTTGTGCATTATTTTACATATGTGTGATTTGTCATATCAGTTGGTGTTTTAGGATTCACTGTGTTCACTTTTGTTTTCGTATCTCGTTGTTATGCATAATTTTGTTAAGATTTTTGCCGTGCTTACTTCTGAAGTTGTTTCTAGTCTTCTATATCCGTGAATGAATTGATTGATTTTAGAGGCAGCAGATGATTCGTCTACCCCCGGGAGGCTAGTGCTGAGAATGACATGCACACGGAGATAAGTATTAGCTGTAGAATCAATGACTGAGAATGAATGTTTCTATTTAGGCTGTGGTCCCACACGCCGGGGAGCGAGAGTGTAGACGACTGAGGCTCGCATACGTCACCGTTACTAGAACTGGGGCAGAATGAGTGACAAGCGATTGCAGTGGTAATTGGTAGTGAGTAGATACGAGGATGTGCGTAGAGTATCATGAGGTGGTGCTATGGTTACGTTGCATTCTGCAAGAGTCATTCTAGCAAGTGGCGATTGTGTTGCAAGATGTCAAGAGGATGCCTTTAACTGGAAGGCGTAGGCCGTCGTCGATGCGTGAGATTGTGGTGTGGGTATGCTTGTGGTGTGTTGGCTTTGCTGTTTGTTTTCCATTTCAGCTTTGTCGTGTGACCCAGGTTATTGCGATGGCATCCAAGTCAACGTGTATTGGTCGTGATGGAGAAAAGGGATTGATCCGTTTTCTGTCGGGAAGTGTCAATGTAGTTGAAGATTGAACGATCAATTCATGTTTGTTTGCTCAAACCCAAATCCTCCATATTTTTCGCGGGAGTCATCAATACGACAGTCATCTACTCATCGTTTGCTGTTAGTTAGAAGAGTGAAAACTATCAGAAGTATCATTGTGATTTATTATTATAAAATTTGTTCCCAGACCTTGTGTACAATAACCTAATGGTTGGCTCTATATTGGTGCAAGAATAAACGGTTCTTGATTCATCGATTTGTGTTCTGGTTTTTTTGCTTTGGTTATTGAGGATAGTTCCTGAAAGTCTTCCAAGGACAGTGTGAAGTCCAGTGTAGTTAGACCGGACATGGACATCCCCCTTGTCTAAACTGGAGAAAATATTGTGATGTAAGAGTGCAGCTGCATCTGCAGTACTTCTACTGTGTTTCTAGGCGAACCGTTTGGGATCGTTAAAGGCTAAAATGAAGTAAGAGTAACTTTTCCATAGTTTTTAGAAAAGGAGAGATAATGTCAATAGGCCTAAATCTAAAGCATGTTCCAGTAGACGACTAGGGCATAAGTACAATTTTAATGTCTTTTCAAACGGCTGGCACAACATTTCTGGAAAAGAATCATTAAATATGTCCATGAGTGGATAACACTGGATATCTGCACTTTTTAAGTATAACACTAGGCAAGCCATCTGAACCCAGGCCACAAGAAGGATTCAGAGACTGGAGACATTTAGAACATCATTTGTATTGAAACCAGGGAAGCAGGTGTCGTCAACACTAGAAAGTTTGGCATTTGTGTGAGAATGCATGAAAGACTTGTTTAGTGTACACACATCAAATGAATAGGGAATACTGTTGTTATACTGGAGGTGATTAGACGCATAAAGGCGTAAGTTATTTTATATCCATAAAGTACATATACTCCACTAGATGTGATACCCTAGGATTAGAAACACTATGGCTAAGGCGCCTGAGACTAAACTTAACACTTTACTATAAGCTTCTAAACCACTTAGTTTTTACCTCTACTAATGGCACTCGGCTTTCAGATGATAATGGCTACAAACTAAGACACACTAAGGGTACAGTAGCTATCGAACAATGTAAAACAGCTACCAGGCAAAAGTTTTACTTGATTAAGTATGCGCAGATATGGAGTAAACTACCAATGGAAATGCGTCAAGCAGGTACATTGGCCTCCTTCAAAAAAAGCTTAACGACAAACTACAAGAGTTTGCAAACGATAGTAGTCCTAGTTCCTATCTGAGAGCCTCCGAAATTATAGGTCCATTTAAATGTATAAGCTTAAATACTACACCTGTTGTTTTTGCCTATATTTGTGATTTTAGATAAAACACTGATGATTAAGATACTTACCCTCAAATGGACAAAATATTTCGTTTATAAAACTTCTACCCAACACAATAAGTGGAATAAAATGGACATAAACCGAAAACATGAAAAAGATATAACTCACCACAACATCACATGGACAGATGTACGCTCGTCGGGCATCATATATGCCTCACCGACTACAACCCAGCTTCCCTAAGATAATGTGATGAACTTATATCCATAATGTTTCTGAGCAGTTAATATCCACAACTCCTGTCGGAACAACTAAAATTCAAAAATCTTCCTCACGAGAAGTAAATACCCACAGCAATAGAAATTCATTAATTAATGCGTCTAAAACCTATGTATTTTACTCCCAACAATGACATTGCAGATCAAATGAGATAAACAAATCACTGATTTCAAAATAACACAACAATGAACTATAATTCAAGGACTCTGCACACAACAAAGTAATGTACGAAAATTGATTTCAAGCTTTATTTTTTTCTCAGGCACTTATAACCCATCCACCAAAGACCTGGTTTTTTTTGTTAATGCGAAGACAATACTTCTGTATTTCTTGATGTGTTGCACTCACTGACAATCTAGCGGATTTTCCCAAATATGCACAGAAACGATTGTACATAAGTGAAAAGGATGTTTTATACTATTGGGATTAACATTTATCAAGTGTATGTATAATCTCCAGCGTAAATGTAAAACATATTTTGCTATCGACTGTAAATTGTGACTAAATAATATGGTCCTATTTCTGTAACAATTTGATGATGCCTGTAAACTGGCGTCCCTCATGTACTGCAACATGAGAAGAAATTTATTTATTGTCTCAACCACAGGAGGAATGGACGAGGATGTCAAATCGAGCTAGAATCGGGAAGGCGAGAAACGCATTCATTAACCTGAAATCAATCTGGAAATCTTCATCACTCAGCATCAACAACAAAATTAGGTCGGATTTTCAATACAAACGTCAAGTCAGTCAGTTCTTCTATACGGATCAGAAACTTGGTGGGTCACAAAGAATATTTCCAACAGGTTGCAGAGGGAGGGTGGCGTTAGCTGATCAGTAGATATGGTGGGGGTCACTAAGGTGAATCGCCCCATTCTGCAGGAACAGCAATATACAAATTAAAGGCTCGAGATATTTCTGATTTTTATGAGGGCTTAGATCTTTATCTTGAAAAAGATAATAATGAACGCCTAAACAGATCATGCTTCTACCTTTAAATATATACCATTCGCTCAGCCTATTGTTGAGATGCGACCACGCGGGCTCTGCACAGATTTATGGGGCATCTTATAAACTAACTTGCTGTCCATTATCGGATCTTTAAATATCACTTCACAATGTCTTATCGGATTCATTTTCTAATAACGTCTTTACTTAATCCTCATTGTATCCCATTAAACCTAACATTTTATAGCTCTTTATGAATTTGATTCGACTTATTCTATTCCTATTCTCTGTGAGGTACGGTTGTGCACCAAATGCACAAAAAAGCATAAAATAAAAAAAACAGACATAAGGAAAAAATGTATTAAAACCAAAAGTGGACATCATGATGGCAAGACCTATATGGGTAGCATTATACATTGCAAATGAACGTTGTCAGCCTAGGGAGTTTTCTATATTAATGCATTTATTAGTGATACTTGCACTTACCCATTTCATTACACTTTATTGATTCACCTTAGCACTTTTACTTTTCTAGAAACAGCTTTCAATCCGTTGTAAACGTTGTACTTACCTCAATATTGGTTGGTTATCGTATGCCGACAACCACGGGATGAAAACGAAACAAAGTCTATTTTCCCGCTCAACCTGGAGGACAATTGTACAATTCAGTAACTATACAGCCTAGTTCAGACAATGTGTATTTATATATATATCAAATATTTAACTGTTGAAACATTATTAACTTGTAGACAATCTACGATTTGATATTATATCATACTTGATCGTGCCTGTAAAATTGGCATGCATTTTCATGTAAATTTATATGTTTATATGAGAATATATTATTATTATTATTTATCAACAACTCTCTTCGCTCTTTACTGAAGATCAGATGGCCGGAAAGAATCACCAACAAGAAACTACGGGCACTAACAAACGAAACAAGAACCAATCGCCCAACAAATATGCGGGCGAAAGTGGAGATGGACTGGACACTCGTTGAGGAGGCCGGTTGGTGACATCGCGCGTCAAACCCTCAAGTGGAACCTGAAAGGGAAACGGCGAATGGGACGTCAGTGCAAGGGTGACACGGAGGAGATCGTGTGAAGGGGAGTTGAAACAGTATGGACTAACATGGATGGATGCAAGTGAAAAGTACAGCAAAAGACAGAGGCAAGTGGAGACGTGCAGTTGAAGCCCTATATTCCACTAGGAACCCAAGACAACAACAATAATAATGTTTTTGACATGACCTGTCAATGCAGTTGAAGACTGAACGATCAATTCATGGTTATTTGCTCAAACTCAACTCCTCTATATTTTACGCGGAAGTCATCAATACTGCAGGCATCGTCTCATCGTTCGCTGTTCGTTGGAGGACAGTGAAAGATTATCAGAAACATTATTGTGATTTATTGTCATGACATTTTTTCTTAGACTTTGTGTACAATGAACTAATTGTTGGCTCTGTATTGGTGCAAGAATAAACGGTTCTTGATTCACCGATTTGTGTTCTGGTTTTCCGCGCTAGTTGTTGAGCATAGTTTCTGAAAGTCTTCCAAGGACAGCGTGAGATCCAGTGTAGTAAGGTCTGAGAATTGACATTATCCCTATTGTAAATGTGGGAAATTTTCTTTGCGATTAATTTTATTTATATTTTTAGGAAAATAGATGTAATACTGTGATTAATACTGAAAATTCATTCTGTATCACAAGTATTGTTTTCGGAATAAAGTAAACTATTATTATTACTATTAGTGGAGTAGTCAGAATAGTGAGACTGGAGGGAATGTAAAGAAATAAAATGACGAGTTTGGATGTCTAACCAGCGATGGTGTAGGATTCTAAGGGGTTAGGCATTTGGACACCGTCCTTGTGGCCTTGGACGATTGTCCAGCTTTCTTTTAGTGCTGTCCACGGACAGTGCCATAGCTACATCTGCCGGCAAGGAGTTCCAAGCCCAGCAAACCCTTAGTGAAAGGAAGCTGGAGTGCACTCGAATTTTTGCACTTTGATGAGCTATCCCCCGGGGATTTCCATGAGGGAGTCCATGCCTACTTAATGCCACAACACCTTTGTTCGGACAATTCTGGTTATTTGTTATCTTGTCGGCAGTAATCAAGTCTCCCTAAGCTTACGGCAGCTAGGTGTGAAGAGACCTAATTTCTTTAGGGTTTCATCATACGGTTTGTTTTGGAGACCCGTCACTCCCTTACTTGCCTGTCTTTGTACTCTTTCCAAGAGGTCTGCGTCCCTTCTAAGCAGTCGGGGTGCAATGATATTATGCATTTCAAGAAGTGGCCTGATGTATGTTTTGTACAACTTTAGAAAAAGCTCAGGAGTGAGTGCACCTAATTGTCCAAGTGCAAAGTGTATGGCTGTATATGCCGTCGATACATCCCCTGTGTAATTCAGGCTTGTGTCCAATTTTCCCGCTAGAACTAGACATAAGTCACACCCGACGTTGCGCAGGACAAGTTTTTGTTGCACAAACGACCCGACTCTACTAATTACGCAGCAAACGTTTAAATAATTTACTGATTTCGCATTCTCCCTAATCTTAAGTAGGTTGTGTTGGGATAAATTACTGTAGAAACAATTATATTAGCAACCAGAACTTTAATATTTTTATGTATACAGTTAACAATACACTGCTATTTTTGTACCGAAATAGCTTTATTCAGTCAATAATGACTTGTCATCAAATATTTTTTCAACGGAGGTGAACGCCGAACGTTTGGTTTCCGAAATGGAAACCATTGGTGGGGCACTCGAAGGCGCGAATGGTTCAATCGTGTACAAGTTCGAAGAGGGCGACTATCAGCCAGGTCTCATAGAATGTCAATGTCCAGCTCTCGCTACGCTGGACCTCACGCTGTCCATCGAAGACGTTCAGAAACGCCTTATATTAACCAACGCGAAAACCAAAACACAGATTGGTGACTCAAGAATTCTTCATTCTTACGCAAACATATAACAAACGATGGTGTTATTAAAAGAGGTCCAAGAATGAATGTTATAACAATAAATAACGATATTACTTCTGACAGTTTATAATCTTCCTTCTGAACAGCGAGTGATGAGACGATGACTGTCGGATTGATGACCCGCGAAAATTATGGGGGAGTTGGGTTTGAGCAAACAACCATGAATTGATCGTTCAATCTTCAACTATATTGACAACGATCGAAAACGAATAAAAGTACTCCATACTTTTGTCTTAAATATTTTTAATAGACTTGCTGTTCTCCGCTGTAATTGGCAAACAATATAACTTACTTTTTCAATACTGGGGTTTTGGATTTAAAGTCGAATAAAGTATATAGTATTTATCCGTGCGGGGCGTCTTCACAGCAATAGGAACTTGGGGATATGTTCTTTGACATCTTTTCTAAAATATATGATTTAATGGCCTTTCGCCGTTTTTTTAACGTAACATAGGCTTAAGGGTTACTTTGCGATGTCTTACGGATACCATATGAAAATTGGTCATGAAATAACATATAAATATTTCTGCTAACCAGCTGTTTTCTTCAGGATCATTACACATAATTTTATCGCTAATTTTTCCACTACCCATTTCACCCTGCTAAATGGACTATAATTTAGTTGCTGTAGTACTAGCTACTTCTATACTTTATACTTCTACTAGTAAACTAAACTTCCCAGGCGACTGTAACAAATAATTTTATACGTGTGTGAATGTATAAGAGTGATACTGCTAACAATGTCCTCAGGTATCGGTGTATCATGTATGTATTTTTTCATTAATTTAAAAAGAAAATTCTGATGGAGGGTATTAACGTTAGTTTGACCTAATGATATATCCGCTGATTTCATATTCGACAACCTCCGTATACCTGAAAGAACTAGCACAACATGAAGTTAGAAAGGATAATTCTACACATTGGCACACACAATGAATACACTGATTCTGCTAATGCTAAGTAATATCTCATGCAAATAAAGGCATTTGTAGTCCACACCTGGTTTTTATATTGATACCGTATGCATAAATAAACTTCATATGCTTTCCAGTATTAGAGGATTATACGCAAATTTCAAGACAATCTCTGAAACACCCATGATGTTGGGGCGTCATTCTTACCAAATGTGTCTACATTAAATGAGGTATTGCAAATGTGCAACTTAGAAATTGATCCACAATCTCAGTAATGCCTAGTAAGCATAGTTTTTATGAATCCTACTGAAATTACATTCTCATATTACGGAACCTATAGCAGTTAAATATAAGCTGAACATGCCTCAACTCTAAACATCTATGCAGTGTCAACGTGTTGCTGCAGCATAGATAAGAATCTTAAATAATGTAGGATATATAGACCTATTGTGTTGGTGAGGATAACAGTGTCATATAATGCAACTAAGACATTCAATCGTGAAACTACGTCTTTACTGTTTATGTGCATGGAAATTTTAGGAGAAATTCATCTCCTTTATTGATCAAAAATAGTGAAGCATTAAGTATACAGTGTTAGATGGAAGATTAGAGCTAAATGGATTCAGTTTTCATGATCAACACAATCCATGTGCATAATAATACCATACAATGATCAGTAGTAATTGGGATTAATGCATTAAGTGAAACAGGTAGGGAATTTAAACGAGTAATTGCCTTCTACCTTGCACTACACTTGCAGCAATCATGAAAACCACCTACATTTGTTAGCCTGTCCGTCAGCTAAACAGACAATTTGTTTTTTCCTTCACGTTCCCAGTGGAATATAGGGCTTCAACTCAGTGGCTTGAAGGTTCTGTAGCAGTGTTTATTTTCACAGGATGGGGTTGTTAGCCTCATACCTAACCTTCTCTCTTTACCAGTTTTATTACTGGCTTAGCGAAAGGTCCGTTCTTTACACGAAAATAGGTTGAATTAATATCCTGAGACGTGAAGTCTTCATTGAATTAAACTATGCCGAAAGGTGCAGCTTCAACATGGAGTTGACGATTTGTGTAGATGAAATGACCCTCCAACTATACCTATATTTTGACACCATTCACCTGAAACACTAATCATTGCAACTAATATACTAAGAGTGTGTCACAGTCAGATCACATGACCGGGACACCAACATAACTAGCCAAGAAATGGTAATTTCCATCAATCCAGATAACATATAGCACAGTTTTATTAAAAATTATTCATATAAAAAATTTCCAGCGAAATTTCAACAGAACGTGATATATAAGTCCATTCCACGCATTCCATTAAAAAGCTCTGAATGATTGAAGTTTCTAGCGGGTTATTCAGTACGGCGTAACAGCATCGGCATGAGGATTTACCGGTGTTGGTTTTGCTCGAGTCCGATATATCCTGGACACGGGACACTTTTTGTCAGAAATGACTGCAAGGTAAGTCTTCTTAGTTTAACTCTTCTGCTATTTACGATATTATCTTAGCACTGTATGCAAAACTAATCGTAAAATGCTGCAATATAGCTGTTATTACTTCCATGCCACAGAGTGTACGTTACATTTTAGGGATAAATTCTCGTCGAACTTCAATTTTTAATCATCTCTCATCCTCCTCGACACTTAGTGGGTAAATGGCGAACACTCATTTGAAGTTTTGTTGAAAAATGTCAAACTGCTTGTCGAATGAAGTACGATGCGCAATACGTGTAAAAGTTTTCAGTCAAAAGTCAACGTTCACACTGTGTATTCTGCGTTATATCAACTATAAATTGTTACTGTGGCAAAGGCTTTCGTAACTGTCATTATCAAAGCCAGCTTCCACAACAGTTCTTTTGTTTTACGTAGCAATCTGTTCACTAGGCTTACATTCTGACATTGAAACTCATCTCTTGTTTTTGGAGTACGTTCGCATTTATTTTAAGCTTGAGTTAATTACTAACCTTATTAAATTTTCCCTCAAGTAGTGAAGGTTTCGTTTGCTCCCACAAAGCTACCACTCGATATTGTTGTAGTTCCCACGTACCTTTCGTTGTGTTTTAGAGTCCATCGCTGAAGAGAAGACGTTAAATAAGCCCCAATTGACGAATTAGTGTGCCTATCGTTAGTTGACTTGTTAACATATCACGTCGCGGAATTTTACATCGTTGCTGAAACGGCGTTTACTGTAATTTTCTGTAGTATATATATCCTCAGTTGTGTATAATAACCTCAAGTATTTCATCTTAGTAGCTATAACTGCCACGTTTTACTGCAGAAATATGCCTTTTATTGACAGTAGATCTAAAAAAATTTAATGACCTCAAATCTCTGAGGTTACTTTTTGATTGACTGATTGACGTAGATGATTAAGAAGTAAATGCATGCCACAGGTAACTTAAATTAACTCAATATTCAGAGCAGAGATTGGTACTAAAGTTGAAATGCTTGTTAAATAGCATGCTGGGGCAGAGATAGTGAAAGTACAAAGAAGTTGCAGTATACTGAAATATGTGCAATTTAAAATAGTTTTGTGGCGAATAATTGAAGTTAAATGGACTGGTAGTTAACAGTGGGATTGCGTTTTTGCTATTGAAAAAAATTTGAGCCATATCACCAATACTGTCTAACCACTGGTCCTTAGCAGTTGAAGAGCTTCTTGCACGCAGTCTACACCTCCCTACGTGGTTCATACTAACAGTCAAAAACCTCATAGGTGTAAATTATGTTTTGACTTCACCACCTGTAGTTCTTTTTTAATGTAGTCTGTGACGCATTAATACTCTACGTGTAACTTCATGAATACTCATTACATTACACCACAACGTGGTAGATAGAACCTGAACATCTGTAGTCAAAGACAACTAGCCTGTTCATATTTTTCACTTTAAACGACTGCTTCAGCCATCAAGGAGAACGGCGAGAACTCCTGCGCAGTGTGTACGTCCTCTAATTGGAAAAATATCACGTCTACTCCAGGGATGAACTCAACATGAACCTTTTGTATTCGCAGAGGGATTTTGTCACCAGTCACTCTATTGGGTGGAGTCAGCTTCCCAGTTGAATGAAACGATCAACATATTCAACCCCTTCAGTCCGTATTTTCAAGTTGGGAGTTGGTGAAGATCAGTCGTACGGCTTCCTCTTACATTAGATAAATAGGAATCAAATGTCAAATATTCGAAAATTTCTACTCAGGGTATTCAGAGGACTTTCTTCCCCTGGTGTCTTCACCTGTGTGGACAACATTATCGGCATACTCTAAGTCGATGAGACTATTCCCTGGAAACAGGTTGCCAAATACGATCATGGTTATATCCAATAGTGTATACATGGGTAACTTAAACAAAAAGGATTTATTAGGCATCCCTAATGAGCACTGCTGATTTGTCATGACTTCAGATAATAACTCTCCATAAGTTCTCACATGGCCGCCTGAGTTCAAGTAGAGTGCCTTAATTGGTGCAATATACTTTCTCATTACTCCATGAACGACCAGATACTGTCACAGTACATCTCGATGAAGAGAGTCAAATGCCACTCTCAGGTCAATAAAGACTTATATTAAGCGACTGTAAGTATGCTCATGTTCTGAAGGGTGAAGATATGATTAGGCCAATAGTGTTAGGTAAGGAGGGAAAGTCAATCGATGAAGTTGTGAAGCTACATCGATCGGGATGACTTAGACATGTGTTGCTCATGCTTAGCCATAGCATTCCTTGACGCACAGTTAGTTGATATAAGACCAGGTTAGAAATGAGGAAGTGGTGGTCAAATGAAAACATGGCATCAATCAACGAAATCCACAACAATTAGTTTGAGCCAGCCACATAGGGAGGTGTAAACTGTGCGGTTGGAGTCTTTAGGATTCTACAAACCAACGGTTTGAGGCAGTTAGTGGTATGACTCTTAATTGTTGTAAGGGGGGCGGGTCCATTCAATCTTTGTGAAATGGCATATCTATTAAACCCTCATGTTTTTCCACATTTCTGCTCATTACCGTTCTTCCGAATCTCTCTTTTGTCTTTTGTATCGTACATGGAATGTGTCAGCTCGGTCTGCTGCACGTCTGTGGAAGGTTCTATGTTAAAACCAGTCAGTCATATCTCTAAAAATTGTCAGTTACATATATATAATGTGCTGCCCAGTGCTATTTGCCATTGCTATATGCCATACAAAGGCAGCCGTCACACATTTTCCTATCATTATAGATATATAAATAATGGTAAGCATGTATATAATGCTCTTGGTTAAGGACGTCTGAAAATATGCTAATATGTATGTTTAACCCCACCTTTAGAAAGAATATACAAGTTGATCAGTAGCTATATGAGTCTCATCTAAATACTGTGAATCGAGGTCATTCATAACACCTTGTCATCAAGATGTAAACTAAATGCACCGTATTCAATGTTAGATTGTAGGAGGCAAGAGAAAACCCTGCCGGTTGTCCTCAATCATCTAACATTAATTAAAAAAGTGCACCGCATTGGTGAGTCTTTAAGATTGGTGATCACATTGACAGAATACAGTTAGCACCACCATAGACAATACTCATGAGACTGGTTACTTCCAAATGACCAACCGGTACACTGTATTTGTCGTAAATTCTACATCAAGGTAGCCTGCTAGTTAGTATGTTTCAAGCACTGGCTAATCACCTCCAATGAATGATGGGTCCATCACTTCTTCAACTGGATCATAATTTATAGCTGAGCACATCAGTACTCGTTGGTTGTCAGTCTTATCTTCAGTAAACATGAATTTCACATCAGATAACACACTAATAGTTGTTCCGTAAATTCACTTCATGTGATATTTCAGATCTGACTGCATTGGAGATCATTTGGGAGCAAAATACTATGAATTTCTTGTAGTAGGCAATGATTATAGGTACACATAAGTCAATGAAATGCATATCAAAATTCTTAAGTTTCATAAGTAAATATCTCAACTGATTGATATCACTCTTCTGAATACATGCTAACAAACTGATATGTTAACACTAACAGTAGATTATTCTTTAGTGTTAATCTATTCTCACGCGTACTCCGTTGGCCATGCATACTTCCTTTTATGGACATCATAACATATTGGCGATAGGGTTGTTGGATTCTTCAACGTTAGACAAAGTCCTCAAACAACCAGTTTAGTCCAATCTGGACGCCAGGGTGGTCCTAAAATCAGTAAAGTTCTCCGAACCTCTCAATCCTCTGCATCACCCTCTGGCCAAACACCCCTTAGTCGTATTTCAAATGCCCATCGTCCCAGTTACTCATGCAATACCAATAAACATCCAAAGATGACACTTCCATCATCTTGCTGGCATCGTGTTGCCTGAATTTTTTTTATCAAATTTTGTCCGTATAAGTGACAGTGGTGTTAAGACTGCAGTAATCTTGGACACAAAGATGGTTTTAACGACGAACGACCATCCTTAACAAGTCTCCGTAGACTCCATTTCCAGTTAGCACTTGCCCGCTGAAAATTCATTAGTGTTTACACTCTACATCCCCCAGATGGCGCTACGTCAGTTTCCCTACCAAACAGACCTGTACGACTAGCTGACGCCAAACTCTCATCCCGAACAACAAGAGGTTCTCAAGAGTTGCCACAGCTTGTCACGCTTCGATGGGGGGTAGGCCGCAAATGTACCAGACCTCCCAGTCAGTAAAAGACGGTGAAGTTCCAGGTGGTTGACTCCAATTAATACATTTCTTCTGAAGAGGGGTGTAATATATAGGAGAGGAAGGTGTAGACTTCCAGCTGGGTCCTCGGATGTAAAATTTATGGTTGGAAACAATTGGCGACATGGCCCAAAACGTTCTCAGTGCGCAGATGCATCCATCCTTGTGACTTATGATCTTCAATGAACTGTTTTGTATTTCTTTATTACTCCTTTGTCTCACACTCTGCTCACTGTTTCTATTATGTTTGTACTTTCTTCTCTTCTTCGCGTGCTACACGACAGACAGACAGCAGATAAACAATGGATTATCATTTTATAGTTAGCTTCTCCCACGCCTACTTCATTGGCCAGGTATATGCATATATCTTACTGTTTCCTTTTACAAATATACTTATGCTGTGGTTAATACTAAAATATACTTCTTGGCTCAGGTCGTTGTGTGTACTCGCTTAAGTAGGGCGGGTAGGGAAACAGACAGCTGTTGTGTTGTCTGTCTGTCTGTTTTCGACATAGAACTTTGCACAAATGTGCGGAAGTTCAAGTCGCCATATTCCGTGTAGCACGCGAAGCAAGAGAAGAAAGTACAAGAAAAGCATAATAGAAACAGTGAGCAGAGGTGTGAGACAAAGGAGTAATAAAGAAATACAAAACAGTTTCATTGAAGATCATAAGTTACAGGATGGATGCATCTGCGTCATGAGAACGGTTTTGAGCCATGTCGCCAATTGTTTCCAACCATAGATTTTACCGTCCCGAGGACCCCAGCCTGGAAGTCTACACCTTTCTACGTGGCTTAGACCAACTGTGGATTTCATTGACTGGTTGTGTAATGTTGTTAGCGTTAGACTAGCTATATTCGTCATCACCGCGTCCGTGTCCATCTTCGGCGTCCTTATTTCACCTCAGTGTTTTGTTAAATTTAGTACGAACAACTCTAATAATATCAATTGACAGAAACATTTGACCACTATCTGAAACATTGCTGTTCCTCATAATCATATACGTAGATGACAATACTTTTCTATTTGACCACATTCAACCCGTATTAGGATTCATTATATTCTTAATAATTATGGAATGTTTCACTAATTTTGTCATTGTTGTTGTTGTTGTTGTAGGAATTCCGTTTCTGTAGAGGAAAATGTCATAAAGCTTTTAAAAAGCATAAAAATCCACGTAAAGTTAAATGGACTAAAGTATCAAGAAGAGTTCGCGGGAAAGAATTAACTGATGATCTAGCTCAAACATTTGAAAAGAAACGAAATCTTTTATTCAAGTATGAAAGGACAGCAGTTGAAAAAATAGGTATGTTTTTATAGATGACACTAATCGTTTATTTTTTTTTCAGTGAACGCTGTTCCGAAAATTGATCAAATCAAGCAAAAACGTGAATCTGCATTCATTAGAAAACGTCTATTGAAAGGTGTGCAGTTACGTAAAGAAGAGGATATTAAACTTGTTAATACACAAATGCATTTGATTGAAGCTCCCGGAGGTAGGTTAAATAGTGTGGTCAAAATTTCTTTTCATTTTAAAAAAATTTCCTCTATAGCTAAAAGAAAGCGTGAACTTATGGATATTGATCCAGAATCAGAATTATCAGATGAGGAAATGGATATTTCAACCGCGGAACTTGAAAATGAGACAAGTAAAAGAAAGGTATCCGAGAAACGGAAGGCTCGTGTCAAGAAACAGAAAATTGCTTTGGAAGCTAAGTGATCAAACAAAAAAAGCCTTGCACACTTATCTTGTACTTATTTGATACATATACACAAGTTGTTTTATTTTAAGTGGTGTTCAGTCTTAATTTCTTATATGCTTAATAGACAGTGCTTCATTAATCTCGTAATGTCTGTCGAGATTATTTTTTAGTTAGAAGATCATGGCGTCATGATCTCATGCATTATTATTGACGTTTATGGAGAGGGAGTGGGTGAGTGTTTTTCGTTATATTCGGATACATAACAAATCTTTTGGTCGTCGGAGTCGTATTTTATGTTAGGTTTACTTAGTCTACAAGGGTGAAATGATCTGCTGCTTTTGTTCTGACACTACCTATGAATCACTGGTTTGAACAATCGAGTCTCAGGTCACTATGAAGTATTTCTATCAGTTAATAAAGTTGTCTAGTCTATCTGACATCTGTTATTTTCATTCCTATTGGTATTATGATATTTCTACGTGGCTGATTTAATGCTTATCTCCTAGAAAACTATAAAAATAAAACGAATCCATTTTATTCAGTCGCTGCTGTTTTTACGCGAGAAGCTGGACTTACAAACTAGTAAATTAATAGGCCTACTGATGGGTGCTAACAGGCACAAAACGTAGTGATAGAACATGTTGACCACTTCACCTATTTGGGAAGTTGTATTAGCACCAACGGACTGATTGACGATGAAATCTCAGCACGGATCCGAAAAGCTCGAGCTGCTTTCGCTGACTTACACCCTCTGTGGCGTAGGCGTGACATCCGGCTATCAACGAAGGGACGTGTGTACTGCTCAGCAGTTCGCTCCGTCCTTCTCTATGGCACTGAAACATGGCCAATATGCGTTGAAGACATGAAAAGGTTGACTGCTTTCGATCATAGATGTCTGCGATCTCTGTCTCACGTTAGGTGGTTTAATAAGGTAAGTCATGTTGACGTTAGGCGTAGAGTGTTGGGTAAAGAGGGAAAATCAATCGACGAGGCTATAAAGTTACATAGACTAAGATGGCTAGGTCACGTGCTGCGCATGCCTAACCACCGCCTCCCTCGACGGGCATTGCTAGCTGATATAGGTGCAGGCTGGAAAAGGGCCAGTGGTGGCCAAACAAAAACATGGCCTCATCAATCCATGAAATCCTTGACAGTTAAACTGAGTCAGGTAGGGAGATGCAGACTCCCGGGTTGGGGGCCTCGGGTTCTAGGAATCAATGGTTGGAGACAATAGGTGGCATGGCTCAAAATCGTTGTCAATGGCGCAGATGTATTCAGTCTCTGTAATCTTTCATATTCCTTTCTACCATTACCCATTCTGTTTCACTCTTATACTTGTCAAACTCTATTGATTCACTTCACTCATCTTCTTGTCTACCTTTGTGTGCTATTTGGAAGGTGGCAACTCGAACTGCTGCACTTCGGTGCCAAGTTCTATGTTGAATCCAGACAGACAGACAAAACGTAGTTACAGGGCTTCCTGCCGATCACCATGGACCACTCAACATCAGCTAAGAGTGCACCTTGATGGCTAACCAGCTAGGTGGGTGACAACATTGCAAACTTGAGTGGTAGAATTCAGTCTGCACCACCATCAACAAGGATGGGACTAATCAGTGTCAAATACAGTTCTACAGGAGGTCAATTGTAACGTCTCTGACTACAGCACTGCGGGATGCGGGTTCTAATCTCAGTGGGGACATGAATTCTTCCACCGTTGTAGATACGCCTTGCTGACTGTGGTGAGTGCCAACAAGCACGAAACCTAGGCACAGGGATTCCTGTCGATCGTCTCCAGCCCTTTAACACCAATAAAGTAACGCGGAGTGTTCTGATCTACTGTGCTTCACTTCAGTATATTAGGTAGTAAGCCATAAAGGGGAAGATATAAGGAGATGAAAATGATACAATCAAATGGCGTAAGATGCGATAACGTGTATGCGACGTTATTCTTGTGATGAAGATTATAAATAAACATGTTCCCCTCACTACTTTTTGTTCTGAATCAAATACAATAGTTTAGTCGGGAGTTAGTTACGCTTTACCGGGCTGTGAACCACACAATTATTCTGTGAGGGCCAATGACGCTACCCAGTTGTTCAAGCTGAAGTAAGTGGGGCCGGTTGCATTCGAACCTCGGGACCTATTGGTTAGGAGTCAAGTGCTTAAGCCACTGATGTACCACATCTAAAAATCACTTGGACTGAGTAAAAGTGCCTCCCCTCCAGTGGTTTAACTTTCAAATGGTGCGTTTGTGTCAAAACTCGTCTCCACCTAGTTAGGTTTAATCTATGGGTTGGTGTTATGGCTACTTAAACGCTCAGATTAAGGCTTGGTGTCTTCATGGATTGTTGTTGTCGCTTAGTTTGCTTATCTTTAGCTTTCTGCAGCTTTATTTTCACCACACATTTATCCGCACAGTAGCCATCTGATGCTATGAAAGTGTACCTCCAAATCAACTTGTTTGTCCAAGAGAATGTGGCTGAATTTTACACTGCTCATGAAATTGCTATATTGCACACAGACGGTGCTACAGAAGTTTCGCTTTTCACGTTATCCAAATTAGTTTTATTACACAGACACATATTTGAGTAAGGTCCACTACTGGGTAGTGTTGTCACTAAAGGGTGGTTGGGTATCTCGTTTGAATCCAAATTAGACTTTTTTTCCCTCACGTTCCCTAGTGGAACATAGGGCTTCAAGCAAGTGGCTTGAACTTTCTTTAGCAGTGTTTATTTTACAGGATGGGGTTGCTAGCCTAATGCCCGACCTTTCCTCTTTACCAGCATTATTTCTGGCTTAGCAAGGTAAAGGAGTGCGTCGGCCGGGACTTAGTTGGGAAAAATTCTTTATATCTATTCGAAGGCTTCGTCAGTCACCAGTCCATCGTGACTTTGCTTCCTATCAGTTGGAGTATCGGTGCACATTAGTCCTGAAACAATAATTTTCATTTGTGAGTTGAAAGACATCTTAGGTTGTCAATCAATATATCCAGAGGACTAATCATTTGGTCGGTTTCTTTACCTAGTATAGGGTGTTATCGCATTAGTAGTATAATAAATCTCCGGCTGTGTGATTAATTCTCGTTAAGTTATACAAAAATTCTATCAGCACATATGTGGAAGAGATAAAAAGTAGAGACACTGATTATATACGACACAGAGCATTAGACGCAAACTTTTCACGCGATAGTTTACAACAGGCTCAGGTTTTATAGCTCTCCGTTAACACGCTATATGTGTGTGACTGTCTATCTGATGTTTGACTTTCATCACATTTTTGTCTAATTTTGTCATAACCCCGTGACTCATCAAAAGTCGACATTTGACTAAGACACGTCGGTGAACACGAAGGGATTTGAATGTTTCTATCGAGGATCTTTGTGCGATAGCAGCTTCTGAAACTTGTTAGCAAAGATCTTACATCACTCATAGTTGATACTGTCTGTCTGTCTGTTTTCGCCATAGAACTTTGCACCGATGTGCCACAGTTCAAGTCGCCACACTCCCTCCTTGTAGCACACAAAGCAAGAGAAGAAAGTAGAAGAAATGCATAATAGAGACAGTGAACAGAGGTGTGAGACAAAGGAGGAGTAATAACGAAGAACAAAACAGTTTCATTGGAAATCATAAGTCACAAGGAGTGGATGCATCTGCGCCATCCATTGAGAACGATTTTGAGCCATGTCACCAATTGTTTCCAACCATAGATTTTTACCGTCCCGAGGACCCTAAACAGTCAGGAAGTCTACACCTTCCTACGTGGCTTGGACTAATTGTTGTGGATTCCATTGACTAGTGCCATGTTTTTGTTTGACAGCGGCTAGTTCTTTTCTAGCCTGACCCTATATCAGCTTGAACTACCGCACATATGTGCAAAGTTCCATGTCGAAAAAAGACAGACAGACTATATCAGCTAACATTACCCGTCGAGTAAGGCGATGACTAGGCATACGTAACACATGTCCTAACCATCTCAGTCGATGTAATTTCACAGCCTCGTCGATTGATTTCCCCTGCTTACCTAGCACTCGACGCCTAACTTCAATATTGCTCACCTTATTATACCACGTCGCACGGGAGGTAGAACGCAGGCACCTATGATCAAAGGCAGGTAATCTTTTCATGTCTTCCACTCTCAATGGCCAGGTCTCACAGCCATAAAGGAGGACGGAGCAAACTGTTGAGGAGTACACCCGCAAGCTCATATTCCATTCAGTCACTGGGACCCGATTCAATGGCCTATGAATACTAACTTCTACCAATTCGTGATTTAGGACGACCCCAGGCATTGTCGTATGTGGGATATCCATCCTCACCCGCAACATCTGGATAGACCTTACTGGAGAAAGTTTTTAAAAACAAGAGATGTCCTTTTTATAAGTAAACCTCTGTTATTTTAATTTAGATTAATTTCCCTGAAAAAAGTTCGGAGCAGATTGCCGAACAAAACGTTGGAATTAATCATTTCAATCTCGTTGAGATTTTTACAAATATAATTTCTGCATATGTCTACTTCTGACTCGGCACCCAATTATTGTGAAACTATTCGATTAAATCTCGCTGGCTTTGACCAATCCAGGTTTCCACCTCTGGAGATGTTGGATGGGAGGTCAGGAGTGATTAGAAATAGGTATTCATATTCGTTCATCAGACAAGTTACTCACTGCCTTCTTTTATAAAACCCTATTCGCAGCATTATTACTAGTGCCAGTCATATCAACTTATATATCAAATTTTCGACGAAGTCATCATCTAGGCGCTGCATTCGTGTATTTATATCAAATGGATGGGAAAGTTCCAGAATAATTCCCGGTTAATGGTCGAATTAATAAAAATTACAGTTAGGAATTAAAATGCCTTAATAAACAGGGGGAAGGATAAAACTCAAACAAAGTAGCATCTTAATTACTGGGAAGATTAATGTAGTGTGCAATTGGGGGTTAGAAATGTAGAAATAACAACAATAGACAGGAAGTTTGGATAAAAAAAATAATGTGATGAATAATTGTTTATGGATTCAGGGATAAAGTATGTAGAAATAATAAAATGACAAAATAGACAGGAAGTTTGGATATGAAAATGTGGTAGTGTAAATAGGGATTAAGAAAAACTTGGAAATAACATGAATAAAGAGGAAGTTTGGATAAGAAGGGCGATGGGGTGGTCATAACTAAAAAAATTACCTGTTTATGATGGCTACGGCAGGGACAAGGGTTGAACGTATTTCTTTTGGATACATCGCATGGGTTTGAGCTTTTGGATGGCTGGTGTCTCGGCTATGTCCAGACGTCCTAATTTCACTCCCTTTGATAGGTTTGATTGAATCTTGTATATTACTTTGAAGGATTTTTCGAAAGTCGCTGAATGTCCTGAATCAATGAGATGCTCTGTCACTGAATTGTAAACACGTTTTTGGTCTCCTTTTACTAGTCAGGCTGGATAGTGTTCACGAGCGCGTTTTTCAAGTTGGCGCATGGTACTGCCGATGCACTCAGCTCCACAAGAGCAAATAAACTGGTATATGCACGTTGAGGTGGCCCACTGCGACAGTTTGTCTTTCGCGTTCTGGCTGGACGGTTTCTTGTAGGAAAACGTCAGTCGTAGTCTTGCGGTGAAGTTTGTTTTCCTCAGCGATTTGAAGAGGCATTTACGAAGGATTTCTGCTTCAACATCACCTTTGAATTCTAGATTAAGCAGAAGTATTTTCTTTGAAACGGATTGGACTTGTTCGGAAGTCCTCTTAGATTTGAGATTCTTGTCTATGAACCTGCGTGGTTTACCATCAGGGTTTTTCGGAGATTGCGCAGTTCTTCTTCAAACACTTCCTCGCTGAATATCTTCCGAATCCTCGAGGATTCGGAATAATATACACGAATGTACTGCCTAGATGATGACTTCGTCGAAAAGAAAATTTTCTTCGCTGCAACTGTCTTAATATCAAATTTTTCAGCGACTTTATGGAATCCGAACAAGACTACTAGAACTCTCATGGATATTTTCCAGTCTTTAATTAACACATATTTCGCAGCTATTTGGTAGTGAATGATGAATTTCAGAACAGTTTTCATGTCAAATGCTTTCAATGATTTCCGGCCACCACAACAATCACTCATTGTACTCCAAAATGAAAGTCCCTATTTCATATTGTATGTCTGTTTTTAATAGCTAATCAGGAATTCCACTATGGATAATCTGACATGATGTAGAGGACCTTAACGAACCCTGTAAAATATTGAAATATAGCACCTTATTTTAATGGTTTGGTGATTAGGATATTAGGTAAATAATATAGGAGACTCATCCGGTTTTCTTTGTGATAGATTTACTGTAAGAGTAGTGCCCAGATTAAATGAAATCTACTAAGTATAACAACAAAATAATGTTGTATACAATGACGGAAATTGGGTTGGTGGCAAATATGGAGTATATTAGCGTAGATTTTTCATTCTGACATCTCCCAGTCATGTTCCCTACTGCCATTAGTTTTAATTTCAAGAGTTGGTTTCTCATACAGAGAAGTGTGCACACAAATATTTGATACTTCACGTCAGTTCTTTCATTCTATTCATCTATGTGTGGATTGTTCGGTAATCATTTAAATTCGTACCAACCTCCCTAAGTTGTGTAACTTGATTATTTTGAGATAAAAGCGATTTCAATAGGTAACTGTAGACTTTCATCAACAGCTGCCTTCTCTGGCTCCATACTGAAGATCAGAACTCCAGAAAGGATAAGCACCAAGAAACTCTGGGAAAAAACCAAGAAGCTATTGCTCGACAAACATACCGAAGGAAACAGAGATGGATTGAACACATGCCGAAGAAATCACTGAGTGACATCACGCTCAGGGACCCGAACTGGAATCGATGAGTTGTGCTTGTCTCCAAGGGTGACGTGTAGTAGATCGTGTGAGGAGACGAGAGCTTACGGGGGAAGTCGTGAGGCCAGCTAGAGAGGACTGCAGAGAACAGGATGAAGTGGAGATATGCTGCTGAAACTCAGTGTTCCACTCGGAATCTAAGGGAATGATGATAATACTGAGATAAGACGACTGTTAGTGTTAGACCAGATAGCCTCATGAAAAGTGTCCAGTGTCCCTTACTGCATTCATCATGTGGATAGGGATCTTAGTGTTGTATTTTAAAATATGTTTCACAGATAGATCATGAACAAAGTGCATTTTAAGCTCAATGTGTTGAAGCACGTTTTGAGACGGCTTGTCTGATTAAGACAGTCCCGCGCCAACTTGAAGAAGTGCGTATCTTCCACGTGCACCACTTGTTTGGAGTCTCTAATGCAACGTAATTTCCAATTTGTTTACAGTATCACCGTAGTTCACTGTTCTTTGTATGCATTCTCACGCCTAATTAGGTGTACTTAACTGATTACGACTTTGGATAAAAATACCCGGATAGTCTGCCTCAAGGATTTTATTCAGTGGAATTACTACAGTTTTCTGAAAATGCAACTGTGTAAAAAAATTAATTTGTGTGTAATTTTAAGTTAAGGGATAATTAATTTGGTGATGAAATAACCATACGAAGAAATATATTGATATTTCACATAATTACTTCACTGGATTACTTGATAAAAGTGGCGGCTTAATAAAACTAATGACATCTTGAAATTTATTGCATCAGTTCACTGTTCACTAACAACCGGCTTCAAGACAGATTTTCCAAAGTCGCTATCAGAAAACAGTAGTGTTCACATGGATCGAAAACGAAGAGAATTACTCACCAATCGAAGTAGATGGTAATGATACTATGTGCCCGGCTAGAATAAGTATGGGGAGCATATATTAAAATTTAACGACATACCGCGACCACTAACTACTGTCTTCGGCGAGTGTTTGTCCTCACGCCAAACCTACTGTACTCTACTGGTCATGACTTTCCACTAGAACCCCAGGTAACCACCCAAATGAATAGGGCCAGTGGCTAGCGAGCATCTCATTGATATTCGAGTATTGGTTTGTATTGATCTGATCGATTAGTTGCAGCTCGGGCGTGAGGACAAATACTCGCTGAAGACAGTGGTTAGTGGTCGCTCTATGTCGTGAATTGGCAGAAGTTAGAATTCATAGGCTGACCACTGGATTGGGTCGCAGTGGCTTATTGGTCTGCGAGCTCTCCTTGTAACCAGAGGGCCCTGGGTTTGTACCGCAGTGGGTGCGCAATGTGAAGAATCCCAAGCCAGGACGAAACAGCCATCCAGTACTTCCAGTTGGCTTTCCAATGGTTCTCTAACTGATATCAGCTCATGATGAAATCCTGAAACCAATCAATCAAATTCCTACAAACCAATACTTGAATATGAAAATTTAAGTTGTCAACCGAATAGCAAAATCCTAATTTTGACGGATGTGGTAGACTCGACGTTGTCATGCGTTTTCATTTTGAAAGAATCGACAACTACAGTAAAAGAAGTATATCCGATTCTTCTTGGGTTTATTTCATTCTCTGGTTTTGGGCGATTTGTGATGAAATCCATTCACTGTGAAATTAGGTTTCAGTTGGGAACGAAGTGCTTTTGTGTGACTATTGTTTGATTGAATAATTTGTTATGTGGCTATGAACCTTCGGTTATTATAATTTATCAACTTGGGTTCCGTGGGGAACATATGGCTTCAATAGCACATTTCTAGTTTGTCCTGTTCTGTGTAGTCCTTTCTAGCTGGTTCCCCGGTTCCCCTCCTCCTCCCACAAGATGCCCTCCATGTCATCCTCGGAGACACTCCCAACTCGCCATTTCCCATAGGAGCGATGGACTGGCGCGCGAAATCAGCCAGTGGTCTCGTCAGAGTGTGTCCGATCCATCTCCATTTGCTTACATAAATTTTGTGGGCAATAGGTTCTTGAGTGGTTCGCTTCCAGGGTTCCCTGTTGTTTATCCTTTTCGGCCAATCGATCTTCAATATGGGGTGGAAGCAGGTGTTGCTAAAAGTCTTCAGTAGTCTGCCGAACATGCGCCAAGTTTCTACACCACATAGAAGAACTGACTTGACAGTGGTGTTGAAAATCTCTTGGTTAACTTATCAATATATGTCTATACCGTATTTAATGGTTTATTTTTTCGTAAAGTACATATGTTATAAGGTTATGTGTAGTGTTCATTAGTGACTGACTGCATGATTAAATTGCCTAGAGTACTGTTGAGAAGTTGTCACCAGTGGGATGAACCAGGTTGGGTGTAAGGAAAAATCCTCTCTGATAACACCGGCTGCTGGTGATTCTATAAAGTGAGAATTGATACGGGTTAGAATTCATGGACTGATCACGGAGTTTCTTCCTAGTGGTTAAATGGTCAAAGGGATCACTCCGTTGACTTTGACCCTCCGGTGACATGATGGACATGTAGTGCTGGGGTCTCCAAAAATTGGGATGAAACAGCTGTCCAGTACACCCTAGTTACTGGAGTCTTTCTGACTGATTTTATGTCGTGGTCTAATGTGAAAGATATATGTCAACGTTTAACAGTTTGGAAAGAATGTGTGCATTGGGTACATGGTATCGTTATTATACAACTTTTTGTATTTCCCAATGAATGAAAAACAAAACGATATTGATTTTACTGATGTTTCGTTATTTAATACCTTTAGTAGCCTTATCAGGGTATTATTAAACCATGATTTACAAAATCTCAGTTTATATAACAAAACAGTCGTCGTTAATCAGCATACGGTAATTTCTGCGTTGTCAAGTTAGCCAATTAGTACAAAATAACAAAGTCATGTGTGAATTGTTTACTTTGACAAGCATATGAAATTACAAAAACAGCATGCGCTTACACAATGGAAACTGCTTTCACATTTGTGTTAATTTCGTCACTTCATGGGGAGGTAATGGAATCAGGTCAAATTCTGTTTTAGTTTATCATTCCTATTCATAAAATTTGGATCCGATATAATGTGAACTACTTCTGAGAGTAGACGTTCTTTGTGATTTCTGTATTGGCGAAATCAATTTTTCGGCCTGATTCTATAGTGTGTAGACGAGCTATGGCTGATGACTTTTCAAGCTCAACAGGATTTCTCGATGGTCTAACAGATACTCTACAGTGTTCATTTCTTCTAACGCTGATTTCTCTCGAGATTTCTTCGAGGCATACTGCATCACCTGCCAAGAATTTTATTTTGTAGGTACAGTTGTATTGTTAATCTTTTAGAATTCGGTGTTTTACATGGACAAGGTTATTTTCCAGTGTTTTTGAGTAAAACTCTGATGCGTTTATTGAGTACTTTTCTGACGTTTCTGATCTATGCGGAATGACAACTGTTGAGATTCATGTCTTCGGAATACGTTTTCGACCATGTTTAATGTCAGTGTTGATTTTGATAATGAAGTTCTTGAAGTATTTATTTTCCTTGAGAATTTCGGCGGTAATATTTGATATTACTTCTTCTTTTTCTTTCTCATCTGTTAAAATCAGATTGTGCTTGTCTAAAAAGACTTGAGACAACTGACACTTTTGCATTGATGGAGTGTGGTGATTCGATGTCTAAATATTTGTGTGAGTGTGTTTTCTTCCTAAATACAGATATATATTCAAATATTCATTTTCTTTCCCCTCAGTGAGGTAGTTTAGAAAGAATAATGATTAGGTTACTGTATATCTAAACTACAATTTTATAAATTCTTGTCTAATAATACTTTAATAAAGCTACTAGAGGCATTCAATATCGAAACATTAGTAAAAATCAGTGTCGTTTTGTTTTCCATTCTTTGGGAAATACAGAAGAAAGCTTTTATAATAATGATTAATTTGAAATATATATAACCCTTACAAACCAAACTATAGAAAATTAATCTGATGCTCGCTAGTGATTTGCTACAGGATGGAGTTTCCTGGAGTTCTAGTGAGAAGTCGTTACCAGTGAGGTCCATCCAGATGTCACGTATGAGGATGGATGTCTCACCGATGACATTGGTTGGGGTCGCGCTAAATCACGAATTGGTAGAAGTAAGAATTCATGGACTGGCCATTGAATCGGGTCGCAGTGGCTGAATGGTATACGAGCCAGCTTGCCTTGTAACCTGTAGATCCCGGGTTCGAATTCCAGTGGGTGCGTACTGACGATGATTCCCAAACTAGGATGAAACAGCTTTCCAGTACTCTAATGCTGGTTTTCAATGGTTCTCTAACTCATATCAATTCGTGATCAACCCGTAAAAAACAAAACTAACCCTTACAAACCAAACTGCAGAAAGTATATCGAATCCCCACAGAAAATAACACTTGATAATGCTAGGAAAGTGTTGGTAATGGAGAAAATTTGTGGATCGGGTGGATGATTCTAAATTAGTGATTTTCTCTTGTGATGAGAGCTATTTGTTATTTCTGTGTTTCTTTTTTGGTTTTTTGTTGTTATTGTTTTTTTTGTTTTTTTAAATATTTTTTTATAATACTCCTTTTAAATGTACGATGAAATTAGATGCAATATTGTAGATATGTGCTGAAAATTCCACACTGTACCACAAGTACTGTTTCTGGAATAAAGCGAAATTGTTATTGTTATTAGCTGCTAGCCAAAGTTGGTAGACAGTAATTTACGTCAATGTTTATGTCCCCAATATTGGTCGTAAGAAAAATGAGAACAAAGACATTGCGTAGGCGGATACAGTTAGCATATAGATGATCTGTCATTCAAGAAACAGCCACAAAGAGATGAAAGGTTAACTTTCAGTGAGAAACAACCAATCAGATGACTGCGTTTGTTTGCTTAAATAATCTATAATAATGTACATGAAAATCTAGAAATGTGTTTATTTCGTAAATAAACGATCTGTTGCCTGCCCCTTGTCTTCTGTTGTTATACCCTCAACTGGTTGACTTAATTGTAAAGCTTCCGTCGTCCTTCTGACCAATGTCGCTTCAGAGCAGCTTTTAGTATAAAATAGACTTATTTAAATTCCTCATGAATGGTGTAATTGTATCTCCTGGCAACTGCTATCGTGACTGGTTGTTAATTTACGTTTCTATTGATCCTTTTCATTGACTTGGAATTCGAACTTACTTCTCTTATGATTTACTTTTGATTAGCTGGTAAATTTGGACCATAGTAACGTGTCTGTTGATCGCTGGCTGATTCATTTGAGTACCAGGCTTCTAGGAATTCCCTGACTGCATTTTTGACGTTTCCTCTATTGAAAATTTTGACATTATCCCAATCAAATTAGTGTCCATAATTGTCTACATGCACTGATATGATTCGGATTCGAAGAGGACGCCCACTTTGACCAATGTAATGTTTATTGCGGTTCACACGATTAATTTTGTAAAAGGTATTAATTTTATCTTCTTTTTCTGTTGAGTGGATCGTTTGGTTTGCACAATATCGAATGCAGTGACTGTGCTGGCTGGCTGGCTGGCTTGTGTGCTATATATCAATCTCAAACGGTCTTAATATTCTAGCTGTTATTTCAGAGATATTTATTAAATATGGTAGGATGGATTTTCTTGTGGTATGTGTGTGTGTGTGAGTGTGCTGACATTGTTTAAAAGACACTATTCAAATACACTGTATCACTTCTGTGTTGAAGAGAATGGAGGAAAAATACCTATCAGCTTTCTTCAAAAAGAATGCATATCCTCACAGTTTCATCAAAAATTGTCTAAACTAAAGTTATAACATCAACAACAAGTCAACATCAAAGAATATGATATGTATATTCTTTCGTATCAATGCATGTAGACAATTATGGACACCGATTTAATTGGGATAATGTAGAAATTTTCAATAGAAGAAACGTCAAAAATGCAGTCAGGGAATTTCAAGTGAATCAGTCAGCGATTAACAAACACGTCACTATGGACCAAATTTACCAGCTAATCAAAAGCAAATCACAAGAGAAATAAGTTCGAATTCCAAGACAATAAAAAGGACCAGTAGAAATGTAGATTAACAACCAGTCACGATAGCAGTTGCCAGGAGATACAATTACACCATTCATGAGGAATTTAAATAAGTCCATTCTATACTAAAAGCTGCTCTGAAACGATATTACCTAGGAGGATGACGGAAGCTATGCAATCAAATCATCCATGTCAATGAACACAACTAATTGAAAGTGTTAGGGGACAAGAGTAGCGGCAACACTCGACCTTAAAGGACAAAAGTAAATTAATCAGAAATATCTGTCAAAGACTAGTTTATGTTTCTTTGTTTATTTCGTTTTAATTTATATAGAAAAGAAATAAAGTTACAGTTAACTTCAACAAAATAGGGTAAATTATTACTCTGTTATTCTTCTTCTTCATGTTCGTTGTCGCTTTCCTCTTCCACAATTTGATTTAGTAGTAGTAGTAAGTGGGTGTCACTGATGAATTAACAGTGTACGTGGATAAGTGTTCCATGTGGTTAAAGGTAGGGTAAAGACAAATGATTATATTATGTTATACATGTAGTGATTAGCCATGAATGTATCTTTCTGTTCTGTTGTCGGTTCCTCCACAGTATTAAAGAGGAATGAGGTGTGTACCTGTGTGCGTAGCTGTGTGTTTGTTTATGTGGGTGTGGAGAAGAGCATTGGGTATAGTAGATGTACACTATAAAGTCAGAGAAATTGTTTTAAGAACAAACCATTGTCTGAAAATCATACAAACAATAATAATGATAATAATAATAATAATGGTAATAATATAATTAGTTTATTACGTAATCTGGGCGTTGAATAGATGAATGATCAATAAACAGTTGTTTGTAGTGTATTATATAACAAAGCATAAAATCAATGATCAGATTAAAAACAAAACACAAATGACAAACACATAGGCGCTAAAAATGACAACAGAACTAAGGGCAAAAGATAAATATGTGCTAATCACCCATACTATAATGTCAAAATCAAATAAATCGAGCACTCACTGACGCACGCACACTTGCACACACGCACACACATACACACCTGAAACGAGGTTTTAAGACAAACAAGACACAGGGAGACGGTTGTTATATTTCATGAGAAGAAAGAAATTAAGCATACATGTAGGTGGGTATATATATATAATATGAGAGAGAGAGAAAGAAGGGTGGTTGCCTGTAAATCATGAAATGGAGATCTACAACGCCTTGTTTTGTGCTTACTGTTATTACCCGTTTGTTTAAATGTTATGTAGAAAGTTCTGTAGGTATCTTTTTAAAAAATAATTAGGCATTCACCAATCCAAATGATCAAGAAAACGAAGAGAGATAGGGGGAGTAAGAGTAGGGGGAAAGATAGAGAGTATCTTCAGGTGAGAATACGAAATGAAACGAAACGAAACAAACAAACAAATAAACGATTGCATCTGCTTCACATCAGCTAGTTTTATTACACACCTCTGGAGTTCCGTTCAAATTTGATTTCTGTGAAATAAAACAGAGTAGAACAAAACATGGGAAACAAATAACAATTATGCGTTATTAAAAATCGAACATTATGTTACAGCTTTGTCTCGCTTTCTCTCTCTGGTATAAAAGAAATTTGACAATGATCCTCAGTTATAGAATCAGAGCTATCTGTTCAGACGATCCGATTGAAGACCAATTTAAGGTTGTATACGACACATTCACGGAAAATAGCTATCCTGAAAACTTCATCACTAAACATACGGTCAATAAGAATAGAAAACAATTCTCCTGTGTCTGTTAACAGAAAGCCTCTGTGTTTATACGACTACAACCCGAAGGTGAAATTATAACCAACATATTGGGAAACTGATCCGAGGAACATCTAATGCTAGTAAAATGCAGCTCATACTTTTCATAGAACCGATTGTGATTCTGAAACGGAAAGATGAATTGCATAGTTTAGCCACTCCTATTTGTATCTATCAGTTCAACAGCTCATGTTGAGTCAGTTATACCTACCGTTACTCTAGGAACGCATGTTTTTGTGCTTGGAAACACCACACATACCAGTGTGGTTAGATAATGGTGTTGTTGAAACCTTCGACAATTCTCTATCGAACCATTTCATGCAAACACATCTAGAAACTAATATTGAAGAGTCTTTCTCTATCATCCACCAGGTATCGAACGAATTATCAAAGATCTCTAAATACCGAGCATTGTTAACAGTAGAGGCCGTTGTAAGTCGATTAAGTCCACCAGAGCTGTATGTGCAAAAGAAGCAGGTCCAGACAGCCTCTGTTGCTACCCCAGCTTGCTGGCGAGCCTATAAATTCATTCGTAAATTCTGTCTTACTTCCCTCAGTTCATCTAATATTCATTCACTTTAGTTTTATATTAATGCGTATGCTGTCTCTCTTTTACTGATGATGGTTTTGAACTGTTATCTGTCGATATTATTATTGTTGACTCAGTATAACTTAAAGTAGGATTAGTGTTGGTAATGAGAATCTTTGATTGATTGTTGCTGTCTCATAAATTTACAATCTGATGACGAATTTATCGAGAAGAATATTCTTTGTTCATTATTCAGTTTTCAAAATTTTTAAGAGGCATCTTCAATGAATTTAGTGGAAGATTTTCAATAAATGATTTTCGAGAAATAGTTAACAGGTTCCCCCACATAATTTAAAGGTGCTGAATACTGGTGGAGGTGTGGCTCATTGTTTCATGCACTCGAATTCTAGCCAGTGGGTTCTGCTTAGAATCCCACCCCACCTACTTAGCCTGTATGGCTCAGTGCCAGGCATACTAAAGATACATTCCGGGTTTTATTATTATTCGTCCTATTGGAATTTTAGTGGAATTTAGGGCTTCAGCAGCACGAATTCATTTCATTCTGTTCTCTACGGTCTTTCCCACCTGGCTTATTGATTGACCGTAAGCTTCTATTCCCCCCTCGAGAGATCTCTTCCGCCACAACATGGGACATACGCCCAGCTAGTTGTTTCGATTCGGGTCCCACTTGCGGGCCTAGCTCATGGTATCCCTTAGTGGTCTCCTTAGTGTATGTCTAATCCATTTCTTTATGCGTATTTCTTCCGTGATAAGTCTTTGCTTGTTTTGTGGTCAGAGTTCTTTGTTGCTTATTCTTTCCGGCCACCTATGTGACATTCAGTATGTAGGTACGGCAGCTGCTGACTATAGTCTGCAGTAGCCTTTTCGAAATGCTTTTGGTGACACACTCGCCATACAGATATTCTAACTGCCATGAAATTAGCGTTGAAAATTTTCATCTTTTCCGCTGTGCTGAGCATTGCTAACCTCCACATCTACTTAGGGATGATGAACGCCCTGATTGTGATTAACTTTGAAATCCTCATTTAAGCCTCCTGTATTTAAATGATGCTTCTCAGGCAAATGGAGGAGACGACTTCTTTTAAATTTCTCCTATTGATGATAACTGGTGCTTATTGTTGCTGTTCCTGTTAGTCGTCTGGTATCTTCATCACCCCTGCGTTCTTTATGTTTACCCGAAGTTCCGTCTTTGTTGTCTCTTCCGCCAACTTATTTGTTTTCTCCAGTAAATCTTTGAGTTTGTGTGACGTTAGACATAAGTTATCCCTAAAGTTTAAATATTCTAGCGTCTAGTGTTCTCAAATTAGGATGAATTGACTATCCGGAACTTTTTATATTTCAGTATTTCCCCAACTAATGTTGATTCATGGCGAAATCTACTTTGATCTTAGTCGTATTTTGTGTCAAAAAGTTTATTTCATGATTATTATTTTGAAGAGTTTATTATTTGTACACCATTGGTGTGTTACACTCGTAGAGTTTATTCAAACAGAAGTGATTTCTAATGTAATATGAGTTTAACAGTTATACGAAGTTATTATTATTATTTTAGACTAGTTATCTAATTAAGCCTTCTTTGTTATTGATAATAGGGGCAGGTGTTTGATTACACGTTGCATATTTCCATTCATTTGTTATTCTACGGGTCAATAAAACTACCTAATGACCTTTGTAAGTACTTGACTTTCAGTCTTTGGGTCCCGGGTTGGAAATATGTCGTACCTACCACAGTCTAGTATCATAAACCCTCATACAGTAAATGTGTTTTTGGCAATTAGATTCAAAATGGAAATCCCTAGTGGGACTCGAACTATGTTCATTGACATGGTTTAGTGTGATTGTTTTAAAGCAATCTTAACATAAGTTTATTCAATGCTCAGTGAACTGAAAGCTGTTTAAGAGTGATTGAATAACTTTCATCTCACTACAAACTAGGTATTATTTAAGTGACAACTATAACTGTGCAACTCAAGGTAGTTTATTCCACTCTGAAACTTCTTTAATCACTCGTAAGCTGGTTTGGAACGTACCGGAGAGAATTATTCAACACTAATCCTACCTTAAAGATGTTTCATGATTTCAGCAGTGACGTAATACTTACTTCCCGGTTTGATATTTTAAATGCAAAGTAATCTCTGAATAAAGCAAAAGCAAGAGAATGTGTAAAATAAGGTGGTACCAAGTAGTTATTGAAACAACTCGATTTTAAGGTTGATAATACGGGAAGTATAGTCAATAGGAGATTTAATACTTCACCAACCAGAACCTAACCTGAATTTATGTTGGTTCCCGTTTACCAAACATCACTTTCTTCAGCTCAATCAAAGGTAAACAGATACACTTTTCATATTAACCTTAACTGTACATACAATTTCACATGCGTATGTGGTAACAGTTCTCTGAACATGTACCTCAAAGCCTATATCTTAAAGGAACAAACGCCTTGACTAGTGCTATTGTCAGCCATCTTGTTAATACGGATCATAAGGTGAACATTCTGAAGCTGCTTAGGGTTATTAGTTGACAACACAGTTCAATTCTCATCGTGTCTGCCTAAATGAATGTTGTCAGATGCCTAAAATCTAACTTATGTGTTCAGAAAGGAGCACTTAACAGTTTTTTCTTGTCCTATTGTGGTGAGAGCAGGTCGTGAGAAAATATGTACAAGGTTGATTCAACAACCAATCACAGCAGACTTAACGTGGCAAAATATGATTCGCAGATAGAGAACTCTATTTTTCGAGGAATCCCAACACTTGAATACCAATAAGATGCTCACTGGCGACTGGCCCTATTCAGGTAGGTAGTTACCTGGGTTCCAGTGGGAAGTCGTGACCAGTAGGGTGCAGCTGGTCGGGTGTGAGGACAAATACTCGCCGAAGACATTGGCTAGCGGTCGCGCTATGTCGTGAATTGGCAGAAGTTAGAATTCAAGGACCATTGGATCGGGTCCCAGTGGCTTAATGGTATACGAGCTCGCCTTGTAACCGGAAGGTCCTGGGTTCGAATCCCGGTGGGTGCGTACTGCTGAAGAGTCCCAAACTAGGACGAAACAGCTGTCCAGTACTCCCAGGTTTTCCAATGGTTCTCTAACTAATGTCAGCTCATGATGAAATCCTGAAATCAATCAAATCCCTACAAACCAACACTTGAATCCCGAAACAACCAATCAGAAGCCTGCGTTTGTCTGCTTAACTTCTGATAAACAACCAACCAGAAAACTGCGCTTGTCTACTTGCATAAGCTATAATAATGTATGTGAAATATATATATAGATACGTGTTGATTTTCGTAATAAAACGATCTGTTGCCTGGCCCTTGTCTTCTGTTGTTATACTAGTAACTCGATGTCTTCACTCCTCCTTCAGTCTGGTGGCGTAATATCTGACCTTTAACACTCCCTTTTGCTGTGATGCAATTTCGCCTACTTCTTCTTCCAGTGATTTCAGTTGGACTCATGATGAGTACGTTAAGATTTCCCTTTACATATAATTAATTTAATTTCTGGGTTGTAAGCAGCTGCATAGAAACCTTTGAAATAATTGATGGTGCCGTCTTGATCCACGCGAACCGATGGATTTACCTGATTGAAGTTCAATAAGGGAGAACAAGTATTTAAAAGAATTTCATGTTTCTCTTTTATGTTGAAGAATCTGTGTTCTATTACGTAACCTAGCTATCAAAGTGGCGGTTCTTATGAACTGATATTCATTTTAGTTAAAACTATCTCTGCCAGAAATTTATATGTTGAAAGCTTCTGAACACTAGCTACTTATTTAGGGAATAGAAACTATCTTTATCACCTATTATTCCACATTTCTTTCTCCAAGATCTGTGCTAAATCTAGTATCGTTGAGTTTTTATACTTAGCCATGCGAACGCAGACCGTAGTAAAAAACTGCCTTCATTTTTTCCTGAAAATAATGAGGGAGAAAGTTGTGATTAGAGAAGGTATTCAGTAGCCAATAAAGTTACCCTGACAAACTTCTTGCTGGAATTTAAATGTCTATCGACAACAGTGTCAGTTAGTGAGGTCAATGGCATACTAATAACCGAATTTATCACCTTCAAAATCCCATCTAATATGGTGTAGTGTCTTCTGATGAACTTAAGAAGAAACAACTGGAGAACAATAAACAAGAATAAGCGGCATACACGAATTAATCAATGACAAGAGTAGAGGCAGAGTTGCGCTGGGAAGTCCTGACTTCCTCATAAAGATTTCTTTTAGAAAGCAATATGATATGAGATAAAAAACAACAATCAAAAGAAAAACTGTTACTGAATAAGGAATGATCGATTTGTGTGGTACAGCAGTTATTCCGGTATTACAAGGATCATGTAGTTGAGGCACTACATATTCGTCTTACTCACACTTGAAACTCAAATTACCAGTCTAATGTTTGGAGGAGTTAAATTTAGGATCATTCTCAGGAGACCATTGTTAGAATTCAGAGGGGAAACTATTCATATGGCAGCAATGTAATGCAGAAAAGGCTGGATCAAGGAATGCCAAACCGCCAAGATAATTACTGAAATTCTCTTTAGATGGATGCGGTAAGTCGTGTAAAAGAAAGAAAAAACATTTGGATAAAGTATAGCACCTTTCGGCACACTGGCTTCAGTGAGCAAAGCAGTGAAGATCCTGTTTTACAGACAATCTGCTCTTGTCTCCCAGAAAAATAAGAAGAAAACCACTTTGTGACTCAGGTCCCTTTGAATGTTGAAGTCAGTCCCCATAACAAATTTGCCCTAGTGTGGCGCGTGCTACTCACAAGATTTATAAGTAGTGTATAGGTGTAGATATAAATATGTATATCATTTGCAAGATTTTCTAATAGAGGAGAGGTGGATTTAATGAACGATACTTATGAAGAAAGCATGGAAACATGGAAGAAGGAAGCCAAAGAGACACAACAGCGAAGATATGCACAAATTTTGATTCTAATATATAGTAGGTGCATTTTTACCCATATTGAGTCGCTAGCAAATATTTCTGTTAACAAATTCTCTCGTCTTCTGCCGTTGCACTAAGATAAGAATTATAATTATAACAGTCTTACGGTGTAAGAGAGCACACTGAATAAATATGGCGTCTCTATCTGGGCTGGAAACAATATAGTGCCGTAAAACAATATCACTACTCAAATTACTTTTGCTGCATTTGTATAAACGAATGATTTAGGCTCACTGAAATAAAGACTTAAGCACAGGTAAAATTAAATCTCCCCATATATAACAAACACAACTTCGAAGTCGAATAGACTTACCAACGGTTGATTTGTATCGGATTTTTTCCTTTTCAGTTCAACAAAATTTTGATGTGCAGTTTTGCCTGAAAAATTCGGTGCTGCACTCATTGCTCTCAATCTCTCTCTAGTCGTAGACTTAGCAACTCTACGAAGAATTGGTTTTTGGCTAAATGTTTTATATATTGAAGAAGAATAAGTCAATGTTTGTTTGTGTTTGAAAATAATACAAGAAATAGGCGGAACTGACTGCAAAAATAATGCACACATGAATAAAGGTTAATTTATACAATTTGCAAATTGGTTAGTGGTGAGATTTAAGTGTGGTTTCCTTTGGAAACAAAGTTATTCCGATCACAATATATCATCTGCTTGATATTATAAATGGTAATCAAGACAACAGGCAAAAGATAAGTTTCTTTGATTGAACTGGTGTCTTGCATTTAATCCTTTGTTTGGTGCAGATTGAATACTGTCAGTTAGGTTTTGCAATGTGACAACCATTCTAGATGGCTAGCCATCATAGTGTACTGTGGACTATTGTTATTAGATGGTTGGAGGCAGTCAACAATAGGCCTTCATGTCGATGTGTTTTGAGCAATGGATTGTGCTCGAAGTATCATTCAGTTATTCACGCTTCACCACTGTGTACTCAGCCAAATAAGTTTGCTTAATATGAAATTGTATTCTACCACAGTGTTGAAATTCTAATCTTACGTTAAATTGGCTGAAGTTTTTTCCAACTAGATCCTAGAAAAATCCTTCTAGTGGGACTAAAATTCTTTGTTGATATCTCTTGAGTTTTTCTGAAAAAGTATTTTATCTTTCAAATCGTCTAATGTTTTCACACTAGTGTTTTATTTCATCATTGTATGTTTACAGGCGTGACTGCTTGTTGAGTACGTTTCACACAACTTTGTCTCACTTCCTAAACATTCTTGAGAACGTCTCCCTGATTGTTTGTGGATGCATGTACGCATAAGCACCACCATTTCTATCATTAAACATCTACAAGTACTGATCGGAGTAATCAAACTAACTTGGTCATCAATCTGCAGTTCAAAACTTCAGACTCCTTTAATGCTTGAAAGTGACAGTGAGTCAGTGAGAAATTCACTGTTCGAATCGGAGATATTACAGTTGGAGCTGCAAATACATCCTACTGATGATTGTCGGCTGGAATAAAACTGATTTTATAGTTTCACGAAGATTAACCTCTGATGTTTAACACAATTTATGGTACACAGTATTGTTCTGTTTGTTAGAATATTGTGTATATACCACACTCCATTGAAACATTTAAAGGAACAGTAGAAGTTGAAGAGCTATACCTATCAGTATTCAGCGATTACTACTCATAATTTAAAAACAATATATTAATTTGCGACACCTCTTTAATTAACATTCTGTACTACTTGAAGATGCTGATAAGAGGGTGTGAATCAAGAAAATATGTTTTTATAGGAAATACTGCACAAGATGGATAACCTAAGAGTTTACTCAATTAATACTCTATACAGTTGAATTAAGTACGACTTTCCTTGTGAGTAAATTTCGAAAAAAGCAACAAAATGAAGTTAATTTGATTTTATGATAATTTTTGACTTACAAGTGACCTTTGATAGCACACAGTTGAGCTGTCAAGTCATTAATCTACATAAGACGGAAAGGGAATAAATGGACATTAATTAAGTGCACCACTTTGTAAACTGACACTTAAAAGAAAAAGGGATATGAACCAAAAACTTGTATGGCGTAATTATTGGGAGTAAATATTTTAAATGTGTAACAAATGATTTCAAACGGTGCATGCTACTCAAAAATCCCATAATGGAAGGATAAGACTATCTAATACTCCTTAATTTCAAGTATTTTTCGCTGTTGAAGTTAATCAGTCTTTACAAAAACTCAACAGACAAACTATTGAATACAAAATCATACCCAGAGCTGTATCACAGGATATTGCGGGTTCTAATTTCACTCAGCACAACAGATCTATTCTCAAGTATTAATTTTTATGGCGATTTTGTTTGATTGGTTAGAGGATTTCATCATGAGCTGACATTAGTTTGAGAACCATTGGAAAGCCACCAGGGAGTACTGGACAGCTGTTTCGTCCTAGTTTGTGACTCCTTATCAGGAAGTACCCACCTCCAGGGTGAGAATTCAGGACCATCTAGGTTACAAGGCGTGCTCATAGGCCATTAAGCCACTGGGACCTGATCCACTGGCCAACCCATGAATTTCGACGTCAACCAATTCACGACATATCGCGACCACTTCTCTTTGTCTTCTTTGATGAGTTATTGGCTCACCTTCAACCTGCTGCACCCTAGTGGTCACGGCTTTCCACTAGAAATGGCAGAATTGGCGGAAGTTAGAATTCATGGGTTGGCCATTGAATGGGGTTAAGCGGCTTAATGGTCTACGAGCTCGCCTTGTAACCAGAAGGTCGTGGATTCCAACCCTCGAGGTGGGTGCATAATGATGAAGAGCCTCAAACCAGGATGAAACAGCTGTCTAGTACTCCCTGGTGGTTTTCCAATGGTTCTCTAACCGATGTCAGTTCATGGTGAATTCCTCCAAACAGCAGATCTATCAAAATTTAAAATATATCTTGTTAATAAAGGCAGTACAGTTTAAAAAAGATGCTTGGAGGATTTTACCACGAGCTGACATCAGTTAGAGAATCACTGGAAAACCTGGGAGTACTGGACAGCTGTTTCGTCCTGGTTTGAGACTCTTTACCATTATGCACCACCCACCCTCAGAGTTCGAACTCATGACCTTCCGGTTACAAGGCGAGCTCGTAGATCATTGAGCTACTGGGACCCTGGGCTCATACCCCGGGGTACTAATGGAGAGTCCCAAACCGGGATGAAACAGCTGTCCAATACTCCAGGTTTTCCGGTGGTTCTCTAACTGATGTCAGCTCATGGTAAAATCCTCCATGCAATCAAACGAAATCGCTAAAAAACCAATACTTAAAAAAGATGCCTGAAGTTTTGCTGTAGAATACTTGCAACCATATGCAATCAGAAGAAACATGAAACCAAACACTTTGGGGTCAGGTTTATTTTAGACTGGGAATGTCACTTATCATTAACAAAGTGATCGTCGTGAATCTATTATGGTATACATTTCAGTAGTTCCATCCACCTCAGCCTTAAACTTTTATTTCAGATAAGCTGTTGGCAGTCACCTTCAGTCCTATCTACATTTTATGACATCACTTCATAAACCTTGTCAAAGGTAGAGTGGTTGGAAATCCTTATCTACTGATTTAAAATTAGGAATCCAGATTGGTAGTCACAGCTCCTATTGACAAGTAGCAAGTAGCATTCTGATCTTTATTTCCAAATGGCAACTGGAAGATGAAGACAAAATTTGTGTAATTATGTGGTTAGATGATATAATGTCACATAGTTGATTAACAACTGTCTAGCAATTATCAAATTTTGGGAAACTGGATGTTGGGCAATATAACTACGTAATACATTTATGTTTTTTTATTCTCCTTCACGTTTCCTAGTGGAACATAGGGCATCAAGCTAGGTACTTGAAGTTTCTGTAGCAGTGTTTATTTTACAGGATGGGGTTGCTAGCCTCATGCCCGACCTTTCCTCTTTACCACAATTATTTCTGGCTTAGCGAGGTAAGGGAGTTCGTCGATCGGGGATCGAACTCCGCACATTGTGTATGGTCGGTGAGCGTCCTAACCGCTATGCCACCGATGCGATTCATCCATTTAGTTATTATTATTACTTTTTCGGGTCCCCAGTGGAACACTGAGCTTTTAAAGCACATCTCCATTTTGTCGTGTTCTCTGCAATTGTCTTTAGTGGGCTTTACGAATGTCCATAGCCTTTTACCTCCTTCTCACACCCTTCCCTACATGTCACCCTTGGATTAACGCCCAACTCGTCATTTTACATTCTTATTCCATTCGGCGACCAGGAGTATGGTGTCACTTAAACGTCTCGTCATCGTGTGTCCAATCCATCTCCATTTTTTTCTGCATTTTTTTTGTGTAATATGCTCCCGGTTGGGTCATTCACTCAGTTTCTTGTTGTTAATCTTTTCTGAGCATGTGATCTTCGGTATCGAACCAGTGAAGGCAGCTGTTGATAAAAGTCTGCACACCGTTAAAATGTTTTCCGTGACGCGCCAAGTTTCTGCACTATGTAGAAGAACTGACTAAATTAACATTAGTGTTGAAAATTCGAATCCTATTCCCTGTACTGAGTACAGTGACGAAGGTCTGCCTCGTCTTTCCGATCTTCATTGGTTTTCAAATCCTCACTCTCACTATTGCCTGTCGTTAAAACAATGCAGAATATGTCAGATAAGTGAGGGAAGTGACCTCTTTCAAACTTCTCCCGCTAATAGTGATTGATGCCTATTGTTGTTTATCAATGGGTGCTTTTATCACCCCTGTATTCTCTATGTTTGCTAGGATTCTTGTGTTTGTGCTTCTTCTACCAATTAGTTGATTTTCGAACCGTAAGTCTTCGAGTTTGTGTGACATCAGACATAAATCATCCACGAAGTTCATTTCTTTTACAGTTTTCTTATCGGTCCAGCATATCCTTGTTTTCTTGCTGCCTCCCGTCAACTACAAGAAGGGATATCATTGTAGGTGATTGTAAGCAGTCATGTCTTACTCTTATCTTAGCTTCAAAGATTTTGCTGAGTTTTCTATTGTAGAGGTCACTTGATATGTGGAATGGGGTTGATAAAGGTTCGGGGTACAGTTCATATGACGGATAATTCAAATTGTTAAAATAACCAAATTCTAGACTTCATATTAGTTGAGTTTAAGCAGACTATACACTCTATTTAGTCTACTAAGCTTCACAAGTTCCACAATATTATTAACTGCTTATTTTGATGTACATATATATATTTATGACTTACTTCTTCGTCTTGTTTACGCAATCTTAACTCCCAGTCATATTTTTGGGATTCCAAATCTTTAATATATGTATGCCATGATTTCAATTTTTCTTGGAGTTGAGCTAAATTATACGAAGAGAAACATAAGTTTATATTTTACTAGCATATGTTTGACAAAAATAAGTTGAAGAAAACAAAAATCCTTCCATCTCTAATTAAGATAAGTCTCATCTCGGGGGATTACAAATCCAGTAACTCATTTACACTGAAAAGAGTTGAGGAAAATAAACCCATGTTTCATCCGTTTTCCTAATCACCACATATCCACATATCTGGAACCTGCTTTTCAAGGGTTTATGATAAGGTATGTGTGTTTTCTCTGTTTTTATCTGCTTTCCGAATGGAACAAGTGGGTTTCAAGCTTTTGAAATTTCAGGAACAGTGGTTTTGCTTCTGTATATTTGGTTCAGCTGCTAGTCCTACACCCACCCACCCAGTCTTTTTTAGGCCAACTCCCGGACCGTAGACTAGAAGAAGTTTAGCAGTGTGTTGGTCTGTGATGGGCGCAGAAGTTCCTGGTTGGCTGGTGAGGATTCTACCATTTAGTGATGAACGCACAGAAGATTTGTGTATTCAAGTTAATTTGAGCGGTAAAATAACTGTAGGCAAAAGTGTAAATCGGTTTGTATTTGTGATTCAATTCTGGTTAGTACACTGTGATTATTTAAGTATGTTATGTAACTTTGCTTCACATAGTGTTTGAAAGTAAATTCGTCTAAAGAGGTGAAAAAGGCTATGCTTGTATCTGTTGTACACAGATGGTGGGAAACTAGCATATTTAAGTGAATTTACCTCATTCTTTTAACAGCAGGTTTTCTAAAAGAAATCTATCTGATAAGGTTATGAGGTGACAGTATGAAGTGGAATTTAAATCTTCATACTTCTGAATATATTGGGACATTAGTAATTTAGACAAAAAACGGTTTGACGCACTTGAAGTGCTTTCTTATGACTCGATTCTATACTTGTTATTCTGATTCACTTTCACTCTGTAAATGAATTTTTGTAAGATGACTGGAGACAGTCTGCTGGAAGCCTAAGGCATACCTAGGTTCCAGGCTTGTAGGCAGTCGTCAGTAAGGCATATATGCAATCTTGAAGGAACTTATGAAACTTGAATTTTTCTACCTGATCAGTAAACAACTTAAAAAGGCAAACTTCCATTTTAACCAGTTGATATAATTTTTTTCGTTTGGGTTGATTACAACGGTACAAATTATAGGTGAATTTAATCGAATAGTAATAAGATCTGAAGTTCCCGGATAGGTATTAGCAGTTGTAGTTGTTGATTTGGAATAAATCTGCATTTGACTCTGTTCCTAGGTGTCTCTTGCTAAGTAAGCTTGCTGCAACACAGGCTGAGAGCTGGACAAATAAGTGGCTACATTCCAATTTTTCTGATAGAAAGCAGTACGCCGTCTAAAATGGAAAGTCCTCCACTACCTCACTTACTTTAGCTGGTGTTCCTCAAGGTGCTGTTCTTTCTCCTTTTCTCTTTTCTTTTTTCTTACATGACTTGCTTCACTCTAATGTAGCCACTTTTGTTAAGTATGCCGATGACCTCTCGGTTTCTATGCCTGTCAACTCTCAGTCAGATTGTTCCAAATTAAATAGCTTTCTGTCGGAAATTAGTCAGTGGTCCTCTTCAAACGGACTTAAACTTATTCCGTCTAAATGTCAGGTAGTCAATTTCACTTTCAGACATAAACGTGACCTACAACAACTAGTTAGCTCACATGGCCCCACTATCATTGACGGCACAGAGGTTGAAAATACATCCAATGTCAAGTACCTTGGGCTGAGTATTTCCTTCGATCTTTCCTGGTTCTCCCACAACTTGCTAGTTACTAGAAATATGTTTTGCTTAACGTTCTAAGTTAGGAAGTTAAGGCAATCTGGTATGAAGCAGTCTTTGCTTTCTCAGTTTGTAAATTTCTGTATTCTACCCACCCCCCTTTACTGCTCCCCATTAATCTTTCCTGGACTACTTAAGAAAGACTTAGCTTTGCTGAGAAGGACACTAAAAGCCGTTAGTAGGGCAAGTGGGATATCGTTAGACCAACTGGTTAATACTATTGTGGATAGACATATAATGTCATGTAAGAAACTAGAGAATACAATATTGTCAGACTCCGAGCATCCTCTCTATACGCAGCTGGCTCCTTGCATTTCATCTGGTAGAACAAGAAGCAGCTATAGGAGGCTATATGGTAGGACTTCCAAGTACAGAAATTCCACAATACCATATCTGGTACAGCTGTTATGTGATGAGAAACCCGTTAGGTATGACACGATCAACTTACTGCGGCACTCTAACAAATAGTCCCATTAGTTTTTGTTTTCCTTTCCTTATTACTTTCCTTGCTTTCATCGAAAGAAGGCACATCGGCTGATTGACTTCCCGAAGGCTTTCACCAGCCTGCGTCATTTGCTTCTCCGATTCCAGCAAAAAATAAGGTTATTGTTTATACTTTTAGAATTTTTAATATATTTATTCGTTGAAGTTTCTGTAGCGATTTGGTTGTTTTAAGGGGGTGAAGTTGATAGCACCACGCCTCAAACCAGCCCGGGTAAAGAGGGAGGGTTTGGCGTGGTGCTATCAACTTCACCCCCTTAAAACAACCAAATCGCTACAGAAACTTCAACGAATAAATATATTAAAAATTCTAAAAGCATAAACAATAGCCTTATTTTTCGCTGGAATCGGGGAAGTGAAATGACGCAGGCTGGTGAAAGCCTTCGGGAAGCCAGTCAGCCGATGTGCCTTCTTTCGATGAAAGCAAAAGTAAGGATGGGTACCTGGAATGTTCGCACAATGTACGAAACTGGAAAGGCTGCCCAGATAGCCGCTGAAATGAGAAGGTACAGAATAGAAGTGTTGGGAATCTGCGAGAGCAGATGGAACGGAACTGGAAGGTGCCAACTACCTACTGGAGAGACAGTAATCTATTCCGGCCACCCAGAGGACAACCATGAGCACACCGAGGGAGTGGCCATCATGATGTCACCAACAGCAACCAAAGCTCTCATGCAGTGGGAACCAATCTCCTCCAGGATAATGACAGCCAGGTTCAACTCAAAAGGAAGGAAAGTTACAGTCATTCAATGCTATGCGCCTACAAACGTCTCAGAACAAGAGAAGAAGGAGGCGTTCTACAGACAACTACAAGCAATAATGGACAACGTCCCAAATGGCGATATCAAAATCCTGATGGGCGACATGAATGCGAAGCTGGGAGGAGACAACACAGGAAGAGAACTCACCATGGGTCGTGAGGCCCTCGGTGAAATGAACGACAATGGTGAACTCTTCTCAGACTTCTGCGCCTTCAATGATTTGGTGATTGGTGGCAGTGTGTTCAAACACAAGGATATACACAAGACGACATGGATTTCACCAGATGGAAACACCAAGAACCAAATAGACTTCATCTCAATTTCAAGAAAGTGGAGACGGAGCCTACTGGACACAAGGTCAAGGAGAGGAGCAGATGTGGGTTCAGACCACTATCTAGTAGAAGGGACTTTCAAGGTGAAACTAAAAGCCTCGAGGATAGCTGGGGATAGGCCACAATGCAAGTTCAACACTCAATTACTGAAGGACACAACCACAAAAGACACTTTCACTGCAACTGTCAGAGCAAAGCAGGAAACACTACGCGACATCACTGAAGAATCATGCGTGGAAGAACATTGGAAGTCTCTGAAGGCGATTCTCAACGAAACGTGTTCAACGGTTCTAGGAAGAAAGAAGAGACAAGACAAGGAATGGCTCTCAACGGACACTTGGAAATTAATAGAAGAGAGGAGAATGGTGAAAGAGAAAATGATTCAATGCAAGGACGGACAGGAGAAGGAGACGATGAGCTCAACTTACAAAGCACTGGACAAAGAAGTGAAGAAGAGTGCTAGGAAGGACAAAAGACGATTCTACGACAACCTCGCCACTGAAGCTGAGAAGGCAGCAGGCAAAAGGGACCTGAGGACACTATATCAGATAACCAAATCTCTATCCGGGAAGAGATCAACACAAGCGAAACCTATAAAAGACAGCCAAGGGAACCCAATTACCAAGGAAGAAAAACAGATTAAACAATGGGCGGATCACTTCAAAGGACTCTTGAACCGACCATCACCTGCAACCCGTCCAGAAATACCAACAACAGCGCGCACACAACTGCAAGTTGACACCAATCCTCCAACGAGAGCTGAAGTCTTGAACGCAATCAAACTTCTGAAAGCTGGAAAAACAGCCGGACCAGATGGAATACCCCCTGAAGCACTGAAAGCAGACCCAGAGACGACAGCAGACATGCTGACTCCATTATTGCAAAAGGTCTGGAAGGAGGGAAAGGTGCCTACTGACTGGAGGAAAGGTTACCTCGTGAAACTACCAAAGAAGGGCGACTTAGGCCTCACTCTGCAAGAACTGGCGAGGAATCATGCTCCTATCGACGCCAAGTAAAATCCTGAGTCGCATCATCCTGGAGAGATTAAAGGACGCACTGGAGACAGAACTCCGACCAGAACAAGCTGGATTCAGGAAAGGCAAATCATGTACTGACCAAATTGCAACTCTACGCATCATCATCACAGAACAAAGCATGGAATGGCAATCAAACCTCTACCTCAACTTTATAGACTTTGAGAAGGCCTTCGACAGCGTTGATCGTGAAGTAATTTGGAAATTACTCGAGTACTATGGCGTACCCCAAATATTCATCAACCTTATTCAACAGCTGTACGACAACGGCACATGTCAAGTGATCCACAACGGAAAACTCAGCGAGGCGTTTGGAGTAAACACAGGAGTCAGACAAGGGTGCTTATTATCACCAATGATATTCCTAATTGTGGTGGACTGACTGGATTATGCGTCAGACAGTGGGAAACGAGAAGACAGGAATATCCTGGACCGACGTGAAGAACCTAGAAGACCTGGATTTCGCGCGTGGATGATTTATGTTTGATGTCACACAAAATCGAAGACTTACAAGCGAAAACCGACAAACTGGTCGAAGAAGCAGCAAAGACAGGACTCCAGGTGAACATAGACAAGACGGAGGTTATGAAAATAACCAACCAACAACAACAACAGCAGCAACATCCAGCGTCAATCACCATCAACGGGAGGGATTTGAAAGAGGTTACTTCATTCACTTATCTAGGGAGCATTGTCTCAACTACAGGAGGAACGGACGAGGATGTCAAATCGAGAATCGGGAAGGCGAGAAACACATTCATCAACCTGAAATCAATCTGGAAATCTTCGTCACTCAGCATCACCAACAAAATTCGGATTTTCAATACAAACGTCAAGTCAGTTCTTCTATACGGATCAGAAACTTGGCGGGTCACAAAGAATATTTCCAAAAGGTTGCAGACCTTTATTAACAACTGTCTTCGCTCTATACTGAAGATCAGATGGCCGGAAAGAATCACCAACAAGGAATTATGGGAACAAACAAAGCAAGAACCAATCGCCCAACAAATATGCAGGAGAAAGTGGAGATGGATCGGACACTCGCTGAGGAGACCGCTGGGTGACATCGCGCGTCAAGCCCTCGAGTGGAACCCGAAAGGGAAGCGGCGTGTGGGACGTCCAAGGGTGACATGGAGGAGATCGTGTGAAGAGGAGTTGAAAGAATATGGACTAACATGGATGCAGATGAAAAGTACAGCAGAAGACAGAGAAGCAAGTGGAGACGTGCAGTTGAAGCCCTATGTTCCACTAGGAACCCAAGGGAGCAATAATAATAATAATAATTTCCTCATTATTATTACACTGTTGTTCTTATCTTGTATTATACACCAATCTTATACTTTATATCCTGTGGTGCATTGTTTAAAATGTAAACGCAACGCTGTTTTCTTTTTCTTTTTTCGGTCGTTGCTTTTTGATTTTGAAATCTTATAAAATGTATGAGGTAATTAGATGGAATATATTGTAATGCACCCTGAAAATTCCATAACTGTACCACAAATACTGTTTGAAATAAAGCTGTTTATTATTATTATTAAATATTTAAAAATGAAAGACGAGATTTGATGGTTGGACATTATCGTTCTGTCACAAGTTTTAAAAGCTGTCCTAATTGACACAGGTTACGCAACTTAACACTATCTTAAACTCCTCACAGCGATACTTATGTATTTATCCTTTACTATATCAAAAATGTATTCACCTATTCCCTTCCTTCTCATTATGCTGTTTTATTGATGTCAACCACCTTGTTGTATACTGTCTCAACGTTGACGGTGTGAATGTTTTTGAAAATCCTACTTCGAATTATCCATCTGGTGGCTGAATATTTGAATGTCTTATCCAATACGTTTTGAAATAATACCAAGATAAAATGCTGAGATAATCACGCTGCAAGTATAACACATTTGTATATCACTGCGTAAATGGTAAGCAACAGAAAAGTCAGTCGTCTGAGTTCGGTTCTGCAGAATGTGTCCATATTTAATTATTTCTTTATTCATGGCAGAACACTCATCCTTTTATATAAGTCAATAGTATCTCTAAACTCGTGCATAAACAGATATATTCCTATATTGTAAATTAGGTAAGGAAATTATAACTGTTTCAAAAGTATTCGACAGTATTTTTAAAGGCACTTTGAATAAAATTTACACTTTTAAGTAGTTAGCTGATATTTTTCTGTATTCAGTTTTGTGAAGATTTAATGAACTTTAAGACAGATTTCATTGTGAAGTGGAGTCAGTTAGGGAGTCCTTAAAAACCAAGGGAAATTGGACAACCGTTTCGTCCTGGCTTACAACTCTTCATTGTCTGGCAGTTATGATAACGCTGGGGATGGAATCCAACATCTTCAGGTTACTAGGCAAGCTCTTTTATACTCACCTAGTGGGTTGGTTCATACATAGGTAACTACGACTGAAGAGTCCCAAACTGGGACGAAACAGCTATCCACTGCTTTCTAGTTTCAAATGATCCTCTGAATGATGTCAGTTTATGAAGATGTCAACCTTGAAATGATTTGATAAAAATTCATTTATTCTCAAACAAACTAATATATACAACACTTCGATGTTATTGAGATTTCTGATGTGTTTAACTTCGTTTCTGAGTTTCACTTACGACTGTTAAACTAATGGTTAAGTTTATTGATAAATTTGATTTTTAATAATGATTTGTAGAATAAGTCAACTAACTTAAAGTATTTAGAAATAAGTTTTAAGAGCATGTCAGTTTTTTAATATCTTACTTTCGTTTAAACCGTCAATATCGAATGGAGGTGCTCGTTTCCTGATATGATCTTCTCTGTTATGAAGTTCTTTGCGTCTTTCTTCAATGAGTTCATCTTTCGCTTTTTGCATTATCATTTCCTTTAGAGGAATGTTAGAAAAATTAGACAAAAAAGCAATAAGTTGGAGACTTTTCATTCAGTCGGTAAAGACACTGCATTGTTAATAATAATAATAATAACGATAATAAATGTAGGAATATGGAAGTATTATGAGAAATACATTGATTTTCTTTTAATGGTAATGGTGCAATTTCATTATTGATTATAATTTAGCTGGTTAAAATTTGCACCAACACTCAGGAATAAAACTGTTACTGATAGGAAGCAGCTAAAACACAGTAACCAATATTTGAAGTCAGTGGTTGCAGAATTCATCTTGTGGATCGGACAACCTTAGATCTCTTATTGTAAAATCTCATCATCTTTTTCCAGGCCTTTGTCCTTGACAGGGCATCCAGATTTGTTTATTTATGGCTTCAATTCCTGAGGTTTTGTAATCTACATATACCATATATTTTGTTTGATTAATGATTGTCGCAGTATGCCTGTGTGTTGTTGCCTTACTCATCGTTGTCACTATCGGTCGGCCGTCTGTATCCTAACAGTCGCAGGTCAGCCTTTGTGTTTTTGATATTTAAATGACTCAGTGAATCAAAAGGTACTAACGATGAATAGGCGTATCGAATATCTTATTTGAGTTGTCCATCGCGTTCAATTTAAGTCCTTGTCGGTCGTATCAACTCTCAATGAGGTTATATCAGTTGGTGACGGGGTTAATATCAGTTACTGCTTCTTATGAAAGCCTTTAGTCTGCTTTGAAATTTAGAAACTGAAGAATTTTGTTCACTATGAGTGTAATTTTAATTTCACATCGATCAATATATGATGTTAAATGACGAAATCCAAATTCCAATAGAGACAATTAGGCTGGCTGTCAATCTCAGCCAAGACTGGTGTTGTGGCTGTCTGTAATTTAATCAATGCATAAAACAGAAACACTCATATCTCTCATTGGAATATTCAAGAGTTAGGCCTTTGAAGGTGTTAAAATTGTCTACTGATAAAAATGTTATAAAAAAATAAACTGGTTATTCAATATACTGTGGTGTCTGGTAGTTGTTCATTTGTCAGCTATGATTTCTTAGGCTAAAAGCCTTGAAGTGTTAGAAATTAACAGAGTCACTAAATGATTCTTTTATAAGAAACACTAGGCTTCATCATTGAACAAAGCTTGGAATGGCAGTCACCTCTCTATCTCAGCTTCATTGACTTTGAAAAGGTATTCGACAGCGTCGATCGAGAGGTCATTTGGCAACTACTTCGCTACTACGGGGTGCCATCGACAATTATACATTTCATCCAACAGTTATACAACAATGGTGCATGCCAAGTAATCCACAACGGGAAACTTACGGAATCCTTCGAAGTGAGGACGGGAATGAGACAAGGCTGCCTACTATCACCAATGATTTTCCTGTTTGCAGTAGATTGGACAATGCGACAGACAACCAGCAATGAGGAAACAGGCATAAAATGGACTCACACAAAAACTTGGAGGATCTGGATTCGCCGATGCGATATATGTCTGAATTCCCACAAAGTGGAAGACATGCAAGTGAAAAGCATCAAGTTGGCAGAAGAAGCATCCAGAGAAGATAGGCCTTCTTTCAGGTGAACATAGAGAATACAGAGGTGATAAAGATTCCTGGCCACCGGAAACAGCAACAACAACAGACAACAATCAGCATAAATGGGAGGAACCTAAAAGAAACAACCTCCTTTACCTACCCACCTGGGAAGCATCGTTTCAACTGCAGGCGGAACTGACGAGGATATCAAAGAAGCGAGGATCGGAAAAGCAAGACAAGCTTTCATTACTTTCAAGTCGGTGTGGAGGTCAACAGCACTCAGTATCAAAAATAAGATCCAGATTTTCAACTCCAATGTGAAGTCAGTCAGTGCTTCTATACAGATCAGAGACTTGGCCAGCGCGTCAGAAAGAGCATCTCAAACAAACTACACACCTTCATTAACAGCTGTATTCGCTCAATACTACTCAAGATCAGATGGCCGGCCAGAAAAGATCAGCAACAGGGATCTCTGGCAATGAGCGAACCAACACAGCAGGAACCGATTGTGAAACAAATAGGCAAGAAGAAGTGGAGATGGATAGGCGATACTCTGAGGAAAGCATCAGGTGACATCACTAGAGAAGCCATTGCTCGAGTGGAACGAGGCCGAAAGGGAGGCGGAGAGTTGGTCGTTAGTGCAAGGGTGACTTGGAGGAGGTCATGCGAGGAGGAGATGAAAGCGTGTGGGCGGACTTGGAGCGAAGTGAAAAAGTTGGCAGAGGACAGAAGGCAATGGAGACGCGCAGCTGAAGCCCTATGTTCCTCTAGGAACTAAAGGATAAAATAATAAATAATAAAAAAATTTGATTTCACAAAAAAAATAAAAAGGTGTTGATGGAGCACCTACGTAGTCTGTCGAAATTCACTTTGAATAGATGAATGCCCTCTACCAAGTTATAAGGCTTATTATAAAGGCATCAGCAAGGCGTGTTTGTAAATTGGAAGGAACTAACGTTTCTTTCATGATTCTAACCAGCAGCAATCAGTCAGGTGCAAACAGGTCAGTGGTAACTTGCGAAATGAATATTTCTTAGACTTAAAACAATGTATTTCTACATTTGTTCTTGTGGCTCCCGGGTGGAAAACAGGGCTTCAGCAGAACATCTACATCCCACCTTGTTCTCTCTAGTCTTCTTCTAATGGATCCACTGCATAAGCCTTCATCTCCTCCCCAAACTCGCTCCTTCATGTCACTCTTGGAAACACGTCCATCTCCTCGTTTTTCATCCAGGTTCCACAGCCTGGCGCACGATGTCAGTCAACGACTACAACAACGTGTGTTTTATCTGCCTCCATTTTCGTCTACATATATTTGTTAGACAATAGGTTGTTGGTTGCTTATTTCTAAGGGTTCGTTGTTACTCGCTTATCCTTTTGTAGTCCTCCATCTGATCCTCAGTATGAAGCCAGCGAAGGGAGCAAATGATAAAAGTCTGCAATAGCCGGTTGCAAATACTTATCGTGACGCATCGCCAGGTTTCTGTCACATACAAAATAACTAACTGGCTTAACATTGGTGTTGAAATTTCGAATCCTATTCCCTGCACTGAGTGCGTAAGATTTCCAAACTGATTTGACAGTGACCAAGGTCTGCCGCGACCTTCAGATTCTGACTGGTTTTCACATCTTCATCCGTGCTGTCATCCGTAGTTAAACCGAGGCAGACGTTTTCAGATAAGTGGGGGAAGTAACCTCTTTCAATGTTCTCCCGTTGATAGTGGTTGGCGTCTGTTGTTGTTTATTGCCGGGATGCTTTTATCACCTCTGTGTTCTCCGTGTTTGCTGTTTCTACTGAATTATTAGTTATGAGCACGTAAATCTTTGAGTTTGTGTAACATCAGACATAAATCATCCACGAAGTTCACATCGTCTGCACTCTTCCTATCGGTTCAAAATATTCTTGTTTTCTTGCTCCCTTTAATAAACTACAATTAGGATTATCAGCGTAGGTGATAGTAGATAGTTATGGTTTACTCCTGTCTTCACTCTGAAGGTTGCTCTAAGATTTCCTTTGTGCGTCACCTGACATGTGGAATTGTTATATAGCTGTTGAATAAATTTAATAAAGGTTTGGGGTATTCCTTTTCATAGTCGATGAAGTTGAGGTAAAGATTTGACTATCATTAGATGCTTTATTCTATAATGATAAAATAAGGTTTCATTTTGATCATCACATGATTTACTTTTTAAGAATTCTATCTATATATGATCCATTTCACTTGAATATATCTTAACGGAAGGCGAGAAACACATTCATCAACCTGAAATCAATCTGGAAATCTTCATCCCTCAGCATCAACAACAAAATTCGTATTTTCAATACAAACGTCAAGTCAGTTCGTCTGTAGGGATCAGAAACTTGGCGGGTGGGTCACAAAGAATATTTCCAACAGGTTGCAACATTTATCAACAACTGTCTTCGCTCTGCACTGAAGATCAGATGGCCGGAAAGAATCACCAACAAAAACTATGGGAAGAAACAAAGCAAGAACCAATCGCCCAACAATATGCAGGAGAAAGTGGAGATGGATCGGTCACTCGCTGAGGAGACCACTGGGTGACATCGCACGTCAAGCCCTCGAGTGGAACCCGAAAGGGAGGTGGCGTGTTGGACGTCCAAGGGTGACATGGAGGAGATCGTGTGAAGAGGAGTTGAAAAAAATGGACTAACATGGATGCAGATGAAAAGTACAGCAGAAGACAGAAGCAAGTGGAGACGTGCAGTTGAAGCCTATGTTCCACTAGGAACCCAAGGGAGCAATAATAATAATAAATGGAACTCTCTTTACTGGCTTACGTCAGTTAATTTCCTCTCCAACTAATTTGATGTTCTTTTACCTTCTCCCCCTCATAATTTTTACATTTTTTCATTAATGCTATCAACAATCTTATTCTTCCATTTTTTACCTATTTGCAATATACCAAGTAACAATATCTGGCAAAGAAATCAACTCATCAACTGATCATTTATGCAGATTAGATATGCTGAATATGAATTCATTAGACAAAGTTACCTAACAGATAGTAAATGATTTCGTCATCTTTCTTTCCTATAGACAGGGTTATTTCTGTGCTGTACTGTGGGGATGACTATCATTACTATCATAATTACTATTGCTATCGTTACTATAACAAACACAGTTTACACTATGATTGATGAACACTATCATAGTATGTTCTATACATCAGTTAATTAAAGTCTTGTTATTTCAATTAACAAGTGAAAAAGGAGTCAAGCAGTTAGAGAAGGGGAAATGAAATTAGGGTAACTATTAAAACGGTTTTAATTTTCGATGATATTAGATAGTTGGAGGCAATCGGCCACAGGAAGCCTTGGACCTGGGTTTCGTGCTAGTTGGCACTCATCAGCAAGGCGTATCTGCAACCTTGAAGGAATTCATGTCCCTTCTAAGATTCGAACCCGCGTCACCCAGTGCTGAAGTCAGAGACGTTATAATTGAGCCATTCGGGCTCGATTGAAAAATTGAGTAATTCATGTAGATTTCTAATTTTTTTGTGTGTATGGTGTTTTGGTGATATTTTTCACTGTAATTTGACAAAAAAATATTGCAATAAGCCACAAAAATTTGAACAGGTAAACTGAAGGACATTCAATTTTTCAATAATTTGAATACCTCTCAAGTTGTAGGGAAATTGAAAATAGCTTACGCCTTATCTTCATCCCTTTGTAGTAAATATTTCCAAAGTTTAGCATCAGGAGTCAAAGTTACTCAAATGTCTAGAAATCCAGCTGAGTATAGTGATTCTGAATGACAAGAGTAGATTATTGACTCTTCAGTTAACAATTTGAAGAGTCCACATCTGTTCCACCTTTTATCACAGATTCCTAGCTTTTCTATGCTCTATCTCCTCATTTCTTCAGTGACCTGAGCATCCTTCTCAGCTTTGTATATTGTACAAATATTTTACGTATCAATGCTTACTTTTTACTTTCATCAAAAGAAGATTCATCGGTCGACTAGCTTCTAAACGGCTTTCACCACCGCTCGGCATCATTTTATCGATCTGATTCCAGAGAGGAATAGGTTTGGTTTTTTATATTCCTGTTGTGCTTTAAAGTTTCTGTGGCAACTGAACTGAACTTCTGGTATAGGTCCACCAACTGGACGCCCAAATTTCCCTTTATATCTGGGTCTAAGATAGACTCACGAACTAGTGAACTAGTAAACTCAAAGAGAGGACTTCAGCTGAGAGTAGAGAGGTTGAATGTGATGAAGATAATCAATCAACATCTACAGACACCAATCACTATCAACGAAATGAATTGGAAAGAGGTCACTTCCTTCGCTTATCTGACCTAGTTTGCACTGTTTCAAGTACAGGCGACAACATCGATCAGGATGTGAAAACCAGTGAAGATCAGAAAGTCAAGTCAGACCTTCATCACTCTGAAATCAATCTGAAAATTTGGTGCACTCGGTCAGCATGAGGAATAAAATTCGAATTTTCAATACTAGTGTGAAGTCAATTCTTCCATATGGGCCAGAAACTTGGTGTGCACTTCACGAAAAGCGTTTGTGTCAGACTACTACAGAGTTTTATCAACAACTGCCTTCACCGGCTCCATACTGATGATCGGATGGAAGGCCCCAAAGAATTAGGAACAATAAACTCTAGGAACTAATCAACCGACAGCCTTTTACCTAACAGATGTGTAGAAGAAAATAGAGGTAGATCGGGCACACATTGATGAGCCCGCTGGGTAACACCTTTCACCTGGTTGTTGTTCGAGGGGAACCTGGATGCATAACCACGAGTTGGGCATGTGTCTGATAGTGGTATTGAGGAGATCGTTTAGGGAGGATATATGCGGTTGTGTGGAACGTGGGGCCAGATGAGAAGGACGACAGAGAACAGCGTGAGATGCAGATATTCTGCTGAAGCCTTGTTTTCCACTCTGAACGCAAGTGGTTAATGATAATAATATTGTTATTGAAGTGGTTTCGGCAAGTTAAAAAAGTCCACTTTTGCTCAAGTTTCTTTACCAATACATTGTGTTGCCTTTAGACTTTATATATGAAACAAAACTAGCCGATATAAACTGTCACAAAAGTCACAACGATTGAACTTTCATGGTGATAAGAAGACGTAAGGTGTTATAGGTAACAGTGGGGATCAAAGTTATCTACTTTCAGTCTCTTTTTAACTGGGAATTTGATTAATAGTCCCACCATTTCTCCGAAGCAGCTGGCCAGAAGTCGGGTAGTTTGGACTGATTCGGTTCTCTGAGCTCAGTCAAACCATGCACACCATTGATGAGCTGGGCTCAAAACGAGTGGAACGACCATTCGGTGTTTAGGTTACTTTGATCTGGAATGCAAATCCTGCTGGTTGATCTGAGTGGCATGGAACTACTCGTCTGTATCAGTCAGTGGTATATAGTTCTATGCATTTATGATCGGTTTCTTGATTACTATTTATGCTATCGAGAAGACCACATATTGTAGGCTGAATAATTTCAATTTCTAAAAGAAAGTGTAATGAGATTTCTCCAACTCGAATGGTTTAAATTGTATTTGAATTTGCATATCATCCCTCTGATCTTTCTAACTGGAATTAATTTGAGCCTAAAAAGGTTCCACAAATACAGGGATTAACGAAACGATGTTGAAATGAGATTTTAGCGATAAAACTAAAAACGTCTATTAGTAGAATACATAGCCAATTGCTGGTCATTGATTTTTCTAGTGACGATGTAATATAGCTGTGGGATAGCTACTGACTGAAATCCAACTTTAATAGTTGCTAAATTTCAGAAAAATCAAGACAGTAACAGTTATCCGACAAAGGGGGATCCCAGTGACTGACTGATCTGAGAGTTCGCCTTGTAATCAGAAAATCCTGGGTTCAAACTCCGTTGCCAATGAGTTCTGAATTAGTATGAAACAGCTGTCTAGTACTCCTTGGTGGCTTCCATTGTTTCTCCAACTGATATCAATCCACGGGAAAACTTAAAACTCATTATTCTTGTATTTGTGCTTCACAAGTGAGTTGAGATAGAGTTCACAGTTGGGGTAGTCCAGTGGTCTCTGATTCAGATTCTGAAGAAACGAAATTTTTTTCTTTTTCACGGAGTCATCATTCATTTCGCTGCTGTCAGTCCTCCTTCCCGTATAACTACTTCAGATAAATGCGAAAATATTCTATATATATATATATATATATATATATATATTTGAACCAATCTATTTGGTAACATAAAATACCTTTAGTTTTTTTCTGCGTTCTTTACTCATACCACCGAGACCTTGTTTTCTATACGTCATTCTTCTTGTTTGACTATTTTTATTGGCTTCTTGATCTGCATTCACCTTCGACTATTTTATTCATAAAGAGATAGACAAATATATAGAAAGGAAAGAATATCATGAGCAGTAATCATAATCTTAACAGATATATAACACTTTATTGAAAAAAGAGAATTCTCAGCCTTTTACGGTGGGACACTAAAAACGATACCTGTTTTTGTAATTGATTAAAGATGCTTATTAGATAGATGATTTTAAAAGTTTGATCAATGAGCCTTGTGCAAACAGGCCACAAAGCTACAATTTAAGGGTAATTTACCAAGTGAAATAATAACCAATATGTAGGGAAAACCGATTCAAAAGAGGAGTAATGCGGGAAGCCAACAGCTTTAATTTTCCACTCAACCGGTTATGATTTCAAAACAGAGATGAAATACCTAAGTTAACCACTTCTAAGTATATGTAATAATTTAGCTGCTTCTGTGCAGCCATTTATATTGGCTCTTACTTAAGGAAATTAATTTTGTTTGTTCTGGAACATCCACCAGTATGGGTGAAAAAGGATGTTGTCAAAACCATCCACAGACCTGCACCAGATCACCTCGTCTAAACAGGCCATTTGACGCTTCACGAAAAGAATTCCCAGCAGCTAGTGGCAGACTTTTATCAACAGCTGCCTTCGCTGTCTCCATAAAGAAGATCAAATAATTGGCCTACCAGAAAGAATTAGCAAGAAGATACTCCTGGCTGGTGACAAACCAACCAAGAGCCTATTGCTCAACAAACATGTAAGGGAAAAATGGAGATGGATTGGGTATACGTTGGGGGAGGCCGTCAAATAACATCGCGAGCAGACCATCGCTCCAGTGGAACCCGAATGGGAAACGACGTGTGAGTTGTCAGCGCGAGGATGACAAGGAGGAGGTCGTGTGAGTTGGAGGAGGAGATGAGAGATTATGGCAACCGTGGTCCCGGCTGAAGAGGACCGCAGAAAGTAGAACAAAGTGGAGATGTGTTGTCAAAGCATTATTTTCCACTCGGAACCCGAGGGAGTAATCGCAGTAATAAAACACCTCATGAAGCTAGTATTTAAGAATCTTTTTCTATCATCTATCCAATACTGAGTAAACTGCTGAAGGTCCCCAAATATAGAACACTCCAAAAAGAGAACTTTGCAATTATTTTAAATCAACAGGAACTATGAGTGCGAAAGAAATATACCCAGCCACTATGGCCACGGTGGCATGCTATTTAACCTATGAATTTATAAATTCGGTGTCATCTCCCTTAATTTATCTGAGATTCACTCAGTTTAGTGTTATAATAGTGTATATTATCTGCCAATTCACGACATCGCACAACCACTAGCCGATATCTTTGACGAGAATTTGTCCACACACTCCACCTCCTGCACCCTACTGGTCACGACTTCCCACTAGAGATCCAGGTAACTTACTCTGATGCTGATGCCTTTAAAATTTAATATATAGATATTATTATTGATTGAAAAAAAACAGTTGACCGCGCTTTTCGATTAGTGCACTACAATTGCTTAGTTACATAAAACTCTCATTTCTCTGGCGTTTTTGACCACGTTTACTTTCGAACACTAAACCTGTGGATATAATCTTGCTGATTACTAATACCTATAACTAACTGTTTGGCATTTTGTGACTTTTTAACACTAACACATATCTATAATTGTATAAATTGTTGGATTTACATGTTCAAGTTGGCTCAAGTCAGTGAGTCTATGATTTTGGTTATCATTTTAGTCAACTGTGCTTAACTGGTACATTTTTATTGTTGTTGTCGCCTGCTACCCTTTTGCTGTGAATTGTTCTCCTTTTGCTGGTGTTGTTCTGATTGTTTTATCCCATGTTTTCCGGTTTTAAGGGGAGTAACCCACAAGGTCGCTTCTGTCTAAACTTTATTTTAATGTAACCATTCCTTTCTCATGCGTGTGGCTAGCAATCCCACCCTGTAAACAAAGTTGCTACAGAAACTTCGGCGCGATGAGTTTCCTTGCGCCAAAAGAAAAGTCTGTAAGGGGACATGGAACGTCCGCACTATGTACGAGATTGGCAAAGCTGCCCAGATCGCAAACGAAATGAACCGATACGGAATTCAGAATCGGAAAAGCAAGACAAGCTTTCATTACTTTCAAGTCGGTGTGGAGGTCAACAGCACTCAGTACCAAAAATAAGATCCGGATTTTCAACTCCAATGTGAAGTCAGTCAGTGCTTCTATACGGATCAGCGACTTGGCCAGCGCGTCAGAAAGAGCATCTCAAACAAACTACACACCTTCATTAACAGCTGTATTCGCCAATACTACTCAAGATCAGATGGCCGGCCAGAGTAGATCAGCAACAGGGATCTCTGGCAATGAGCGAACCAACACAGCAGGAACCGATTGTGAAACAAATAGGCAAGAATAAGTGGAGATGGATTGGCCATACTCTGAGGAAAGCATCAAGTGACATCCCTAGAGAAGCCATTGCTCGAGTGGAACGAGGCTGAAAGGGAGGCGGAGAGTTGGTCGTCACTGTGAGGGTGACTTGGAGGAGGTCATGTGAAGAGGAGATGAAAGCGTGTGGGCAGACTTGGAGCGGGGTGAAAAAGTTGGCAGAGAACCGGAGGCAATGGAGACGCGCAGCTGAAGCTCTATGTTCCTCTAAGAATTAAATGATATAATAATAATTATTGATTTGATGTAATTTAGAAGAGCATAGCTATTGGTAATAAGACTATTTCATAATTTTAACTATCATGTAAATATGGAACCTGATAATGAATTCATCACAAAGAATATTCTTTGTTCACTAATCACGGTCTTTTGAAGTTTTTATAATTCTATAGTTTTAATTGTTATTCATACTGTAGAAAAAGGCTCAAGTGGTTGTAAGATCATACATTTTTTATCGTACACACACGTTCTAAGGGAATATTATGGCGGTGTTATCTGAGATATAAAACTTGACAATTTCCCTTTTAATTCGATAACTGACTGATTCACTGTATTTTTGCCGCCTCTCAGTGGTTGATTATCTAGGGGATTAAAAGTTAAAAAATGCTTCTTTGTTCCCATACTTCTATATTTAACTGTTCACAACACGTCAGTATATTCTAAAAATCTTTGATTTGCTAGTGGTTCAACCAGTTCAACATAATGTTTATGATCATTCCTTTCAATAATCATGCATTGAAATATTGATATACGTTCAAAGAGGATGAATGTCTTTAAATTGGCATTTTTTTCTACCAAGTCTTACAAGAACCATTTTAGTTACTGTTGGCATACTTACTCAGTAAATAATGCGAAACACTTGACAGACCACGTGATCTCGATTTGGACTTACTTCTACCTCTCGAAATGTTATTAAATATGATTTAATGGAAGAAATGACATCCAGTCAGTATTGTCAACAGTAGCCTAGTTACCTAGTTAAAAACGTGTTCTTTTAATTGTTAAATTTATGCAGTTTTGGTTCCTAACGTGATAGTGTGATCACTGCTCATGATCCACAAACCTGAACGAAAAACACTTTCATTGTTCATCGTATTTATTTGAAGTTAGGCATTTCCTGAAGTTCTGAAATAAGACAGTGTCTAGTCGGGTCCAACTTTCAGGTGTGAGAATCCTGTTTAAAGATGACTTTCAGTTACAAAGAAATGCCAGTGTAGGAGAATAAAAAATGGAGAGTACTTACATGTCGTTTTGATGCTCTGGCCTTTTTAACCTGAAAAAAATACAGAAATAAAAGTGAAAAATAGAATTAAGCAGTTTCATTAAGTGAAAAGCATTCTTCATACATTTATTCCCGTTTATGAATATGAATACTATTTAATTCGTTGACTTCTTATTAGCTGTCTATAGCCTTCTCATGTTAAATCAAACTTTATAGGCAAATTAACATGTACATGCGGAAGCAGTTACCTTGGGAGAGCAGAAAGAAGGGCATGGCTCTGATTTTTTGCATGTTAGAAAAAATCTGTCTAAAAGGGACAAATGCTTTGAACATTGCCATTGCCAAGTATCTCTTTGACATGGGTCATGAGGTGGACGTCTCAAAATCGTTCAGAATTATCAATAAGCAAAAAGTTGAATTCTCCTTAGGCTTGCAGGAGCAATTTCCATCAAGCACATGAAACCCGATTTATGTGTTCAGAAAGAAGCGATTATCAGTCTTTGCTTGCCCCAGTAACTGAATGTTTTCATCCAGTTGGCGATTTTCAATGTAATGGTGTGAAAGGTGAAATCTCACCACAGTTCACAACGATTCGGCTCTCTGACTCATTCAAGCTGGGCACACTTCTGATGAGCTCGGCCCCCGAAACAAGCGAAACGACCATCTAGTGTTCAAATCACCTCGATCCGGCTAGCAGGAACTACTGGTGGGTATGTGTGGCGATATACAACTACTCATTTCAATAAATCAGTAGTATAAATTTTCATGCCTTCTCGATTGCCATCTACGATATCAAACAGATAACAAATTTTAATGTGAATAAACTGGTTAATTAGGGAAATTGTGGAGACATTTTAACTTCTCGAACTGTATAAATTGTGAGCTGAGAATTAACTTGAAAATTGTGAATTTGATTATTGGACGGGGTCTAGTACAGCCAAAAGTTGTGTCACATGACCTTGAGATAATGCACTCAGAGGACATATAGAAAGATGAACGCAAAATGTGAAGAAAAGCGTTGCATAAAACTTAATCAAAAAGTTTGTAACGCCTCCCAATGAGATCATTCTGAAAATGCCCTTAATGCTGAAAATTAAACGCAAGTGAAATCACTAGAGCTAATTGCTAACACCTTCAAATGTGTCCTTAGTGGCGGAGGGAAATAATCTCTGTTGCAATGAGTTTGTTCTGTACGGTTAATGGCATCCATGATGCATCAAATCGAGAAACCTTACCACTCTATATTCAGGAAATTGTTCACATTTATTTGTAGACAGCTTGTGTTTAGTTTGCACTACTCATTTCATGCCGGTACTTATTTTGTAGTAACTTGTGGTGTGACCACAGGTTGATATAATTTAGAGGACCACTGAAAGCCAGGGAGTACTGGAGAGTTGTTCAGGACTCCTCAGCGGTACACAGCCACCAGGAGCCAAACCCTAGCCATTCTGGTTACAATGATTGCTCGTAGACCATTCAGCTACTGGGATCCGACTCAGCAGTTCACTAATTCGAACTCCTACTGATTGGTGAATTATAGCGTGATAACCAGCCAATGTCATCAGGAAGTACGTGTGCTCAATCAAAACAGGATAGACCTTATTGATTATGACTCCTCAAGAAAACTTCAGGTGACTTCTTTCTGTAGTCAGTCACTAGTGAGCATCAGTTCGATTTTCAAGAGTTTACTAGTAGGGATCTCATTTGTTTGCATGCCGATGAAGAGTCTTAGGTCAGGGCGAAAAAGATGTACAGGACTCTCTGGTTTTCAGAAGTTTTCTAAATGACATTAATCCATGGTCAAACTAATTTAATCTTAGTGAAAATTTGCCATTTTTGTATCAGTTCATTTTTGTTGTTTTTCTTCTGGATATTTCTCAGGCCGTAAAAGTTTTACTTAGCCATTCATATATCAATAATTCCATTACCTTCAAATGACAGATCGTATAACAGGATATAATCAACACATATTGATAAAATAGGCCCAACTGGATTCGGACCTAGGAGGGAGTGACTGACTAGGAGTCGAGTACTTAAGCTCGTGAGCTACATCACCATCTCTCAATAATCCCAATCCACATATCAGCGAAAACACAACACCCTATTTCAACAATATACGCTCTTTTCAAGGAATTCACTTTCCTTAGGTGTACAGACACATTTTTGCACAGTTTGTTTCATGAAATAGTGTAGTATTCAGAAGGTAGCCTCTGACCACTTCTATGTGCATATATCAGTACGTTTGTCCTTTTGTAGCCGGGTATATTGACTGTTCTATAAGTGTATTGTCTAAAAGGGTTCAAGAACACTATCACGTATTGTTGCAGAAAGGCAGTAGTGGCTGTATAAGGAGTATGATAATCGAACATTTTGTCAGCACAGGTCATTCCGTCTCAACAAACGCCTTCTTCAGAGTAATCTGCGAAATGTAGGGAAACCTACAGAAGTCACGATGCTCTTGTCTACCTTGCATTGCTGAAGATCTAGTCATTTAGGCAGAGAAGCTTGAGGTATTCATATAAAAGAGAATAATTAAACACTTCTATTAACATGGTAACAACCTTATTGATTTCTACTAACTTGGATTGATGATGACCACTCATCACTTTTGCTATTACCCTCTTCCATAGAAAAGAAAGTTGCCTATAAATACGATGGTAAAGCTAAAGTGGAAAATTATTTTGCAAAAAAGAGCTTTTATCCCTGAGCCATGTGTTTTTTTTGTGTCCTTAAAATCTGTCAACAAAGCAAACAGAGACTGTAATTTAGGGATAATTGAAACATTTACAAGAAATAAAAGTGAACTATCAATTAGTGTTCGTACAAAAACTAAGAAAAGATCCAGTGCTCATACCTCTTCACGTTCTTTTCGTAATTGTTCTTGATGTTTCTCCATTTCCTAGAATAAAATAAAGTAATACATAAGAGATTTGTTAATACAGTTGCGGTCAATATCTTGACGAAAAGCAACTTATAAAACGCCCGTAATCTCCTAATGTTATTTATTTCATCGTAAGAGTACACATGTTTCCACTTGTAATTCATCGTTGCAGATTTCACAGATACAACAAAACCTTCATCACTAATCCATCATATAAGTATGATGCAGTGATTAATTTAAAAAAAATTAGTAAATTTTCGATGTGATTCGAATTTTCACTTCTTCGGGTATTCCGTCTGTATGAAGGAATTTATTATCTCATCAGAACCATAAGACAATGAACATCAGTCAACGAGTTTCAAAGAGGCGAGCAATGCACGCATACGCATTTCACCTTTATGTTGAGCATTAAGTTGGGACTTTTAAAGACGAACCTTAGGGACTAGTGAATAGCATTTTCAACATATTTATTACAAGTAGAGGGAAACTGGGCACACCGCTAGTGAACTCGGGTGCAAACTAGTAAAACAGCTGTTCAGCGTTTAGATTATCACAATCCGGCTGGGAAGCACTACTCGATGATGCGAGTGGTACTCAACCACTACTAATATCAATCAATCAGTAGCATATGACGTTATATATTTATGTTTACCTTAATACATTCAAATATTGTCAAGTAATTATGTCAATATTTGGCGTGTGCTACTGATAAGACTTATCAGTAGTATACATATAAAGCGACATTCAGATGCATAGAAATATTAAAAAGCTGGAGATAGATTTGATGTCAGAGAAAGCAAATGATATAGCGTTGCGGAGATACATGAGAGACGTGAAAGGGACACAAAGAAACACACTATTAAGGAAGACCAGAAGAAGCACAGATAACAGTCATCATAAATGGGAGGAACCTGAAAGAAACAACCTCCTTTACCTACCCACCTGGGAAGCATCGTTTCAACTACAGGCGAACGGAATTGACGAGGATACCAAAGAAGCAAGGATTGGGAGAGCAAGACAAGCTTTCATTACTCTTAAAACTGTTTGGAAGTCAACAGCACTCAACATCAAAAATAAGATCCGGATTTTCAACTCCAATGTGAAGTCAGTCAGTGCTTCTATACGGATCAGAGACTTGGCCAGCGCGTCAGAAAGAGCATCTCAAACAAACTACACACCTTCATTAACAGCTGTATTCGCTCAATACTACTCAAGATCAGATGGTCGTCCAGAAAAGATCAGCAACAGGGATCTCTGGCAATGAGCGAACCAACACAGCAGGAACCGATTGTGAAACAAATAGGCAGGAAGAATTGGAGATAGATTGGCCATACTCTGAGTAAAACATCAGGTGACATCCCTAGAGAAGCCATTGCTTGAGTGGAACGAGGTCGAAATGGAGGCGGAGAGTTGGTCGTCAGTGCAAGGGTGACTTGGAGGAGGTCATGTGAAGAGGAGATGAAAGCATGTGGGCAAACTTGGAGCGGGGTGAAAAAGTTGGCAGAGGACTGAAGGCAATGGAGACGCACAGCTGAAGCTCTATGATCCTCTAAGAATTAAAGGATATAATAATAATCTTAGCCAACACGGAAGATCTGTGCAAATTTTGTGTTTATCATAAGATGTACATAATTTGCCTATATAGAGATACCAAGTCTTTCTTCTTCTACAGTTACAAATATGCTTGATCCCCGTATAATTCAGTCCAGAACCTGAGTGGAAAAGTTCAAAATGATTCACTTTAGCATTCTACACTAAAAAGCACGTTTAAGCACTCATTCAGTGATTTTACTTGTTTAACAACGATCTACTGATTTTTCTATTTACTGATCTGAAAAATCGTGAGTAACATTGAAACTTTGATTGGTCAGACAGAGAGAGTTCCTGCATATTTCAGGGTGAATTTCAACTACGTTCCTAGTGCATCATTTTACTGTAACCGCTCAATAAACTTTCATTTAAAGGAAACCAAGTGCTGCCCTACTGATGAGATATGTATCTATTCACTAAATTAGTGAGGGTTGGAAATTACTGTGATTAAACATAAAGCCCACCTTTGTTTTAATGAGCAATCGCAAGAAGAACAAATTTAAACTGGCAGAAACAAAAGTCTAGAAGTGAATAGTATTTGTGGATTGATCAGTAAGATATATTTTACAAAAGTTAAACAAAAACGCCTGTTGTAAATGAACTTGAACATTGAACGTTGGTTCATTTGCCTTGGTCGTCATTGGTGGGCAACTCAAAGGAGCGAATGGTTCAGTCGTGTACAGGTTGGAAGAAGACGAAAGAATACAAATAAAAGTACAATACATTATATGTAGAACATTTCTTTATAGACTCTGTATGATAGATGGAATTTAACTGCTGAAGAATATAATGTCTTTTTACAAGTCCTTGTGTTTTGGAGTTCAAGTCGATAATCATACTTAGTAGCCGTCGATTCTGAGCGTCTTCTCAAATCATAGGAACTTAGGGTTCAGTTCCTTGACAACTGTATTATTCTATTATTCATCAGAAACTTGGCGCACCACGAAAATCATATTCAACAGGCTACTGTAAACATTTATCAACAGCTGTCTTCTATGACTCCTGACATATATATCCATATAATACGTGTGTTTTGTTTGACAGTCTGTCCTTGGTGATATATATCCATATAATATGTGTGTTTGTTTGACAGTCTGTATATTTGCTATGTATATATGGATCGATATTCCATTATAATTAGTCAATCATGTTAAGACTATCTATTGATTTGTTCATTTTGAATATTCGCTCACACACTTGTGTTCACACACTTGTTCGGACATTCATATATTTTTGCTCTCACACTCTTGTGTGACACTTTGATTCCCCTTGTGTTTGGAAAATAGAAGTATCGTCGCAAACCTAGTGGTCTTCTGATTTCCGTCTTCTTGCGTCAGGACTATTAAATTCTCGACCAGTACATAACAACTCAATGCTGAGGATTAGATGACAGGCCAGTATGAACCGCCGACAAGAAACTCTGGGAACGAACCAATCAAGGACCTATTGCTCAAAAATGCATGGAAATGAAACGGAGATAGATAAGATACACGTTGAAAAAACCATCGGATGACATTGCTCATCAGGCAGGCTGTTGAATGGGAGATGACGTGTTCAGTGTTTGTTCAGGGATGACATGGGGAGATAATATGAAGAGGAGATGCTAGCTTAAAGGAAATTGTGGGACAAGATGAAGAGTGTTGCAGAGAAGAAGACGAAATGGAGATATGTTGCTGAAGCCCTATGTTCTACTTGGAACCTCAGGGAATGATAATAATGCTAATTTAATTTGCATCTTTAGTTTTTTGGCGTACTACTTAAACATTTTAGCTTTTGTCTAGCATAATTCATCTACTTTTCTCCATCTTTTACTTATCTAATCTTGCGATTGTGTTCTTAGATGGCGACATGGAATCATGCTAGTTTTTAATTTGCGTCGGACCTACTTCTGTGCATTTTAAAATGAATATTGAAGGGAAAATATCATGTAGAAAGTGAGTCTCATTTCAGATACAATGGTGTTATGTCACACGACAGGCTGTGCATAAATATTATCTTGGAGATTCTTTCTTGGGGGGGGGAGGGAGGGAGTAAATATTTGGTGAGAAATTATACTGGGAATTCTGTATTGTTGATATTAGAATAAAACTTCGGCAGTGTGGTGGAATACAACTCCATTATGGATTAAATTTTATTCTGATAAAATCACACACAGTTATACAGTAATATTTACTAAGGGCCACCTTTCGAGCACAATTTATAGCTAATAATCATATCAAGTTACTCACACAACTTTCTTGCTTCATTTTTATACATGAACAAAAATTGGTGATTAGACATTTGAATAAAGTCAATATAAGATATATATGAAATGAAACATTTAGAAGAAGCGTAGGTGTTAAGTAACTATCCTATAAAATTCATTAGAAAGATCAAAAAGGTTCAAAGGAAAATGAAAATAATGACGAGACTAATACTGACAACAAAAATGAGAAAGAATATGAGGTATCTTCATTTTTGCCGTATAAGTAGGGAACATCTGAGACCCTTACGTAGGATTCTCAATAAGGCAAACCTTCAAACTCACTGAGGGACAAGTTCTGTAGGCTAAAAGACTCGGTGGACTCGATTAAACAAAATAATGCCATTTTACAAAATACCTTGCAATGAATATGAGTTAAATCAACTAGTAGATCGGGAGTAGTGAGATTATCAGAACATAAGACTTTAGCTAAGGTTAGAATGATTGATCCCACAAAGATAAGTAATTCAGAAAAAAGTTCAGCAATCGCACTGCATGCAATAGCAGACAACCACACAGTAGAGTAAGACAGAGGTGAAATTCTAAAAAGTAACATAGGTATTTGGTGGAGAGAGAGGTTGATTACTGAATCCTGCCTGGTTCGTCGAGTCTACACCCAACATATGCAATACAAGTGACTGAACGCAAATACCTCAGATATGGAAGATATTATTACCACCAATCACATCAGAGGATAACAAATAATGTTAAAATATATTCAATTCACATTATAACACTCTAACAGGCTACTTCATCTCATATTGATTTTATTCAAATTTCTTATCAGTTTTTACTCATGTATATAAATGAAGCAAGAAAGTTGAGTGAGTACCTTGACATGATTATAAGCAATAATTTGTGTTCGAAACGTGGTCCTCAGTAAATATTACTGTGTAAGAAACACTATGTGATTTTATCAGAATTACATTTTATCCATAATGGAATTTTTATTGTTTTATTATTATCATTTTCCAAGAGTTTTGATTTTTTCCAAGTCTGGTCACCGTTTGATAATAGTGAGAGAACCACTGGAAAGCCAGCAGGGGGTACTGGGCAGCTGTTTCATCCGAGTTCGGGATTCGTCGGCAGTATTCATCCACTAGGGCTCGAGCTCATAGACTATCCATTCACTAGGAACCAACTTAGTTGTCCATAAATTCTAACTCCTGTAAATCTTTCATCTTAGCATGACCACTAGCCAATATCTTTAGGGAGTATTTTTCCTCATTCCCGACCGGTAATAGAAATATGTGGTAAAATTTCATTGATAAAAATAATTGCTACTTATCTCGGTAGTAAGTAGTACAATGGCTACAAATTATTTCCTTATCATTAATAATCTTTAACCTACTGATAAAAGTCATCCAATCAACAGGAAATGAAGAAAACAAGAGACACAAACGAACTTTTCGGGAAAAAAGAAATATGTTCCAAGTACTAAGTTCCTATGGTAAATAAATTTGTTGTCATTTACTATATGCGTGATAATTCCAGCCCTAGGATGACAATGATAGTCAGTTGTGGAATGAATTTTAAAGAATTCATGTATGTATATACACATACACATGAATACGCACATATTTTAGCATAAACATGTTAAACTACTTTAATGTCAAGAAATAGATATTTTTTTGTCACTGCAATAAAAAAAGATGGGTACCGTGCTTGTCTTCTTGAATATATATCAGCAAAACAGTAACATATTTACGTAAGAGTATGCAAAATAGTAAATAAAAGTATTACTTAAAAATATTTTGAAAAATGGCAATCAAATTTCAACGGTTTACATGAAAAGATTTTGCACTTGTAAATTTCTATCTTTAGTGCTTATTTATTTGCATTGCATTTTTAAAATATTTTGAAGTCATGATATAATGTCGAGGAAGAGCAGGGGGAGGAGGAGACGTCTTAAATTATTTCTTGTGATTATTGAACATTGAAAGCCATGATTTGCGCACAAATTTAAATGAACATAACAGATTAAAACAATGTAAACAACGATGGAATAGATAAGACTTTCATTTTTACCCGGTTTCAAATTATCTAAAAAAAATTATGTTATAAAGTGGCGGGTAATAAAAGACAGTTAATTAAGCATGTTAAGGAGGAGGGGGAACTGTGATCATAACATTTGATAGTGATCACTATAATAAACAGAAAAAAGATACAGGAGAGAGGATGGGTACTTGGTGTTGAGTGAAAATCTCATGGATCTAGGAATTCAAAGAGAGTGAATTCATCTGCACTGTAGGTAACACTTCTAAGCCATATCACGAACAGCCTCAAGTCATTGGTCCAAAGACTTCCAAGGACTCCAGCCACGCAGTTTACAACCCCACATGAAGTTCAAACCACTAGTAAGGGACTTCATCAATCAATCATATCTCTTAGTTTAACCACCCCGTAAGTTTTTTCCGGCATAATCTTATGTCAGCTAACACTACTTGACGAGGAAGGCGGTAGCTTGGCACGCGTAGCACGTGTTCTAGACATCTCATTAGGTAAGGTTTCAAGACAAAACCGATTGATTTTCTCTCTTTACCTAATAATGTACGTTTAACATCAATATACATAGACTAAAGACGAAAATAAATGTAGACTTCATCCCGGAACCTCTGGCAGCCTATTAAGTAACGTGTCACTAGCACCTCCATAATTATATTGTATATAAAGACACAATTATCATTATTTTTATCACTATGATCATTATAATCTAAAGGAAGGTACCTATATCATCGCTGTTTGGGACTATTTTTTAGTATGCATCAAATTAAGGGTTTCTTTAGGCTATTAGACGAGCAATTTTCCATTCAACTACCTGTTTGGAATCTGAGGTTCGGGAATCCTAATTTGTGTCAGTTACCCAAAAATCCAACACTGGAAAATTTCTTGAGGTTTTCTACGTGTTGTTGACATTGGATCGGGTCACGGTGGCTTAATGGTCTATGAGCTCGCCTCGTAACCAGAAGGTCTTGGGTTCGAACCTTGGCGGCCGGTGTGTACTGCTAAAGAGTTCAAAACTGGAACGAAACAGCTATCTAATACTCCCACGTTTTCTAATGGTTCTGTAAATGATGTCAGCTCATGTTGAAATCATCCAAAGAATTTTGGTTGTTGCTGTTAACTAGGTATTTTTCTATATTTGAAGTGATGAAGACGATTTATAGCTTAAGCGGAGGTATTTGGTAGTGTTTTCGTGTCATCTGGATGATTTAATTTCAAAGCTTCCTTTAACTTACTAGACATCATCTTCAGCGTTAAATTTATCAAATATCTAATGTACTAAACAAAGTTATAAAGTGAAAAACGAAGGTCATAAAGGAAGTGAGCTCTGGGAATATAAAGAATGATGAAGATGACATTTAAGATGAATGGTCATGAAAGTGAATTTCTATCATTTTTAACCAGGAAAGGAAGGCAAAGTTAATGAAACCTAATTCATCACTGTTTGCCACCTTGATAAATAACATCTTGGGCAACTGAGTTACTGATTTGGAGAATATAAGTTATCACAGGAGAACGTGGCCACAGATAAACCTGATGTTTCTGCTCTAGTTCTTCGCCAAGTCATTGGTGTGTGTACCACTGGGAAGTGTTAAACTAATATTAGAGTTCCGCCTAGTACTTCTCAGTTTTCAGTTGCCTTACAGATGATACTATTTAGTGATAGAATCTTTCGGTCATAAAAGTCTCACAAACACAAGAACTTATTTGGTTTTTTTCATTCCGAATTAGTTCAATTATATAATGACAGTAAATGCTTTCAGTAATTAAAACTTACCTCTTTTTCTTTTTGTAAGAAGCGTTTTTGTTCTGTTTCATACTATAATTAAAACAAAACAAGTAGACATGTATATATATATATATGTATGTAGAAAATGAATCACTATTGTAGTTCCGAATAATAATCAGCCCTTTAAACATCAAGCAGTAAGTAACACTGCTTTGATAAATGTAAGATATAACAGACTATTCGCATTGTGAAACTCTATTCTTTAAGGGTGGACATTTTTTACACATAAACATTTATTAATGCCTGTGTTAAACAATCTTCAAATGTTGATATTAAATGGTTGGAGGTAATCTTAAGGAAGCCGTGGACCCAGGTTACGTGCAAGTTGGCACTCGTCAGCAAGGTGTATCTGCATCCTAGAAGGAACTCATGTCCCTTCTAAGATTCGAACTCGCGTCACCCAGTGCTGCAGTCAGAGGCGTTACTATTGAGCTATTTGGGTTTGCGATTGACCTCCTGTAGGACTGTATCAGACACTCTGATTGCAGACTGGTCGGTGGCATTTCACACAAGCATCAAAAATAAGATCCGGATTTTCAACTCCAATGTGAAGTCAGTCAGTGCTTCTATACGGATCAGAGACTTGGCCAGCGCGTCAGAAGGAGCATCTCAAACAAACTACACACCTTCATTAACAGCTGTATTCGCTCAATACTACTCAAGATCAGATGGTCGTCCAGAAAAGATCAGCAACAGGGATCTCTGGCAATGAGCGAACCAACACAGCAGGAACCGATTGTGAAACAAATAGGCAAGAATAAGTGGAGATGGATTGGCCATACTCTGAGGAAAGCATCAAGTGACATCACTAGAGAAGCCATTGTTCGAGTGGAACGAGGCCGAAAGGGAGGCGGAGAGTTGGTCGTCACTGTGAGGGTGACTTGGAGGAGGTCATGCGAAGAGGAGATGAAAGCGTGTGGGCGGACTTGGAGCGGGGTGAGAAAGTTGGCAGAAAACAGAAGGCAGTGGAGGCGCGCAGCTGAAGCCCTATGTTCCTCTAGGAACTAAAGGATACAATAATAATAATAATTGATGACATTATTTCCAACGAAACTCATGCGACGTTTTCTAATTGATCTCGGTATTTCTATTGAACTCTTAGATGATTTGAAGCCTCCTGTGACATCACTTATGAAATGATCTATCATAAGAATGGAACAATATACACTCATAATGTTCTGAAATTACTTCATAACCCACTGGTTCCTGGAGTTCTACATCGATAAAAAGATGTAAGGAAATAATTGACTTCATTTGATGGTTACTGGCAGGGGAATTCATGGCACACTTTTCCTTCTGGATGTCCACCAGAGATTTAATTTCATCCCTGAGTGAATGATTGTGTCCCCAATGAAACTCGAACGCAAAAGCACATCCTTTTAAGCTGGGTTTAAGTCTCAGGGGGGGGATTATCCCTTGCTGGGGATAGATGTATGCCAAACGGGTGACTTCCAGATAGGACAGAACGTGCTTTCTGGATCTCTTGGTTCAGTATGACCAATCAACGGGAAGTTGTAAACAAAACATTTCAGTTGGCATCTCTTAGACATAAGCTTTTTTAGCTAATAGGTTTTGTATCTCTGTATATTGCTTTAGAAATCCTACACTTTGGACAAACTACTGATAAATAGGTGTAAGTAATAATAAGCATTGGAGCTCAAAGTTCTATATCTGTATTAGTATTTAAAAAAAACTTACATCTTTCTCTTCTGCTTTCAAACTGATATGACGATTAATTATCATGGATTCGCATTTCTAAAATAATGGAAAATACGAAAATATAGTAAGTAGTCTATTTTGTGACTGGTCTAAATTTATAACTAATGTGAAGCCTGCTGATAAAAGTATTGATTGACTCCGAAGTCTCAGAAGTAAAGCTTTCAGTGGCATGCTGATGAGCTTCAGAAGTATCATATTTTTTTTGAGACTAATATCAAGATCTTTTGGGTGTCTTCCGAGCATTCAACACTGAAATGATAAAGAAAGTGATTTTAATACCGCGTATAGTATTTCTTGGAGACATGAGCTTTTTTCAAGACAACAAAAGTTAATGATTTACAAATCTGAGGTCTCCGTCACTCGTTAAACAATTCCTAAAGTTATTTTTAGTTTTTTGGTTGGAGGATTTCATCGTGAGCTGATGTTAGTTAAAGAACCATTGGAAAGAGTGGAAGTACTGGACAACTGTTACGTCCTAGTTTGGGACCCTTCATCAGTGTGCAACCACCTGTACCCATGAAGAGTCCCAAACTAGGAAAAAATGGCTGTTCAGTACCCCCAGGTTCTCCAGTGGTTCTCTAACTGATGTCATCTCATGATCAAATTCCCCAACTAATCAAACAAAATCCCTACAAAACCAATACTTGAAAATTCTTAAGTTATGTTTGCTACCATGCCACTACCTAGATAATTTATATCTGAGCTTTCCATTAACATTTACTGGCACTAACAAATGGTTAGATATACTAGTTAAAATTCAGTTAATGGCAATTGATATGACTATACATAGTGTGCTGTTTAAACATTATGGTAAAGCTGTTATTTTACAAAAACACAGTAGGTAAAATTTGCCATTTTATCGAAATATTTATGACATAACTTGATAACGTGATAATCACAATAAATAACCTCTTCTGCTTTCCAAGTATTGACTGAAAGTTTAAAATAGGACAGTTTCAATTGACTTAGTTCTTCAGTAATGTAAATTGGTTGAATTAGACCTCAAGAAAATTCTTAATTTACTTTAGCGTATCTGAAGATTGAGGAGGAGAGGTGGAGATACCTCAGGAATTCAAACCCACATTTTTTCAGTTAGCATTTGTTCAGTGTGCGTTCTCTCATGAAATTACGTCACTCCAGCGAGATTATATTTAGAAGAAAGCTTTTTGCTCAGTGTCATTTTTCAGAGTAACTCCACGCCTTAAAGTTGTAGTTGTTTCAGGGTTCTAATTCATTTTTATCTAGTAATAATCATGGGATATTTGGAAAATCTTACTGATCGATTGAGGTGAGTAGTTGTGTGCCACTCATATCAAACTTGTTTGCTAACCAAATGGAGGTGACTTAAACACTGAAACGTCATTTAGCTCGTTTGGTACCCAGTTCATCAGTGCTGTACCCTATTTGTCTTAACTCAGCCGAATATGCTCAGACCACCTGATATCTGGCTAGCCGATTGGGTGAACTGGTTATATCATAAATGAAATTCACAACTTCCAAGTTAATTAGCAGTTTGTAATAGTTTTCGGTGTGTTGCAGTTTTGTAGGTATTGATTGGAAACGTATACAACGGTTTTAGGGAGGTAGAAAAGACAAGAAAAGGCATGGCTCTCAACGCATATCTGGAAGTTGATAGAAGGGAGGAGAAGAGGGTGGTAAAAGAGAAGATGATACACTGCAAAGATGGACAACAGAAGGAGAACCTGTGTTCAATGTACACTGCAATGAATAAAGAAGTGAAGAAGAGTGCTAGAAAAGACAAACGACAATCCTTCGGCACACTGGCCTTCAAATGAAGCAGAACAGGCTGTAGGTAAAAGAGACACTGGGACACTATATCAGATAACCAAGTCTCTATCCGGGAAGAGATCAATCCAGATGATGAAACCAATAAACGATACTCAAGCTAACCTGATCACCAAGGAGGAGAAACAAATCAAACAATGGGACGGTCACTTTAAAAGACTTTTGAATCGACCATCACCTGCAACTCGCACAGAACTACACCACCGCCAACAGCACGCACAGAACTTCCAGTAGATGCCAATCCTCCAACGAAAGAAGAAGTATTGAATGTGATCAAGCTACCGAAGCGTAGTCAGGAAGGCAGCAAGGCTAGATGGAATTTTCCCAACCCGAAGCACGGAAAACGGATAAAGAGACTGAGGCAGTTTTCGTCATGCTCTTATTCTAAAAGGTTCAGAAGGAAGGAAAGGTCCCTAGCGATTGGAAGAAAAGCTGGTTACCTTGTTAAGCTACGAAAAAGAGGCGACTTATGCCCGTGCAAGAGCTGGCCTGAAATGACGCTAATGTTGTCCATTCCAAGTAAAACACAAAGTTACGTCATCCTGGAGAGAATAAAAGATGCACTTGATGCAGAACTCTGCCAACCGGAACAAGATGGATTCAAGAAAGGCAAATCATGTGATGATCGAATTGTAGCTCTACGCATTGTCGGCGGAGAAAGCATAGAATGACAGTCAAACCTCTACCTTAACTTCATCGATTTCGAGAAGGCCTTCGACAGCGTTGACTGTGAAGTAATTAGAAAAATATTTCAGCGCTATGGAGTACCGGGTGCAAATCTTTATCAGCAATATTCAACAGTTATATTACAATGGTGTGTGTTAGGGGATTCACAACGAGTAACTCAGCGAAGACTTTGGAATGGATACAGGAGTAAGACAATGCTGCTTATTATCACTGATGATATTCTTAACTGTGGGTACACGTCGGACTATGGGGAGCAAGGAGACAGGAGTACGCTAGACCGATAAGAAGACTCTATGAGATCTGGATTTCGTGGACGATTTATGTCTAATATGACATAAATTTGAAAATATGCAGTCAAAAGCCACGAAACTAGATGAAGAAGTAGCGAAGACAGTTGGACATTGAGAAGCTGGAGGCGATGAAGGTAACCAACTACCACCAAGAGCAAAAACAACAACCAGCACCAATCACCGTCAACAGAAGAAATTTGACAGAGGTTACTTTCTTCACTAATCTAGTGGTCATGGTTTCAACCACAAACAGAAGAACAAATGAAGATGTCAGAACCAACCAGCCAGAATCGGAAGGGGAAGATACAGTTTCATCAAATCGAAACCAGACTGGAAATCTTCTGCACTCCGTGGTATAAAGAATAAGATTCAGATTTTCAACAAAAATATGAAGCCAGTCAGTTCTTATATACTGATCATAAACTTGGCCTGTTACGAAAAGTATTTCAAACAGCTAGCGGCAGACTTTTACCCATGACTCCCTTCGCTGGCTCCATAGTGAAAATCAAATGGCCAGCTGGTCAGAAAGCATTAGCAACAAGAAACTTTGGCGATGAACAAACCAACCAAGAACCTATCGTTCTGCAAATATGCGGAAGAAAATGGAGATGGATAGAACATACGTTTAGAAGGTCATCGGGTGACACTGCGCGCCAGACCATCACTTGAGTGGAATCCCAATGGGAAGCGACGAGTGAGTCATCAGTGCGGGAGTGACTTGGAGAAGATCGTGTGAGCAATAAATGAGAGATTATGGTCAGTCGCAGACCTAACTGAAGAGAACAGCAGAAAGTAGAGCGAAGTGGATATATGTTGTTGAAGCCTTATGTTCCACTCGGAACCCAAAGGAATAATAATACAATAATAATGGCAACTTGTAACGTAGATAGTTTGAGGGGTTGATTTTTCATCACAGTTTCCTTTGGAAACCAAAGCTATCAGGATCACAATATGTGATCTGCTTGGCACCGTAGATGGTTATCAAGAAGAAAGCATATTTTTTCAGAAAACGGTTTACCACTGATTGACTGTGATGGTGGAAATTCTCCCCCTCGAACTGTGTACAATGCAAACTGCCAACTAATTTGCAGATTGTGAATTTCATTTGGAATACCTCTTGAGTCATTTTTGCCCGGTGTGAATTGGCTTATTTCTACTTTAGTTTTCAGTAATTCCATCCGTCAGTGATTTGTTTTTTTAGAAATCTTTTAGTAAACAAACTGTCCTAGTTATTACCCACAACATTTAAGTAGTATATATGGCTAAAGACAAAAAAATTTCTGAACATGAAGCATTATTTTCATTCTTTATCATTTTGGGTAATCAACAGTCACACATTACTTATCTTTAGAAGAGAATTCGTTGGTGTACCACTGACGGATTACATGGCATTTTAATTCAGATTGTTGATACTATACAGGTAAATAAATAAATAAATAAGCTGATACATATTCTCAAGGTCATTCTCATAAATGTCATGGCTTCGATTACTTTAGTATTGATCTATAGTTCAGTGGGAATACTACTGAATTTTAGAATGCATTCTTAGTGTAGAGATAGATACCATATTTTTTTATTTATTTGAAAAGTTCTCTAATATCTAGGTGACCGAAATCAACTTTATGGTATGTAACTTAAAAATGGTTGAATGAAGATTGAACTGAATATTTTAAGTGCACGGAAATTTGATTACACGTCAAGATGAAAACAACGCAGAGCTACTTTGGTGTTCTAATTTAAAAATTGTCAACAATGGTTACGCATGACTTCTTTAGGAATGAAATACATAACCTTAGATTATAAAGTGGGCACATTATCGTTGAACTCTTGGATTCGAATTCAGCGGTACACAAACTTTAACTTATGTCCGTTATGCACTGATTGATGTCCAGTTCCTGTTTACCATCCCAGAAATCTTAGCACGGATACAGAAGGCTAGTTTCACATATGTTAGTTCACGCCGTCTCTGGCTTAAACGAGATATCAGACTATCGACCAAAGGGCGGGTGTACTACTCAGCAGTCCGCTCTGTCCTTCTCTATGGCTGCGAGACGTGGCCATTGAGAGTGGAAGACATGAAAAGATCAGCTGTTTTTGATCATAGGTGCCTGGGTTTTATCTCCCGTGTGAAGTGGTGTAATAAGGTGAGCAACATTGAGGTTGTGCGTCGAGTGCTAGGTAAGGAGGGGAAATCAATAGACGAGACTGAGAAGTTACACTGATTGAGAGAGATGGTTAGGACATGTGTTACGCATACCGAGCCAACCCGTCGCCTTCCTCGATGGGAAGTGTTAGCTGGAGTGCTAAGTGCTAACAGTCATTTGTGACTGACTGTATTGGAAATTTATAATCTATGTGATTTTCTAACTCAGGTATGTGGAAAGACACTCAACGAGGTTTCACACTGAGTGAGATGAGAATTCAGTCCTTATCTCATTCTCCCAACTTCGTCATTCAGTGTTCCACTTGTAGTAGTATCGAACTGGGCAAATTGAAAATTACGATTTACTTCGCTGAGTGAGAATTTACGCAAGTTTTATTGACAAAATTCAACTTATCTTAGTGAGGTTGGGTAGAATAAACAAAAGAAAATAAGAATGATTTACTTCAAAAGTAGTGACTGAAGGTGAAATGGAAGTCTGGGTCGCAGCGGACGATTCCGACCAGTGATCAGAAATTAAATCTACGGGAAACTGCCAACCTAAGACTATCTCAAACAGTCTGATCCCCACAGTGATCTGTATCTTAGCAAATAAGATGCCTAAAGTAGATTTAAACTAACCATCATTTCTATCGCTAGTCGGTGGTTCAGTGTTAGAACGTTCATCGACCTAGTGCGTGGTTAGAGGTTCGATTCCCTTTTGGATGTACTTCTAAATTACGCCTATTTTACTAGCCGGTAATGGGCCCAGAAGAAAAGAACATTGGGCCTGCTTTGCCAGTCGAATCTTGCAGAAACAACACAAACACCATTGAACCTTCAAAGCTTTAGGTCAAGCGTTCCACTTAAGATGAGTTCTAAAAATCATTAAATAACTTTAAAAATTGATATGTATACATATAAATGAAAAATTACGACTTGTATTCAATGAATAGACTTACATCTTCTTGTTGTAATAGATACATATCCAGGGAAGACATTCTATAGGAGGAAAGATAAGTATATGCTTAGAGTTCCGCATAAATGTTGAAAGTATAAATGAAGTTCACTTCAAATGATAATTATTTAAACAAAACCTTTAATTACTCATGGGTTATTCAGAAATATGTCAGTCTAGTGAAGTCAAGGTAAACATAGGCTCTTAACTGCTGTATTTTGTTACAGTGAAGGTGCAACGACTGATGAGGTGCAGATAGGACTTTAAAGGGCTTTTTAGATTCCAGTGCTTACCACCATCAAACAGATATTCGTATCTTGACTTTCTAGCATACTTTTAGATGGATGTTTGAATTGTGGAGCATTTACTATCACGCCAAAACATCATATCATCAATGGTCAGCAAATTAGTTTGGTGTGACCCTGCACAATGTTTGGTTACCATCTTCTATTCTTTTGTCGGTGAAGTTAAGTTAGCAACAACAGCAAGCTGCTATCACTACCGACGGAAGAAATTCGAAAGATGTCATGTACTTGATTCAACTAGGCAGTATCTTTTCAATTACTGGTGGAACGGATGAAGATGTCGAAACCAGCCAGAATAGGAAAAATAAAGTGCACCTTCATCAACGTGAGATCAGTCTGGGAATCTACTGCTCCCGTTCATCATAAAGAACAAGATTTGAACTTTCAACACCAATGTTAAGTCATTTATTTCTTCTGTAGAAGCGAGAAACTTGTCGCGTCATGGAAAGCATTTCCAGCAGACTGCAGAGTTATCAACAGCTACCTTAGCTTGCTCGGTACTGAGTATCAAATGTTCAAAAAGGATTGGTAATCAGAAACTCTGGGAACAAGCCAACCAAGGACCTATTGCTCAACAAAGATGCAGAAGAAAGTGGAGATGGATCGTAGAGATACTCAGGAGATCGTTGAGTGATATCGTTGGCCTTGCCTTGGATTATAATCTGGATGGGAAGCGATGACTTGTGAATGCGTCTGAGTGTGATAGAGAAAAGATCTTGTGAGGAGGATATGGGAGCACATGGGCAACTGTGGGACTAGTTGAGGAGGACTGCAGAGAACAGGATGAAATACTTTGCTATTGAAGACTAATATTCTAATCGAAACAATTCGTCTCATAGAATGGAGCTTTAACTTTTGGTATATATTTTTTTTCCATTCTCTGCAAATATAAAAGTGATTTCTGTTCACACAAATGAAGCTAGTTGAAAATTGTGGGATGAGTTATAGTCTACAGCTAGCGGTTACGAACATTTCAGATGAATCAGATGTCTTCGAAAACGAGGTATACACAAATATTCCAAAATACTTCAAAAGTCGATCTTGATTTTTGAGCCTTCCAAATTTAGACCAATAGCGAACAATTGTAAAACTTCTGAGAGACAAAGTATCTGATCTGAATTTCATGCTCAAGCTTTTGCTTGATTTAAATATTCGGGCTGCTAATATAAGTTAGAAAAAGGCTTCTAAAACCTACGAAAGATGTGATAATAATTATTATTCCTTTCCTTCACGTCCCAGTGGAACATTGGGCTCCAAGCTAGGGGCTTGAAGTTCCTGTTGCAGTGGTGTTTATTTTTACAGGATGGGGTTGCTAGCCTAATGCCAAACCTTTCCTCTTCACCAGCATTATTTCTGGCTTAGCAAGGTAAAGAGTGCGTCAGTGGCCGGGGATCGAACCCCGGACCATGTGCATGGTCGGCGAGTTTCCTAACCACTATGCTACCGACACTCATAGATGTGATAATTGTTCCAGTTATTTCAGAATGTATAAATGAAGATGTGGAAATAAATCTGACTGCTACTACAAAGTAGACACTAGTAATCAGTTCACAAAGTAAAGTACTTCAAAGAGTATGAGTTGAGATTGTGTCAAGTATAAATTGTTTTTGTATCTGTGAAATCTAATAAATGGTCAGCTAACACTAAGCACCTAAGCAAGAAACGATCATTTTTTACACACACACACACACCAATTCAGTAATATTTTATACATGTATTTGAGTAGTAAACATGCTATTTAAAAAAAGTTTACCTCCTTTGTTCTGTCACTTCACCTCCACCGAGAAATCGGCGAGCAACAGCAGCTTCTTCTTCAGCTGTCATGACATCTTCATCATCACTAGACACGTTATTCTCCTCCCCATCAACATCATCATTAACAATTTTTAATTCTGGTACAGGAAGATTTAATGCTGGTTTCGATTTGACTGACGCTTTCAAACTTCCCCCGCCGTTGTTATCATCCTCCTGAGCTGAATTTATAAATATACTTGGTGTAGGCATGTTGATTATTGCTTATTGTACTCAAAAATTCAAATTACAGCGGTGTATGTTGATTAGGATTTTAGCATAACACAATTGTCTGAAAATAAGAACCAGAAGAGAAAAAATTAGGACTGAAATGTTATTCAGATTAGTATTTCAGAAGCATTAGTGAGGAAATAATATCAATGTAAGCATAACTCAACTGTTATTATCTAACAATTTGAACAATTTAACAATTTTATTCTCTACAGGACCGATGGTGCTACCTCGACTGAAAGATGAAGCACCTAGACTAGCCACTTCAAATTTTACCTACCAATTCAACTGCGCTGCTTGTGGCGCGAGTTATATTGGCCGTTGCTCTAGGAACTTTATTTTTCGTTCTCGAGAACATCTCCAGAATGGCCAAGTAAAGGTGAAGTGAAAACCATTAAAAGTTCGATATTGGACCATCTGGTGCAAACCGGTCACAAATCCAGCGTGGAAGAATCCTTCTCTAACATCTACCGGTGCCTAATACATTGCCAAAATTATCGAAGCACCGCATACTCCAAACAGCAGAGGCTATTGCAATTCGCCTCAAACAACCAGTGCTCTGTATTCAAAAGAAGCAAGTCCAGCCCCTACTACTGCCCTGACCGGCCTTCAGTAGAGACTATAAATTCATGAATTTGTAATATTATCTTTCCTAATTTGCTTGTCTGACATTCAGCTTATTTTATTTTAATGCTATTGAGCTGTGATCTATCAATATTATTGATTAGATGTTATTTAAACAACATTAATGTAGTTCATAACACTAATTTATTCATTCATTCACTATAATGTATATATAACTGTAGAGCCTTATGATGAATCTGTCGAGAAGAGTACTCTTGGTTCAGTATCCATTCTTTTGAAAATTTGAAAATTCCCATAAAGTTAATTTAAGAACACGACTTAAGCAAGCAGCTAATAAAAAACATATCATGCGAATAGATATACAGAAAAATGTGTTAGAGTTTCCGTGATGAGAATAGATAGAGAGAAAGGCTTAGAAACTGTCCAGAAGAAACAAGTACATATGACTTTACCATTCAATGGAGACACAACCAGTGAATTAGTGGGATTGAAGCTACAAAAAGCAATAGCAAGAAAGATTCCACGGCAACACTGTAGGGTTTAAAATTCACCACTTGTTGTATAATCCCAGTGCAGGTGAGGGATAAGCTATCGAGTCTTGTAGCTTCAATGTGAATTTATAAATTTAACTGTTCTTGTGGAGATAGTTATATAAGTAGAACGACTCGGAAGGCCCAGCGTCAGTCTCTTGAGCTTTGTCCAACCTGCTCAGGTTAGAGAGTTGTAAAGTCAATCAAGAGTCCCATATTGTCACATCTTATGGATACGAATCAAAAGATTGAGAAAAATTCAACCTTTACTCCAGGTGCCACCTCGGATAAACCTAATATAAAGACACATACAAAACTAAGTAAATGTAATTGCGATTGTACAGTTGAGTGGATGAATTCACCGAGAAGAGACTCTTCGCGGAACTACGTGTTTTGTTAATATCAGTGTTTTGTTTTCAATAATATTTGGATGCTGATTATTCATGATACAAAAAATTAACTCCTACACCATTCAAACAAATGTTGTGCAGGTCTCCAAGGAAGTAAAAAAGAGATGTTATAAGATATCGGTTTTCGCTTCAGGTCAAACAGCACTGTGTGCCACTCAATTCACTGTTAGTTACTATTTTACTTGAGGATATTGGACAACGAAACTCTTATGCGATAGTTTCGATATAAGGATAAAACTTGGTCACGGTGGTAGAGTATAACTCCATTATGGGTAAAATTTTATTCTGATAAAATCACATAGTGCTTGTTATACAGTAATATTTACTGATGACCATGCTCCGAGCACAATTTATTACTCAGTTTAATAATCGTATCAAGACATCCACACAACGTTTTTACTTCATTTATATATACATGAGTAGAAATCGATTTGATATCTGGATAAAATCAATACAAGATAGAGTACTTTGGGAAATAATATTATTAGTGTCGTCAATAAAATAAATTAAGATGGGAAATAAGATGTTTTTAACAGTAAAAATAAGTAACTTGTTAGAATGTTATAATGTGAATTCATCATTTGCTGATTCGACTGGTGATAACATCTTCCATATCTCTTGTATCTGCGCTGAGTCACCTGTATTACATTTGTTGGGCGTAGACTGGATGAATCAGCATTCAGTAATCAATCTCTCCCTCTCCCCACCTACCTATAATACTTTTTAGAATTTTGACTCTGTCCCACCCACCCCATTGTGTGGTTGTGTGTTAATCTATGCAGTGCAATTGCTGAGCTGTTTCCTAAATTACTTATCTTCATGGAATCAATCTTTTGGACCTTAGCTAAATTCTTATGTTCTGATAATCGCACTACTCCTGATCTACTAGTTTCACCTCACTCACAGTCATTGCAAGGTATTTTGTAAATTATATTATTTTGTTCTTTAGCCTACAGAACTTGTCCTACCTGAGTGAGTTTGTAGGTTTGAATACCACCCTAATTCCTGCTTTATTGAGAATCTTACGTATGGCCTCAGATGTCCCCTCCTTATATACATATATTATTGTGTAATATAATACGTAATATTATTTCTGAATGTACTTTGTTTTATATTGGTTATCATTCAAATGTCTAATCATCAATTTTTACTCATGCATATAAATGAAGTAAGAAAGTTGTGTGAGTGCCTTGATATGGTTTTGAGTTGTAATAAATTGTGCTTGAGACGTCATCAGTAAGTATTACTGTATAAGAAACACTGTGTAATTTTATGAGAAGTAAATTTTATCCATAATGGAGTTATGCAATAATTTCCTCTGAAATATCTACACACTATATGAACATTGTTCAGAATAAAGCTATTATTGCTGTTACTATTATTATTTTTTCACAATATTTTGAACAGTTTTTCTGTTTCCAGGCGGGTATACGTTTTAATGGAAATCATTGCTGAGCAGCGCTCATCACCTGTTGTTTTTAGTTCACATTATTTATTAGTATTTCTTGAATAGTAGATTTAAATATTTTGTTAACAAGTGATATGAACAAATGACCTTTACATGTATTTCCCTGACCTTTACGAATATTGTGTATACGTATAGCATTGGAGTAAAGTTAGGAATAAAAAAAATATCCTTCATAGACATTTTTCCTTTTAATGTTAAGTAAATTGAAATTCCAAAAGTGAACACCTACTACACTATTCGAGATGTAGTCACAAAAGTGTCAAGTGTTTCGGTGAACACAGTACCACTCACTTACTGTGTTGATACCAATAGGCAGTGTGTTATCAATTAGGCGAATCTTTTAATATTCATTCAAACTGACCTCATAGATAAACATTTTAATGTCAACTTTGACAATGTTTACTCAGACCCATTAAATTAATAAAACATGGGTACATTTCAATATTAAAACAGTGTGTGAAAATGGATGGAGACTTGGCTCATTCGTTTAGGTGACTGACTTTCATTTATTGGGTCGCAGGCTTAAATCTCGCTAGCTCCGCCTGCTTTATCACCCGGAGCAACTGAGTAGCATATCATCAGCTCTCAAAGACAATATGTGTGGGTGATTCATCATGTGGAATATTAGGGACCTATTCCAATAACTGAATTAAACCAAAAATAAGAATGAAAATTTAGCCTTTGCTAAAATTAGATTAACTTTGTTTATACACAAAAAGACTATTGGAAAACCATTTGATAATTCTAGAATAAAAATGCAGGAATAATTTTTCGAATCAGGAGAGTTAAGGCACCCTTAAATGAGGGATAATATAACTCATAACAAATTATTACAGACTGTGAGTTAAAAAGGATAAACTACAAGGACATGAGAATCAGTAATGAGATCACTGAAGTAATGAGGACATTTAGTACTTCAAAATGGCTACATACTTAAGATCGTTCAAAGCAAAGCCTAATTTTATCAATGGTTATTTCCAAGTTTTGATCCTAAGTACTTTGCAAATATCTGTCGATATTTAGTGGAATAGATTAAGGCGAATTTGTTCAATTTGTGACATTTTAATCGATTTCTTCATGAATACGCAGTTATTAGACACCAGAGTGATCTTGGTAGCTTATTTTTTCATAGATTTAGAATTCTTATTGCTGACTAGCATCAGGGTGGATTTTTTGAAGTTATTTTAAAAAATCGTGCATTACAGATCCGACTTAGCAAACGCACCATTAGGGAAGTTTCTAAATGAAAACAATGGATATTAGCCGTGATAAACTGAGAATCTGTAGAAGACATCAGTTGTGTGTTGCAGAAATTAGTATTACTGGTTGAAAGTTAGCACGGACGGTTCTAACTCAATCCCAGGTTGGGTACTGAATGAGTACTACGGTAGAATCCCAAACCTAAACGATTAAGCCATTTAGATAGTTCTGTAGTTACTATATTTAGGGAGCAGGTTATTAATTAAAATTCTAATTATGTTTAAAAGGTCAAAGAAGATACGAATGGTGGACAACATGTATGGCACGCCGTCAACACACGTGGTATAAGTGTTACTTATTTTCATTATTTTACTCTTTCTCATTTCGAGTGGAAGATAAGGCTTCAAGCTTCAGCTTTCAAGCTTCAGTAGGAGTGATATTTGTTTTTTTACAAGGTATGGTTGCCATTCACATGGCCAACCTTCCCTCTTTAACGGTTTTACTTCCTTTAGTTTGGATTTAGGAGCCCATTTTTCAGAGGTCGAATCCGGGATCACTTCAAGTGGGGTTGACTAGTATTCCACCACTGAAGCACGACGTTCAAATATTATCATCATCATTAAGTAGCTGCAGTTTAAAAAAATTATCTTGAGAAAATCATCTGTTTTGAGTTTATTGTATTCCATCACAAAAAATGCGGCCTGCTTAAATCATTGGGCTACCGAAATTACTTTCCTCCAAAATTCTTAATTTCATCTGAATTTATCATTGTTTTAATCGTCCATTTATATCAAATGACCTATACACAAACTCGGGCGATGATTTAACTTGCTCCCAAATAAACGCTGTACAATTCTTCAACGAAATGAAGATATACTTCAGATTATTACTTTACATGTGAATCCTGTGTGAAGAAAAAAGTACTTGGGAAATAAACACGGTGAAAATGTTTGTACCGTATATACGCATAATAATAATAATAATGATTTACTTTATTCCAAAAACAGTACTTGTGATACAGAATGGAATTTTCAGCATTAATCACAATATTGCATCTAATTTCCTCAAATTATAAATAAAATTAATCACACAGAAAATTTTCCACATTTACAATAGAGGTAGTGTCAAAAACATGCAGCATATAAAATGGAAATAGCAATAATAATGATAACAGCTAGGGTAATAATAATAATAATACAAGTGAAAATTGCCGTTGGCTTGTGTCACACAGTATTGGCAATGTGGTATAGAAATCCTAACATGTTTAAAAATATTGAATATAATGTTCTCTTTACATGATATGGTGAAGGGAAAAACAAAGATTACAGCCGTCATGGAGATAAGTTGGTGTTTGCAATTATGAGAGTAAAACAGAGAAGTAACAGGACCATAAATATAATAGAAGTAATAAAAGTAAAACTTGAAGGTATATAAGGATGGATGGAGGAAATTGTTTATTTACTAGATGAAAAAGGTTAGTTAATTCTTGCCTGACACTATTTTCATCACATAAAATACGTGCCAAGTATGGTATCATAGAATTCTTATACTTAGACGTGCGAGCATACAGTTTTCTGAAGTTACTCCTTGTTCTACCTGAGGAGATGCAAGGTGAAAGCTGAGGGTAAAGCGGATGCTCCAAGTCAGACAAAATCCCTTTAGCAAATTTATTGCACGAAGTCAATGCCTATCGACAACGACGTTAACTATGTGGTCCACTGGGACACCACTCACCTACTGACAGTCTTCAGTATTCTACGAATTGTGACATAGTCTTTTTAAGCAAACCAGGAAAGAATAAGGGTGAGCAATAAAGAAGAATAGGTAGGATGCAAGAGTTTACGAACTGTAGATGAGGGGTTGAGTTATACCCGAGTGTCTTAACTTCTTAATGTAAAATGTCAGCGGAATATTTTACTGGAGATTGCTAAGACATGGGAAGACCAGGAGAGATCAGAAGAGAGAATGAGTCCAAGATACTTAATTTCTGATTTGATTCCTATATCATTGTCGTCAATTTTACAAGTGTCATGAGAATCGATGACTTCTTTTAACTGTCGTTTACATCTTAAGCTGAAATCAACAGTTTGACACTTAGAAGGATTCAGTTTAAGACCGTTAGACTCAGACCATTTGCTGACTTCCGATAGAAAGCTATTTATTTTAGTACAATCTAGCTGGGAGTTAACAGCCATTGAAACCGTTAAATCATCAGCGTACTTCACAAAGTTTATTTCATCAGAGTGAGGCAAGTCATGCAAGAAGAAAGAAAAAAGAAAAGGAGAAAGACAGCACCTTGAGGGACACCAGCTTCAGTACTGTCTTAAATAAAGCTTTACCATCATTATTATATAAATGACATTTCAGTTATTCGTAAATAGCTTCACCGTCTTTAGTATTTTGTACACTGACTTACGCTGTAGCGACCCTCGACCTAGACTACATGTCCAGATGTCTTTTGTTAAATAAGCTTACCTTGACACGAACTGAACCCTGGGCTGTTAACTGGTTGCATTCTTATTTCTCTGACAGGATGCAGTATGCTGTATATAAAGGCAAATCTCCTTTTGCCTTGCTTAATGAAGTTGACGTTCTCTCTCCTCATCTTTATTCTTCCTTCTTACATAAACTGCCTGGGTCAGAAAAAATCAACTTCGTTAAATATGCTGATGATCTAACTGTTTCGTTGCCAGTTACTAGCCGACCCGATTGTTACTAACTGAATAGTGTTCATCAGATATCAGCTAGGGGTCCAAGCTAAATGCTCTTACGTTAAATTCCTCCAAATTTCAGACAGTTAACTTACCCTTAAAGCATAAATGTGATCTACACAAATTGGTTCGTCCACATGATGCTTGTAGAAAGCAGGGCACTGAAACACCAATAATGCTGTATATTTAATACCTTGGAATAGTTTTATCCTATCACATATCCCATCATCCCACATATAATTGATTTTTATGGAAATGCTCCATTTGACCTCCTACATCATGTAGGTGAAGCAGTCAGGTATCACTCAACGTCCACTTTCACAGTTTGTTAATTCTTACGCCTTACCTATTCTTATTTATGGCCCCCAAATAGTCTTTCTTGAGTTACTCAAAAACGACTATGTAATATTTCGAAGGGTATTCAAGGTTGTTATTAGGGCAAGTAATGTTCCACTAAGTCATCTTGTTACTACTATAACTGATAGACGGGTAAATTTTCTGCGAGTAATGGGCTGAAACATATTGTCTGACTCTCAACACCCTCTCTTTTCACAACACCATCCTTTCCTCCACGTTGAATCTTATCAGGTACGACTAGAGGTAACTATAAAAGATTACTTCCTGGCACAACTAGGCACAGAAACTCACCAATACAGTATTCGGCCAGCGTTTTATTTAACAGAGAAAGAGTTAAGCGTGAAACTTCTGACTCAACAAAATTATTCAGTTTTATCTTTGTTTTGGAAGTTAAAGCGCCACTTTTTCTAAAATTTCTTAATTTTCGTTATTATTAGTTAATTGGTGGATGGTGACTAGCAGTGGAATCGTAATTATTATTATTATTATTATTATTATGAGTTTATCACTACTGCTAATTGACAAAAATTCGCCAAGCTTTCACTACTCTCGAGTCTCTTTGGAGGTCAACAGCACTCAACATCAAAAATAAGATCCGGATTTTCAACTCAAATGTGAAGTCAGTCAGTGCTACTATACGGATCAGAGACTTGGAGAGTCATAAAGAGCATCTCAAACAAACTACAGACCTTCATTAACAGTTGTCTTCGCTCAATACTACCCAAGATCAGATGGCCGGCCAGAGAAGGTCGGCAACAAGGTGGGATCTCTGGGAGCGGACCAACCAGGAACCAATTGTGAGACAAATAAGCAGGAAGAAATGGAGATGGATTGGCCATTCTTTGAGGAAACCGTCAAGTGACATCATTAAACAAGCCATCGCTCGAGTGGAATGAGGCCGAAAGGGAAGCGGCGAGTTGGTCGTCACTGTGAAGGTGACTTGGAGGAGGTCATGTGAAGAGCAGATGAAAGCGTGTGGGCGGAATTGGAGCCAGGTGAAAAATCTAGCAGAGAACCGAACGCAATGGAGACGCGAGGTCGAAGTCCTATGTTCCTCTAAGAATTAAAGGAAATAATAATAAATTGTGGTCACTGATACTATATGACATTCTTGTTGTTGAGTAAATTAGATGAAATACTGTACCAAAGACTGGGAATTCCAAGCTGTATCATAAGTAATGCTTTGGAATAAAGTAAATCATTATTATCATTACCATTAATAAGTATTCTTATTACCTTCAATTATTACAAAAACACACCAAAATAACAATCTAGACTAAAATGTTTCACAGCACAGCAGGTTGCTAAGCCTTTAATAGACAGGACTCAAATTATCTCACAGAGTCATATTTTATCACTGGTGAATCATAATCCCAATTTATACACACAGACTTCGTGCACATACACACATATACGTATACTAGAAAAACACAGTGAGGTTACGCAACTACGGCTTGTCTGCACCCAACTGTATCCAAAACAGAATTGTTGGACAGTGGATAGTACATGTATATATTTTTGACATGGACATATCAACTTTTGACAATTATACCCACGTCAGCAATTATTCTTATTATTGTTATTTGTCTGAAAAACATATTATCCTATTTGGAGAAGAAAAATAAGTACAAATTTTTTATTCTATTTATTTTGTTTTGTCAATTTTAACTGGAAAAGCAAACGGAGAAATACATACACACACACAGAGAAATGCACAACCGCACACGTCCAAATTCAAAGAAAAGCCAAACTTAAATGTTAAATGCATTAGAGAGAGAGAGAGAGAGAGGAAAAGGCGACACGTCTAAGTAAAGTAGTCAGCAGCATAATATACAACCGTGTTGTGTAACTTTATGTTGAAATAATCCAATGAAATAGAAGTTTCTTTTTTATAGATGGAGAAAAGTGGTCACTTTCATCCTCCTCAAAGTTCTGTTAAATTATGTCAGATTTACAACAATCAAAAAGAAAAGAAATCAAAAGAAAGAAAGTAAGTGTCTGTTGCAAAGTGAAGACAACTGTTTCTTTGGTGTGTGTGTGTGTGTTATTGTTATGACTAATAAATGTTTTTTTTTCATGCAATATACCATCGCATTTCTGGATGACAAGTAAATGACTTTTTTTAAACTAGGAGTACGGAAAAAAGGTATATTATTGTTATTCACTTGGGATTCGATTGGAAAAAAGAGCTTCAATAGCTCATCGTCTACATTCCACTTTGCCTTCTGCGGTGCCTTTCACTTGACTCTAGAAGTACCCGTATGGTCATATCGTATGAAGAAGGGGGGTTAGACGACTCATGTAAGATTCTCAATTAGGCTGGAATCAGGATGGCATTTAAATCAATGAAACCTCTCAGAGATAAACTTTGTCAGCTTAAGGACACAATACAATTATTTAAGCAAGATAATATAATTTACCAGATCCAGTGTAATAAGTGTGAGGTCATTTACATAGATCAAACTAGTACATAGGGATCAATTGAATTTGTAAACAATCCCATCCAGACATTAATGAAAAAGAAACACATAGTTCAACGAAGAGTCTCTGGTTGGTGAATTCATTCACTCAACCGTACAATCGCAATTATGTATACTTACTTTTGTATGTGTGTTTACATTAGGTTTATTCGATATAAATGAAAATAAATTAGGGTTATTGTTGTCGAGATATTTCAAAAATCTAAAGAGTAGTCAAACTATAACTAAGCGGGGAGTTAGTGGTTATGTGTTGTCGAAATCATATTCATTAACACATAAAAGAAGTTGGATAAGCGTAAAACAGTTTCGTAGTATGATGGACAGTTTAATGAGTGAGTTGTGGTCAGGCTGCACATAGAAGTAAAGGAAAATATGGAATTATGTAAGAGTTCTAAGAATTAAAAATGTTATAAGGAGTTAGAAAAAGAAACAAGCACACAAACATCAAGTCAGTAGGGGTCAACACGGTTGTTACCATGACAGTAAAATTAGTTTGGTGATTTCCTTTTGCATACATAACTCGGTTTTTTTAAATGAATGGACAAGGCTTCAGCAATCTAAAGGAGACAAAAGCGTTTTGCAATTAGTAGGTTGTTCTTCACTTTGTGGGAAGAGGCGTTTGTTGAGATGGAATGACCAGTGTGGATGACGTGTTCAGCGATCGTCCTCCTTGTGTAACAACAGAAGATAAGGGCCAGGCAACAGATCGTTTTATTACGGAAATCAACACGTATTTATATAAATTTCACATACATTATTATAGCCTAGTCAAGTAGATAAACACAGTCTTCTGATTGGTTGTTTTCGAGTTCCTCGGAAAGTGGAGCATCTATCCGCGAATCATATTTGCCGACGTTTAAGTTTGCTGTGATTGGTTCTTGAAACAGCCTTGTTCATATTTTCTCACGGCCGATAATAGTGACTCAGACATTGAGGTAGATTAATGTCAACCAGCTGGCTAGGAGGCTGCTATCACCACACTTGTACAGCCCCTAATACCATTTTTGTAACTATGCAAGATAGTGTTCTTGAACCCTTTTTCGACGGGATGCTCTCACTGATTAAACTATTCATCTTATTACGTAGCTGAATCACGTCTCCTATATTTAATTATTGGAACATAAAAATTTAGCTAGACCTAGAATAATTGATCCTGCTAAGTTAAATGACCTAGAAAAAACTCGGCCATTACATTGTATTTGCTTGCATGTAATCACACAATTTGGTGTTACACAGTGAGATTATTAGGAAGTGATAAAGCAGTTGAAATGACTTAACACCTATACTGAAGATATAGAAGGTGGAAACAACCAAAACTGGAAGAAGGAAAGAGAGAGAGAAAGAGAAAAATATCTACAAAGCAAATCAAGAAGTCGTGTGACTAAGTTTATATGATTCTGAATATTAATTTATGAGACTCTTCGTCAGTACATACCTACGGGGGTACGTACAACGCGATTCCATAGACCATTAAGCCACCGTGACCCGATCCAATGGACTGTGAATTGCAACCTCTGCCTGTACACGATATAGTGCGACCACTAGCTAATTTAATCGGTGAGTGTCTGTCGTCACACCAGGTAAGTGTGTGGGTCCAAAACTAGGATGAAACAGTTGTCCAACTGAACTCTCAGATTTCCTAATGGTCTGCTGACCGATGTCAGCTCATGACAAAATCCCGTACCCAATCAAATCCCTGCAAAACAACACCTGAATACCAATAATTTAATCTTCGAAACGTCATCCGGTTATTATTACTGCATCAGTGAAAATATTGGTATTAAACTCATCTAATATAGAATTTTAACATCTACTTTTACAGGATTTAATGTTTAGACCTCACGGCTGTAAAAATTCCCTCCTAATATTATAGTTAAACATTCAACAACATAATTAACTTAAATCATGATTATTCTGTATACCTGGTTACTTCAGTCAGTTGAGAGAATGATAAACAAACTTTTCAAAAGTTACTAATTAAATTTTTTATGACAGGTAATCAATTTTTAGTTAAATGTCTTTGTCTCTAACTCTTGCCTGCTTGCTATCGCTTTTGGCTGCATTCAGGGGAGGGGAAAGCTACTTTGTTAGTGGTGGCTTACAGTAGAATTCAACCCACAGATTTCGTCTTATTCAGGACTCTTCAGTTAAGGCATAAGATCCACTTCCTGTGCAACTGTTATCAAAGAATTTCGGTGACATAAAAATCAGTCCACTGGGAAATTCAGAATAGTTTCAATAGGGGGGTATGTTAAGTTTTGCTTTATTTCTCTGCCTTCCAAGTGGTATACAGGACATAAAGCATGAGCTTTGAAGTTTCACTAACATCGGTGTTGTTTTTATTGGGTAAAGTTGCTAACCCCATGCTCACTATTTTCACCTTACTGGTATTACTACCATCCAGGTGAGGTTATGGAGTGAGTTGGCTAGAAATCGAATCTCGGACCATGTGAGGTGTGGTAGCCAAGCACTCCACCACTAAACTACCGACGTTATCTGGTTAACTCTCACAATCAAAATGCCTGAAAACAGAGAATGTTTATGTTGATTATGAAGATCGGGAGTTTTTCATCAATCGTATAAACAAATATGTTTTCGATGCAGTTTTACAATAGATCATAATACAAATAAGGTATAATATTTCTTTGAAATTTTTATTGTTACACAGCACTTTATTTACATCTACTGAAATGTGATCATTAGTAGTATATCCAGCATTTGTTAAAATATGTACTTTTATTTTTATTTTTTTGTTTACAAGAAAAATATATATCTGACGCAAATAGTTTAAATGTCACCATTAATTTAAATAAATGTGTACAGATGAAAATAATTTAACTTTTAGTAATTCTTCAATTTATTATGCACCTGGTATGATGATGATGATTAAAGTTCGTAGATTAGCCATTTTTTTTCTGGTGTGTAGTTATTCTTTGAAAAAGTGATCCTAATGAATGGCAATATAAGAGTTTAGGTATCAGTCGGCTCGTAATCATATTCATTTTGAGTTAACTTTTCATCAAATGATAAGTAAATATGAGAATTCTAGTTTGGGAATCATCGGCAGAACGCACCTACCACCAGGGTTCAAACCCAGGACCTTCCGGTTACAAGGCAGACTGAGTCGTATATCATTCAGCCACTGGGACCCGATTCAATGTACAGCCTATGAATTCTAACTTCTACCAATCTGTGATTGGTTGGTGGTCGCCTTAAGTCACAAATCGGTAGAAGTTAGAATTCATAGGCTGGCCAATGAATCGGGTCCCAGTGGCTAAATGGTATAACAGCCAGCTTGCCTTGTAACCGGAAGGCTCTGGATTCGATCCCAGTGGGTACGTTCTGCCGATGATTCTTAGGCTAGGATGAAACAACTGTCCAATACTCCCTGGTTTCCAATGATTCTCTCACTGATATCAATCCATGATCAACTCGTACAAACAAACCAACTATTGAAAATACGAAAATTATGAACGATTTCGTTTTGATATGATTGTCTTCTCTTATTTGGATAGTAAAATTGTGCAGCTTTTATAGTTCTTATGGACAACATTGAAGATAGAGTTGAACGTCTGGTCTAAGAAGACAATGGAAGCTTCAAAGTTAAACCTCTGCGATTAAAGAACATAACTACAAAGGGGGAAATCCACTGGAACTACAAACTATCTCCATTATTTTAGAATACAGAGTGAATCGACAATGAATGGTTTGTAAGTCTCAGTGTCTTCTCAAATGATAAGAATATGCTCTCGCAATGATAGATGGATGATATTATATCCATCAACACGAGAAATGTTTCAGTGAAGTAGTAACAGAAGAGTATACAAACAAGGAAAATTTTGAGTCCGCTTTTGGTAACAAAGTCAAACTATTTAATAAATAACTAAAATAAAGGAAAGTGATTAGACATTTCACAATAGCATAAGTCATCTAAGCAATGTGAACCCGTGACAGGTTGGTCACAGAAATAAAATCAAAATAAATAAATAAAGTGGTTTTATGAACTATTAAGTGGACTAGTTGATTTCTCTATCTTCAGACGTAATAAAACGTGAATAGTTACGTTGATTGCTTTCTAGTATAGTCATAATGTCAATAATGAAGACCTTGTGTAATACTGGTGAGGATTTCGGTGGGCTTGTAAGTTTTTTGCAGGGTTGGGATAACATTGTATTGATGTCTTTCATTAAGTACAAAAACCACTCCAGTGTTCCCCTCCATCAAGTGAGGTATACCCAACAATTGGTTTGGCTGCTCAAAAGAAGTAAACAGCCATTCAGCTGAATGTCATTAAGTAAAGGATGAAGTGATCTTGAAATATGCTAACTAATAGAATATTTCTTGGGTATTTTTATCAGAAGTCACTGGCTCAAACACAAAGTTATTCCTAAGGCAATGTCACTGACTCTTTGTCAAATTTCTGGATAAATTCTTCAAAACTGATCCGTCGCTGATATTTAGTGAAATGGATGACTGAAACATTTGTTTATGTACTGTTTAATTTTGTTTTAAAATACAAAGCAACATATTGTATAACAAGTACCTATATTAGCTTATATTCTACTATGTTATAATAGCAGGTACATATAAGGTTTCTTCTGACAATGAAAGCAAATTGAGAAGTCAAAGGTATCTTGATCAGTGCGTTAACACAGAAGCGGAAATATACAGCTTCTGCGTTCACGTAAAGTATCTTTGGATCACATTTTATGTAATAAGCATTTTTCAATCATAAAAACAACTTATAGGAATTATTGTAATTCATAAAGAATAATTCTGTAAGCTATTGTCAGTTTCAGGTTTAGTTTTAACCAAATATGCGTGTTCAAGTAAGGGGAGCTTACTTCGGTTAAAATATATACATATATTCTGCATGAAATCTAGTTACCACAAGAGTAATCAGTTTAATAAAGATACTTTACGTTGCATTTTCCGCTTTCATAAAGAAAGATGAGAATAATCTTCTGAAAATTTCCAAATATCCAAATAGAAAGCGTCGGTGGTTTTATGGTAGGATGTTTTACAGGCACACAAGGGGTTTGATTTCCACTACTCGGTGACGTACTGCTAAACCTCACCTAGTTAAAACTGGTTTGCATTAGGTTCTAACAAGACGTGAAGTCCGGCTTGAGACTGATAACCTCACCCTGTGAAAGCAAAATCACTGCCAAAACTTTAAGGCTTGATACCCTGCGTTAATCTTGAAAATTAGAAAACACTCTCTCATTTGTTTCAGTTTAGTCCACGGATTGATATCAGTTAGAGAACCATTGGAAACCAGGGAGTACTGGACAGTTGTTTCATCCTAGCCCTGAGAATCATCGGCAGAACGTACCCACTGGGTTTCGAATCCAGGACCTTCCGGTTACCAGGCAATCTGGCTCGTATACCATTCAGCTCTACTGGGACTTGGCTCAATGGAAGGAACATGAATTCTAACTTGTACAAATTTGTGATTTTAGCGCGATCGGCACCAATCAATGTCATCGGTGGGAACTCCAACCTCAATCCCAACTGGATGGACGTCACTGGTCACAACTTTACACTGAAATCCCAAGCAACCTCGTCCTGTAGGCAGTCACTAGTGAGCTTCAGATGAGCCCCAAACTAAGACGAAACATCTGTCCAGTACTCCGTGGTTTTCAATGGTTCTCTAACCAATATTAATTCATGGTCTAACCTGAAACAAACAGAATCCCTGACAAACTAGTTCGTGAAAACTCTGCTATTTAATATCAGCTCCGGAATCAAATGTGACGACTTTCCACCGTAACGCATGTTGCAGCGCAATGTCTGCATTTGTTTATGAGTAAAAAAAAGCAGAATAACTATAAGTGGACAGACGGAACTGAAGATTGAAGCATAGTGTTAAGTTATTTCATCAAAAGTGATTAGTGGATAAGATTGCATGACTTTAGAGCCCCTATAAATTGCCTACCATGTGATGATTAAGTATATGGTGAGAGCAAGCTGCTAGCCAAATTGGTAGAAAATTATTTACGTCAATGTTTGTGTCGCAAATATTGGTCGTGGGAAAATATGAACAAGACTGATTCAACAACCAATCACGGCAGACTTTGCGTAGGCAGATACAGTTAACATATAGATGACCTGACATTCAAAAAGCAGTCACAAAGAGATGCTAGTCAACTTTCTGTGAGAAACAACCAATCAGAAGAGTGTGTTTGTTTTCTTGAATAAGCTATAATAATGTACATGAAAATATATAAATACGTGTTGCTTTCCTTAATAGAGGATCTGTTGCCTGACTCTTGCCTTCTGTCGTTGCAAGTATGCATTCATTGGTGACTTACCGTCGAAATTAAAATAAACATATCTGATCAACTGTTGGTTTGCAGAAACTTAATTGGCCACAGGACGGATCACAAGTTGACATCGCTTACAGAACAGTCAGCAAACCTCGGAGTACTGGATAGCTGCTTCTTACTGGGTCAGTACATATCTCTAAAGAGTCACCAACTAGGAAAAATGGCTGCCAAGTAATTCCAGATTTTCCAATGTTCCACTAACTGATGTTAGCTTATGATCAATCCCATAAGAATTTCTGTAGAATATTTCACCCAGTTCATGTTTACAGTGTGAAAGGATACTACATTCTCCTACGCTTTTGTTTCGTAACAGTGTATGGTGTGAAGACATAACTTAAAGATGATAAATTAGGTAAGACATCGTCACTACCAATTGGACAACTTTTATTACATCATCCAACTCAGTTACAGCTGTAAAAACAAAGACCCAAAAAGTTAAAGAGTAAAAAACAAACATTTTTTCCAATTATTTTCTATAACTTAACTACTTTTTTTTAAGCACACATATGTGGTAGACGGCATACGAAAGACTCTAACTAATTTTAATTTTACAAGGTGAATGTCCAGTTTTAATGGTGTGTGTGTGTGTCTCTTTCTCTCTCCATATTCGGTCTATGTACCCCATAGAACAGCAAGTTAATGCCCTCATAAATATATCAGACAATTTCCATAACATCGACAATTAGTTTGAAGTGAATTGTTTAAAACATTTTGGTACTCATATCAAAGAGTTGATTCTGTCTGAAGCAAATAATTTAGGTTAAGAGAACGTACGTCGGTGGCACAGCGGTTAGCATGCTCGCCGACCATGTAGATGGTCCGGGGTTCGATCATCGGCCACAGACGTACTCCTTTACCTCACTTCTCCAGCAATAAGACTGGCAAAGAGGGAAGGTTGGGCATGATTCTAGCAACCGCATCCTGTAAAAATAAACACTGCCACAGAAACTTCAAGCCTCCAGCTTGAAGCCTTATGTTCCACTGGGAACATGAAGGAAATAAAAATATGAAAAGAAGGTAATATTAACAGTGTAAAGAAACTTTTTTTGGTACTTGTAAAAGACACAAATTAGTGATATGTAATCGTGGGTGATTACTGCAGTTATCTTCAGTTAACCAAATAGGTGACTATACAGAGACTGATGTGTATAATCAAACGACTTGTGGACTATTCAGCAAGAAGTCATTCACAGAGACGTATGAAACATCATAAAACTAAGTAGATATTAAAACGAAATCTATACTCTGATGATTCTTCAGTACCAGGTAAAAGAGAGAAACACATTCATCAACCTGAAATCAATCTAGAAATCTTCGTCACTCACCATCAACAACAAAATTCGAATTTTCAATACAAACGTCAAGTCAGTTCTTCCATACGGATCAGAAACTTGGTGGGCGGGTCACAAAGAATATTTCCAACAGCCTGTTGCAGAACTTTTCAACAACAACTGTCTTCGCTAGATCTATACTAAAGATCAGATGGTCGGGCCACAGAGAATCACCAACAAGAAACTGTGCGAAGAAACAAAGCACAAACCAATCATCTAATAAATATGCAGGAGAAAGTAGAGATGGATCAGACACTCGCTGAGGAGACCACTGGGTGACATCGTACTCCAAGCCATTGCTCGAGTGAAACCAGGCCGAAAGGGAAGAGGCGAGTCGGACGTCAGTGCAAGGGTGACATGGAGGAGATCGTGTGAAGAGGAGTTGAAAGAGTATGGACTAACATGGATGCAGGTAAAATGTACAGCAGAAGACAGCAAGTGGAGACGTGGAGTTGAAGTCCTATGCTCCACTAGGAACGCAAAGGGACAATAATAATAATGCTACGTCAAAGAAATCGTACCAGTCACTATTTAAACAAAATAATCATCGATTACTTTATAGAGAGTGAACCTGCTTGTAACGGAATAATTGTTTGAGAAAACCCTCCTGAACGATCTAATTAAGACATCGGTACATACTTGGATGGTTCAACTAACTTTGTAATTATTTTCCTATTTTTTTCATAGGTTATATATCTTCTACCTAACGTTTGCATATCACCTGTTCACTCAGTCTTTATTCTTTGTCCTTTTTCTTGCTGAATCTCTAATTTTAGTGCTTCTCTTTGTGCTGGTGTGATACATTCGACAATGTGTTGTTTTACGACTGCAATTATGTCTGAGTGATTCAAAGTCCACCGGACCTTGGATTGGCTTGCGGAGTTATTGGTGTGTGTGTGATTCTTGTGGGTAGATTTTTGATCCCTCATATCGGGAATATTCTAATCGGTTCTCAGTATTTCTTACAGATTGATTTGGGTCAACTAATTTTGTTCTACAGTACTTGGTTTGTGAAAGAGACTGACCAGACCTATATAGCTAGCTGCCTAACGGCATTTTTGTGGAGGGGGTTATTTGAGCTCTTGACATGTCATTATTGTTAAATAGTACCTCAAGATTTCATCTGTCGTTGGGGCATTTTGTGACTGCATGTAACTCGAAGAAGTTCAGACCAGCTATGCAGTAGAGTGCATAGACTGACTTCCTGCATCCAAGTAATAACACGTGCGGTTTAGTCGCTACACTGCTCTGATAAAAGACATATATAGAAAATGCGAAGGTGTTTCTCAGAAACTAATTATTGCTTAGAAGACAAAGTACACTGTGCACTGCCTTGTGAGTGAGTACGTTGTAAATTATCTAAGATATTCTGAAGAAGTAGTCTTTTGCTGGTCTAATAGTTAATGATTGAAGACAGTACGAAAATACCGGATGTGGCAGGGTTCGAACAAGCCGCCTACTAGTTACTAGTCTGCCTATGTTTTGAATTTTTCCTAATGTGTGCTATTGCCAATAAAAAACTGACTGAAAACGTTTGTCAAGTATGATGCCGATAGACATAAATTAGTTGAACTGCTTTAATCATTCTATGGAAATGAAGAGAGCGACATTTAATGATCTCTTAATAAACAAACGCAAAGGGTGTGCACTATTGTTTTTCCTAAACGTAATCAGAGAGAAACGAAATAGTAAGTTTTCAAAATAATAATTTAGCATCTTACCTCACGAGTTGAGTATAGTATGGTTAGTAATATTGTGGTAAGAGAAGGAAAATTGACGGATGAAGTTGTGAAACTGCCACAACTCTGATGACTAGAACACGTGTTGCACATACCAAGCCATCACCTTCATCTTAAGGCACTGTCAGGTGAAATAAAATTGATTGCATGGGGGATTTCATCATGAGCTGACATCAGTTAGGGAACCACTGGAAAACCTTGGAGTACTGGAGAGCTGTTTTTTCCTAGTTCGGGACTCTTCGGGAGTACGCACCTACCCAACAGGGTTCGAACCTAAGACCTTCTGGTTACAAAGCCAACTCGTATGCCATCCAGCCACTGGGACCCGATCCAATGGACAGCCCATGTATTCTTACTTCTGCCAATTCACGACATAGCGCGACCATTCCGCAATGTCTTCTTTGATGAGTAACTGCCTCGTCTTCAACCTGCTGTATCCTACTGGTCGCGACTTCAAACTAGAACCCCAGGTTAACTGCCTGAATTGGGCCAGTCGCTAGTGAGCATCAGAAATGGCAGAAGTAAGAATTCAAGGATCACTGAGTCGGGTCCCAGTGACTCAATAGTCTACGAGCTCGCTAGTCTTGTAATCAAAAGCTCCTGGGTCCAAACCCCGGTGGGTGTGTACTGCCGAAGAGTCCCAAACTAGGATGAAACAGCTGTCCATTACTCCCAGCTGGTTTTCCAGTGGTTCCCTAACTGATGTCAGCTCATGATGAAATCCTCCATGGAATCAAACAAAATCCCTACAAAACCATTAGTTGAAATAAAATTGAGTTGAAAAAGAGCAAGCTGTGGGCAGATTAGAAAACAGCCTGAATCTTTGACTGATGGTCTGACTCAGGTAGAGGAGTAGATGTCTACTTGACTCAGGTCTGCAGGACGATGAGAATCAGCGGCTGGAGCTGTCAGTGTCAATAATCCAGATGCACACACAATTCGTACGTCGGTGGCACAGTGGTTAGGATTCTCGCCAACCATGTACATGGTTCGGGGTTTGATCCCCCGCCAACGCACACATGATATCTATGGTCGGCCTGAAAAATTTGGGCTACCGATATCACATGCTGAAAATGCATACTTGTACCGAAATTACGGTGTGCCATCAAGCTCTAATCAAAAAATAACTTTCAAATCCGCCAAATTTTCATTATTCCATCTCTTACATATTTTTCAGTTTGTTATAAATTGTTTACATTTCTTTCTCCTAAGTTAATGCGATGTTAAATAAGTTTAGTGACTTGAACTGTTGTACTTTTGTGCAAAGTTCTACGTTGAAACTTCAGGTCAATCGAAAATTATATCTAAAGTTTTTTTAAAAGCACGAGGCAGTTGTTCTTCTGGTTGACTCATTCCTAAATATTTTAACCTTTTTAATATGTTAGAGACTTTAAAGAATTGTTTAATTTTTTTGTAAGACGTATTATTTACTTCATTTTCTAAATGATACTTGAAAGAATTGTGTGAAAAAGATCTAAATTAACTCGTTGTTGTCTGAACTCAAGAAACTGATGTCTGAGTCCTATTGTATAGCTGACAAAGCTTCCTTGAGACATGAGCGGTCTTGAAACGCGCCGAAGTTAGGAGAAGAAGAATATTCCGAACTAGGTGGGATCAGAGACTTTATCCACAAGAAAGGCACACCAACGCTCCCCACAGATAGTTCAATCTCTGAATGACCCTTATTCACTTAGACAAAATCTCAGTCATAAAACAGCACATTATCAGTGCATCGTACAATCACAAACAAAGCATTACAACTGGAGATTAAACAAAGACACTAGCAGATAATAAGCATCAGGTCAATGTAAGATTCACAAATGTCAGCTTAATGGTATGCATACAGTCTAGGAGACAAAGGTATAATAATAATCATCCAAATAAGTACCAATATCGTAGTTAGATCGTTCTAGAGGAATTTTCCAAACAATCTTTAGACTGTCTTCTATACAGTCATTCACTTATCAGTTTCTATTTACACAAACGTTATTAATTCAAGTGTTTACGATTATCTTACCTGTCTCTTTTTGTGAAAATATTTATAATCATTTCCATTTAATCTAACATAACTGTCCAATGTTTAGTTTATGTTGGATATTGAAAAAAAGATAACAGACTGAATAGTGGCGGTCAAAATAAAACTGCTTATTTTAATGTAATGTATTTTAAAGACAAAATAAACAGTAGGCTTTACTGTATTTGAATCTAGATGATTGACGGTAAACCTACAAGAAAAGCTGAAGAACTCTAACAAGACAGAAATAAAAAAACTTTCGAACAAGATATGTAGAAACGGAAATTAACCCAACTATCTGTAGTCATCCTACGCAGTTATCAGCAAGCTTAAGACATAATTGACTTATTTGACTGGTTGCAGAATTTCATTATGAGCTCACATCAATTAGAGAACCTTTGGAAAACCGCCATTGGAGTAAGGGACAGTTGTTTCGTCAGCTTAGTTCGGGACGCTTCACAGTATGCAGCTACACAACTGGCATCCAAACCCAGAACGTTACGATTACAAGGGAAGCTCATATGTCATCCAGCCACTGGGACCCGATCCAATGGCCAGCCCATGTATTCTAACTTCTGCCAATTCACGACAAAGCGCGGACACTTCGCAATATCATTTTTGATGAGTTACTGCCTCACCTTCAACCTGCTGCAGCCTACTAGTCATGGCTTCCCACTAGAACCCCAGGTCACCGCTTGAAGAGGACCAGCCGCTAATGAGCATCAGATTAATTTTCAAGCATTACTGTTTGTAAGGATTTTGTTTGACAGGTTGAAGGATTTTATTATCAGCTGACGTTAATTAAATAACCATTGGAAAACCCGCAGAGAGTACTGGACAGCTGTTTCGCTTTAGTTTAGGACTCTTCATTAGTAACAAGGGGGTCCTGTGTTCGAGCCCCTATTGGTGTTCACTGCCTAGGAGTTGGACAAAACGGCTGTCTAGTACTCACAGTTGGTTTCCCAGTGGTTCTCTAACTGATGTTAGCTGAAGACGAAATCCTTCAACCAATCAAATACAATTCCTACATAAACCAATACTTGATAACTAGCTTAATTAAATGAACAAAACTCTCAAACTTGGTACAGACGATTATTGGTAAAGTTGTGCATTTGAGTATTCTAAAAAATATCCACGTGTGAATCTAAGTTGATGAGCATTTAGATAATTTTGCAATTATCTCCTCCATGCGGTTGGCTCGTTCATTTGTGAAACTTTCACTGTCCTCCAAAACAACAACTTTGGTGATAATCTTTAAAATGAAAGCTCCACGATTAAACAAGTCAGATCAGAGAAAACAACAACGATGTTCAAAACATCCACCTAATTCATTCTCAACCACTTCTAATTCCTTAAGTCTATTATGCCATCTGATTTGAATTTTCGTGAATATCAAATTAAATGTTGACCGTTGTATTACCACAACAGTGATTCAATTTAACTAAGAAGCATCCCGTACTACATTTTTCTTAGAACATTTGGATTTATTATCAAGCCTCTTGACTCCAATATCGTAAAAAATTGATTCCTTACCTTTAAACGTTCTATGAATAGGGTTTTATAAACTAAGCAACTAAACAGACTTTTGTTTTCAACATGTCATTTCATCATCATAAGTAAACGTTGAATTTCAAATATTTACGCATTGTTGATTAAATATTCCCCTTAAAATGAAATAGACTGATTAATTAACAAAGAATACACTTTACGATAAATTCGTCATCAGATTCCACATTTATATAACCGCGGTAGTTAAAACAAATACTCTTATTAACAAAATTAATGCACTTTTAAATTACATTGAATCAATGGAATCGATAGATTAGATTTAAAAGTCCGCGGAGGAGAGAGATCATACGCATTAAGAAAACACTAAAGTAAATATTGGACAAATTAAGGGAAGTAACATAGAATTTATAACTTAATAGGTTCAACAGAGGGTGAGGTTACGATACCTAAAGTAAAAGACGAAGTACCTAGGTTAGCCAATCCTAATTACATCTATCAATTCAACTGCTCCTGTACAGTAAGTCATACTGGCTTTCGCTCTAGGGAATTAATTTTTCATGTACAAAAACATCTATCAGTGTGGTTAAATAAAGGTGGTATTAAACCCCTCGACAGCGTTGAAAAATCTTTCTCTGTCATCTACTTCATATCGAATAAATTACCAAAGGCTTCCACATATCAAACACTACAAACAGTAGAGGCGATTGTAGTTCATTTAAACCAACCGGAGCTCCACATACAATGAGAAAGAAACAGCACTAGCCACTACTGTTACTCTAGCTTGCTAGCAAGACTATCAGTTCATAAATTCTGTTCTACTTCCCTTAATTTATCTGATGTGTGGCAACTTGAACTGTCGTACATAGGTGCAAAGTTCTATGTCGAAAACAGACAGACAGAATTTATCTGATAATCAGTTCATTTTTATATTAATGCATATTATCTCTTACTTATGCATTTGAAATGTAATCTATCAGTATTATTATAGATTCGATGTAATTTAAAAACTGATTTTGTCAATAACAGTATTTCTGTAATGATTAAGGTCACAGAAATGTAGAACTTGAAGACGAATTTATCGAGAAGAATATTCCTTGTTCATTAATCAGCCTTTTAAATTTACAGATAAATTGGATGTTTAATTTCATGTTATGGCAGATCATCTGGTTAGGAGCTAGTCTGATCAACACTGTACTTGGTTTGATTCACTTCACAGACCTAAAACAGTCAAAATCATCTGAATTCTGCCTAGGTACTGGAAGTACATGGAGGCACCACTGATTGATGTGAGTGACGCTCAACTACTCATATCATTTAAGCAGTAGTATATACTACCAAACGTTGATACTTACCTTTTTGATTACCATTTGATGATATCAAACATGTCATACAGAGTGATGTGAATATTTTCGGTTTCTAAAGGAAACTTTAGTGAAATTTTACCTATTCGGAGTGTGTAAATTGCAGATTAGGAATATGATCGGTTAATTTGACTAGAAGTTATTTCATATAAACCGGGTAAATTATAAACTTGAATGAAGCAACTACATGAAGAGAAATAATTGTTTGAAATCATAGATTATTTCCCACCTACCACTGTATTTATTTCTTTTAAAATTCTTTTGGGCCAGCTTTTATTAAGGCCACTAGGTTGGATTGAAGCTTAGTAAATCAGAGGAAATATGTTGATTATAACACACTTGAATTAGTTTCTGGGTAGAACTAGGCATGAAAATCGTGATCTACAAAATACCAAGACGCGTTCACTTTTTGCATTGTCAAATTGGTAAAGATAACAAAGCCAGGTGTAGATGACTGTTGGATAAGTGTGTAAAATTATCAATGCAGCGTGTGTTTAGCTGATTAAAATTGCTTATCACATTCGTGTTGATTTTGTCATTTCAAGGGTGGGGAGGTGAGTTGTTATAGCCAGGCCAAATTCTGGTTTAGTCCATCATTTCTATTCAGACAATTCGTATTCCATTCGATCATATGAAGTAATTCTGACGATATTAGACGTTATATAAACATTACAACTGACAAGGAATTTCAGTAACTGGTTTAGAACAAAACGATATTTAATAATAATAGTTATGGTAAGGATTTGCTTTATTCCAGTACAGTACCTATGATATAGTATAGAATTCTTAGCAGTTGCTACACTACTGCATCTAATTTACTCAACAAGATTAGGTGGTTTAAGTAATAAGAATTGATGTTTTGAATAGGGAGGGTGTTGAGAGTCAGACAATTCGGATTTTGCCCATTGCTCGCAAGAGTTTACGTGTCCATCATTTTCAGTAGTAACGAACTGACTTAATGGAATGCTACTTGCCCTGTCGACAATCTTGAACACCCTTTGAAATATTACATAGTCTTTTTTGAATAGCTCGAGAAAGACTGAGAGGGAACAATAATAATGAACAATCGGTAAGATGCAAGAGTCAACAAACTGTAAAAGTAGATGTTTAGTGATACCTGATTGCCTCAACTTCATGATGCAGGAGGTCGGATGGAGTATTTCCATTGAGATCAATAACACATAGGATGATGGGATAAGTGAGGAAGACGAAACTACTCCAAGGTACTAAATATTTGAATTTATTGATGTTTCAGTGCCCTGCTTTCTACAAGCTTTCTACGAACCAGTTTGTGTAAATGACGTTTATGCTCGAAGAGGGAAGGTAACTGTCTGATATTTGGAGGGATTTAACGTAAGACCATTTAACTTAGACCAGCAGCATACTAGAAGAAAATTACGTCAATAATATATAAGAAGGGAAGCACATAGAAGTGAATCATATAAGTGCATTATTTCCAATGAATTCAAATTGATAATTGTCAAATAATCCATACATTTTATATACTAAAAACCTTCACTTTCCTTATTCTTTGTCTGAAAGAAATGTTGAAAGGAGAACGTTCAGCAAAGACAATAATGTCGTCTTGTGTAGTGTTTCACTCCTAAATTAAAAATTCATACTGTGTTTGAAAGTTTTTGCACCTTCTTGTAATAACACAAACTTTCATAGAGACTAATATTAGGGAGGATATATTTATTTTAATGTTTACTACGAAAACTTTTCCCACACAAAGCACTCAGGAAGTCAGTAAATCACAAAATCAGTCCTTGAAAAATAGCATTCCACTATCGAAAATAGCCTTCCTAAAGGAAACTGTAAATCTACCCTGATAGATACGAATATGCTTTGATAAGCTTCAGTAGGCAATTATATAATATCATAAAATGTTTCAGACTTTCTATGAGTAACGGCTTTGTTTTAAAGGAGGTGAAATCAAATACTATTTAGGAAAATAAAGCATATCTCTAAACTACCACTCTTTTCTAGTTTTTTTTTGGTATAAACATATCGGTGAATATTTGTGATTTATTTCTAATAATGATGTCGTGTGACTATTTAGTTCATTAAACTATTGAAATATCTTTTAGGAAATTTAAGTCTGATATGCAAAAGGTAAAAAAATGATTAGATTTATTATTTATATATATATATATATATTATTTATTATTATTTGACCGCCTTAATGAGATCCCTCCAAACATTATATTCACCATGGAATATGAACACACGCGACTTGAAATTCCTGGACCTAAATGTCAAAAGAGAAAACAATGGAACAGTGGAATAGTCCATCTACAGAAAAGAAACCTGGACTAGACAATATCTTCATTACAACACTTCTGCCCTATAAGATATAAGCGAGGACCAGTAAGGACACTGAACGATAGAACTAGGAAGTAATGTTTCCCTAACAAAGTAGAAGAAGAACTGGAAAACGGGTATCCAAATGGATTTATCCTAAAGTACAGCAATGAAAAAGATGAGAAAGCGAAGTATCCAATAGCTGAAAAGAAGAAAGTATTCATTTGCCTCCCAGTCAAAAGAGAAGCATTATCACAAAAGATTGAAAAGAGAATGATGGGAGCAATAAAAAAATACTTCCCAGCACCTACACTGGTGACGCTATACAGGACTACATGCTCTACGAGCGAATAGAAACTGGATAAGTACCCTACTGATGTTACCTCCAACTGCATTTATAAATTTACGTGCACCTATGGCAGCAAGTACGTTGGAAGGACAAAAAGAAGGGATTCTATCCGGTTTTCAGAGCATATTCCAAGAAACTTATGCCTAAAAAGAAGCAGATGCTTACAAAGTGCAATTACCAGACACCTTGTGGATACGGGTCATTTTGTCGAGATTTCTAAATCCTTCAAAATATTAAACATACAAAGGACAGCGAATCTACTACGATTTGCTGAAGCAATTGCAATCAAACGTCACAGACCAAATTTATGCATACAGAAAGAGAGTGTGGTTAATCTCACACTCCTTGGTAAGCGTATTACTTTCATTACACTGATTAGTCACACATCAGTGAGCTCAAGCTCACTAAGAAAGTTTGCAATTTGATGAACTTTAACCTTCTTGAGTTGCCATGTAGACGTACAAGCTAACACTGTTAATTTGGTTTTTTCTGTTTTCTGTCTTCCCGTGACGTCTCCTTTTTAATAACCTGATAGCATATAAATTGATGATAATTTAAACTAAAGATTGTAATACTTATATTCCGGATCCTTTCATCTTATAATGATTTATCTATTACCTTTCAAACATTGAGGTATGAAATGTTATTATTTATAACTACTGTAATTTCAGGTAGTTTGCAGCTGATGAGAACCTGTGAAATAGAACTATATGAATTTTTACTGCAAATCTGGTTTTTCTACCTCTATCGGAATTTATCCAGGGAACCGAATGTACGAGATTACATATTAGGTAAGAATACAGAATCTAAAGGGTTTCTTTCAAATCTGCTTGCACTAACCTAAATCTAATGCATAATTGACTTCAATTTTATTTTGATGGGCACTCGGGTACTCATTTTGAACAGAGCATAGGATGGTAGTGAAATCTGTGGCTTAACTTTATCAGCTTTGAAGAGGTCTTCGACAGACAGTGTTGAATGTGAAGTAATTTTCAGAATAATTCCAAACTATGGAGTGCAGTGTGCAAATCTTTATCAACCACATTTAACAGTTATATGACAATGGTGCGTGATGGAGGATCTACAACAGAGAACTCAGCGAAAACTTTGGGAGGGGTACAGGAGTAAAACAGGGCTGCTTATGATCACCAATGATATTCCTAAATGTGGCGAACTGGATTTTGTGGAAGACTGTGGGGAGTGAGAAAAGAGGAATACGTTAAACTGATAAGAAGACTTTCAAAGATTTGGGTTTCAAAGATTTCTCTCTAATATGATATAAATACGAAAAGCTACAGGCGAAAGCCAAAAAACTGGCGGAAAAAGTGGGCAGTGAATGCACTAATTCAAAGAAGACAGAAGTGATCAAGATTATCAGCCAACAACAAGAAGCACTAATGACTATCAGCGGAGTAAATTTCAGAGATGAATTCTTTCATGTATATAGACAACATCGTTATAACTGTAGGCGACGGTACAGTTGAAGAAGAATCAGCAAGACGGACTTTCATTACTCTGAAAGCAGTGTGGATATCTTCTGTGCTCAGCATAAAGAACGAAATTTGGATTTCAACACCAATATTAAATTAGTTCTTCTGTATTTGTCAGCAACTTGGCGCTAGATATACGAAAAGAATTTTCAACAGGCTACTGCAAACTTTTATTAACAACTGTCTTCACTGGCTCCATACTGAAGATCAGATGGTGGACCAGAGAGAATTGACAACCAGAATCTCTGCGAATGAGCTAGTCAAGAACCTATTGCTGGAAAAATTTACTGAAGTAAATAGAGACGGATTGGACAAACTCTGAAGCGACCTCTGGGTGACATCACACGCCTTGCTCTTTAATAGGAACTGAATAGGAAGTGAATAATAGTTTGTTTATCCAAGGATGTCATGGAGGAAATCGTGTGAAGAGGAGATGAAAGCCTATGGGCCATCGTGAGGCCAACTGAAGGGGACTTTAGAGAATAGGACAAAATGGAGATTTTCTTTTGTTGTCAGAAGGTACAATAAGGAACCTAAGGGAATAATAATAATGTAACTTGACTACCATCTTTGTGTAGGCTAGAAGAAATGCTATTTAAGAAAAAGTATGCAGTGGGTTAGAAAAACAAATGTATTTCAAAGCATCAAATATCACAGCCACTTAGCATCAGGTGATCAGCAAAAAAAGCCGATGATTTCAACCAGATAAAAGGTGAAAGAATTAACCGAATAAAAGCCAAAATCAAGGGAAGTGTAAACATTTTTCTATGTGATATTCTAATCAAAAGTATTCGTGATGCCATGCCATAAAATATACATAATTAATTAGAGTTGTTAACTGCCGACAATTTCAAATATTTATGACATGTTAGATTACCATTAGCAATGTCATATCTGATCTTTAGCCTTGAAAGAAGTCAGTTGACCATCAATTCCAAAAGTTAATACAAAAACAGCAGATCACTATAATCAGCTGAGGGTTGATAACTGGTTGGTAGTAATTAATAATACTAAAAATTTTAAATCAAATTCTAATAAAAATTTTTCCCACTAATGAACTTGAACAAAGCAAGACGACGGGCGTACCAGAGTGATATAAACTGATCTCTTATTATTTCGAGGATTCTTCTCAGCTGGATGCAAACTGAACGGTGCAAAATTATAAAGTGCATTAAAGATTTGAGTAAACGCTTTCCAAGATGATAAGGGGTAATTGGTAAGAACTAAGAACAACGTTAGTCTGGAATGATGCAAGTTGTCAAATAATTAGGAGTTAAAAGGACTGACTTTTATAGAATACTTAGACAAATCTGTTTGGAACCAGAAAGACAGATTCCAAGAAATTGTAGTACAGAAGAGAAAAATTCTATCTTTATACAGATAGCCTTGAAAAGTAATGATATTGATAGTAGAATAAGATGTAGACTGAAAAGAATGTATCCAGCCGCCATGATTGTATGCATTTATCAAACGACCAGATGTTTACGGAAATCATAAGGGGAAAAATTCCTACCTCATGTTACTCTCAACTTATATGTACGTGCTGAAGCAGATGCACTAGAACAACAGATAGAAGACAGTTATTGTCCGCATTTCTGAGTGCACACCAAAGAACCTGAAATTGTAGGGCTTATAGGTAATAAACAATGCAGTTGGCATCTTTAGACACTGACCATGTTGCGGACATTCTGAAAGCGTTCCAAATAATCAACGGGTGAAAAAACCAAGCCTGTTTCGTCTTTTAATGAGTCGATCTCCATCAGACGGCTAAAAACAAATCTTTGTAAGCAGAAAGAGACAGTGTTGATGACAAAGTATACAAGTTTTATACATCCCCTCCTGTCCTGTTTACAAAATTTCATCCTTTCATCTAAACACGACTCACCATACCCCGGTTTCTTCATAAAAATTTCTTTTCTGCAGTCACATAACCTGGTATGTGATTATACTCTTTCTAGTTAAACCTTGTTTCTACCTGCCAAAAATTTTTTGAACTCTATCTTTATGGTTCCAGACAGATTTGTCTAATTATTCTTCAAATAGCCAAACGGTTTAACTGCTAGTTATTTGACAGCTTGCATCATTTCAGACTTATGTTGTTCTTAGTTCTTACCAGTTACTGCTTATCACTGTGGAAAGCGTTTTTTCAAATCTTTAATTTAATTTGTAATCCTGTACCGTTCAGGTTACATCCAGTTGAGAAACATCCCGAAATAAACGACAGCAAATTTACTACGTTTGTCAAAGCAATAGCAATCAAACCATTCAAACCAGACTTATGCTTATAGAAAGAGAGTGTGATTAACCTCTCACTCCCTTGATAACTGAATTAGTCGTCTCATTCAGTGATCCCAACTCACTGAACAAATCTCAATATTATAAACTGAAGCCGCTTTTGTTTTTCGTTTTTTGAGTTGTTATGTGAACCTACAACCTAACAATATCTGTTAATTTTTTCTGTTTTCTGTCTTACCCCCATCCACCTCTTTTCTACTTCCAAAGCGTATAAATTGATGATGAAAACTTAAACTAAAAGTTGTAATGTTTACATTTTGGATGCGTCATTTTGATAGTATCTCTTCTCTACTTCCATTTAAACATTAAAGTATGTTATTATCATCTGTATAACCATTGAAATTTTAGGCAGTCTGTAGCTGATGAGAACCTGTGAAATACAATTATATCATTTAATACCACAAATTTCGTCTTCCTTTCTTTATCGAAATAAAAGATGAGTTTATATTACCCTTCCACATCTATTGTTCTTATCTTGCACTTTCGGTGGCGGTGGTCTTTATTTCTATGTGGTTGAGTTGTTAGTCTCACTCTCAATCTTCTCTCTCCAACGGCTTAGCGAGATGAAGGAGTGCGCCGGTCGGGAATCATACCTCGCACCATATGAGCGGTCGGCGAACATTCTACCGCTGTGCCACCAACGCCACTACGGGAAACTCACGGAATCCTTTGAAGTGAAGGCGGGAGTAAGACAAGGCTACCAACTATCGCCAATGATTTTCATGATTGCGGTAGACTGGATAATGCATCAGATGGTGGGCAACTAGGAAACAGGCATAAAGTGGACCCACACAAAATACTTGGAAGATCTGGACTTCGTCGATGATATTTGTCTGATTTCTCACAAATTGGAAGATATGCAAGTGAAAAGCAACAAGTTGGCAGAAGAAGCATCCAGAGAGGATAGGCTTACAGGTTAACGTAGAAGATTGCTGGCCAAAAACAACAGCAACAACAACGGACAACAATCAGACAGCGTAAAAGGGAGCAGTCTGAAGGAAGCAAACTCCTCTACCTACTACCTACCTAGAGAGCGTCGTTTCAGCTACAGGTGGAAATAATGAGGATATCAAAGCGAAGATCGAGAAGGCAAGGCAAGCTGTGTGGAAATAAACAGCAATCAGTATGGCAAATAAGATCCGGATTTTCAACTCCAAAGTGATTCAGTGCTACTTACTATACAGATGAGAGATTTGGCGCGCCATAAAGAGCACTTCGAACAGACTACAGACCTTTATCAACAGCTGTCTTCGCTGCAACAAAAATGGAGGAAGAAATGGAGGCGGATTAAATTGTGGCCATACTCTGAGAAGACCATCAAGTGAGTGACATCACACACCAGAACTTCGCTCGAGTTAAAAATGAAAGAGAAGTGGTGAGTTGGTTGTCAGTGCGAGGGTGACATGGAAGAGGTCATGCGAAGAGTAGATGAAAGCTTATGGGCAGACGTGGAGCCAGGTGTATACGTTGGCAAAAAACCGAACGCAATAAAGACGTGAGGCTGAAGCCCTATATTTCTCTAGGAACTAAGGAAACAATAATAATAATTTTAATTTCCGAATAAAAGGCGTTGTCGGCTGCCGTTTCTCTCTCTGTCGCTAATAACGGATCGGTAGAATGCAGTGAATTAGATGGATTCTTATCATGTAGTGAAACGATCATGTTTAATTATTGGATGAAATTTAGAAAGACAAAATAATGGATTAGACGAGTTCATTATACCATTAGATAAAGAACATGTTTCGATAACCTCTATCAGACACAACATTCTGATCGTATTTGTATTCATTTATCCGTGAAATCCAGTGCATTTTTCATATCCTATTTTAGACTCCTCATTTCGATGATTCTCTATCACAGTGAGTGAGACTCAAGCCAGCACCTATCATTTTGAACGGGGAATTCATATTAATTTCAACATATATCCTCATATATTTAATTTTTGCTTGATAATTATATTTACTCTCAATTTAGAAGTTCAATTCATCAAGGATTACATTATCTAAAACATATCTATAGCTATCTATAAAATATTTTAAAAGATGCTTAGTAAAGCCTGCTTACATGGTTCATCTTTAATTTTTACTCACTATCTTAGTAACTGATAAATTGATTAGTATGCACGTAACTTCTCTTAAGCCCAATATTGTGAGTACTTGGGACACAGGTCAAGATAGTTTGTTCCTAGACCATTCAATGAATAATATCACTTTCGTTCGAAGACAGTCTGATCTACAAATTAATTAAAGTTCACCTGCTCCACAAATTTGAAAGAATCATTCAGCGCATAAATATTGTTGAATAAAAACATTGTTTCTCAGAAAATATACAGCTCAATACACCAAGTATAAATGATTTCGTGCACTGATCTGAGCTAAACCTGTCACTCCATCATTGATGGTCTCGCCTCCAAATGAGTGAAATGACAGACCGGTGTTTAAATCAGTTCGACCTGGCCAGCGAGTACTACTAGTTAGTGCGAATGGATTTTAACTACCCATATTAACCAGCAATATACAACATTCTGTTTCAATTAAAAGATAAAGAGATGGTTAAACACAGCCCCCCCAAGAATAAATAATACTCAAATTTTTGTCGAGAACTTGCTGACAAATCCTATTAAAAGCTGTTCATCCACCAAACACCGCTGGTGTAATGACTATAACCCACTCGTTGTGATCGGAACGCAGTAATCCGACCTTGAGTCCTACTGTATGGCATAATCACGAAACGCTCCCATCAATGTGGGATTGAAATTCTGTCAACAAGAATCCGGCAACAAACGCTCCCTCCACACTGTCCAAAGTGAGAATAACCTTCATTCAGTCAAACAAAATCACAGTCGTAAGACAACATGTTATCAGCTTTATCACACAATAGCAATGGGAAGCATTAAAATTTCAGACTGAACAACAGCAAAGATAAATAATGAGAATCAAGTCATCAGATGATGTGCAAAAGTTGGGATAATGATATATAGTCTTAGACAAAAGAGGAAAGTAACTAAAACGTTAGTTAAAACATTGAAATGAGTATCAGTTTTGTGATTACATTGTTCGTAAGGAATTCTGAGTTATTTATTGAAATTAACAGAGTCAAGAATAAATAAAGTCTATATTTCTAAAACAAAATGAAAGATTTATTGCGATCAAATGATGATATATGAGATTAAATAAAATTGATGTGTCTATTAACATATGGTGGTTGGTAAATTTCGTAATAAATTATGCGGTAAAGCAGTACTTATGTTCAAGCTATTAGAAGAAATTACAATATGAAGAACAATAAATTAAGGCGGTTGTGAATGTGCTGCAATCAGCATAAGGATGGAAATTCAGGTTTTGAACAATCATGTCAGATCAGTCGTGATTCTATGTGTTTCAGAGACTAAGCGACCCCAAAAAACAATCCCCAATAGGCTTCAGACATTTATCAACATCTGCCTCCGCTAGCTCCATAATTAAGACAAGATGACAGATCAGAAAATCTAAGTGACAAGAAAAACTGGGAATGAAAACCGACCAGTGACCTATTGCTCACCAAATATGTCAGAGATAATGGAGACGGATTGGATACACTCCGAGGAGACTATTGGTTGACATGACGTGCCAGACAGTAGAGAAATGGGAAATGACGAGTGGGACTTCTAGGGTAATATAAGGAGGTCGTGTAAGGAGCAGACAGAAGTCTATGGGCATTAGTGGAACCAGCAAAGAACGACCTAAGACAATAGAGTGGCCAGAAGGTCCTGGTTCGAACACCAGTGGGTGCGTACTGATAAGGATCCCCAAACTAGGATGAAACAGCTGTCCAGTACCCCCAGGTTTTCCACTGGTTCTCTAACTGATGTCAGCTCATGGTGAAATCTTCCATACAATGGGGTGAACTAAAGATCTTCTACTGAAGGGAATAATATAATATATAATATAACAATAAGCTACCGGCTTTAGCCTTTAGTTATTATCCTGCCCGTCCTCTGTTTTCAAATTGTACAAGGAATAGATATTAGAGAATATCAAAAACCAGTTATAGCCCAAAAATGGTAGCTGATTTTTTCGTCCAGTTTCCTGATATCCTAAGTAGGCTGGAAGATAGACTCCTGTGTTATAACTTTGGTGTGTTGAATTTTCCCATGGACTCCATAAAAAAATGCACTGATTGTTGACACTTATCAGCAGGGTCCTTTAAATGAACTCGAGGAAAATTATGTCCCTTCAGAGATTCTAAACCACATCATACAGTGTTTCATTTAGAAAAGTCTATACTGAGTTAGGAGTGGAGCATATGGCTTCAACAACACATCCTCACTTAGTTCTGTTTTCTGCCGTCCTCGTCAGCTAGGCGCATGACTGATGATAATCTCCCATCGTATCCTCGCCATTTGATTTATTCCATGTCACCCCAGGACGACCCACTCGTCGCTTCCCATAAGAATTCCACTCAGGCGATGGCTTCCATTGCGCGCCATGTCATTCAAAGACCTCCATGACATATGCTCGATCCATCTTTATTTTCGCTTATATATTTGTTGAGCTATCGGCTCTTGACAAGTCTGCCGCCTGAGTTTCTTTTTGCTAATCATTTCTGGCTGGCTATTTGACTTTCGATATGGAGTGAAGGCAGTTGTTGATAAAACTCTACCACTAGCTGTCGTAAATTCTTTTCGTGACGCGTAGTGCAAGTTTCTCACCTGTATAGAAGAACCAACTGACTTCACATCTGTGTTGGAAATCCCAATCCCATTCTTTATGACTGAAAACATTTGGTGGCATATATATAATGCATTTTCTTAATTAGCTGTCAACATTTTCCGCTAAGTAGTAGTCGTTGTGTTTCACAGTAACCACTGAGTGTTTACAAGAGATAAATGCATAAAGCGCAAAGCATAGAAAATGCCTATTAATGCCTGAAACACTTTGAATTTCTGTCAGTTTGTGAATTGCCAAAACCGCTACATCCGTTTGACGTTTTTGACACGTGCGACCGACATTGTTTTCAAATAAATATTTCAATTACTTCATATTCGAAATTGTTGATGCCATAATTAAAAGATTGATATGAACAGACTCTACTGTTAAATCATAAATTTAATTAACTATCACTTCCCCAGATTTTGTGGCGGGTGCCTGTGTATTTGTTTGTGGCAGCGCTAAATGGTCGACGACAATACAAAGTTTAACCTATATTCTTATTATTAGTTATATGATTTGACATGAACATCACAAATCAAGACATAATTATTTTTAAACTGACCAAAGTAGATATCTATGTTTCCACTACTGAATTTTAAATACCTTGGGGAGTGCATGTTATGTCTCAGAGGCGGGAAGTTGTGCATGTTCTTGAGTCTTATGTCTGTTTTTGGTTGTCATCATAGTACCAGCGGCCTGCTTGAATCACTGGACTACCAGAATTTTCATCTGTCAAAGTACTTATAGTTTTCTGCATTTCTTATTTTTTTAATCATGTAATTATATTAAATGACCATTACATGAATTTGCGCGCATGTTTCAATTGCTTCCAACTAAACACTGTGCAATTCTTGAAAGAAATGAAGAAAAACCTACAAAATCACTTATGTCTTCATATGCGACAACGCTAAGTCACATGATATACTTCAGATTATTAATTTATATGTAAATCCCGTATAAAGATGAAACATTTCGGAACTAAATACGCTCAACACGTCTGCACTATATGTTCACATGTTCTCTAAAATAAAGCTTTACTATTATATCATTATTATTATCTATTAGGCGTTAATACTAACTTGTGTAGGTTAATTTCTACTCTGAAATTTGGACATTTATTATTTACTGTCAAATTTGGAGGTTTCACCATCAAGAACTTTAGGCTTTTGTTGTCTTTTATTGCTTCGTAGGATCGGCTTCTACTTGGGCTAATAAAGAATTGATTAAACTTTATATGAATGCTCACCACCCACCAATACCAGTTGAAAAACCACTAGGCATATATTGTACCTCATTATCAACTCACTTTTTGTTTATACCTTGCAGATTACAGTTCGTCATTTAAAGAGGCGTTCATAGGTTTATTTTCCCTGAATAATGTAATTTTACTCAACAGAACTGTCAGTTATCTTATTCTGTCTACCCTTACGTATGTATGTCCAACAGTCTGTTAAGCGTAATACTAAAATTATATTAACTATCTGAAATGTTTATTCCTAGGGGTTGTACTTGTGAATGCTTTGAAATAATCTTTTTCAATCCGGTATATATAACGAGATATTTTCCCGTTTGTACTATAAATACATCTGAGAAAGTTAAGTCCCTATAATAATAATAGCTAGCACTACACATTTCAGGATTTAAATATTACTGGTCTTCAAACCAAAGATTTTTAGTTTTGATGTCAATTTGATTGAACACTACGAAGTAGTTAATTAATTAATCAGTCATTCTGCTATTCCTTGGTTTGGTGCAGAATGAATTCTATTAGTCAAGTCTGCAATGCGGTCACCATGCTGGGTGACTCACCATGACGCAGTCGGCTAGGAGTCCAGATAGTTCAGTGATGACATCTCTGACTCCACCACTTGATGACAACTGTTTAGATCTCGAAGGAAAAATGAATTCCATCAAGATCTCAGATACGCTTTATTAGCTGGTGTATTCTAGCAAGCACAAAACTTAGATACAAGGCTTTCTGCCGACTGCTTTCAAACAATTTGATGTTAGCTGGTTTTAAGTAGTCAGCCGTAAACCCTAAGCCGAAGTACCCTGGTTATTAACAGTCTTCGTTGGAGTGAAGGAAATGACAACTTTTCAAAAATTTGAACCCGTATTACCCACTGCTGCAATCAAAGACATTACAGCGATGCTATTCAGGGCGTCAATCTCCTCGAAATTGGCTTTCTGCTGATTGCCCCTAACTACCTAAAATCAGTTTAAAGTGTGCCCCGATTGCAAGCCACCTAGTTTGGTGGTCGCATAGCAAACTTGACTATAAGAGTACAGTGAATACTGATGAGGAGAAGTGTCCATATGACAGCGGATAAACCGTAGTAATTAATCAGTAAATTCTTAGTCTATTAGCTGAATTCATGCAGTAAAAATTCAGCATGAATAGATAGAAAATTTCTTATTTTAAGATAGTTTATCTGATATGTGTGTTCCTAGCTTTTATTCAGACTTTAAATGTTCCTACAATAGGTTGTAATTATAGCGGACACCCATAAATGTATATATATTATAGAGAATAACTCTATTTTGAAGACCATATTTGGTCAAAATGTTACAAATTTGACTCTGCTGCTGTGCAGTTAATATCTTTGATAAAATTAGGCTTAAGCGACCCTTTTAATTATGAAAATTTACCCGTGAGATGAATACGCGCGGATGTCTTACTCACAGGTAAAAATTAATCACATCTAATAATATAATGGAGTTTACTCACGCAATGCTTCATCTCTTTATTTTATGCTTACACACTATAAAAAGTTATTCAGCGGTTTAGGAACAGCAGGTCGGGTGTGAGGACAAATACTCTCCGAAGACACTGGCTGGCGGTCGCGCTATGTCATGAATTGGTAAAAGTTAGGATTCATGGGCCATTGAATCGGGTCTCAGTGGCTTAATGGTCTACGAGCTAGCTTGCCTTGTAACCAGAAGATCCTGGGTTAGAATCCCCGGTAGGTGCGTACTGATGAGAGTCACAAACTAGGACACAACAGCTGTCCAGTACTCCCAGACGGTTTTCCAGTGGTTGTCTAACGAATGTCAGCTGATGATGAAATCCTGGAAACAATAGATTTCATTTACATTGGCTTTTTCTCTGAGGCTGGTGTATCTTCATTGAAATGTAGTGAACTTTAAACGCATCGATCCGTTTGATTTTTGGGCCAGTTGCACTTATGATGATATTGATCACGACACCAAAAAAGTTAGCTAGCTAATGCTCAAGTCCAGTGGAACAATTTGACTTAAGCATCTACATTCTTGTCTGCAAGTATTCCGGAGGGACGTCCGCAGTCCGAATCTAAAGTCTGATAGAAGTAATATGAAAGCCCATAACATTTAATAAATGTGTATTAACAACCATGTCGCCGATGAGTTCTAATTTTTATAGAAACACAAAGAGTCTAAAACAGCAGACGATTCTTTTCAATGGCATGTTAAAAGGTTTTGTTGCCGAGTTAATACCATCACAAAAGGTGGAATATGAATAAAACTATGACTTCAAGCTATTTGTTGATGGGTGTCGAATTCTATACAGCAAGATTATCAGATCACCTATTTTTCAAAGTGATATTTAAAAAGATTCACTTTAGAAAAACACAATCTCCAAGACTTACAGGCGAAAACAAACTAACTGGGAGGAGAAAAAAAGAAGACACGACTATAAGTGCTCATAGAGAAGACAGGATGGTGAAAGTAACCAACTAACAACACTAATCAAGTTTAGCGGTAGAAATTCGAAAAGATTACTTCCTTCATTTATCTGACCAGAGCAGCATCGTTTTGACTACAGTCGACAACATGGATCAGGATATCAGAACCAGCCAGGATCGGAAAGGCAAGGTGCATGTTCAATGCTCTAAAATCAGTGTGTAAATCTTCTGCACTCAATATAAACAAAAAATTTGAATTTGCGACGACAATGTTAAGACAGTCAGTTCTTTTATATGGTCAGAAAATTGGTGTGTCTAAGAAAAACATTTCGAACAGGCTACTCCAGACGTTTGTAGACAACTGTTCCCGGGATCCATATTGAAGATCAGATGGCTGAATGGAAAGAATCAGGAACAAGAAAATCTGGGAACGAACAAATCAAGAACCTGCTGATCAGCAAATATGCTGAAGGAAATAGAGATGGATAGGGGACACTCTGGTAGACCGCCAGTTGATATCTCGACATTCTGACTATCCCCAATCTACTAGTTTGACCTCACTCACAGTAAATTATATTATTTTGCTAAATTGGATCCACCGAGTCTTTCAAACTACAGAGCTTGTCTCCTTGAGTGAATTTTTAGGTTTGAATGACACTCTAATTTCTGGTTTTCGAGAATATACGTAGGGTCTCAGATGTGCCCTACTTATATGGTAAAACTACTGTATATGTCTTATATTCTTTCTTATATATGTTATCATTATTAGTTTCATCATTAATTTTATTTTGCTTTTGACCTTTTCTGATCTTCTTAAAGAATTTTATAGGGTAGTTATTTGATACCAACACTTCTTCTATCTGTCTCATTTCATTGTTTAGGTTTTTTATTGTACTAATTAGTGTTTTTGTTGCTCGATTTGTTAGACACTTAACTAAGTCTGCCTTAACAGTTAACGGATGAGGTGAAATAAAGTCTAAACGTCCATTGGATTTTTATAAACAGCAGTGTGCAGTTTACCTGCTTCTGTTCGTTTGATTTTTCAATCTAACATAGCTAATTCTCCGTGTTCATTTTCCGATTCAAGTGTGAATTTTATTCTCTTTTTTTAGTGGTTTATATGTGTAGAGAAACTGGAGATATTTGTTCTGTTTTTAGCACTGTGAAAGTGTCATCCACATATCTCCAGAAGATTTTTGAAGTACAATTAAATGTATTAAAAGTTATATTTTCCCAGTTTCCCATAAATATATCTGCTACGATAGAGGATATTGGTGATTCCCCTGCTACACCTTCTGTTTGTCTATATATTTCGCCCTAGAATTTAAAGATCATAGATGTAAGACATAACTGAAACAAAAGTGAAAAATAATGGAATTATATAAAAGAAATTAGAAAGTTGTGTAAGGCACATGATATGATTTTCAGCAGCAATGAATTGTGATGGAAACGTCTTCATTAGTAAATATTACTTTATAACACTACGAGACTATATTAAAATAAATTTTACCCACAATGAAATTATACTCTACCACAGTGCACAAGTTCTCTTCCTATATAATTATAAGTCAACATTTCAGTTAATCTGTTAGAAGTTATATTTATCTCATGTTGTTTTGGAGCTAATTTAATACCTTTAAAATCCCTCCTTAAAGCTACGCATTCAGTTAAAATTATCTAAAGTGACGTAAAAAATCCCTTCACATTTATTTGCATTTACTTAATGCCGCAAACCACCGAATCGATAATATGTAATATATATATATATATATATATACAATATGTAGTGAACGGTGAAGACTAGTTTTTCAAAATTTTGACATTGAAAAAGCCTCTGATCGAGTAATTTTCTTACGATATTAATGACAGTCTTTTGGCCACAAATGTTGTACTATTTTAAAATAGCTACATTTCCCTGAAAGTGTGAATAAGTACGCTTAAGAAGAAAAAAAAAAGAATAAATAAATTAAGAAACGAGTATGTTATGTTCTTTCTCTTGTCATTATCACATTCTACAAGATGTTACATTAAGCAAACACTCTTGTTTCCGTGTGTGTATGCACTCATGTACCGACAGCTTCCAATATAAGGTAAAGTATCGGCTGCATAGTTTTCTACTACGTAAATTCAGTGATTTGGGTGCGTAGGTGTGTGTGTCTGTGTCTGAAACCTCATGTCTTTTAACCACGTTCACGCTTTTTAAGGAGGTGAATACTGAAGTGACCTAAAGGTTTAAATTACTGGAAAATAAGAACCATCAACTTTATTGTCTAAGTTGTGCTTTCAGTTGGTAAAAATGTGTGAACTGACAGAAATTAGAATTTATGCGTTATTAATTACTGATCCAAGTGGAGGAATTGTCAGCGAGTTTGACGTTATTACCTGAAGGATACGTGTTCAATCCCTGGTGGTAGGGTAACTGGTGCTTACTGGCGAAGAGTCCCAAACTAAGACTAGACAGCTATGCAGCTGTTCCAATAACTGTGTAATTGATGTCAGCTAATGATTAATCCTGCAACCAATCAATCCTCTGTTAACCGACACTTCATAATTGCGAGTTTGACCACGGATTGATATTAGTCAGGGAACCATTGCAAACCAATCACGGGGAGTACTGGACAGATGTTTCATCCTGTTTTGGGAGTCGTCTACAGCACGCACCACTGTTGTCGGGCCCAGGACCTTCCTGTTACAAGACAAGCTAGTATACTATTCAGCCACAAGGATCCGAATCAATGGCCCATGAATTCTGACTTCTACCAATTCGTGATTTAGCACGGCCACTAGTGATTCACTCTATACAGGGTGTTACCTGGAGTGAAAAGTTGTAACCAACAGAGAGCACCAAGTAAGGTAAGAGATCAGTTGCTCTTCTATGACCTTGGTCGGTGGCTACGCTAAAGATATCACGAATTGGCAGAAGTTGGAATTTGTGGACCATTGGGTGAGTTCTCAGTGACTTAGTGGTCTAATGGGTTCAAACCCCGCAGGTATGAACTGATGAAAGTATCAGACTAAAAGAAACAACTGTTCAGTAGTCCCGGCTGGTTTTCTAATGTTTCTTAACTGATGTCATCTCGTGACCAATGCTGATTATTAGAAGGTATTATGTGAAGTATTTTGTGAAAATTTCACACAGTTTGCAACATAATAAGGTAACACTTCATAAAACCATGGGAAAATCATGAATAACTAAGTCGTGGAAAGGAATGCAAAATTAGGTTTTTGTGTGCATGTGTATTTGCCTTATTGATCCAAGTTTATTTGAATTCTGAGATAGATCTGTTAGTGAGGTGAGGCGTTTGGTTGTTTACTAAGCGTAACTTTGAACTTCGGTGATATGCAGTGGTTTATTATTACTCGATTCTATCCACATGAAGAGTTTTGACACTGAAATTTTATAAGAGTGATTAAAATAGTTCTGTATGTTTGTGACACGTTTATAGACAGAATGAACTTTTCCATAAGGCGTTTGGAAAAGAGAAATGCTTTTGATGTGGTTGTGTTCTCTGAGCTGGATGGTTAATTTACAAAGCTTTCACCGCTTTCAAATTGAAGTGTGCGCTGAAGATTTCGCCTAGTAGGGCGATGAAAGCTTCTCAAATTAACCATCCAGTTCAGAGAATACAACCACATCAAAATCATCCATCTGAGTTACAAGTCTTCTCTATCATAAAGAGAAATGCTAACCAATATTCATCGTCTTTTGTCATCAACGGACTAAATATTATTGTGTGTTACCCAACCTATAAAATTTCGATTATTATTTGTATTATTATTATTACTGTTGCCTTGGATTCCAAATGGAACATAATGCTTCAACAACACATTTTCATTTTTTCGTCTTCTCTTCAGACCTTCTCAACTGCCTCAGACTGTCGACAGTCTCTCGCTCCCTCCCCATGCAACCTACTCCAAGTCACCCTTACACCCATACCAAACTCATCGTTTCGCATTCAGGTTTCGCTCTACCGATAGTCTGGTACGTGATGTAACCCGAAGGCCTCCTCAGCCTGTGTCTGATCTTTTACTTTTTTCTTCAGCTATTTGTTGAGGATTTAGTGGTTGGATGACTCGCTCCCAAAGTTTCTTGATGCTAAGTCTTTCTGGTCATTGGATCTTCAATATAAAGCGAAGGGAGCTGTTGCAAATGCTTTTCGTCACGCGGATGCCAAGTTTCTGACCCATACAGAAGAGTTTATTCAACACCGGTGACGAATGTCTGCTTGGTGTTTCCAATCTTGGCCACTTCTGACATCGTAATTCGTGGCGTCTGCCTACAGTTAAAACGATGCCTCCTAGATAAATGAAGGAGTTAACCTCTTCATAAGTTATTCCGTTGACACTAAATGTTTATACTCATCCCTTAAAGAGGTCGTTTTGATCAATACTGTCAGTTTTCTTCCACAGAAAATGTTTTTATCAAAGATTTTTGCACTTCATAAGACTATTAAGATGATGACTAACCATAAATACAATACTAGCAGTAATAATATCAGACCACTTCAAGGTTCAGTGATAGAATGCTCGCAAATCACATGGATGTTCCAAGTTCGATTTCCCGGAGACGTACTTCTAAGCTCCATATATTTGGTATTAAGCCCAAAAAACTGGGAAGCTAGAGCGTAGGGCTAATAATCCCACATCTTAAAGCAACAACATAGCCACTAAGACTTCAAAGAATAAAGCCCTGTATTCCATTAATCTACTGAAAATCTGCATTATTATTCCATCGGTTTAGTTTAAGGAGTCAGAGTTTTTTTTATGATGTACATTAGTTTCATTATTTCAGAACACGAAGTAAACATAGAGATAATGAGATACGTGAAACCGGATTACAAAAATTTGCGATAACCACTTCACGCTAAGAGCTTATCTTGTCTTAGTTCATCATTATTCTTCTACGTCGTGCAACAAATCGCTTCCCAGAGCTTAGCATTTTTCTACGTCATTAATAAAAGTGTATAGTTTCTTACAGACTAAATCTGATATGGATTCATAGATAGGACTAGTTTACAAGTGTTGGTTTGAAGGAATTAGACTACTTACGAGTTTGATCAAGAGTTGGCATCAGTTAGATAACCACTAAACAACTATCATCTTCGTTTGGGGTTGACCAAGTCAGGTAAGACTACAATGGAGAGATGTCATTGGCTGGCGATTGCGTTAAATACATATCCCAAACTGGTACAATCTGGAAATCATGTGCCTTTGAATTGGTTATCAGTGGCTGAATTGTCAATAGGCTAACTTTGTAACCAGAAAGTCCTGATTTTGAAGCTCAAACTAAAACAAAACAGCTTTCCGGGACTCCTCGCTGGTTTTCTAATGGTTCTCTGACTAATTTCCGCTCGCATTTGAACCTGTACTACTAGTCTTACTCTTTAATGAGTCTTGAATACATTGTCATGTTATTCAATTGTAATCATTATAAATTTGTGTAGTATGTCACACATACATTTGAGGCATTAGTCCACTGATTATGCTGAATAGCTACATTTTTGTTGAAAATGGACTTACGATGAAATTGAAAAATTACTATCTAAATTCCAATGGCTCTACTGTATGGTTTGACTGTTCTTGGTTCGATTTCACATTACTTTAGTGTTAATCACTTTTTAAGTCACTCAAATTGCAATGAAACGCTTGTCAAGTGTTTTCCAATATACAGTGATTCTTTTTAAACGAGTCTGACCACTTATTCATATCAGCTAAAGAACCCTTGAAAACCAGGGAGCACTGAACAGCTGTTTCATGCTATTTTGGGAATCATCGGCAGAACGCACCCACATGGGTCCGAATCCTGGACCTTCCGGTTACAAGGCAAGCTCGTAAACCATTCAGCCATCAGAACGCGATTCAACTAACTTCTGTAAATTCGTGATTTAAACCGACCACCAACCAATGTCATCAGTGGGAACTCCATCCTCGCACTTGACTGGATGGACCTCACTGGTCACAACTTCTCACTAGAACTCCAGGAAACTCTGTCCTGTAGCAAGTCACTATCAAGCATGAGATTAGTTTTCAAGAGTTTTTTCTTTAAAAATCAGATTTGTTTATACAAGTTTGACCACGGATTCTTGTGATAATGACTGATGTAAGGATGGATTCAACGTCCCACCCACTTATCTACTAATCACTAACAACGGCATCAATTTGAAAGAGGTCACTTCCTTCACTTATGTGACCTAGGTAGCATCGTTTCAACTACAGGTGGCAATATCGATAAGGATGTCAAAACCAGCCACGATCGGGAAGGCGAGATGGAACTTCATCACAATGAAATCATTTTTGAAATCTGATACACTCAATTATCACTGAAAAGAGAAATCGGATTTTAAATACTGGTGTTTTGAACAGGCTGTAGCAGACTTTCACAAGCAGCTGTCTTCAATCCATATTCAAGGTCATATGGCAGGCCAGAAACAATTAGGAGCGAAATACTCTGAAAATTAACTAATCAAGAAGCTATTGTTCAAGAAATATGTAGTAGAAAGTGAAGATGGATCAGACACAGACTAACCAGTCCATTCGGTGACATTGCACTCCTGGTTGTCACTCCGGTGGAACGCGAATGGGAAACCACAAGTTGGGCATGGATTCAAAGTTATATGTGAGGGGTTGTATGGATAGGAGATGAGAGCCTGTTGACAGTAGCGTGGCCAACTGGAGAGGGCTTAAGAGAACAGAACAAAATTGAGATATTCTGTTGAAGCCTTATGTTCCACTCAAAACCAAAGAGGTTAATAATAATAATATATATATAGAAATAAAACATGATATTATTTTGTTTGAACCCTATTTTACCACAGTTTTAAACACAGAAAAGACAAAAACTCCCAGTAGAGGAACAAGGAAAAGAAAAAAAAGAAGAGAAATACAAGAACATGCAAATAAAACATATGAATAGCATATGTTCAGAGATATTTCTAAATGTATGATACCACTACAGGCACAAAAATACATCCTCTCCGCATTGATTTATTGATACAAATTTCCAAGAGAATGTTTATATTCAGAAGTTTGCTTTCCTGCCTAGAGTCTATCTGTGTATATTTGTATGTGTGTGTATTCATGCATGTGTTTGTGTGCGGGCACACGCGTGGTTAAAAGAATCTCGACTGATTACTACTGTTATTATTATTAGTAGTAGTATTAGTATTATTGTATGCATAAGAAGCAAAAATATCACACTACATGATTGATGATTACCGAATTCACTAATTCTACCTCTTAAATCATGTGGTAGCGGGGTGTGGGGGGCTGGAGAGGTTGGAATAAAACTTAAATCAACCCAACGCTTGTTTTATCTTCATTCTTCTATTTACGTCTAGGCAAAAAACGAATAAGCGGAAAGAAATGTTGCGCGCTATTTGAAGACAATAAAAAGAACAACACAGAACAGCAGAAAACGGAATCATCCTAGAACTACGTCATTTATAGCAATGGCTTTTTTTATTGTCCCACTGACGACCGTCCATGCTATGCAATGATATGCTGTTGTGGTGGTTGTGGTTGTTGGTGTCAATAGAATTACCATCATTGTGTCTTTCCACTAATTAGGTGAAAACATCTTTTTCTTTGTAAATATTATTATGAATGCACTATTAAAGAGTAAATATCATTTCAGCCAGACAGACTGATTTGAATTGAATTGGGGAGCAGGAAAAAAAAAGAAATCCCAGACTAATGAATTGTTAGACAGTGTTGTTTTCTATTTCATTAATTTTGGTGTTGTAGTTGTTGATGTTGTTGACTTTGTCTTGCCCAGTTACCGCTTTCAACTGTGTGTTATTCTTACTATTATTATTATTAGTGTGTTTGTCAGGTAGACTGAATGGAATTTGTTTGTAGACATCAGAAGATGCCAATCTGTTATAAACAAAACTTTGGAGCATAATACTTGTATAATAAAAGCTTGTTGCAGAGAGAAGATTAGCTTTCGGTTGCATATCCATACTTTACTATTTTCTGTATGCAACTTTTCAACAGATTACGTAACTAGGTTTTAATATATATATATATATATATATATATATACATATATATACAGTGCGGTCGGTTGATGTCTTTCCTAGGTGAAAGTTATCGACTGTTCTTTCTTAAAAATAGAGAGATATCCATGGTTAGAATGCCTAGAAGTGAAGGAGACAGAGAACTAGTTCCATCAGAAACTCTGTTTAGTTTGATAAACATTGGTCAGCTAATAACTGGATGGAGTATTCCTTAGTTTATCTCTTTATACGACCAGTTGGAGGCCTAGTTGAAACACGGAGCCACCAGAATTCTCATCTATCTATGTGCTTGCACTCTTCAGCATTTCTCATTATTTTATTCGTGCAATCATATCAAATGACTGCTAAATGAGCTCGCGCGCATATTTAATTAGCTTCCAATTAGAATTCAAACCATTCTTGAATGAAATGAAGAAAAAACCGAAAGAGCTGATTGTCTGTTCATATGCGACAACACTACGTCACATAGTATACTTAAGATTGTTGATTTACATGTAAATCCGGTAGAAAGAGGAAATATTCTGGAGCTGAGCCTAATGAAAAACAAATCTAAGACTATTATCATTATTTTTTGAGTTCCAAATGGAACACAGGGCTTCAACAGCATATCTTCATTTCATCCTGTGCTCTGCAGTCTTCCTTAGCTGGCTTTATAATTCACCATAAGCTGTCCTCCATGTCATTCTCAGATGCTCAGTCCGTGCCTTCTTACTCGGGTTCTACTCGGAAGCCTGTAGCGTGACTGGATTTGAGTTTGTCATTTGATTGTGTTGATTTTCTTCTGCATATTTGTTGGGTGACAGGCTGGCCGTCGATTCGTTGACAGAGTTCTTTGTCGCTAATCCTTTCTGACCAAGTATCTAATCTTCAGTATCCCTGAAAGTCTGTGGTTAATTGTTGGAGGTGCTTTTGGTGGCACAATAAGTCTCTGAACCCTGTAGAAATACTGACTTGGCGTCAGTGTTCAAGATCCGGACGTTGTTCCTTATGCCTAGTGCAGTAAATTTCCACATTGATTTCAGATTAATGAAGTCTGTCCTTCTTGGTGGTACACCAATTGTCTAACTAGACATTAGTGTTGAAAATCAGGATGTTGTTGCTTATGCTCAATGCGGCAAGTTCCCACAATGATTTCAAACTAATAAAACCTGTCGTGCTTTCCCGATCCTGACTGTAGTGACTCTATTTTGCCAGTTAAACGAAATAAGTGAATTCCTTGAAATTTCTCTCGTTCGTGGCAACTGATGCTTGCTATTGTCGATTAGATATCTTCATTACCTTTGTCTTCTCCATGTTCAATGGAATTCCTGTCTTAACTGGCTCTTCTGCCAACTCGCTGGTTTTCGTCTCTATATCTCCAGGTTTCTATGGCGCCAGACACAAATCTTTCTCAAAGTCAAGGTATTCCACAGCCTTACTATCAGATCAATGAATGCCTTTGCTGTCGCTCCCTATAGTCTGTTTCATGATTCAATCCATCGCAGTCCAGAATACGACCAGTGATAGAGGACAATCTAGTTGCCTAATGTACAATTTCGCGAATTTTCAAGACGGTACTAATCCTTCCAAAACAACGAGGATTAGATGTTAGTCTGGAGAGGCTTTCCTCGAAAATCAATCCAGTCTCTGCAGAAACTCCAAAGTACAGAAATATTAGGATATGGGAATTTAGTTTTGTTCACCAGCATAAAGTAAATGTTAATGAAGAGATTCCCATCTTTCTCCTTTTATTTATTTATTTTATTTGTTATTTTTTTTATTACAGCTTGATTCCACACTGTATTTTTGGTACAAGTATGGAATTTTCAGCAGGTGATATCGGTAGCCCAAATTTTGAAGGCTGACCATAGATATTAGGTGTGCGTCGGCAGGGGATCGAACCTCGGACCATGTGCATGGTCGGCGAGAGTCCTAACCTCTGTGCCACCGATGCACCCTGGCTTTGTCCTTTAAAATGGAGATGTACTTCAAGGTGTATACATTCTGTTGGGAGTGAATCTCCGTCTCAAAATACCTACATACAGCCTAGTATGTATTGTGTAAAATAGTATAAACTAGACCATCTGGATAGACGTCTATCCATCAACAACAGTTTTAGCATGAAATATTTCCTTCCATATTCGACCTTGATGTATTTAAACATTAAAACAAAACATGTAACGCTACATTCATTAAAAACGTTTCATTTTTTCAAATTAATTTGGTGTTCCATGGAATACTTTAAATCCACTACTGTACTTGAAAAAGTTAAGGTTAGGGTGGTGATGCAGCTAATTGGAACAAAACGCGACATATTTAACATTTTTTCATGTGTTAAATCTGTCAATCTTTCATGTAATAGTAAAAACTATTTTTGTCTATTATCAAGGTATGAAATTGCATTCAACCTTAACCTCATTATGCATTGATTTTTAAAATTGTGTTCCTTTTATGACCAGTATATTCCGATAGACTTTTGTAATGGCAGTGACAAAAAACATTATTTGTGATGACCTTTAAAATATTTGAAGGAATGAAGTCGTCACTTTAAGGCTACTACCAATTTAAAGAAGAAAATTACTTGACCGCTTCATTATTTTCCAGAAAACGTCGATTATTTTCCTTTATTTAACAAAAAATATTGGCTAACAATGCTCGAGTACCATCAGAAACACTAAGTCTTCCATAAATGGTTGAAGGTCATTGATAGGATACCCTAAACTTGGATTTATAATACTCATTGGTATATCTGTAGTCTTGAAACAATGGATGTCTTCTAAAAGCCTCAAACTCACATCACCTAGTCGTGAGGTCAAGGACGTTTACACTGAGTTAACAGGATCCATGATTAACTCCCTTGTAACGAAGTGTCTGTCTGAAAAATCCCTCTTGAGCGATCAATTTACATTATTGCTATTTATTTAGACATTCCAACTAGCTCCATAATTATTATCCATTTTTACTCCTGAACTGTAGATTAATGTTTCGATGTTTGCATAACATCTGTTGACTTCATCCTTATTATTGGTCTTTCCATCTGTTTATTCTCTAATTTTATTGCTTCCGACGTTGGGTCGTCTTCAGGAAGCATTGGTGTGTAATTCTGGCTGACGGAGTTTTGATCCCACCTTGTTAGGAATATTCCACTCGATTCTCGAATACTTTCCACAGTTGAATTTTAGTTAGCTAATTTTGTTCTACAATGCTTGTTTTAAAACGGAAAATTATTGAGTTGATTTTGAGTTTTTGACGTGTTATTACTGTTAAATAATACCGTAAAGTTTTTACTGTCTTTTGGTTATTGTGGAGACATTTTCACTGTCCGTTACACAGGGAAGTCCATGCTAGCTAAACTATAGAATACATAGATTGGCCTGCTGCACTCAGACCAGAACACATGGGTTTTGGTCGTTACACTCTTAGTGGATAGTTGTGGTCAAGCTGATTGCCTGCCTCCACATATATAAAAGCAAATGAAATTGTACCTACATGTGGAGTCTCCTAGATTGGGGATCACACAGCAAACGTGGATAACGATACTCAGTCAGCAACACTAGTAACTGAACGCACTAAACTAATCCTACCCTATCGATGAAATCACGTAAAACTAATCACGACAAAAACACAAAATATGACACCACAAGAAGGAATAGGACTAAGTAAATATTCGATGTAACACAGAGTGATTAAGTGTTATTAGAAGACTGAACACAATTTACTATTGTTCGCCATAGGAGAAGCTTTAACTAGCTTACTTTTCTGTAACTTTTGACATCATCAGTATTAGCATGGAGACGAAATTTTCGTGATTTGAGTATACTGCTATTCAAACTTAAAATCGATATAAATAAAGAAGGAAACACTTTTCTAGAATATACATTTAAAAGTACTGAAGTGGATAATCTCTTCACTTATGTATTTTGAAAAAGTCGTGAGCCAAATACATGGTGCTCACGGCTTTTTCTTAGTTGCTAGTATCTGTTAGTGATCGAATAAGGTAGCATTCTGAAGAACCTACCGCCTTACGGTTACGTAATTGGTCAAACAAATGTCAAGTGAACAAGTATGAATCACTTTAGCGGATGATGACTTGCGGCAGAATCCAGGATGAGAGTTATGTCATCATCTGCGTGTACCTGCACTACCCCCTGCGTGATGGTATTCTGGCTGAGACTCGAATCCAGTACCCGTGGTTTCACACCCCAAAGTGGTCTAGTGGATAACCCTTTGTCATTCGAGACGATAGGTACTGGGTTTGAGTTTCTGTGGAAACAGCATCATTCACTGGGGATTGTAGAAGCATCCAGTCGACGAGTTTCAAATAGGACGAAATGAGCATCCTACATTCTACCACCAAATTACTTAAAATTCGTCCTCACGCATCTTCGAAGAGCCTATAGTGGCAGATACATGTCAACAAAGGTTGAACACTTTGGTTCAGTCAACCGACGCGGGAAATCAAAATTGAATTGACAACAAGGTATGAATTATGTTTAACCTAGTTTCATAAGTTATTCAGTCTAACTTTCATGCTGCTCACTCTGTCATTGTACCACAAACATACGATAATAAAAAATGCAACTGATAATTTCTTTCTTCAGCTCTTTGTTCTTGACTGATATGTAAAAAGGTGTATATTGCTAAATAAGATTACTCGATATTCAATAAAAAAATTTAAATATTCCTCAAATATTCTAAATTAAAGTAAGCTAAGGAATTCAAAGAAACCATTTCTGCATTCTAGCAAGATTTGTGCACTTGCTGTAATTGGTTGTTGAGAAGAATTTTTCTCTCACTTTCATCACCTTCTTAGGGTCTTATTGGTTGAGACCACTGTGGAGAGCTTAAATATAGTGGTGTGATACCTTGCTAACTGGATCCCAACATCCAGCATAGCATATATTTATATCGTACCATTTGGTTTAATCACCCTACACTATTCTTGAGTGATGGATTAACTCCAACAAAACTATCATTACACTGATGCGATAAGCGGAGTTAATTTTTAGTAACCCTGTTAGAGATCTGTCTATTTCGATAGAATGATAGGCAATTCAATGAGATGATGATTTAGTCGAATACAAATCTGTCTAGAATAGGGGATTCTTAACGTCTTCCTGAAGCTGTTGGTTGTACAGTACAGTATAAACTGCAGCTGGTCATATTGAAGAGTCTGTCAGTATCATCTATTGAGTAACGGGTAAATTACCATAGGGTCCTAGATATCAAATACTCCTGACAGCAGTTCCCATTTCAGTTCGCCTAAATCAACCTGAGCTCTGTGTGTGTGCAAAAGAAACAGGTCCATCCACAATTGCTAGTCTGGGCTGCTATTCAGTCTATCAATTCATAAATTCTGTATTACTATCCTAAGTTTATCTGATATTCTGTTTAGTGTCATATTATTACGTATTGTCTCTCGCTTACTGATGCTTTTGAAATTTAATCACCTGTCGATACTATCGATTCAATGTAATTTGACACAGCGTTAATGTTATTAATAACCATATTCTTATAATTCTTATGGGAGCATACACATGTAAAATCTGAAGATGATTTTTTCTGAAAGAATATTCTTTGCGCATTAATCAGTCTTTAAAATATTAAAATATGACAAAACATTCTGCTGATTAACATATCACATTTTAGAATACACCTGAAGATTTTTAGTTGTGCTGAGATTTATAAACACATTACGAAAGTCTAGAATACATAAATATTATTATTATTGTTTCACTTAGTTCCTAGAGGAACATAGAGCTTCAGCCACACGTCTCTGTTGCCTCCTGTTCTCTTCCAACGTTTTCACCTAGCTACACATCTGCACACATGCTTTCATCTCCTCTTCCCATGACCTCCTCCAGGTCACCCTCACACTGACGGTCAACTCGCCACTTCCCATTCGCGTTCCACTCAAGCAATGGCCTGGCGTGTGATGTCACTTGATGCTTTGTTTCTATCAGAGTAAGACCAGTCTACTTACATTTCTTCTTGCATATTTGTTGCACAGTCGGTTCCTGGTTGGTTCGCTTACAGAGGTCCAATCCTTTTGCTGATTTTTTCTGACCGGCCATCTACTCTCGAGTATTGAGCGAAGACAGCTATTGATGAAAGTCTGTATTTTGTTCTGAGTGCCATTCATGACGTGGTGCCAAGTCTCTGATCCGTACAGTAAGTAGCACTGACTTCACATTGGAGTAGAAAATCCAGATTTTATTTCTATGCTGAGTGCTGTTGACCTCCACACAGACTTGAGAGTAATGAAAGCTTGTCTTACTTTCCCGATCTTCACTTTGATATCCTCGTCAGTTCCGCCCGCCTGTATTTCAAACGACGCTTCCCAGGTTGGGTAGGTAGGTAGGTAGAGGAGGTTGTTTCTTTCAGGTTCCTCCCATTTATGCTGATTGTTGTCTGTTGTGGTTGTTGGCCTGGAATCTTCATCACCTCCGTTTTCTCTATGTTCGCCTGAAGGCCTTCCTACCTTTGATGCTTCTGCTGCCAACTTGTTGCTTTTCACTTGGATATCTTCCAGTTTGTGGGAAGAATACATATGTAACTTTCAGCGAAAAATACTTGACGTAAAGTGTAAATTTAAAAAAAGAGCAAATCCGTCATGTTGGCCGACAAACTTGAACATCAAATGTTTTATTGTCATTTCGAGCAAAATTTCAAGTGAAATTTCCTAGTTCTAAGTGGATAATGGACGGGGAGTGAGGCGTATAATAAAAATAATATGTCTTTTTATTGGTGTAGCTAAGTCTAGAGAAAGTCAATGATCAGTTTCGCTCAATGACATTGTCTTCATCAACACTGCAATCGCATCGATATGCAGTCCAGTCAGTATAGTAACTTGACATAGCTTCATATTATTAAGAGTGGTAAAGAAAAATAAAGGCAATAGCTGCTACTAACATTCAATAGGAATAAGTGATTAATTTCTCAGTGATTAGATGCCTTTTAAATTCAATAATCCTATTATCATCATTAGATGGTGAATTTATTTTTAAAATAAAACGAGTGACTACATGTGCTTTTTGAATAGCTAACAGTACTTAAAGAAAACCAGTCTACCTAATTAAGCAGCAAGTCAGTTTTTCAGTAACCACAGAAGTTCAATCCGGCCACACCAACAGATAAGTCACTCTTGTAAACAACAAAACAGTAGTCTGTATTACAACTAAAACCGAGTCGCTGTGATCTGAGCTCAGGGAACCGATCTCTTTATCCTACTATATAGCTGACAAAACTTCCGTGAGAGACACAAAACGCTTCACAAACAGTAAAAAGTTGATCATTCTTGGTTGTATCTATGTATAATTTCCAGCAGTGTAGTCATACAGTTGAACTGGATAGATAATTTTTAAAGTACAAAAGAAGAATTCAGAAACAAGTAGAACATTTCTATAAAGGTGGGAAAAAAACTCTGTCCATGAGAATCACTTATCAAATAGCTAGTTCCCCCAGATAGCCGGAGGCCAGAATCAATGTCACCACACAACCACACAGAGAAGCATTAAAATGAGAGTACAAACAGTGAGAAAGATATAACAGGGATCAAGTCAACATATAATATAAGCAAATATCAGAAGAATGGTGTAGAGTTTAGAAGAAGAACAGTTGAAACATTCAAATAAGTATCCTCTATGTCATCTTCGACGAGTAGATTGTCCAAGGGTAAAATAGAGGAGATCGTGCAAGGAACAGATGAGAGATAATGGTTAGTAGTGGGCTCAACTGAAGAGGCCAGCAGAAAATAGAACAAAGTGGAGATGTGTTGTTGAAGGCCTATGTTCCACTCGGAGCCCAAGGGAATAATAGCAATAATTGTAATCAGATCGTTCAGAAGGGATTTTACAATCAAATTTTCCGTTACACTCTGTAGGTTTTATCACTTCATTGTAGTAAGAAGTCATCCGTGTGAGTGATTACTATTCATATTTTATTGTTTCAATTGCATATTTTCAGGTTTATCTATTTTTCATAGACTAAAGTGTACGAAGTTTATAAACCTTAATTTTTAGTAAACCTGACCAGAATCTGTAAGACATTCTGGTATAACTTTTGTTCTTCAAGTAGAAAAAATAATAAAATTGATTCCCAACTTGAAACATCCTTCCAATGTACAAATGTTCATTAATTAAAGTCGAGTTAGGAAGGAAGAAAATAAACAAGTTGTCTAAAATTTTTTATTCAATTTTTACATAAAATAATTCTAGTCCAATTCCTCTTTTTTCAAAAATGTATGTTAGTTTTCCCTAATGTAGATTTTTACCTCCTTGTGGATTTTTCTTCAAGAAATGTACATTTTTTTCGATTAAGTTATTTTTTAAAATACCCGTTGAATAACTCTACTAGATCCAAGTACTTGGTCTGTGTTAAAAATGTCAGCTCTTAGTATAGATGATCCGATAATTATTAAAGGTTAACACGATATCATAACAAGTGGGAATTGTTACACAACGAATGGTTGATATATATATATATATATATATATATACATACCGATTTCAAGATTGCCCTGCTTATTCTAAAAGCCTATATTCATTTTTAAGTAATATTTGGTCAAATCTCGTTCAGACATCTATAAAACACAAAATAATTGAGCAAAGAATATCCTTTTCGATAATTTCCTCTTCTGGCTCTACAATTATATATATATACATAAAATATTCTAGAATAGTAGTCAATAACAATATTAGTGTTTTTTTTAAAAATAATATCGGTTTGTAAAGTATGATCAATGCAATTGGAGTTCAATAAAGACGCTTAAATTATAATAATAAAAAAATATAATAGCAAATAGAATATCAACTAAAATTAGGGAAATTTTCACAAGAATTGAGGGTCATTCGAACCTAGATGGACAGCGTGATAAGGACAATGTTTGAACTAGCTTCTTTTGGACGCATAAATTAGGCTTCCTAATGTGGATCCCAACAACCTCAGCAATATTTAGTAATAGAACTCTTAAGGCGAAGTTGAGATTTGTTGGTATGCGCCTAATGACTTTGAAAGCCTGGTTAACATCAATCTTGTGTTCTATATCCGCTAGATGAGATGGAATAACCCTGTGGATGGATTTTGTTTGTCCTTTGTGATGAAATATTACAATTTAAGATAAAATACCTGCCCAGTGTTCCTCAGGTTTCTATGGTTCTCTCAGTGATCTCGGTTCATGATAAAATTCATCTCGGGAAGTAATTAAAAGAATACCTAATTTATCTGTGTGACCTTTGAACAGATCCTCATGATAAAATTATTTTTCATTTTATATTTTAGTAATAATAACAATGTACTTTATTCGAAACCAGTAGTAATGATAGAGCACGGAATTTTCAGCACTTGGTACAATATTGCTCCTGATTTACTCAACAAGGACATTACACGATTTAGGCAAACAGAATCGATAATAGCGACTTTTTCGGCATAAATTACAATAGAAGGAGATCGAACAACCATTTATTTCGCTAATTACTCTTCGCTTAACTCTTTATATGTCACATAAAAAACTAGCCAAATAGAGTTTTTCTGCCTACTTGTACGAGGAAATAATTTTTTATAATGACTTCTAGTCCTACCTGATAAGATTCAAGGTAGTGACAGGTGGTGTTATTGTGAATAGAGAGGGTGTTGAGAGTAAGACAATTTGAATTTCGTCCATTACTTGCACGAATTTACGTATCTATCAGTTACATTAGTAACGAGATGACTTACTAGAGTACTACTTGCCCTACTGACTTTGTTTAACTCCCTTCAGTATATCACATAGTCCTTTTTGAGTAACTCAGGTAAGGCTGAGGTGGAACAATAATAATGAACAGTAGGTAAGATGCAAGAGTTAACAAACTGTAAAAATAGAAGTTGGGCTATACTCTATTGCCTAAACTTCATGAGGTAGAAGGTCGGATGGAGCATGTCCATAGAGATCGATGATGGGATAGGTGAGAAGATGAAACTATTCCAAGGCATTTAATATTTGACTTTACTGATGTTTCAGTTCCCTCCTTTTTACAAGCATCATGTGAACGGACCAGTTCGTGTTAGTCACATTTATGCTCGAAGGGGAAGTTAACTGTCTGATATTTACAGGGATTTAACATAAGACCATTTATCTTGAACCACTGGGTGATATCCGACCATGACTATTCAGTTTAGTTATTTCAGCTTAGAACAATCAGATCGAGACGTAAATGGTAACGAGGCAGTCAGATCATCGGCATGGTTAACGAAGCTAATTTCTTCCGAACGAGGCAAGCCATGTAAGAAGGAGGAAATAAAAATAGGAGAGAGCGCATCATTTTGAGAGATACATGCTTCAGTAAGCAAGGCGGATAAAGATTTGCCTTTATATTATACAGTATACTGTCAGAGAGATAAGAATACAACCAGGTAACAGCTCAGGACTCAGCTCGTGTGAAGGAAACCTTGTGTATAGAGTCAAAAGCCTACATGTGGTCAAAAAAGGTAAATCGAACATATCTGACTCCTTTGCCTTAAGAGGAAGCAATGTTGAGATGTAAGATAGCAGAATTATCTATCGTACTTCTCTCCTGTTAATATGCAAACTGTTTAGGGACTACAGTATAACAAGTTTAGATAGGTAGATTTAGTCAGGAGGTAAGTATTTTCAGCTCATGGGGTTCAATGAAATTTAACAATGAAAGTAGGTATAAATAAATAAGTAAATAATATGATATAAACAGCAAAATCTGAGTACAATTTTATGAAACATTTCACTAAGTTGTAAAATGTTTTTCTATTCAAAAATATGATGTATAAGTGATCCTTAGGAGTTTCATATTTCATGAAGTGATAATTCTGTAAACTTCACCACTAGGCTGTTTAAAGATTGTGAAAAATTCAAAATTGGTACTTTTTTAGATGCCCAGAATCCCTAAGATGAACCCCACTAACTTTAAAGAGGCTTCAGTGATAAAACGTAACGATAAGTGATTAAAGAAGATGTATCACATGAAGAAAATCAGAATCTCATTTGAACTCATCACGTATTGTCTGCCTGAACTTCTTAATAACACATGTTGTCCTCAATTAACTGCTTAAACATTATTAAACAAAAATTTGGATTTTGACCAATTTTCAACAGAAATAGCAAATATTCCTATGGAAAACCAGCGAAAAAGAAATCTTTCTTACCAGCTGTGTGTTTGAGAATTAGAGAGAAAAGAACAAAAAGCTCAAAAAAGATATCTTTCATCGATCTTTCAAAATAACCTCACTTGAACTTATTTTTGTTTTACAATACTGACATTCAGGAATAATCTGTGCTGAAGAACACTGCTTGAGTTATGGTATAAATAAAATTAAGTTTAACAAAAATAAAGTTCACTATTACTGTGATAAGTCCATCAGTATTTAGTGGGAAAACATTTACATTTGTTGTCAAAGTATTACTTCCGAAACTTGTTTTTACAAATATTAGACTATATTACCTTTCTAATAATTCTTATTCACGGTTAAACGGTGGTCATTACAAAAAAAAAGTAAACTTCCGCCCTATGGTGGCTAACAAACACATGTACATATTTCAGTAGTCATTTGATAGTTGGTGACTAACAATGGAATCCAAGATACACATTTCGTCCTATTTAAACCTCGTTAACTTGAGGCGCCTCCAATCCTCAGGAAGTGATGCTGTCGCCGTTCAGACTGGAATCCAGCACTCATCATTTTAAACACCAAAGCTGTGAGTGGCGGATTCGTGTCACACTGAAAAGCGTAAATACATCTAGCCGATGAATCCCAGATAGGACCAAATGGGCATCCTGGATTCTCTTGCTGCAAGTCACCATCCATGATTACTACTTCAGACATCGTCGAAGAGTCTGTACTTGGGACTGGCTTGTCTACAGAAGTCAAACATTCCGGTCCAATAATTTTAGGAGTCAATTAAAACAATTTAAAAAAAATAGTAACAATTGAAAGACATAAAATCAAACGCTTAACATTTACTTTCATATTAATTTTCAAGTTCCAATTTTTACTTACATCAGTTAATCTTGTCCGTGTGTGAATGTGTGCGTAGTGTTTGAGTAAAAACTATCGTATTGTATAGCTCTAAACAGAGTTCAATGATCAAGTATCCAGGTAACGGATTAAAATATCCTTTCTCACACGAATTGTTGAATCAGTCCGTAAATATTGAAATGAAAAGAGTGGATAAGAATTTTCTCTTTGTTTTCTGATAATATTATGAATGATGATTAGCATTCACTGTTACCTTGCCTTCCAATGAAATCTACTAAACTGATTTAAAATTGTCCGAGAAACTTAGTGAAAGCGAGAAAGAGAGAGACGGGGGGAAGATGTAATGCTGATTTGTGGGGATTTCGTTTAATTTTATTTGAAAAAAAAACGAAATGAAAAGAAATAAGCAGATTGTATCAGTGTTAAATGTCAAACAAAGTGATGATATACTCTTTGTGGTGTGTTTTTCAAAAATATTTTCTTTCTTATCAATAATAGTTTGATAGTTCGTATGTTCCATATATATATAATAAATAGAACTTTCAATGTGTTTGACACAATCTTTCCGTGTGTGATTATGTGTGCGCGTGTGTGTGAGTGTGTGCGTGTTCGAATAAGAAAGCGACACATTTGTGTATCTTCCTCTTTTTTTGCTGATCGTGTCTTTATTGCTGTATGTCTGTCTCACACTGGTTTTATTTTTTAATGTTTTGTACTGTTTTCGTTTCTCTTGAGTGCAATAGTACATAACATTGAAATGACTATCTTGTCAACAGTAAACTTGGGTAAAAAAAAAATTGAACATATTATCCATTGAACATTGATTGAGTTGATTTAAACAGACCAACCTAATGGAGGGCAATTTAACCAATGATTTAAATAGTTGTAGTGGTAAAGGGAAAAAAATACGAATTCAGTTAGTTTTGTCAATAACAATGATCAAAAGGTGGTTGTACTTTTTGATCAGTGTGTTTTCTACATAAATACAAACAAGACTGAATATTGCATAAATCTATACACCTTGAACATTCCCTATGCGATTGAAATACAATTTCATTGCTGCAATAATAAAATACCAGTTTTATTACCATCATAATAATAACACGAAAAATATTTGCAAACATTGTTTGGAATTAATTACCCACTTCTATGTATGTGGTTTCTTCGTGTGTTCTGTGATGTAGGGGAGGTCTTGTGGTTTTTAATGTATATCTTTGTCTGTAGTTTTGTTGTAAAGCAGAAATAATTGGCTCAGGTCACTCTAGTGAAAAATGACAATAGTAAACAAATAGCTGAGAATATATATAAATATAATGGGATGGCTCATCGGTGGCTACTGGATGGAGGCCTTGGAGCTGCGGTGAGAAGTTGTTACCAGTGTAGTCCAGATGGCCAAATGTTCAACAAGTCTGGTCTCGTAACCTGAAGGTTGCGGGTTCGATCCCTGGTAGGGGTGTGGGTGAACACCAGTGAAGACTTCCATAAAGATATGAGGTAGCTCTCTGACTGCTATCAGTTTGTGACCGAACTTGAAATATATCAATTTCCCGCAAACTAACTCTTGAATATTTATGCACACACAGTGGTACAGTACTCATAACAAGATGACACTGCCAGCACATATCACTGCATACGATTACATTAGGAATAGAAAAGTTAAATAGATTTGTTTCCCTGTAATTTCTGAATTCATCGTAAAGGTAGGAATACTGTGAATAGCTCCTAATATTTTTTTCTTATATGATAGAATTAAGGAGGCTTAAAATTCTTTATTATTTTTATTTATGAAACAGTTAACTCAGAGATGAACTTAATGGGCATAAGAAGCCAAATTAGACGAAATAATTTAATAGTATTAAATGTCGCGTAATGATTATGTAATAAAATATTTGGGGAAACAAGTAGATTACTGCGGGGTAGGTTATCAAAGTACAAGAGTTTAGCTAGACTATGAATCACAGACCAAATGGACGAAAATCTACGGCTATAGCGATGTCTACTATTAAGACTCTAAATATTCAGACTACACAATAAAGTGGGATAGGTTATTATCATTATTATTATATACTTTAATTCCTAGATGAACACAGGGCTTCAGCTATGCGTCTCCATTGCCTTCGGTTTTCCGCCAACGTTTTCACCCCGCTCCAAGTCTGCCCACATGCTTTCATCTCCTCTTCACATCACCCCCTCCAAGCCACCCTCACATTGACGACCAACTCGCCGCTTCCCTTTCGTGTTCCACTCGAGCAATGGCCTGTCTAGCGATGTCACTTGATGGTTTCCTCAGAGTATGGCTACCCAATCCACATCCATCTCTTCCTGCTTATTTGTTTCACAATCGGTTCCTGGTTGGTTCGCTCTCAGAGATGCCACCCTGTTGCTGATCTTTTCTGGCCGGCCATCTGATCTCGAGTATTGAGCGAAGACAGCTATCGATGAAGGTCTGAAGTTTCTTTGAGATGCTCTTTATGACGCACCAAGTCTCTGATTCGTATTGTAGCACTGACTGACTTCATATTGGAGTTGAAAATCCGGATCTTATTTTTCATGGTGAGTGCTGTTGGCCTCCACACAGACTTGAGGGTAATGAAAGCTTGCCTTGCATTCTCAATCCTGGCTGCTTTCATATCCTCGTCAGTTTCTCCTGTAGTTGAAACGATACTTCCCAGGTAGGTGAAGGAGGTTGTTTCTTTCTGGTTCCTCCCATTTATGCTGGCCGATTGTTGTCTGTTGTTGTTGTTGCTGTTGGCGTTGGCCAGGAATCTTCATCACCTACCTCTGTTTTCTCTATGTTCACTTGAAGTCCTTGCTATCTTTGATGCCTCTTCTGCCAGCTTGTTGCTTTTCAGTTACATTTCTTCCAGTTTGTGAGAAATCAGACATACATCATCGGTGAAGTTCAGATCCTCCAAGTTTTTTGTGTGAGTTCATTTTATGCCTGTTTCCTCATTACCCGTTGTCTGTCTCACTACCCAGTCTATTGGGATCAAGAAGATCATTGGATATAGCAGGCAGCCTTGCCTTACTGCTGTCCTTACTTCGAAGGATTCCGTAAGTTTCCCGTTGTGGATTACTTGGCATGCATCATTGTCGTATAACTGTTGGATGAGATGTATAATTGTTGATGGGATAGGTAATAATATAATATATAGTTAGGTTTAAAGAGATATATGAATCATTGAATCGGTGTTCACTGACATGACAACGAATACATGTTGTCGAAATGATGCAGCATCAGTTCCAGAAATGTTAAAACTTGCCTTATAGAACATAAAGAAGTAAAAACTATGTCAAGAAATTAAGGAAGACAAATGGATGCATTCATTTGTTTATGAAGCATGAGTTTTGCTCAAAATGTCATCCAGATGTTTACACTGCATCACCGTATATTAATATCAAATAAACTTATTTAATATAGAAAGTTATCTGATAAGGGAAATAGATTTTTAAGCATTTAAAAATAGCGAAATTTAACTGAAAAGTAAATCCCCGTTAGTTTGTTCACTGTACTTGAAGTTGACAACACTACAGTACTGTCCACTGGATTATGTTTCTAATGAAATTTATTCTCATTAGTCTTAATATTTTCCACAGAGATCGTTTTGAATTAGTTGTGTTCTCTGAGCTGATTGATTTAACTGTGAAGCTTTCATCGTTCACATTCTAAACAACATCTTCAGAGCGGGTTTTAGTACGAAATAGACGTATCTAAATTCTCCATGAATGATTTAATTAATCTCCTGGCAACCACTGTCATGACTGGTGGTTAATTTACTTCTCTTTCGATCGTTTTTATTGACTTGGAATTCGACTTTTCTTCTCATGTGATTCACTTTTTATTAGCTGGTAAATCTCGTCTATAATAAGGTTTGTTAATCGCTGGCTGATTCATTTGAGTGCCAGGCTTCTAGAAATTCCCTGATATTTTTGGGTGTTTCCTCTAATTCAAATTTCTTTCTGTCTGTTTGTTTTGGACATAGAACTGTGCACCGATGTGCGGCAGTTCAGTCACCACACTCCATGTAGAACACAAAGCAAGAGGAGAAAGTAGAAGAAATGAATAATAGAGACAGTAAAAACAGAGGTGTGAGACAAAGGAATAGTAATAATGAAGAATAACATAGTTTCATTGAAAATCATAAGTCACAAAGAGTGAATGCATCTGCACCAGCCATTGAGAACGATTTTGAGCCATATCACCCATTGTCTCTAGCCTTCATTGGTTTTCACCGTCACGAACATCCCAACCAGGAAGTCCACTCCTTCCTACGTGACTTAAACTAACTGCTGTAGATATCATTGACTGGTGCCATGTTTTGGTTTGACCGCCACTAGCTCTTTTCCAGCCTGACCCTACGTTAGCTAACATTGTCGGTCGAGGAAGGCAATGACTAGACATACGTTATCCCAATCAAACTAATGTCCGTAATTGTCCACGTGCATTGATACTAAAGAATATATATCGTGTCTATTTACAGCCTATTTGTGTCGTTCGATTCGGATTCCAAGGTGACACCCACTTTGTCCGACGTAATGTTTATTGCAGTCCATACAGATTATTTTGTAAAAAGGTACTAATTTTCTCTTCTTTTTTTGTCGAATCTTTCGGCTTACACAATATTGAATGAAGTGATTGTGCTGGCCGACTTGTGTGCTATATCTATCTATTTCAAACAATCTTAATATTCTAATTGTTGTTCCAGAGATATTTTTCATATATGGTGGGATGAATTTTCTTGTAGTCTTTGATTTTGACTTGTTAGTGGGATTATGACTTGAGTTTAAACACTTTTTGATGAAATTGTGAGCATATTCATTCCTTTTGAAAGCGGTTAGAAGGTATTTTTCAATCCATTCTCCTCAACAAACGAGTGTCATAATGTGTTTAAACTCTTTTAAACAATGTCTCCACACAGTGTCGTTTGTGCGTGATTGGGTTATTACTATCATATTTGAGCATATCCACCAAAGTTTCTTGCATCTTTCTTTCATATTCTTGAGGAGAGCTATTTTGAATAAACACATTATCTGTGAATGTATTGGAAAATTTCATCGACATTCTTCAAGTGTACTGTTATCTTCTTCTTTCCAATTGTTTAAATGTTTGGCCTTTTTAACTGATGGTGATAGATTGTCGTAGACGAAAATGGTTCTATGAAATGACTTGAAAACAACTGAAAATATGAAATACACATCGAAAATAGGATGTTTGTGGAGTACAGAATTATGCTTCACGCTTTTAGTGAAACTGTTAACTTGTACAATATAACAGACCGGTTGTGATCAGAATTATAAGTAACAAAAAACACTTAAGTGTGATTTTTTTCTAGATATTTGTTCTCTTTTACTTTCACTGCAAAGCATTTCTGAACATTATCTCTGATGGCTTCAGACGCATTACATAAGGGTTTGTCAAGAGTGTAATTTTCAAATGTTACTTTGTAGGAATTCGATTTGTTTCGAGTCTGACCACTGATTAAGATGCGTTAGAGAATCATTGAGTACCATGGATTATTAGGAAACTTTTTCTTCTTGGTTTGGGACTCCTCATCAGTACGAATCCAAGAGGGTTCTAACCAAGGACCTTCAGGTTACAAGGTGAGCTCTTTGGTCATTCAGCCACTGAGAGTCTTTTCAATGGCCCTCGAACCCTAACTTCTATGTGTTCGCAGAATTAGCTCAGAAACTAGTCAACACTCTCGGCGAGTATTTGTGCTCACGCCTGACCTTGCGGACTCCGCTGGTCACAACATCTCACTAGAACTAGAGGGAACTTCATCCTCTAGCTAGTCACTGGCCAGTAGCATTGGGTTGTTGTCGTGCTATAATCGAAAATTGGTAGGAGACAGAATTCATAGGCCACTGAGTCAGGTTCCAGTGGCTGAATGGTTTATGAGCTCGCCTTGTCATCGAAAGGCTCTGAGACCAAACGGCAGTACCAAGGTACATCGAATGAGCCCCAAACCATGCCAAAGCAACAAACTAGTAACGCCTAGTTTTCAGTAGTTCTCCAGCTGTTACTCATCCATGATCAAACTTGAAACGAATCAAGTCCCTACAAATTAAATGTTGAGAATATTGCTGTGATCGCTAGTGACTTGTTGCAGGACGAGGTAGCATAGAATTTTAGTGAAAAAATTGTGATCACTTGGTTCCACCAGATCGGTCTTGAGGAGAAGTATTCACCCATAACATTAAACATCTTCCCAATGCTTATTAATAAATAATAATTTTTCCTTCACGTTCCCAGTGGAACATAGGGCTCCAAGCTAGTGGCTTGAAGTTTCTGTAGCAGTGTTTAATTTTTACAGGATGGGGTTGCTAGCCTCATGCCCAACCTTTCCTCTTTACCAGCATTATTTCTGGCTCGGTGAGGTAAAGGAGTGCGCCGGCTGGGGATCGAACCGCGGACCATATGCATGGTCGGCGAGCGTGCTAGCCGCTATACCACCGACGCCACCCAATGCTTATTACAAAATCACAATTATTGGAATATTCAAAGGCACTTCTGAGGAAAAGACAAATTTTCAGGGAAAAGCTCCTATCTTAATCATTCGTAATGCACAAATTCATACTGAAAATACCAGAAAACTCCAATTTTATATTCAGTCGTTTCTAACCTTGACTTGGTAGTGAGCTTTAAACATCAGCCTTCTTCTCCATGCATTAATTCCCGTTTATGAATTTGAATAAAGCAGAAACAACAGATTTTGGAGAATAAAATGGTACCAGAATTAATTTCACTGGCTTTTTACCAGTTATTTACAGCCTTCTCACGTTAACTCAAATTTACGTATATCTGCAGAAGCACTTAGATTGGGAGAACAGAAAGAAGGACATACCTCCGATTTACTGAAAATATACGTGAAAGACTACCTCTCAAGGGAAAAGCACCTACAGTAGTGCCATTACCAGGCATCTCTTTGACATGGGTCATGAGGTGGACGTCGCAAGATCGTTCAAAATTATCAATAAGAAAATGAGTTCAACTACCCTCAAGTTTGCGAAGCAATCTCTATCACATGTCCGAAGTCCGATGTATATTTTCAGAGAGAAGGAGTTATCAGTTTTCCCTTGCCCATCCTGGTAACTGGATGTCTTTATTCTCCTTTTCATTTGATTATGTAATCTTTTGCTTTAACCTCACCCCTCTAGATATAGTGTAATTTTGCTTGTCTCTTGTTCCTATGATTTGAGTTAAACTCAGTACATTGTCACTCAGTGCATTAGTTACTCATTATCATACGTATCTCTCATCTGTATTACGTAACTCCTTTACCATCGTATGCCTACATTTACTTTGTGTAAACTTGAACTCCCTGTAGGAAAACTATGTAGGCGTAATTTTCTGATCACTGTTTACTAAGTCCAGAACCTTCCGTTAACTGACATCCTGTATTATTTGCAAGTATTTTAAGACATTTCTGTACATAAACTTAATAATTTATTTAGACAGTAAGCAGCTGATGAGAAGCCACCAAAATAAACGATGGTACCATATTATTCTGCAAAATCTGTCGTTTTCACTTTATTCAAGCCTTCCTTTTTGTTGTCATAGCTTCAGGCTTTTCCTGCTGTCAAGAAGTCGGAAGATATCCACACTCCCTTGGCCTACTTTCTTTGTTTACAACCAATCTTTGAAACTACATTGTGTTATGTAATCTTTTATACTTATCTGCTAATTCTTTTGAGTATTTTTAATCTTCCTTGATCATTTTCCTTCAACTTTCTTCATAATTTTAGTCTCTTTTCACACCGTATTTTGAAAATAACTAATTTGATTTAGGCTGATTAATTCTGAATTAATTTGACACTTTTGTCAGAGGTTCAGGAACAGAATGTTTGCCAGCTACGCGATAGGTCCCGGCCTACGTACTCCTAAATGTCAACTACCCAAGAGTATATCCAGAAAAAAGAGAAGGTCAGGAATGAGGCTGGCGAATCTATTCCATAAAAATATCACCACCGCTAATGTTACTGTGCAAAATGTCTCTTAAAAGGCCTAATACGTAAGCATAATTTCTATAGTGTTTAAAATAAATAACGATTTGAAAATGAGCGAATTAGTCAATCTTGTGAAAAATATTGAATTCTGAGTGGAACGTGGATGTCCTTTGTCTACAGGCAGCAATTGTGTTGACAGTGTATTAAAGGAACTGAGAGTAAATGACAAATTTAGACTTGCGTTTGTCTGAGTTCACAAAAGTTTTAGGAATGTTGTTTGCTTTATTGAACTTTAGAACATTTTGACAGTTAAGTGTTTAATATCTGCGTAAAACTCTGGAATAAAGAAGAAAATTGGGATTTTCAACACCCATGTCAATTCAGTTCTTCTTTTTTGAAGTCAGAAACTTGGTAAGTCATGAAGGATATTTTGGACAGCTGACTTTGCTGACTCCATACTGAAAATCGGATGGCTGGCCAGAAAAATTTAGCAGCAAGAAACTCTGGAAACGAGACAATCAAGAACCTGATGCCCAAGAGATTTGCCTTGGGAAACATAGATAGATTGGACATTACTCTGAAGAGACTATTGGGTGACATGGCGCATCATGTAATCCTTCGAGCGGAACCCGAATACGAAACGACGAGCTGAGCATCATTCTGAGGACAATATGGAGGAGATCGTGTGAGGAGGATATTAGAGCTTATGGGCAACCATGAAGTCGGATAAAGAGGACTGTAGAAGACAGGACATCATGGAAATGTAGTGCTGAAGTTGTATTTTCCACTCGAAGCCTAAGTACAAAATTATAATAAAACTTTTGCCCCGTGATATTATTGATTTCTAAATTAGCTTGACTTTTGATGTCTCATTATGAAAGCGTTTTGTACGCTATATAACATTTTGAACATTATTTTTTTGTAATCAAGTCAAACATACCCTCAACTTTGGAAACTGATTATCTGATGCTATAATATATGCGAGGAGTACTCATCACCGGCTCTGCACATATTCGATTAGTCGTTTAGAAATAATTAAAAAAGATGTTACTTTTTAAGGGAATTTTATATTTTATTGCTCATATTGATTTAATGTCCACCCTGTGTAACCTGTTAACTTTTAGGTAAATATATACGGTAAGTATGTGTGAGATCAAATTGTTTGAACCTTGTCGCAAACATGCATTACACGATTCATATTACGTAATATTATTTAGTACTGATTTAGATTTAGAAACTTTTCATATCAAACATTGAGGCTCCCTAGCAAGTGAGAGGTGATTTAAACACTGAGGGTCTCTTTCGCTGGTTTAGAGCCAACAACAGCAATGGCGTACCCAATCAAAATTCTGTCCTCTTATCGTACAGTTGAGACTTAGAGAGCAAGTTAATCCATGTAAAGTTTAAAAACCAAATATTTCAATCTGTTTGGGTAATGATTAGTGGGCATATAAATATAGCAGCTGTGAAAATCTAAATGAGGCTTGTATTGACCGAAACCCAAGAATTTTCATATGAACGAAGAAAACCAACTAATGCATTCTTTCCTACACCTCGCCAAACTTTATCGAATTACGCGCACAGTTAAATCTCATATAATTCAACAATATAAAAACACAATTTGACGTGAACAACAATAATAACTTTTATCAAAAATACAAAACTTCTTCAATAATGCTATACAGGAGAAAAGTATTTCAGGTACGAAATACCTACAGTACGGCAAAAAAATTAATTAGCCCAAAATGCAACTGCAAAATACCTGAGAATATACCTTAGAATATTCCAGACATGGTGGCATCCAAACTTTGTATTCAAGAATCAAACAGGACAAAACACGTTTACCGCAGACAGTTCAAGGTTATACTGTCACTCCTTGGTGTGGCCTTGAATTCGTTCACTAATATCACATCATTAACAATAATAATGATAATAATTTGCTTTATTCCAAAATAATACTAATGGTACAATGTGAAATTTTCAGTATTCGGCACAATATTGCATCTAATTTTATCGAATAAGATTAAAAACAATTATAAAGATAATATTACATGATTGTTAATGTCATTTCTTCTTTGGTGACTGCAGTGACGGTGAAGTCATATATTCAAAAAATTTGTATATAATAATGATGGCAGTAGCTAAGATTATCAGTTAATTTAGATAGTGTTATCAGAGATTACAAAGGGAGGATAGCAAAAGAGTCGACTATTTTTCTAACAACATAATAATTCGTAGGTTTCCTGCTTAACACTGTCTCTGTCGCATAGAACACTGACTAAATATGGCATCGTTGAGTTATTATACTTCTGGTCCTAACAGATGAGATACAGGGGGGAGAGTTGAGAACAGAGGGGATTGCTGAGGGTTAGATAATATGGATTCAGACCATTTCTCATATGACTTTAGATGTCTATCAACTAATATAGTGACAAGCTGACTGAGTTTAACACTACTTACCCTACTGACATCCTTTAATATCCTTCTCAAAATGCCATAGTATTTCTTCAGTAGCCCAGGAATATAAAGGGGTAGTAGTGAAGTACAATAAGCAAGATACACGAGTTAACAAATTATAAAAGTATAGGCTGAGTGATTTCAGATCGCCTTGGCTTCTTAATGTACTAGCTTCAACAGAATATTTTCTTGCAGATCAACGAAATATGGGATGACCAAGTTAGGTCAGAGGACAGAACTACGCCAAAGTATTTTGTTTTAGATCTGGTTTCTATTACAATACCCTCTATGCTTCAAGCATCATGTGTACTGACCAGTCATTGTAGATCACGTTCATATATGAAGGAGAAGTATATAGTGTGACATTTCGAGAGATTTAACGGAAGACAATTTAGCTTAGACCACTGATTGATATCCGACAAAAATCTAATTGTGAAGTGACAGAAAGCAAGATAGTCAGCATATTTGATGAAGTTGATTTCATTCTTAAAAGGCAGGTCATGTAAGAAGAAAGAAAAAAGAAAAGGAGAGATATCAGTACCCTGATGAACACCAGCTTCAGTAACCAAGGCAGAGGTAGATTTCATCCTTATACACAGTATACTGCTTTATATTAGAGAAATGAGAATGCAACCAGTTAATAGCCAAAGATTCACTTCGTGTAAACGAAGGCTTATTTAACAAAAGACATCTACATACTGAGTCAAAAGCAGATGTTTAGTCAAGGAAGGTGTGACGTACATATATGGCTCTTTTGTCTACGGAGGATACAATTTTATGATGTAAAAAAGCATCAGCATCTACATTACTTCTGTTCTGCTTATAAACAAACTGTTTCGGAACATTTAAACCTTTTAAACAGGGCACAAGGTTGAGTAAGAGTAATTTCTTCATTAATTTAAAGAAAAGAGAGGTAACTGTGATAGGTCTAAATTTAACACCAATAACTTTAGATAGTCCACCACTAGACAGCAGCACAGTGAAACAATAAGAATGTTAGGAAGATAAATATAACGGTCTGATTACAAAACTGGTTGAAATATTGAATCAAGTATCAATACTATAAACGGATTCTCCATAGTGTTTTTTCCTGATAAAGTATTCCGCTACAGCGGTAGCATTCAAACCAGCAGCAGTCCAACATAAGTAGTGAGTAGTCCTGCATAACCTAAGAATACTCTCAGGTTAAATATAGTTTGAAAGTAAACCAGAAATGTTCAATGAATGAATTGTTTTCAAAATGTCTTTTTTTCTGTTTCCTGTCACTCTCTTCGCTAACTTGATTCATTCACACAAATACATGAACAAACCAGTCTGCTACAAGGCAGTGACTTACAGCTAACTGACGATACAACGTACAATTCTGTATAAAACTGCGTCAGCCTAAGTCGTCAGCTTCCGGAAATTAACTCTAAACGTAAAAAATAGTAGTGTCATGCAAATACAATGAATTAAGATCGTAAATGATTATAAATTCTGCCACAAACTATCTCAAGCATTTGGATCCAACTGACGTTGACCCCGATTCAGGCAGTAATATACTGGCGGCCAAAATAATTCATCATGAGGCATAATTTTGTACTCAACAAACATCCTATTTTCGATGCAAATTTCATATTTTCAGTTGTTTTCAAGTCATTTCATAGAACCATTTTCGTCTACGACAATCTATCACCATCAGTTAAAAAGGCCAAACATTTAAACAATTGGAAAGAAGAAGATAACAGTACACTTGAAGAATGTTGATGAAGTTTTTCAATACATTCACAGATAATGTGTTTATTCAAAATAGCTCTCCTCAAGAATATGAAAGAAAGCTGCAAGAAAACTTGGTGGATATGCTCAAATATGATAGTAATAACCCAATCACGCACAACAGACACTGTGTGGAGACATTGTTTAAAAGAGTTTAAACACATTATGACACTCCGTTTGTTGAGGAGAATGGAAGAAAAATACCTCCTAATCATCTTCAGAAAGAACGAATATCCTCACAATTTCATCAAAAAGTGTTTAAACTCAAGTCATAATCCCACTAACAAGTGAACATCAAAGACTGCAATAAACTTTATCCTACCATCCTGTAGTTTAACCATTCCGAAATTCTTTCTAGTCTGATTATGTGCCGGCTAATACTGTTCGTTGTGGAAGGCAGACAATATGTGTAACATCATATCTTAGTCACTTAAATCAATGGAGTTTCGCAACCTTAATGACCAACTTGTGGTGTGCTTTTCCGGAGTCAACATATCACTAAGGCTAAAATAAACAGAATAAAGGAAATAGTTTTTTTCAAAAAATTAAAATGATTAAGCTTTCTGACAAACTTGGATCGAGTTACTGATATACACTGAGAGGACAGACTTCTGTAAAATTAACCTACTTCGTGCGTCGGTGGTTCAGAGGTAGAATACTGGCCAATCACTTAGCTGGTCCGGAGTTCGATTCCGGGCTTGTGCTCTTGTAAACTTCACTCCAATAAGCCGGTAATGAAGCTGGTAAGAGGGAAGGTTATGCATGAGATCAGCAAACTCACCTCGCAGAAAGCCCTTATGACTACTGAAACCTCAGTGATTAAACTTGAAGACCTACGTTTCAGATGGAACGAAAGGGGATAAAAAATAATTTAAGCAAAAATTAGCTCACCTTAATAATTCCTATCTGATTTTATTACCAAGAGAACTTTTAATTATTATCCTTACTATTCTTAAATCCATTTTCATTTTTGTTTACTTTAACTGAGCCTTTCATTTCTTTTACAATTTTCATATAAACCAACTTGACAAGTGTGTGATCAGATTGTTCGTAATGTACTTCGCAAGAATACACCGCATGTTTCACATAAACTTCTTCTTTGTCTAACAATGTTATTCAGATTGATGGAAATACAGGGGAATAAATATGTTGCGATTATTTGTAATCGTAGTATTAGTATTTCGAGATGACCGAATTACAAGAATCCAACCAAAACGCAGAGAGGGCGGAATTCAGGAATTTGTATTTAGCGGAATTATATTCAATTCATTTAAGAAATATATTAACAATCAACAGTAAGTATTTAAACCATACAGAGATAGAAATTGTCAATCACCCCAAAATACTAACTAAATAAACTTCCATTTCTTTTTCAAATGCATAAAGACGCTTTAAGTTTCGTTTTATCAAGTATGCTTTCAAAAACATGCTGTGCAACTATTTTGCACTCCCCTTTTTTCTGGTCATTACACAGTTTCAGTCACCCTAGATTAGCACTTATTAGTCAGGTGAGTGCATAGACATTTTCTCCAACTCAACTATAGTCTATTCTACCTAAATATACATATTTCTCTTGCGAACAAGTTCTGTTTGCTGTCTGTACTTACAAGTTAGGAAAGTCACAAGTTAAGTGAGTATTTGTGTGAGTTTGGTTGAGAATTACCAAATAACAACACATGCAGTCTTTACTAAACTTCCTTCGTCAGAGAAAACTCTACTCCTCACTCACTGATATTATTTGTATCACCCCACATTATGTAGGCAGTTGAACAAAGGCATTTATGACTAAGCACCCATCTTATGACGCATAAACTTACTGTTTAATCAATATAATGCTCAGTGATAAAGCAAGGCAAATAAATATTTAGTTTTTTCAAGTGCTGGTTTGCGAGGATTTGACCGACTTCAAGTTTGTTCACGAATTGACATCAGTTAGAGAACCGCTGCTAACCACAGAGTAGTACTGGATAGCTGTATCGACTTAGTCTTGGACTCTTCGGCAGTATACATCCAAGACTCAACTAAGAGTCAAATCAAGGACTTTTAGATTACAAGGTAAGCTCTCTGACTATTCAGTCACTGTGATGAAATCTATTAGCTTATCACTTCTAAACCCTGTCAATCTTTAAGAGCTAATCTGTAGGGATTTTATTTATTTCATGTTTGATCACGGAATCATATCAGTTAGGTAACCATTTAAAACCTGGGGTTATTGGGCAGCTATCTCATACTAGTTTAGGAATCATCGACAGTATACGCCTACTGAGTTTCGAATCTAAGACATTTTGGTGACAAGGCAAGCTCCTAAACCATCAAGCTATCAGAACCCGATGGAACTGTGCATGATTCCAACTTCTACTAATCGGTGATTTTGGTGTGACCACCAACCACTGTGATCAGTGAGCATTTTACCCTACGTCTGATTTGATAGATCTCACTGGACATGCTTTCCCACTAGAATTCCAGTCATCTTCATCCTGTAACCGGTGACTAGCAAGAATCAGATAAATTTTCAAGAGTGAGTTTGTCAGGATTCGATTCAAGTTTGATCATAGATCGGTATCAGTTAGAGAACCACTGAAAACTATGGGGTACTGAACATCTGTTTCGGCCTGTCAATTTTCGATTACAGCGCCAACACCAGTCAGAGTCGTTGGTGAGTACTCCTCCTGACACTGAAATTAATGGACCCCACTGGTCACGATTTCCCAAATGAAACTTCGGCCAACTTCATCTTGTAGTCCTTCGCTGGTGAATACTACAATAATCTTCAGGTTTGGGTCTGTAGGGCTTTGATTTGATTTCATCCAGTAGCTGAATGGTCAAAGAGCTCGCATTTTAATCTGTTCTTAATGTAGTCATGAGTATATACTACTGATGAGATCAAAACAAGAAAAAGTGTTGTATCAAGTACTCCCTGATTATTTAAATAAAGTTATTTCGTGACCAAACGTGGAGTATTTTGACACAAATATGAACACAGAACATTTTAAGTCAACATTCTACTAGAATTCAAGTGATGGTTTGTAGGGATTTGATTGGTTTCAGGGTTTCATCATAAGCTGACATCAGTTAGAGAACCATTGGAAACCTGGGAGTACTGGAGAGCTGTTTCGTCCTAGTTTGGGACTCTTCAGCAGTATGTACCCACCGGGATTCGACTAGAATATTTTAGTTTTGAGTTATATTATCTTGAATGCTTGCAAAAGCATAAGGTTTTATATGATGTCATTCGGGGGCGGTAACAGTAATAAAGTACAAATCACGCGAAATATCTTTTTTTAAAACTATTTATGTTCAATGTTTGATAATTACACTGCATCATGTATCATTTTCAAATTAAGCTAAGACATTTTTTTCACCAGTTAATTATGATGTAACTGCGTGCGTGTGTGATCTCGTTTGCATGTTTTGTGTTTTTGTTTCTTTGTAGAACGAACGAACGTCTAGTAAACCATCTGTTGGACTAACTTAATAAAACTTTTTTTTAGAATAATGAAGGTCAAATTTTATGTTGCATAATTAAAGATTATCTACATCATATGCTTATTGTTTGTACAAAACAACTTTATTTCTCCTTCAAAAATAGTTTTCATACAGACTAAATATATCAGTGAAAACTAATTAGAATGTGTTGGTGCATCCATGGCTTGGTGGTAGAATACTCGCTGTAGGACGGTACAAGTGGCCCAGGGTTCGATCCCAGGTCGATGTATTGCTTTTCTTCGCTTAGTCGGTAGTGAACCTGGTAAAAAGAAAGGAGGGCTGAGCGTGAAGGAAGAAACCCGGCCGCCACTTGAACTTCAAAACTCACATTTGTAGCTTTAAGATTCACATAGAACGCAAAGGAACAAAAATAACCAGGATGTATTGAATAGTTTGTATTTCCCAGTTACAGAATGACTACTTTCTTAAACACATTCAAGGATCAACATCCAATCACAGTTAGGGAAAGTTTTCACCAGTCAGTAGAATTTTTATAGTGGGATAACAATATATGTGACTGATCACTCGACTACTATGCCGACACTGAAGAAGACAAAGACTGAATGAGGTGGCAGAGATCCATCTCAACATGTAAAAAGCCATGGGACAGCATGTTTATCTAGTTATTTCACATAAACAACAATGTTCGTTAATGGTTCATGAGTCATTCAGGAGGTTCGGATTTTATTTCTGGTTGATGCAATCATAATCCTCGTCTAGTTGGTAGTAAGCCAGGTAGAGGCGAGGAATACTGGGTGTGGGGCTAGTAATTCCATTTTGTAGAACAACACCATGGTTATTCAAAAATTCAGAGCTAAGGCTTAAGGCCCTATGTTCCACTCGGAACGCAAAGGAATGAACCGAATTGATGATCAACAAATTATCTGTTCAAGGTATAAAAAACTAATTCCTGACTGGATAGCATACACCAATAAAAATACAATGACCTGATAGTCAAACTGCGCTAGGGTCGAGTGTCTGTACAACAAAGAAGGATTTGAAAGTGAATGTTTATACAATACGTTACATTTAACTCAAAGTATCCATGAAAACATGAGTTGAGTTCACTATGCAGATTCAACATTATTTAAAATGGCAACACAAATGAAACTGAATTCAATGGTCATATTTCTGCTATTGTCTATATTCAAGTAAACAATAGGAAAATATAATAAATTACGGAATCAGATGATCAGTCTCGATATTTGATAGGATGCTGTTTAAACCAGAATAAAATGATGGTAGTCTCCAAGGATCAAGCCTATATGGAATGCACAATAATTAAGCTTCATTAGTATTTGTTCTTATAGCTGTAAACGAGTTCAGTCAAAGTATCCGCTACAGTTCTACAGGAGATCAATCGCAAGCCCGAATAACTCAGTGGTAACGTCTCTGACTGTATGAGGCACTGGGTGACGCGGATTTGAATCTCAGGAGGGATATGAATTCTTTCAATGTTGCAGATACGCCTTACTGACAAGTGCCGGCTAGTACGAAACCTAGGTACAAGGCTTCCTGCCGATTGCCTACAACCATCTAATAAAATATGCTTCACAAAGAAACTAGAGGAAGAATCGACGATTCACGAAAACATGTTGAAGACCAGCAGTCGCCCTTAGAAACTCAGTAACAAGTACGAAAAAATGTGAAGGCTCAAACCCCAAACAAATTGCAGTGGAAACTTTTTATTTTAAAGGTGACGATATTCCAGGGATAGCCAACAGAAGATCGAATACCTGGTTTGCCATAACATATTCTGCAACTAAGTTGTTTCCTGTTTATCAAAGGACATACTCTTTGGTGCAATCAAAGGCTGACAGACACCCTTCTCATGTTAATTCTAACTGTGTATATAAATTTATATGTATTTTGCGGTGGCACTAATATTGAGAGAACAAAAAGAACGGCACACCTCAGATTTTCTGAATATATACCAAAACAGCTTATGTCTCAAGGGGACTTATGCTTGCAACAGTGCCACTGTCAAAGAACTAATTAATGCAGATCATGAGGTAGACACGGCAAAATCCTTCAAAACTATCAATAGACAAGATAGTTCAGTTCTTCTCACGTTGTCTGAAGCGATTGTTACCAAACACCTGAAAGCCGACTTATGCCTTCAGAAACAGGCACTTATCAGTCTTTCTTTGTCCTGAAAGCTGGATGTACTTACTGTCTTTTTCAACTAATTTCGTAATCCTTGGCTTTAACGTCTACCCCGTCCGATAGAGTGTAGCTTTGCTTGTCTCATATTTTCATGATTGGAGTTGAATTCATTACACTGTGTTACTCAATTTATTAGTTACCCATCATCTTACTCACTTTCCATCGTGTGCGGACATTTGTTCATTCTAACCTTGAACTCTCTGGGCACAAACTATATATATATATATATATATATATATATATCAATCTACCCTATATGGGGAATCACAGCAGCTTAATAACTAGACATAGATTGAACGCTGCTGCTAAAAAAACTTTTTATACAGCTAATATCATAATAATTGAGAATGTCAAGGCAATATATCCATCCATCTAAGCTCTTTAAAACACGCAAAAATGATGTCACATCCCACTGTATTTACCTATTTGAATGTACGTGTAGACACACATACATAGGGAGGACTCATCGATATCTTCAAGTAAGAGCTGGCTTAAGAGCATATTCCTTAATGGCTCCAGAGGCAAATAAAATCTTCAGAAAGCATTAATAGTGTGAACAGGAGACCCAGCTCCTCTATTGAGAAACATATTATGGAGACAGAACATAAAATTGACATTAACAGATCTTTTAAACCTACCTATAAAACGTGTTTGGGGGTATCTTAAAGTTTTTGGAAGCCCTAGCTGGCAATTAGGAAGTTTAAACCTCCTTTATGCGTTCAAAGCAACAACTCGTCATCACACTAAACCTCCCTTGGTAAACTTTGTTTTTATACCAGCCAGGGTAGATGTACTATTACTTATGTTATTTGGTTTAGTGATCTTCATGACCATGAATATGTTCTTTTTTAAATTGATCTAAGTCTATTCTCTCACCTCTAAACTGTTTATTACTTTCATATATACTCCTATGACAAGTTCGTGTGTGATCAGATTGTTCGAAATGTGTTTCGCAAATACATTACACGATTCAGACAAATTACGTCTTCTTATTGCTTTGTCTAAATTCATAAAGGGAACTAAGTGTTTTATACAAGTATAATTTTCTGAACACTGTTTATTAAGTTTGAAGTCTCCTATCAACTGGCATCATGTAACATTTGCAAGTATGTTAAAATTATTCTGTACCTAAACTTAATAATTTCTTTAGACTATATGCTGCTAATTAGAAGCCAACGAAATAAACGAACAAACCATTGTTCTCACTTTATCCAAATTCACAAAGAGCTACAAGTGCACAGTTTACTTGGTGTGATAAAATCGAACATGGAACACTCCAAATTCTGTCTTCATTTTCATCGGCTCTGGGTGACCGAAGTGATTTTTAATCAACATTGGTATTGAATTTACGAATCAGCAGTATTATTACATCACCACCAACATAATAGTAGTCAAATAAAAAAAATTTGTCATTCAAATTATCCTCACACTCAAGACTAAGTAGTCCATTAGTGAGATAGCACATAGAGTAGTTTCTAATTCTGACAAGCTGATCATTCATGGCGACGTTAAATTTGGTGCTTTCTGTAAATTTTGAAAGTGGTCAAATTGATCATGAATATTATGAACTGCTTTCTGCCTGAAATGGTTTTAAATGCCTACATAGAATTCATCTTTTAGTCACCTGAGATCTCCCAGGCCACATAGTTATGACAGATAACTCCAGATAATAGAAGACAACTTCAGAATTTCGGTAAAATTGTTGATTTAAATCCCTATTTATTTCTAAGTCTTTATAATGGTGTGTTAACATTACTATCTGAAATAGCCTTAAACCCAGTAACTAATACTTAAAAACCGACTGACAATCAATTGTGAAATGAAAACTTCAGTTTGAACAGCGTTTGGAAGAGTCACTTCTGTGTACAAGCGTAGATATGATGGCTGATCTTTGACAATCAGCTTGTTTAAAGGATATTTATACCACTGAACAGATAATGCAGGTTTTAAGATAACTTCACAAACACGAATCACCATCAAAAAAATCAGATAAGCTCATATAATAACTTGTTAACCAATAGTATCTATTATAATTTTCCATAGTTGATTTGTAAGGATTAGTTTTGCTTTAACGAGTTGATCATGGATTGATATCAGCAGAGGACCATTGAAAACCAGCACTGGAGTACTGGACAGCTGCTGTTTCATCCTAGTTTGGGAATCGTCAGCAGTACTCACTCATTGACCGGGTTCGAACCCAGGACCTCCCGGCTACAAGGTAAGTTCGGATACCATTCAACCACTGGGACTCGATTCAATGACCAGCCCATGAATTCTAATTTCTACCAATTCGTAATTTAGGGCGACCACCAACCAAGAAATAGAGAATAGTCGTTTAACACTGTATTGGTTATTTACAAAATCCAAACATAAATGAATAACGCGTTAGTGTGCAAAGAACAGGCCAGCAGAAGTACAGAAAACAGGACTTCAGGTGAAAACATAGAACATAGAGGTGACAAAGACACCTAATCAACAATAATAGCACTAATTATTACCAAAGGGGATAAATCTGACAGAAGTCACTTCATTCGCTTACTTCATCTAGGCAGCATTACTTCAACTACAGGCGACAACACGGATGAAGATGTGAAAGCCAGTCAGGATTGGAAAGGCAAAACAGACCTTCATCATTCTGAAATCTGTTTCGTAGATCTTCTGCACTCAGTCATCATGAAGAACGGAATTCGGATTTTTAACACCAATGTTGAATGAGTCAGCTCTTCTATATGGTTCACAGACTTGGAGCACGCTAAATGATAGTCATTCTCATCAGGTTATTGTAGACTTTCATCAATAACTGCCTTCTTTCTGTAAATGAAAATCGTAGACGTTGATTGTTTGTAGGCAATCGGTACAAGGCCTAGAACCTAAGTGTCGTGTTTACAGGTTTTTGTCAACACGGTATCTCTGAAAACTTTAAGGAACTGATATCTTCATACAGATTCGAACTCGACTAATGCACTGTTACATGCAGAAACACTACATATAAGCTATTCAACTTCTTATAGAACTATAAGAGAACTACAGGACACCTATACACACACAGGCCATCAACAACATCGTAATACGTGAATAATAAAAAGACCAAGGATTAATTCGTAGTGATAACACTATACATTATGGCGGTATTACTAGTAGTATGCTAAAGATAAGACATTTTTAGCAGACAAAGAGAACTGCTTGCATCAATCATATTTATACTTATCAAGTCTCCCGCATTCCGTTAAAAGTGGAAAAAAGCAAAAACAAAGAAAAATGATAAAAGTAGGCCATAATAATAATAATACTAATAATAATTTTGCAGAATACAGGTGTAGAGGAATTTATGCATAAGGCATACATTGCCTTTTTTAGGCAATAATATTTCGTAAACTTTGTTTTCAGTCTGCGTATATATATATATATATATATATCGTTATTTCTTACTATCTCCATAAACATGTGAAGGCATGAGGTTACGTCAGTGACATATTTACTACGTCGATGGTTGCTGACGAAATATGCTTAATAATCCAGGTAATATATGAATCCATCAGAAAGACATTACGTCAATATTCTAATAAAGGTATGCAGTGGAATAAATAAAACGTAACAAGTTAGAATGACACACTTTTGTTTCACGTGTATTTTTGCTGATTAGGAATGCAAATAGTAGGCACAAATGCTTATTGGATAATTCTGTGGAATTTCAAAATATAGGGTACCTGAATAGAATTGTAGTGGGAACATCATCACACCACACTGAGGTATGTAGGTACGACTAGCAGACAAAAAGAAGGCCTCAGGATGTACTCCTGACCACCATCAACTAAAATGACATCAACATTGAAACATTCCTACTAAAAGTCAGACAGTCAGCAGGGATTAAGCGTTTCTATCCAATAAACAAAACGTTCAGTCAAGAGAAATTCACTATTAACAGTCTCAACAAATCATAAAATATCATCCTAAGTGTATTCCACTAATAATTAAATGGCAGTTCGACATTTTCATGGGGCGTGACCGCCTCTAAAACTACTAGTTATTTGTATTATTCCATGGGTTTCTCAGCAGGACATAAGGCCTCTAAACAGAGCAACTCCATTTCATCTTGTTTTCTGAAGCAGTCTCTAACGGGTACCACGATTGTCCATAAAGTTTCATTTCTTCCTCACACTACCTCCTCCATGTCACCCTCGGACTCACGCCCAACTCGTCATTTATCTATTCATGTTTCACTTGACGGCTTTGCGTGTGACACCGCAAAATGGTCTCCTCAGTGTGTGTCCTATAAACTGCCATTTTCTTCAGCATATTTTGTTAGGCGTCAGCTTCTTCGTTAGTTTGTTCTTAAGGTTTCTTTCTGACCGTCTATCCAACCTTGAATATCGAGCGAAGCCAGATGGAAATGATTCTCGTGAAGCGAGAAGTCTATGTAGCATATTGAAACAATATCATAACATTAGTGTTAAAATTACGAATGTTGTTCTTTATACTAAGTGCAGAAGAGTTCCAAACTGATTTCAGAGTGATGAGTGTCTGTCTTACCTTTCCGATGATGATTTCGATATTCTCATTGCTGCCGACTGTAGCTAAAACTATGCTGACTAGGTGAAATAAGTGAATAAAGTGAACTCTCTCAAATTTCTTCCGCTATTATTGAATGGTGCTAATTGTTAATAATGACTTCTAAAGAGATTTTACTAAAACTAATAGCTGACTTTTAAAAGTAGATCGTTCAAGAGTACGAATACTCGCTGATGGTTGGATTTAATAGGTACATTTTATCGTATCTTGATATTCGTTAAATGAGTGTGGTGCATATGAACTTTCGTACTAGATGAATTCAGAAGTTATACATATAAGAAGTCCAATTAGTTTCAACACATCTGATGAAGATTTGATATCCGCTGACAAATCAAAGAAAAACTTGGGTGGTACTGGACAGTTTAGGAATAGTTTATATCAAGAACAAAGCGACTGTCTAGTTTTTCATGGTTTTCAATGGTTTTATGATTGATCCTGGCTTCTGATGGGATCTAAAATGATATTGAATCAATCCTTATTTCCCCATTGAAATATTCATCGTTTCAGCGTAATGATTTCAATTTTTTTACCATTTACTGCAAATAAACAACAGGAAATTCCATTTAGAAGTTCACCGTAGAAATTACTAAATAAATGTGCATTTTTCCCAATTTTATCTCTTCGTTCAAGTCATTCTGGTTAAACACAACGCTGAGTCGGATCGATCAAATTCGCCCTATTCCTTGAGTTCATACAGTCTATATAGTATGATCACATCATTAACGTGCAAGAGAAATTCGACTTTTTAACAGAAACGAACGAAAACAAGTTGTAAAGCACATATTACCCACAATCTGAATATATTCAGTATATTGCAATACATTCTAAAGTAGCAGAACACGAACTGTGGGTAAAATAACTTTACCAATAAAATTGAAATTAATAATACAGAAGAGAAATTGAGTTCTTATGATGATATGATCTAGGTTGCGTGAAATCACTGGATACCATCACGTGTTCCACATCGTTTTCTGAATTCTCGCTTACTATATCCCCTTTGAGCTTGATAAAAGTTGCCTTCAGTTTACACCACCTTTCTTTGTCCCATCTGAACCGTCACACCTACAAGAAGAGATCTACTTATGACGACTGTCAACAGAGTTAGGATTAGCATTCACAGTAATTCGCCTTTGTTCAGATTTTCATAACCGACTTACTCCTTCTCTCTTTCTGTCTCCATTAATATTCCCACCTTGTTGAATTTTATGAATATTTTCTGCTGACTTACTGTTCGTTATACACACATATATGGGCATGTCCAATGATTTTGGGATTTATTCCAATATCTGTTGCTAGTCGCGGGTTATTGAAGCCATACTCCATCACCTGAATTCAATGGTGTTCTGCAATTTATCCTATCATAATACTCTTTATATCTTCCCTGTGCTTTCTCAAGTTCTTCTAGTATGTAACTATGATACCTGGCTATATCTTCCGGAAATTTTACTGCCACTTCTAAAATCGTCAGTTGGTTATCTCAGTGTAGCACGACTCTGGTGTCAGTGAGTGGCATAACTCACTACCTGTCCGCAATAGAATAGGGGTTTTTTTTAAGTCGATATATGTGTACTTCCCCTGTACACTAATAAACATCAAGATAACAAAGTATCCCAAACTGATGTTTTTTTCTGCTTCTAAAAATGTTCTCAGCAATATCTTAAGAGTCTGGTTCGTACGTTCTAATAATCTATTACTTTCAGGACGAAATGCTGTAAATATAGAATTACGAATTTCAAATACGTGACACATTTCTCTGACAGAAACACTTTCAAATTTCGTTCTTGGATTTGAATAATATTTTTCCGGTAAGCGTCAACTTTTAAAACGGTAGAATCATCGCTTCTTTCAAGGAGTACATCCTAACACCATTTTGTAAGGTAATCATCCGTAACTAGGATGTATGTGTTCCCAAACCCTATCTCTGGTAATGGTTTTATAATGCCTTCATCGGCTATCTTATGTGAGTATCCAGGTTTCATAATAAGAAGCTGTACCCGAGTTTCATCCACAGGTTGTTTACATTGCCACATGTCAGCTAACCATGCACAGTGTCTTAGGTATCCCACCATTATCAGGGCCAACCAGTAACGTTGGGTAGTCGTTTACAGCATTAAATTAGTTCCTACGTGCCCTAAATCACAGTATATTTCCTCTAAAATCAAGTTTACTACACAATGAATTCCACTAGAATACAATCTGTCATATAACTGATTTATCAATCTTCTCGTATTTCAATAATCTATGATGAAGGCAAATCTATTTACATTCAGAGTAAAATGTTTGAAATGACCAACAGGTTTAGAATTAATTCTATTATGAATAAAATCTTTATTTAAGTGTTGGTTTGTAGGGATTTGGTTGGTTTCAGGATTTCATCATGAGCTGACATTAGTTAGAGAACCATTGGAAAACCTGGGAGTACTGGACAGCTGTTTCGTCCTAGTTTGGACTCTTCATCAGTACGCACCCACCGGGATTCGAACCCGGGACCTTCGGTTACAAGGCGAGCTCGTATACCATTAAGCCACTGGGACCCGATCCAACGGTCTTTGAATTCTAACTTCTGCCAATGTCTCACAGGGTTTGTTATACAGTAATCTTATTTACTGATGACATGGTTTCGAACACAATTTATTACTGCTGCGTAGGTGGCACAGTGGTTAGGACTGTCGCCTATCATGCACATGGTCCGAGGTTCGAGCCCACGCCGACGCACACCTGATATCTATGGTCGGCCTGCAAAATTTGGGCTACCGATATCCACGCTGAGAATTCCATACTTGTACCAAAAATACAGTGTGGAATCAAGCAGTAATCAAAGATAAAGATGAAGATCATATCAAGGTACTCATTCACACAACTTTCTTGATTCAATTATATACATGAGTAAAAATTGATGATTGGACACTTGCATAAAATCAGTATAAGATAATGTACATTCGGCAATAATATTATTAGTGTTACCGATAAAATAAAATAAGGTAAGAAATAAGATGTTAGTGTGGTAAAATAAATATATAACTTGTTAGAACGTTATAATGTGAAATGAATACATTTTAACATTGTTCATCATTCTCTGATTCAACTAGTCATAAAATCTTCCATATCTCTGTTGTCTGCGTTGAGTTATCCGTACTGCATGTGTTGGGTGTAAACTCGATGAACCGGGTAGGATTAAGTAATTAGTCTGTCTCACTTTCTACCTACCTATATTACTTTTTAGAATTTTGACTCTTCCCCAACATATTGTATGGTTGTGTGTTAATGCATGCAGGGCAATTGCTGAGTTTTTTTTTGTGAATTACTTATCTTCGTTGGATCAATCATTTTAACCTTAGCTAAATTCTTATGTTCTGATAATCTCACTACCCCTGATCTACTAACTTGACCAGTGTGAATGACTTAACTCACAGTTATTGCAAAGTGTTTATGTAAATTATATTACTTTGTTTAATTGAGTCCACCTGGTCCTTTATTGATTCGTCTTACTTCCCATCCTAATGTATTTTATTGATAGCACTGATACATTATCTTATACTGATTTTATTCAAGTGTCTTATCATCAATTTTTACTCATATATATACATATATATAAATGAGGCAAGAAAGTTGTGTGAATGAGTACCTTGATATGATTATGAGCAGTAATAAATTGTGTTCAAAACATTGTCATCAGTAACCATTAGTGTATAGCACTGTGAGACTTTATCGAAATAAAATCTTACCTCTAATAGAATTATACTCTACAACACAGTGCCCAAATTTTTATCTTTATATCAGTTTTAGAATTAGTTTATGATACAATTAACTCTGGACTTCTTTTGGTGAAACGTTTCTTCTGGGTAATAGTAGATGACATTTCATTAACCATCTTTAATATACATGAATCTTTAGCTTTAGTAAAGAACGAATCAATCAATAATGCCATCTAAGTTATTTATATTCGCTAATTTATTTTACCTATAATATATCAAACCTACACATTAACTTAATCATGCATATTAATCGTAAGGTAAACATATTTTCAAATTCTGATCATTCCCTTCGTTATAGTTTATATTAACAAAGAGAAGTTTATCAGAAATGAATGAAATATATGTCGTATAAAGAATAAGAATACTGAGGTTTAGTCGTTAATAATAATGATAATAATGCTATAACTACGGAGTGATACGGAATGGGAATAAGGAAGTTTCTTTGATATATCAAATATCAGTGATAATTCGCAATCACTTCTGACTCCTAAGAGCCAACCCTAATAAAGATAGACTAGTTTGAGCCGCTGATAGTGGTCGATCTTTATTATAAAAAATATGTATTATATAAAAATACTACCCATCTTGGAATATTAAGCCAACAAAACAAAAGAAATGGCTTGTTTAATTTGTTCCCCTATATTTGGGGTACCTATTTTCCCGATTGCATGATAATAACAGTAATATTCTGCCTTAGCTTGAGAGTTTGAATTATCCAGGCTCGTTTTAGCTGATTTCAGCTGGTTTAAAGATTAGACAGAATCAGGAGTAGATCGCAGTATAAATTTCTTGTAAGCACCCAGTGTAATGGACGAGCTCTTTGAAAAATTCCACCTAAACGATCCAATTACAATATTGATACTTATTGGGATGTTTTAGGTAACTTTGTAATCATTGGCCGCTTTTTTCGCAGACTGTTCCGAAGTTCGCTTATCATTTACTGACTTAATCCTTATTTTTTTGTCTTTGTCCATCTCTAATTTTAATGCTTCTCTATATCGTTGTGTGATGATGGTATTGATAATGTATTAGTTTACGACTGGAATTAGGTTTGGGTGGGTCAGATTGGTTCTGACCTTGGGATGTCTGCGGGGATGGCTTGGTGTGAGATTATTCGTGACAGAGTTTTGATCCCACCTTGTTGCGAATATTCTTCTTGACTCTAAGGTACTTCTTCCTACGTCTAACTTCGGTTAGCCGATTCTGTTTTATTATTATTGTTTCCTTTAATTCCTAGAGGAACATAGGGCTTCAGCCGCGCGTCTACATTGCGTTCGGTTCTCCACCAGCTTTTTCGCCTCGCTCTACGTCTGCCTACACGCTTTCACCTTCTCTTCTCATGACCTCCTTAATGTCACCCTCGCACTGACCACCAACTAGCCGCTTCCCATTCGGGTTACACTCTAGAGATGGCCAGGCGTGTGATGTCACTTGATGGTTTCCTAAGAGTATGGCTAATCCACCTCCATTTCTTCTTGCATATTTGTTGCCGAATCGGTTCCTGCTTATTTGGTTTGTTCCCGAAGATCCCAGTTGCTGATTTTTTCTGGCAGGTCATTTGATTTTGACCGAAGACAGCAGTTGATTAAGGTCTGTAGTTTGTTTAAAGTGCCCTTCCTGACATGCTGGCAAAGTCTCTGAGCCGTATAATGGCGCTAACTTCACACAGCGGTTGAAAATCCGGATCTTATTTTTCATGCTGAGTGCTGTTGACCTCCACACAGACTTGAGAGTAATGAAAGCTTGCCTTGTCTTCCGGATCCTTGCTTTGATATACTCGTCATTTCCACTTGTAGTTGAAATAATGCTTCCCCGGTAAGTAGGTAGATGGAGGGAAGTTGATTCTTCCAAATTTCTCCCATTTATGCTGTCTGATTGTTGTCTGTTGCTGTTCGCCAGAATCTTTGTCACCTCTGCTTTCTCTATATTCATTTTAAGGCCTTCCTACTTTTGATGCTTCTTTTGCCAACCTGTTGCTTTCCACTTCCAGTTTGTGAGAAATCAGACATATATCATTGGCGAATCCTAGACCCTTCAGGTTTTTTGCATGGGTCCATTTCATTCCTGTCTCCTCGCTGCCTGCTGCCTGTCGCATTATACAGTCTACCGCAGTCAGGAAAATCACTGCAGATAGCAGGCAGCCTTGGCTTACTCTAGTCTTCACTTCGAAGGATTTCGTGAGTTTCCTATTGTGGAACACTTGGGATGCAGCATTATAGTACTTCTTGTATACTTCAAAACCTATTAGATCTGTATAGGTGCTACCTAACGCTATTGCTTAGGGGATTTTGCCTTTTGATGAACTATGATTGTCGAATAGTACTTCAAATTTCATTTCAAATGACTATCATTTTGCTATCATTTGGGCGTTTTATGACTGCGAGTAACTCAAGGAAGTTTTGGTCAGGTTTCCAATAGAACACAGAAATAGGTTTCCAGAGTTTAGATCATAAGACTTCAGTTTTTGTCGTCACACTAAGTATGAATTAAAAGTGTTGTATCTCAGAACTGGAAGACACAATGAGGAGGTTGTTAGCTCCAGATATATCAGGAAGATCGGACTGCTTTCAACCATAAATTATTGAACTAATTACTTATGCCTTGATGGTGTTTGTTTTTGTCCCTGTGTAAGTTTTTATTAAGTTACAGTTTTACTTTTTAAAAACTCAGTTTTAGTGTGAAGTGATTCAGTAAAATATTTGTGTTGATACACTGTACAACTATCTCTGAAAAAAGGCCAATGAAGAAGACAGTGTGTAGGAACAAGCTTTTGTAACACTCATCTATAAATCTTAAGAATAAAACTGCTTACATTTTATGTATCAAGTTGTAACAGTATATCAATTATTTATTACACTTCCTCAGGTTAAGATGAAATCTAGAAAAAATCCCCGTTTAAACATTTAGAAAGCAGAAGGATTGAGCGAAGAAATATTTGCTTTTCAATTAGATCCTCATCTCTGACTCTACTCTAATATATATATATATATATATATATATATATATATATATATAACATTTTTATTACAATACACAACAATTTACCAATCAAATAAATTAACACACACAATTAAAAGGTAGAAATGGTTGAAACACATGGATTGCGTAATAAGCGTGTGCACAAGTTGATTACGTAACAGACTGTTGAGGAAAATAAAACGATTTGGGCAATGATAACTTGTAACTAAGGTGGAAGAGGTCATAATAATAAAATAATTTTACAGCGATAATATGTAATTAAGGATGAAGTAGTCAGAAAAATAATATAATAATTTGGACACTTATAATTTTTAAAGATTTAGGAGGAGGGGAGCCAAAGTAGTTCGGTTTATACATTCATGTAACAATGGCTAAGGTAAGGAAAGTGATTGTGCGAATTTTTTTCTGAACACACGGGCTTGGCTCTTTCAGGTAGATTCCTATTGCTTCAACTGTATGTATGTATGCTAATTCTCTCTGGTTGGCCGGCTGGCAGGTCATTTGATCTTCAGCATGAGGCCAGTGTAGGGAGTAGATGTCAATAAAGGTCTGTAACTTGTTGGAAATTCTTATCGTGATATACCAGCCAAGTTTCTGACCCATATAGAAGAAGTGACTGACTGACTTCACATTTGTGTTGAAAATCCGATTCAATCTTTTTCTTTATGCAGGCTGATTGCAGAAGACTTCCAAAACCGGTTTCAAGTTGATGAAGGCGTATCTCGCCTTTCCAATCCTGCTTGGCTGTCTTTGACATCTTCATCCGTGGTGTCCACCTGTGGTTGAAACCGTGCTTCCTATATTAGTGAAGGAAGTGACCTCTTTGAAGTCTCTCCAGCTGTTGGTGATTGGCACTGGTTGTTGTTTCTGTTGTTGCTTGGTTATCTTCACCACTCACATCTTCTCTATGTTCACCTGGAGTCTTGCCTTTGCTACTCACCCCTAATCCCGGGTTGTTGATTTCCGCCAGCAAGTTTTAGAGTTTGTGTAACATTAAACCTCGCCTAGTCCACTAGGTCACGATTTTTCTAGCTGGTTCCAAGCCCGAGTAAAGAATGAGGGTTGAGCGTGGGGCTAGCGACCCTACCCCAAAGAAACCAATCAAACTGCTACAGAAACTTCAACGCACAAGAAAAATATTTTTAAAACTACAAAATATATCCAAGACTATTATAATGATAAAATGCAACTGCTAAATTCTAATGTTCTGTCAATCTAATTGACCCGGATCTACTAGCTTGACCTATGCGACCGACGTCATAGGCGTTATATAGTATTTGGTAAGGCGTATTATTTTCTTTGATTGAATCTATTAGGTCATTAAGCTGATAAAGTTTATCCCTAAGTGAGCTGGTTGGTCTAGCGGTTAGGATTCCTGGCTTTCACCCAGGCGGCCCGGGTTCGACTCCCGGCGCGGGAGCGCTTTGTGCGTCGGTGGCACAGTGGTTAGGACTCCCGCCGACCATGCACGTGGTCCGGGGTTCGAGCCCACGCCGACACACATCTGATATCTATGGTCGGCCAGCGAAATTTGGGCTACCGATATCCATGCTGAAAATTACATACTTGTAGCAAAAATACGGTGTGGAATCAAGCTTTAATCAAAAATAAAATAATAAAATAAATGCTACTCTAGTTCCAACCCTCTTTAGAAACTTACGTATGGTTTCTGATGTTCCCTCATTACATAACACTGCTATTAAGGCTTTGGGTTCCTGATCATTCTAATTAATTTCATTATTCATATTGATGCTCTCATTTCTCTTACGGGTGGGTCTTCGTACCTTTTCAAATGAAATCTGATGGATGGTTTCTTACTAGTATTCACTGGGAAACCTCTCCTTTGCAAAAGGCAGGTAAAATTAATTCAGGTTAAAACAGAGACAGAAATCCTGTTTAGGTTCAAACAAATAAGATTTGTTACCGGATTTCATTATAAGCTAATATCGGTTGGAGAACCACTAGAAAACCTGGGAGTACTAGACAGCTATTTCGTCAGTCTAATTTGGAACTCTTCAGCAGTACGCACCCACTGGCAGCGTTCGAACCCAGGACCTTCCAGTTACAAGGCGAGCATATTCGTAGACCATTAAGTCACTGGGACCCAATCCAATGGCCAGTTCATGAATTCTAACTTCTGCCAATTCACGACATAGCGCGATACTGGCCAATGTCTTCGGCAAGTATTTGTCCTCACACCCGACCTGCTGCACACTACTGGTCACGGCTTCCCACTAAAACCTAGGTACCTACCTACCTGAATAGACCAGTCGTTAGTGAATATTTCATTGATTGGTTACAGGATTTCATCATAAGCTGATCTGTAGGGTGCAGCAAGTTGGGACCATCAAATATCCCCATTTTAGATATAATGGAGAAGATTTATTGCTCACGTGGATGATTTTGATGCAATTGTTTTCCTTGAGCTGGATGGTCCAGCTGCGGAGCTTTGATTGCCTTTCTAGACAATATTCTCCAAGCATACTTCATTTCGAAGTGAGCTTTATAAATTCTCTGTGGGTTTATTAATCATCTCTCGTGGTTGATCGGTTGTTTTGTGTTTCTCCTCACCCTCAAGTTTACTTTTTACAATAGAAGAGAAGACTAATAAACCCATGAAGAACTTTATAAGCTCACTTCAAATTGAAATATGCCTTGTGGATGTTACCTAGTATGGCGATGAATGCTTCACAAGTAAGCCATCCAGCTCAGTGAACAAAACTACACCAAACTTCCCACTGTATACACTGATGTAGAAAATACAACTTTACTGATCTTCAGAGAACACTGAAACTGTTGCCTAGATTGTTTGATCCGTAAGGGAGTTGAAATGAATAGCACACCCTTAGACTTTAGTCTGCAGCTATTTACCGCTATATTGTTTCGTCTTCTCTTTCTTTCTGTGTTAAGGATTAAAGATATCAACTGCAACAACCAAAAACTTACACAGTTTACTCCGAAGGCAGAAAACAAATCACCAGTGGCAAGTTAATATGATCTTGTGAGAACCAAATAGAATAATAAACGTTTCAATTAGACGGTCTGAGCACGAGCATTCACTCTTAATTGCAAGCTTGAATCCACTCAATAAAAATCACAGTAATAAAACAACTCCCTGTTATCAACAGCTTGGCATCACACAACAGAAAGTAGGATATTAAGAATAAATCACTGAGAAACAAAGATAAATAATGAAGATTAGGTGGAAAGAAGACGAGTATATGTCAAAATTTTGATCCATATGTCAAGGATAAGGGATATCATAAACAAAAATAGGGAAAAATATTTAGATATACATGAATACTCTAAATAAATGGCCAAGCAGCAGTTTTCAAATCGTTCATACTTTTTTATCTATTTTATGCTATATTCGAATTTTGAATTCAAGCAATATCATGAATTGACATCCGTTGGAAGACCATTAAGTGCTAGTGAGTAACTGACAACAAGTTCGTCATAGTTTGAAGACTCTTCATTGGCGCAAACCAGTGCCCGTACTAAAAATCGAATCGTTCAGGTCACTAGGCAAGCCACTAAGACGGAATCCAGTGATCTGTCAATTCTAACTTCTGAAAATTAACAGAAAAAATACCGCAATCGTCAGTCAACATCGTAGGTGAGTATTTGTCCACACTGTGAAGCTGGTGTACACCACTAGCCTCAAGTACTCCTAGAACTCCAAGCAACTTCATCCTGTAGGTTGTCATTAGTGATGTAACGGTTGCGTCGGTGGCACAGTGTTTAGGACTCCCGCCGACCATGCATATGGTCCGGAGTTCGAGCCCACGCCGACACACACCTTGATATCTATGGTCGGCCTGCGAAATTTGGGCTACCGATATCCATGCTGAAAATTACATACTTGTACCAAAAATACGGTGTGGAATCAAGCTGTAATCAAAAAATTTTAAAAAAATTTCCGGTGAAGTCATTGGTACCTGCTATTGAAGAGTCCCAAACTAGAATGAAGCAGTATTCCGGTATTCCATAGTTGCCAATTTATTGTATTTTTATTATTTATTGTTCCCTTGGGTTCCTAGTGGAAAATAGTGGAACAATTTAGATTTTCAATGATCCCATCGCCATCTGAGTGTTGCATAAAGTTGAATTTAAACTGAAGCAGCTTCACTCCAGCATTCTGATGAATACAACTATTTAAAAGTACTTTTGTACTCGTGAGAAATTCATAATAATATTAGTGTTACGACTTAATTTTATTATGACTATTATTACTATTGTTATTATTATCATTAATGTCGTCAGCCTGTAATATATATATATATATATATATATATATATATATATAACTGAAAAGAAACCTGCTTGTTTTTACGTATTACACTTAAAACAAGTTTTCATTCAAGTATTTCTACTCCATAGACGAAATTGTTTCAACTAAACAAATTATTTCAATGTTCAATAATTACAGTTGAAAGTAGACTTGAAGGATTTACATAATAACAATCTGAAAACTTTTCAATCAAAGGTTGAATTAATTTTAGGAAAAGTGCGTTTAATGACATACTACTTATTTCACTAGATTCAAAACCAGTAACCAAGATTACTGAAATAAATAATAATAATTATTATTGTTAACTTGGGTTCCTAGTGAAACATAGGCCTTCAGCTGCACGTCTCCACTTGCTTCTGTTTTGCTTTGCTGTACTTTTCACCTCCATCCATGTTAGTCCATACTCTTTCAACTCCTCTTCACACGATCTCCTCCATGTCACCCTTGCAGTGACGATCCACTCGCCGCTTCCCTTTCGGCCTGGTTTCACTCCAGCAATGGCCTAACGCGCGCGCGATGTCACCCAGCGGCTTCCTCAACGAGTGTCCAATCCATCCATCTACACTTTTCCTGCATATTTGTTGGTTGGCGATTGGTTCTTGTTTTGTTTGGTCCCATAGTTTCTTGTTGGTGATTCTTTCCGACCCGGCCATCTGATCTTCAGTATAGATCCAGCGAAGACAGTTGCTGATGAAGGTCTGCAATAGCCTGTTGGAAATATTCTTTGTGACCCGCCGCCAAGTTTCTGATCCGTATAGAAGAACTGACTGACTTAACGTTTCTATTGAAAATCTGACCCAATTTTGTTGTTGATGCTGAGTGACGAAAATTTCCAGATTGATTTCAGGTTGATGAATGTGTTTCTCGCCTTCCCGATTCTCGCTCGATTTGACATCCTCGTCCGTTCCTCCTGTAGTTGAGACAATGCTCCCTAGATGATAAGTGAATGAAGTAACCTCTTTCAAATCCCTTTCGTTGATGGTGATTGACGCTGGATGTTGCTGCTGCTGTTGTTGTTGGTTGGCTATTTTCATAACCTCCGCCTCGCTTTGTTTTCCGTTGTGGGTCACTTGACATGTGCCGTTGTCGTACAGCTGTTAAATAAGGTTGATGAATATTTTGGGTACGCCGTAGTAGTCGATTGGTTCCCAAATTACTTCGTGGTCAACGCTGCCGAAGGCCTTCTCAAAGTCTATAAAGTTGAGGTAGAGGTTACCGATGTTTCTTCAAATGAAGTCAGTATATGGTTTAACTTCTAGCCACAAACGTTTGGTATGTTTTAAATTTTTGTGATATGTATGATTTCTTGTTGGTACATCTCACCGTATTGATCAGCTTTAATCTAGAATATGACCTCCTGGAATATACACCTCAACATTATCAGGTTTCAGGACAGCCAATCTACTTCAGGACTCACTTTTCATATAATTTGAAACTCCTTAGGGAAATTTACTTGCTCTTCAAGAAATGATGATGTTCCCAGTCGGACTCGAAACCAGGACTTATCACTTCAAAAGTTAAGTCGCTATCCCCTAGGCCACTTGGCCACCGCAGACACCTCTTGTGCAGTGAGTATGACTCCCAATTGTTTATGTATTTGATCATCCTTTGGTTTCTCAGTTACACTGTCGCCAACATTATACTTCACAATAACACTGGAATTGAAACAGGAACGACAGGCTGGACACACATCATGAATACCTCTTGACTTCGCCAACAGTATCATACGACAGCTACCTGCTCCCCATTCCTCACTACTTAAGCGAGAACAGATAGCAACGTGAGCCGAAAAGTCTATTTCATTATCAGCCACAATATATTTTACACCACAATGTACGATTCAAAATATCATGATCAATAAAATAGTGGGTGTTATTTTATGTGGGCCAGTTCTGATTGGTTTGTTTCCAAACTGACCTTGATCACCATGTCACCAATATAGGAAATTCCATTGTTTATCTGTCTAAAAATTCTATTGTATATATCATTCTCTAACCAAACAGATCAGCTTCATCTGGCGTATGGTCTTTGTTGGAACAGGGTTACTCATTAGGGAGCAAGCACATTTGGCTGGTGAGTCCCTAATATGATCAAATCTATATCCTAAATTCTGTCGGTAGCAGTCGTGAAATCAAGTAAATTCCAATGCCGGTCAGCATTCTAACGCTGAACCACTAAAGCACTACTACATTTTTTTAAGTATTGTGTGTGTGAGAGCGTAAAAAAGTAGAGAAACATGTTCATTCAATAGGTAATTAGTTTGTACAATTTTAAACTCTTCTTTCCTTCATTTAATAAATAGGCTAAAAGTTAAAGCAAGGCATAATTCGACATTTACTTGACTACTAGATGCATCACATTAGGAATAGTAATATGCAATAGTTAATATGACGTCCAGTAGATCGATTGATAGACGCGACCGTCCGTCCATCCGTTCGCACGCACACACACACCCAAACACACATATATACATGCACATGAAAATAGACATTTATAATATGTGCTAAATAAAGAAATGATTTTGACAATGTTAACTGAAAAATATTTTCGTGTATACATTTCCATGAATATATATATATTCATTTCGACTGATTCATACATTCCCCGGTAGCGTAATCCCTTTGCCTTGTAGATATTTACATATATATATATATATATATATATATATATATATGCAAGCCTGAAAGACGAATTCACAGTATATTTTCAGAATAATTAATACAATGTGGTAAATTTAATATTTTCCTATAATACGAACTTTTGTCTGGCTTTGCTTTTCTTCAATGACCAGAAGATATTTTGGTTGTAGCTGATTGTTTCTGATGTTCATCCTCCTAGTAAGATCACAGTAAGAAAAATCTCTCTCTCTCTCCCAACCATGATCGTGAAGCAAAAAAGCATGACGTCAAAATCACTTAAACCCCTAAAACTACAGACACAGAGTTTGTCAGTTGTAGTTAGTTGGTCAGTATAAAGCGTTAGACATTATTATTGCTAAAAGATATTTTCCTGATATTTATGCTGTTATCCTGTGTGTATACGTGCGTCAAGTAATGTACCTTGTCAGCATACATATATATATATATATATATATATTTACATACATACCGAATACATGGAAAATGCAAAACACATGTAGACGCAAAAAGTCTTGCGGTAAAACAAAAAGCTGTTTTCGTCTGAGAAGAAACAAAAAGTGTAATAAGCTGACGTCAACACTTAAAAATTAGGAGGGGATCTACATTCCCTTGACCATAAATACATGTATATATATATGTATGTATGTATATATATATAAACATATTCGACAATAGGACCGAATAACCGTCAGTGACATAAATATTATGCGCTGTGAGAGGAATATATACATATTTATACATATATATATATCCTAACACTGAGGAAACAACACGAAAATTGCGCGAAAATGTAGAGTTTGTTATTTTTCGACATGGATGAGAGAGTATTAGGGTTTTACAGCTTTCATCATAAGTTTATTTTTGGTGAGGATTTGTAGACAGTGTTAAAAACCGGTAGTTCAGTTGGTTCTCTAAGAAGTGAAGATAAACATCGATTGACAACCCTGTAGGGTGATTTCAAGAGAGTGCGGAAGAGGACCTGATTGAAACTTCATATTAGACAACAAGAAGATAAAAGTGACCGCCTAATTTAATGAAGGAATCATTTTTACTTCAATGAAAACTGGAGTATAGTCAGTTAGAACTGGACGACGTATTTAGAGATGAAATAGGTCTAGTTAGATACTTCAAGTGGGGATTTGCAAGGATTCAATCAGCTACATGTTTAGTCATGAGTTGACATTAGTCAAAGAACCATTGGAAAGTCAGAAGGGAATACTAGTTAGCTGTCCCCTCCTAGTTTGGAAATTGTTTGTAGTATACGCCCACAGGGGGTTCGATCCCATCACCTTCTTATTATAAGTCGACCTGGAAGAACATTCAATCACTGGGATCATATGCAGTGGTCAATGAATTTCAACTTCTGCCAGTTCTCAATATATATATATATATATATATATATATATATATATATATATATATATTGCAAACAGTGTCATCGGTTAGTGACTTTCCACTCTCCTAACTTGGTGGACCCCACTGGTTACGACTTCTCACTCGAACTCCAGGTTACTTCATCCTGTAGGCAGTTACTAGTGAGAATCAGTTTATTATTAAGTGTTGATTTGTAGGCATTTGATCAATTGCAGGTTTGATAACGAGTTGATATCAGTTAGAGAACCAATGAAAAACCTGGAAGTAATGAACAGCCTCAGTTAAACACAATTCTGTGGTTTCTTTACACCGCGTGAGTTTACTTAGTATTTTAACCTAATTGTATGTTGGTAGTTTAATGGATGAATTCTCACTTAACAAATAAGTGCCCTGGATTCGATTGCCGCATATTGCACTCCTAAACGTATAGAGGGAAGGTTCAACATGTTAGGCTAGCATCGATATCCTGTAGAAAGAACATTGATACTACTGAAACTCTTAACGCTTAAGCCGGAAGCTCCATGTTTTACTCCGAATACAAAGGAATGAGATAGACTGTACTATATAGGTAGAAGAAATTGTTAGTATGATTATAAAAACAGGGATATTATAAATGGTGCACAACATGTCATAGAGTTATGATTAACCAAAAAATTAAGTGCCACAATTAAACAAATGATCACATAGTACGTAATTTTAGGTAGATAAGAGTAGTAAATTGAAGTTATTTGGTAGATATTGACAAGCAGTAGAATCCGGGAGGAGTATTTCATCGTATTTGGAACTCGCCAGCTGCATTCTCCAGTGAGTGATGATGTTCCCATTGGGACTTGGACCCAGTGCCCATAGTTTCAAACTCCAAAGCGTTATCCACTAGACTAAGTAGGACGAAACACGCATTCTGGCATCTACTGCTAGTCACCATCCACCAACTCACTTCAGGTTACATGATCAGACATCGTCGAAGCATCTGATGAACAAGAAGCTGACATGTCAACCTGAGACTGAGCAATCAATTGACGAGAAAATCTACATTAAATTAAATAAGAGGAGTAAATGATTCTTCAAATCACTAAAGATATAGCAGGCAGAATAATCAGATAGTTAAAACAATAACAACTTGTAAATAGTTTAGTAGAAAAGGAAATACTCCGTTTTTTGCAGGTAAGTAAATAATGTAAACCATTCAGCCATTGGGACTCGATTGAATGGTCTATGAATTCTAAATTCTACCAATTCTTGATTTTAGCGTGACTACCAGCCAACGTCAATGGCGAGTATTTTTTCTCATTCTGAGCCAGGTGAAACTCACTGCATCATTGGATCAGGTCCAAATGGCTGTGATGGTATATGAGCTCGCCCTGTAACTGAAAGGTCTTGAACTCGAACCCTGGCAGTGGGTGGGTGTTGATGACGAGTCTCAAAGTGGGCGAAGACATCATTCCAGCTTTCCCTGGTTTTCACTAGTTCTCTTTAATTGATATCATTTCGCGGTTAAACTTGAAACAAATAAACTCTTGAAAATGAGGGGTGTAGCTGCACAAATTTCTTCTGAAAATATGTGTTTGGCCTTTTCGGGTTGCTTCGCATGCCTTCTGCTGAATGTAGAAGATGAACTCCTAAAGCAAAATTAAGATTAGTTGGAACACAGTGCCTTGTTGACATTAACTTTATACTCAGTACCTGCATGGTGTGCTAGAACATAGGCTAGCCATGCAAGAAGATGTTCTGAAAGCCGACGATGAACATACGTAATTGTAAATCGGACATAACCAACTCCAGGGAAATGATAAAACTGGTAGATGCAGATAGAAGATGCGAAGTTAAGTGGTTTATCAGTTAATTTATCTAGCCTAAAACTGAAGCACAGAAAGAAACTTAGATCCATTCATCTATTCATTTGTATGTTTTCAATTATAAGAATGGTGAATTCCTATTCCTCTCAAACTGTTATTCTAATTTTCCAGTTATCAGTTGGTATTATGTAAACAGAATGAGAATATGTGTAACAATCACAACAACGATGACTACATGCATATCCTAATGATTAATTGCACCTATGAGAAAACAAAATAGTGGAAATTTATTTTCCCTTTCACAGAAACCTTTTATTAGCAAGTGAATCGTAATTATCTACTTCGGGTTGTTTTAGACGAGTCCGCAGAATCGAGTTCCTTTCTGAATATATCATTTATAAAAGAAGAGTGGCAGATTATCTTCTCATGGTGCCACTAACCAACAAACACAGAAACTATTGAGGCTTAGAAATTTCCATATATATTAGAGCTACTTCTATTGATTGTTGTGAGTGATTTATGTAATAGTTCCCTTGTTTTTGTGGAGCCCGATGTGTTGATCGTTAGACGCGTATCTTGTCTACAAAGGTTCAAGAACACTATCCCACATGGTTTCAGAAAGACATTAATGCCTCTATAAAGGATTGCGATAGTCGAACACCTCGTCAACACCGGTCATTTCATCTCAACAAATTCCTCCTTCAAATTATTCTACAGAGTAAAGAATAACCTGTCAAAGGTAATACGTTTTCCTCTCTTTTGCACTACCGAAGCTATAGCTGTTCAGAGAGAGAAACTGGAGTTATGCATAAAAAAGAAAATTATTCAACCATTTCTCTTGTCATGGAAACAACCTTGTTAATTTTTATTTGCTTATCAAAACATTTTGTGACTCCCTTATTTCTTCCGAACTGTTTCGTAATATCACATTTTCCTTTGATTCTAGATACAACATCATTACAACGGATTCTTTAAATTATTTATTTCATGACGTAACTCCAGAACCCTTATTTAACTCACCTTGCACACTAATTATTATCATCAAACATGCTTATGATAACTCATCACTTTTCATACTACCCGCTTCTGTGAAGAAAACTGTACGTAAATGGGAAGGTATAGTGAAGGAAAATGAATTCGCAGAAAAGAGCCTTTCTCTTGAAATACTTGTCTTTTTTCGAAGTTCGCGCATGGGTTGATACCAGTTAGGGAATCATTGAAAGCCAGGGAGTACTGAAAAGATGTTTCCTTCGAGTTTGGGACTCATCGGCAGTACTCATCTGCGGCCAGGGTTCGAATCCAGGACCTTCTGGTCACAAGGCAAGCTCACAGACTATTAAGCCACTGGGTTGGAATATAATGGCCCATAAATTCTAACTTCTATCAATTTGGGCTTTCCTTCTAACGTGAAGGCCCTGGGTTCGAACCCCTCATGGGTAAGTACTACTAAAGAGTCACAAAATGGTAGGAATCATCTGACCACTACTCCTTCAGTGGCTCTCTAAATGATTTCGATTCGTGATGAAAACTGAAGTCACCTGTGTTTATCACCCAATTATAACTGTCGAAGCTGTGGAGTTTGCCGACACTAACGAAACGCAGTGTACCTTAATGTCAGTAGGATAAATCTGGTCAGTAACAACTCTGATACTGTTGTAGGTTTTTGTTTTTTGATTATAGCTTGATTCCACACTGTATTTTTGGTACAAGTATGGAATTTTCAACATGGATATCTGTAGCCCAAATTTTGCAGACTGACTGTTGATATCAGGTGTGCGTCGGCCGTCTATCGAACCTCGGACCATGTGCATGGTCGGAGAGCGTACTAACCGCTGTGCCACGGACGCACACTCAGATCACAGTATGTGATCTGCACGGTACCATAACAAGATAACCAAGTAGCTGGTCAGAAATCGGGTGATTTGAACTGACTCGGCTCTCTGAGCTGAGTCAAATCGGATACACTGCTGATAAGCTCAGTCTTAAAAGAATTAAACGGCCATCTGGTGTTTAGATTGCCTCATTCTGGCTGGCCAGTAAGCACTACTGGTTAATATGCACGGTATGCAACTACTCGTCTTAATCAATCAGTAGTATATACCTTTATACAGACCAGGAAAACAAATTTAATTATTTCCTCTTTTTTAATGAGATGATCAAATGACTGCTTATTTCTTTTTTATTATTCAGACTGCCATAAATCGCAAAAAGAAATTCAAACACACTACTTGATGCAAACATCTGATGTGTATTCAATTCACGTGTATTGTTTTAATCAAAAGTATAGTTTCTCAGACAGAAAAAAGGGACTGATGAGAGATTAAATTAGACAAAGTTTAAACTGATTGAAATTTCAGACATTTGACTTCAATTTGAAAGTTGAAATTCAGACGCGAATAAGCTAACAGCAGTTTTCTTTTTAGGAAGTATTTAGATTTATTTAGATTTTATTACTCCACGAAGTTTGAATTTTATTGGCACATTTTTTTGACGTTAGTCTTAGCTGCTATCCATAAAATCATATTAATATATGTGTAAAACGTGGGCACTGTGGTACTAAGTAATTCTATATTAGTTTGTTCATTAGATATATCACACAGTGAAGCAGTATTATTTACTGGGTAACGTTTCGGACAAAATTTATTGTTCATAATCCTATCAATTATAATCACATGACTTCGAAACTTGAGTTTTATAGTTTTCGTTGTTCTCTCCCATTTGTCGTCGTTGGGGTAGTAGAATTTCCTAGATGTCTGGGTGGACAGGTTTTGAATCATTCCTATTACTATGTGTTTCCAGTTGATTCTATCCGTTATCAATCTCTAAGACAAGAAGTGAGGCAAATAAAAGGAGCTTTGAAAACTTAATTTATTTTATATTCCTTGACGTTCCCTGCGGAACATAAGGCTTCAAGCTTGAGCTTCGAAGTTTCGGTAGCAGTGGTGTCTATTTTTACAGGATTGGGTTGCTAGCCTAATGACCACCCTTACCTCTTTACCAGTCTTATCACTGACTTATCGAAATAAAGGAATGCGTCGGCCGGCGATCGAACCCCGGACTGCATGCATGGTCTGCGAGCATTCTACCGCTGTGCCACCGAAACTTAATAAGTACCCTGGTAAATTAGTCAGCAAATATGTAAGTAAGTGTAAAAATAAATAATAATAGTTGTGATAGTCATAATAATAATAATAATATTAATGACGACATGCATATCAAACTTGCCCAGAATAGTGACAACACCAACAATAAGGAATCTAAATCATCAGTAGTAATTCCATACATGGAAGGAACCTCGGAAGCCTTACGCCAAATTCTTAACAAGACAAGAATAAAAATGTCATTCAAACCCAAAAACTCAATTAGAAACAAGCTTTGTCGGTTAAAGGATCTTGTGGAACCTTTAAAAAAACAATTTAGTTTATCAGATACAATGATGCGATTTGTTAACTCCCGTATTCTGCCTATAATTCTCTATTGCTCCCCCTTAGTCTTTCCTGGGCTATTGAAGAAAGACTATACCTTATTACGTAGGATGTTAAAGGTTGTCAGCAGGGTAAGCAGTTTACCACTTAGCCAGCTTGTTAACATTCTGGTGGACAGGCACATGGACTCATGTGAAAAATGGGCGAAGTCCATTTTATCTGACTCACAACACCCTCTACACTCACAACTCTCCCCATGTATCTCTTCAGGGAAAACAAGAAGTCTATATAGGAAACTATATGCCCGCACTAGTAAGTACAAAAACTCATCCATACCCTACCTAGCCCGTGTTCTGTGTGATAAAGAATGCATCAGGCATGAAACCTTTAACTTATTAATTAGTCACTAGAACCAATGAATCTCGTCTTTCCAACTCACATCATTTATGGGTACAACGTTTTCTCTCTTTTCCATTCTCTCTACCTTTTTTGTCTTTATTTTTTGTTAAGTGCTGTTTTTGTTTTTCTCTTCCTTGCAAACTCTAGTTAAAACATTCTTGTTGTTCTTTTACACTCTGTATATCTCGACCATTTTGCTATCGCTTACGCCAGTAAATATGCTAGTAGTATCTACTTTTGTAACACCTTCAAACATTTTAACTTTGGCTTTGCTACCGACATACTAATATGTTGTTTGAGATAATCTTTAATCTATGTAGAACTTTATTTATTGTTAAAGTAAAAACTGGATGCAATATTGTAGTAAAATGCTGAGAATTCCATTCTGTATCACAAGTACTGATTTGGAATAAAGCTTATATAATAATAATAATAATAATAAAAAAATGATTGTCAGGTCAGATGCATAGGTCTAAGTAGTAGAACAGGTGCAGTCAGACTAGCTGAGCATAAAAACTTAGCAAAATCTAGATTAGTTGTCCCGAATAAGATAAGAAGCCTAGAAAACAGTTCGGCTATACCACTGCATGCAGTTACACACAACCATACAATAGGCTGATGGGATAGGATGACAGTTTTAAAATCCAATGTCACAGGGTAGATGGAGAGATTGATAACAGAAGCTTTGTTTATCGAATCAACTGCAAATACATGTAATAGGAATGATTCAACACCTGTCCGCTTAGATATCTGGAAAATTTTACTACCCCAACGACGACAAATAGGAGGAGACAAAGAAAACTATAAAACTCAAGTTTCGAAGTCGTGTAATTACAACTGATATGATTGTAAACAATAAATTGTGATCGAAACTTCATTATCCAGTAAATAATACTGTTTCACAGGGTGATACATCTAAAAAACAAACTAATATGGCACCCATACAATCGTTTTACAAGACTGGAAAACCATTCCATTTTTCGTGAATATATTGATATGATGTTATTATCTTGATTGAAGAACTTTCTGATATCTGATTAATTGAAATTCCTTTGATATTTATAATAAAATAAAACAGTATTCTCTGACTTCAACTTCATTGTACCGATTTTCGTCTTGACAGTTTTAGTTTACGCTATTAGATTGTCAGTGTTGTATTGAACATTGTGGAGAATACTGAACTAATTGAACTTTGAACTTTATTTAAAGGGCTAGATCAGTTTCTTTTGTTTTCTTTTATTCACTATTTCTAATCCCCCAACTCCATTAAAGTGTCATGTTCCTCCATGTTACTATCCATGCTCTCCAGTGGTAAACATCCAGTTGGGCGTAGCTTCGAGAGTTATTTGGTGAAGATCGTGTGAGGAAGAAGTGAAAACTTAAGAGCAATCGCGAAGCAAGCCAAGGAAGCCTATAGATCACAAGGGGAAATGGAGGTGTGCTTTTGACGCCCTATGCTTCACTCGGAACCTAAGGGAATAATAATAATAAATTGAACTGCTCAACTTCTGTGCAAAATTCAATGTTGAAATTAATCCAATCAGTTTCCTTATATACGGTTAGTTTTTGCTTATTTTGACTTCAAGTGATTCGAATTTTCCCATTAGAATTACAAGGTAATATTAAAACAGTTCTGCTTCTCTTGTGATTTCTCTTCGAAATGTGACGTTTCAGAATTAAAGAAATCATATCCTTGACTGTAAAGTAACAGAAGAATAGTATTCTTAGACTGACTTTCTAAATTTTCCCATAAAGAAGCGTAAAGCTTTAACAGTGATAAACCTGTCATAGCAATCATAATCTCAGTAGCAAATGCATTCATTATCTTACTGAAACCATTTGAAAATGTTTCCAGTTGTTCCTTTTACTGATTTAACAGTTTTATGGGTTGGTTTGTAGAGATCTGATTCGTTTCGAGTTCGATGATGAGCTGAAATCAGTTAGAGAACCATCGGGAAACCACTAGGGCGTACTGGATAGCTCTTTCATCCTAGTTTACAGCTCTTCAACTGTATCCACCCATCATGTTCTAGTTACAAGAAAAGCTGGTCAACAGTTTAGCCATTTCAGAGTCAATCCAATGCATATGAATTCCAACTTTTGACAATTAATGATTTTACCAAGACCACCAACCAATATTATCGGTGAGTGTTTTACCTCACTCCTGACCGGGCGGACTCCAATCATCACACTTTCTCAAAAAAGCTGCATGCAACTTCATCTTGTAGCCAGTCAGTAGCAAGCGCAAGATAATAAACTGCCAGAAGCAGTCCAGTGTAAGTATACTTCTATGCCTGTACATGTACAAACGAAATTGTCAAAAAGACCTCTCTATGCTGAACAGTCTTTTTCCACCACACAGTGATTGTTTCTGGATCTTGTAAATTAAAACAGAAATATTTTCATTGATGTATAAAGTTATAGGAATGGTGACCAAGGAATAATGGTGATCCACTCTAAACCTCTGAAGCTGACTATTTTCATACATTTATTCCCTTGATGAATTTGAGTAAAGAAAGAACAACAGTTTTGCTGAATAAAATGGTACCATCATTCATTTCGTTGGCCTCTCATCAGCTCAGCTGCTTACGGCCCAAAGTCATTATTAGTTATATCGACAGAAACAATTTTAACATACCTGCACAGAGTTCATTTCTAAACAAAAATCAATCAATCAATATACGCATACAGTAATAATATGTATACATAATATTAAACACTATTCCGAACAATAATGATCATACATAATGGAAACTTTTGGTATTACGTAATCAGATGAAAGAGAGGTGAAAACATCCAGTTACCAGACAGGGCAAAGAAACACTGATAACTGTTTCTTTCTGAACGCATAAATCAGGTTTCAGGTGCTTGATGGAGATGGCTTCAGGAAACTTGAGGAGAATTCAACTCTTCTGCTTATTGATCTAGAGACGTCCACCTCATGACCCGTGTCAAGAAGATGCCTGGCAATGGCACTGTTTAAAGCATTTTTTTCCCTTTAGACATAAGCTTTTCGGCAAATGTTCAGGATATGTTCGTAGATATGCCCTTCTTTCTGTTCCTCCAATGTAACTGCTCCCGCAGATACATGTAAATTTGTATTTACAGTTGGAGTTAATATGACAAGGATATCTATCGATTTTGACTGCACCAAAGAGGAGGTTATTCGATAAATGGGAAAGAACTTAGTTGCAGGAGAGGCTCTGGCTAGTGACGTACTCAGTCTTCCGTTGACCACTGCTGTAATCAAGTTTAATGTAAATTGGCTTCTTCTTCACTGTGATTTGTTTGACATTTGAGACTTCAGATCTTCCGTACTTGTTGTCAATAGGCAAAAGAGTTGAATTCTCCTCAAGTTTCCTGAAGCCATCTCCATCAAGCACCTGAAACCTGATTTATGCGTTCAGAAAGAAACAGTTATCAGTGTTTCTTTGCCCTGTCTGGTAACTGGATGTTTTCACCTCTCTTTCATCTGATTACGTAATACCAAAAGTTTCCATTATGTATGATCATTATTGTTCGGAATAGTGTTTAATATTATGTATACATATTATTACTGTATGCGTATATTGATTGATTGATTTTTGTTTAGAAATGAACTCTGTGCAGGTATGTTAAAATTGTTTCTGTCGATATAACTAATAATGACTTTGGGCCGTAAGCAGCTGAGCTGATGAGAGGCCAACGAAATGAATGATGGTACCATTTTATTCTGCAAAACTCTTGTTCTAGTTGAATATTTTATTTGTCATTTGGGTGACCGTTTTTCCGGAATTTCATATTATGCTTTGGTCAAGTATAAACTTATAAATAATGTTTCAAACATGATGTACGTTTTCATTGGATATCAGAGTAATGATACAACTTTCGGACTTAGTTTTTTTTTAAATACTGATTGTGTCTTGTCGCCCTCTGATTTTAGTATAGAATACTAGGATTAGACATTAAAAGAATTATCATTTCGATGAAAGATGATAAGAGAAGGGATGTTCACTTGCTTACAGATTAACTATCTTAAATTTTAATGATATCTATACGATTATCTGCAGATTTATACATGGAAGTTGAAATTTTTTCTCTTCCTGTGATTCACCATTCTACAAAACATCCCTGATGTGGATCATTTGGATTACTGGGACAGCACTGTCATCATTGTTGAGGGCATACGCCACTAGTGACTGATGATATGACCATAAAAGCAGTAATTCTATATAAATTTATTTGATTTGCCGCATGATGACACGATATTATTACCTGGAAGACGCTTCGAAAACAATTTATTATTAATAATCATGTCAGTTTAATCACACGGTTTCATGAATTTGATTTATTTATGCCTTTCCTCTCGTTCTCTTTTCTCCTTGTTGCTTGTTGCCACTTTCCGTATCTCTGGTATAGGCGTTGCGTCATTTCGATGGCAAGTGTTCGTAAAAAGATATTTTACCAAGAACTATGTGATGAATGTAAGGTAAGTGACATAGGTCAAACTAGTAGATGGAGATGAATTATATCTCTTATTCTACTATGGTCTTAACTTCTCCTTCCCTGTAAAAGTTTCATTTTTTCAAGTATTGGTTTTGTAGGGATTTTGTTTGATTGAATGGAGGATTTCATCATGAGCTAACATCACTTACAGAACCACTGGAAAACCTGAAGGTAGTACTGGACAACCAACTGTTTCATCCTAGTTCGGAACTCCTCATCAGTACACACCCATCACCAAGGTGAGAACCCAGGACCTTCGGGTTACAAGGCGAGCTCGTAGACGACTCAGCCACCGGGACCCGATCCAGTGACTGGTCAATGAATTCTAACTTCTTCTAAATCACGACATAGCGCAACCATTTCGCAATATCTTCTTCGATGAGTTACTGCCTCACGTTCAACCTGTTGTACCTTACTGGTCACGGCTACCCACTAATACCTCACGTCACTGCCTGAATAGGGCCAGTCGCTAGTGAGCATCAGATTAATTTTCAAGTATTAGTTTTGTAGAGGTTTTGTTTGACTAGATGGAGGATTTCATCATGAGCTGACATCACTCAGAGAACCACTGGAAAACCCTGATTTTACTCTATTAACTAATTCACTATTATCATTCTCATGTATTCCTTTAGTACATTTTCACACCCTCTTCACACTTGTTTAATTGACACTCAACTACCTTTTTCTCACTAAATAGAAATTTTAACCCTATCAAGTTTTTAACCCTTTCTTCCTTTGTGCCAGTGAGTATTACGTAATTTACAACTTTTATTCTTACTTCTGAAGCTACTTTAAGTAATTATGTCAATAATATCCCTCCCATTATTCGGTAATGGACCACTATACATTTCTGGTAAATATAAATACAACTGTACAGCCTCCGAAGATGATTTTCTCGATAAGGAAAATTTTCTTCGCTGAATTGTCTCTTATTTTCTTCATGACTCAATGGGTATTTTCGGTGATTTGAAGCTAGTCAATTAGATCATCGGAACATTAAAACTTAGCTAAACTTAGAATGATTGACCCTATTAAGTTAAATAACCTAGAAAAAGTAGCTCCAACATTTCAATGAATTCACTTGCATGTAATCAAACAATAAGGTAAGATAGAGTGAAAGTATGAAAAACCATTACAGTTAGGTGGAGAGAGAGAGGTAAATCACTGAATCTTTAATTCAATTTTCGATTTCACTGTTGACTGATTGGACCGAAGTGCACAGTCTCAGGTTGACATGTCGGCTTCTTGTTCAGATGATTCGACGATGTCTGGGCATGTAATTAGAAGTTAACTGGTGGATGGCGACTAGCAATGGAATCTAGTCCCGTATGAGACTAGTCAGCTGGATGCGCCTGCATTCTTCAGTGAGTGATGATATTCCCATCGAAAACAAAACGCATATCCTGGACTCCACTGCTAGTCCCCATCCACCTATTAACTTCTAATTACATTGAATCTTTGTTCATAGAATCAAGACCGAACATGTGCAAACGAAACGATGCAACACCAATATTAGAGATATGAAAAATTTTAGTAAAAAATAAGAGGGAGAAAGAAAAGTATTTATAAAGCGATGAGAAATATGTACAAATGTATCAATATGATTATGAGCAATAATTAGTGCTCGAAATATCATGCAGTCATTAATACTGCATTACCGTGTGATATCTGAAATAAACTCATCTAATGTGGAATTACATTCTACCGCTATGACTAAGTTCTCACCTATTTATAAGTGGCAATACTGCACCAAAAATATCATCATTGAACAATCCTACATCAGTCTACAGTACATGACATAATTTCTTTTTCTTTTAACTATGAAACTGCATTCTACCACAGTTCTCAAGTACTACTCTTAATTCTTGGAAGTCCGCCTTTCCAGATAGGTGTCAGTATGCACAAAACTTCTGTGTAAGTCATCTGACTGCCTTACTTATTAGTAAAACGTCTGTCTTTTAACACACCTGTGATTCGATTTTACAATGCAGACGTTTTTTTCAACCAAGACTCTTCCACTTTTTCTTTCAGTTATTTAGTTCACTTCAGGAAAGGCAAATCATGTTCTGACCAAATTGCAACTCTACGCATCATCATCACAGAACAAAGCTTGGAATGGCGATCAAACCTCTACCTCAACTTTATAGACTTTGAGAAGGCCGTCGACAGACAGCGTTGATTGTGAAGTAATTTGGAAACTACTCGAGTACTACTGCGTACAGGGCCCCAAATATTCATCAACCTTATTCAACAGCTATACGACAGCAGCACATGTCAAGTCATCCACAACGGAAAACTCAGTAAGGCGTTTGGAGTAAACACAGGAGTCAGACAAGGCTGCCTGCCTATTATCACCAATGATATTCCTAATTGTCGTGGACTGACTGGATTATGAGTCAGACAGTGGGAAACGAGCAGCAGACGGGGATATCCTGGACTGACGTGAAGAACCTAGAAGACCTGGATTTCGCGGATGATTTATGTTTGATGTCACATACAATCGAAGACTTACAAGCGAAAACCGACAAACTGGTCGAAGAAGCAGCCAGTGAAGAGAGGACTCTAGGTAAACATAGACAAGACGGAGGTTATGAAAATAACCAACCAACAACAGCAACAACATCCAACGTCAATCACCATCAACGGGAGGGATTTGAAAGAGGTTACTTCATTCACTTCTCTAGCATTGAGCATTGTCTCAACTACAGGAGGAACGGACGACGATGTTAAATCGAGCGAGAATCGGGAAGGCGAGAAACACATTCATCAACCTGAAACCAATCTGGAAATCTTCGTCACTCAGCATCAACAACAAAATTCGGTCGGATTTTCAATACAAACGTCAGGTCAGAAACTTGGTGGGCGGGTCACAAAGAATATTTCCAACAGGCTATTTCAGACCTTCATCAACAACTGTCTTCGCTCTACACTGAAGATCAGATGGCCGGGCCGGAAAGAATCACCAATAAGAAACTATGGGACCAAACAAAACAAGAACCAATCGCCAACCAACAAATATGCAGGAAAAGTGGAGATGGATGGATTGGACACTCGTTGAGGAGGCCGCTGGGTGACATCGCGCGCGAGTTAGGCCATTGCTGGAGTGAAACCAGGCCGAAAGGAAAGCGGTGAGTGAGTCGTCACTGCAAGGGTGACATGGAGGAGATCGTGTGAAGAGGAGTTGAAAGAGTATGGACTAACGTGGGTGCAGGTGAAAAGTACAGCAAAAGCAAGACAGAAGCAAGTGGAGACGTGCAGTTGAAATCCTATGTTCCACAAGGAACGCAAGGGAACAATAATACTAATAATAATTTAGTTCAGTAACCTTGGTTACTGCTTTTTAATCTACTGAAATAAGTAGTATATCATTCAACCTTTGATTGAAAAGTTTTCAATTTGTTATTTTGTAAATCCCTAAAGTCTACCTTCAGCTATAATCATTGAACATTGAAATAATTTGTTTAATTGAAACAATTTCATGCATGGAGTAGAAACACTTGAATGAAAACTTGTTTTAAGTGTGATTCGTAAAAACAAGCAGGTTTCTTTTCAGGTTTATATATATATATATATATATATATATATATATATTACAGGCTGACGACATTAATGATAATAATAACAATAGTAATAATAATCATAATAAAATTAAGTCGTAACACTAATATTATTATGAATTTCTCACGAGTACAAAAGTACTTTTAAATAGTTGTATTAATCAAAATGCCGGGGAGTGAAGCTGCTTCAGTTTAAATTCAACTTTATGCAACACTCAGATAGCGATGGGATCATTGAAAATTGAAATTGTTAAATTAATTATTTCATACACACATATATATATACATATGGAAATATGTACATAATTATTTTTGTTTTGTTTTTTTTTGTTACTTCTTTTCGAGGAGAAGACGTATTTCCCACAATGGTATAATACTAAATAATATTTATGGTATTTACAATAACAGCATATGTCATCATCACTATCATTTCTGCCATAATTCCTTAGAATAATACAAAGTAAGCGCTTGTAGTCACAAGATATAATTAATTAGTTCAACTAAGTATGTATAACAATATTTCACTTGTAAACACACAGACCCACACACAAACAAACAGTGAAACAGTAAATTCCACGTGGTCACTGATGTTACGAAGGTAGAACAGAGAGAGAGAGACTGAAGAAGAAGAAGAAGATGGGGAACATACGAAAGTGATTTGGTCCACTCTTAAACAAATGAAGCAAACAGTAAATTTTATGATACTGTTATTGTTGTGGTTTTTTGTTGTTATTCCAAAATGGTTGTAAAATGTAAGTGAAACGTGTGCTGACCAAAATCAGTCGACATAGTGTGGTCTGAACGCAGGAAACTGATCTTCGTTTTCAACTGTATAGCTGACTGAAAAACTTCTTTGACCTATTAACAGTCATAAAGTGCTTGCCCAACAGAAAAATAGCAGCCATTTCCAATAATCATAGTATATATCAAAGTGCGACATGCTACTAGTAGATTTATCAGTAGTATACATATAACGAGACGTCCATCAGCATAAAAACATCAAATAGCAAGGAGATGCATCTGTTTTCAGAGAAGGTAAATGATACAACGTTGAGGAGATACACTGAAGAAATGAAAGGAACACCAAGAAACACAACATGAAGTCCAGAAGTACCAAAACACGAGGATGTATGCAGATTGTGCGTTGACGATAAGTTATGCATAATTTGGATATTCAGAGATTTGACATCAGCCTGCTGCACCCTACTGGTCACGGGGTTCTAGAGGGTACAGGAGGTTGGAGATGAGGCAGTAACTCACAGAAGAAAACATTACGAAGTGGTCGCGCTATGTTGTGAATTGGCAGAAGTTAGAATTTATGGACTGGTCTCTGGGTAGGGTCTCAGGGTTCAATGGTCTACGAGCTCGCCTTGTAACCAGAAGGTCCTGGGTTAGAACCCCAGTTGAGGCGTGCTGATGATGGGTCTCTAACTAAGTTAACGAAACAGCTGTCCAGTACTCTTAGTTGGTTTTCCAACGGATACTGCTTCCAGTGGTTCTCTAACTAATGTCAGCTAATGATAAAATCCTCCATCCAATCAAACGAAATCCCTAAAAATCAATACCATATAGAGATACCAATTTCCATTTTCTTCATCTTCCACGGTTTGAAAATTTTAAAATTACCTCAACAACTCCGTTAGACAGCTGTACAGATCAAATTACTTCTCAAATACAGAACAAGTACTGAGAATAAAGAAGAATATTATTCCCAACAAGGTGGGATGAAAACTCTGTCAGCAAAAATCACACACAAAACAATTCCTTAAGACAGTCCAAGGCCTTAATGACCTTGGTTCACTCAAACAAAATCTCAGTCCCAAAACAACGCATTGTCAATGTATTGCACATCCATGAAGAGAAACATTAAAATTGGAGAGTAAACAGGAACAAAGACAGATAACAAGGACTAAGCAAACAGATGATATGGAGACGTTGGGATAATGGTAGACAGTCCAGAACGAAAATAGAAAATAATTACAAATTTCTGTAAGTGTAGAACTTGGACACTGTAGTAGTAGAATGTAATTCCATATTAGATAAGTTATGTTTATTTCAATAATCATATAGTCGTATCAACAACTAGATGACATTTCAAGTATAAATTATTGACCGTAATCATATAAATAACGAAAATAAAATAGAACTCAAAGCCTTTGTAACACTGTCGTGTAAAGAAGGGACTTCAGAAGCCTTACCTAGAATTCTCAATGATGCTGGAATCAGGGTAGAGTTTAAACCAAACAACTCTGAGATAAAGTTTTTCAGCTTAAGGGCTCAAAAGATCCGATTAAGAAAAATAATATAATTTACTAAATAACATGTAATGACTGTCAGTGAGGTCAATTATGTAGATCAACCTAGTAGATCGAGGTCAACTGGATTACTGGAATATAAAAATTTAGTTATACCTAGAATAACTGACCCTGCTAAGTTAATAACCTAGAAAAAAGATCAGCCACTACACTGCATTGCATGCGCTTGTATGTAATCACACAACAGTTTGGGTGCGACTGGGTGAGAGTATTAAAAATTAATATTATATTTAGGTGGAAAGAGAGAGAGGTTAATCACTGAAGCTTTGTTTATCGATTCAACACTGCACATGTGCAATATGAATTACACAACGCCTCTTCCGAAGATATGGGAAGTGGCAATAAACAACAAAAGGAGGTTGGAGAGACAGAAAGAGAGCAAATATATATAAGAAAAATTGTGAAAACTTGTGACTAAATTTATATGATTATGAGTGACAATAATTTATGCTCTAAACCTTGTCAATTGGTTGTTAATACTATATCAATCACTGTGTGATTATTGAAATAAACTTATCTAATATGGAATTACAAATTTTCAATTGCTCGTTTATAGGGATTCGATTTGTTACAGGATTTCATCATGAGCTGATATTGGTTAGAGAACCATTGAAAAGCCTGGGAGTACTGGACAGCTGTTTCGTCCTAGTTTGGGTCTTCTCATCAGTACGCGCCCACCGGGGTTCGAACCCAGGGCCTTCTGGTTACAAGGCGAGCTCATATACCGGATACTCACTAGCGCCTTGCCCTATTCAGATAGGTAGTTATCTGGGTTTCCGGTGGGAAGTCGTGAGCAGTAGGGTATAGCAGGTCGGGTGTGAGGACAAATGCTCGCCGAAGACATTGGCTAGCGGTCTCGCTAGGTAGTGAAGCGGCAGAAGTTGAAATTCATGTGCTGGCCGTTGGATCGGGTCCCAGTGGCTTAATGGTCAGCGAGCTAGCTCGCCTTACAACCAGAAGGTCCTGACTATTCACAAACTAAGGATACTAGATAAGTTTTTGTCAGCCTTAATATACTACATTCTTATGAATATACAAGAATAATTAGATAGTTTGTTTTGTATTCAAATAGTCTATTTTTATCTTTGTTGAATTTGACATTTTTCCCCTCTCATTGTGTTCGTGTGTGTGTCTCTCTCACACACACACACTCTGTGTCTCTCCACTTCATCTTTCACATAACAATCTGTTTTGAACACAAAAGTGTAGTTGTACTATTTATACTTCACTTTCACCACCACCATCATCATTATCATCATCGTCGTCATCATCATCACATAATCATGATTAATTTCTTTTTCTATTACACTGAAAGAAAAACAAAACACGAGGGAAAAAAAGACAACAAAAAACAAAAAACTAATCTTATTTTAACTAATTCTTCTGCTTCTTCGTTTTTTTTTTGGTTGTATGAAAACAATAAACAGTTGTAAATACATTAGACAAATGGTAAAAGAATTAAAGTGTGTAGAGACAGAAGTTAAACTTTTTGCTTTCTAAGTTAGTTTTGCACTGTTCGTTGATTTATTTCCCTGTAATGTTGGAGAGAAATGTTTAGCCACTGGCTTCTAGTATGACGTTTGAAGATTAACATGATGTTATTTGGTGGGTGGTGACTAGCAGTGGAATTCAAGAGGCTTAGTTCATCCTATCTGGAAGTTGCTAGCATCCTTGGATTTCCAGCACACACATGAAGTCTGTCCCTCTATATAGGTCAGAAACTTTCACTGTGTGTCGCCCATAAAATGGATTTCCAACAAGTTATAGACTTTTATCAACAGTTGACTTCACCAGCTCCGTATTGAAGATCAAATGGCCGACTGGCCGGCCAGAAAGAATTAACAACTAGAAACTCTAGCTGGCAACGAATGAACCAAGAGCCGATTGCTCGACAAATATGCGGAAGAAAGTGGGGATGGATTGGGCATTCGCCAACAGACTGTTGAATGGCATTACCCACAATGCAGGCCATCGCTCGAGTGAAATCCCAATTGGAAGCGACAAATAGGTCGGCAGTGCGACGGTGACACAGAGAGATTATGGGTAGTCGTTGATCCAGCTGAAGAGATCAGAGGCAAATAGAGGAAAGTGGAGGTGTGTTTTTAAGCTCTGTGTTCCACTTGGAACCCAAGGGAATAACAATATAATAAAAAAAATAGCATCCTCGTTGCACAACTGGTGAATCTCGTAACCCGTTGGCCTAGTAGATGACAATTTGGTGTTTGAAACTATGCATGCAGAATTCAAGTTACAGTGAGAACAAATTCAATCACAGGGGATATGAGTACATCCAGTTGGCTAGTCCCGAATAAAACGAATTGAGCGTCCTGGATTCCATTGCGTTGGTGGCACAGTGGTTAAGACTCTCGCCGACCATGTACATGGTCCAGGTTTCGATCCCCTACCGACGCACACCTCATATCTATGGTTGGCCTGCAAAATTTGGGCTACCGGTATCACATGCTGAAAATTCCATACCTCTACCAAAAAATACAGTGTGGAATCAAGCTGTAATCAAAAAAAATAGTCACTATCAATAAGAAAATGACGGCTGAATTAGTTATTACAGCATGATTCGTATGTATATAATAAAAAGCCAGTAAATCACGTTTTCACTGAACACTCTAGATGTTACGACGGCAAACCTGCTTTGTTAACTGTGAAGCCCTGATTTATACATTCATTATTACGATAATCTGATTGGACAGTTTTTAATCCGTTTATTTACTTCATGTTTGATCACGATTGAGGTAAGTTACAGAACCACAGGGAACCAGGGGCTACTGGATAGCTGTTTCGTCCTCGTCTGGATCTCTTCATCAGTACGCACCCACAGGGGTTCATTTATTAATGGCTTAATCTCCTGAAGGATTCCAGCGTCATACAACCAAACAGATATATCTATTTATTTGTAGCTGAAATTCCTGATACCCTGTTAAGTATGATAAACAGTGTGTTCTGTCTAATGAACCTCGTCACGGTTGTTGTTGGGGTGGTGGTGGTTTTGACCATCACCGTTTTTCCAGTGTGACTTTTCTGCTTATATCATTATGGGGGATATTTTCAAGTCATTAGTTGGTTATAGTATTGTGTTTAGAGGGGGATCTTAGTCAAGTTTGACGATAACCGAAAATCAGTAACACTGCGTCATAGTAATAGGTGAAAATCCTTATAGTATCTATGATAAGGCTTACACCTGTAAAATAAGATGGTGCTACAAAAATGTTTTGTACCTCCTCCTAATAAGAAACTAGACGCCTAGTTACCTGGATATTTTCGAAGTCTCATTAGCCCATCGCTTCAAAACCGATGACTTTATCCACTAGGCCGTACAGACAAACACATCTTATGCAAACAGATTTTATATCTTCACATTTGCTATTTTACGTTCATACATCTCGACTCACTAGGAAGAAGGTACAACCGGCTGATAAGACCTAGATAAGACAAAACGCGAGTCCTGATACTGCTGTTGGTCATCAATAAAACAATTAATTCACACTCCATTATGGATAAGATTTTATTTTTGATCAATCACACAGTGTTACACAGTAATATTAACTGATAACGTTTCGAATACAATTTATTACTGCTCATAATCATATCAAGTCACTCACACAACTTTCTTGTTTCATTTATATGCATGATTGTAATTGATTAGACATTTGAATAAAAACCAATATAAGATAGAGTACATTCGGGAATAATGTTAGTATTATCAATAAAATACATTAAGATGAGATATAAGATGTTTTTAACAGTAAAAATAAGTAACTTGTTAGAATGTTATAATGTGCATTGAAATACACTTTAACATTACTCATCGATCTCTGATTTGACTGGTAATAAAATCTTCCATATCTCTTGTATCTGCGTTGAGTCACCTGTATTGCATGTGTTGGGTTGGGTGTAGACTCGATGAATCAGCATTCAGTGATCAGCCTCTCCCTCTCTGCACCTACCCATAATACTTTTTAGAATTTTGACTCTGTCCCACCCTATTGTAACAACAGAAGACAAGGGCTGGCAACAGATCGTTTCATTATGAAAATCAACACGTATTTATATATATTTCACATACATTATTACAGCTTATGCAAGTAGACAAGCGCAGTCATCTGATTGGTTGTTTATCAGAAGTTAGGCAGACAAACGCAGGCTTCTGATTGGTTGTTTCGGGATTCCTCGACAAATAGTTCTCTATCTGCGAATCATATTTTGCCACGTTAACTTTGCTGTGATTGGTTGTTGAATCAGCCTTGCTCATATTTTCTCACGGCCTGCTCTCACCACACTATTATGTGGTTGTGTGTTAAACCATACAACGCGATTGCTGAGTTTTTTCCTACATTCCTTATCTTCGTGGAATCAATCATTCTAAACTTAGCTAAATTCTTATATTCTGATAATCGCACTACTCCTGATCTACTAGTTTGACCTATGTAGTTGACTTAACTCACTCACAGTCATTGCAAGGTATTTTGTAAATAATATTATTTTGTTTAATTGGGTTCACCGGGTCCTTTAGCCTACAGAGCTCGTTCTTTCTGAGTGAGTTTGTAGGTTTGAATGCCACCCTAATTCCTGCTTTATTGAGAATCCTACGTATATTATAATATAATAATAAATATTATTATATAATATGATATATATATATATATATATTACTTTCGAATGTACTTTGTCTTATATTGGTTACTATTCAAATGTCTAATCATCAATTTTTACTCATGCATATATATGAAGCAAGAAAGTTGTGTGAGTACTTTGATATGATTATGAGCGGTAATAAATTGTGTTCGAAACGTTGTCATCAGTTAATATTACTGAACAACACTGCGTGACTTATCAAATTTATCTATAATGGAGTTATACTCTACCACAGTGTCCAAGTTTTATACTTATATCAATTAATTCATACTTTAGTAATCCTGGTAATTACGAGCCACCAGTTCAAAGAGTCTACATCCAAAAATGAGGCTGGATCAATTTGATCCAGTTTATTTATCAACAAGAATTCACAAAACATGATATTTTCATTTTCTGACTTGAAAATCATCTTCATAAAAGCATTCATGTAGTTGACACGCCGCATACACATTAAATGTATTAGCTACCACCCATAGTGAATGTTTTACATGTCAGCTTGTAGACTAGCTTGTCGCCAGTTAGCCGTAATACTGTTTTGAACATTACAGAATAGAGAAATTTGACCAGTTATTCGACTGGATTACATGATTTCAAGTAAACAAGTATGCAGTTGTATCCCGATACTTCAAAATAATGTCCAAGTTTTACTTTGAAATGCATTTATACTTCTTGTTTTCCTTATCATCTGATATCTATTTCATCAGCAGTGTAATTCCTACATCTTATCATTCGGTTTTTCATCTACAATATGAACGATAATATATCAAAAAGTAAATTCAACGGATAAACCTATTCAGCCTACTAAAAGATACTCTGAATATACTTATAAATTATTTATATATTTTCATGGAATGCTTGTAGGTATGTCAGGCTGCCCAAACTGCCCCTTAATCAGTTGCCGATCAGTGTCTGTACGTATGGTATGTGCTTTACGCCGTCTAAGTGCAAAGTACTGTTAAAAGATAGGCAGGAGCTTGTAGCTGCATTCACTATGGCAGGTGAACCGCTTGAAGTTGTTGATAAGTTTGTGTATCAGGATAGTTGTGTGAGTACTGTCGGATGAGATTTCCAGCCGTATAATGAAGGCTAGGGCGGCATACATCAAATTGAGCCACTTCTAGCACCGTCGAGACGTTAGCTTGGCAGTTAATGTCGGGTATACAATGCTTCGGTGTGTGCTGCGCTCTCTACGCCTGTGAAACTTGCCCCCCCCCCGAGCTGAGGATGTGCGGCGGCTCTGCGTATTCGATCACCGTTGTCTCCGCAGTATTGCTTGCGTTCAATGGTATAGTCGTGTGAGTAATTCTGAGGCCCAGCGGGTTGTGTTTGAACACACTGGAGATCACCATTCATTGAGTGTTGTCATCTGGAAACACCAGGTTCGGTGACTGGGATATGTGCTGCGAATATCATCCAAGAGACTTCCGTACAGGTCTCTGATCGCTAGTCCTGGATCGGGATGGAAAAAAACAGAGAGTTGGTCAGCTCATGACGTGGCGTCATGGGATGAAGGATATTTATGTTGGGTTAGCATCGACTGGTGCGTCACTACTCCCTGGTTGGAGTGCGAGAGAGATCGCTCGAACCAGTGGCTCAAAACGTTATCGCAATCAATGGCGAACGTGCTACAATTTCCTTCTTTCCTCCCTTTCGATGATATTTGGTGAATGCTGTTTGAACTTGTTAAATATAACTGTTTTCCTTCCAGATGAGGTACTTTATCCGTTCTCTACCTACATTTTTACTTTTAATCTATGTTATTTCATCATTACTGCACATCTTCTTAGTACCACATTGTACTAAGTTTTTTTGCGTTTAAATAAATAAAAATAATTTATGGGATGCTTTCAGATAACAAGTATTCAAATATTCTCTGAAGAAAATCTATTTTTAAATTCATTGAAGATACTCATTAAAAATTTCAAAGACTGATTAATGAACCTAATTTCTAATGCTCGGCGACATCACACCAACCAGTATAGCTAAGTAAAGGTTTTATTAAAGCCATCAACAAGTTTTCTGTCTCCCGTGTGAAGTGGTATAATAAGGTGAGCAATATTGAGGTTAGGCATAGGTCGACTGCTAGGTAGATGGGAGGGAAAATCAATCGACGAGGCTGTGAAATTACACCGATTGAGATGGTTCGATTGTGTGTTACGTATGCCTAGCCATCGCCTTCCTCGATGACAGGCAGTGTTAGCTGGCATAGGCTGTATCAGGTTGGAAAAGTGGTGGTCGAACCAAGACATGGCTTTACCACTCAACTGAATCCATAACAGCTAGTTTAAGCCAGCCATCCCCACTTAGGGAGGTATAGACATCCTGGTTGGGGTCCTCGAGATGGTAGGAAACAATGAAGGCTGGAGACAATAGGTGTTATGATTCGAAATCATCGTTCTCAATAGCGCAGATGCATTTATAATAACAAATAAAATTCTATTGTTCTTCCATACTACTATTCTTTTCCTCTCACTCACACTTCTGTTTATTATCTCCCTTTTAAATTTCTCTTCTCTTGTTTTGTGTACTACAAGGAGGGAGTGTGGCAACCCGAACTAGTGCACACCTGTGCAAAGTTCTACGTTGAAACCAGTCAGTCAGTCAGTTAAATTTATTACGTACCTGGAGACATTTCACAGTATTCATTACCATATCAAACTAATTTCAAAACTCTGACGCATTGTTGGCTGGTGAATAGACAGTATGACTTAGCTGTATACAACTAGGTAAGTTCACTGTCGAATTTCCGATTACCAATCGTCCATCTTGGTTAGGCAAAAGAACGAATAATGCCATATGTAGTTCAATATTAGCTCATCACATCGATACAGGACATCAAGTCAACACTAACAGAGCCTTTATTATTGTATTTCACACAACCTTTTGTATGCTCTACAAGTATGACTTTTACGTACAGCAAGGGAAATCTGAATTCATCTGAACAAGCCAAACCTGTGTGTTGTGGCCGTTTACGTAATATGAAATGACTCATCCTTAGTTTTGTAACTATCGTATGACATTGTCGGTTTTATTATGATTACTCATCTAGCTAATTCAGTTAATCTACATGTGTCTTGTTATTTTTACTCAACTCTTTCATCTATTCTTCATAGTCATTATTATTTTACAAATTACTGATGATGTAATACCTTGTTGAAAATCTCATACAGCAGCTACATGATAATATCACATATCGTATCGAGTGATTGAAAAGTGAAAAACTCAGTGACACATTTGAAATGAAGACAGGAATAAGACAAGGCTACCACCTACCATGACTAATGGTATTCTCGCTTGTGCTGCACTGGATTATGTGGCAGATAGTAGGGAGTGGGAACACAGGAATACGCTAGACCGATAGGAATCTAGAAGATATGAACTTCGTGGACGATTTATGTCTAATGTTAGACAAACTCAAAGATCTACAAGTGACAATCAATAAAGTTGGCGGAATAAACACCAAAGACATGCCTATCAAGTGAACATAGAGAAGACAGAGGTGATGAAGTTAATCAACCGACAACAACAACAACAAACAGTACCAATCACTGTCAACGGGATAAATTTGAAAGAGGTCACACGTCTTTCACTTTTCTCGATAGTATCGTTCCAACTATAGGTGACACGGGGAATATGTTAAAGCAAGGATACGAAAGTGAAAAAAAAACTTCGTTAATCTCAACGTAAACTGGAAATCAACAATACTCAGTAAAAAGAACACGATTTTGATTTTCAATACTAATGCCAAGTCATTTCTTCTTTATGGTTTAGAACGACTGGTTGGTCTATCACCAAAAGCACTTCAAATAAGCTTCAGACTTTTACACTAACAGCTGCCTTCGCATGCTCAGAACTGGAGATTAGACGGCCATTATGAAAGGATTGGCAACAATGAACTCCAGGTCAAAAAAAGTACAAATCCATTGGACACATGATAAAAAGTCGACTGAATGACAACTCGAGCTAGACTGCTGAGTAGAACTCAATGGAAAACGAATAACTGGGCATCAGACTGTGACATAGAGGTCATGTGAATAACATATGAAAGTTAATGGTTAATCGCGGAACCAGCTATACATATATATATATATATATATATATATATATATCGTGAAAAGAAACCGACAGAAAATGAATAATCCATATTCCTCGACGAATATGCTCTATTCCCCAGTGCAAAAAGTGCGTTCTCAATGATTAAAATGCGCAATCACATTTCGGTTCAGTAAAAGATTTACATATGACCAACTTCACGTTAAACAGTTTGAAAAAATTAGGCACAAGGTACATGATATTCAATAAAATAAGGGTTTTTGTATTTCCCCAATGAATGAAAAACAAAGCGATATTGTTTTCACTGACGTTTTGCTATTTAATGCTGCCGCTAACAGCTTTATCAAAGTAGTACTACTAAACCAGAATTTACAGTCTCTCAGCTTATATATAACAACTTAATCATCGTCCATCAGCATGGGGTCATTTTTGCGTTGTCAAATTGACCAATTGGTAAAGGTAACAAAACCAGGTGTAGATTGTTGGATTTGATAAATAAGTGTGTAAAATTATAATTATAGAAGCAGAGTGTGTTTACATAATGAAATTGGTTATCACATTTGTGTTGATTTTGTCATTGCATGGAGGAGCGGGGTGGGTGTTGCAACCAGGTTAAATTCTGTTTTACTCAATCATTCGTATTCAGACAATTTGGATTCCATTTGATAATATGAAGTGATTCTGATGAAATTAGACGTTCTTTGTGATTTCTGAAATGCTTTTTCTGGATTATTTCAATATTGTCAAAATCAATTTTATGACCTGATTCTATAGCGTGTAGACGAGCTATGGCCGATGATTTTTCAAGCCTTTCTGGTTCAACTGGATTTCTTCGTGGTTTGTCGAACAGATGCTCTACAGTGTTCATTTCTTCTGATTTTGGACCAAGTTAAACTTTAAGCATCACTAACTACCAATCAGTGAACGACGTCGAATTGTCCAATGAGATTCATGAACGTGAGTTCAATGTTGTATAGTGCTTGATTAGTTTCAAATGCGTACTCTGACGAAGTTACCGTTGCAGTTCGAGGAGGATAATGTTTTTCAGTATTGCCTGGATTTGGGGTTGCTTACGAAGGAAAGGATTTGTTCGTGTGAGATGGTGTGATGAGTTTAAAACGCTTTAGCAGGTCGACTAATGGATACGTCCATCGTTGTGCAATTTGTTTGAGACGAGTTAGCATTAGAGAAGGTAAGCTGATAATTTTAATATTTCGTAGGAACTTTTTGCAAGTTGGCATCTCTCCTTGACGTAGATTTTGTATATTTGCAACTACTGGGTTTTAAAACAGCCGGTGAGAGCCGCAACTGCTGAAACGGAAAATAGCCTCGTCTCAACAGTTCAGTGGTACCAGCGGCAAAGTTCTACAATAGCGTCCCAAGGGATGCGAACGCACAAGTGACCTTAGCCTTGTATTACACAAGTAATAAAAGTGTTGGAGGAGTGGGTGTCGTTGTTCATATCGATGAAACAGTGCTTATAAGAAGAAGTACAATCGAGGACGTGCTAGGGCAAATAACGTTTGGGTTTTGGGAATTTACGACACCCAGATTAAATGGAATCCAAATTGTCTGAATACGAATGATGGACTAAAACAGAATTTAACCTGGTTGCAACACCCACCCCGCTCCTCCATGCAATGACAAAATCAACACAAATGTGATAACCAATTTCATTATGTAAACACACTCTGCTTCTATAATTATAATTTTACACACTTATTTATCAAATCCAACAATCTACACCTGGTTTTGTTACCTTTACCAATTGGTCAATTTGACAACGCAAAAATGACCCCATGCTGATGGACGATGATTAAGTTGTTATATATAAGCTGAGAGACTGTAAATTCTGGTTTAGTAGTACTACTTTGATAAAGCTGTTAGCGGCAGCATTAAATAGCAAAACGTCAGTGAAAACAATATCGCTTTGTTTTTCATTCATTGGGGAAATACAAAAAGTTTTATTATAATGTGAAACAGATTTATTACAGATTAACACTGAACATTGCATTGAAGTTTATGGGCGCATGACGAGTGTTGGATGGTCACAGTCATGATGTGAGAACATTGTTGAGAAATGGCATATAATAATTAGGTAATAACAACAATAATGATAATATTAGTAGCAATAAAGCTTAGAAAAATACACGTTGACTGGCTGTCGCTTCAAGAAATGGTGATATTGTCGCTGAACTGACGAAATAAAATAATATCCCGCATGCAATAGATATTGGTAAGGCTGGTAGGGCTTGTCGTGTTATCCCCAACACAATGATAGTGATACACATGCCAACTAATATAGCTACATAACATGTGATCACAGTGACAGCATCACCGTCCAATGTTGCACGACCAATTAGTAGACTGTAAAATACAAAATCGCCAAGACCAAGTTTAACACCTTTTGAATCACGGTCAATTAGATCCGCCTGAGAGAATAAACAAAATGTAAAATGTAAAGACACAATGAAAAATTGAAAAGTAAGGAGAATATTAAGTTATTTCTGCAAGTAATCAACAATTAATGGAGTGAAGATGGGGCTTACTGTCTTAAGCAGTTGACTTTCATCAGTAAATGGGGTGTGGGATTCTTATGCCACCACATCTACTTCAGTCTACGTGACTAGGCAGTCACTTGAAATTGAGACTGAATTACTAAGCACAGGCTTCCTTGTACCTCATAATTTGGGTCATATTCCATTTCTGACAGTTATTCACACCCAAAATGTGTGTGTGTATACATAACTATAATTGCATACATATACAACCAAATGAGCAATGAACAAAATATGCTTTTTGCTTCATCATACGATTTCAATTATAATCAGTTTACGTCAGTATTTCGGTATCAGTGAAACTTAAGAGCAAAACATAAACTACAGTCTGATTTGAATTTAATATATCAATAGTTGTAATCTTGAGTGAGTGGAACATAGCAATATACGATTCAGACACACGCTACATATACGATCAGTGCATCCGAAAGATCCATTTATAATTGTAATCAGATGGTGGCGCTGTAACTCACTCCACTGAGCACAAAGTAGGCGGCGACCAGTAGTTGACGAGCTTAAACTACCCACTTCGCTTAATGAGGTTTGAGCGGTCACGTAGTATCACCAGACCTCATTCAACTACCATCCATATGGTATTAATAATCCCGATCAATAGCTGCTACATTGACGTGGTGGTCGGTCTGGTATATCACAATGAAAGCGATTAGAATAAAAGCGATTACTGGCGTGATGTAAGACGTTCACACTATGTGTTGGGGGGGGGAGGTCTGTAAGCAAAGTCCTACTACTATGGAACAGGGACGTAACAGCAGTAAGGTGTTTCCCTCAGGCAACCAGCAGGCCAGCTATGCTGTCCCTCCACTCTCTTCAAGAGGTGGCGGGTTAGAAAAAGTCGACCCAAAAAATTGTACATCCCGACTTACTCTACGGCAACCTATGGCCGATGATCAGTTACTCATACGAAGACAACTCTAAAATCCAATTCATACAGACTATGTGTGACCGGCCTCAAGCAGGTGTCCCTTGGGCTCTGCGGTCACGGAACACTAATTCTCTTTCTGTTTCTTTCAGACAACTCAAGAGAGAATCAACTTTCACAATGTGGGCAGCCTGTTAGTAACAACCACTCACACACTTCCAAAAGCATACGAATTAAATTAGGTCTTAATAATACATTCACTGAAGAGTCTTTCGACAAATTTGCAATTTGTAATTTCCACAGTTCAAGATCAAATTCCACCAGTGTTTCCTTCGGAAACCGAAATTATTCACATTGTAATATATGATATGCTAGATACTATAAATGATAGTCAATAAAAAAACATAAGTGAATGATGCCATATGCTACTGATTGATCGGTATAAGTAGTTCGATGCTGTTCACATCAAGCAGCCGGATTATCAAAGTGATCTACATAAGTCAAACTAGTAAGCCAGGGGTAGTCAGATTGTTAGGATATAAGAATTTATCTAAGGCAAGAATGGTTGACCTCTAGAAGATAAATAATTTGGAAAAAAGCTCAGCAATTGCGCTGCATGCATTAACACACAACCAAACAATAGGAGAAAGGGCTAAGATTCTAAGAAGTAATCTATGTAGATGGAGAAAGAGGTTGATTACTGAATTTTGGTTCATAGAATCAATACCCAATACGCTTAATAGCAATACCTCATCATTCCTACCGGAAATATGGAAAATACTACTACCAATCAAGTCAAGCGATGAAAAATAATGATGGAATTATACAAACGAAGTTAGAAAGTTGTGTGAGTACCTTGATTTGATTATGAGCAATAAACTGTGCTTGAAATGTCATTAGCAAACATTACTGTATAACACTGTGAGACTTTACCAAAACACATTTTACCCATAATGGAACTGTACTATACCACAGTGCACAAGTTTTATTCTTATATCAATGATCTAAACACCGTACAGCTATGTTGCTCGTTGCAGGCGGAGTTCTTCAGAGGTGTAACACGAGTTTTACTCAGTTTAGAGAGCTGAATCAGCTCAAACCACATAAATTCTGTCCAGCTACTTGAACGAAATGGTAATACACGTTGGAGAATTTGACGTGAAACTCCCCCCCCCTAGTTGATGAGCTCGACATCTAATGAACGAAACAGCTAGCATGAACAAATGTTTGACGTGTCAGTGATATCCAATTATTCATATCATCATCATCATCATCACTAATCAGTAGTACATGAGGATCATGCAAGAGTCCTTTTTTGGTGAGTAATTCTCCTGACGACACAATGATCATTTTAGACATAAGAAATAAATAAGGCATGTACTATTTTTGTTATCTGACTTTTTGATTGCATGGAGGATTTAACCATGAGCTGACATCGGTTAGAGAACCACTGGGAAACCAGCTGGGAGTACTAGACAGCTGTTTCGCCCTAGATTAGGACTCTTCATCAGTACGCACTCACCGAGTTTCGAACCCAACACCTTCTGGTTACAAGGCGAGCTCGTAGACCATTGAGCCACTGGGACCCAATCCAATGGTCCTTGAACTCTAACTTCTGCCCATTCACGACATAGCGCGACCACTTCGCAATGTCCTCTTTCCCAGTGGTTCTTTAACTGATGTCAGCTCATGGTGAAATCCTCCATGCAATCAAACAAAATCCCTACAAAACCAATACTTGAAAATCTGACTTTTTGAGAAAATAACAGGCATGGAACATTGAAAGAAAACAAAATCTTACTTGTAACTCCCTCCAACGATCAACTGGCTGCCTCACAAGTGTGTCAGTTTCACATGGTACTCGTGAATAAGACTCATTATTGTTATTATTATTATTGCCAGTGTTGTTCACGTTGATTCTATGTGTATTTGTATTTTCCATACTAGTTGTAGGTATCTAAAACAAGAGCAAAAAATATTTTCAGTCTGCACATTGTAAGATTCATAAATTCATTATTCATCAGCGTTTTTCATCCGAATCGCCTCGGCAATGCAGAAGTGTAAAGTTTTTCAGGAGGATTTTTCTGACTTTGTATCTACTGAATATATGTTCTCTCCTTATTGATCCGTTGTGACCATTCTGTAGTAAAGTAGAATAATAATCATTGTGTCTTTTAGATAAAACACGCATTGAATTGATGGATACACATAGAAGTCGTGAGATGCGACAGAGATATTGGAGAAATTAGGCGGCAACGGAATACTGGTGGTCTTAATATAGAAGCAAAGAATGCTGTTTTCAGGGCATTTAATATTCACTTTTGCCGCCTGTTGGTCATGAGATCGCCTTTGAACGCCATATTCAGGTGTAGCACAGTATTGTGGTTTTCTTCGTTGGTTTTCGGGCTTATGTATGTATCTATGATGCATGGTGGTAGAGGGGACGGATATCCATCTTCAATCAGTACCTTCCTCAAAAGGATGAGCCCACTCATATATTTATTTATTTATTTAAACGCATAAAAAACTTGGTACAATATGGCACCAGGAAGGATGCGCCACACAATAATAATAAAACAACATAGATCAAAAAAAGGCAGGAAGGAAAAGAAATATATATATATATAAGTAGAGAGCGGATACAGAACTTCATCTGGAAAGAAAACAGTCATGCTTAACAAGTTCAAACAGTGTTCGTTAACTATCATCGGGAAGGGAAGAAACAAGGAAATTGCAACACCTTCGCCATTGATTACGATTCTTGGCCATATCCGATAACGTTTCGAGCCATCGATTTGAGCTATCTCTCGGACCCCAACCAGGGAGTCGTGACACACCAACCGATGCTAATCTAGCACAAAAATCCTTCATCCCACGACGCCACGTCATGGACTGACCAACCCCGCCCCCGCCTTTTCCATCCCGTCCCAGGGCTAGCGAACAGAGACCTGTACGGAAGCCTCTGGATGACATTCGTAGCACATGTCCAAGCCACCGGAGCCGGTGTTTCCAGATGACAACACTCAATGAATGGTGATCTCCATTGTGTTCAAACACACGCCGCCGAACCTCAGAATTACTCACGCGATGATGCCATCGAACGCAAGCAATCCTGCGGAGACAGCGGCGATCGAACACGCAGAGTCGCCGCACATCCTCAGCTCGGAGAGGCCAGGTTTCACAGGCGTAGAGCAGGCAGCCCGCACCGAAGCATTGTATACCCGACCTTTGACAGCCAGGCTAACGTCGCGACGGCGCCAGAGGTGGCTCAAGTTGATGTATGCCACCCTAGCCTTCATTATACGGTTGGAAATCTCATCCGTCACCCCTCCGCCAGCACTCACACAACTACCCAGGTACACAAACTTATCAACAACTTCAAGCGGTTCACCTGCAAAAGTGAGTGCAGGTACAGGCTCCTGCCAATCTTGTAACAGTACTTTGCACTTAGACGGCGCAAAGCACATACCATACTTACAGACACTGATCGCCAACTGATTAAGTGCGATTTGGGCAGCCTGCATGCTATCGCACAGTAAGACGATATCGTCTGCATACTCGAGGTCGAAAAGTCTATCTCCAGGTAGCAGATCTACACCACCTTCACGCACATCCTTCAGAGCTGACTCCAAAATGTCATCGATGGCAAAGTTAAAGAGAAATGGAGAGATTGGGCAACCCTGTCTAACCCCACTGTTGGTTGGGAACAGTGGTGATAGTTGGTTGTATGCCCTCACTCTACCTGAGGTGTTTCTGTATAGGGCTTTCAAGATGTTAACAAATTTCTCAGGTACACCTCTCTCTAACAGACAGTTCCAGAGCACAGTTCTGTCCAACGAATCGAAGGCAGCCCTAATATCAAGAAACACAACGATCGTTGGCCTGCAATACGTGTGGCGGTGTTCCAACAACTGACGAAGAGTGAACACATGATCAATGCATCCACGACCTGAACGAAACCCAGCCTGCTCTTCGCGAATCAATCCTTCACGTATTTTGCACAGTCTGCGAAGCAAGACAGCAGCCAATATTTTAGACGCGACTGGTAACAGACTGATACCCCTATGATTGTCACACGAATTACGTCGACCCTTTTTAAAATGGGGACGATAATGGCTTCGTTCCACATTGATGGTACACTCTCTGTCTCCCACACCTTCCTGAACAACCCAGTTAGAGCCATTGTGAAAGTCTCGCCACCATCTTTAAAAAGAGCCGGGGGTAATTTGTCTGGGCCGGGCGCCTTATGGCGTTTCAGTACTTGGAGTTCCTTACGGACCTCCGCTTCGGTGGGTGGGTCGTTACTAACCGACCAAGGAGCACTCGGGCTAATGATAGTAGACACTGAAGCTGGTGGCCAGCTAAACTGCTTCCCGAAGTGCTCTGCCCAGCGTTCCAGGCGTCTTTTCAGGCTGGTAATTGGCGTGCCATCTGCCTCACAGACCGTCTCGCTGACACCTTGTTTCTTGCCACCGGTGGCTCGGATGAGTTGGAACAGCTTCCGACTGTTGCCAGATGCAGCAGCTGACTCCATCTCACACGCACGTTCTGACCACCAGGCTTCGCGGTCCTTACGTAAACACTGTCTAATCTTGCGCGTGAGCGCCTTTCGCTGATTGTTGTATTCGCTGCCAGCCGGAATGGACCGGCGTTCATCCAGGAGTTGCAAGGAACTCGCAGAAACCCAGTGGTTGTTAGCGGAGCATTCTTTCAAGCCGCAAGCGGCTACACTCGCCTTTTGCATGGCACCTTGCACATGAAGCCAATGTTCATCTATACTACTTGGGGGGTTGCTGGCAAGCATTGTTTTTAACTCATTCTGATATTTCAAAGAAGTAGCAGGTGCTACTAGTTTGCTCACATCAACGCTTAGACGACGGCTTTTACGAACCCCACCAAATCGCAAGACGAACTTGGCACACACTAACGCATGATCGGAGTCCAGGCATGTGCTCCAGAAGGAGCGACAGTCTTGTATGCATCCTCGCCACCGGAAACTGACCGCAATATGATCAATCTGAGTCCAAGCTTGCTTCGCAGAGGTAGGACGCCAGGTAGCGCTACGGCGATGGCTGTGCCGGAAGTTGGTGCTGGCTAGAAATAGGTTGTGATCCGCACAAAGCTGCAGAAGACGGTCCCCATTATCTGACCTGCGACCATATAGTCCCCACTGACCACCTAGACGATTCTCCTCTGAGCTTAGACGCCCGACCTGTGCATTCAAGTCCCCAGCCAGCACTACGATATCCCTCCGACCCGCCTGTTTCAAGAGATCGCTCAGTTGGTAGTAAAACTCATCCTTCATTGCATCCGGGCTGCAATCCGTCGGTGCATAGGCAGAGACAACAAATAGACACCGCCTATCTGGCCTACTACTCCTTACTTTCGTATAACCTTCCAGCCTCACAGCACATAAACGACTGTTAATGGGAATCCAGTCGAGCAGTGCAGCTTCGGCTCTAGCGCTCAGTGCGACACCGACACCAGCTACGCCGGATGCCGACGCCACAGGGTCCCCGGATAAGCGCAGGTGGTACATACTACTAGAACTTCCAGATGGAGAGGATAGTCGAAGCACTTCACTGGGATCTTGAATGCGGGTCTCCGAAATGCAGCAGACATCGATAGCGAGGCTTTCCAAAGTTCTTGCCAACCCTGCCTGTTGTCCGATTTGCATCAGCGTCCGAACATTGTAGGTAACCAGCTTGAACGCGGCACGCGGTTTCAGGATATCTGTGTTAGATGTCACATTGGGAACAACCATTTTGAGGACTACTCACTAACATCTCGAAACGACACGGATAGGCTGGGAATCTCAACAAAGGCGAAAGGCTGTCGAAGGTTAAAAAGCTAAGGTTAGCAAAGGTAAAATACAGGAAACTATGTATAAAAGTAAAAGTAAGGTAGGAAGGAAATGAGTTGCTTGAGGGATCATTATTGCTTGAAATTATTTTTACTAGCGCGCGTTGAGTTTCAGTGAGAGTTCGTTGCTTTAATTCATTCATTCATTCATTGTGTGCGGGCTGAGATACTGCCCAGGCGCCCAGACCGAAGCAGGTGGTTTTATTAAGGGACCACCCCCCGAGCCTTTGACTTGGAGTCTGATCCGCAAGGCAGCGGAGCAGCGTCAGGAGCTGCATTCCCATGGTTGCCGGCGACCCATATCGGTTCTTACGTCATTCGATCCGATTGGATACTAAAGCCCATGTACCCCATGGTAACTGCTTTTAGTTTAACCGCTATCCAAACAACCTTCCTGACATGGTAGGACCTGTAGAGACAGAGTCCCAGTCAGTTCAGCTTGTTGGGTCATTGCGGTATTCAAGCCCGACCACCACGACAAAGTAGTAGTTATCGGCCTCATATATACTCATATATACCGATTCAGGACTGCAGATTCTTCAGATCCTCGTCGCAAAAGATTTCGTTAACCGGAAAGGATATTTTACCTTTTAGATCATGCATCAAACAATTATCATGTGAGGTCTGATGATACTAATCTCTACTGTCAAGGCTGAAATAGGCAGGGTGGGATTCGAACCCGGGACCCATCAGTTGAAAGTCGAGCCCTTAAGGCAATAAAGCATACCCCCAACAGTCTACCCAGTGAAAATTTATTATTCTTGCAAGCAAAAGAAGCATGATCATGAAAAAAGTTGGTATGTTGTTTAATCAAGTGGAGGAGAAAAACTTCGCAAAAATGAAAATCGTGTAGTAATAACACGGGACAACACAACGCAACATAATTTCCAAAGTTTTTATTTAGCTTAAATAAAATCAGAACAGGTGCAGGGTGTAATTTGTTTACGAAATATGAAAAAGACGCCAAAGTCAATATATTGTGCATACACATATATGATAAAGAGTTTTATATCTCCCAGAAGATTGTACAATTCCTTCATGATGTTTTTTTCCACCCCATTTATATTATCAATTATAAAGGATGTTGGACAAATTTTGAAGATTTATTGTTGATGCTATTTATAGCCTAAATTTATGAATAACTATTATACCCCCATTACTGACAAGTTACCTCTGTCAATGTTGGTGAACATTGAATAGTTTGTTTATTCGAACTGGTCTCCACTTGGCGGGAGATAAGAAGACTGTTGTCATCGCTTAATTGTGTACTGCTTGGCAGGAGATTGGAGAAATACGATCAGAGGTACTTTTGTACATTTACAGACTTAGCACTTATTAACCACTGTAAATCTGTTTCCTTACCGCTTGAAGAATAAATAATCGTGTTACCCACACGTTTTCTGCTGCTGAGCGTCGGTTACAGTGCATAGTGTTCTACGTATTAAGCTTAATTTTCTCAAACAAGCGATAGGTCCAGAACCTCAGCGATCTGAATATTTGACAACCTATGTTCGGTAGAACAACAATGTCACTAACATAATGGTAAGGCATCCCGTCTGAGATGCACTTACTTGTAAACCATAGCCGATTAAGTCACGTGGGCGACATATGCCTACCCAAAGTGTATCTTCAAAGTAAGAAAAAAGCGAAGCATGCTTTGATTGGACATCGGATTAAGAAAGATGTTGAACCACCTATCACTGATTCTAGAAAACTAATCATCAGTGCTTCAGAATACTATGTGAAGTAACCGAGGTGAGAATATCAGAAAACGGAATGACAATATGGCGGGAGTGTTAATTTCTTCGCTGACAATGAACCAGAACAACAGGGTTACACAACACAAAGTCTGTGAATGAATGTCATCATAAATCACAATAATACTTTTGATCGTTTTTCTCAAGTCTTCTACCAACCAGTATACAATTAGGCAACGGCTGCAACTGTTGTTTCCCGTTAGATGGAAATCAGTTCGAATAAACAAACTATAATTTGCGCATTCAGTATTCATCAACAGCGACAAGTGTCATGCAAACAAAGGGCTTGACTCATGACACTTTAAATCGTTTACATGAAAAGGGTTAAGTGACTGATTATTTCTTTTCTTGTAAACACACCTTCCCGTATAATTTGAAATATTCTCCGACTTTATTTACAAACTCTTTAGAAACTTGAACAAAGCAAGAACAAGAATTGTACCAGGATAATATGAGCTCATCTTTTATTATTTCATGGATTCTTCTCAACTGGTTATAACCTGAACGATGAAAAAATATGAATTACATTAAAGATTTAAACACTTTTCCACGATCACGAGGAGTAATTGGTAGGAATTAAAAGTAACATTAGTTCGGAATGCTTTAACTGATTAGGAGTTACAAACACTGACTATTAATAGAATAATTAGACAAATAGGCTTGGAAACAAAAAACAGGGTTGCGTATATATGTGTGTATAGGAACAAGGTTTATTCAGAAAGAGCATAACAAAAAAATAGATTACGTAACTAAAGAAAACGTCTTATCTAATAGCCAATAGAAAAAAGGAAAGAAAAGACACAAGGTAGGGTGAATCATGTTTAGATGAGAGTAAAGTTCTCTAAACAAGAAAAAGGTGACTCATGAAAGTTTATATTTTTTTTATCACCAGGGTAGTGCAAGATTCACTACTGTCTCTTTCTGTGTACATAGATTTGGTTTAAGTCGTTTGATGGAAATTGCTACGCTTTGCTGAAGCAATTACGTAATCTGCTTTTTTGTTATGCTCTTTCTGAATAAACCTTGTTCCTATACACACATATATACGCAACCCTGTTTTTTGTTTCCAAGCCTATTTGTCTAATTATTCTATTAATAGTCAGTGTTTGTAACTCCTAATCAGTTAAAGCATTCCGAACTAATGTTACTTTTAATTCCTACCAATTACTCCTCGTGATCGTGGAAAAGTATGTTTAAATCTTTAATGTAATTCATATTTTTTCATCGTTCAGGTTATAACCAGTTGAGAAGAATCCATGAAATAATAAAAGATGAGCTCATATTATCCTGGTACAATTCTTGTTCTTGCTTTGCTTAAGTTTATTAATCGGGAGAATTGCATGAAGTCTTTAGAAACTATTGACATTATACTTCCTAAGATGAAATTAAATTAGACAAATACAACCAACGAAACAGTAAAATAAGAGAAGTTTTAAATATTTATTTAATTCACAGCTATTGGAAAGCTGTAAAATGAAATAAACAAACAGAGAAATGGAGCAGAATACTGACTTACTTCATTATTGTGTCTGTGTGTAGAGTTTCTTCGATTCACTGTCATTTGTTGATCACCTTAAAAGGGTGAAGAGTGAACGATGATAATAATAATAACAGTAGCAAAGATGGTGTAGCAAACAAATACTTAGAATGCCATTTGTCTACTCAATATTCACTCATTATTGGCTAATTGGCTTAGAAATTCAGCCACTAGGTGTACCGACTTCAAATCTCAGTCCACCTACTTCAGCCTGGACATACTCTCGTTGACTTAGAATATGCAGATGATATAGTCCTGCCTCCTAGGTGAAGACGTTGACAAAATGCAGGGTCTTGGACTGCAACCTGCGAATGTTTGGCACGAGATTCGCTCCCACCAAATGTTAGATGATGTTACAGGGTTGGACTACACTGACTTCTAGTTTAGAAATAAGGAGTGAAGTGGTTGTTGGAGCGTGTTGACCACTTCACCTATTTGGGAAGCTGCATCAGCCAACGCCAGCGGGTTGATTGCTGACGAAATCTCAGCACGGATACAGAAAGCTAGTTTCGCATAAGCCAGTTTACGCCGTCTCTGGCGTACACGTGATATCCGGCTATCGAACAAAGGACGTATGTACTGCTCAGCAGTCCGCTGCGTTCTCCTTTATGGTTGGCTGTGAGACATGGTATGAAAAGGTTAGCTATCTTTGATAATATGCGTCTGCGTTCTATCTGCGGTGTGAAGTGGTATAGTAGGGTGAGCAATATTGCGGTTAGGCGTCAAGTGCTAGGTAAGGAGGGGGAATTAGTCGACGAGGCTGTGAAGCTTCATCGATTAAGATGGCTAGGACATGTGTTACGTATGCCTAGTCATCGCCTTCCTCGACGAGCAATGTTAGCTGATATAGAGTCAGACTGGAGAAGAGCTGGCGGTGGTCAAACCAAAACATGGTACCAGTCAATGAAATCTACAACAGTTGGTCTAAGCCAAGTAGGAAGGTGTAGACTTCCTTACTGGTTGGGGTCCTCGGGACGGTAAAAACCAATGGTTGGAAACAATTGGTGACATGGCTCAAAATCGTTCTCAATGGCTGGCCGATGCAGATGCATCCACTTCTTATGACTTATAACTTCCAATGAAACTATGCTGTTCTTCGTTATTACTATTCCTTTTGTGTCATATCCCTGTTTACTGTCTCTATTTTGCATTTCTTCTACTTTCTTCTCTTGCTTTGTGTTACATGCAGTGTGGCGACTCGAACTGCTGCACATTGATGTAAAGTTCTACGTTGAAACCAGTCAGTCAGTCAAGTGGGTAATATCTTCAGTCCTCAACACAATAGCTAACAATAGCTATGTGGTATATAGCTTGGAATATTGACAACTGGGAAGCAATATACTTCATTGGACATGACACATTCAACCATTAAAACAATCAAGTCATACCTGTGAATCGTACTCAGTTTTGAAACACGCTTAAATAGTTCATTAGCTTTAAACACAATCTTGGCTTACAACCTTATAGATGTACATATGTCTAACCGAAGAGTAGTCAACAAAGCAGAATTTTTAGTGTAAATCCAAAGCTAGGAGACGTAATTGTGTATCTTTAGGCAGACAGTTTGATACACAACACATAACTGTAAATGACTCATCACTATCCACTAGATGAGATAAAATAGCACTACTTATTGATTTATGGTTACTTCTTTTCCAAGCCAAACTGAATCAGTGTTCACGAATGTGTAAAGATAAATTTCACTGAGTACAACTTATACACCTAACTCCATAGAAGCAGTTGAATTTGGTCATCATAAGTAATTTATCTTTATTGCATTCTATGTCAGTATCGGTCTGATAATATTTCAGTAAATCTGTAGTTTGCTGTAACTCTGAACTTATCACATATATAACACACTCTCATTGACAGTTATCCTACACATTTACCTGAGATTATAGATTCTGAAGTTGTTGGACAAGGTTGTATAACAGAACCGTCTAGATTTGATGCTTCATTGACTATACCCTCATTAGAAAGTGTGTTAGTCAACTCTTCCTCAGGTGATTGATTATTTTCACTTATACTCATTGATTGACATTTTTTCACAAGATACATAGCTGTTGTTGAATAAAGGAGAGCAGGAAATAACGGTTGTTGACGTTCATGTGCCATTTCAACTAACATTCTTAAAGGTCCATGTGGACATAAAACAGCTACTATATCTAAGAAAAAGAAAACATAAATTGTTGTTATACACATTATTATTACTATTATTCAAACTTGAGGATCTACAGACAAAAATTAATAATATTTAAGTATTCATCTGTAGGGATTTGATTAATTGGTTACTGGATTTCATCATGAGCTGATATCAGTTAGAGAACCATTGTAAAACCTACAGGGAGTACTGGATATATGTTTCGTCTCAGTTTTGGACTCTTCACAGTACTCACCCGCCGGGGATCAAACCCAGGACCTTCTTGTTGTAAGGCGAGCTAGCTCGTAACCATTAAGCCACCGGAACTGGGTGTGAGTGCATACTGCTGAAAAGTCCCAACTAGTAAAAAACAGCTGTCTGGTACTCCCAGGTTTCCTAATGGTTCTGTAGCTGATGTCAGCTCATGATGAAATCCTATAACCATTCAGTCAAATCCCTACCTGAATACCAATGAGATGCTCACTAGTGACTGGCCCTTTTCAGATAGGTAGGTAGTTACATGGGGTCCTAGTGAGAAGTCGTGACCAGTAGGGTGCAGCAGAAAATCAATAAGTTGACAGAATAGGTAATGAAGACGTGAAATCAAATGAGCATAGAGAAGACATAGGTAGATGGTAGAGATACCTAACCAACAGCAGTAACAACAAGCAAAATTGACCATCAACGGCATAAATCTATAAGATGTTGCCTTTTACACTTCTCTAGGCAGCACCGTTTCAACTACATAGCAGTCGACACGGATGACGATATGAAAGCCAGTATGGATTGGTTCGGCAAGGCAAGGTAAGCCTTCATGATTCGGAAATCAGTGTGGAAATCTACTTCACTCAGCATACAGAACAGCGTCTCAATGTTTAACACTAATACCAAATCAGTCCTTTCTATAGTTCACACAATTGATGCGTCATGAAAAGCATTTCCAAGACGTCACTCCAAACTTTTATCAATAACTTCCTTCCTCAATACTGAAGGTCAGAGGGTCGGTCGGAAAGGATAATCAACAGGAAACTCGGGAAACAAACAAACAAACCATATGGAAATATGTGGAAAAGAATGGAGATGGATTGGACGTATGCTTATGAGACTTTCAGATGACAACACACGCAAGACCCAAGAGTGGAACGCGAATGAATGGTAAACGACGAGTTCAGCATTGGTCTGACAATGAGATGGACAAGATCGTGAGAGACCGAAATGAACGGTCGTGAGCAGTCGCGCAGCAATAGGGAAGATTGAAGAGAACAAGATGAAATAACGATGTGCTGTTGGAACCGTATGAACCTATGTACAAGGTAATGAGTTGTACTCACTGTCTTAAAGGACAACAATACTATGCGACAATCTACATTATATGTAAAAAAAGAACTGATATATAAACAGTTGGTCTGAATTTTAATACACATATGCAAACTTTTATTCCGAAGTAAATGTTATGCTGAATCTATGATGCTCTTCCGAGCCATTTAAGAAACAAAATGTAACACCATAAAATACCATATTATTAAGATACATACAGGGAACCTTGAAAGCTTGTCATTACCTGTCACATCAAATTGACATAAGGTGACTGAAAACAATCAATAGGAAGCTATATACCTAGATTTCGTGCTTATGAGCGATTGTCAGCAAGAAGTATCTGCAACCTCAGAGGAACTGATGCTCCAATGAGATCCGAGCCTGTGTCACTTAGTGCTACTTCTTTTGGGACTCCTGGGAAGTGCTCACATGGTATGTCTCTTTTGTAATAACGCCGTTATACTTTTTTAAGGAAATAAATGATTACAAGTTTGATCACGACTTGATATCAAACAGACAACCGTTGGAAAATCTGGAAGAACTAGACAGTTGTTTCTTCCCAGTCTTTTTCATTTCCTGTTCTCGGAAGTCCTTTTTATCTGGTCCTACGATTGCTCATAGGCTTCCATTCCTAATCTCCTCCATGCCAACTTGTCGCTTTCCATTCTGGGTCCACTCAAGCGCCAGGTGCATGGTGTTACTCAACGGTCTTCCCAGCGTATGCACAATTTATCTCCATTTACTTCTGGATACTTGTTGGGGGATAATTTATTGGTTGGTTTACTGCTAGAATTCCTTGTTGCTGCTTATCCTTTCTGCTCGACCAGCAGATCTTCAGTATCGAGGGAAGGCAACTTTTTATGGAACTCTGCAGTAGGTTGTTGGAAATAACTTTTACGAAGTATGCGCCAAGTCTCTGGGTCATATAGAATAATGAGTGACTTGATATTAGTGTTTAAAATTCGATTGTTGTTCTTCATGCTGAATGAAGTAGACTTCTACACTGATTTCAAAGTAACGAATACTTACTTTTCCGGACCTATCCTTGTTACCTTTGGTAACCTCATTCATGTCGACCGCTTGCAATTTGAAACGAAGTTATATAGGTGAGTGGAAGAGGTAAATTCGTTTACTCACATTTCCTGAGGCTATTCTTGTTGACATGTCATGAAGTCAACTGGAATTGAGTGTACCCTAAAAACTTACAAAACTAAATTTACGCTACTGAAGACATAATTAAGTAGCACGAAATGCAACGAGAAATTTTCTTCAGTGCATAAATATGAAACGCAGCTATTATTCACATTCTATAACTCAAAAAATATTTCATAAAATATACTTCCTAGTCACAAATGTATACGCAGATATTAACTCCAATGAAATGGTATTCATTACTGATATTCAACTCACAAATAATGACCGTAAACCTTTTCTTTTCAGTGCATTCAATTTGTGACATTTGTGACTATGAATAATCCAAATGAAGTCAAAATTAATGAGCTACCACTAGGTAGCATACATTTAACAAATTGTGTGTCGCCAGTTTAATAGTAGTAGAATTTCAAATCACACAAATGGTTCGTTGACAGCAATCCTAAACCTCGCTTGGCCAGTAGTAAGCTCGGTGAAGACAGAAAGTAGGGCATTAGGCTAGCAACCCCAACCCATAAACAAAGGTACCACCACTACAGAAAATTCAAAGCTCATGCGTGAAGCCCCATGTCCCCTTTCGAACGTGAAGGGCTGAAATACTATGAACTTCAGTGAGTAAGTAATGATAAAGAGTCTTAAACTGGACGGAACAGCTATCCAGTACTCCCAGGCTTTCCAATGATCCTCTGACCGATGTCAGTTCACGGTGAAATCCTGAAAACAATCAAATCTCTACAAACCAACACCTGAATAAACATAATCGCTCCTCTCTTGTTTTTCTAATAGAACCAGTGATGTACTTCTAGCAATACAATAACCACACCCTTAACTTTTAAAATAATACACTAACTACGCAATACAGATAAAAGATTTTGAGAAACGAAACTAAAATTACATCTGGGAAGTAACGACCGTCTATACACTTTCAAAGGCACACGAAACTCAGCTGATCATCACCTGTCTTTATCTACATCACCCTCATCTTGCTTCCCACCTACTGCTAATACTATTCCCAACCTTCTTTTCACTCTCTGATCAATGATAACGACAAGAACCGGAAAAGCACTACCAACAGCCGCTAAAACCCACGCTGATAACTTTATATTGAGGCATTTAATGTCAGCACGCTTTTCCAAATAGGATAATAAGCATCACTAACCACAACTGCGGTATGTTGAGCCATGGACGTGTGTCGCGTTTCGGAGACACACATACAAGACGCAATTGTGGTTAATTACTGTCCGTCTGGACTAATCCGTTAGAAGAAAGAACTGAGTTACACCCGTCGATGTCTTTTCATAATCTCCGCTTACGTCTCAACTGTCTACAGATCGGAAAGAAAGGAAGATGCAACATAACAGTAACCTGTGCGTCGGTGGCACAGTGGTTAGGACTCTCGCCGACCATGCACATGGTCCGGGGTTCGAGCCCACGCCGACGCACACCTGATATCTATGGTCGGCCTGCAAAATTTGGACTACCGATATCCATGCTGAAAATTCCATACTTGTACCAAAAATACAGTATGGAATCAAGCTGTAAATCAAAAAAAAAATTAGACACTGACAAACCAACTCTATAAATCAACATTATGACATTTCCTAGACAATTTAAATTGTCTCAAAGCTCTATGTACGAGTACACAGACACCTTTAGCCATCCTTAAAGTCAAAAGGTTTATTTAAAACGTAAAGAAATGAATAAAGGCACGCTGAATGTATCCAAAAGCTAAAGTACTTTATGACACCATGAACAAATTAGCGCCAAATATCTGTATCCAATATCCAATATCCTGATTACGAGCTAGTATAAACCAGTGATTTCTTTGAGCTCGCTTCTTGATTGTGAGGTAGAGGTTCCAGATCTTCGGTGAGCTTCTGCGTAGTAAGTCCCGACACTCGACTGCTTTAGCTCTGGTAGACTCCAGGAGGAGTGGTGCGGGGATTGGTCGAGATGTGGTTTGTAGTATGCAGTATGTTAGGACTGTATTGCTGCCATGAATGGAGTTTGACCTAACTCCCGTTGGTCATTCGGTATAGTCATAAAGCAGAATAGTAATAATCATAATAATAATAACAGGTTGTAGTGTAGATAATATAGGTTGAGATAAATGGAATAATAAAGGTGACCTAAGGAAAAGAAAGAGTGAGAGAAGGCAAAATAGGTCGTGGAGATTTAGTTTGTACGCCTATCCATTGACAGTGTGGTTTCAAATTTTATGAGGATAAGCCATTGAGACACAAACCTTACATTTCTGCATGATTGTCTAGCTTCCGCTTAAAAATCTCCACAGATGGCGCTGTAGTCACGGCCGCCGGTAAAGCGTTCCAGAGAAGGCAAACACGGAGCGAAAAGAAATGTGAACGCACTCGAGTCTTTGGTCTCTGGTGTGCTATCCTTAGCGGGTTACCTCGTGGAAGCCTATAATCGCTTAATGGCAGGATGCTTTTATTTGGGTGGGCCTGGTCATTTAGGATCTTGTAGACGGTGATGAGGTCTCCCCTGTGCCTACGGTAACTGAGTGTGAAAAGTCCTAATTTCTTTAGTCTTTCCTCATATGATTTGTTGCGGAGGCCGATCACCCATTTTGTCGCTCGTCTCTGGACGCTTTCTAGAATGTTAGCATCCCTTTTGAGTAGCGGAGGTGCAATGATATTATGCACCTCAAGGTGTGGCCTCACATATGCCTTGTATAGCCTTAAGAACAGTTCGGGAGTGAGAGCTCCCAGCTGCCTATGCATAAAGTGTAATGTTGCGTAGGCTTTGGCGACGTCCCTCGAGTAATTTCCACTGGTGTCTAGCTTTTCTGTTAGAATAAGACCTAGATCACGCTCTGATGGAACACAACTCAAGTTCTGGCCACCAAGGGTGTAATTTACACTCTGTGACCTTCCGGAATGAAGCTGCACTACTTTGCACTTCTTTAGATTGAAAGGCATTCCGTTAGCCAAAGCCCAATTTCCCAGAGTTTGCAGGTCAGCCTGCAATCTATCTGAGTCTTCCGATGAGTTTATTGCTCTCCAAATCTTTACGTCGTCAGCGTAAAGAAGCGCAGAGCAGTTTAGTTGGGGGGGCAGGTCATTGATAAAAATCAAAAACATCAACGGCCCTAGGATAGAACCCTGAGGAACCCCTGATGCCGAGGTGTGCCAGGATGATCGGATGCGGTTGACTTTGGTGCAGAATTCTCTCTCACCTAGGTAATCTTTCAGCCATGCGAGAAGTGCTCCAGAAACTCCCGCCTTGCCTATTTTATGAAGGAGCAGACCATGGTGAACTGTGTCGAATGCTTTCGCAAAGTCGAGAAAGATCACGTGGGCTGGTACCTTTTTGTCCCAGGATAGTGTCCAATCGTTCCAGGCTAGTAGAAGATTCGTCACGCAGGATCTTCCCCTCCTGAAACCGTGCTGTGCTTCGTGAAGAAGATTAGTCCCATCAAAGTATTTTCTCATGTGGTCGTCAATGAGACTTTCCAATATCTTCGATACCACTGGGAGTAGAGCAACTGGTCTGTAACTGGTCACATTCTGCCGGTCACCACCCTTGAAGATAGGGGATAGGATTGCACGTTTCCATTCACATGGAAGTTTCCCTACATCAAGGGAGTGTTGGAACAGATCGCTTAGGGGTTGACAGAGACTTTCTGAACACTGCTTCAGGACAGATGGTCTGATGCCATCACAACCTGGAGACTTTCGCGAAGCCAACCTTCCCAATTTTGCCAGTACCATAGCCGGGGTAATTTGAAATGTCCCCAGCAGGTTTTCGTGTGTTGGTTTTGCGATGTAATCTGGATGTTCTGTAGGGGTAATATCCTCGTTACTATTTAGTTGCCTGTGAAAGGCTAGGCTGAATGTCTCTGCCATTTCAAGACTAGTAAGAGATTTCCCATCAGAACCCACTAGATTACATGCTCCCTGGTTGGTCGGTTTTCTTTCGGCCATAAACCTGTATAGGCTTTTGGGGTTCACGAGAAGCTTATTGGCGAGGTCTCCCTGAAATGTCCTTCTATCGCTCCGGACTCGTATGTTACATCGATTCCTGAGTTCAAGGTACACTTCATATTCGGGTTGACTCTTCGATCGTCGCCACGCGAACCAGGCTTTTCGCTTTGCCTGCAGAAGGCGTTGTGTCCCCCTTTTCAGCCATGATCGTTGCTTCCTAGCTTTCGGTGAGACTAAAGGAACAGTGTCTGAGACCGCCTGGTGAATGATCTCCTTTACCAATCTCCAGTGTTCTTCTACTGTTAGCTCTGTCCATTCTTTAGGCCAATTTGCTTCAGACAGAAGTCTTCGCATTTTGGTGTAGTTGGCTTTGTTATAACACAGATAGGGCTGTGTATTGTCCCACTGTAAGCGCTCGCGGAGGACTATGTCGAATACTATGACCGCGTGGTCATTACTACCTATGGGAGTCGTGATCTGAACGTTTTCCACTAGTAGCTGGTCACTAGTGAGCACGTAATCCAGTCTAGAAGACTTCCCATCAGGGCCCCATCTAGTATCCATCTTGACATTTTCAGTGAATCCAGCCTTCCTGATGGTATGCAGCAGATTTCGATCAAATCTATCATGGGCTTTTCCCGACACCAAGTTAAGAGATGGGGCATTGAAGTCACCAGCTATGACAATTTGATCATAACCCATGTCTTTAGTTGCTGAGATTGTATTTAGCAGTACCTGGTTGTGGTCTGCTCCACATGAAGGTGATCGATAAATGCTGCCCACTAGATATTTGCAGTACCCAACGGTGAAGTGGCACCATATGGAGTCAGGGAGCTCTGTGAGGGGAGGGTCCGTTGCGTGAACACATCTGAGCTGTTTGTCGACGTACATGGCGACTCCACCTCCTTCTTTCAGGTCCCTATCTCGCCTGACTAGGACCATATCATTTATACTGACTTCGCTGTCTGCCACCGTAGGGGTTAGCCAGGTTTCCGTCAGTATGATGATTTTGGAGTTCAGTTGTGATTGTAGGTGTCTAAGTTCAGCTATTTTGCCTCTTAGCCCTCTCACATTACTATACAGGCAACTGGTAGTCAGTCTCACCACTTCCCCGTATTGGGGGGTAGTTGACTTGATATTGGCTATCGGTTGAGGAGTTATCCTACGAACTAGTTGGCCGATTCCCCAGGAACCGGCCTGTTGGCGTTTTTTTCTTCTAGTTCAGTTGGAGCAATCGGATGACACTGGCTATCATCGTCCGTGCTGCACCGCTGTAGTGTGACTAAGGGTTGAGGATTTTCTTTTACTACGCTTTGTTCTCTCCTTTGAGTGCGAGGCCGGCTCTCGCGAGCGACTTTATTGCATATCCCCTCAATGACGCTTGTTGCTATGTTGCTATTGGTTTCAAGTGACCTTGGTTTTGGAAGAAGATTTAACTGATGTAATATTGCGATTTCATAGACATAACTCAGGCTCATAGATGAAAGAAAGCTATAATCCTGGAATAAGAACAAGTTGTTCATAAGGCAAGGAGGACATTATTTTTCAGTTTATTTGTATATATACTATCGTGCATTGAGTTGTACTGAGTTCTTAGTGCAACTGTATGTAACTTCATTTACATAAAGTAAAACATTACGAATACTCCTGTTTTTAGAATAAAAAACGTGATTATTTCCATTAATTTTAGCACTGAAGAATGGAATTTCTTCCACGTCAGTGTTATTTGATTGAAGTTTTAATCTCTGTAGGCCCTTAAAGGTATAAATTCGGCACGGAGAAGTGCTATGGAAACCGAAAGTACTTTTAGTTTACTAAATCTTACTGACTTCCCGTATAAATTTGATATCTGTCAAGTGTTTATGTAAAGTCTGCCGCAGTATTCAGCAAAGTAAATGTTGTAGTGCATAATTCCTAGACTTGCTGTAGTCATTGGTATTGCCAGGATATCACTTACTCGTTTTATGCAGCCGAAATATCCGATTTTCACTTTATTGAGGAAACACTATGTTGCCTGCAAGAGTAGTGCGTCAATTTATGAGTTTCATTAGGCCTACAGAATGTTTTCTATTCATTGAATACTGTTTGCGAATTACTCCATAAAACACATTTCCGAGTGGGATGCAACACAAGGCTGAATTCTTAAACTGTCATCCTTATAACCGTTCAATTCAATCACACATGTATTAGTAGGATAGTCTATAGCTGACTTTAGAGACTTATCAGGGAATAGTCTCATCAACTTACAGTTTGCTGATGATATCGTCCACCTAGACTATGCGAAGTAACCCCTGATGCTGTAGGATACGAAAATAATACCGGTGTTTGATTACAGGTGTCTGCGTTCTATCTCATGAGTAAAGCAGTATAATATGGCGAGTGCTGTTGAGGTTACGCATAAATGTTTAGGTGGGGAGGGTATATTAGTCTTCAAGGTAGGGAAGCTGAATAGGTTGAGATGGCTAGAACGTGCTGGCATATCAAGCCATCGCCTTCCTCCAGGGACAATGCTGGCCAGCACATGTTAAGGTTTAAAATGTGTTTGGGTCAGTCAAATGGAAAACTGGTATTGGTTCATAAAATCGTTGACGGTCAGCTGGAAGAACTACTAGAGATATGACTGCAAATCTTTGTTACTGGCACAGATGCATTCACTCTATGTAATCTCACGTATCTGTTCAACTCATGTTTTTCGTTGTCACTATTTATTCTCCCTCACACTTTCGCTCGTTAAACTTGCATTTAGTTTTATGTCTCTACCTACGTGTTCTACATGGAATGTGGTAAATTAAACAGGTGGACTTCTCTGCAAACTCATACTGAAAGCTAGTCAGAATGACACAGTCTAGGCATAACTAAATGCGAAACATTGATAAATGATCTCCAAAATTTCAACAAATGATAGGTGTAGTTCTTAATCTTGTTCTTTGCCAAATGAAAAATAGATACCTTTCAGTAATCTCTTCTTTCACCCGGGACTCGTCTCCTACTTTGCAAGTTTTTGTGCTTTGTCACTTTTGTGCTAAGCTTTCAGTCAGCATATGCCGTTGTTGTCGACTCAGGACATAGATGACTTTAGTTGAATAAGTTTTCGGTCGTGAAAACACGGGTCCTGAGGAGTTGACTGGTTGCATTATCATTTCTCAAATGGAATGCAGCATACTGTATATTAGGGTAAATATTCCGCCTCGTTTGCTGAAGCTGGTGTTCCTCAGGGTATTGTTATCTCTCCTTTTCTTTTTTCTCTCTCGTCTTACATGACTTTTCTCCTTCTAATGAGAGCAACTTCGTCAAATACGCTGGTGATCTGACCGTCTCACTTCCTGTCATGTTACAATGTGACTGCAGCAAACCTAACTGCTTCCTGTCTGTAGTCTAAGGCATATGGTCTTACGTTAAATCCCTCTAAATTTCAGGCAGTTAACTTTCCCTTCACTCATAAGCGTGAATTACAAGAATTGTGTTGTTTACAAGATGCTCGTATCAAAGAGGGCACTGAAACAGAAACTAAGTCTAACATAAAATACCTTGAAGTAGTTCTATCCTCTGGTCTTTCTTGGTCATTCTATATCTTGTCGATTTCTAAGAAAACCTTCAGTCTAGCTTACCACGTTATGTGGTCAAGACAGTCAGGAATCATTCAACCTCCTTTTACAATTTGTTAACTCTTGCATCGGTCTTTACTGCTCCCCCTTATTCTTTCCTGAATTACTCAAAAACGGCTATGTCGTATTGTGCAGGGTATTAAGGCTGTCATTAGGGCAAGTGGCGTACCATTTAGTCAACTCGTTAATGGATTAGTTGAAAGACATCTAAACTCATGCGATAAATGGTCTAAAACTATACTATCTAACCCTCAACATCTCCTATATTCTCAGCTCTTGCCTTTAACTTCATCTGATCGAACCAGAAGTCAGTGTCAAAGATTATATGATCGGTTTCGGAATTACGTAATACCAAAAATTGCTGTCGATTTCATTGGCAGCAGTTCACAGCCTACTGAGTTTACAGAAGTGCAATGCTCATCTCCCACTTTCTTGAGGAGACGTCAACTAGGATTCTAGGAAAGTAGCGCGTCAGTATGTGAATTTCATGAATCTGTAGACTGCATTCCATTCACTTAATACTGAAACTAAACTATGAGGGAACTGATATTTCCAAGAAGGGTATAATACAAGGCTCATTTCTACAACTGTAGTCCTTATTTTAGTTCACGTTCATCCTAAATGTATTAACCGAATTATCTATCACCCACTTTAGGGACTTACCAGAGAACAGTCTTGTCAACTTAGTGTATGCTGATGGTATTGCCCACTTAGGCTGCGATAAGTGACCATTGAAACTGGAAGATATGAAAAGACTACTGGTTTTTGATCGTAGTGTCTGTACCCTTTCTTCTGTGTTAAGTAGTCTAATATGGTGAGTAATATTGGGGTTAAGTTTAGTGTTAAGTAGAAATGTGATTCCAAACGTTGTTAATGACACAGATGCATTCACTGTGTGTAATCTCACATATCTGAGCAACCCTTATATTTTTTCCATATGACAGTTTGTTTTTCATCACATTTATGCTCATTATAGTGACATTTAATTTCTTTTTTCTTCTACCTTTGTGTGCTACATGGAATGTGCTAACTTAAGCGGGTGCACTTGTGTGCAAGCTTCTATGTTGAAAGTCAGTCTGTCAGAATGTTCTATAGTCCAGATATAGTGAAATGCTAAAACGTGGATAAAAATAGGCAAAATGTCAACAAATGGTAATCGTATTTTCCCATTTAGTTCTTGTCTAACTGAAAAAAAGTGATCTTACAATAATTTCTCCTCTTACCCGAGATAACTCTCACACTCTTTCTCGTTATATCTCATGAGTTAGTTAATTTTATCGCTTAGCCCAAATGCGAAGTCGAAACACATCTGATGAAATATGTTTTGCTTATTACTAACTAAATATAATATTTTCAAGTGTGGAACGTCACAAATTGGACTGCTACACTTCTGTGCTCATTTCCATGTTAAAACTCAGTCAGTCAGCTTTGTCACTGCAGATGCGTAGTGTCACAACTACCTAGTGTTAATTAGCTTAAACAATTATTCATACCGTTTCCTAAGTACTCTATGCACTTCCTAATTCCTTAAATTGTCCAGATAAAGTGCACCGAAGAGGAAAACATAAACCAAAAGTCAGTAACACGGACATAAGAATTAGTGTGAATAGAAGTGAATGAGATGAGTGACCTTTTATCCCTGTAGTACGCTTAACTAAAATACTCATGTGTATGAATGAGGCAAAAAGTTGTGTGACTGACTTGATACGATTATGAGCAATAATTTGTGCTCGAAACGTCATCAGATAATATTGCTGTACAACACTGTGTGATTTATCAAAATAAAGTCGTATCCATAATGTAGTTATACTCTACCATATTGCCCAAGTTTTACACACATATCAAAAATATTCATCTTATCCATAATGTGTCACCCAACTGTTTCATTTTTATCTTCCTCATTTTAGGTTGTCAGTCTTCGTAGACATTCTGCTAGATGTCGTCGTACATAGTGTCTGCAAGCAGTCTTTCAATACATCTACCTCCCGCAAAGTTTTTGTTACGACGCCTTTAGATTATTTACATTTGGCCGTAATACAATTAGTATGCTAATATTACTGATGCAATGACATGCAAGACCTGTACATGTTACTGTGAAGTTTGCCTGTAATAACATTCCCTCCATAGTAAATACAATGCTTGTGATAACAATTCGTCATTATCTTTTCATTGCGTTGATAGGTGCGTATATATTAGAAAAAAGCTAACCTTGTCGTATTAGTTCTCTAAATTACAATCACTAAGTGCCCATTACCTCTGCTGAATACCAAGTGCTACTCGTGGCCCATGAACTACTTATTACTGCATTCGTAAATAACTGTCAAACTATTATTACATAGAGTAGTGAAACAGAAGGCGTATGAAATTTAGATATTAATGTGTATCTGAAGTTAACGACACAATATATATGTACATGTTTCATTTCCAAGCAAGAGAATTTTATAGGGTGATGTAGGGCTGAGCGCAGTGAGTTAAGAGTGTATTCTTTACTGTATACATATTGTATGAGTGAAATGCTTCTATTCAATTTTCGGCAAAGCTTCAATATCGTCCTGCAGGGTTTCTTCAATGCACTCTCAGGGAACAATACTTGGTACTGAGGAATCCAGCCAAAAGCATCTGTGACACAGTCGAATGACTTTTTCAACTAAAAGCCGCAATACTGATATTAAGTGTGATTTACCTGTAAACTGAGGGACTCTAGTGTAACACAGCACCATATCCCAGCAGGGTATTCTTTGTGTTTTACAGGTACAAGTAGAATTCATGGACTGAGCATTTGTCAAATATGGAGGCGACCCACTGAGTCACTTAGACGAAGGGCTGAGGAAATGCGATACCTTATACACGCACCTTCAGATGTAGGCATGTGTCACTTCACATGAACTCTGAGCCATATCGAGTAGGCATTCCTTTAAATCTACCCTACCTTGTACGCTGAATTATTGTTCGTATATACGTGATGACTTGGTGCGTTTCCTGGTTTGCCTATAATTACGGAATGTACATTATATTAGGGAACACAAATGGATTTTGTGAAAACCAGTGGTGTTCCTTTTCTAGTCTTAACTGATGTCACATTGATTGACACGATTAAAGGAATAGATTGTAACATGGTGTTTTCTGTAGCTGCGAAACATAGATACCTAGTTTCGAATTGACATCATGCGTCTAATCCTGTTAACCTACGGGCATAGTTTATCCTTCACGATACCTAGAAGTCAAGAGCAGACTGTCTTGGACAGACCTAGTTTTACTTTGTGACTAATTGGTGAGTCACCTGGTGTTGTGGTAGTAGAAAAAACAACTCCAAACCTTAGTATTTTCTAGATATGAACATATTTACTTACTTTGGCGACAATTTCATATTAGGGATATTAACCTTTACTTAGTAATTTGGATCCGAAAGTAAACGCCATATTACTAAGTTATTCAAAAGACAGAATGATGAGTGAAATAGTACTCGGATACTTATTCTAACGAAACCGAATAATGATAATCGTTTAGCCTACCAATATGCCGCTTACTTTCAGTCTTAATTTAAAGACAAATTTAGTTGCTCACTAAATTAATAGTTTCAGAAGACTGCTCTACTCCTGTCTTCGAAATACTTTGCCCGATCGTGTTTTACTTCAAAATATTTGTATACTGGCCAGTTGATGTTGCTTATCCAGTTACACTGTTTTTCAGTTAATGTCCCACCTATTTCCTATCAAACGAAATATCCCTCAAACCATCAACGAGTAGCCATCGTTTTTAAATAAATAACCTTAACTATTCGCATGTAAACAATGCTAATGACTTTATCACTTACGTGATGTTTCAACTTTCGATTAATCAGTTTTCCCATTCATGAGCACCTGTTTCAATTTTAACGGATAGTTCTAGCCTTTGACTACTGAATTAATACGTTTCGTTATATACCATCCTTACGAATTATAGGTACTAATAATAATCACTGCTAACAGATTTATCACGAGAACGAGAATGCACTCCATACTGACGACAATATACCTCAGAGGCGGTAGCATCTTCTAAACGCACTACTCAATACAACACATGACCCTAACTCTGTAGCTCACAACATTCTATAAAGTTAGTGGTGACTATTAACAAGTAGAATGTCTATTTGAGGTATAGGGAATATATTTATTAGTGATTCGACACAAAATACAAAATCAACGGTACTGGAAACCACTTTCTTCAGCAACGAATCCAACGAGGTCACTGGAACTACAGATTACCTAAAAAAGAAAAGGGTGCACAGCATGTATACATGAATATAACTGCCAATATAATATTAACGAGATACCAAAGTAAGAATTAATGAAAGTTTATATCAATATGCGATTACATCAATTACTATTTTTGACACAAGTGGATATTTAGACGAAGTAATAAGACGTAATTTGTCTGAGTCGTGCATTGTTGTATTTGTGCAACACAATTTGGACAATCTGGTCACGCATGGACTTGTCATAGGAATACATATGAAATTAATACAGTTAAGAGGTCAGAAAATAAATTCACGTCGAATTAAGATCACATATCGAAGGTCAAAATAACAATGAACATCACTAAACCAAATAACAGGTATTAGTACATCTACCCTGACTGGTATCCAAACCAAGTTTAACAAAGAAGGTTTCGTGTGATGACAAATAGTTTTGGAACTCACAAAAGTGGTTTAAACTTCCGAATCACACTTCGGATTCCACAAACTTTAGGACCCAATCCAAACACGTTTTACAGATAGGTTTAAAAAAATGTGCAAACGTCAATTTTATGTTCTGTCCATATAATATGTTTCGAAATAGAGGAGCTGGGACCCCAATAATGGCTTCTGAAGATTCTGTTGCTTCTGGAGGCATTTAGAAATATGATGCGTAGCCCTTACTTGCAGAAATCGATGAGTCCCCCCTAAATGGATACAGCAACCGCTTCTAAACCTTACGTCCATAGCTTTAAGAGATGTCGGACACTACTTCTACGTGGTTTCAAATTAATTTTGTGAATTAACTTTGAACAAACGCATATAATTTGGCGTCAGGGCAATAACAAAAATCGGAAGTTTATGAAACCAAACTCAATAATAGAACAAAATGACGCACACCACAGATGTCTTTACGTACCTGATCACGAGGATGGTATTGAAATCCACCAAATTACTAAAATGTTGCAGTGTGCATTTAAATCATTTAAAAATTTTGGCAGAAAACAGTGAATGTTGTAGGTTATCGCAAAACATATCGCAGTTTCTGCCCATTCGTGAACACTAATTTTCCCTTGTATCTATGCATCCCATTGACTTTCAGCCATCAAAACACCACACGAAAGTGCGGAAGGATGCACGAATTCGATATCAATCATATTTCGGTTCCTGCAACAGTAATAGGTACTGCACAACAGCTGATAGGGAAATTCGAGATCGAGTACAGGTTTCCGCCAAGCTGCAAGGAAATCTATCGAATGACAGTCGTCGAAATGTACGCAAAGCTTACTCGGTATGCCAAATAATCATTGCATGAACCATGTATTTAAGCGTCCTGTCACACAAGCAATCAGTAAATGCTCAAGAACGATATCGAACAACAATTTTCATATAAATTCATCCAACAAGAGCAAAATAAGCACCGAAATCGCGTCTACTGCGTTTGCTGGACGGCTAGGGGTGAGTATATACGTTGTCTCGTGTTATATTTTCCGCGACTAATTTTTTTTCGTCTTTCATTGGCTAGAATGGTGGCGGTCAATTGGAGTTTGAATTGTCCTTGGGTGCGTGCTGTCGGGTGCTGTATTTGCGTGGTTGTGTTTGCGTCGTTTGCCAGCATATGTGATTACTGTAAACGTGTATGAAACTATTGTAACGCTTTGTTTTTCTTTGTTTGTGCATGTACTAGGCATTATTTGTCGTACAATTCGTTGTTTGGTCTATTGGTTGCTTGCGATGTCAACGAACCGGTGGGTTCTTGTGTTTTTCTGTAATTTAGGTTATACGTGCGGCATTTTCTTGATGGTTATCGATCATCCCTGTATTTCAATGTTGTTTTTTTACGATTTATGTTGGAATAGTTGTGACATAGATGGATCCTAATTGATAACTTTATTTTAGTCCGTTGCAGGTAGTCAATTCGAGTGACAGGAGCACAGATTTAAGTGGAATTTTTGCTGAATACATACTTGGAAAGCGTTTCTTCAGCTGGGATGAATTTGAGAAGTCATTAGCAGAATTTCAAAAAGTGAGGAAGTCATTTAATGCTAACAGTGTAGTTATCCTACACTCACTATGTTCATAATTGCAGCAAAACGATGCCGGATGCCAGGTTTAAGTACGCTTATGTTGGTTTTAAATGCACTTTTGGAGTGAATCGTACAAGACCTGGATTGAAATTGAAAAACAAGTCGTAAGAAGAAGTGTAATATGATTTCATGAATATTGCAGGTCTAAATGTTGCAATTGCTCGTCTTCATTTCGCGTGGTTTTGCATCATAGTGAATACATAATTGCTTCCCACAATATGGTGCATAACCATCCATGCAGCAGGGTGTACATGCAGAATGACCCATGGTATAGACGACTAACAGTTGAAGAGAAAGAAAATATTGAACCACTTCTTCAGCAATCCCACTCATCCGATGAAATAATAATGCATGTTAAGGAGAAGTACAACAAGGATATAACTCGCATTGACGTTAAAAATATGAAAGCCGCAGTGAATAAAGGTAACGTTGACGTACTTGTTACATACTTAAGGTATTTCGAGTCGTCGTGACATTTTTGAATTCCTAAAATCCCGTGGGAAGTTAATGGAGTATTATTCCGATGAACCGATCAGGAATTCACTAACAAGAATTTGTTTTGCAACTTATGAGCAAATGGAATTGTATAAACAGTTCCCTGAAGTTGTTGGTATCGACTCGACGTATAATACGAATAAGGGGAAGTAAGTTTACCAATTCATTAATCAACGTGCAGGTATTCTTTGTTCCAGCTACTTGTGACGGATAATTTTGGTCGTGGACGACCAGTTTTATTTGCGTGGACTAGAAAAGAATTCAAACGAGATGTAGTTTGGATATTAGACTGTTTCCGGCAAATAATGGAAGACACCTCGAAAACAGAATCCTTCATTATGGATTGTGCGCAAGCTGAAATAGCAGCCGTCAAGTTAACGCACAGACAAGCGCACATTGTTTTGTGTTCTTTTCATGTTTGCCGAGCTTTCTGTCGGAAAGTAAGTTTTTCAAAGCATACTTTACATTTTATTCGTAGACAAGAAATCCCATTGTGAAGAACTACTTATGCCGTCTAGTGCAGTGTAAAAGGAGATCAGAGTAATGCCTCTATTGTTCTCATTTTGCAGATTTAATTTCTACTTCAGAGTTATTAGCAGATTGGACGCTAATGTCAGTCAATACCTACAACGTCGTTGGATGCATCGACGAGAATTGTGGGCGGCCTGTTTCAGAGATAACGTGCTGACTTTTGGGAACGATACAAATAATCGTGTCGAGAGTTCCCACAAGCAGATGAAACGGTTTTTGCAAAGATCTGATAGTCTGCATAAAAGTATGCTAAAGGTGTATAAATGGCATAAACGAAGTTTTTCAATAATACAGCAGGAGGCGAATATTGCTCAATCACGATGCTTCACGTATCCCTGTTCACAAAGTTTAATCCCAATTATACGGTTGCTTACACCATACGCCGCGAGGAAGGTAATACGTGAATACCAATTGCGACGATGGGCTACTGTTGAGTTCGAATCCGTTGATTATGTATTTTTCAAAGAAAATGGGAAAACAGTGCAGGTTGATCTGAGTACTTGCACCTGCACGTGCTTTACATTTCAGACCTGTCGGTACCCCTGCCGACACTTGCTTTTGGTCCACTTAAGAAAGCCGTATTTCACAGGTATATTTGCGTTTTTATGACTACGTTTTTAATGTATAATGTAATGTAATAATCAGTTCATAGTTATCTTAACTTTTTTTGTTCCACCTTTTGTAGTTAACCATGTGATGCATAATTGTAAACAATGGACGTGGTCACGCAACTTGTTCGCATCTCAAAGTACGTCAGCAGTTATCCCTCGAAATCGAAGTAACATATACGATACCAAAAAGAAGATTATCAATGCGGGTATGGACAGAATTAATGACAAATTTGGAGAAGTGTTTGCCAATGCTTATGCAGACGGAGTAATCGCAGGAATCAATCGTGTTCTTAATATGTAAATAAACTAAATTTTTGTCATAATGAAAATAAAATTTTCATGTAAATTTTGTTGTCTTTCAATTCATGTGTTCACTTTGTGAGCACGGCATGCTAGACCGGTGCTCTCTAGGACTTTCACTACTAACAATACGTAAGTGTAATTGTGTAGGAACGATGTCGGTCAGCATACGTGTTAAATTATAAGTATTTCAGTTAGCTAACGTGCATAAGTATCATAGTCATATACAAGTCTTTAGGGACAATAGTAGGCATACCTTAGGCACTGCATTCGAGTCCCAGTTCTTATACGGTTACGTGTATTCGAAAGTATTGCATTACTAATGTTTCACTTAAAGCGTGATGTCAATCCATATGACTAAGGCTGTTGACATGTAGCGTAAATTCAACTCTACACCAGACGAATTATTGAATTCGTTGAGCTTTAACAATCGTATTTAGATTTAGCTTACACTAAAATATGCCACCAATTACTTCGTCAGTTCTTATTAATAAGTCATGTCTGCACCTAGTCATCATGACAAATACATCTAAACTCAGATATAATAAGAAAGGTCTGGTAAGCAGGATATTAAATGTATTTAATGAAAAAATAATAACAAGCAAATGTGTTTACGCAGTCGATTGTCGGAATAATTTGTGCAATGTCGAATCTCTGTGACTGGGGTGATTGACGTTACCAGATATCTACAAATAAGTAAACAAAGTGTTTTTTAAATAGCTGAAGTAAGGAAGAAGTAATATTAAAGGTAAACGATTTATATCTGCCTACCTTTGCTGAAAATGTTTTGTTCTCCTTTCTCATTCTTTGGTAATGACATCATTATTCTGGGGTTTTCACTGCAACACACATTATTCCTCTTCTAAAGGATAGCAGCAAGCATATAGTAATAATTTCAAATTTCGTTTAAACCAATGTTTACAATGAATGCATGTCATTTCTACAGGCGCAATAAGTTATGTTATAAACTGCAATCGTGAAGTATCATGAATTATAAGAGTTAAATTGTAAACCCTTAATAATGAACACCGTACATTTGGCTAAGTGCTATGTCGTTGGAATGTGAGTATACATCTGCAATGTTTAATGCCAACCATATTGGTGTAAGGATAGAAAATATGATGTTTTCTATGAAAATACAGCTTTGTTCCAACACTGCTGTTGTTGTGTTTCTAATAAAAGCAAATAGACTGTAAGCATAAAGGCATATCCAGTTAACATAAAATGCAGTGTAATAGTGCACAAATGAAAAGACCATAGTGAAGTAGATAAGTGATACTTCAGTGAGAGGTAAATTGAAAGATCTGCAACCTTATAATATGGAAGACAACCTGACATGTAAGATGTCTCACAAATTTCAATAGGGCCTGTGGGGTACCATGGATGGTTTGGCGTCAATCGCAGCTTTGGAATAATGAGTTACAAATGCTAAAGGTAACAACCAACGAAACTGCAGTAGTATTTTCTAGCTGTTCAGCATTTTTTCCTTTAATGCAGTTTCTTATCAACAGTTTGCAGTATTCAGAACATCACAAGTTGCTTACAGATAACTTGTGTAATAATAACTGCGTTAAATATATGAGCCATAAGTGCATCTTCCACATCTTTCATAGCCACAATTAAGTCATTAAGGATCTCACAATATCTTAGTGATGTGAAGCAAAATAATTTTTAAGATTGATATAACCTATGTAACAGGTGTAGTAGTTGTACGACACAGCCGCCAGCTACTAATCGACATAAATCTGGTACTAATTTTAAGTACTCTGACATTTGAGAAGGACTATTTATACTATTCTTCCAGACACAATGAACACTGATGTCAATATACTCTGATGCCATTTCATGCACTGAGCAATTAAGGCATTGTGAAATTCCATGTGCAAATGTCAATTAAACTATTTTCACATCTTCGCCCAAGCACTTTTAACTAGGAACTTCATCTAAATAGATATAATAACCAGGAAATTCAGCAGCCTGTCTCATTCATCGCATAATGTCGTCAATGTGTTATGGAATATTTCAGTCATCCCGGATGATAACAGAAAAGTTTAACATGTTCAAAGCACACATCTAACCTATGTCTGTATGCTATTTCTCTTTCATAGGCCAGATTCTAATAGATTCACTGGAATGACAACAGCCATTGCCTGCAGTATATTTACAACCTTAAGATCTGAAACAACTCGCAAAAAACAAACCCTCAACGCACTATAATGCAAATAATAGTCTTTCTATGCGAACTTTCTTAAAAAGGATGACTTCTTCATTGATAATTCGTCCGAGCTATAATATACAATTTTACGCTCTACTAAGAACAAAATACAGCAAAATACTGCCATCCGGCTACATAAGTCTAAAACTAGTCAAATATAATCTATTTCCAAAAAAATTGGTGATTATAACGTCTGTTGACGTGAGCGCGGTAACCGATGGCATTGCGCGATAACACCTGGTGTCGGCCTTTATCCTCACTCACGGCTAGCTCCAACTCGAATCAACGAAGCCGCGCAAATGCCGTCAAGGTCAAGCCAGAGGCGCCACTTCAAATAGGGGATATGCTTTATCAACGCCCAAATAGAGACAGCCCCTGAACTTCCCAGGGCCATCTGGGATGCTAACCATCTCCATTGTTGTACATCATGACAATGCTTTTCGCAGGCGTTCCCAGTTACCAGTTCGGGAATGCCATGCACAACCATGGAGGCAGAAGGAATGAGCTCTGGCGACTCCCTCGCCATTTGTCTTTCCTTCCACGGCCTGTCTGGCTTAACACGTATGTTACAGGCCCTCCCTATAGAAAGGACTTGAGAGGCCAGTAACACTTTTTCAACCTCCTCGGTAGAGCCCAACGTTACCCTCAGTGGGGATGGTTTGCCTTCAGGTGCAGCAGTGCCCCTATACAATCTGCACAGATTTACTGGTTGGATGTCCAAACCCAGTGTGCTACTCAAGATGGACCACTGTTCCTGATCAAATAGGGCCCTATCTTTCAGCAGACTACTACTACAGTCTGGTACATTAAAGAGGATTACACAATTTGATCTGCTAACCGTGGGCTTGGGCTCGGTCCTCGCACGTTTGTGATCACCTTTAAGACCGTTTTGGTTTGACTGGTGCGACTGGGTATTTTTATGTGTCTCAGTGCTATAGCCAGCATTACTGATAGACGGTTGGGGTCTTTTTCCAACGACGGAAACCCGTGGTTCTCCAGCTTCTGTGTCTGGAGCGGTTATGGCAAGAGTTACAAGTTTAACCGGTGAGGATTTTGGTATCCCTGGTTTACGCGCGTTTGTACTAACTTCCGGATTGGTGGGGGTCGAGCTTTTCACCTTTTTCCCAGCTACTTCTGTGCCATCTTTGGTTTTCAAAGGACTACGCGAGGCTACATCAGGACGGCAACTCGGGCATATGTACCAGAACCATTGGCATGGGTTTTTACGCATAAAGTCATAATATGCTTTTGGTACCCCACTGTCACATCTGCAATGCACCCATCGGTTGCAAAAGTTACATTCGAAAGCGGAGTCTGCTTGTTCGACAACAGAAGCACAGACCTTGCAGTCGTCTGTCTTCTTGGGGAGCGTTCTTATCGTCTTGCGACGTCGTGAACGTTTCTTTTTGGCCTTCCTATTTGTTTCATGGTCTACCATGGGGATGGGTGTTATGAAGTTCTCACTCAGTGCAATTTTCCCACTCGGATCTGTTAACCTAGTCGTGTTAACAGGGGTGGAGCCACATCCACTTGGCTGACTTTGCACAGCTTCACTGTAGGACTGTGGCGACATGGGTAATCTGTACGAGCTGGGAATATTAGCCCTGGTCTTCAGGACCGGTATGCGTGAGTCCATCACCTTCTCCTGTTTGCCTTGTTTGGCTGAAGCCCTGGTAACTACAGAGTATGATGTCCCATTAGTTATTTTAGGTTGAGAATCTTTTGTCTTTTTACTCCTAAATTAATACTGGTGATTAAATAATAAGAGACTGTTATTTTGTCCAATAGACTTACAGCAAAAGACAATAGAGAGCACAGAAAAGAAGGATAAAGTATTTAAGTAAAAGCTCTTGACTTTACCTGTAACTTTCGGGTTATTCGGTTTCACAGCAATCACGTAACAGACCCACAAGTCCTGTATATTTGAAAGAGTGAGGAGGGTGTTGCTACAGAAGTAGCACCTGAAGATTTGGCAGTCGTTCGAGACAGCGGAAAGTACCACACACAGGCTCGGTGAGGAAGAAATGGTTGAATAAAAATTCGCCGGATAGGAAGATCAGGTTTCCCGAACGAATAATTCACAAAATTGGATATTTCCGGTTAGAGAGGAAAAAGCACGTCTTATTCAAGGAGCGCGCTAACAGTTTACATAACCTGAGCAACGTCTAGACAAATAGTCTACTTCATGTAGAAGCTGCATCTTTTGGCATAGTATCTATGAATAAAGACTTCACGTCTTTTTCAAGTGAGTAACAGTGCTCTTTGACCAATGAATGCTTCCGGTACAGGGAAATCACATACGACAGATAACAACTGCCTCCACAAGAACAGAAGTTGTGTGGTGGGTGAATTTTTCACCGTTCGTGTGTTTGGACAGGAATTGTTGTAAGCTTAAACGTTATCTCTCAGTGGATTTAATATATATTTGTACTGATTGGTGCAATTTAATATGGTCTATGTGGATCCAGTGTATAAAAAATATCTCACCTTAATAATATTATGCAAATGTACGCTTAGCCGACCTCTAGGCCAACAAATGTGGGTGGTTATCATGATTGTTGCAAGTGCAGTGCAGTTTAATTTACCTCACTGTTTCACTTAGTGCAATGATTTAGTGTATATCATTATTATACACGTGTATTGTGTTGATTGTGAGAACCGAATCTATTTAGCTCTATTATTATGAATCTACTGTCTATTATAACACTCCCTTTGACAATGTGTGCTTAATGCCACAATAATTAAGATCACTTGACAGTGAGCCAGAAACGATCTTTATCTATTCCTAATACGCTGCTGATACATACGGCATTAACTAATATCCATCAACTTTATGATCAACAACCGCAGTATTTGCACATCTCCTTTATGGATATTAAGTTGCCTACGGTCTTATGCATTTAATTAGAAGTAACAAGCTTCAATAACGCCACTTTATTCTGCTTAACGTGTCCTTCTCGCTTTCATCATGATAGTGGCGGGTTTTACAGGACTCACCACACAACGTATCAATCTTATATATACACGCGTAAGCATAGCCTTTATGAGATAGGTATGGACTTCAAAAGAAACCCTTTTACTGTGTATTCATGATTTATAAGACTACCTAGTAAAGTATATCAGAACCACGATTTGACCAGCTACGAAAAGTGTAATATATTTAGTCACAATCAATGTGCGGTTATTAATTTTATGACGCATTATCTCAAATTACATGGCTATCTAAAAATAATTTCCGCTGCAGGAAATCTCCTGCACCTGCTACCTTAGTGAGCAGCTTGATGTTATATTTGAATTAAAAAGCAAAAGTGGACATCCTGATGACTTTCTTGGTAAAAAGATTGTTTTCCTGTCAAAAGAGTAAATGTCAATGTAGTTGAAGATCGAACGATCAATTCATGGTTGTTTGCTCAAAACCAACTCCCCAATTTTCGCGGAGGCATCAATACACCAGTCATCGTCTCATCGGTCGCTGTTCAGAAAGAAGTCAGGCCAAAACTGTCAGAAGTAATATTGTGATTTATTATTGTAATATTTGTTCATAGACCTTAATTAAAACTTAATTTTAAAGTTGCCTATATGTTGGTGTTACAATAGAGAATTCTCGAGCAGCCAACCGGTGTTTTGATATTGCATCCGTTATTACTAAGCGTTTCTGAGAAACCTCAAGGAACAGCGTGAGCCCGAGTGCAGCGAGAGCTGGGCATTGACGGTTTAGGTGACGTGTTTGACAGTTTCTGACGGGTCAGCGTTAGTTTTTAAACGGTTTTGTACAGTTGGCACGACTTTGGATAGTCACCGTTCATCTTTCCTGGTGCCGGCGAAGTCTTCTTTGAACAAGCAATATCTGGAACTTTTTTGGAATTGGGTCAAGTTCAACAATGCCTGGGTCAAAGAAGGGACAGAGCGTCTTGGATGCAAACAGGAAAGTAAGTCATGGTGACTTGTCTGTTAATTGTAACGATGTGTCTGATGTTAAACATGACATGGTTGATGTTACTGTTTCGCCGTTCAGGGATAATAGGAACATCAAACTCCCTAAATTTGAACCACGGTGTTTCGATGGAAACCCGGCTGATTATTTACAGTTTGCAAAAGAGTTTGAGATCATGTTGAGTGGTTTTTTATTAACTGATGAAATGAAGTTAATGTATTTGATGAGGTATTGCACTGGAGATGCTGCAAGAGCTATACAGTGCTGTAAGTTTATGAAGCCAAAAGAGGGCTACTACGAGGCTATGAGCATATTACGTCAAAGGTTTGGAAGACCTTCGATGATTGTAGGGAAATTATTCGAGGCTGTTAAGGGTAATGGTGGTCAATTACAGGATGACTCCCAGGCACTCACTGAGTTTTTGGATAATTTGCTGATTTACAAGAATGCATTGATTTCGATGAATTGCATGAGTGACCTCAACTCGAGTTTTATACTAGAAGTAATAGCAAGACGCCTACCTACTCGACTGCAAAGGAAGTGGGTGAAGATAAGCTCCCGTATGGAGGATGAGGGTATCGAGCCAAAGTTTGATGATATCCTGAAACTGGTAAAAGATAGCGTCAATCTATCTATGAGCAAGTTCGCCAGTCTATTGCATCTCACCCCTAGAATAGAGCAGTCTGAGAGCAAAATGCGATCGCTGATGACGAATAGGCCTCAGAGAGGTGGATATCGAGAAGGCTCCATGATGTCTAGTAATGCATATAGACCTAGTGAGTGTAACAGGTTTCGTAGTACATCCTCAACAGATAAGTTACAAGATGCAAGACAAACATGGTTGTGTTTTACACGTTTGCAAGGGTGAACTGTGAATCAGTGAGCAAGTTCAGTGATAAGCTAAATGTGAAATCAAGGTCTGACTCCGAATTGTGTGGCGACAGCGGTGTGGTGAAGAAGCCTGTAGTTGCAATTAGTAAGCCATTGTTGAATAGTATGTCACAGAAGAGAGTTACAGTTTCAGAGTGCAGTTCTGACCCCATAAGTTTACAAGGTATTACTAGTCAGAGTGAAGGTATAAAATCTTTAGGGATTTGTGAGGAGGAACCCAAATCATCCACTTCTGTTATTAAAGAGTTTGAAAATGATGAAGTCGACCAGATAGATGATGGTAAATTGAATATTTGTGATAATGATCATGATAGTGCAGATTTGTCTTTGGTTGATCATGATGAAATGGAGGGAATGCCTACTACTGCTAAGTTGAATAAAGGTTCTGTACAACTACAACGTGAAGTAGAATTAAATGCAGATGCAGTTGCAGAAGGCATGCATACTTGTGAGACCGTCAGTGTAATTGATCAGCATGTAGCCCACCTATCATCAGATGCTAGTGCTAAACCTGAGCTGATAGTAAAAGACAGCAGTGGTGGTGGTCTTGCAGTTAGACAACTTTCTGAAAGCCGAACAACAACAGCTTCTGATCCACCGCTAAGTTCATCAACTGGTATCAATCAGTCGTCGTTGGTGTTGTCATCCACAATGAGAAGGACGCCCATCAACTCAAGTATCTTGTGCAATGACTATGATAGTATTGGTGCGTTTGAAAAGACGAAAGATATTGCTCAGTTTAGTGAGGATAAGCCAAGTGTAAACGAGAGAGTAATTGTTAAATTGACTTGCATGAATAAAGGCATTTCTAGTTTCAAGTTACTATTTGAATGCTATTATCTTTGGTGTAAATTACTCTGTGTCTACGCTTGGTTGACCAGATACGTCGTGTGTTTGTTCGTCATCTATATTCTACGATACAATGACATGGGCGTGTTGCCGTTCAGATTTGAGGATATAGCTGATAGAAGGAAGTCAGCAAATGAACTCTGCGACGATTTTCCAACCTAGAGCGTCAACCTGAGAAGGGTTGTAGGCGTACTGCTGTAAGTCCTACAGTTCTTCAAAGGGTAGCGCATCAATGAGCAGTCCAATGTGCTTGGTGTATGATCTTGTACATATGTTCATGTTGTATATACTGAATTGATATCATCTGTCATCTAGCTGTTGGTAATTCTGTTTGTGTCCGGACGACTTCCACTTGGATCATCAACCTGAGAAGGAATGTAGGCGTACTGCTGTAAGTCCTACAGTTCTTCAAGGGTAGTTCGTCAAGGCAGAATCCACAACATTTGATGTGTTGATTGTACATATGTTTGTGTTAAATACTTGTGTGAGTTCCAATTGATGTAATTGTTGGTTAATCTTGTTTGTGTCCGGACATTCCACAACTTACAATCGTCAACCTGTGAAGGGTTGCGAGCGTACTGGTGTAAGTCCTGCAATTCTTCAAGGGAATTCCACCAAAACATGATCCGCGAGGTTATTTGTACTGTTTGTGTATAAGTGTGGTGTGTCTTCTCAATTTGTGATTTTGGATTCATTGTGTTTACTCGTTGTTTTCGTACCTTGTTGTTATTGTGTAATTTTGTTAAAATTTTCGTCGTGATTATTTCTGAAGTTGTTTCTAGTCTTCTGCGTTCGCGAATGAATTGATTGATGTTAGAGACAGCAGATGGCTCGTATACGCCGGGGAGGCTACTGCTGAGAATGAAATGCATACGGAGATAATTGTTAGATGCGGTCCCACACGCCGGGGAGAAAGAGTGTAAAGGACTGAGGCTCGCATACGTCACCGTTACTAGAACTGAGGCAGAATGAGTGACAAGCGATTGCAGTGGTAATTGGTAGTGAGTAAATAAGAGGATGTGCGTAGAGTATCATGAGGTGCTGCTATGGTCACGTTGCATTCTGCAAGAGTCATTCTAGCAAGTGGCGATTGTAATGCAAGATGTCAAGAGGAGGCCTTTATTTGGAGGCGCAGGTCGTCATTGATGTGTGAGATTGTGCTGTGGGTATACTTGTGGTGTGTTGGCTTTTCTGTTTGTTTTCCATTTCAGCTCTGTCCGTGTGACCCAGGTTGTCGCAATGGCATCCAAGCCAACGTGCATTGGTCGTGATGGAAAAAATGGGATGGATCCGTATTTTGCCGGGTAGTGTCAATGTAGTTGAAGATCGAACGATCAGTTCATGGTTGTTTGCTCAAAACCAACTCCCCAATTTTCGCTCAGGCATCAATACACCAGTCATCGCCTCATCGGTCGCTCTTCAGAAAGAAGTCAGGCCAAGACTGTCAGAAGTAATATTGTGATTTATTATTGTAATATTTGTTCATAGACCTTAGTTAAAACTTAATTTTAAAGTTGCCCATATGTTGGTGTTACAATAAAGAATTCTCGAGCAGCCAACCGGTGTTTTGATTTTGCGTCCGTTATTACTAAGCGTTTCTGAGAAACTTCAAGGAACAGCGTGAGTCCCAGCGTGGCAAGAGCTGGTCATTGACGGTTTACGTTACGTGGTCTACATTAAATATATTCTAATCTCTACGGAGGCGTATATGCTTTCTTACGCTATCGCCCCAAATGACTCACTATTCTTAGTTACTTATAGAGTACAAATAAATTTGCCTAAGGTAGTGTAGTAAAATATGTGGATTATCAGATGGTCAGATAATAGGAAGAAAAACAGTTTTCTGCATATATTGATTGATTTCTTTTTAAAATTCAACTCTGTGCATGTATGTTAAAATTGTTTCTGTAGATATATTTAATAATGACCTTGACCTATAAGCAGCTGTTGAGAAGGCCATGAAATAAATGATGGTACCATTTAATTCTGCAAAAAATGTTATTTTCACTCTATTCAAATTCATTTGGGGGAATAAATGTATGAAAAAGACACACAGATGGTATGCTCATCTTCTCGAAAGGCTTCAATGCTTTTTCAACTTCAACCCTACCTCCGAATTCTCCATGTTTTATATGCTCTTCAAAAACCTTGCTAATATCAACTCCGATAATGCTCTGTTCACCGGATTGACTCGGAAACTGTTTCATGTTATGAATATCGTTTATCCTTGCACCAATATGGAACCAGCCATAAGATTATCATACACAAAGTCCAAGAATAAGTGTCATAAAAATTGATCACAATAATACTTCTGATAGTTTTCTCTGTCCTCCAACGAACAGCGAACGATGAGACGATGACTGCCATATTGATGACTCCCGCCAAAATATGGAGTTGGGTTTGGGCAAACAACCATGACTTGATCGTTCATTCTTCAACTACATTGACAGTTACCATTACTTTGACTGATATTTCGCCATTTCTTTTGAATCGACAGTAAGTTCGAGGACATTAAGGTACATTTACCAGAATAATTTATTCGTGTATTACGCTTCATTTTAAACAAACTGTATTTCCAAATGTCTCCTCAGCCAAAATATTGTTATAAAAGTGTATTTCTGGTTTTTGTGCGTTATACTGGCTTCTGTACTCTTGAACATGCCCCATAATCTGTACCTACGTCAGGTGAGACAACTAATCTCCAGGATTACACATAAACTGAATATCCTTTGCCTAGCAACCATCTACGGGATGAGATGTTGAGTAACTAGGGCGCATGGTTGCTTGAAATGACAGAATACAGCCACCATATAGGTTTTCTTTTCTATCATCTTGCCTGCCTGTTGAACAGCAGAATGAATGGCATTTGGTGCCAGGAAAGGAGAGAGCGTTAAGGGGAGTCTACGTCGCAACAGTAAAAAATAATTCCAAACTGCGGATGAGTGGATGCTTGACTAAGGGTCAGTAATGTGGACGATTCTAGCCACCTATGACTGAATTATCACCCGAAGATATCTTCTACATGTTCGCCTGAATGAGGACGTCATCTACTGTCCATCCAATATTGAGATATACTGTGATCAAATTGAAACAATGTCATTTGCATTTCAGCCCGCATTGTATAAGCCTGCATGGTCAACTGTCATGTGAGATGGTTATTATGCCCTGTACTATTATGTTATTTTAACGCAGATGATAGATGTATGCTGCTCCAACATTTCACCCTAATGTATCTTGAAAATTGTGAATCTTGGAATTTCAGCGACTAGAAGACCTGCGGGATGAAGCAGTTTCCTATTCCTATATAAACCTCTCAAATGAAATGTACAATTGCAATTATATACATATAAACTGGATGTCAAAGAACTTATCCCTAAGTTCCTGTTGCTACGAAGACGCCCCGGTGGCACAGTGGTTAGGACTCTCGCCGACCATGCACATGGTCCGGGGTTTGAGCCCGCACCGACACACACCTTGATATCTATGGTCGGCCTGCGAATTTTGGGCTACCGATATCCACGCTGAAAATTCCATACTTGTACCAAAAATACGGTGTGGAATCAAGCTGTAATCAAAAAATAAAATAAAAACTATGTACTTTCTTCGACTTTAACTCCAAAACACCAGTATTGTAAGAAGGAAGTTATATTGTTTAGCAATTAAAGCGGAGAACGCTAAAACTTTTCATTCGGTTTTGGTCATCCTCTTCGAACTTGTACACGATCGAGACATTCGTGCCTTCGAGTTGCCCAACAATGGCTACCAGTTCCAAAAACAAACGTTCAGTGTTCACGTCCACTGAAACAGGCTTATTAAATATTTGCATAATAAAATTTTAGAAAACACGTGAGTCAATAATATTGCCTTCAGTTGGATATCACAATTCTTTACTCTGAAACACAACCTCACAGATGTATATTAAACATTAATGAGTCATGGCAATTTGTCAGTGCGACGATAAGATTGTGCAAACAAATTGTGCTGCTGATCAGAATAATACTAGTAATCATCTGTATTAACAACGAAAACGAGAACGTTGTGAGATTTGTGACAACAAAGATGATGAAAAAACGGCACGATTGGGCAAAAGAATGTTCCGAAGGATGTAGATTATAAGAATGAGAAAACCACATGGCCTAATTAAGTAATGCTAGATTATAAAGGAAGTAAATGGACTGTGTTTTAGTAAAGATGTGGTAAAATTTGTCCAATATATCTTAGTTGGACTACTTTACTTTCCTAGCCTTACCATCTACGTTCATCAAAATATTGCCTCATCCAGTCACGCTATTTTTTCATTATCCTTTTTATCACAAAATGCTCTCCTTCTTCAGCTTTGTCACCAATAAAAATGATTATTACTGTTATCCTAACTAGTTGCACAGTTTGTATGCGTATTCTGGATCCCAATGATGATCACCATCCACCTAATTACTTCAAGTTAAGTCTCAGACACTGTTAAGGTGTCCACAGTAGAACTCAGTGTGTCAACAGAAGCCGAACATTTCGATCCATTCAATCGAAGGGAAAATCAAAATTGAATGAAAACTAAGTTCTAGTGCTGCGCATATCTTCACTACCACTTTCTGCATCAGCTGCTACCTCGTACTCCTCTCACAGGTCATTGCATTCATTGCTTCAGTGACCAGACTATTAAAAATTTAGTGTTGATGCTAAATCAGTATGATTTAGTGTCGTAGTTATCAACAGTTGATGTCATTTTATACATATAGCTGAGTAGATGTAAGTCCTTTTTGCCGTTATTTTCAGGAACTACAGGAAGTGAGAACTGATAATATATTTTGTAATTGTATCACATATGATCGTGCCAGCAAATTCTATGTGTTGCTCATGTAAATGCCTTAAATTTCTGCGAGTAAAAGTTATCGGTGTGTTCCATGAAGTACTTTCTGATGTAGTGATAGCTAAGCCGTCGGCAATCCTGGTTGGGAAAACATACATGTCAGTGCTAACGAAAGATTCTGCTGCCTGAGTGCTTTGTTAAGAACACGAATACTGGCCCGGCGTCAGTGTTAGCAGTTTAGTAGCTAAGGGAGTTGATGTTCACAGATAGTAAAAAGTATGCTAAGATAGATCTAATACTCACAACTTCTACAGTATCCGTTACACGTAGACCGAAGGCAAAGAAAAAGACCAGAATTCATCGTCCAAATTACGAACCATATTTTGGAACCAAACAGGAGTGCGAGATGATTGCCTAACTAGGAATGGTGAATGAAGGAACGTAACTCGACGGCGTGCCAAATGGCGTGGATGTTTGAACGGAAGCCTTTAGGTGAACGAATCGCCTAAAACAGTGAGAATCAGCATCCAATGCTCAGTGATAATTTCTGTGGCTAATAATTCTGGGGAATTATCTACTGCTTCAATGAAAAAGGTAAAGGAAGCAGTCCTAACAATTAGGCGACTAATAACAATGTTTTCGAATCAGTAGACGGCAACATATTTGTGTGAAGTCTGTGCTAACGTAACCATTCTTATAGTGTAAACAGTTATTTGCATAAATTAATTGGTTCTATTCATCACACTGGTCCGGTCCTTGAGAGACAGAATCAAGAGGAGGAAATTATTGTCATCTACAAAATTAAACGTGATCACATGGAAACATTTATATTAGTCGTAGCTTTTCGACCGTCTCCGTCATGGGAACGACTGCTTCGAAAAGTCGTGATTAGGCCAAATGTTACAGAAATCTTTAAAGCCATATAGACTAATATGAACAGCATTAAAAACCAGTTTAATAGACTAGGTGTATTGGTGCATGAGTTGAACAAATTCACAGTGATTACCATTCTAATAAATGCTGTCTTTGATTTGGACGAGATGTTAGAGTTTGTCTCTCCACTAACATATATGGTCAGTAATTGTAGAGAGAATGAAGCACTTAAGTGCACCGATAAATTCCTGAATGTTTCATCATGGAAATCGAAAACGAAGGATATCTGTGTGTGAGAAACAGTTGGTCGTGGAATAGGCTTTGAGGTTTGCACATTATATGACGACTTCCTATTACGAATGTCAGGCAAGTCTCAAAAACTGTCAATGTCCAGCTCTTACTACACTGGACCTCACGCTGTCCCTAAGGGACTTTCAGAAACACTTTGTATTAACCAAAGCGAAAACCAGAACACTGATTGGCGACTCAAGAATCCTTTATTCTTGCGCCAATATGTAACCAGCAACAAGGTTATTGCACAAGGTCTAAGAACGAAAGTTATAACAATAAATCTTAATAATACTTCTGATAGTTTTCTCTGTCCTCCGACGAACAGCGAACGATGAGACGATGACTACCGTATTGATGACTCCCGCGAAAAATATGGAGTTAGGTTTGAGCAAACAACCATGACTTCATCATTCAATCTTCAACCACATTGGCACCCGGTGTGTGCCGCTATCCACTGTCTAAACAAATCTATGTCCAATTACGTAGTGTAAGTATACTACTATAATTAGTAATAAAATGGGTCACAACAATAGCGTCACCGTTGAATGCAGGCAAATGAATTTTAGCTGTATTCGGAGGGTTATTGTAAATTTAAAGGACACAAAAAATATATAATTGTTTTATGGTATGAGAACCGAATTGAGGATTTTAAATTTTCTGAGGTTTGCTAATATAATGCTAACAACTTTAAAACAAACCAAAATGTTCAGAAATTTGTGCGAAATGTTGTGCTTTGCATTCGTGGCTTTAGTTAAAGGTTTGTGGTCTGTTTAAATGGTAAACGGTATTCCCTCGATCAAATGACGAAAATGTTTAACAGCAAGATAGACTGCTAATAATTCGCTACTAAATGCACTATATCTTGATTGAGTTGAATCTAGACGTTTGTACAAAAAGGAGAGAGGTTGCCATTTCTCAGCAGAAAATTGTTGAAGAACCGCTCCAACGGCGACATCTGATGCATCTGTCATAATAGCTATAGGAGCGTTGGTGTCACGACGCACCAGAAAGGTTTCTGAGCTCAGAGTTTGTTTCAGCTTTTCAAATGCTTCGATTGCTGAAGTATTCATGGGCAGCGATTTTGCGTGACCTTTTAGTAAATCTGTCAGAAGTTGGGCCAGATGTGCATACTGAGGAAAGAAACTGCGGTAAAAATTGGCGAGACCGAGGAATCGGTGTAAATTTTTGAAAGAATCTGGGATGAGGTCTTCTTTCATGACTCGAAGCTGTTCTGTTATCAGTCGAATGCCCTGATTTTCTAGCTGATATCCTAAGTATTTTAAGGTTTTCTTACCGAATTCACATTTACTTGGTTTAATGACAATCCCATATTCGGCCAAACGTTTAAGGAGTGTTTAAAAGGGCGCAAGTGAATGTGAGGCCGTGCAGGATCCGGTCGATGAATCTCTAAAATGTTTGCGCTGCGTTAGTTAAACCAAATTGCGAACGGGCGAACTTGAATAAGCTAAAAGGAGTGGTTACCGCAGTTATGGAGATGTCCTTGAGTTCTATATGTACACGGTAGTATCCACGAACAGGGGCAACTTTGGAAAATATCTGAGCACATGCCATGCAAAGAAAAAAATCGTGGATATGCGGAATCGGGTGTCTATCTGCCATCGTTTGCTTGTTTAAACTTCGGTAATCTCCACATTGTCTCATCTCTGTTGAGTTCCTCTTTGATGCCATATGAAGTGGTGATGACCATGGGCTGTTTGACGGTCGTATTACTCCTGGATCCAACATTCTGTTGAACTCTTCTTTTGCTATTTGCATTTTAGCTGGATCTAAACTACGTGGTTTTTCTGCGACAGGTGGATCTTTAGTCACAATATGGTGCGTTGTATTTGAGAGAGGCTGTGGAGTAATCACTCTGTGAGAGCTCTGGAAATTTCTTTAGCAAAATCTCGTACGTGGATAATTGATCTGATTTAGCTGCCATAAGGCGGATACTCTAAACATCGATGAAGATGCCTGAAATCGATAGTTTGCGATTGTTACTTATAAATCTATGGCGACTAGGATCGACTGGCAGTGCGTAGTGCTGAAGAAAATCAATCCCAATAATAAGAAAGGTTATTTTAGCGGTGGCGAACTCCCACTCAAAGGATGCACTGCAAACAAATTAAGTTTTTGTCTTCTAGTTCCAAAGGGCTTTATAGCAGAGCTATCCTCAGCCTTAAGTACTAATGTGGGATTAGGCTGTAAACGTTCGCTGGGTGTTATGGGAACTTCATTGACTTCTGCGCCAGTATCTACCAGGAATTGCACTCCCATTATTTTATCTGTCACCCTGAAGAGATGACTGTGGGACAGGTGTTGGCCTGCGATCGCAGTCGTCACCGACCGCCGGCCTATTCGTTTCCCAATGCCATAGGTTGATGGAAACCGCATGGTTGTGTGCACCGTTTAGCGTGTACACCTAATTTTCAATGATACCAGTGTAACAATAGAAGACAAGGGCCGGTAACAGATCGTTTACTACGGAAATCAGCACGTATTTTATATATTTCATGTATAGCATTATATCGTATTCAAGCAGACAAAAACACTCTTCTGATTAGTTGTTTCTGGTTTCTCGGAAAGTTAAGCCATATATTTGCGAATCGTATTTACCCACGTTAAGTCCGCTCTGATTGGTTGCTGAACCAGCCTTGTTCATATTTTCTCATGGCCCATATTAGTGACTTACACATTGACGTAAATTAATGTCTACCAATTGGCTAGCAGCCTGCTCTCACCACACCAGCATATAGTCTGTTGTAAGCTATATTTTCGTACGTTGGGTGAGCGACTACGCCGTCTTCTGCATGATGTAATAGGTTGTCCACTAAACCTTATAGTCATCAGTTGTCTGGTCAGGACGTCTGTTTTACGTTCTAGTGCTTTCATGCGTTCGTGTGATGATTTGCCGAGTATAGATGTTACTTGTGGAGACATCCTTTCATACATTCCGTCAGCGATTCCTGCTAACTTGTTGATGTCTACGTCTTCGCCTCCAAACGCTAAAACCTACTAAATGTTGTGGGGTAACCACCGTTACCACAATTGGTGGAAAAACCTGGTGTTTACCTTCCGATTTCTTAAATTGCTACACATATGGCTTTTTAGTAGAGAAGGTGTCCTATCAACCAGACCAACATTGCTGAGCTGCTGATCAATAGCTTTATGGTCTGATAATGAAGCGAACTTAATGACCTTCTGCCTTAAAATATCGTGTGGAGTTTCTGGATCTGAACTTATGAGCGTCTCCCGTACTTGCTCTGCTACTTCATCCGGCAAGATGGAGCTTGCATAGCCAAATTTCGTAGTCTGAGAAGTGAAGTGCTTAGTTAGAAATTAGTGTTCTAGGCGAGATATGGATCATAAGGTTTAAAAGGTGGTATGCATATGGTAACTGCAGCCACTGAACTTGTACTTGAAACATTGTTATCAGTATCAAGCGACATTACAAAAGTGTAGAAAATAGTACATATATACGTATATAGATGATAGCAGAACAAGCAGAACAGAATATAGGCATGTTCAGAAATGTCCAAAAATGGTCTGCTTGCCGAAAGTATTTTCAACAAAAATGTCAGCAAATATGTATAAATATATATCCAAATGTGACGTAGATATCAAAGTTAACACGATAGAATTGATGATTAAATCCAATATGTGTGTTTCGAAATGATGTAGTCGATCAGCTAAGTCAGGCTCACCAATTGTTGCGGTGCTCTATTTAACCAAACTAGCGTACACATACATCTTGGTACTTCTTCGTGTTTATTATCGTGTCCAAAAGTTGTGATTACTCGACACCCACAACGTAAGCCAAAAGGAACTTGAGAAGGAGTACGAATGTGCATTCTCGCAGTAGTCAAAATATAAAAGTTGATTAAGCCCAATGTATCAATTAATAACACATTATTAAAGTCCATTTACGTAGTGAAGGTATACTACGATGATGAGCAATGAAGTGGGTCACTACAAGCCGAGCTATCTAATCCTCAGGGTTGACTGACAATTTCGGCAGCAGTGTAGGACTAGTTTTGCCTACAGATTTAGTCCGTCCTCAGTACTGACGACACAGAGTCTTAGCTTAACTATAGTTAAAAACAGAGTAACTTGACTTAAACTTTATCTGTTTCTAAAACATAAAATAAAGCGCACAATTACACCAAGAAAGGCACAAATCCATTGTAACTCAAGAAAGGACAAAAACATACCGAACAGTATGAAGGAACAGACAAAATGAACAGTTAATTAGTTACATATACACACCATAGAGTGACAGGAAATAAACAACATTCAAGATCACATCACATGGTGAAAGTTACATTAAATTAGCCAATTATCGTGACAAAGGGTAATATATATCGATTAGCTGTCCGTCAATCTGTCCATCTATCGCGATTAACTGGTAGATCACTTCTGACCCTCATGGAGACTGTCATGGAACATCATGCCCTATAAAATATATGATCCACGGACTATCGAAATACTTTTCATGTTTGGTTAGATGCCAACTCTAATAAATAGTCATTGTGAGGCGTTATCAGTTAAATATGTGGCTTATGATTATGTTTAGGTTTGATCCCTATATGGTCTTAACTTTTGGCATCTCTGTCCTACATCTGGCTCGTGGACACTAACTTGTCCACTGATGATGAATGGAATGAATTTAAAATACACCAGGAATGACTACCACTGAATTCACTCCCTGTTGGGTACCAAGTGGGTCTGTGAGTCGTCTCCACTGGATGAATGGGCATATTATGTCACTCTTTCAACTTAGAAAAAGATTATGAAACCTCAAGCCTTGAAAAGTTTTCACAGAATTACTGTAGGTTAGGATTAAACTTGCATCTTGATTCATGCACAGCATCCACAGTGATATATTAGTAAAAAGTAGGTCTCGTTATCCAACGAACAGTAAGCGTTCAAGGTGATTCTAGTGCTCTGCTCGGACTCCTGGACCGTAATGCTTTCGCTTGTCCAGTGACAGTGTCTCTGTAAGGTTTAGTCTTTTTTTATTTTTACGACACTGGGATACTTTTTTTCTACAACAGACTGTAATAGTTCGTCTAATTAAATCCTCAACGCGCACAATTTTTATGTTGCGCTACCCCTAGTCAGGATGATTATTGTACACGGGGTGGTAAGTTCCACATTTCGTAATTCCTCATTATCTACTCCTAAGAAAACTCCACTACTTCGATCTCACCTGCACACCAAACTTCCTCCGTGCTTAAAATTATGGGACGAAAAATATTATGGTGCTAAGTTTTCGTCGAGGTAAGTATTAGTACTAACAGTGACTCATTTGTGTATTTTGTCGTGTGCGCGTGTGTAGCTAATGCTTTGAGGATAACAGACAAATGGACAGAGTAAAGTATGGCTACCCAAGCAAACTACCAACAGGATGACGTACGCCTAACGTTGGGCGACCAATAAGTTATTCAGGCAGAAAATTTAGAAAACAAATTAAGTTACACAGCACTTATTCAGGTTGCTAATTTCTCATATATTCTGTATATGTCTTCAGTTTGGTATTGGTGTTCATAATGTTAGTTCGAAACAGTTTCGGTACATGAATTCGTCGGGGTGACTGTGTATCGTGTCATTTCCTGACGTATTTATTATTCAAATTCTGCTTCTCAAACGCCCCAAGAGTCGTTCTGTGGAATTAGTGCCATCCAGTGGAATAATAAGATCAGAAGAAGGATGTTTCACGGTGTTTTAGATGTAACGGGATAACCATAATTCTGATCTTAGAATCTCATGGTTCAACTCCTCAGATATCATAGCTGCTGCCGTAGTCTGTTGCATTTAGTGAATCTTAGCTACTTTTCCCTTTTTTATTTCCATTACTTTACATCGGCATAAGGGTTCAATGTCAGTGTACCATCATTTTGTTCCTCCTTAATCCGAAATGTCGATAAATGGAATATCAGTTTATATTATGTTATCCTTCTTATTTGTGCAATAATGTTTTAAGTAAACTTCGTACATAATTCGTGCCAACAAAATATTTCAGTCGTCATAGGAGCTGTACTGTGATGAGTCTAAAACATCAGACAGCACGTTTACAGGGGTCGGGAGACTATCTGTTGTAGTATATTTCCTTATGATGATTCTTCTTTATTATGTATACACATGGGGCAATTATTTTAATCGCATTAAATCCGTCCGAATACAAGTAACTAAGCTGATGTAATATGACGTCTCCGATTAAACTAGAAGATCTGAAATCTGGCTGGGAGAGTGGAAAATTTTTGATGGCATGTCTATGTCATCGTCGTGAAGCTGAACATAGAGCTACCTTTTTCTATGTCCTTCCAGTTTCAGGCACACATGTGTACGGACTAATGCACGATCCTTATCTATGTAATTGTTTTAAAATGAGGGACACACTCAATTAACTGTCTTCCATCATTTACAGTTAGGTCTGTCTGTCTGTCTGGATTCAACATAGAACTTGGCACCGAAGTGCAGCAGTTCGAGTTGCCACGTTCCAAATAGCACACAAAAGTAGACAAGAAGATGAGTGAAGAGAATCAATAGTTTGACAAGTATACGAGTGAAACAGAATGGGTAATGGTAGAAAGGAATGTGAAAGATTGCAGAGACTGAATACATCTGCGCTGGCCATTGACAACGATTTTGAGCCATGTCACCTATTGTCTTCAGCCATTGATTCCTAGAGTCCCGAGGGCCCCAACCCTGAAGTCTGCATCTCCCTACCTTACTCAGTTACCTTACAGTTAGGTGGGTTATTATGGTTTGGACTAGTGCGAAGCTCGATGTTGATAAATTAATCAACTGGTTGTTTGGCAGTTGCCAGATGGGTAGTGTTTTTCCTTGAGTGTAATTAATACTGGCCAGGAACAGATGTTTAGAAAGGGTACCACCTTAGTTAGTTTATTGACATAAAACTTCATATGTATCCCCAATATTTCTTTCCGTTCCATCCAGTTTCTCCACGATTTTTAAAATCTTTTGCCATTATGAGGATCTGAGCGTAGCTGAACACTACGCAGTTTAGTTGGCGAAAAGTGAACATACGGTGACGAGGTGGTCTATTTTTGAATGTCTTTTTGAATCAAGTTGCTCAGCTCCATGTGATCTATACTTTAAGGTCGTATGCAAAGGTAAACCTAGGCACTCTAATAGTTTGTTTTTGTTACCTATATATATCTGAAGTACTGGCTATACATATACGGCCTCCAATGCCTCAGGATGGTCGGGGTGGGTGCCTTGCGCTGCGGGTTGGCCACCCCTCCGCACACCTCTTGAAATGCTCCCATATGACCGGGTGTCTTACATAGCCTCTCCTGAGGAAGTCCTACTCACTGCCTTCACGTGGCGGAGGTGTTTCTCACCAAAGTGAGAGGGCGAAAGCGGATGCCCGGCGCTCTCCACCGGGTTGACTGTCCATTGGATGACGGTCTAGGGGAGATGGCTAAACCCTGATTCCAAACCTCCAACGACTGGCGTATGAAGCTCACTGGAGCTCACCGGCAGACGTATGGACAAAGGGCTTGTTGGATGTCCTGGATGTCTGGCCCCATTCAAAAAGGCGTATGAACCGAACTCCGGTCACCGGCTGCCAATGGATAGTGGACTCCTTACTCCACTCCTACTGCCTTGTAGGTCACACTTGGCTGTGTGAAGGCTAGAGCTGCACTCTCAAACAAAAGGCCGGGCGATGCTGGGGACATCACTCGTACCAAATTCCCATGAAACTTCATGAACTCTCTTACAAATTGCCGCGCCTGGGCAGCGATGATTCGAGACGTTCATGAAGCCGGCTCATCCTCCCGTAGGAGATAGCCGAAGTAAAGTAAAGTAAGTATAAACGGAAACGTAAATCTCTTAATACCCATTTACATCTTTAATAAGCTTTTGTAGTTCTGTAGTTCATCTGCTTCAATCCTATCTGCCTCCTTAAGTTATATTAATTATTTTTATTCTCATCACGTATATATTGACGGATCAATTCTCAGTACCGTTTGGTGTTTTTTACAGCTTGAAAGTTGCTGAACAAGTACTTTGTATCTAAATCCTCCGAGAAAGCCAAGATATTTTCTTATCTACTGTCGTTTTCATTATATTTCAAACTGTGTGGTGTGAGTACGTATTAGCTACACATAGGGAAAGTTCCGTCATTATTTACAGTATTTTGAAATAGTAGGGAAACCTAGCATTCATCTGTTGAAATATTCTCGATTTTCTCATTATTTGTTATCATTGGATGCTTCAGCATTCTAGACGATGTGTTGAGTTCGAGTCTCAGTGGGAACACTAACACTTGCTGAGATGGAGTCACAGCCAGTCATAAGCAAGACGAAACATGCATCCTGTATTCCACGTTTGACTACCACCGCCCAAATGACAGTAAGAACTGTCGTTCAGTTTTTCTGATGGTAATATCTCATGTATTGTTTTTCCTTCGCCTATTTTCTATCACTAAATTTTACAAATTTTGTGTCCTTTTTTAAAAAAAAATGAAATATCCAAAATTATCAGTTCTCATTCTGAGAATGTTATCCCACCTCGCAAACCACGAAGACTTTTCCGGAAGTTTTTATTTTTTGGCGTTTTGTCGATCGGTGCCTTCATTGGTTCAGTGTACACATTTGAAACTGTCCGAAATGAATTAGTCACATACTATCCACCTTCAAAACAAATGTTAAATTGGGTTGAAAGTTCAATTGGTGGATGGTATTCTAGTGGTTCAGGAGAACAACAATCAGTTATTACCCCGCCAGTCAGCGATTTTCCTCTCCCACTCAAGTAAGTGATACAATAAAAAATGTGTTTTTTTGTTTTCAGCTGGTATAACTATCATTCTTCAAGATTGCATTATATTCTGTGTTTTGTTTTCTTATTTTCGTTAACGCTGTCGGTTTATATGACTTAGTTTAATGCAGAATAAGAGACCAAACAAAACCCTCGTATATTTCACTTATTTGGTGTTGTACGCCAACTGTGAAAGTTCTTTTCTCTTACCAGGTTATCGCAGCCGCTTATCTTTTAAACTCTGTTTCAAAGTGAATTAATGTGTCTTAAGCAGAAATACTGAACAGTTATACAACCTTATATTTCGAGTTATTGAACAATATTTCAGTAAGGTCATAGACTCGCAATATAGTTTATAGTGTATAGCATGTTTTACGTTCAGATATGAACTGCTCGATAATCAAGCCCTACCTCTTTTCATTTAGTGACAAATAAGCGTTGATAAGTACATGTTTAATGAATCCTTTGTAAGTACAAGCTACACAGAGTAGAAATTATAGTTGAATTTGGGTCAAATAATAAATTTCAGAACGTCTGTGATAAAATTAAAATAAGTTTTTAAATACTTCGAAGTTGATAATTCATCCGTAGAAGAACCACTACCTATATTACCACTAACATTCTGTGATTAGCTTGAAAACTTAATTGTTTCCATTAGTCATTTTAAATGTTAACAGGTCGTAGTGCTTTGAAGTAGATAAATGTTACCTGAAGGAACACTGGATACTTTCCTCATCCTCATCAAGAGATCTTCAGAAGTCCTTACGCACTACCTCACAAGGGATAAAGCCGGAAACGTTAGGTTAAAAAGTCTATCAAACCGTATTCTAACATCACTATTCAGCGTCGCAGTTGCGTAACTCTAGCTGGATTAGTGAATACCTCTCAGGAGCTTGCTGATTGCTTCTCAAGGTAAATTTTGTCTTCAAGTTAACTGAATCTACACAATCCCAGCATTTAAATTTGGAATATCCAGTAAAATATTGAGTCACGTAGGAACGTATGGTCAATTATATTTTACTATATAATAATACAGTGAAAAGCTGATTACGATACTAATAATAATAACAGTAACTTCAATGTCAGAACCAATGTTTCTACCTTATTGAGAATGTGTTCGAGCCATGTAGTGTTTAATTTTCAGTTATCGTTCACTGTTTTATAATCCACACTAACAGTTAGTTAGGGAGTTCTCCTAACTTGTGGACATCGTCTTCTTGAACTGACTGAAAAAGCGATTCATTGATAATTAGATATTACTTATGTAACATGATCTGTGAGGTAGAATCATTTGTGTACGTTGGGTGCTTAACTGACTTAATAATTCCATGAGTATTGAACTATGCAAAAAAATTTACTGTTCTTAAATCTGACATCAACCAACAAACTGGCAGAAGAAGCAGAAAAGACAGAACTTCAAGTAAACTCCGAAAAACCGGAGATGGTGGAGATTAACAACCAACCAACAACTAGCACCAATCACTATCAACGGGTGAAATTTGAATAAGGTCACTTCGTTTACTTATCTGATCTAGGCGACATCGTTTCAACTGCAAGCGTAACGGGTGAGGATGTCAAAGCCAGAATCGAAAAGGCAAGAAAGACATTCATCACTCTATAATCATTGTGGAAATCTGCTGCAATTAGGGTAAAGAGCAAAGTTCAGATTTTCAACACAAATCTTAAGTCAGTTTTTCTATTTGAATCAGAAACTTGACGTGTGCTTCACGAACAACATTCCCAACAGTCTCCAGACTTTTATCAGCAGCTGAGCTTGTTGGCTCCACAATGAAGATCAGATGGTCGACTAGAAAGAATTAGCGACAAGAAACTCTGAGAACGAAATAACCAGGAACCTACTGCTCAACAAATATTCCAGACAAAAAAATGGAAATGGATCGGACACACTCTGAGGAGACCATTTGGTGATATAGCATGCCAGGCCGCCGCTCGAGTAGAACCTCGGTGGGAAACAACGAATTGGGCTTTGGTCCGAGGGTGACATAGAGGAGGTCGTGCAAGAAGGAGGTCAGAGACTATAGGTAGTGGTCCGGCCAGCTAAAGAGGATCGTGAAGAATGGGTAAAGTGGAGATGTGCTATTGAAGCCCACTTGGAACCCGAGGGAACAATAATAAGAAAAATAATAAATTAGGTTAACATCAATTCCAGGTGTAAGAAGAAAGGGATTTTATTGAGAGGTATTCATATACCATGCTTATTTACAGATAAGTAGTTACAAACATCCTGCGCAGAACATACTAAGTTATGATGTTCAGTTGATGAGATGCGACTTAGTCGATAATGTGCGTTGAGGGGTCACTTGACTGTCCTCTAGACATATTTGTGTCAATATAACACTGTTTATTGATCTTTTATATTGTAATTTGAATATATTTTATTACTGCTTTACTCTAGACAAAAATCTGAACCCCCTCCTCCACCGAAACCTTCACCTAGTCCAGAACCCGTTAATGTAAGTTGTTTGAAATGATGAGATAGTTTTGTTTTCAGAAATTTATTTTTCGGTTGGAGATTTTGAAACTTGATCTCTGTCGTAAGATGCTTTTTTCTTCGTCCTCTAAGCCATGTTTAAAATAACCATTCATTAAGAATTGACAGATTTCTCGTTTATGAAGGGACTTCTACACAGTTGAATTGGAAGTGCAATGATTGAGCACATTGATCACTTCACATGGTTGAGAAATTGTTTCACTCACAGTGTGTTAGTTAATCACAAAATCTCGGTACGAATAAAATGAATAATTTAGAATTTGTGTATGTATCCTATCAATGGTGTCGATGATGCATTTACATACCTATCGCAGGTGATATGTAGTGTGCAGAGGTAGTATTCTACATCCAAAGGGTCCTAGATTATCTGGCTAGGGTGTTTGCGATACTAAAATCTGTGTTCAGAAACTCATCGTGGGATAGCATAAAGTTGTTCACACTCTATTTCCGTACCCTTATGTTTAATGACTTTTGGAAGTTTAACAACTTAAATTGATTCATTTCTCTTATAAACTTCTATTTGGTTTCGTTAATCATTCAGTTATACTTTTTTAAGACATTGAAAAATTAACGGTCTCAAGTCATCGCTGGTTTCGTAGCATCAACTTAGTGATGAACTCAGAGAGTGAGTAGTTCTGAATTTGAGTACAAAGTGCGATAAATGCGAATCGTATATGGTAGGTAGACTGTAGGTGTATACTACTTATCTTGATCATCAGTCATAGTTTCAGTAGATCTCAGTTAGGAAAAGGATAAACGTAAAAAGATCAAGATATGTGAGAGTAATTTATGTAGTCTTTAACTTACGTTCTTATAAAAGTTTTGTATTTCCCAATGAATGAAAAACAAAGCGATATTGTTTTTAGTGACGTTTCCCTATCTAATGCTGCCAACAGCTTTATCAAAGTAGTACTACTAAACCAGAATTTACAAAGTCTCTCAGCTTATATATAACAACTTAATCATCAAGCACGGGGGCATTTTTGCGTTGTCAAATTGACCAATTGGTAAAGGTAACAAAACCAGGTGTAGATTGTTGGATTTGATAAATAAGTGTGTGAAATTATGATTATAGAAGCAGAGTGTGTTTACATAATGAAATTGGTTATCACATTTGTGTTGATTTTGTCATTTCATGGAGGAGCGGAGTGGGTGTTGCAACCAGGTTAAATTCTGTTTTACTCAATCATTCGTATTCAGACAATTTGGATTCCATTTGATGATATGAAGTGCTTCTGATGAAATTAGACGTTCTTTGTGATTTCTGAAATGCTTTTTCTGGATTATTTCAATATTGTCAAAATCAATTTTATGACCTGATTCTATAGTGTGTAGACCTATGGCTGGTGATTTCTCAAGCCTTTCTAGTTCAATCGCATTTCTTCGTGGTTTGTCGGTGTTCATTTCTTCTGATTTTGATTTCCCAAGATGTTTGTCCGATGTATATCACATATCGCATTCCAATCATTGTATTTTGTAGACACAATTAAATTGAGAATCCTTAGGGATTTGATCTTGTACTCGGAAAAAGTTGCTTTCTAGTGAGCCTGTCTCATGTTTTGAAGAAAACCCTGATTTGTTTATTTAGTACTCTTCTGATATCGCGTGACGTTTCTGATCTATATAAAATGACAACTGTTGAGGTCCATATATTAAGAATACGTTTTCAGTCATATATAATGTCGGTGTTAATTTTGTAGATGAAGTTCTTTGGGTAGTTATTTTTGTTGAGAGTCTCAGTAATGTTTGATATTTCCTCTTTTTGATAAAGCTATTAGCAGCAGCATTAAATAGCGAAACGTCAGTAAAAACAATATTTTTTTGTTTTACATTCATTAAGAAATACAAAAATTCTTATAATAATGAATACCATATACCCAATGCCCAAATTGTTTCAAACTGTTAAAAGTGAACTTGGTTTGAATGATGTAGTATAGCGTGGTCCTACATTGTTGTAGTGCTGAAAATGGTGGGAATCAGTGATCACAAAGTAGTTAATACGGTTCAAAAGAGATCATAGAAGCTTAGATATACTCACCCTCCGCTATTTTCAAAGATATCACTAATTACCTTATTTTCTTTGAGACTTTTTGGAAACTTGACCTCTCACGCTGTTTTTATACGGTTTTTCTCTTTTTGTTTATGTTTGTAATAATTTTTTTCAATATGATTGTTGTCTCTACATATCTTTGAATTAACTATATCTCTACAAGCCAAATATTGGAATATTAACCTACTGCCTATCGGTGATTGATTTCTGAAGCTTTATTGATCAGTCGTGACGGACGCAACCGCTAGCCAATGTCTTCGGCGAGTATTTGTCCAATGGTTCTCTAACTAATGTCAGCTCATGATGAAATCCTGTAAATAATCAAATCCCTACAAACCAACACTTGAATATGATTATTTTAGTTTTTTTTCTCTCAAGAAAGCCACATAGCTCTCCAACTTCTCTGCTTTCCGAGTGAAGAATAAGACTTCAGCCTTAAGCCTATGTAGTGTCAGTAGCAGTGGTGTTTTCCTCACAGGGCAGATTCATTAATCTCTCACCTGATCTTCTCTCTCTCCCTGGATTACTATCGATTAGTAAGTCAGGTGAAGTTTAGAAGTGGATTAGCTAAATGGGAATCACACCTCGGACTGCATTCACGATTGGCGAGCATTCGACTGATGCATTACGTGCAAGTTAGTGATGAAGTATCTCACGACCATTTTATTCCCTCCAAATTCATCTCTTCTTATGCATAGGAATGTATGACTCCTTTTCTTAGTCTGTCTGTCTGTCTTTCTGTCTGTCTGGATTCAACATAGAACTTGGCACCGAAGTGCAGCAGTTCGAGTTGCCACGTCCTTTTCTTAGTAATGAGGGAGGGAGGAGGACAAATACTCACCAAGAGCATTCATTGGTTGGTGGTTGCGCTAAATTCACGAGTGATCAGGCATTAGAATTCAGGGGCAATTGAGTTGAATCCCATTATAGATAAAATTTATTTTCATAAAGCCCCACCGTGTTATACAGTAATATTTACTGATGACGTTTCGAGCACAAACTATTGCCACTCATAATCATATCAAGTTTGAGTCCCATTGGCTGACGAATGGTCTACGAGCTCGCCTTGTAGCCTGCTTTCGGAACCCGATGGCCGGGTACCGATGATGAGCTCCATACTAGGACAAAACGTACCTGCAGTACTCCCTTGCTTTCAATCGGTAGTCAAACCTGAAGTAAACCATTTATCTCTGAACGTATAATAACACCAAAAGGTTTATATAATAACTTTATCCTTGTTTTTAGTTTAATATGCGATATGCTTTTTTAAAATTTTAGGTCCAGAAAGAAAAACCTCCCTTACCAACTGAAGAAGAGGTCAAAGATATGATAAGTAGACGTCATATACCATTGATGAATGTAGAGTTGAGTAAGTTTGTGTAGATTTTCTATTTTCATTTCTTTATCCTGAAAAATGCTCTTCGACAAAGTAAAAGAAGTGTGTATATAGATTTAATTGAATTTTAGATTTACCCGTCGGTTGCTTGGACCGAAGTGCTCGGTCTCAGGTTGACAGGTCGGCTTCTTGTGCAGATGCTCCGACGATGTCTCGGCATTTAATTAGTATTTAATTGGTGGATGATGACTAGCAGTGGAATCCAGGATGCTCATTTCGTCTTATTTTGGACTCGTCATCTGGATGTGCCTGCATTTCTCAGTGAGTGATGGTGTTCCGACCGGGCTTGAACCCAGCGCCCTTAGTTTCAAACGCCAAAGCGTTACCCTCTAGACCACTTGGGCCAAGAGAACCACATCTTGTGGATCTCTTCTGCAAGGGGTCATATTAATTTAGTTGAATTTGAGCTTTTCCATAATCCCCAAGATGTGGCTCTCGTGGCCCAAGTGGTCTAGTGGATAATGCTTTGTCGTGTGAAACTATGGGCGCTGGGTTCGAGCCCTGGTGGGAACATCCTCACTCACTGAGAAATGCAGGTACATCCAGATGACGAGTCCCAAATAAGACGAAATGAGCATCCTGGATTCCACTGCTAGTCATCATCCACCAATTAAATGTATAAATAGATGTTAGACAGCTGATCATAGTGATTACTATTACAGTCTCATACAAATGATGTCAAAATCACTCAAAATGGTCATAAGTACCTATTCACTTGACTCATAGAAAAAAAGACTGTTTCTAAAATGTTGATACTTCATCAGATATTTCATTCATAAACATATTCAGTAGAGGGTATTGATCTTATTAATTGATTAGAGATGTCCATTATAAATTCTAAAAGACTGATTAGTGAACGAAAGATACTCTTTTCGATAATTTTTTCATCAAGTTCTACAGCTATGTGTCCGTAATAAGTGATGCCTGTTTTCCAATTTGACAAAAGTGTCCTGATGTTTAATACTCGAATATGAAGTTGGCTTCGTGGCTTTAAGAGGCTATCCATAGTGCTTTTCCGGCTCTCGTTGGTATTATTGATCACAGAGTGAAAAGAAGATGGTATACCTGCCTTTAGAATGGTATTAACAGATAGGGAGTGTTGACTACTTTACTTGTCTGGGAGGTTACATCAGCCCCAACCGATTGATTGCTGACGAAATCTCACCATGGATACAAAAGGCCCGTGTGGCATTCGCCAACTTACACCATATCTGGTGAAGACATGATATCTAGCTATCGATAAAAATATGTGTACTGCCTAGCAGTTCGCTTCTCTCTCCTTTATCACAGTGAGACATGGCGATTGAAAGTGGAATGTATGAAAAGTCTAGTTGTCTTTGATCATGACTGACTGACTGACATAGAATCTTGCACCGATGTACAGCAGTTTGAGTCGCCACACTTCACTCAGCACACAAAGCCATAGAAGAAAGTAATAAGAAACGCTAAACAGAGACAGTAGGCAGAGATATGAGGCAAAAAGAATAGTAATAACGAAGAACAATATAGTTTCATTGGAAATTATAAGTCACAAGGAGTGGATGCATCTGCGCTATTGAGAGCGATTTCGAGCCATATCACTAATTGTCTCCTGCCGTCATTGGTTTTCACCATCCCCAGGACCCCAACCAGTGTGAAAGTCTACACCTTCCGACGTGGATTAAACGGATTGTGGATTTCATTGACTGATTAAGCCATGTTTTGGTTTGACCACCACTAGCTCTTTCCCAACCTGGTCCTATGTCAGCTAACGTTGCCCGTTGTCGAGGAAGGCGATGACTGTGCATGTGTAATATATGTCCTAACCATCTCAACTGATGTAGCTTCACAGCCTCGTCGATTGATTTCCCCTCTTTACCTAGTACTTGACGCCTAATCTCAATATCGCTGTCACCCTATTAAAACACTTCACACGGGAGATAGAACGCAGACACCTATAATCAAAGACAGTTAGCCTTTTCATGTCTTCCACTCAGTCATTGTTCATACTTGTCGGGATTCTGTCTCCCTTATTAAGTTGTGTAATATGATGAGTAATATTGAGGTTAGGCGTAGAGTGTTACGTAAGGAGGGGAAGTCAGTTGATGAGATTGTGAAGCTAAATTGATTGAGATGGTTAGGGCATGTGTTACGCACGCCTAGCCAGCACCCTCAACATTCAGTGTTAGCTGACATTGGATTGATTAGGTTAGGAAAGAGTTAACTAGTAGTGGTCAATTCAAAACTCAGAATCGAGCCGTGAGATCTTTGAGAGCTAGTTTGAGGTACTCAGGGTAGTGTAGATTGCCTGGTTAGGGTCTTACAGATTCTAAGAACCATTGGCTGGAGACAGTTGGTGATATGAATCGAAGTCGTTCGCAATGATGGCGTAGATGTATTCACTCTTTGTGGTCTGCCATATCCATGTTATACTATTCTTTCTTTCTCACAATGCTGCCTGTTATCGTTGCTTCAAATATTCAAATGATGATCTGGAAATCATAGTCAGGGTTGATAGAGTGAGTGATAGAAGTGTCGATCAAGTGTTCTAGCATAGATCTTCGCACACACACCCTTCCTTTCTGCCTTGTAAAACCATACTGCTTGAATATGTTCTCGTTGTTTTACAACTTCTGGTACTGTTCAATGATCAGATTGAGGTTTTGAATAAAGCTATTATCTTATCTTATCTTCATGTTTGTTGTGTTAGTTGTACGTTTTCGAAGTAATTTTCAAGCATAATGTGTAGTCTAAGTCATCACTGATGTTAATAAATATTTCCTTGTCAAAATTATTTCTACAGATGATTTGCCTATTCTTGTCAGCGAAACAGAAAGCAAAGTGGAAAGTGCCAAAATCAAATTAAAAGAACTTGAATCAATCACAGTGAAATATATTGATGCACTTCGTGCTGCTGTACAGGATAATAATGTAGGTTGTTTTTTGTTTTTTTGACACTATCGTGTAGATGGGAGTGAAAATATTTCCCAATCAGACTATTTGAAGTAACTAGCTTCAGGTTAGCAAACTGACCTAATGTTGTAATAGGCTGATGATTTGGGTGAAAGGAAAGCTTGATCTATGGCTGCCTTTTTTTCTGGTTAATGTGGAGTTGTGTGCAAACTGATGCGAGGTACAAGTTTGAACCCCATGCTAACTGATTTATTGGATTTTAATACCGAATAAATCACAGCAGTCACATCGCCTGCTATCTAGGATCCATCAAATCGATTGTAACTACCTTCTAGTGGGCGATGTTGTTTGAACTTGATGATCTTAGCCTAAAGTTCTACAGGGTTACTCAACATGTGATGTAATCAGTCAGTTATAATTTATCTCAAGAGTTAGTTTATGGGGTTTGATTTGTTTCTATTTTGACTAAGGATTGATATCAGTTGGGAAACCATTAAAAACCAGGGAGTGCTAGGTAGCTGTTTCGTCGTAGCTTTCGGACGTATAGGCAGAACTCACCTATCAGGTATCGAACGCATAACATTCCGGCTACAAGTCAAGCTACGAAATCATTCATCCACTGCGGCCCAACTCAATGGCCCATGGTTTAGCAATCCGCAGTTAAACTTGAAATAAATCAAATTCCTAGAAACCAGCTCTTAGAAATTGTTCTACTGCTCCCTGGTGGCTGGCTACAGGATGAATTTGCCTGGAGTTCTAGTGAGAAGTTGTCATCAGCTGGATCTATCCGGTCGGGCATGAGGACAAATACTCGCCAGTAACATTGGCTGGTAGTTGTGCTAAAAGTCACGAATAGGTAGAAGTTAGAATTTATGGGTGGGAAAGTGTTTGATTAATTCAAAGTTAAATAAACACTAGGATGAAGTCATCGAATACATCTTTGAGCATAGTTCCAATGTACTCAGATATCGGTTGCCTCCAAATTACGATAAAATAACACAAATAATATTCGAATTTCAGTTTGCTGGGGGATTCGATTGACCAAAAGATCACGGAACAGCTATTTTATATTATTTTGGAAGTCTTCAGCAATACGAATCCATGCTCCTGCCGGTGATTAGACCCAGGAGCCTTCAGGTTATGGGCATGGTACGTTGGCCGTTCTGACACTGTTGGAATTCAGTGTGTTATGAATTCTAACCTCCATCAAGCCTCAATATAGTACCATTGTCGCAAACCTATTTCATTGATGAGCATACGATTCGGGTTCAGTGCCCGGTGGGGTTTTAGGTGAGCATCACTGAAGAGCCCTTATCTAGAACAAAACAACCATCCAGGGCTTTTCAGCCTTCAGTGAATGTCCTGACGAAATACCAATTGATAAAACAAAATGATTGAAATTGTCAATAACAGCTAGAAAAAATAGATTTATGTTACTTTACAAAGCGACTAAGGGATGCACTGGTTGCGGAACTCATCCCGGAAAGGGCTGGATTCAGATAAAGTAAATCATATGGGGATCAAATATATTCTTAATTGTGGTGGACACTGTGGAGAGCGAGGAGACAAGAATTACGTTGGACTTATGATAAAAAAACTCTAAAAGATGTCCACTACGTGAACGATTCGCATCCAATGTCACAGAAATTCGCATAAACCTTCATCACTCTGAAATCAATGTGGCAGTCTGTCACAATCAGCGTAAAGAACGAAATTCGGATTTTAAACACCATTGTTAAGTCAGTCAGTGTTTCTATATGGGTCAGAAACTTGCACTGCGCATCACAGAAGGCGTTTCCAACAGGCTTCAAACCTTTATCAACAGCTGCCTTCATTGGTTTCATACTGAAGATCAGATAACTGGCCAGAAAGATTTAGCAATGAGAAACTCTGAAAACGAACCAATCAAGGACGTATTGTTCAACAAATATTCTGAAGAAAGTGGAGATTCAGGATTTCATCATGAGCTGACATTAGTTAAAGAACCATTGGAAAACCTGGGAGTACTGGACAGCTGTTTTGTCCTAGTTTGGGACTCTTCAGCAGTACACATCCACTGGGATTCGAACCCAGGACCTTCCGGCTACAAGGCGAGCTCGTATACCATTAAGCCACTGGAGATTCATCGGATGCATGCTGAGGTGATCGTCGAGTGACATCGCGATCCAGGTCATGGCTCTAGTGGAACCCGAATGGCAAATGACGAGTTGGGTAATGATGTGACGGTGACGTGGGGAGGGGACATCGTGTGAGGGGGGATAATATATGCTGAATATTTTTGTTATCAAATGAGTTTTTATTTTCTAGTTATATAAACTGTTTTATTTTCTAAAGGAAATGTTTACCTTTTAAATACCATTTTATTAGTCGTCATCTAAACATAAAAATTGGGATGTTGTTGGACGACTTGAAATGGCTAAAAATAGAACAGAAGAACAAGTGGAACAAATTGTTGAACATGCTAAGTGAGCAAGCATCTATTTTACTATGTTGTGAAACAATGCATACTTTGTTTAAATTAAATCAATCAAATTTAAGTGTATTATCAAGTCAGTAATTTATCTTGAGTTGATTTATTTGAGATGGCTAGGATACGCTATGCATGCCTTTCTCGTTCTGCAATGTTAGCTGACAGAAGAATAGGTTGAAAGACAGTTAGTTCACTAGCTTGCTAGTTTTCTAGCCGGTCCCAAACCCGGGTAAAGGGGAGGATTGGGCATGGGGATAGTGATCTTTCCCCACAAAACCATTTAAACTGCTACAGAAGCTTCAGCGCACAGGAAAAATTTTACAAATACAAAAAGTATAAAAAACAATTTTATTCTTTGCTGGAATCGGAGGGGTGAAATGACACAATGGGCTGGTGAAAGTCTTTCGATGAAAGCAAGAATAAGAATGACGATGCGGAACGTACGTACAATGTACGGGACTGGAAAGGCTACCCAGGTAGACAAAGAAATGAGGAGAAAATGGAGATGGGTTGGGGCGGTTGAATGACATAGCACGCCAGGTCTTCGCTCGAGTGGAACAGCAATGGGAAGCGATGGATAGGTCGTCCTGTGGTGACATGGAGGAGATCGTGTTAGGAGGAGATGAGAGATTATGGACAATCGTAGACGCAGCTGGAGAGGGCAGCACAAAATAGAAGAAAGTGGATATGTGTTGTTGAAGCCTATGTTCCACTCGGAACCCAAGAGAATAATAATGGAGTTGGGGGTAACCAAACCAATGCATCACATCAGTCGATGAGGTCTTTGACTATCGGTTGAAGCCAACCGCGTTGGTGGGAGTTAACTGCCTAGTTAGTGTACTCGCAATGCTGAGAACAAATGGTTTGAGTCATATTGGTGATATGACTCAAAATCATTCTTAGAGGCGTAGATACACATTTTTCAGATCCATGATTCCCTCATATTTCTCACGTATATATTTGCTTCTCTGTTGTTCTTCTGAATTTTTCTCTTTACCTTTGTGTGCTGCACTTCCCTGCAAAGTTTTTCACGTTAGTTAGTCAATAATAATGTGTCATTGTATGGTGTATCATAGAAACGCCAAATTACACAGTATACCACAATGCCTAATCTCCACTCTTACACTAAAGTTGTTTATTCACTTAGAAATTTTTATGTTGTAGTAGGAGTTCTTTGAGTTATATTTTATTCAACCCGACAATCGTATAGTAGTAGATCTATGGCTTATTGCTTCAGACATACGACTTTTAACCATTGGGTCAAGCATCTGAACCTTGCCTCAGATGCTGAGGTTTGGATAGCCAAGTCTTATTATTAGGCTTCCTATGCAGTATGTGTAGTGTAGGTGATTATTAAGCAGTGCAATCGCATTGACACTGAAAGACATACATCATGAGCATGATTTTTACTACAATTATTTAACAGAAAGTGCTTTTATTGTGCCTTTGTTGTTGAATACTATTGAAAAGCTTAAGTGGTTTTTAGGAACTCGTTTATTCCTAAGTTCTTTGATTTTCCAAATGTTTTTTCATGCTTTTACGTTATGATCACTAATCTCCTAACGGAGTTACGAACCGTTCCAATAGGATACTGTATTAAATGTGTGGAGAAGTAGATTGTTGGCTTAAGCAATCAACTTACAGTCGACGAACCCTGGGTTCGTGTCTTACTCCATCTGTTTTAGTTTGGGCAGTTGGTAGAATCACCAACACTTACACAATATGTATGGCATTGATTTATAATTACGATTTGAACAGGAAGTAAAGTAGAATGATGATATTACTTAAAAATATCAGAATATCAAATGCTTTCTATTGTTCATTTTGTGTTAGTAATTCAACGTGCCAGATACACTTATTGACGTTTGCCTCATTTATGATGATGTTTCACTCGGTGAAAACTTATCCGTACACACTTGATTATCCGCTGGAAATTTAATCGGTAGAAGTCGGATGTACCAGTTAGCACAACACCTAATTCCACAGTAACCCCATCGGTCACTTAATCCCAGTGTGTAATTTAAATGTGTTGTGTATGTTACTCATACTATTCATGTTGAAAACATGGTTTCTACTATGCTATATTTCAGAGTTAGATAATGAATTCATTGAATGCATTATTCATCTAAATTATGCACAAATTTGTCGTTGCACATGATCTGATTACTGACAGAAACTTGTCCGTCAGGCAAGATATATAACTGTCGGTTTGTAGTGTTCTGTTCCATTTTTATGAGTTATATCTTAACACGGAAATATTTAGTAGTTCAGAGTATAATAACTTAAAAGCATCTTTGAAATTTTTCCCCCTCAATTGTTTTACAAATCAATGGCTTCCACAATGCAGAGTGGTTTCATCACTAGAATACTTATCTGGAATGCCTTAATCTTAAAATTTATATATTTGTTAATCAACTCGTGTGGATTAAGTAATATTGGTTGGAGGATTTCATGATGAGCTGACATCAGTTAGAGGACTTTTGAAAAACCTGGGACTACTCGAAGCTATGACCAGTAGGGTACCTCAGGTTGAAGGTCAGACAGTAACTCATCGATGAAGAAGAATTTGCGAAATGGACGCGCTATGTCATGAATTGGCAGAAGTTGGAATTCATGTGCCGGCCATTGAATCAGGTCTCAGTGGCTAAATGATCTACAACCTCGCCTTGTAACCAGAAGGTCCTGGGTTCGAACCTTGGTGAGTAGGTGCGTACTGATGAAGAGTCCCGAAACAGCTGGCTGTCCAGTACTCCCAGCTGGTTTTCCAATGGTTCTCTAAGTGACGTCAGCTCATGATGGAATCCTCCAACCAATCAAACAAAATTCCTACAAAACCCGTACTTGAAGATTAAGTAATAGGTGAAAGAGTATGATTGTTGCGACAGGTTGTGTAATTCATCATAAATTTTTATCTCTTTTCCATTCTTGTGCGTCAATGGTTCAGTGGTAGGATACACGCTTAACCAAAGCTAACGAAGTGGTCTGGGATTTTATTCCTGGTTGATACACACCTAAACCTCGCGTAGCCGGTAGTAAACCCTTTGTAAAGAGGGAAAGTAGGGCATATTAGACTACCAACCCCACCTCCACAAAAGCATCACTGCTATTACAACTTGAATGGTCAAGCTTGTAGCTCTTTGTTCCAATCGGGACGCATAAGAATAAAATATTAATGTATCTCCTTTATTTTAAATGTCTGCTTGTTATGTCATCATTTTATTCATTTATTTATTTATTCATGCAGTCAACAACTTCAAGAGTTACATCATGCTATTGAACAGCATAAGAATACAGAAATGGCATTAGAGAATAATATTATCCCTGAGTCAATTGAAGCCTATGGAAATCTACAATATGAATTAACTGGAGCTATTAATCAAGTAAGCTTTTATCTATCTATCTGTCTGTTCACCAATCAATCATTTTTATATATGTAATGTAATTTTAAAAATAGAACAAACGGATATGGGTTGGCGGAAATAGTATTCTTTTTCTTAACTTCCCTTCAAAAACTGTACAGTTAGATAGATAGTGTTCTGAAAGATCATGGAAGCGTCTATCGGAACTGTTGTTAATTTTGTGTAAATAATTTGATAATACCCATTGAAACATTAAGGACAGAATATTCAGCGAAGACTCTTTTCAACGAATTTATTATCCAGCTGTTTAATCATATATATATATATATATGCATGGTTTTTAAGAAATTGTACCCCATGAGGAAATTTAAACAAAGGTGTAAATATTTAATTCAATTTTAGATTCTACCGTCGATTGATTGGACGGAAGTGCTCGGTCTCAGGTTGACATGCCTGTCGGCTTCTTGTGCAGATGCTTCGACAATGTCTGGGCATGTAATTAGAAGTTAATTGGTGGATGGTGACTGACTAGCAGTGGAATCCAGGATGTGCATTCCGTCCTTTTTGTGACTCGTCATTTGGATGTACCTGCATTTCCAATTGAGTGGTGGTGTTCCCACCGAGACTGGAACCCCAGTGCTAATAGTTTCAAGCCCACTTCGGTTCAGTCAATCGACAGGAAAATCTAAAATTGAATTAAATAATAAACATGACCCCGATGCACAAGAGGTGCATCTCGTGGCCCAAGTGGTCTAGTGGATAACGCTTTGGTGTTTGAAACAATGGGCACTGGGTTTTAGCCTCGGTGAGAACATCATCACTCACTGAGAAATGCAGGTACATCCAGATGACGAGTCCCAAATAGGACGAAATGTGCATCCTGGATTTCACTACCAGTCGCCATCCACCAATTAACTTTTAAAGATGTAAATGCATAAAATAAAAGTACTATGAACTCAATTAAAGCGTTTATGATTATAATCATAGTTAAATGTCATGTACGGAGACGTATATGGAAAAGATGGGTAAGATGTTCTTTTCTGCAAAACTACAAGTTACCTTTACCAGTCGTAAGCTGCTGTTCTTGGCCTTTGTGAAAAATAAGCTACCTCATCTGACTGCTTCCATGGAGCAAGGCACATTGATCGTAGCCAGGGAATACTTTCCAGAGAGATGTGAGAATATATATATATATATAGTTCTTAGGAAACTATGTCCCGTGAGGAAATTTAACAAAGGTGTGAATACTTGAAGTCTTCTAGAGACAGTTGAAACCATAGTCATTCATGAATTCAAACCAGACTTTTGTGTACAGAAGAAGTATGGACAATTTCTATTTCTAATTTGGTTGTAGAGGGGTAATCACATATCTACTTGTTGTTTTCGTTCCATCTGTCTAATCGATGTACCTTTCCTTTATTATTACGATTGCCATTATTGTTATTGGTATTGTTATTATTCTCTTTTGGGCCAATTTCTGTCAATTTCAGTTATTTCATTTGCAAATCTAAATCATGAAATTTTTTGCAATCTTAAATTCTATCTTATGAAATTTCACATCATGTTATGTAAAGCTGTTTATATTCGCCTACTTATCTACCTTACACCCCTTTCCAACATCTACACATTCTCTGAACAATTCTATATATATGACATTATTTGTTTTACCACTTAATATTTATCTCAGCTATAATTATAATCACAAACATTTTAATCGCATTTCACATTATTATTACATTATTATTATTATTATTATTATTATTTGGAGTGGTAACAACTTTAAGTAATTTTGGTGGTTGGCAGTGAAATCCAGTGGGTGCGCATTTCATCCTCTTTGGTACTACTCGTCAGCTGGATGTATTTTCATTCCCAGTGAAGTGTTAATATTTCTACTGGGGCTCGAACCCAGTATCTATCGTTTCAAACGCTAAAGCGTTATCCACTCGACCATTTGTGCAACGGGATCCATCTCTTGTGCAATGGAGACACCATCCTTCAAAATTACTTAAAATGAATCTTCAAACCTCATCGAAGCGTCTGAACTAGTAGCCGTCATATCAGCAGAGGTCGAACATTTTGGTCCAATCAGTCAATGAGAAAATAAAAATTGATTTAGAAATAAATAATCACACCATTTTTGAAATTTTTAACGCGATATTTTTCTATTCCTTTACATTCCCGGTGGAACCTAGGGCTTCTAGCTAAAGGCTTGAAGTTTCGGTAACAGTGGTGTTCATTTTTATGGGACCGGGGTTGCTAGCCTCATGTCCAACTTTCCCCCTTTACCAGTCTCATTACTGACTTAGCGAAGTGAAGGTGTGCGTCGTTCGGGGATCGAACCCCGAACCACACGTGTGGTCGGCGAGCATTTTACCACCGTGCCGCCGACGCACTTTGACGGGATATAGTTTCTTAAAAACCATAAATGAAAATGCATTTTCATATTTTTTGTTAATAGTAATAACGATTGAGAAGGCAATATTTGGCGAAGAGATTCTTAGAGGAATTTACAGTCTCACACTGTACCATCTTCTTAATTGTTATTACTGTTAACAAAACATATAATGAAAATACATTGTCAGGAAAAATAATAATGATAAATATACTTTATACATGGTCTGAATCTCTAACATTTATGTTGACATTATTCTTGTTTACCAAGCCCTTAATAGTAATCATGTGTGAGCGATATTCACCCTTGTATGTTTTGAGGTTACAAAAGACTATTTGACTAAGTTTTGTAGTTTACTCATTGATTTCCGCCTGATATGATATATAGTTTCATATGTTTTGTCACCAAGCGATATTAACAGTTGTCCTCTAAATAAGCGGCTACCATGACCTTTTAGAAAACTTCTATAACTAACTGTACACCTTTTAAAAGGAAGTTATGTGTAGAATGTTTATTTCCTGACTTATGTCTTTTTAATTAAAAAGACTGTTTCAGCAAATAAAATTGTCTTTTTAACGAAGTCATCGACTAGGCGGTATATTCTTGTATGTAATTGACTGACTGACTGTCTGACTGCTTTCGACGTAGGACTTTCCACAGATGTCCAGCAATTCGAGTTACCACACTCCCTCCTTGTAACATACAAAGCAAGCGAAGACAGTAAAGAGAGATTCAAAAAAGAGACTGGTAATAAACAGAGATATGAGGCAATAAGAATAGTAATATGGAAGAACAATAGACTGTTATTGGATATTATAAATCACAAAGAGTGGATGCTTATGCGTCATCCACTGAGAACAATGATTTTGAGCCATATCACCGATTGTCTCCAGTCGTCATTTGTTTTCACCATCCCGAGGACCCCAACCAGTGGGAAAGTCTACACTTCCCGACGTGTTTGGCATGAACTAACTGTTATGGATTTCATTGACTGATGAAGTTATGTTTTGGTTTAACCTCCACTAGCTTTCTTTTTCTAACCTTATCGTATGTCAGCTAACATTGCCTGTTGTCAAAGAAGGTGATGGCTGTTCTAGGAGGCATGCGTAACGCATCTCCTAACCACCTCAATCGGTGTAAGTTCATGACCTCGTCGATTGATTTCCCATCCTTACCTAGCACTTGTCGCCTAATATTCTTGTATGTATAGATAATGGATGAGAAAGTCTCAGAACTATTTCCCCGCTCGAGGGTCAAATTATAACGAATAACAAGACTACAAATAGAGATTAAATATGTATTGATAACAAAATAGACATGAAGTTTGGATGAAAAAAGTAATCGGATTATATAATTATTGGGGAAATTTACTGTTCATGATGGCCTTAGTAAAGACAAAGTTTGGGCGTACTTCTTTTAAATTAAAAGTGAATCTGAACGAAAAGTATTCTTTTCAATAAGTTCTCTTCAGCTTTTTGCAACTATAAAAATACTTCTTTTTTGTACACAGAGTTGACTTGAATTTTTGGATCGTTAGTGCTTCTGCCCTGTCCAGATGTTTTGATTTAGTTCTCTTTAAGAGGTGCGATTGGATCTTATATACAACTTTGAAAGATTTTTCAAATTGAGCTGGATGTCTTGAATTCACCAGATTTTCTGTTACTGAGCTACAGATACACCTGCAGTTTCCCTTTGCTAACCAAGCTGGATAGTGTTCCCAAACGTTTTTTACAGGGGGGCACATAATACTATCAATGTACTCAGCTTCACAGAAGCAAGTGAACCGGTATATGCATGTTGATGTGGTCCAACGTGACAGCTTGTCTTTCACGTGCTTACCAAACAGTTTCTTGGAAGAAAATGTTCCTGTTAGGTTGGCAGCGAATTATGTTTTACTGAGAGATTTAGAAAGCCGTTTTCGGAGAATTTCTACGTCGGTATCACTTATAAATTCGAGATTAAGGAGCAACACCCTATTTGGGGCGATTGAGACCTCTTCAGAAGGTTTCTTTGCTTTTACCTTCTTGTTTATAAATCTCAGTGGAAAACAATTTTCCATCAAGATTCTTTGGAGATTTTGCAGTTCTTCGTTAACATATTCCTTAGTACATCTTCTCTAGGTCCTTGAGGAAAGAGAATAGATGAAATTCCTCTCTCTACTTAGAGGAGCAGAACTTTGAAAGTCAAATAAACTCTCCGTTCCCATGTGGACATTTTTTGTCGATAGATTTCTTCAGTGAGGTATCAACACTTTTTCGTATTTCAACATCGAGGAGACGGAAGGTAGACTAAAGTTCTAAAGTGAAGTCGATGTTTTTGGGTGGGCATTATTGAAGGTTGATAAGGATACACCAAGTCAGTGGACTTATCTAGCAACTAAGTCATGTATGTAACCTATTGGCTTAAGCATTGGATTTTCAGCCAGTAAGTGTGCCGGGTCTCGAATCCTTCTCCACCCTATTTCAGCCCTCGCATGTTAAGTATGACTCTTAACATTGTGTTTGTGTGGGTGTATATGTGAAATCTTTTCCGGATAATTGAGTTATCTTCACCTTTCGACAGTGTCTAGTTGTATGATTTATTTTCTCTCATACTGTTTTCTTCGTCTTCTTTACACTTTCAGGTACGTAAATTACAGAATGATATTGCTATGCTTAAACGTTATCGTGATTTAGTCTCATCTTCACATGGAGATCTTCAAGGTGATCTGGAAGCATTACTAGAACATATTGATGGAAAAACACCAAATAAAGGTAGTTTTGTTGTGTGCCTGCGCTGATTGTATGGAATATGTGCTAGTAGAGTTGATCATCGCTCAGCATTGTTTATCCAGCTATTTTACTTTTTTCTATAAATAATAACTAAGCTCTGTGATACTATTACCTTAAAATCAATACTTATCATCATTGTTATTATTTGCTAGGTACTGAATCTATGAATGTGGATGAATTGAATGATCTGATTTCAGTAGCACACGCTCGTATCGCTTCATTACAAAAGAAATTAGATCACTTAGAGCATAGTGAAAAAGAACGCATGAAGTCAGCTATGGATGCACAACGTCGTGCAGATGAATCACTACGTGAACAATATGTAAGACAAGAATTAGATTTAGAAAGAAGTAGGCATGATATTGAAAGGCATAAATGGGTAAGTCAGTCTTCTTTTGTTTTTTTAAATTTACATTTTTACTGTAAACCATTTCGTGATTGGTTACTATCAATACAACCCCATGTGTCCTTCGTTTCTTCTTAAGTTATGCGTCTGTTGAACTGCTGAATGTCTTTATTCAGGTTTTAGTTTTTATGAATGTGTAGATGCATTTTTTTGGGTGAGGAGTATGCTTGTGGTTCAGTAGTAATGTAACGACAGAAAACAAAAGCTAGGCAATAGATAGTTTATTGAGAAAATCAAGTGTTATTTATAGATTTTTATGTGCACTATTGTCGGTGGAGAAGAAACGTCTTCTGATTGGTTGTTTTCTCTCTGAAGGTTATTCTGTCATCTCTTTGTTACCGTCTCTCAGAAAATTAAGCCATATATCTGCGAATCATATTTCCACACGTTAGGTCCACCGTGATTGGTTGGTGGTTGGTTTTTTCAAGGTTAAGGCTTCGTTATCGTTTTTCTCATGACCCAGATTTGGGACGTAAAATTGACGTAGATTGTTGTTTACAATTTTGGCTTGTTTGCAGCCAGCTCTTGCCACAGTAGAATATTCACCAGTCACGAGATGCGTCCTGGTTCAGTTCCCGGCAAACATTACTAAATGTCGCCTAGTTTAATAGTCATGCAACTAGCAACTCCAATACATAAAACAAATCGTAACCACTATTGAAACTTCTTGGTTGAAGCCCTATGTTCCACTCGAAAGGCGAAAGAATTTTTAAAAAACTAGTGTGAACGTACCATTTGCGTATACTGGTGAGGCTAAGCTCAGATTCTTGAGTGAGTTCCGTGGTTCACTCGATGAAGTATGTTAATCGCACAAACCCAGTATCAACTTTAGGTAGTCTTTTCAACGTAAGAAAGTTTTGTTCGGAAAAATGTAAACCAGTTTGAGCTACTGATGAAGGTGTAGGTTACTGAGCTGGGTTGCATGCATGAAGTGATAAGAATCAAGTGTATTCATGATACTTCTTTATGTATTCTTCTTCTCTTTTTTCTTTGTGTGCTATAGCATTCTGAGACATTTGATTGTGTAATTTTCATCTCTGTCCTTCCTCTTACCTACTTCATATTTGGGAATTCAAATCTTTACGTAGTCTTTCTGACAGACTTAGTTTCAACATTAAACTTCGCACAGAAGTTCAGCAGTTCAAGTTGTTGCCAATGTAATCTAAGACAGATTTGATCATGACCTGGTATCAGTTAGAGAATCTTTGCAAAACCAGGGAATACTGAACAGCTGTTTCGTCTTAGTTCTGTAACCCCCTCCCAGCGATATGCACTCACCGAAAGGTTTCGAACCCAGGAAAATTTCGGTTACAAGGCGAGCTCGCAGACCATTCAGCCACTTGGACCTGATCCATTGGCCTATGAATCCCAATTTCTGCCAATTCGAGATACAAATATTTTTTTATTTTTTATTTACAGCTTGATTCCACACTGTATTTTCGGTACAAGTATGGAATTTTCAGCATGGATATTGGTAGCCCAAATTTTGCAGGCCGACCATAGATATCAGGTGTGCGTCGGTGCGGGCTCAAACCCCGGACCATAAGCATGGTAGGCGAGAGTCCTAACCACTGTGCCACCGACGCAACTTACAGCTACTGTCAGCGGCGAGTAACTGTCTTCTTATATATAACATGACTTTTGGGACCCCACTGATCAGGACTTCTCACGGGAACTTCAGGTAACTTCGTGTATAGAGTTAGTTTCTGGTGAGCATCAGATTAATTTTAAGGTGTTCACTTTTAGGGATTTCGTTGACTGAGGGTTTGATCACGAGCTGACATATATTTAATAGGGTTTTGAATTCAAACTCAGGTGATTGCGCACTGCTAAAGAGTCTGGAACTGAGGCGAAACAGCCGCCTAGTACTCTTTGATTTTCCAGTGGTTCTCTAACCGATGTCAGCCTCTGATCAAACCTGTAATTAATCAAATCCCTGCAAATCCACAGTGGAAATTGATTTCAAACAGTTTGCAGTCCATGTAAAATTATGAAAGAAAACTTTATATGGTGAAAATTTATTATGGTATGCTTTAATTTTCTAAAATTTAATCAAGAAAAATCACATGTATGTAAGATTAAAACGTTTGTTTTCATCATCAATCCTCAAAGCTCGTGTCAATAAACAAATGAATTTCTTCACGTCTTTGGAATTTTCTAGCTTGTTTTTAGTTAGACACAATGAAACTAGTTTTTGGCATACAAGTGAGGGTAACTGTTCTCTCCTCGAGTCAACAATTTTAGAATCTTTGCTTTAAATGCTTGAGACTTCGTTTTCTTAATGAACAGTGAGGCTTTCATGTTTGATCAAACCACTACCTAATGACTATTGAATCTAGGCTCATATTCCTAGGTGTAAATGTTTGGGCCTGAGATTGTGTAATATTATTAGTGTTCCCTTGGGTTCTGAGTGGAACTTAGGGCTTCAATGGCACGTCGAAATTGTATCTTGGTCTCTGCATCCTCATCAGCTGGCGACACGATCGCCATGTTACCCTCGGACCAATATCCAACTGTTCGTTTCCTGTTCGGGTTCAACTTGAGCAATGGCCTACTGCGCGATACTACCCTATGGCCACCTTAGTGTATGTCTGATCCATTTCCACTTTCTTCGGAATATTTGTTGTTCGGTAGATTACTGATTGGTTTGCTTCCAAGGTTTCTTGTTGCTAATTCTTTCTGGCCTGCCTATCTGATCCTTAATATGGAGCAGGCGAAGGCAGCTGTTGATAAAGGTGTGGAGCCTATTAAAAATGCCTTGAGATCGTGTACGCCAATAGGACGTATCTGAAGAGAACTTGGAGGAGGACTGGACCGAAATATGTTGCCAGTCCGCATTACGTTGATAACTTTTGGTTCTTATTTCTCTTAAGGAAGTGTGAAGGTTACCTTGCCGCCAGCATTCACGCCACCACTTGTTAAGCGACATTAGCTGGTGTTGGGTTGATAATTATTTTCAGTAGAGCTGACTCCCTTTTTTCTCATTGTCTTCTCACTCTTAATGTCATACATCTATTTCTTTTTAAACATTCCTGGCCTTTTTTATGCATTTTACAACTTTTGGTTGTCTTAATACTACTTTTTTCTATCCCACTCTCAGTTATCCGTCACTTAATATACGGGTATGGGTTATTTTGATTGGCGGTAGTGTCAAAGGCTAACTTAAAGTACAGCAACCAAGGAGTGCCAAGGCACCAATGATCTTGAATGTATATGATTGCAGAACTCGATCTAGTATTTCAGCACGGTCTGGATAGTAGGCCCATAGGAAGGAAGAAAAAACTGTAGATGTGTGGAGAAGTAATGTGTTCACAGATATACGCAGCCGTTGTTGACAGGTATGTGTACAGATGTCTAGACTGTCGTTGTAGCAAATCTGTCCGAAAAAGTATATCTTTCCTTTTCCAAGTCCAAGGACTCTGTAGAGCGATGAATGGGTCGTGGAACAGGGTGGTACACACTTATTTAGAGGGATTTATGAACTGAAATTGTTTTTGGTTTATCGTTGAAGGCTGCAATGAGGAGATATGATTGAAACACATGAAAACGTTATCCTGTTTAACTAATTTTTAACACTATTTGACTCCTATAAAAATGTATCAATTACACAGTTTTACCATGGACCCATCTGTATTGGCTCATAAAGATTTATCAAAGTCACTATAAAGTGCCTTTGCTTGGGTCGCTATAGTTTAGAGTATTTAAAAACGAGATTGAGGCTAAATTCGCACCTCATTTCGTGCGCATCGTTCATAGTGGTGCTGTTGTAATGACAGGTCCTGTAATCCAATAGACAGTGGGCGTTCAAGGTCTTTGGTGCATTCGTACTCCCTTAAGTTGTTCATGTAGAGTTTTGCGTTTGGTAGTGACTAGCTAGGTGGTCATGATCTAGCAAAACAGTAATCTATTTCCCGTTCTCTCTTCACTGGATTTTCTTTTAACTTCTTATTATCCTTTCTTCCTTTTCTTTTTCTACTCATTTCAGTTATTACAAGCTCGTGAAAATACAGAACGTGAGTTGAAATTAGCACTGGCTAGACATAGTGAACATCTTTCACATATGTTACAATTGGAACGAGATAAAATGGAGCATGAATTTCAATTTCGTCTTCGTGAAGCATTAGCTAAAGAAAGAGTTACCTTTGAAGCTGCACTTGTTGGCTGGAGAAAGCGTATGGAAGCTATAGAGGATGTTGTTGATGGTTAGTTAAGCAGTTATTTGCTTGTATGTTTGTTTGTTTTTGATATGTATCCACATATATATATTTATGTGTGTGTGTGCATGTTGGTCTCTCTTTCTGTTTGCTCGGTTAGTCTGTGACCACTTCACTTGTGTGAACTTGTCTCCTTTAATAATGTGTATTCTCCTTATATTATATTATATATAATATGAGTGTATGTTGACAGTCCGTTGCTTGGTGACATATATCCATATATGTTTGTTGGCATGTCTGCTATATTCGCTATGTATAATTGGATCGACACTCCATTATAATTAGCCATTCATGTTAAGACTGTCTAATGATTTTTCCCACGCTTGTCTGAATTATTTATATATATTCGCATTCACAATTTGTGTGAACTACCTTTACTTTACAACTACTTGACTTACTTACCACCTTGGTGTGAGACCATTTATTTTCGTCTCCTTGTGTTTGGACAATAGAAGTATCATCACAAACCTAGTGGTCTTCTGATTTTCGCCTTCTCGCGTCAGGACTATTAGTTTCTCGACCAGTCCATAACAATAATTCAGCGACGAGTACATAACAGTTTTGTGTTCAATTTGCGGTTAGCCTTTTATTGGATGGATTTCGCAATGTAATAACAAACAATTGAAGTGGATTAAAACGTGTAGCAGCGTGTGCTACTGACAAGATTTATAAGTAGTATATATATACAGATATAAATATATACATCATCCACAAGGATTTTGGATAACGAAGAGGTAGATTTGATGAACGATGCTTGTGAAACAATATGGAAGATATGAAAGAAAGATAAAGGAGCACAAAACTGAAGATAATAATAATAATAATCACTTTATTCCACAAGATATGTGCTAATGTTGACTCTGATGTATGATAGACGTATTCTGCCCATGTGCGCCGGTGGTATAGCAGTAGAAAGCTCTCCAACACTCCTGACGTGGTCCAGGGGTCGGTCTGCGTTCAACTCACTCGTAAACCTCGCTAAAGCTGGTAGTAAGAGATTCAAAGAGGAAAAGTTGGTCGTGTGAGGTAAGCAACCCCACCTCGTCTGAAACTTTAGAACTTGAAGACCTATGTTCCCCTCGGAATGCAAAGAAGTAAAATCAATAATAAGTAGGTAAAGTTTGCCTATATGTGTGTGTCAAGTTGCAAATAAACAATTCCATTACTTGATTCTGCCTTTAAAGTGTCAGTTTTATTTCATCAACATGGAATACTAAAGTGATATGTTATGATATTGTAGATTTAACGTACTTCAGTTCCAAGCTAGACCACGAGCTGACATCATCTGGAGAATCAGTGAAAAACAAGGAGTATCGGGCAGTTGTTTCGCCTTCTGGTTTTGGACTCTCCATCATTTCGCACTCATGAACCCGTTGGGAATCGAACCCAGGACTTCGAAGTTACGAGGTTGAAGCTTTTGACCACTGAGTCACGCGGATGGAATCCAATGATCAGCCAATTGAATTTTAACTTCATTTCACTATAAAAAAGGAAGTAAAATAGTAGTCAGCAATTGAGTGGTACAAAAGTAGTTGTAACTTAGTGACAAACTGTCATTGCGAGTTTAATCAAATTCAGTACAGTATAACAAATTTGACTGTATTCACCTTCCTTTTTTATACCTCAACGCTTAATTTTCTTTGCATTTTTAACCCAGAATGTCTTGATCTGGCTAGGCTATAATCATCGGATTTTACTGACATATGAATGCTAAGTGAAATGCTACTTAGAATGTTTGAGTGATTGGTCTTTGTCTGGAAGGTTATTGCTCTATAAAAAGTACACTTCTAGTGGTCGTGTTGACCGAAGATAGTCAACTTGACCCTAACTACACATGCAAATTTTTTAAATTGATGTGTAATTTAAATTTCGTCCGTTGGAACTGACACTTTTTAAATCTTACCTTTGGTACGGGAATTCCGCTTAAACAGAAGAAATGAAGCAGACGATTTTTATGACCAGTTTTCGTAGATAATGTATGCGTCAGTGGTTTATGGGTACAATGCCCACCAACCATGCATTAGATCCGGGGTTCGATTTCCGATCGACGCACTCCTGGACCTCGCCTAGCCAGTAGCAACTCCAATAAAGACGGAATGTTAGAGGTAAGGCCAGCAAACTATCCCGGATAAAGACGCAACACAAGCTCTTCTGAAACTTCGAAGCATGAAGCCCCGTTTTCCATAATGTGAAGGTAACATTGTTCAGTATTCTAGTTATCTGTGCAAGGAGTTTACTGTTGATTCACATCAGTTTAGTTAGCAGAAAACTGTCTTAGAACCGATAATAATTGATTTTAGTCCCAATGCTGCATAATTAGTTTTTAGGAAACAATAGAACTTCTTAGATTGAGCTTTCTATCCTGTTTAGCTTAATTCCTATTTCTTTTCTCCTATTTGTTGTATGAGTGGAAAATTTCTCTAGATATCCAAGACAGTTGTTGAATCATCTGGTAACTAGAGACCTTTGGTTATATATTGCATACCTGACAGATGATAGAGAAAGACTCCTCAATGTGTCTGGCTTTCTGGCCTGTGTGAACGAAGTGGTCCAATATGGAAGTTTTCAAACAACTATAAAACAGAAAATAATTGAACAAAGAATATCCTTTACGATAATTTCCTCTTCTGGCTCTAAAATTATATATATGTTTATATGCATAGAATATTCTAGAATAGTAGTCAATAACAATATAAGTGTTTTTTGAATAATATCGATTTGTAAAGTAAGGTCAATAGAATTGCAGTTCAATAAAGGTGCTTAAATAATAATAATAATAAAGATATAGCAAATAAAATGTCAACTAATTACGTCGGTGGCACAGTGGTTAGGACTCTCGCCGAGCATGGAAACTGTCCGGGGTTCGATCCCCTGCAGACGCACACCTGATATCTATGGTCGGCCTGCAAAATTCGGGCTGCCGATATCACATGCTGAAAATGCCATACATGTACAAAAAATACAGTGTGGGATCAAGCTGAATTAAAAAAAATAAATAAATAAAATTAATCATGAGCTGACATCAGTTAGAGAACCACTGGAAAATCTAGGAGTACTGGCAACTGTTTCGTGCTAGTTTGGGACTCTTCAGGAGTACGCACCCATCGGGATTCGAACCCAGGACCTTCTGGTTACAAGGCGAGCTCGTAGACCATTGAGCCACTGGGACCCGATCCAATGGTCGTTGAATTCTATTCATGATTAAATCCTCCATGCAATCAAACAAAATCCCTACAAAACCAATACTTGAAAATACAATTAAGGAAGTTTCTACAAAAAAAATGAGGATCATTCGAACTTAGATGGCCGAGATAAGGACAATGTTTAAACTAGCTTCTTTTGGACATATAAATTAGGCTTGTTAATGTGGTTTCTAATGACCTCGACAATATTTAATAAACGAACTCTTAAGGTGAAGTTAAGATTTGTTGGTATGTAGTGAAAGCCTCGTTAACATCAATCTTGTGTTCTGTATCCACGCGATGAGATAGACTAGCACTACGAATAGATTTTGTTTGTCTTGTGCTTAACCATGCAGGGTGGTGTTCGGCAATCCGACGATAAACACGCCTAATTGTACGGCCTATGTAACTGACTCCACAGAAGCAAATCAATATTATTTAAAAAACACTAGTATTGTTATTGACTACTATTCTAGAACATTCTATGCATATAAACATATATATAGTTTTAGAGCCAGAAGAGGAAATTATCGAAAAGGATATTCTTTACTCAATTATTTTATGTTTTAATATGGGAGTGTTGATGACTTTAACAACACCTTTATCTAACCACACTGGTTGGTGTTCTTGAGCACAAAAACTAAGTTCCTAGAGTAACTGTCAATACCACTGGTTTCTTTAGAGGCAGTTGGATTGTCACAGTAAGATGATGGCTAGTATGGGTACACTTCATCTTTCAGACACAGAATCAATATCGAAGATTCCAAACACTGAGCACATTGTAATTGATGTAAATCAACCGAGGTTCAGCCACTATTGCTAACATTGCTTGCTGTCGAGCCTACAAATTCTTACTTTATCTAATATTCAATTTAGTGTTACAGTAATGCATAGTATCTCTCTCCAACTGATGATTTTGAATTGCAGTCCATCGATACTATTGATTCAATGTAGTGTGCGTCGGTGGCATAGTGGTTAGGACTCTCGCCGACCATGCACATGATCCATGGTTCGATTCCCTGCCGACGCACACCTGATTTTTATGGTCGGCCTGTAAAATTTGGGCTACCGATATCCTTGCTGAAAATTCCATACTTGTACCAAAAATACAGTGTGAAATCAAGCTGTAATCCAAAATAAAATAAAATAAATAAAATGATTAATATTACTTAACAACAATATTTGTGTAATATTTATGGTCATATAAGTGTAGAATCTGATGACTAATTTGTCGGGGAGATTATTATTTGTTTATTAGACATTATTTCAAATTTTTAATGGACATCTTCAATGAATTAATTCATTAATTAGAAAATCATCTTTTTTTGTATTCTGTTTAGGCCGAGCAGATCTAGATAGATTAGCTAAAGAAGCACAATCCTTATGGCTTGCATGTGAAGCTCTAGCTTGTCGATTGCATTCCGTTAGTCCAACGATGATGTCTCATCATAAAGCTAAAGATGATTCAACTTTAGTAAATCATACTGGATCTCTGAGAGATTTTGTTAATTCAATTCGTGAATGTACTTCATCTGGCAATTATCCTTTTGCTAATGAAATTCTGAATAGTTTATCTGATGATATCATTGAGAAAGGTGTTTGGACAGAAGTTGGATTGAAAAAAAGATTTGAAAAGGTAAACAAATTTGAGATTTATTCATTTTTGACATAGTTCTGTTAGCATTGCTCAGTTTGTTGATTAGTACTGTGATCGAGGACACGCGTTTCATTCTGTTCGAGACTCTTCAACTGGATGTACCTCGTCCCCAATAAGTGGCGATGTTTCCACTAGGACTTGAACTCAGCCCCTACTTCAAAGCGTCATCTACCTTAATTTATCTATTAGTTGCTTCAGGTGGCTGTATAGATTCTCTCCACTCGCTTCTAGGTGATGGTAGTGACATTATTGGAATTGATAACTACCGAACAATTACAAAAGCTGACATTTTTTGAGATTCATATTTAGTGCGCACATTAAGCGCCAAGACTCAAGTTTACAATTGAGTCTACGCGGTTCGAGGTGAGAGTTTATCATAATTTCCTTCGGAAACCAAAATTATTCAGATGACATATTGTGAATCTACTTGATACCATAAATGGTAATCATGAAAGCAAACATTTGTTCAGAATTATATATAATGCTGATTGGTATCCAGATCGCTTAGATTATGGACCTATAGCTGTTTTCGGAAGATTGAGCATGATACTCAGTATACTATGCACTGTAATCAACGCGGAACAGCAGAAAATGGTTAGGCAACACGATTATTTATTCTTCAAGCTATAACGAAACAGATTTATACTGGTTAATCAGTGCTAAAGTTTGTAAATAGGCGTTAATATACTAGACAGTTGGAGGCAGAAAGCCTTCGACCTAGGTTTCGTGTTAGTTGGCACCCACTAGTCAGCAAGACGTATCTACAATTTTGAAGGGACATGAGTCCCTTCTGAGAATCGAACCCGCGTCACCCAGTGCTGCAGTCAGAGACGTTACCACTGGGCTATTCGGGCTCGCGATTGAGCTCCTGTAGGACTGTAGTGGGTATTTTGATTGGACACTAGTAACTAGTGTAACGTGTCTAGTCCTTTCTTTGGTGCAGACTGAATTCTACCAGTCAGGTTTTGCAATGTGGCCACCACTCTAGGTAGCTCTCCATCACGGTGCACATTGATTTGGTGATATTAAATAGTTCCTGCCGGTTGCCTCCAACACGTCACACTAGTTACTAGTGTCCAATCAAAAGACGTTAATATAATATACAACAACACTTTTGATCGTATTTCCCCAATCTTCTGCCAAGTAGAACACGATTTAGCAATGACAGCCCTCTTGTCTCCCGCCAAACGGAGACCAGTTCGAATAAACAAACTATTCAATGTTCACCAACATTAACAGTAATTGTATACCATTCACATCAACCAGTGGTGCTTGTAAGTACCGGACAGTCTCTTTGTCAGTTCGAAGCCGAGCTCATCAACTGTTTTCCCGGATTGATTCAGCTGAGAGAAAACAGATCAGTTCACAGTACCTATATTCTAGCTAGCTCCCTGGTTGGACTGATGATATTATCACAAATGAAATTCACAGTTTTGCGTGACTGCAAACGAGCGAAATGGAAGTCCTGTGTTTAGATCACGTCGGTCTGGTTACCAAGCACTATCGATTGATTTGATTGGTGTACAACTACTCATTTCAATGAATCAGTAATATATGTATAGTTTCATGCATAAATGTGCGTCAGTGAGGTTAAGTTAAAATCTTCGTAAAAACAATTTCAACTAAACAGTATCAAAATAAGGAAGGGTATGAACTTTCTTAATAAAGGCGACTTAATAGGGACAACTTACGTGACAGTTTGTCATGAGCATTATCATGACCCTTATAAATGTTTCTCAGCTACTTTGATGAACTTACTAACTAGTCATGTCATTATGCATTGATTAAATATTATTAAACAATTACTTCTACTGAAACTGTTATCTGTTAACCTATTGATTTTGACTGAATGAGTTTCGACAGGAGTTCAATTTGCGGCCAAGTTAAAAAAAAATAGTGTTCTAGGAGTACAAATTAACCAGTGACCTTGAACGCATACTGTTCGTTGAATATAAGAACCTGTCATTATTATATTGTCACTGAGAACGCTATGTACCAGTTGAGGCACAAATTTCATTCTGACCTCGGTTTTAAGTACTGTATGGATCATGGACTGATAGGTCGTTAGAGTTAGGTTGTTTTAGTTATCTGTATTTCTCTAGTAAACAAGCGGCATTTTTATGTAAAATACAAACAAACACCAGTTATTCCGGTTGGTCTCCTCAAGGTTAGTCCTGCGGTTCGCATCACTTTGATCGGTATTCTTTAACTTTGCTTAAGTTGCCACACCCCCATATAACGTACAAAGGTTGATAAAAAAAGAGAAAGCAAATTCGAAAAAAAACTATAATAAACAGAATGATAAGAGAGAGAAAATACTAACATGGAAAAACAAAATTAGTGTGAAAGGTTACAAAGAGTGAATGCATCTGCTCCATTGTACTACCAACAGTCTCCAGCTAACGGTTCTTAGAATCTCAAGGACCCCTGCCAGACAGCGTACACTTCCCTATGTGGCTCAAACCAACTGTCAAAGTCTGCATGAACTTATGGCGTGTTTTGGGTTGACCATCCCTACTCGTTTTTCAGCCTAATCAAATGTTGTCTAACATTTCTTGTCGTGGAAGGCGATGGATTGTGATGCACAACACATGTACTAGCCATCTTAATCGATTCATCTTTACAACCTCATCGCTACTGATTTACTTTCCTTACCTAATACTCTACGTGTGACTGCAGTATTACTCATCATATTACACCAACGCAAACATCTGTGGTCACTCGTGGTTTCCGGTGATGAGTTGAGGTGGATACGTCATTCACCCCTCTTGAATTCTGAAGCTTATATACACTATAGGTTTAGAATCAGGGTTGTCCGACTTTTCTAGATGGATCCGCCATTCTGATTGTAAGCGACACACGTTTTTATTCTCTTTCATTTTTGTGAGAAGTACCACTGCTGTGGGAAAGCAGTGAATTGGACTTTCGTGTTAGAGGCAATGAACATGCGTCTATGTGAGAGCATTTTGAGAGGACGACTGAAATCTACTCACCCTCGTCCGTATAAGGTCGTTTATGGGTTCATAATTTTATTAAATTTGATTTTTATATAATGAAATCATAAATCTTCGTTGTCATTGAATACTTTGTATGCTGCAATACCTGTATATATATGTAACCTGATTTTTGTTGTATGTGTGCATAACTTACGCGTTAAACTTACAGTTTACCGTAGCAATGGAGTCGTTAGGAAATAACTGGGTCACTTAGTCGTTTTCTGTATTCGTTTTAACTAAATATGATTTTATCAACAGAATTATGGTTGATAGTGACTATTTATAAAATTAGTTGGATGCACATTTCGTCTTATATGAGATTCTTCAATTGGGTGTACCTTCATTTCCAGTGAGTCATCGTGTTCCTACTGAAGCTTTTAACCCCTTGCATCCATCGAATTATGCTCCCTGAATTTTATTATTAGTTACCATCGGGTTAAATAACATAATGTTAATATTTGGATACTGTCGAAACGTCGTACTAGGAGCTTGGACGTGTCATTTCAGTGCAACGTAATCAATAACCTAATAACAACTAAAAGTTTTGCTTAATTTACACTTTGTATCGTTTTCTTTTCAATATCTCAGGTGTATAATGTATGCAGAAATGTTACTTTAATTGACGAGACAAGTGGTTCATTATGGGAATATGCCTTATCTTGGCTACAATCTGTTCTCATAGTTGACATGAAATACAAATGTTTACAAGCACTTTCATTCATCAATCCAAATTTTATTGATGGTAGTAGTACAAAACTTGATCTCTCTGCATATGAAGAGGATGTTGTTGTGAAACAGCCCAATTCTCCTAAACTAGATCCATTCTGTTTACTGTCTGCTGCTAAACAAGCAATGTTCAATGAGCATAATATTCTTTCAGATAGCGAAGATACTTTTACTGATGAAGCACTTGAAACAGCTGTACGTTTACTTGGACAATTACGTGGTCAAGCTCGTATTGTTGCTGATGATTGGTTAGTCGATGCTAGACATTATTTAGAAGTGAAACAGACAGCTCGAACGCTATTAGCCTATGCTGCTGCTCGTGATATTTCCACATTTCAGAAACGTTTGTAAAACGCTTTGATGAAGAAGAAAACAAATTGATATGTGTGTGTACAATCATATCATAGGAGAAAAAGGTCATGAAGTTGTTACAAAAGACATGGGTTGCTTCAATTTTCTGATACACTTCTTGCATTGTAGATTTATATTTAAAAGGCTTGATATGTCTTTTGTTTGTAAAACTAGCAAAGTTATTCTATTAACTGAAGCACAGTTATCTTTTGTTTTAGCTATACAATGTATTATAAAATATTAGCTGAAAATACATTAGTATACTTTTTATACTTCACACTTATATCTTCTGTTTAGTTAATTTGGGAGTGTTACTATGGGGTGAAGAGCTGGAATCCTCTTCCAGATATGACAGTGTATAACCGATTGGTCATTTGACAAAATTCCCCACGCTGAGATAGACATAAAAGTCAAATTTAACCGTGACAATGTTTTATTTTTCAAAATGTGTAGCTACTAATAAATAGTCAACATTTGACTGGTTGTATGTCCTTGAAAATCCTCCCCCAACCAGTCAAACAAAATCTCTACAAAAGGAATAATTGAAAATTTTAAAGGCGTTTTAATCTTCCAGTATTTGGTGTGTTGAATAGATACAAATGCACATATGTCAGTCATATTTGGGATTTATTTTCCATTTGACGCTGAAAGTTCACGATTCCCCATCAACTTCTAATCTCTGAATATTGGTGAAGAAAGATTCCAAGTCGTTTTGTAGCTGAACAAGTGATTCGAATGTGTGTGGATTTGCTGTCCATATTTTGATCACCTTGGTTTTGAAACTGTATTTATATGATCTCAGTACAAATATTTTGTCAGGAAACATCATCAGAGATTATTGGAAATCAGGAAGCACTGGGGACAGCTGATCCAATCTAGTTCTTTGGGATTGACTTTTACCAGGGATCGGACGCTATACCAAGCTCCTTATCCATTCAGCCACTTGGGTTGAAATCCAGTGATCTGTGGATTTCAGCTCTGTCTTGTTTCTGTAACTTAAATCCGGGCATGTTTGTTTGTTGTTGTTTTAAAACGGGATTGTTCATAAAAATGAGATCGCTTATAAAATTTACTAATATGTGGAATTCCCAACTTTTACTGAACTGGACTGAGTAATTTCAGGCTGTCACCTTTACCATGTTTTACTTAATTCTTAGACTGAGTTCTTATCACAGCAATCAAATGGGTCTATTTCCCCTTGTGTATCACTGATACCTAGTGGTTCATTTCTACACATCAAATGGGAAAAAGTAATCGGAAATTACACGTTCGTAGGTTATACATAGACATTAGAATGAAGATGGGCGATGATACAGCTTATCTCCAAAATACACCAGTTTGAATGAGTGCCACTAGGACGAAATAAGTCGTTAAACAATAAAAATATAATTTTATGTGTTTAACTCTGAAGCTAAGATTTTCGCGGGCATGGATACGCAAAATTTATTATTACCCTCTGGAATGCCATTATTTGGTGACTGTGCTAAATTAATTGTAGCTGTTAAGAATTCCTTATCCTACAACACCCTGCACTGAATGCTGACCCACACTATTTAAGTCATCTGGTTAGGCTGAAGGTAAGCATTCATGTATTGATGCGCAGTGGTATGTTATGTTTGGTTGTTCGTGCACGCCCTCCAGTCAACGAAGAAGACAACAGTGTCCTTCGTTTCTGGCCCCGAAGCATATTTCATATTTAGGACGACCATAATGTCCCGATTTGGCTTTCTAACGGTACTCTGGTTTACACATACCAAGTACATTGATGGTTGAGGTATAGATACGCGCATTATCTTATAACTCTATCTTGTGTACTCATCATTTTAATTCGTCTCTAAAATGTCACAAATAGCATTATTTCGGTGAAATTTCTGCCATTAATATTGTTAGTTTCTTGCCTTCAGGGTGGAATGCGCGCTCTTCAGTGGTACATTTCTATGGCATTCGATTCTCTGCAATCATATCCAGATGGCTCCACCACTTCCCACAAACTTCCATTTCCTTTCTAACTATTAACCTCAATATCACCTTTGGTTAGTCAGCCTGTCGCTTCCCCTTTGGTTTCATGTTTGATATCACCTGAATATTTCCTAATCGTATATCAGATAGACCTCTATTTCCTTCTGCATATCTGGTGCGCAATTTGTTCTTGGTTGATTCGCTGCCTCTCAGAGTTTCTTGTTACTTATCATGTCCTCTCGGCTATTTGATCTTTGTTATCGAGCGAAAGCTCTTGAAATAATTCGACAGGCTGTTGGAAATATATAGGAGCGTATAGAAGCACTGACATGACAGCGTTTAAAATTAGAACCTTGTTCTGAGTGCTGTATGTCTGCATACCAACCAAAGAACGGTGAAGGTTTGTCTTACTTTCACGAACTGATCCTTGCCAACTTTGACATACTTATCACTGTCGCTTGTAGTTGAGACGATGCTTCGGAATCACGAAATTTATTACCTAAAATATTATACCTTCAAATACGTAGTATCTTACACTTTTGTGTAAATTGGCCCGTTTACGGTTCATCTTGCACTGTTGTTTATTTTTTGTTTGGATGCACATTTTGTTAACTAAGAGTCTTTTTGTGACCGGCCATTGCATTCTTGGTATATGGAAGATGGGTAACCTGAAAATTGAAATTATGTATAGTAATTACTTGATGCATTTATAGAAATAAACAATAAATCTTGCAGTATCTCCAAAAATTCGCTTTTTCTAACAAATCATTTTGGGACAATTTGGTTTTACTTTGGATTCTATCCTAGGACCACTGATGTTTTTGATTTTCATCAATGATCTACCACGCCGTCTGAGCTGCTCGACTCTCCTATACGCTGACGACATAAAAATATGGAGGGCGATGAAGTGTCCGGAGGACTCATATAGGCTACAGGAAGACCTAAACCTTCTGGAAGACTGGGCGGTGGCCAGTGGCATGACTTTCAACTTGAAAAAGTGCAAAGTAGTGAAGTTGCGCACCTGTAGACTTCAGAATGCAAGTTACACCCTGTGCAATGAAAGCTTGTCCTGCACAACGTCGGAACGCGACTTGGGTCTACTTCTAACGAAAAAAATGGACACAAGCGTAAATTACACAGGGGATGTAGCGAGGGCATAATCGGTCATACACTTTACGCATAGACAGTTAGATGCACTCACTCCTGAGCTCTTTCTAATGTTGTACAAAACATACGTCAGGCCACACCTTGAGGTGCATAATATTATTGCACCCCCAATGCTGAGAAGAGACGCCAACCTCTTGGAAAGAGTCCAACGACGGGCAACAAAAGGAGTGGTTGGTCTCCGAAACAAACCATATGATGAAAGGCTGAAGAAATTAGGCCTGTTCTTACTCAGTTACCGTCGGCTTAGGGGGGATTTGATTACTGCCTACAAAATAACAAATGACTAGAATCACCCAAACAAAGGTGTTCTGCCATTGAGTAGGTATAGGCTCCCACGTGGATATCCCAGAATGATAGCTCACCAGAGGGCAAGGAACCGGGTGCGCTCCCACTTCTTTTCACTGCGGGTTTGCCGTCCCTGGAATTCCTTGCCGGCAGCTATGGCACCGTCTTTGGACGCCTTTAAGCGAAGGCTGGACAACCATGCAGCGATACAAGGACTGCATCCAAATGGCCTATCTTCTCAAAATCGCATATACCATTCAGGGGTAGACAATTAAACTCGTCGTTTCACTTCTTTACATTCTCTCCCGTCTTACTCTCCTGACAACTTATTAATATTATAATTACTATTATTATTACTATTACCGATGTATATATTATTCTTCAAACTTAATGAGCTGACTGTTGTTACGTTTCTGTCTCTTAGTCTGAATAACTTCACTAATTATATCTATTATTATTATTACTATCTCTTTTCTCCTGTCGACGATACTGAAGGACTAACTGGCGAAAGGATCAACTCCAATCACAGTAGTAACAGTCTTAACATACCTCATACTACAAACCACATATAATTAATCCCAGCACTACTCCCTTTGGAGTCAACCAAAGCTACGACAGTCGAGTGGTGGGACAAGCTACGCAGAAGTTTACCGAAGATCAGGAACCTGTACCTTGCAATCAAGAAGCGAGCACAAAGAAATCAAATTGGTTTAGACTAGCTCGTAAAAACGATATTGGATACTGGACTTGAAGACTGCGAGCATGTACTTTCGTTGAAATTCATCCATACATTGGCAGTAACACAAATGGTGTAGCCAACTCCTTTTGGATATCCGCTGTTGATGGTGAAAACTACTTGCTACTAGTCGGGTATTATGGTCTCCTCTGTCTTCTCTCCGTTTATCTACAATTTTTTGCCTCTTCTTCGGTCAGCTTTCTGGTTTTCTTTCGTATAACTTCGGGCTCTTGTTTATGAGAAGTGGATCAACAGTAGAAACTGGGTATTTTTGTTCGTCTGAAATATGTGAACACAGACTAGTGTGTCCTACATAGATAGGTATAAATATGTATTTTATTAAATTATTATTATTGGATATGCTTACTAATCGTATATGTAATTTATCACATTGATGATGCTTGTAAACTGGCGTTCCTCATGTACATAAATGAGAATTAATAATTATTTAATTATTTGTAAAAATGGGTTTAGGTTATATATCCCAAGTGCATCGGCCAAGAATGATTCCTGAGTCAGCACTACTTCGCAACAATAAACAGTTATTCGAATAAGAATAGATATACTGACATATTTTGGCTTAATGAAACTCAAATTGGATATAGACTGGTGCAATTCGAAGCTGAAAGAAGAGGATGATGATGGAGGGGACTAAAAAAGTTCGTCAACTCAATTGAACCTCAGCCGTTTAACCATCAACGATCAATTTGTTTGTTTGTGTACAGTAAATCACGTGGTGGTCAGTATAATTTTGAAGGGAAAGGAACTTGGCAGCTTCATTATGGTGTGATTATCTTGTACATTCTTTGCAACTGACAGCAAATAAATACTTTTTCAGCCGCTGTAGGTAATATGTTCTCCTTTTGCTAGTTGGGGTGGTAATAAGAACAGCCTGGTCACTAGTTTAGGTGGGCCAACCTAGGTTCTCAGCAGGTAGTGTATCTAGCGCTCAGATCTAGTATGATTGCTAGACATACATCAATCGTTGGCGTTACATCTGTAGCTGGGAACGGGTTCAAAATCATTCAAGAGCGCTGTCCAAGACCATGTCTCCTGAAGTGCGAATTAATCAGTGAACATGCTTTAGATTAGACAAATATAATAATGGACTATTTATCAAGGGGTTAGGCCGAAATCCGCCACGAGGCGCTTTCGCGCAAGGTACAGCGACCGCTTCCCCACGTATTCCAGATGTGCAGAATACTTGATATAACACTTCTGGAACAGCCAAGCGTGAAATGTGATATAATTACAGCATTCTTTTAGGCGCATATCACGAAATCAACCATCTCGCGAGATTCATTTCTTAATTTACCACCTCCGTCCCACTTAAACAAGGAGGCTGAGTTGATAGCGCGGCAAGTTTGATTTGCAAAAACTTATATTTACACCTCATACTGAGACCAGGTGATGACGGGGCATCACTACAGTAAGCACATAAAGTAAATACCCAGAAACAAGGTATGGTGCTTGCTAATTCCTAGAAATTCTATCCTGCCCCTAAGACAACTACCTGTGAGATGGGTGAATGGAAGGAAGCCAAGCAGTCAGAAACTAATGAACATTTAACAAATTTACTTGAGAATATGCACAGTAAAACTGAATACACCAATTTTCTGGATTAGGAGGATAATGAACAGGGTGTTTAACGACAACCCCGAAAGGCCCTATTTAAAATCTGGCCAAAAAAAAACCAAAAACCAGCCCGTATGGATGCCGCAAAGCATGCTATCTAATGGTTCGAAGCGCAAGTTGCGCAGACATGGAAGATGAAATTGTGAATCGTCAGTCGGCCTTCATTACAATTGATTCCAATAACACCGAAAGTTGGATGTGGTGGGACAGTTCATTCAAGCTTCCTATGATAGCTAGCACTTTCCCTAATAGAAGGATACTGTCAATGGAAGTGAACATTGGACGTCTGGTTTGGAACTAGTAGCCATTGGTGGGTAGCTCGAAGGCGCGAATGGTTCGATCGTATACAAGTTCGACGAAGACGAACGAAAACGAATAAAAGTACATAATAATTTTCTATAAAACATTTGTTTACAGACTTGTACTGTTCTCCACCTTAAGTGACAAACAATATAACTTCCTTCTTACAATACTGGTGTTTTGGAGTTAGAGTCGAATAAAGTACATAGTATTTATCGGTGTGGAGCGTCTTCGTAACAATAGGAACTTAGAGATAAGTTCCTTGACAGATATGTTTCATATTTTGCTGATATCACAGCCCTTCCAGGTTGAAGCCGAAGGGTTAAATTTTGTGTTAACCAAGTACACTTTTAAACATCATGAAGGAGTGAAAAGTTTAAGACATATGGAGCAACTTGGAGTTGAGATTGCAATAATCATGCCGTGAGATTGAGACAGAAATTTTGTCTGAGGATGAATTGGTGATTTTATGAAAAAGAATGTTATTGAGAAGCTGGCATCCCACTTAGATTACCAGTTCATTAAACTTCAACACTTAGGAGAAGAGAGAAATATCCACGTATTGCAAAAGTCGAAAACCTGTGGTTCAACACCTGACTTGCCCACAGCGAAAACATTGTAGTATAGTCTAGTGGACAACCACGTATGATAAAGCTTAGCGTCATACTTGAGAAGACCAGGCAGAATTAAAGTGGGGAAAATATATGTAAAAGATGAAAGGGCGTTGTGCGGTTTGAAGAAATAGACCGCTAAGCGCGGAAATCTAATGGGAAAGCTGACACTGAGTGCTGGCGTTTTCGTACCAGAGAAGTCATAAAGAAGCTATAAAAAGGATGTAAAAGGATGTGTTGAGGCATGTAAATTTGGTGCACACTTGTGCAGTGGGATGTCAGTGTCAACTAGGAGGAGCTTATACATCCCGTCAACTGGTTACGGTGGATAAAGTCAAACGTACGTCAGTTGACTCACACTAAATAAGTATTACTGAGTTTTGGGTATATGTGCTGAACATTTGTGCGTGCGTGTTCAGATTAAGGTCTTTGAATAAGTGTAGAGAACTTTGAGTCCATGTCAGTAACCCTATGTTAGACACTTCTGCTTTTCTAGTTACATACTGAATGAGTTGACTAAGGATACAAACATCACTTCCTCTTACAGTCGATGTCAATTTCTAATGGCTCGATGGGAGATCCAATACTGCACGGAGATGCAGCATGTCTTTAAATTAAGATCCTCTTGTTATATTCTCTAAGATATCAGGACTTTGAGGAAGAAAGGAAGGCGAATCATGCCTGCTGTTGTTTCCTAAAATTACAAACATATTGATCGGATTTTCAATGTGCACATCACTACTTGGATTGAAGATTCGGCCGCCCCAATCTTTTGTGGTGTGAAAAACCAATCATACCAATAATTGAATTGTTACCCTCTCCCGGCTTTTCCTATTATGCATGAGTTACTTTAAAGGTAAGATACCTGGGCCCTGTGTTCTATTGTGAATTTTAACGGAAGCTTAGTAGTTCCATTATAGATAAGATTTTATTTTGATAAATCGCACAGTGTTTACAGTAATGTTTACTGATGACGTTTCGAGCACAATTTATTGCTCATAATCATATCAAGGTAATCACACGACTTCCTAAATTCATTTATATAGTTCCATTGTTTTTCTCTTGATTTTCACTTGATTTGATTGGTAATAGTATTTTCCATATTTCAGGTATGAGTGATGACTCATTCCTGTCGCATGTGTTTGGTGTAGACTCGATGAACAAGGATTCAGTAATCAACCTCTCTCTCCACCTACCTAGATTACTTTTTGGAATTTTAACCCTCTCCCACCCTATTGTGTGGTTGTGTGTTAACGCATGCATTGCGATTGCTGAGCTTTTTTCTAAATTATTTATCTTCTCGGGGTCAACCATTCTTACCTTAGCTAAATTTTTATGCTCTGACACTCTGACTACCCCTGACCTACTAGTTTGACCTATGTAGTTGACCTCACAGTCATTGCATGGTATTTTGTAAATAATATTATTTTGTCTAATTGGGTCAGCTGGGTCCTTTAACCTACAGAGCCTGTCCCTGAATGAGTTTGTAGGTTTAAATGCCACCCTAATTCCTATTTTATTCAGAATCCTACGTAGTGTCTCCGATGTCCCCTCTTTATATGGTATAACTGTGGATGACTTATATTCTTTCTTATTTATGTTATTATTACTAGTTTCACAATTATTTTTATTTTGTTTTTGGCCTTTAGTGATCTTCCTAATGAATTTTATAGGATAGTTATTCAACACCAACGCTTCTTCTATCTGTTTTAATTCATCATTTAGATCTTTTTTTGTGCTACTTAGTGCCACTGCTCGGTTTGTTAAACATTTAACTAAGCCTGCCTTAACAGTTAACGGATGAGACGAATTAAAGTCTAAATATCTATTAGAATGCGTTGGTTTTCTATAAACACTAGTGTGTAGTTTGTCTTCTTCTATTCTTTTTATATTACAATCTAACATAGCTAATTCTCCTTGTTCATTTTCTGATTCAAATGTGAATTTTATTCCCTCAACTTGTGAGTTTATATGTGTCAAGAAGCTAGAGATGTGTTCTGTTTTTAACACTGTGAAAGTGTCATCCACATATCTCCACCATATTTTCGGAGTAGGGTTAAATGTATTGAGGGCACTATTTTCCCAGCCGTCCATAAATATGTCTGCTACAATAGGGGATATTGGTGATCCCATTGCTACACCTTCTGTTTGTCTATATATTTTGCCTTGGAACTTAAAGATAGTAGATGTGAGGCATAACTGAATCCCTAAAATAATTTCTTCAATGGACAGCTTTGTCCTATGACTGAGTTCCGGATCCGCAGTTAATTCTTTTTTAACTGCTTCTAAGGCCATATTAACTGGTATATTAGTATAAAGACTAGTTATATCAAAACTAACCATTTTTTCATCATTTTCTAGTTGAATGTCATTTAGCTTACTTTTCATCTCATATGAATTAGTTAGTCTAGAGTTTGAGCGATTTCTAATGGGACAAAGTATTAGAGCTAAGTGTTTTGATAATTCATAAGTGGGGGTATTTCTAAAATCTACTATTGGTCTTATGGGGTAACCTGGTTTATGTATTTTAATAGTACCATATATTCTACTAGTATTATTAGTTTTAGGCATTAAAGTAAACCATTTAGACTCACCCAGTGACGGCTTCATTCTCCGTAATAATTCCGCTGTAGATTTCTTTACCTTATTCATTGTTGTATCTACAGGCTCCTTAATTTCCTCATATGGACCCGTTCCAATATGTTCACTGACTTTCTTGATATAGTCAGATTTATTCAGAACTACGGTGGCGTTTCCTTTGTCCGCTTTTGCGATGACAATGTTTTTATCCTGTTTTAGACTAATTAAAGCTTCCCTTTCTGATTTTGTTAAGTTTGATCTTGCCTTCTTTTGATTTTTCAGGGTTAACGCACATTGTGCTCTGACTTCTTCTGCTGTTGTCTTGTCTATTGAACGTAGTGCTGCTTCTATGTTAGGAATAACGTCCTCTGGTTTTAATCTATTAACTGTTACGTTAAAATTAAGTCCTTTCTCAAGTACTTTTATCTCACTAGAGCTTAGTTCTCTTGATGAGAGGTTGATCACCCATTTTGTTCTGTCGATAGAGGATGAAGTGTTGACATCAATTTCATTTGTTGTGTTCTTTTCTTCCATTAGTTTGTTGAATTTTTTGATTTGTGTGGTTTTTGATTTTCTTAAGGCTGATTCTCTAGCTTTTTCGGATGTTTCAACAACGATTACAAAATCTTTGTCATTGACCATACATTTGAGTTTCTGTTTGAGTTTTTCGATTTCATTTCGTATATTATTTAGTTTCACGGTAACTCGATGTAGTTCTTCTCTTAGACATAATCTACTGAGATGTTCAGCTGCTGATGATATTTTCCTTGAAGCAATTGGAGTGCGTATGCGTAAACATTTTGGAATTATATGATTTTTTAGACATCTACTATTAAAAATCCGGTGGTTTGTGAATCTTGCTTCTGTTTGACAAAGTCGTGTGAGTTTATTGATAAGCTTCCTTATAGGAAGACCATATGTATTATTGATATAAGTATAAAACTTGGGCACTGTGGTAGAGTATAATTCCATTATAGATAAGATTTTATTTTGATAAATCGCACAGTGTTTACAGTAATGTTTACTGATGACGTTTCGAGCACAATTTATTGCTCATAATCATATCAAGGTAATCACACGACTTCCTAAATTCATTTATATAGTTCCATTGTTTTTCTCTTGATTTTCACTTGATTTGATTGGTAATAGTATTTTCCATATTTCAGGTATGAGTGACGAGTCATTCCTATTGCATGTGTTGGGTGTAGACTCGATGAACAAGGATTCAGTAGATTGATGCATATATATTAGATGGTCCTAGTAAGAGAGCTAGAAAAACTGCTAAAATCTAGAAAGACTATGTTTACGAATTTCTGTTATCTTCAGACTGTTTTGAAGTTTGGAGACAAGAAGGGTTTTTGCGAAGGTTGTAGCGGTAAATAATTCCTCACAATTATTGACCATAAGAATCATCAGTGAACATTGGATGCTGACCCTTAGAGCTTAAGTCGACTTGTTTAGCTGAAGGCTTTCGGTCAAGCATCCCCGCCATTTGGTAATCAGTCGTGTCACTGTCGTGCACGATAACTAGCTAGCTTAGTTTCCGCTTCAGTCCGAGAGTTGATTCCGAAACATATATCGTAATTTGGACAACCGATTTTAGTCTTTTGCTTTGCCTTTGGTACGCGAGATTCAAATATGTTAGAAGTTGTTGGTATAAGATCTTCCGTTGATATACTCAGTACTGTGCGCGAGCGTCTATACCGTCAACCTCTAAAAGGTAATGGTGTGTGCTGGACTTCATGTAATTGTCATTCAACTCGTCCAGGACGTACATTTTATTTATTTCTGAGGCCATGACTCTTGTGCAAGTCGGGGTGATTAGCTCGAAGTTTTGATGAGAAATCGTCACATCCTCTTTCCTGAAGGAGGAATGACATTTAGGCTCTTGCATTTAGCCAGCGTCACTACTTGTGTGAACGATGGCCTGTAGACAGCGATCAATAAAATTGCTTTGTCCACTACCACCTCTCTGGAAGGTCCTGGACAGGGCTTCTTGTTTATTCCATATTTTGACTGCTTGGAAATTCATGTTAAATAGGCTGACATCCATGAAACGGTTACTATTTTAACGGCAGTACCACTGGAGTCATCTGTACGCCTGGTAACAGATCTGTTACTTCTGCATCAGAATTCTTCATGATTGACTGAAATGGCTCTACATCAGTAAACAGGTTAGGGATTTTGTGATGCGTCTTGTTCTTAAAGCTCATGTAAAAGAATAATCACACTTCAGATGATCCAATACACTTGTGGTGGACCTTTTCACTCTATTAGCTTAGTTACCCAAATTCAAGTAGAAAATAAAATACCAAATGAGTTTAGTTACGGGAAGAATGTATTAAAGTTTGATTACTTGAGTTTACAAAGGTCCACAGTCCACAATAAACGTAATAGACTCCAGGTGCTGCGGAAAGACTGCTCCAGTAGTAATTCTCCAATGTTAACGTTGCCGGAGGTCGACCAAAGTACGTAGGAAGAAACTACGGTGCTCCTGCAAAAATCAGAGATAGAAAGCAGGTGATTAGGATTGATCGACGGCAGTTGAGATGGTGGAGAAGACGGAGAGTCGAAGGCACAACTATATATTTATTCAAAACCCGAGGTAAAGTCAAAGTACAGAGTTTCTGGTTAAAACAAAGTGGTGTACAATATGTTCATTATTTACATAGTAGTAAAATTTGGATAAGTTGATTTTTGAGGACTCCACAGGGCTCCCCCTCTTAGAGGTCCGGAGGACCATCAGTACTGTCCTCGTGGACGATTACATGAATATAAGCAATATAAATAAGGGATAATGTCAACAATATGGATAACAAAAAATAACAACAATAAGGATACAAAGTTAGATCAGGATGTATGGAATGCATCCGTGTCGTATAAAGTTTAGCACATACAAGCACATACAGGAATTTTAAAAAAAATCAAAACTTGTTATAATTTTAAATAAAAATTTATGTACATAATAAACCATGACATGTTTGTTAACATTTGTGAAATTCATATATAAATAGATATACACATATACGTGGTGAATGCGTGTGCTTGCAGTACAGTTGACGAACAGCAAATAATAATACTAATAAATATTAATGGTTATAATGAAGTGAATGTTAACAACAATAGTAATGAGAAGTATGTCTAAATGAGGTTAACGTTTATGTCAGTCAATGAAATGAACATAGCGGGCAGGTTTACAGATCTGCCGCCCACTGCGTGTCTGTACAGGGGGAAGAGTGAAGAGCGGGAGAGTTGGAGTTGCATTGACTTGCTGATTGTTTATTGGTGTCGGCGTTGCTAGTGTTTCATGTTCGCTGTCGGTGTACGCTGGTTTAAGACGGTCGATAGAAACAGTCTCCGGTTTACCATGTTTGTTCAGCGTGAAGTATTTTTCGGTGCGTTTAAGTACTAGAAAAGGACCTTCATATGGATGTTGTAGACCTTTTCTAATGGCATCGACGCGAACAAATACAAATTTGCTAGTGAGTAGGTTCTTATTTACTTGAGCTTTCTGAAGTGATTGGCGAGGGGCTACTGGTCTAAGCTGAAGCATATGCTGGGTAAGGCGGTTGGTGAAGTCGGAGATATTTACTTCAGTTGAATCATTAGACGGAACTAACTGACCAGGCAATGTGAGGGTAGTACCATACACAAGTTGAGCTGGTGTACATCCCAAATCTTCTTTTACAGTTGATCGGATACTGAGAAGAACTAATGGTAGGTGTTCACTCCACTTAGATGAGTCAGCTTGTGCCATAAGCGAGCTTTTCAGTTGTCGATGGAAACGTTCCACCAGACCATTCGCTGCAGGATGATAAGCTGTAGTGGAGATATGGTTCACTCCAAGGAGTCTCGTAAACTCTCGAAACAGAGTTGATTGAAATTGAGCTCCTCGGTCTGTTGTAATAGTTGTGGGTACTCCATAGTTTGACACCCAGCGATCTAAGAAAACCAAAGCGATATTTTCTGCAGATATATCGTTGAGTGGACAAGCAATAGCCCATCGGGTAAATCGATCAATCGCAGTAAGTATATGAGTAAATCCTCTGGATGGCGGTAATGGTCCAACAACATCTATATGAACGTGTTGAAATCGTTTATCGGGTAAATTGAACTGTTTTGGAGGTGTGACGGTGTGATGATGTACCTTGGATCTTTGACATTGCAAGCATTGGCGGGCCCATTTCCGAATATCGGAGTTCATCTTGGGCCAAACAAAACGCTCGCTGATCAACTTGACTGTAGCACGCACTCCAGGATGAGACAATGAATGTAGATGTTCAAACAAAGTTTTTCGACAACTTAGTGGAACAAAAGGTCTATGAACTCCCGTTGAAACGTCGCAGACGATAGTTGTATCAGACAGGGGAATAGGTACATCCTGCAACTGTAGGGAGGAGTTTCGTCTACAAGTATGGAGTTCGGCGTCATTTTTCTGCAGCTTGGCAATATTGTCTAAGCTAATATCTATCGAAGATAGGTGATTAACGTCACATCGAGACAAAGAATCGGCTACGATATTAGAATCTCCTTTGATGAACTGGATGTCTGTTGAGAATTGTGAGATGTAATCCAGTTGTCTGGCTTCTCTCGGAGAGTGTCTGTCCAACGAAGTGGTGAAAGCATAACAAAGAGGCTTATGGTCGGTTAAGATAGTAAAATGTCGACCTTGTAGTAAGAAGCTGAAATGTTTCACTGCTAGGTAGATGGCTAACAGTTCTCTGCCAAAGGTACTGTAACGAGTTTGCGCAGGTTCCAACTTCTTGGAGAAGAAAGCAAGTGGAGTGATGTCATTATTGAACTTTTGTTGTAAAACTGCTCCCACTGCTACCTGCGATGCATCTGTACATAAAATGAGTGAAGCTTCTGGGTTGATATGAGATAACATTACAACGTTGGATAAGGCATCTTTTGCATTATTAAATGCTGCTTTTGCTTCTTCAGACCACTGAAATTTCTTCGAATTGCATCTAAGTAGGTCGGTCAGTGGTTGAACTATGGAGGCACATGATGGAATAAAACGTCGGTAGAAGTTGAACATCCCGAGAAAACGTCTAAGTTTCTTTAAGGAATCAGGTTCGGGAAAGTTCTTAATAGTTTCTATCTTATCTTCGGTAGGTCTGATGCCTTCAGCAGTTATTCGATGTCCTAAGAATTCAATGGAAGGGGAACCAAAAATACATTTCTTTGGATTGATAACAACTCCAAATTGTTCAAACCTTTGAAATAACAGGCTTAAGTGTTGCATATGTTCTTCCATCGATGAGCTGGCAATTAAGACATCGTCGATATATACAAAGACGAAATCAAGACCTTGGGTAACTTGGTCCATAAAACGCTGAAATGTTTGAGCAGCATTCTTTAGTCCGAAAGGCATTCTCAAGAATTCGAATAATCCAAAAGGCGTAATAATTGCTGTTTTTGCAATGTCTTCTGGAGCGACTGGTATTTGATGATATGCCCTGACCAAGTCAACTTTGGTAAAAACGGTCTTTCCATGTAAGGTCAAGGAGAAGTCGTGGAGATGAGGTATAGGATAACGATCTGGGACCGTAGCGTTATTCAAAGCGCGATAATCTCCACATGGTCGCCAGTCATGATTAGTTTTAGGTACCATGTGCAGAGGTGAAGACCATGGGCTGTTAGATGGTCGTATGATACCTAGCTGCATCATATGTTCGAATTCCGACTTAGCTGCTGCTAGTTTATCGGGTGGTAACCGTCGTGGACGTGCCTTCACAGGTTGTCCTGTTGTGATGATCTTATGCGTAACTGTATGAGATATATCTTCAACGTTGTATGATGGTTTAAGGATTTTAGGAAATCGTTTCAATAAAGCAGAGAACATTTCACTCTCCGGCTTTTCTATACAGATGCTATGAACCGAGTAGTCACATGTAATACCATGGATCTTGAGTTGGGTGCAATTGTCAACCAGTTTTTTCTTGCTGATATCAACTAACAGATTGAAGTGACTTAGGAAGTCTGCACCTAGTATAGCGTGACGTACGTCAGCTACTATGAAGATCCATGTGAAACGTCGGCGTAGTCCTAAATTTAAAATCATTGACTGTTCGCCATACGTCTGTATGTTGGTTTGGTTGGCAGCACGGAGTGAAAGTTTTCCAGGTATTTTGGCTGATCGCCTGGATAGTGAGGGGGGAATAACACTGACCTCGGCGCCTGTATCTACCAGGAATAATGTGCCGGTAGTCAAATCCCTCACATAGAAAAGGCGACTGGGGTGATTGCCATTAACAGCCGTCGCCATTACTGTCTGGCTGGGGAGTTTCCCTGAGATGAGTTACTACTGTTGTACATACACGGTCGAATACACTTCAGGGCATTATGCCCATACCTCCTATGATACCAACAAATGTTACGGCTTTGAGACGGTGTTCTAGAACGTCGTCTAGATCTTGATCGCCGTTGCTTGGATACCGTATGTGACTGGTTCCTTTGTGCTCGAAGCTCGGACACTTCCAGTCGTAAATCTTGCATTTGAGATGTTAACTGGGAAAGTAACCAAAACATTGGTGCGTCCTTCATAGATGTGGAAGGGCTTGGTGGTACTGCCTCGGTAGACACGCTATTTATGCCATTATTTGATAACACATCCATGATATCGTCTGCCATTTTAGCTAATTCTTCAAGGTCTGTCGTCCTAGAAGATATTGTTAGGATTTGTTGAACATTTTGTGGTAAACGTTGTAAGAACATCTGACGTAGAATTAACTCATCTACTTTGTGTGACCCAATCAACTGGCGCATATGTCTAAGTAGTTGAGATGGCTTTTTTGTACCTAGATCACACGAAGTAAGTAGTTGTTGTATGCGTTTCTCATCGGAGAGAGTGGTCCGCTGGATGAGTGCAGCTTTTAGTTTGTCATATTGAGAGTCTGTAGGTTTGCTGTCTATGACATCGATAACCTCTCGTAGTACTTCCGTGGGAATTGCTGCTAATACGCAACCATACATGGCGATCTGCGACGTAATACCTCGAGCTGCAAACAACTGTTCAATAATTGTGAACCAGACACGTGGTTCAGCCAGATCAAATTGAGGAAGTCTTAAATCCGGCAAGGCGTTAACAGCAGAGTTCTGTGTCTCTTCGCCTTTATTACCTTCTTCAGCAACAGTGGTACGTTTAGGTGGAGCCATTGTCATATAATATGTAAGTATATAGATATACAAAATAGAAAAACTTGTGGTAACAAAAATTAAAGCAGTGCGAGTTTATAAGGACAAAATAGCAACAAAAATGTTCAAAACGAGGTAACTATCGAAACAAAAAGGTTCGAAAACGGGTTAACCATAAAAAAAGGGTTCGAAACGGGCTCACCAATTATTGTGGTGGACCTTTTCACTCTATTAGCTTAGTTACCCAAATTCAAGTAGAAAATAAAATACCAAATGAGTTTAGTTACGGGAAGAATGTATTAAAGTTTGATTACTTGAGTTTACAAAGGTCCACAGTCCACAATAAACGTAATAGACTCCAGGTGCTGCGGAAAGACTGCTCCAGTAGTAATTCTCCAATGTTAACGTTGCCGGAGGTCGACCAAAGTACGTAGGAAGAAACTACGGTGCTCCTGCAAAAATCAGAGATAGAAAGCAGGTGATTAGGATTGATCGACGGCAGTTGAGATGGTGGAGAAGACGGAGAGTCGAAGGCACAACTATATATTTATTCAAAACCCGAGGTAAAGTCAAAGTACAGAGTTTCTGGTTAAAACAAAGTGGTGTACAATATGTTCATTATTTACATAGTAGTAAAATTTGGATAAGTTGATTTTTGAGGACTCCACACACTTTGCCCTAGGTCCCTCTAGTTCAATTCGTAATTCCTGAAATGATGAGGCAGGTTTATTTGTACGTATGCCAAGCCATCGCCTCCCTCGACGAGCAATGTTAGCGGATATAGGGTCAGGCTGGAAAAAAGCTAGCGGCGGTCAAACAAAAACTTGGCATCAGTCAATGAAATCCACAACAGTTGGTCTAAGCCACGTAGAAAGGTGTAGAATTCCAGGCTGGGGTCCTCGGGACGGTAAAAATCTATGGTTGGAAACAATTGGTGACATGGCTCAAAATCGTTCTCAGTGGCTAGCGCAGATGCATCCACTCCCTGTGACTTATGATCTTCAATGAAACTGTTTTGTATTTCTTTATTACTCCTTTGTCTCACACCTCTGCTCACTGTCTCTATTATGCTTTTCTTGTACTTTCTTCTCTTGCTTCGCGTGCTACACGGAGTGTGGCGACTTGGACTTCCGCACATTTGTGCAAAGTTCTATGTCGAAAACAGACAGATTTGTAGGAGCGGTTTACGGCCTTGTGATAACTAGTTTGGGTAAAAAAGGATCATGTAATTTTGTACTGATTGGGATGATTTCGCATTCGCTATCTCCAAAAAAGTTAGCTGCAACAGCTGTTCTTAGTTTAAAAATAATTGTTTCTTTGTTTCGATAGAAATAGGAGTAGTCCTAGTGATGACTTCGTCATCGTCCTTTCTGGCCACATCATTGGTGACTATCTGTATTCTTTGAGCACTATTCTCCACGATTTAAGGTTCGAAGCCTATAGGGATCACTTACGCTGTGAAAGAGTTGGCACCGCCAGTGTGCACTGGCACATGAAAATGTCTGTATGCCATAAGAGACAGGAAAGAGCACGGCACCTGTAGCCTTCGCCCGAAATTGTGGAATTTAGTGACGTAAACTTAAGGACAATGGGACATTGGTGCTCTGTGATAGTTTCCCATGGAAAGAGTCGTCCTTTAGATTGGACAATAACTAGTGTCACGTGTCTAGTCTTTTGTTTACTGCAGACTGAATTCTATCAGTCAAGTCTGCAATGTGGCCACTATACTAGGTGGCTCGCCATTACGGTGCACTGTGAATTGTTGGTATTAGATGGTTGGAGGCAATCGACAGAAAGCATTTGTCCTAGGTTTCGCGCTAGTTGGCACTCATCAGCAAGGCTTATCTGCAACTTTGAGGGAACTCATGTCCCTTCTAATATTCGAACTCGCGTCACCCACTGTTGCAGTCGGAGACGTTACCACTCAGCTATTCAGATTCTTGATTGACTGATAGAATTCAGTCCTTAGTAAATAAAGGAATTGACAAATGACGCCAGTTAGTACCTACTCAAAAGTATCTAACACAGCCTAACATGAGGTCAATCGAGAGGCCGAATAGCTCAGGGGTAACGTCTCTGACTGCAGCACTGGTTGACGGGTTCGAATCTCAGAAGGGACATAAGTTTCCTCAAAGTTGCAGATACGCCTTGCTGAGGAGTGTAGAAAGCACAAAGCCTAGGTCCAAGGCTTCCTTCTGATTGCCCCCAACCATCTAATAACAACAAAGCATTTGTCCACCAGATGCACAAATGAATTGAAAGTGGGGAAAACCACGAAAGAAACCGAATTAGGACTGTAATCAACGAAACAGAATAACTGATGTCCCGAAGAGACAGTTTAACATGCGAGTAACCTGAAAAATCCAAATTTTGCAAAAACGGACGGAAACTAACTTTTGTCTGCATGGTATTGCTGCACCTGAATTAAGCCATTGCATTTCAATTCCTACTCTGTTTTCACATTTCCTTTTTCACAGTCAAGTAATGATCCCATTTTCACGCTGTTTCATTTTGTAAGAAGTAATGAGCAGCTTGTAGTGCTTATTGTCAAGACATCTCATATTGATAATTTGTGTTGTTTATACTAATAGGAGATGAAGGCCATCTGTGCGACCTTTTAAAGCGCTTGAGATGGTTAGGTGAAATGCCGTCCTTAACGTTTGTTTCTATTTTATCCTGTCAACTCTTTCCACAGCGTTCATTGTTGCACATGGAATGTTGGAGATGAAAAACCGGGAAATGAGGACCTTTCTTCTCTCCTTGGTGTAAATGCGAGACCATTTCCAGATGTTATAAGCGTGGCGTAGGTTTTTTATATATGTCATAATTTATATCTTAGACTTCAAGAGGTTTCGGGAGAAGATTTTTGGCGGCAGAAGTTGATGGAACATCTTTATCCTCGTGGCTATGTCTTGGTAATAAATGTTTTGTAATTGTTGCATTATGAATTTATTTGAATAGATCAAATCTAGGAACTGCTGGGCTATTTGGATATTTGCTTTTCTCAAGCGAAACCTTCTGCCTGCAGTCACTAATATCGAGTCTGAAGTCACTGCATCAGGATACGCTGGTGTTATGGTTGGTTAATTGTTGTGAAACCGTCATACCTTTTTTAGGGGAACAAAGGAGGAGTTAGTGCAAGATTTGAACTTTGTGGGATAAACATGATATTCCTTTCTTGTCACTTTACTGCTCATATGGAAAATAAGCGTGACCGTTTAAATGTAAGATTAAAAAAATGTTTTAATCTCCTTCAGGATTATTTTGATATCATTGACCATCAAAGTTTTAGAGATGAAGATGTGAATGTCATTTTAGATCATGAGTAATTTCATCTTTATCATTAATAAATGTTTAAAAGTTATGTATTTTGGATGGGTGATTTGAACTTTCGCATAGATAACGTCAAAAAAGATGAAGTGGAGCAAATGATAAGAGAAAATCGACTTAATGAACTTTTGCAGCATGACCAAGTACGATAATAACTTTTTAATCTTCATTTTAGCTTTTAAATATGAAAAATGACAAACTGCTTTTTCATGATTTCAATGAAGGCACTATATCTTTCCCACCAACTTTCAAGTTTGACAAGGGTACAGATATGTATGACAGTAGGTAATCACTCTGAAATTTGCTTAGTTTATGTATGAATTTAGGTTTTCAATTTTTTGTTAGTAGTTTTCACATTTATTTTTGGATTACAATGAAATATTGTCCTTAGGCTTCCCGGTCACTTAACTATTTTCACAACCAAGCCATAATGTTATCTAATGATTTCTTATCGTCCTTTCCAAATGGTAAAGTTGCTTTCATATTTGAATAGCCTAGATAACACATGGTGAAGAGATTCTAGATATTGTGTTTCACGAGAAAAATATAGGTTCATTGAGGAGTTCTAGAGTATGTTAAACATATTGCTGTTTGTAACTTCTTCAACCTTCACAAAACGGTAGCGTCAATATGTAATACTAACTAGGGTTAGCAGTAATTTTGATGATTGATGGCTTAAAATAAGTTACTAGTTGTACATTTTAAGAGAAAGTAACGAGTTTTTTCTATGCTAAATAATTCTCATACTACTAGAATCACAAGTTCCACTTAGGGTTCAACAAATAGTTGGCTTTCGTGTAAGTCAGTCTGCAACAGATTTTGTCCACTCTAAGTTCTGTGTTTTGCCCTGTGGCAGAGATAGTTGTGAGTATCATCGGTCTTTTCCAGGCTTTTGGTTTGCCGTCAGGATATTTATTTATGCAACAAGGCATTCAAATGTGAAAATTTCTATTCTCACATAATGTAATATTTCCGGGAACTTATTTAAGGTAAAGTAGCGATATATGTCGGTAGATAACTAAAATGCTACTAAGCGATATGGATGTACTACTTGTAAGTTTCTGACTTTAATAATAATAATGTTTTACTTTATTTCAAAACAGTACTTATGGCACGGCGTAATTCTTAGTATTTGGTACGGTATCGCATCGAATGTACTGAATAAGAACATTACATGGTAGAGGTAAATAGAATCGATAAAAGCAACTCTTTAGTGTTAGCAGTGACAATTAAGTCAAAAGTGTACAGAAACTGTAAAGTGATGATAAAAGTTCCACCGTGAATTACAAATAGGAAAAATCAAACAGCCATTAATTTTGTTAATTACGTAGTAAATTGTAATTTTCACTCTTAACACTAACTCTACCACCCCTGTGAAAGTGACCGCTTAATCACTTGTCCTTATTGTCTGCTATGACTATTATTCCAACTCGAATTTCACCACCTTTTATTTTTACTGCATTTTTTCTAACTTATAATGTAAGTGCACTCAGAAGCCCACGCCTACAGTGATCTATCTAATACTTATTCTTTCCACGTCGTTAAATTTAATTAAGAAGCTTAGTGGAAATCACTTTTGTTAGACTGTTAACTCATCGTGGTTATGTTAATTTAGGCGGATTTTACTCTGATATGCTTTTAAAGTAAAGTAATTTGAACTAATACATGATTGTAACAGATCTCAGACTTGATTAAAAATAATAGAAAGGTATATTGGATTTTTGAAGACTAGGAATCATTCTAATTTAGTTACACCTTTTTGTCAAGTTGAAAAATGTTGATCGCGTATACCAGCACTATTTTTTTCAGTTATGTTTACTTCCTCGTAAGCTTCAGAAGATTTGATGTTGTATTATCTATCTTGATAGCCGCTCATAAATCATTTTCAGTTTTACAACAAACGTGGTTTTTATCATTTGACAAGGCAGAAACCTGACTTGTCAATATTATTTTATTATGTTAATATACTCTTTTTGTTCTCTGACGTTGGTTTGCTTTTGAATTGTAGCAAGAAGCAACGGGTTCCAGCGTGGACAGATCGTATATTATACATGGTCCATAGAGATTTCGCTCTGGATCATCACCTTAATCTTCCGCAAACCAGTCGACAGCGATCAGTCAGTCCATCTCGTCGGTTACCTGTTCGAGGACCACCATCACAAATGGAAGAAAAATTCCCATCAAATGAGTCTGTTAAGGGTAGACAACATCCTGAAGCTGTTCTGCTCAAATATACTAGTTTAAGTGAATATAAGATATCAGATCATCGACCAGTTATTGCAGTCTTTAGATTATCTGTACCTCCTAGGTGGTTCAGTTTACCTGTTAAATTTGAAGAACCTAATGGTAAAGGTGAGTATTTTGTCTTGTCAAATTCCTGTGTTTTCATTTCTTTTTCGGTAGTTTAAGTCTATTGAATGTGTTATCAAATGTTAAGGTTTAGTGTGAGAGAGTTAAAAGTCAACACAAAGAACAGGAATTCTGAGTTCTAGCTGAGTAACTTCCGTTGTTCATTATTTGACAATGAAGTTACAATGCATTAGTTAGATAAATTGTATATGTTAATGCTTGTTTCTTAGTAATTCGTTTCACCTTAAACCTACAGTCTTAGCATTAGATTATTTAGTAGTGAAAGACTTAAATGAACTATTTAATTTGCTGTTGGTGTAAACATAGTTAATTAGTCTTTATTTGTGTGTTCTAATCTGATGGGATGTGACATGTTTGAATCTAGTCACAACTAATCAATATGTTGAATGAACAGAAATACTAAGAGTTACAGGTGGGAGTTATTTATGAATATTCTAGCAAAAGATTGTTCCAATGGGAATGTATAAGTGCAAGGAAGTCATAAAAATGGTTATTACTTATAATTTTGTGTGTTAAACACAAAGCTTCTTAGGTGAACTAGTTTCAGAAGATAAAATGTATGACTGTTGGATTTATTATTAAATTCAAACAATAGTTTTGTTATGTAGACAGCATGTAGTGGAGTAGTTATGTTTGAAATATACTTTTCATATTTTCTTGACTGAATTGGGAGTTATTTAGTAATAAGATAATTTAGGCTTTGGATAGTAATATTTCTAATCTCCTTGTCAAACGTCACGTTCAGTTCAATGCGTCAGGTGTGAAAAAAACGCAGTATGCATGAGTTCCATTCTCCGGAATTTGTTGGTTATGACTGTATGAAATTTTATTCTAAGTATTCTATTTTACTGTGATTGTAGGAATAATATTGATCTCATGTGCGTTTATATTTACAAAGTCAGTTGCCTTTTCCTTCAGTAGAATTAAGTTTTCAACTTCCTTCCTTACTTACTAAAGACCTGTTCGACCTTTTATTCATCAAATCTCCTAGAATATCCATGTTATGCCAATTTGGATATATCCTACCGAGTTCTTGATCCCCCTGGGCTATTAAGACTTTCAGAATCAAATTTACTGCTTTCACCGAGAGAGTCGAGTCCAGTGTGTGACTTTACCAAGTTGTTGTTACTCAACACACCAATGAAGTCTATAAATCATCAACAAGGGGAGAATTCAGAAAAGACAAAAGATGATATGGGTCCATTGGCTCCTCCAACTTTGCAAACTACATCATTCGATTGGATAGGCTTGTATCCAGCAGAATTTGCAGATTTAGAAAGAGATTATATTACTTATGTGTATGCATCAAGTAGTGTATCGCAAACAAAACATCGAAAAAACTCATTGTCTTCAGCACTGTTACAAGCTCCAAATGCAGCTAAATTTCAAGAATGCTTTTATAAGGCTAAAATTGAATCAAATCGATTGAAAGATTTAGCTGGTCAGTCAGTTTGTCTTGTGTATATGAGTCGTAACAAGCATTGTCCGCAGGGGTATAGTGCACCTTTCAAGGTAAGTTAGTTTTTTCCTACCTATTCGTATTTATGTGAGGTCTATGAAGCGTTTCCCTTTATACTAAGGTTATTTTTAATCATCAGATTTGTTTATAGAGGGATTTTAATTTTAATTTCAAAATTTTTGTCACCACCTTTTCGATTATATAAATGTACACAGTAGCACCACTTATCACCTTTTTAGTGGTAGATATTTCTATGAGATTGACCTAAGCTCTATTTGCACTCATACTTGCTGGTGGAATTATAAGCGATCCAGAATACTTTTTGTACTCTTTCTGTCTTTTTAAAGAAGAAATTTTTACCAGGCGATTGTTTACAGGAATTAGATTGGCTACATATTTGACCACAAGCTGACATCAGTTAGAGAAGCGTTAGAAAACCTTCAGGGATTCTTAAGAAGTAAGCCTGCGACATTGGCTGGTGGTTACACTATGTACATCACGAACTGGCAGAAGTTGGAATACATGGGTCATAGGTTTGGCCCCCAGTGGCTGAATACTCCTACGACCTTGCCTTGTAACCGGAGGGTGCTAGGTCCAAACCATTATCGGTGCGTATTGTTGGACAGTCCAAAACGGGGACGAAACACCTCCCTGGTTTTCCAGTGATTCTCTAAATGATAACAACTTGTGGTTTAAATCTCCTGTCAATTTTAGTTATTGAGGAGTCATGAAAGCTTTTGAAATGTATTGTTTAGAACTATTCTTACTTTTTTTGTATATGTGTTTCGTTAAACTGTTTTATTTTCTAAGCAATCGAAAGTCTTCATTGGCCTCTTATACCGATGGTTCCAAGTAATACATTCATTTCGACATAACTGAGTGCTGAGTCATTCTAATAAGCTAAAGTTTATCGGACTCAGGATTTATTCCCGATGTGTTGTAAACTGGTTTGTGTGTTGTTAACGACGGACTATTAATCTTAAGGATTTACAATTATTTGTGGTTCATTGGTTTTGAGTCTCAGCCAGTTGGTTTCGCTTTCATCCATTATATTCAGAACGGCTGTATAATATCACCACTCCCCATTAAATAATTGTAACTCGTGGCGTTTAGTGTATAATACTCTATTAGATTGCTAATTTACGTGTTGGTTTTCTGGATTTTCAGTTAAACTAAACTGATATTACCAGGCAATTATTCTCTCATCTCCTCGTCACATAGTCTGTTCCATGTCACCGTCGGACCAATACCCATCATTCTCCATTTGGGTTCCACTCGAGCGATGGCCTGGCACTTGATGTCATTCTACGGTCTCCATTTTTTTCAGCATATTTGCTGTCATTGATTGATTCGTTCCCAGAGTTTTGTGTTGCTAATTCTTTCTGACCAGTCGTCAGTATGGGGTTAGCGAAGGTGGCTGTCTGTAAAAGTTTACAGTAGCCTGTTCGAAATGCTTTTCGCGATGCGCAGTGCAAGTTTCTGACACATATAGAATCACTGACTGAGGGCAGAATATTTCCACATTGATCTCAGAGTGATGAAGGTTTTGTCTATGAAGGATCATTGGGGGTGGGAAAGGGTGGGTGAATTTATAAGTGTACACAGTTAATTGTCCGCATACGTTTCAGTTTTCTAGTGTTAAAATATTTAATGGTTACCCACGTCTCACTCACTGGACAACATTTCCACTTACCATTCACATTTGTACGGCAATATGACTATTAAACACTTGACTTCTATTGTCAGTGACTCCTGAGTTCGTATCCCACTTTGTCTACTTCTTCAGACTCGACAACTGGATAGTATCATCTGTTGTCATACAACATGTGTAGTACATAGTCCAGTGAATGAGAAATCTGTCTTGGAGAAGTGACTTCTAAACATATAAACTAAATTATTCATTTGTTAAAATATGAAAATTTGTAAGTTACAGCCTATCTGCTTGACACAATCACTTAATAAGGATTCTCGTAGTGAAATTTAAAACAACACATGTAAGCGAACAATATTGTGTTTGTTTCTTCAATTAGGTCTCATAACTTTAAAACCGGATATTATATGTAAACTAATAATCATGGTAATTTGTCAATAGAATCGTAGGAGTGGGTATATAAATTATACATTGGGACGTAAAAATTGTAACCAGTAATAATACAATAGTAATAATAATGACGCTTTTAATAAGAAAGATGAAAAAAGGGATATTCAGTGACGACATGATTAAACAAACAGATGTTCAGATAAACGTATTAGGTAAAGGCTAAGACAAACAAGCAGTTGGATTATGTAATACTAGATTATAAGGGGAGTAAATAAAGTATGTTATAATGAAGACGCTATATACCTAAGGAGGGCATTGATAAAGAAGGGATTAGAAATACATAAGGAGTTGTGGCATAACCAGTTGGTTAGATCTTAAGCGGCCATAGAAGGGATAGTGGCTTTACCGACTCCCTCTGAACTGCCTAATTTAGACTTAATAGTTCAATTGCCAAACGCTGGTCGATGAATACAAAGTTGATTGGAAAAAAAGTCACCTCGAATGCTTCTGTTTCATCCACCTACATTAATTTTAGTCATATCTCTGTCCAACTAACTGTAGGCACTGTGGCAGCATCACTTTGGGTTTAAATATATTCAAAATTCATCACATATACTCTCTTTTTCAATTATTTTACGTGTAGTTAATTGTGGTTGGTGGTCACGCTAAATCACGAATTAGTAGAAATAAGGATTCATGGGCCATTAGATAGGGTCTCAGTGGCTTAATGATCTACAAGCGCACCTTGTAACAAGAAGGTCCTGGGTTCGAACCTCAGTGAGTGTGTACTACTGAGTAGTTCCAAATCATGATGAAACAGTTGTCCAGTACTCCAAGGTTTTCTAATGCTCCTCCAACCGATGTCAGTTCATGACGAAATCCAGAAATACTTTTGTTGTTCGATAAAAAGATCCAAATTTATTTCTTGTGGAACTGTTTTAAAAAGGTATTGTTTACGTGAAAAATATATATTCATTAATACATAATTTTATCAGCCTTGATTTAATTTATTTCAAGATCTGGTTGTATTCTTTGAACTGGTTAATTTAATTGTGAAGCTGTCGTCATCCTAGACAACATCTTTAGCGTTGTCTTTAATATAAAGTGAACTTGTTTGAACTTTCCATGAAATGATTTAATTGTGGCCGTGGTTGATTGTCAATTCACACTGATCATTTCTATTGACGTGGGATTTTAACTTTATTGTTGTGTAATTTATTTTTAGTTATATGGTAAATGTGATCTATGGTAATGTGTTTGTTAGTCACTGATTCATCTGAGTACCAAGCTTTTAGAAATTCCCTGGTAGTATTTTTGTTGTTTCCTGTGTTTAAAATTTCTAAATATTCCCAGTCAAATCATTGTTCACAATTATCCACGTGCATCGATATAAAAGAATACATATTTTGTTTTTTTCACAGCTAATTTATGTTCTTATATTCTAATTCTAAGACGACACCCATTCTGACCAATGTGGTGTTTATCGCAGTTTATGTAGTTTATTTTGTAAATGATATTGATCTTATCATCCAGGTACATGCAGGTACCTTCAGATGACGAGTCCCATATAGTAAGAAATGCGCATCCTGAACTCCACTGCTAGTCACCATCCACCAATTAAATTCACATTATATTAAAGACAGCGCTGGAGATGTGTAGTAAGGTAACAAAGCCCCACAGTTAAATAAACCAACTTAGGGAACACAACTAAATCATAAGCGTCCACTTGAGCTACAAATCTTCTCTATGTTTAATACAGCAGCATCTTGTCTGTTTAAAGTAAACACAAGAGATAAGTAGGTCTTCACGGATAGCTTTTGTTATGTACTGGTAAGAAGAAAAGTTTGTCAAGCAGCTATTTAAACTTATAGATTTTAGGTTTCTGTTTCTCTCCTGGGTAATTAGAATACTGGTGGATTTCATGCGATAGCAGTTGATTAGAATAAAAGAATACACATTAAGAAAAGTTTGATCACGAAATGACTTCAGTTAAAATACTGGACGTCTGTTTCGTCCCCTCCTGGACTCTTCCACCGTACGAAATGACCATCCAGTACGCCCTAGTTTTCAATGGTTTTGTAACTGAAGTCATTTCCTAGGCAAACTTGAAATCAATCGAATTCCCGCAAACTAACGAGAAAGAAGCCAGAATAATAATTAGCGGATATATGCGGTAAATTTAGAGTCTTTGGAACTACTGGTTGAACGTTTGTTTTTTAACATTCTCCTCTTTTTATGCTATAATGAACAGTATAGTCTATTGACTAGTTAGTCGATTAAAATCACTTTCTTGAAGATTTTTGTCTTCAATGCTTGGTTGTACATGTAAATTGTTCCAAATTCATTCCATGTATTCACAGTTATTTGTACTTCGGTGATCCACAAGTAGAATGGGTGCTCACCAACCGTGCCTGACGCGTAGTCCAGAGTCTAATCCCCAGTTGAAGCACTCCTAAACTCCACTAAGCCGTTTGCAAGGCCAATAAAAAGGTTTGATTAGGCATAAAGCTGTCAACTCCTCCCTCTCCCTACCGTAAAAATAAAACCACTGCTGCTGAAACCTCAAAGTTCAAGCCTGAAGGCGCATGTTCCACTGGGAACGTCAAGGAATGGATGTAATTTACAGTTACTTAACTTTTGCCTATTGTCTTTTTCCCATTGTCTTTTCTTAACAAAAAAATGGTGATGTATAAGATACATAAATGTCTCAATTCCTCGGCTTTCGTTTCCTTGTGATTGTTAGATTTCAATTTGTTAATGAAAAATGTGGCATTCGGCAGTGGTCAGTTCATTTCATTTTATAGTTAATAAAAGATAAGAGATTATATCGTATTCTTATTATGTGGAGATAGGATTTAATAAGCTTGGGTAGTGAACGTTCCAACAACACTGGACTGTAAATTCAAAATTCTCATCTGATTGATGAAGTAGTGCCGTATTCCCCTTGGAATTCAATGCATCAGCTTACATTGGGTCGCTAAACTGCTTTGTTATAATAACTATTATTCCCTTGGGTTCCGAACAGAATTCAGGGCTTCGGCAACGCATCTTCATTTCATCATGTCTTTTGTGTCGTGTCAGCTTTACTTGACCCCAAGCTTGTATATAAACAGCTTTCATTTGTTGCTCACACGATCTCGTCCATTTCTCTATCGGGGCCACATTAAACTCATCGTTTCCCATCAGTGTTCCTCTTGAGGACTGGCCTGGTGTGTGATGTCACTCATCGATCTGCTCAGCATATATCCGACCCATGTCGAATTCCTTCTGCATATTTGTTAGGCAAGAGATTGTTGGTTGGTTCTTTGCCTACCAAGTGTTCCTTGCTGGTTATCGTTTCCAGCAAGCCATCTCATCTTCTGTCTGTCTGTCTGTTTTCAACATAGAACTTTGCACAGAAATTCAGCAGTTCAAGTCACCACACACCATATATCACACAAAGCAAGAGAAGAAAGTAGAAGAAATGCATAATAGAGACAGTAGACAGGGATATAAGACAAAGGAATAGTAATAACGAAGAATATTGACTAGTGCCATCTCATCTTCAGTATCCAAGGAAGGCTTAGACTACATTGGGTATAATTTTTTCATATATTTATTTAGCTGCTGTGTGTACAGCACATTTCTAAAGCTTATTTCAGGCATGTGCTTACATTTTTATGTGGCAAACTTAATATTTTTGAACTCTAAAACCAAAACGATGATATGCTTTGAACTCTGAAAACAAAAAGTAAACTAATGTAGTTCTCTTGTTATTTTGTGTGGTTAGCATAAATACTCAACAATTTTCTAGTTAGTTAATTAGTTAGCTAGTATTGATCAGTGATTCCTGGTGATTCTCACCTCAGCGAAGATGAAAAGACATAATTTCATGATTTCATCATGAGCTGACATCAGTTAGAGAACCGTTAGGAAACTTGGGAGTACTGGACAGCTGTTTCGTCAGTCTAATTTGGGACTCTTCAGTAGTGCGCACCCACCGGGATTCGAACCCAGCACCTTCTGGTTACAAGCCGAGCTCCACTGGTACCCGATCCAATGGCTCGACAGTAAGCCATGATAGCAATAGTGGCTCGACCTGTTTCCTTTGTACTCAGAATCTCGGTCGATTTATGTGTATTACAGTAGGTCTAGATTGATAACTAGAATACTAAACAATGTCACCTCATTATGGAAAACAGGGCTTCAGAAGGTCCTGGTTTCGAATCTCGGTGGGTGCGTACTGATGAATAGTCCCAAACTAGACTGATGAAACAGATATCCAGTACTCCCAGGTTTTCCAATGGTTCTCTGACTAATGTCAGCTCATGGTGGAATCCTGTAACCAATCAAATCTCTACAAACCAACACTTGGACATAATTTCACTTAGTGCTGAACAGGTTACAATCTGGTGCATAAATTGCTTCGTTATGTTATTCAATACGAAAAAGACAGTTCTGAATTTCCAATTGAGTAACAACAATTATTTGCACATCAGATAAGAATCATGTTAGTATACACTAGAGGTGAGCTTTTGGCTTACCAGAGCCTACAATATGAAAGACGTTTATAATGACGCAAATTACATCACTGCCTCTCCTCTTATTAACGATAATTTCAGTCTAATGACATGATATGCAGATATGTCGGATCCAATGTTATATTAATAATAAACCTCGATAGTGCTACAGTTCGAATCAACAGCCTTCAGTTACTAACCAGTCAATCGTCATCCGTCATATGGAAGCCATTTCAGGTATTTTGTCCAACAAATCTGTTCCCCTAGTTCAAATTCAGTCTAATAGACGTTGACTGCAAAAAAGCTTAACCGGACAGTTTGTGTAGTAGTTTTAAAAAGGGGAAGTTACTTATCGCTCATCTGCATGACGCAGTTAAGCATAATTCGTGGTGATCGTAGTGAAATGATAATGGGGGTTGTCAGCAGTCTGGTAACTTAGTGGTAGATAACTGGGCTAGATTGTAATCTTGAAGGCCGCTGGTTAGGATGCTTCTTTGTCTTAGGTTTTCATTTCGCCTTCAATTATCAAATGTGTGCAAACTAACAATTAAAAACTAATCTGATGTTCACTAGTGACTGGCTCTGTACAGGAAGTTACTTGGAGTTCTAGTGAGAAGTCCTACTCAGCGGGATTCACCAAGTTAGATAAGAGGAGAGTTGTTCGTCGATGATTTTAGGTAGTGGTTGAGCTATATACATCGTTAATCCCAGTGACTGAATGGTGTACAAGCTCACCTCGTAGCCTGTAGCTACTGCGTTCGAGCCCCGGTGGATGAGTACTGTCGCGGTATTGATTGGTTTTCCAATGGTCCTGATATCAGCCCGCGATTAAACCTGTAACCAGTAAAATCCCTAGAAATCAACACTTGAAAGATTTCAGGAGTTTCAGGTTTTTGTCATAGATTAATATCGGTTAGAGAACCTTTGAGAACCAGGGAGTGCTGGACATCTGTTTCGTATTAGTTTAGGACTCATGTACAGCATACACACACCGGGTTTCGAACTAAAGGTCCTCTGGTTACAAGGTGAGCTCGTGGACTTCTGGGAGCGTACTAGCGAGCTAGGACGAAACATCTATCCAGTACAGCCAGGTTTTTCAGTGGTTCTCTAGCTGATATCAATCGGTGATCAAACTAGAAACTTGGAAATTTAATTGATTGAGACCACCATGCATACATCATTAGCATTACTGATCTGATTGTTTGTTAGTCTCAGGCTTACTGTTCAATTTTGATTCATAATCTTACCAATACTCTCAACTTTTTGTTTCTTTTTCTATCTTCTCATTGTGTAATGTTAGATTTGTCATGTGAGTTCACACTGCTAGTATTGTATGCGTTCCATACAACCCATATGACTGACTCACTTGGTGTTTCACTAACCAAATTATATACAACCAACTGGGTTCAATGCTCTTCTCGCCATCATCTCGCCGTTTTTTCTCTGTCACTCTGAGTTTTAGATCATTTTTGCTGCTCAGCATAATTGTGTTTTACTATTGCCCCTATTTTTTTGAAAAAAGAATACGCGCGATAACTGGCTAGCCAGCTTTTTGTGTCTGATGTAATTTTTCCATGCCTTCCGTTTGTTTCGCTATTAACTTAATATATATATATATATATATATATATATATATATATATATATATATATATATATATAATATAACTGCTCTAGTTAACAGTTAGTTTAATCTTGCCGCATTAAGCAAAAAAATGTTTTATTAACACTTACTACCTCAATGCTGAGCACGCTTCACTTTTTCTCTCTACATCACTTAACCGTTGTAGTTTATGCGCCTAGCTTACCTTCTCCTCGTATTATATTCTGCTTTAGAGTAGTGCACTAGACCTACTTTACTGTCGTCACTCCTCGTACACTGACTGCCGCTGCCGCCGCTCCTGACGAAGGCACAAAGCCACACAGTTTTCTATTTAATTAACTAATAATAACTGTTAATAAATAATTAAATATATATACATATTTTTCTAAAAGTTGTTCATATCAATTATTTTATTTAGATAAAGAAATCATCATTCCATTTAAAGAAATTTGTTCCAAAATTCTTATTACGTAAAAGAAAATAATTGTTAATCAGCTATTAATTATGTCATGCTAACTACCACTACTACTACTACCAGTCATTTGTGTATTATTTCTCGTCTCATAACTTATTTGTATAATATAAAGTAGTATTGCTATCAGATGAGAGATGAAATAAATAATGTTTTCCGATTATTATTACGGAGAAATTTTCGCTGTTTATTTTTGTTTTTGCTTTAATTTTTGCATCTTCTTGAGTAATGAAATAATCAACAACAAAAAATTATCAGCCGTGGTTGTACTGTTATTATTGTTCCCCCGGATTCCTTGTGGAACACAGGGCTTCAAAGACACATCTCCACTCTGTTCTATTTTCTGCTGTCCTCTTCTCAGCTGGGTCCACGATTCCCCATAATCTCTCATCTCCTCCTTCCCATACGATCGCCTCCATGTCACTCCTGCACTGACGACCCACTCATCGCCTCTCATTGGGATTCCACTTGAGCCATGTCTATCTGTCTGGATTCAACATAGAACTTGGCACCGAAGTGCAGCAGTTCGAGTTGCCACGTTCCAAATAGCACACAAAGGTAGACAAGAAGATGAGTGAAGAGAATCAATAGAGTTTGACAAGTATAAGAGTGAAACAGAATGGGTAATGGTAGAAAGGAATATGAAAGATTACAGAGACTGAATATATCTGCGCTAGCCATTGACAACGGTTTTGAGTCATGTCACCTATTGTCTCCAGCCATTGATTCTTAGAGTCCCGAGGGCCCCAACCCGGAAGTCTGCATCTCCCTACCTGACCGACTCAGTTTAACTGTCAAGGATTTCATGGATTGATGAGGCCATGTTTTTGTTTGGCCACCACTTACTCTTTTTTAACCTGCACCTATTTCAGCTAGTAACGCCCATCGGGGGGGGGGGGCGATGGTTAGGCATGTGCACCACGTGACCTAGCCATCTCAATCTATGTAACTTTATAGCCTCGTCGATTGATTTTCCCTCTTTGCCCAACACTGTAGGCCTAACGTCAACATTACTTACCTTATTAAACCACCTAACGTGAGAAAGAGATCGCAGACATCTATGATCGAAAGTAGTCAACCTTTTCATGTCTTCAACTCGTATTGGCCATGTTTCAGAGCCATAGAGAAGGACAGAGCGAACTGATGAGCAGTATCCACGTCCCTTGGTTGATAGCCGGATGTCACGCCTACGCCAGAGATGGTGTAAGTTAGCGAAAGCAGCTCGAGATTTTTGGATCCGTGCTGACATTTCGTCGTCAACCAGTCCGTTGGTGCTGATACGATTTCCCAGATAGGTGAAGTGGTCAATATGTTCTATCATTTCACTCCCTTTCACTAAGCTAGAAGTTGACGATCTGAGCCATGGCCTGCATTGCGCGTGATAACATTCGACGACCTCCCAATATATATGCCCGATCCATATCCATTTTCTCCTACATATTTGTTGTTGGCTCTTGGTTTGTTTGTTTCCAGAGTTTCTTGTTATTAATTCTTTCTGGCCATTTGATCTTCATAATGAAGCCAGCGAAGTCAGCTGTTGATGAAAGCCTGAAACCTGTTGGAAATCCTTTTCATGACACACTGGTCAAGTTTCTGACCCGTATAGAGGGATCGACTTGACTGTAGTGTTGAAAATCTGAATCCTGTTCCTTATGCTGCTGGTTGAGTGCAGAAGATTTTCAAACTGGTTTCAGGCTGATAAAGGCGTATCGTGCTTGTTTTTTCCAATTCTGGCTGGCTGACTGTGACATCTTCATTCGTTCCGAGTGCCCGTAGTTGAAACGATACATCTTAGATAGGTGAAGGAAGCCGTGATTTATTGTCTATAAAATTGTTCGAATCCTATCAAGTTGATATGATTATGAGGGGCGATAGTTTGTGCTCGAAACGCCGCCATCAGTTAATATAACTGTACAACACTGTGTGTGATTTATCAAAATAAAATCTTACCCATAATGGAGTTATACAGTGCCCAAGTTTTATACTTTTATATCAACACTTGAAAATTAGTCTCATACTTCCTGTGGGCTGACTCCTTTCTGTACAGGAAGTTACCTGAAGTTCTGACCAGCAGGATCCACCGATTTAGAGTAAAAGGCAGTTTTATTCGCCGATGATATTGGTTGACGGTCGCACTATACATAATGGGATCATAAATCAATAGATTGCAAGAAAAAGTTATTCACTTTGATTCAATTTAATTAAACTAGGTCAACTGAAGTATTTATTTACTTTCAGTGATAGTCGAATTGTAGCATCGTAAGCTGTTGCTATGATAGTTCAACGACAAGTTATATTTTTTGTATGCTTTTTAAATAAAATATTGGATTAGAAACTTTTTCCAGCGTACATATTATCGGTAGCATTACCTACTTGAACTGTATTACATTTGCTGCATTTTTATCATAAAATGTGATTTGATAACTAATATCTGCGCAATGTGTAATGGATTAAAGGAGGCAGTAAGTTCGAAACTTAGACGTATATTATTGAATTATTTTGAAATGATGATGGTGGTATATTTCTACCTTTTTATTGTAACGCCTTAATACCCACCGGATAAAGGTGACGCTACTTTAAAAAAAGGGTATGCCGCATAATCGCCCGTGAAAATCCAACTTTCATAAGAATAGATTTTTTCGACAGTTTCATTGTTGATGTTTGTTTACAATGGAAACTAGATTAATCTGTAGGTAGAAAATTTCACAAGTTTACTAATCGATTGGTTGGACCGACGGGAAAATCTGAAATTGAATTAAATATTTAATAATAATAATAATCTGCTTTATTCCAAATACAGGACTTATAATACAGAATGGAATTCTCAGCATTTGTCCCAATATTGCACCTGATTGACTCAAAATATAAATAAAATTAAAACTAACCAGAAGAATTTGTCCACGTTTACGATATAAAGTCAAAAATATTCGAAGTACGAATTGAGATTATTGAATATAATAATAACAATAATAATAACGATTACAGTGAGTTTGTTTCAAACAGTATTGTCGATTCAGTTTGGAAATTTTAGCATGTTATAGATAATAAGACCCGTTTTACAACAGGTGGCTCTCGTGGTCCAAGTGGTCTAGTGGATAACACTATGGCGTTTGAAACTATGGGCACTGGGTTCAAGCTTCGATGGGAATACCATCATTGACTCACTGGGGAATGCAGGTATACCCGGATGACGAGTCCCAAATAGGACGAAATGTGCGTTATCCTGGATTCCTCTGCTGGTCAGTCACCATCCACCAGTTGACTTCAAGTTACATGACCAGACGTCGTCGAAGCACACCTGACAAGTAGGAGCCATCATCTCAACTTGAGACCGAGCACTTCGGTTCAATCAATCGACGGGAAAATCTGAAATTGAATTAAATAAGGATAAAAAGGGTAAAATATAACAATAGGAGTATATGAGAATTACTTTTACTATTGGTTTACACTTTTATATGATGAATAAAGATATGATATCGATCAGTATCAGGCATGTATGCCTATATTTCAATAATAATAATAATAGCTTCATTTCATAGAATGTCCTCACTCAAGGTACTGAATTCTCAGAATATTCTATTTCAAAGCACGTTCTCCTTATATAGAATCTTCAAGTAGATTAAAAATCGATAATAACTTATCATTTGAAGGCGTATTCTTCTATCCGAAGCACATTTTAATGATCTGTAGTGATTTTCCTCCATTTACTGCAAAACAACTTACAGCGTGGTAGGTAGAAGTCTATTCGAAAATGTACAATACGATTCCTGCATGTAAATTGGATGATTAAAACAACATGAAATAGAGCAAATATGCTACATTTTGATGGAAGAAAAATCTAGTAGCGTCCATTCACTCAACATTATATAAGGATAATAGCTGTTGTTGTTTGACATCAGTTACCCGGAACAGATTTACCATACATGAGACCTTTAGGCACACTTATTATATGACACCTGATTATACTACTCAACTGGCTAAACTGAAGTATCTTGAACGGGATTCGAACTCAAGATTGACACCGGCAGAATATCAACTACTTAAGCACTCACACGATTAACTAGTGAGAAGGGAATCACTCTTACCCTGAGTTCCATACTAGATAGTGTTAATTTTTATATTACACATACAGAGTAATACATAGTATTATAATAACATCTGGATGACGTCTCAAGCCAGCTTTATTGTTCATTATCTTATCAATATATTCACACGACTTCCTGACTTACTTTATGCATATAGCCTTATATTCCCTCCTGTTAATCATTACAATTTTCTGTGTATCAGAGATAGGTGTTCGGTGTTGATTCGTTGAAGAAAGTATCATTGATTAACTTGTCTCCCCCACCTAACTGTATTACTTTTTTTAAAACTGTCACAGCCTACTGTGTGATAATATATATTATTAATTAATTTAATTTCTTTACATTTCGAGTGGAACATAGAACTTCAAGCTAGAGCTTTGAGGTTTCAGTAGCAGTGGCTTGTTTTACGATATGGGATTGCTAGCCTCACATCCAACCTTCTGTCTTTACCGGTCTTTCTATCGGCCTAACGATGTTTAGTACTGCATCGGCCAAGGATCGAACCTCAAACCACGTGAAGCGTGGTTTGAGAGCGTTTTACCACTGAACCACCGATGCGATTACATATAAGTGGATGCATAACAATCATCAAGCTTTTTTTCTTTCAAAATTATTTAACTTATCGGGACCAGTAATTATAGATACTTCCAAATTTCTGTACTCTGATCCCCTGTCTACTGGTTTGAAATGTCATCATCATCATCCAGTTATTAATACTGTATTACTTATCCAATATGGAATTATATTCTACTTCTGCATCAATACCTACAGTTTCTTGTATTATTCTTCAGCATAGGTAAGATTTGAAGAGCTCAACTATTAGTTTATAACCAAAAGTTTTACTTTTGAAGGGAATGATTGAAAAGTAATAACCTCATTCATTTATTCACTACAGTCGTGCAGAATCCTCATGTGAATAGTTGTTCTTCGATAAAATTATTAATGTGAGCACTTTTTCCAGGTGTTGTTTCATGGGAATTCCATTGATTTCAGGTTTGATCATCAAATGACTACAGTTAGAGAAGAATTTAAATCTAGGGATTCCTGGACAGATATTTCTCACTAATTTGGGACTATCCTAAAGTATTAACTCATCTCATAACCAGTGGGTTCCACCAAATCGAGTGAGAGAGCAAATGCTGACGGAGAGAAAATTGACTGGCGATTGCACATCATATCACAAATTGTCAGAAATTAGAATTTGTTTAGCTATTGGATTCCATCTCAGTGGCTAAATGGTACACGAGATCGCCTTGTAATCGAAAGGTGACTCCCGAGCTAGGTCCCTAGCGGAATTATGGGCGCTTATTGCTGGACAGTACCAAACTACAGACGAAACAACTGTTTGATTCTCTAACTGAAATCCATCCGTAATCAAACCTAATTACTTCTTTACTTTTGGCTTTCATAGAAATGTTTCTTTTCGACTTTTAACTTACACCGTAATTTGAAGTCAAATATTTTGTTTCCAAGTTTCCAGTTATATAACTTGTGAGGTTATTGTGAAATATTTTTCGTTGATAATTGTTATTTCCTTTCTACTTTGTATAGTTTTCCTTCTCATAACGAATGACTTATTGTTAACTTGTCTTTTTCTGACTTCACTTTTACCTGGGTTAGTATCTGTTTCTCCTTACTCAATAGAGAAGGATTCATTATTTCACAAAATCACCCAGTTACACTCATTTAGACTAACTAAAATTATACTGAGTCATGATTTAAGTTGGTGTATTTCTGAGATTCGAGTGCGAGATGTGGGCACGTGTGTGTGTGTTCATTTAACGTCATTTAGGCAGTTTCGATGATATGACATTTCATACACTAACCTATCTAGGGTTAAAAGATCACTCAGAATTCCTTTATCAGTACATTTGGAAATTGCCGACAGGTTCATCCTTGCCGTAGTTAATACTTATACTGTATATTGAGTTATTGTTTTCCATTTAACCGATATGCATTCTAATTGATTAAAGATGCTCATTGTAAATATTAAAAGATTGATTAGTCAACAGAGAATGTTCTCTTCTATAATTTCTTGCTCACCAGGTTCTACAATTATGCTTTCATAGTAATTAAAGAATTACTCGCCGAAGACATTGGCTAAGGGTCGTGCTATGTCGTGAATTCATAGAAGTTAGAATTCATGGACTGGCGATTGGATCGGGTCCCAATGGCTTAATGGTCTACGAGCTAGCTCGCCTTGTAACCAAAAGGTCCTGGGTTCGAACCCTGGAGGTGGGTGTGTACTGTTGAAGAATCCCAAACTAGTACGAAACAGCTGTCCAGTACTCCCTGCAGGTTTTCCAATGGTTCTCTAACCAATGTCAGCTCATGATGAAATCCTGTAACCAATCAAATTCCTACAAACCAACACTTGAATTAAAGAGTTATTGCTGTTAACGACACTATTGCAAGCGATAACGGACGTGTATATACCACAAAACTGGATATCAGATAAATTAGGAGAAATCATAGAGAATTTATGAATTTATGTTGTTCAACAGAAGGTCAGGATAGCAATAGCGGTTGAACCTGTTTTTTTGGCAAGTTGGGTTCCGGTTGTTTTATGCGGATAACTCCTGTGGAGTCAATTATATTGGCTGTAAATAAAGGTATTATTAGAACCATCAGTAGTTCTGTATTATGTCATCTCATCCAAACAGGTCACAAATAATAATAATAGTTTTATTCCAAACAGTACTTTTGGTATAAATATGGAATTTTCGGCATGTAATACAATATTGCATCGAGTTTTCTCATTACAGGGGTAATAATTGAAATAAGGGATTTAGATTAATAATATTGTTTAATAAGAAATAAATATAAAATTAAATCAAGTGAAAATATAAGCCACAATGTAATAATGAGAACAAAAAACAATACCGTTTACGTCGAGTTCCTCTGTAAGTTGGTAATTTCCTGTCTTACACTTTTCTCATCACATAAAACTATGTTCTAAATAAGGTATCGTAGAGTTTTTATACTTAGTCGTTCTAGCATACAGTTGCTTCCAGTTCCCCTATCCGATGAGATAGATACAAGGAGAGAGTTATGTATGGGGTGGATGTTGAGAGTCCGACAGGATAATATTTGCTAATTTTTTGCAGTTATCCATGTGTCTATCTAATAATAATAATAATAATGGTAAAGCTTTATTTAAGACAGTATGCGAAAACACGGTACAAAAATTTTCAGCGTATTCAATTCCAAAGTATCATTCAATTCCAAAGTACTTTTTCTTCTCATAGGATTGACATGTAAAGTAATAATCTGAAGTATATCTTCATTTCGTTGAAGAATTGTACAGCGTTTACTTGGGAACAAGTTAAATCATCGCGCAAGTTTGTGTATAGGTCATTTGATATAACTGGACGATTAAAACAATGATAAATCCAGATGAAATTAAGCATTTTGGAGGAAAGTAATTTCGGTAGCCCAATGATTTAAGCAGGCCGCCTAACGAGTTGGTTTAGCAACATGCCACTCACTCTACTGACGGTTTTTAGCCCCCTACGCAGTATAACGAAGCCTTTCTTAAGTAGTCCGGGAAATATGAAGGGGGGGGGGTTACAGTAAAGAAGTATAGGCAGAATACAAGAATTAACAAACGATAACAGTAGAGACGGAATGTTACTAGATCGTCTTAACTCCCTTACATAGGACGTCAAACGAAATATCTTTCTGGAAACTAACATGATGTGAGAAGACCAGGAATGATCAAAGGAAATACACGGTGCCATCTATGATAGTAGAACCGTGCGGATTAACCAGTTCATTTAAGTTGCACTTGTATCTGAAAGTGAAATCAACCACCTGAAATTTGGAGACCATTTGCCGAGGACCACCCACTAATTTCTGATAAAAAGTTATTCATCAAGGAACAGTCTGACTGCGAATTAACAGACATAGAAACAGTCAGATCATCGGCATACTTAAGAAAATTGACTTTGTCAGAATGAGGCAAGTCATCTAAGAAAAAGGAAAACAGAAAAGGATAAAGAACAGCTCCCTGAAGAACACCAGCTAAAGTAAGTGAAGCAGTGGAGGACTTCCCATTGTAAACAATGTATTGCTTCCTATCAGAAGAATAAGAATGCGAGTCACACTGGAGAGTTTTCCTCTATCATCTGTCGAGTATGGAATAAATCACCTCTAGATACCGAACATTCCAAATGACAGAGGGCATTTCAACTCGCCTAAAGCAACCAGAGCTCTGTGTGTGCAAAAGAAACAGGCTCAGACGCTACTGTTAACTTGACCTGCTGTTCAGCCTTTAAATTCATAAATTCTATGTTACTTTCCTTAATTTATCTGATATTCAGCATAGTGTTATATAGATGCATATTACCACATGCACCTATGTTTTGAATTATAATCTATTGATCTTAATTATTCGATTTTAATTAAAACATTAATGTTGTTAATAACAACAATCTGTGTTGATTTCTGAGGAGTATGAATGGAGTGGTAGAGCGTGTTGACCAAAGGGCGTGTGTACTGCTCAGCAGTTTGCTTCCTCCTCTTTTATGGCTATGAGATATGTCCATTGAAAGTGGAATAGTTGAAAAGGCTAGCTGTCTTTGATCACAGATGCCTGCGTTCTGTCTTCAGTGTTAAGTGGTATAATAGATTAAGCAATATTGAGGTTAGGCTTTGGTCTACTGCTAGGCAAGGAGAGGAAATCAATCGACGAGACTGTGAGGTGACATCTGTTGGGATGGTTAGGAAATGTGTTACGCATGCCTGCCTAGCCATCGCCTTCCTCGAGGGGCGGTGTTAGCTGACATAGGGTTGATGAAGATGGAAAAGAGTTAGTGGTGGTCAAACCAAAACATGGTTTCATCAGTCAATGAAATCCACAACAGTTAGTTGAAACCACGTATGGTAATGTAGACCGCTGTCTGGTTGGGTTCCTTGGGCCTGTAAAAACCAATGATGGCTGGAGATAATTGTTGATTTGGCTGAGAATCGTTGTCAATCGCTAGCGCGGATACATTCACTCTTTGTGATTTATAATATCCAATAAAATTCTATTGTTCATCCATATTAGTATTCTTATTGCCTCATATTTCTGTTTACTGTCTTCTCTTACTTTGGGTGCTACAAGGGGGGAGTGTGGCAACTCGAACTGATTTACATCTGTGCAAAGTTCTATGTTGAAACCAGTCAGTTAGTCCGAAGAGTATGAATACAGTATTCACAAATCTATTGGTTTTCTTTACTAGTCATTTATATATATATTTCAGTGGCGACGGTATTGTTTTTATGGGATGGGGACGCTAGCACCACGTCTAGCTCTTCCTGTTTTTCCCTACGTACTATCAAAAAATAAACTAAACGAGATTTAAGAATGCGTTGGCCCGGGAGTCGTACCTAGGCCACTTAACGTGTTTGGCAAAAATCTTACTATTGAGCCACCAACAAATAAGTTGTTACCTGTGGAGTTAAACCTGAAAAATTGAACAAGAGTTTTTTTTTTTCAGAAACGTTAAGTACTATTCTTGACAAAGAAATCACGACTGTCGCACTTCCTCGATGAGATAGCCTCATTCACTGAAACAGTCTTAGCCTTGTTATCTTTCAGTTAATAGATTTTGAGTTTCAAAAATGAAATCTCAGGGTGTCCAGTTTCACCTCACTTTTAGTTTCTGTTTTTTTTTATCAATAATTGTTTGCTTTTGGGAGTGGAATTACCCCTTAACAACCAAATCGTATTACATTGCAGTTGGCAATGTGAGTTAGTGATATAGTTTAGCTGTGAAAACCTCAATAATTGAGGTGAGATTCAGACCTCTGATCCAGTGTTGGTAATTGACTAACTGACTGGTTGCAACGTAAAACTTTGCACAGTTCGAGTCGTCACACTCCCCCCTTGTAGCACACAAGCAACAGAAGACAGTAAGGAGAGATAATAAATAGAAGTGTGAGGGAATAAGAGTAGTAATATGGAACAACAATATAGTTCTATTGAAAATTGTAAATCACAAAGAGTGGATGCATTGGCGCCAGCTATTGGGAACGATTTTTAGCTAAGCAACCAATAGTCTCCAGCCTTCATTGGACTTTACGGTCTCGAGGACTCCAACCAGACAGTGGTCGACATCACCCTACATGGCTTTAACTGTTATGGATTTCATTGACTGATGAAGCTATGTTTTGGTTTGACCACCACGAGCTCTTTTTCATCCTAAGTAATCCTATGTTAACTAACATTGTCTTTGGAGGTATGGCTGTACAGCTGGGTAAATGTATAGCTGAATATTTGTAACGTTATATGTGACTTTGTCCTAAGTAAAGGATAGAAAGTTTTCCCGGTAATAGTTAGAAAAAAGCCTGTAATTTTTACATTTTACAACAATGGATGTTAAATAGAGTAATTATAAAACTTCATTAGTCAAATAATTCAAACAAAAATTTCAGCTGGAAACCTTTTTTGGTTGATTAAAGATGCTCATTTTGAATTTCAAAAAATTGATCAACGAACAGAGGATATCCCCTTTCGATGGCTTTCGTATCAGATTCTACAGCTTTATATATACATAATAACTATAGAATAATTATTATCGATAACATTAATGTTTTTTTTTAAATAATGTCCAGTTGTTAAGATCAAAACGTTGCAGTTCAAAAGCGTTTGTATGTGATGATGCGCATCAATATAACACTAAAGTGAATATGAGATAATTTAAGAAAAATAATACAGAATCTATGGATTTATTGGTTCCACAGTAGGCCAGAGTAGTGATAGTTACTGAACCTGATTCTTTTGCACGCAAAGTTCTTGTTTTTCTGAGTAAATTACTGTAGTGGCCTCTGCTATTTGGAGATTTTGGCATCTGAAAGCTTGTGAGAATTTATCCGGTACCGGACAGATAATAGAAAAGGTATCTTCAATACAGACTTATGGATTGTTTGGACCGGGTGATTGAATATCAAACTTTTAATGGCTTTCGCTACACCTTTATTTAGCCTTACTGCTGAGTGTTCCCAAAAATGAAAAAATTCAGTTTTTAGAACAACAGCAGCTTGTTTGATTTTATTGAACTCAATGAAATGTTCAGTCTTTGTTGACATGTCGGACGTTTCGGTCATGTGCTTTGATGTCCAAAGGACTCATGTCTGTCTGTCTGTTTTCGACATAGAACTTTGCACAAATGTGCGGAAGTTCAAGTCGCCACACTCCGTGTAGCACGCGAAGCAAGAGAAGAAAGTACAAGAAAAGCATAATAGAAACAGTGAGCAGAGGCGTGAGACAAAGGCGGAGTAATAACGAAGAACAAAACAGTTTCATTGGAGATCATAAGTCACAAGGAGTGGATGCATCTGCGCCACTGAGAACGATTTTGAGCCATATCACCAATTGTTTCCAACCATAGATTTTTACCGTTTCGAGGACCCCAGCCTGGAAGTCTACACCTTCCTACGTGGCTTAGACCAACTGTTGTGGATTTCATTGACTAGCGCCAAGTTTTTGTTTGACCGCCGCTAGCTTTTTTCCAGCCTGACCCTATATCCGCTAACATTGCTCATCGAGGGAGGCGATGGCTTGGCATACGTAACACATGTCCTAACCATCTCAGCCTTTGTTACTTCACAACTTCGTCGATTGATTTCCCACGTTTACCTAGAACTGGACGCCTAACTTCAATGTTGCTCACCTTATTATGCCACTTTACACGGGAAATAGAGCGCAGGCATCTATGATCAAAGACAGCTAGTCTTTTCATGTCTTCCACTCTCAGTGGCCAGGTCTCACAACCATAAAGGAGGACGGAGTGGACTGACGAGCAGTACACCCACCCTTTGATCGATAGTCGAACATCTCGTCTACGCCAGAGTCGGCGTAAACTGGCAAATGCGAAACGGACTCATAGCTTAGTGGATGATGTTTTGAGGTTTGAAGAAATTCTTCCTGGTCTCGAGTCCCAACCACAACATCAACCAAATAAAAGTATATCCATTCTTTGAGTTTCGTAACTCTAAAATGTAAATTGTTTGTTCTACAGAGTAGAAATAATCTGTCCTAATGGATATCTTAATGAAGAACTCAGTTTTATGGAACAATTACTGAGTGAAAATGGTTACCCATAGAATTTCATTGACAAGAATAGGAATCTGAAATCAAGGCAAGTTAATGCACGAACACATTCGAAGAAGATGTTTTTCTTACAGCTTCAGTTCCTTGATGATAACATCAGTGAAATGATAACACAACGCTTAAGTATACAGTAAAAAGAGCACCACTTCTGTTTTACTTTTGAGAGTTAAGGATGAACTACTTAATTTTACCTCTTCTATATGTCTTTATCAATTTGACTGCTCGTGTGGGCATACAATTAACGTATGTTTATCGTCGGATTTACAAACGTCATCCTGCGTGGTTAAGCATATGACAGACAAGGTATATTCACAGTTATACTTTAGTTCATCTTGTCGGTACTGAACACAATATCGATGTTATCAAGGCGGCTTTTAAAGTTATCTCCCGTATTCCGACTAATCTCAATTTCGCCTTACGAGTTCCTCTTTTACATATATCTGAAGCTCGTCGAAATATATATATATATAAATATATAGCCTGACGAGAAAGTTATCGGTAAGAACCAAATAAAAGTATTTGATTTGTTTTTAATTCAATTCTAACATATTGACTTGTAGTAAGGACGCTTCGATAAATGTTTGAGAATTGATTCGAAGTAATTTCAGTGGATAGTGACTAGCACTGGTGGAATCTATCCTGGGTGTGCATTCCATCCTATATGGGACTACTCGTCAGCTGGATGTATCTGCGGTCCCTCAAGTGAGTCAGAGTGTTTCCACTGAAACTCGAACACTTTGGTGTTCGAAACGAAAGGTACTGGGTTTGATCGGGTCTCAATGGGAACACCGTCACTCACTGGAGATTGCAGGTACATCCAACTGACAATAAGTCCCAAATTGGACGAAATATATATCTGACTGAATTCTACGACTGCTAGTTCACCATCCATGAAATTACATAAAAGCAATTTAGTTGTTCCAAGTTTAGTGCTTATGTAAGCTAAACTAAAGGATTGAAAATGTCCATTTAGAATTTAAGAGACTGATTAGTATTATTTTTAGTTTTTATTTACAGCTTGATTCCACACTGTATTTTTGGTACAAGTATGGAATTTTCAGCAAGGATATCCGTAGCCCAAATTTCGCAGGCCGACCATAGATATCAGGTGTGCGTCGGCAGGGGTTCGAACTTCGGACCATGTGCATGGTCGGCGAGAGTCTTAACCACCGACGCACAAATAGTAGTCTTTACAATAAATTTATTATCAGGGTCTACATTTATATGGCAGTAATAATTAAAGAAATATTGTTATCAACAGCATTAATGTTATTTTAAACTACGTTGAATCATTAGTGCCAATAGACTATAGTTCAGAAGTGTCAATTAGAAAGAGATAATGTGCATTGATATAACACTAAACTGAATATCAGATGAAATAAAGAAAGTAACACAGAATTTATGAATTTATAGTTTTGACAGGAGGCCAGCATAGTAATAGGGGCTTAACCTATTTCTTTTGTACACACAGAGCTTCGGTTGATTGAGGCGAATTAAAATGGTCTCTGCTATTTGGAGTGTTCGGTATCTAGAGGTAATTGATTGGTAATTCATCGATACCGACAGATGATAGAGAAGGACTCTTCAATATGACTAGCTTTGTGGCCTGTTTGAACGAAGTGATCTGTTGATGATTTTAATTACACCTTTATTTAGCCACACTAGTAAGTGTTTCCGAGCACACAAAAAATCATGTTCTTAGAGCAATGGTCAGTATAAATGGCTGTATAAGAGCAGTTGATTTCATATAAATAAAAGGAATAAGAATCCACCTCTAATTGTATCTATCAGCATAACATATATGTTAATTATTACTAAATGGAGTTCTCTTCATTCAATTCTTTTCAGTTACACAAATAATCGTTGGAGAGAAAAACAAAGCATTATATTTGTTCAACAGACAACGAAGTCTTCTGCATTCATCATGTTCTCCGCCTTGGATAATTAATTCCAGGACGACGACAACAATCACAGATAAAAGGATAGACAATCTATCCAACCAAAATGATCTTACTGTAGTACTTTAATCTTTATTTGTTCTACATATTCTGTTCACATATATACACCCTCCCGCTCTCCCTCCCCTCCTCACACACAAAAATGTATATTAATTATATTCTTTTTTCCTCTCATTTCATTTCTTTGATTTTTATTTGTTTTGTTCCCTTCCTCAACTTTGTCTTTCATGAATTCCTTCTTTTTGTCTTTTGATTGTATTAGTGATTGTTTTATATCTTCCACCTCTTTACTCCCATTATTTGTTATTCTTTAGAATTCTTATCCCTTTTTTCGCAGCCAACACATAAAATGACACTTATAATCACATCCATTTGTGTCTGTCTGTTTGTCTATTTGTGTGTGTGTGTATGTGTATGTACTTGTGTATGTGATCATGTTTTATTTGCTTGCTTCTTCTGTTGTTTCTTTGACTTAAGTAACTTTTAGACATGTTTTTTTCCTTTGATTACGCAATACGTATATATATATATATACATAGGCTATAATATTGGCTTCATTCTGTAAGTTTTATTTGTCATATGACGTGATGTCCTACGATATCTAATATAAGATTCAATTTTCTCTGACACCTTTCCTTGACATTTTCCATTTGAATTGAACAGCACAGCTGTCACAGTTTGAAAGTTAATCATAAAAATTTACATGAATTCATATTGTGAACCAGATAGATGACATTGAAAGCCACTGGCCCCCTATTCAGTTAGGTAATTGCCTGGGTTATATTGGGAAGTGGTGACCAGTGGGATGCAGCATGTTGAATGTGAGGACAAATCACTCGTCGAAGACATTGGCTAGTTGTCGCGCTTTGTCGTGAATTGGCAAGAGTTGGAATTTACAAGATAGCCATTGGATCGGGTCCCAGTGGGCTCAATCGTCTACGAGGTCGCCTTCAACCAGAAGTCTTTGGGTTAGAACCCCAGTGGGTGTGTACCATTGAAGAGTCCTAAACTAGGATGACACTCCCCGCAGTTTTCCAATGGTTCTCTAACCGATGTAGCTCATGATGAAATCTGCAACCAATAAAAGAAGACTCACTAAACTGGATGGAAATTTAGATGAGACCGGTAGTTTAAACAGGCTGCTATGAAAGTTTTGTTTGTTGGTCATTTGTTAAAATTATTGTTATTATTTGGAATTCCCCCCATTTATTGATTTTATAGGTTATATCTGTATTTAGTATGGGTATGTCGACTATGATTTAAGGTTGACATAGTGTTATTTAAAGCCGATATATCAACAGACATTAAACATTTAAGTCCAATCGATTAAATCGCCTCGAAATTGGGACAGTAATTTCCGTAAATAACAACTGACAGGTTTTTTACAAGTGGCAGTCTTCGTGTTTTCTCACAATATAGGAATTTAGCAAGATCTACAATGAATGATCCCACTGAGTTGGGTAGTTTCAATGAAACTCGGGCATTAGTTTACATTTACATTTGTATAACCCCAACAAGGTGGTATATGATGAACGTATTGAAAAGTAATATGATTAAGAAGAGAGGAAGAACGAAGTTAGTCAGGGAATCTTTTATTTATGATGGGCTATTGGATAGCGCTTTATCATTTGGAAAGATAGCTGCTAAGTTCAAATTTAGAGGGAAAACTATTAGTCATTGGAATTGCACGTGCATCCACCTGATGAGCCCGAAATAGGACTTGGTGTGTTTCGTAGATTTTGTTGTTATATTATTAATATTATTCCCTTGGGTTGCGAGCGAAACAAAGGGCTCTGACAGCACACCTCCATCTCCTCTGGTCCCTAAGATGCTGTTTGCCAGCCCCACGATTGACCATAAGCTTTTATTTCCTCCTCACACGATATTCTCCATGCTACCTTCGGACTCACGTTATTTGCTGTTTGGGTCCCACTGAAGGGTCTGTGGTGAGATGTCACTGAACTGTTTCCTCAGTGTGTGTTCTATCCAGCACCATTTTTTTCGGAATATTTGTTCAGCAGCAGATTCTTGACTGGTCCGTTCCCAGAGTTTCTTGTTTCTAATCCTTTCTGACTGACCATCTGATCTTCAGTATGTATGTAGTGAAGACAGCTGTTGATAAGAGTTTGTAGTAGCCTGTTGAAAATGCTTTTCGTGACGCTCCAAGTCTCTGAACTAAATTGAAGAACTGACCTGACAGTGATGTTGAATATCCGCATTTTCTTCATTATGCTGAGTGCAGTAGATCTCTGAACTGATTTCAGAATGATGAAGGTCTATCTCGCCTTTCCGATTCTGGTTCGACGTTTTCATCCGTGCTGCATGTGTGCTGTCACCCAGTAAGATGATATTATCTGCATACTAGAGATCGAAAAGTATTTCTCCAGGAAGATCTATGCCACTACTAGGAACGTCCATCAGAGTGACTCTCATCGATAGCGAAATTAAAGACAAACAGATAGATTAGGCAACCCTGTCTACACCCGCTGTTGGTTCAGAACAGTGAAGAGTAGTATTCAAGTGAACCGTGTTATGTATACATGATAGGGTTCTTCCTAGCACGCGACGAGTCACAGTCGGTGGCACAGTGGTTAGAACTCTCGCCGACCATGCACATGGTCCGAGGTTCGATTCCCTGCCGACGCACACCTGATATCAGTGGGCGGCCTGCAAAATTTGGGCTGCCGATATCCATACGGTGTGGAATCAAGCTGTAATCAAAAATAATATAAGTAAAAGAATTAAGATACTTGAATGAACTAAAACTCCTTCACTTTTTAACTCTACATAAGTGAAGTTAGAAACATCATGTTTGAACGAATCAAATACTCAAACATCACTTGGATTTCCATACATTACACATGTTGTGTGATCACCACTATTCGACCGACGGAGCCTCGGAAGCTGGAATGAGACTCAGACCCTTCATGCAGTGACCAATAGATAGTCAAGAATGAAAACACTACAAGAGTACAGGCTCTTGTAGTTGAAATGATGCTATCTTAATTAGGCAAGGAGGTGACTTCGTACAAATTTCTTCCACTTATAGTGATTGGTCCTTGTTGTCGTTGGTTGGTGGGTTATTTTCATCACTTGCGTCTTCTCTATGTTCTCTTGAAGTCCTGTACTTTCTGCTTCTTCTGCTAAATGCTTCGTTATCGCCCATATCAACTATATCATCCCCCTATTACTCAATAACAGACTCCTATACATTTTTGGTAAATACTAATATGACCGTGAGATGATTTTATCGATAAAGACTATTTTCCTCGGCGCTCTGCCGTTTATTTTCTTTATAATTCAATGGGCGTTTTTGGGAATAAAATAAATCTTGGACATCAATGCTAAATTCATACTTCATGTTAAAAACAAAAAACAATGGGACTGAAAAGATTTTGTCGCTTTATAGACAGCGGGATGAATCTCAATATTTAATGCTTGAAATGAAACTAGGAGTCGGCCAGTAGTTGATATCTAGATAAGTCCGAAATCCAGTCCAATTGAATTATTTTACGATTTTATTAACTACTGTGTAGTGGTTATCATGTCTGCTTTACACGCAGAAGGTCCCCGGGCCGAACCAGGCTTTGTGCGTTGGTGGCACAGTGGTTAGGACTCTCGCCGACCATGCACATGGTCTGAGTTCGATCCCCTGCCGACGCAAACCTAATATCTATGGTCGGCCTGCAAAATTTGGGCTACCGATATCCTCGCTGAAAATTCCATAATTGTACCAAAAATACAGTGGGGAATCAAGCTGTAATCAAAAATATAAAAAAATAAATACTTTTCCAATTCGTGTTTACTATTATATTATGTTATTGTTTCCGTTAGTTCCTACAGTAACCTAGGGATTCAGCCGCATGTCTCCATCGCGTTTGGTTCTCTGCCAACGTTTTCATTTGGCTCCACGTCTGCCTACATGCCTTCATCTCCTCTTTACAAGACCTCCTCCATGTCACCCTGGCACTGACGACCAACTTGCCTCTTCCCGTTCGGGTTTCACTCGAGTGATGACCTGGCGTGTGATGTCACTTGTTGGCTGGTTTTTACAGAGTATGGCCAATCCACCTTCTTTTCTTTCTGCATATTTGTTGCAATATTGGTTCCTGGTTGGTTCGCCCCCACAGATCCCTGTTGCTGATTTATTCTGGCCATCTGATCTTGAGTAGTATTGCGTGAAGACAGCTATTGATGAAGGTCTGTAGTTTGTCCGAAGTGCCCTTCGTGACGCGCAGTGCAAGTCTCTGATGGTATAGTAACACAGATTTACATTGTAGTTGAAAATCTGGATCTCATTTTTCATACTGAGTGCTGTCGATCTATCCCCATACAGACTTGAGAGTAATGAAAGCTTGCCTTGCTTTTGCGAACCACGCTTTGATATCGTCATCATTTCCACCCGCTATAGTTGAAACGATGCTACCCAGGTAGGTGGGTAGATAAAGGAGGTTGTTTCTTTCAGATTCCTCCATTTATGCTAATTGTTGTCTGTTGTTGTTTTTGCTGTTGCTATTGGCCAAGAATCGTAGTCACCTCCGTCTTCTCTATGTTCACCTGAAGTCCTATCTATGACTCCTTATCTGCTAACTTGCTGCATTTCACTTGCATATCTTCCAGTTTGTGGGAAATCAGACACAAATCATCGTCGAAGTCCAGGTCCTCCAAGTTTTTTGTGTGAGTCCATTTTATGCCTGTTTCCTCACTACTGCAATCAGGAAAATCATTGGCGATAGTAGACAGCCATGTCTCACTCCCGTCCTCACTTCGAAGGATTCCGTAAGTTTCCCGTTGTGGATTACTTGGCATGCACCAATGTCGTATAACTGTCGGATAAGATGTATAATTGTCGATGGCACCCCGTAGTAGCGAAGTAGTTGCCAAATCACCTCTCGATCGACGCTGTCCGAAGGCCTTTTCAAAGCCGATGAAGCTGAGATATTGAGGTGACTGCCATTCCAAGCTTTGTTCAATGATGATCCGTAGTGTGGCGATTTGATCAATACATGACTTGTTTCTCGTGAATCCAACCTGTTCCGGACGAAGTTTTTCATCTAGGGCTTGTTTGATTCTCTCCAGTCCGTGTTAGTGAATGAAAAAAATAAGAACGTTTTGAATACTTCAGAAATCACGGTAGAAAACTATGCAGGTTAGCTGGACTCAGTTACCACGCTTTTCATGTAAAAGGCTATGAGCTACGCGATCATTGTGTGAGGGCTGAATATCCCCTCAGTTCCCCAGATTAATGAATTAGGTAGAGCAGGACTCGATACACAGATGCATTATCAGAAAGTCGGTGCTTAAGAGCCAATGAACTACATCACTTAATTCTCTAGTCTTATTTCACGGAAACTGTTATTCAAAGCTTTCATCTAGTCGGCTACATCATTAGTAGTCGTTTCGTAAAGATTACACCTTGAAAAAAAAGCGTTCTCATAAAGGCCACTGACAGATGACGGTAGACAGCCAAGGTGAATCAGACTTTGAGTACCAAACCTTTTAAATTTATCTGACTTGTAATAATATATGGAAGATTACATAGAACGGTGTAATGATGATACCGAAGATTTGCAGCTTATGTAAACGATTTTGATGTGATTGCATTTTCTGAGCTGGGTAGTGGTTTAATCATGAAGATTTCATTATCCCCTTATAAAACATCACTTCGGTGCAAATTCTATTATGAAGTGAATTCCTCCTCCATAAATGATAGATATAATTATATCTCCTAACAAATTTTGTCTTGACTGGTTGTTAATCGGCATTTTAATTGATCGTTTTTATTGACTTGAAATTTGAATTTTAATATGTCATCTGGCTTATCCTTGGTAAGCTGACAAATCTGATTCATTTTAGCATCGTGTTTCTCTGACTTTCTTGTTGTTTCCACTCTTTAGAATCTTTACCTTTTCCAGTCAAATTAATGTCCACAGTTGTTTACATACATGAATATAAAACACTTCACATTGTGTTTTCTGGCAGCTAGTTTGTGTTGTTGGATTCCGGAGTTGAAGAGGACGTCCATTTTGATCAGTGTAGTGATTATCACAGTTCATAGCATTTGTTTTGTAGATGGTGTGTTGATCTTGTCTTCTTTTGGAGTCGGGCGTGTGTTTTGGTCTGCTTAAGTTGGAATTGGCTGAGTACTGCATTGGTTATTGATTTTCAAGATTGTTACTTTATTCACCTTCCTTAATGAATGTCATTCAGTAAATGAAATTCATTCATAGACTTTCTCATATATGTATCGCTTCTGACTAATTTCCCTTGATCCCAATTTTTTCTCCTAACTAACTTTTCTCGCATCCAACTGGCATTAGAACATTATGATATGAAAAAATCTTTGGCTGTTTTGTGTCTTAATTCACTAGTTCATTAGAACATGTCTTTTTATGTCGTAGAGAACAAGAACAAAAAAAAATAACAGTCTCCTATTGGAGTCTGACTACGGGCTCCTATCAGTTGAAGAACCGTTAAAAACCAACTAAGAGTACTAGACATATGCCTCATCCTAGTCTGGGACTCTTCAGCAGTACGCACCCACTGGGGTTCGAACCCAGGACCTTCCGGTTACAAGGCAAGCTGGCTCGTATACCATTCAGCCACTGGGACCAGATTCATTGGCCCGAGAATTCTAAGATCAACCGATGTCATCGGTGAAGTTAGGATTCATGGGTTGGCCATTGAATCGGGTCCCAGTGGCTGAATGGGATGCGAGCTTGCCTTGTAACCAGAAGGTCCTGGGTTCGAATCCCGGTGTATGCGTACTGCTGAAGAGTCCCAAACTAGGGTGAAACAGCTGTCCAATACCCCCAGCCGGTTTTCAATGGTTTTCCGACCGATATGAATCCGTGGTCAAACTACTATAAACAAATCTAATCCTTACAAACCAAACTCTTGAAAAGTTTCCCATTTATTGATGTAAATTTATCGATCTCTTAAGAAGCCTTCAAATTACCCTTACTTCACACTTTAGTGGCTCTCAAACATTTATCTGCATCATACATGTTTTGTGACAGTTTATTTATTTATTGTCATGAAGGAATTCACAATATGCATGTACATCTACATATTAGTGAACAGTTGTTCTGTATACATTTGAACATCACTTCATTAGGAGATTGTGTCCATAATTAGTTGGTCATACTTAAAATCAGCACGATCGATGGGTGAACTAGTATCAGCCCATTTGATTTTTTCATTGTTTTAAATTTTGATTACAGCTTGATTCCACACTGTATTTTTGGTACAAGTATGGAATTTTCAGCAAGGTTATCGGTAGCCCAAATTTTGCAGGCCGACCATAGATATTAGGTGTGCGTCGGCAGGGGATCGAACCTCAAACCATGTGCATGGTCGGCGAGAGTTCTAACCACTGTGCCACCGACTAATCGATTGAATAACTGGCCGTTTCAATTGCAAGTATGTAGTACATCAATACTAAAAGTTTGTTTGTTTTCAAGTTTATGGATTTCAAGTTTATGGATATAATATAATATATATATATATATATATATATATATATATGTTCTCACCGATTCCAGTGGTCATGATTTCTCACCAGAAATCTAGAGAACCCCATGCTGTCCTCAGTCACTACTGAGCATCCAGTTAATCTCTAATTATCCGAGATTAGAATTCATGAAAGATTGGTAATCTTTCCAGTGTCTGAATGGTATATGAGTTCACTTCGAAATCTGGTTATCCAATCAATCAGTACTCTGCCTGACTTGTGAGTATTGATAGCGAAACTCAAACAAAAAAGACACAGTTATTTAGTAATGTGCTCTGATGTGTAGTATGGTTGAATAGAATAAAATGTGAAGGCTATTTAACGAAAAAGATTTTAGAACTTATCTGGCTAGTGTACCTAAACTACGGGCTCAGAGTCTGAGCTTGCTAACATCAAAATGGTATCCAAGCCTGTCGGGTTGTGTGTCCGATGAAATGAGCTGATGCTCACTACTGACTGACTACAGGACGAATTTGTAGCCAGTAGGGTTCACCTGGTCAGAAGTGACGAAAACTACTCACCAATAACATTAGCTGGTAGTCTCACTAAAACTGACTAGTTAGTAGGTGTTTGAATTTACGGGCTGTCTATTGAATTGGGTTCCAGTGGCTGGGTGATCTGCGACCCTTTTTTGTTACTGTAAGCTTTTGGATTCATACCTTGGTGGGTGCATACTGATGAAGAGTCTCAAAGTGGGATGAAGTAGCTCGTTGTCTAGTATACCCTGGTTTCCAATGGTTCTCTTAGTGATATCAATCGGTTGTGAAATCGGGGACAAATCAAATCCCCAAAATCAAATTCTTGAGAACTTCAATAACCTGGAGCATCCTTAGGCAGGTGAGACGTTTACTTATTTAATAATTGATTGATTTGGTTCGATCTATTAGTTTCAGCCCCAAGTTTATTTTGGTACTGTGAAAGATGCACTACAAGACTGTTCAAGTTGTGTTAGGCCTGTTCTAGATTGCATTCTAAAGCATACTAATCATGAAAAAAATTGCTCTAGCGCAAACTTTGACATTGCATCCTTGAAACATTCAGTAAAATCTATCAACTGTGTTTTCAACTAACATGAACTTACGAACTAAAGGTTGACATCAGCATAAAGTGCTACATCAGAGGTCTAGTGTTAGAATGCTCCCCAGCCACGGAAGTAGTCTGTGTTCGATTCTCGGTTGTTACACTTCTAAGCATCGCCTAGCCAGTAGGAAACCTAAGGCTTGAATCCTTACCCTGTAAAAAATCAACGCCATTGCTACTGTGACTTCAAGCTTGAAGTGCTATGTTCCATCCAGAATGGAAGGAATGGGAAAAAAAGAACTTGTGTTTAAAATGGTGTACAAAAGAAGCATGTAAAAGAGTTGCATTCAAGCCCGACTAAATAAATCTTTCTATTTTACCTATTATCTCTATTATTGTTGATTTAAATACTTTTCAGCATTTTCCTACTTTCATCTTCACTTATCATGCATCAATATTTTTATCGTTAGACTTATCTACTGATCTCAACAATTTCATACCTTTTTGTATCTTATACGTTTTCTATGAAGATTTGCATAATCATTTACGTAATCATTTTTATGATAACTCAACTTTCAATTCTGGAATGATAGTCGTTACAATTTTAAACACTTCAGGTGTTCTCATTATCGTCCTTTATTTAAATTCCCTTTAAGGATAGATTTTCTCCGTCGTATACATGAACATATATAGAAGTATATCGACTGATAGTAAATTCGTTGATAAAAAGGACTCGTCGTGAAGTTCTACGTTTCTTTTGGTGAGAACAGGAGTTGTTAGACGTCTTCTTGGTTACATTAGTCTACTAATAATATAAGTTTGATCAGTGATTTATATCAGTTAAAGAACCATTGGGAAATCAAGGAGTATTAGGCAGCTGCTTTGTCCTGGTTTGGGACTCCTCAGGGGTACGCACCCGTCACACTACGGGGATTGAACCTAGGAACTTCAGGTCACAGATCAAGATGGAACGGGATCCAGTGGTCCATTAATTCTATCTCCTATCAATTCGAGATTTTCTGCCCCAGTGCTAGTCATTATTGCCGGAGAGTATTAGTCGTCCCACCGAACCTCATGGACTCTAGTGCCCACTACTTCTCATTGGAACTCCAGTCAGCTTCATGATGTAGTCAATCACTAGTGAGCATTAGAATAATCGCAAATTGACAGAAGTTCGAATAAATGAGTAGGTAAATAGTCATGGGGTTCGCCTCATCACTTGAAGTCCTGGGTTCAGTTTCCGACTGGTTCATGGGTGCGTATTGGTGAAGAGTAACAAACAAGAACGAAGTGGATATTTAGTTGTTCTATAACTAATACTAACCCATGAACAAAGCTGAAACCATTCAAATCCCTACAATTTAACACCTAAAGACTCTTCCCTTAATTGGAATAAAAACTTATTACAATCGTGTGTACAGATGTAGCCACAACAAAAGAGAATGTTGTCTAAAAGTATATATACCTCATACTGCGGTCATTTCACTTGAAAGATAAATAATTAATTGGTGCCCAGAATAATGTTTACAAAACTGCTGTCAGTGGAAGTGAACATTGAACGTTGGTTCATTGGCCTTGATCGCCATTGGTGGGCAACTCGAAGGCACGGATGGTTCAATCGTTTACAGGTTCGAAGAAGACGAACGATAAAGAATAGAAACTGTCAAGTAACTTAATCTTAAGTTCGTATTGGTACGAAGACGCTCCGAACCGATAAATACTACGACTGATTTTCGACTTTAGATCCAAAATACCAGCGGTAGTAAGAAGGAAGTTGTATTATTTGGCAATTAAAATCGAGGGTTAGTACATAGTCTGTAAACAAATGTTTTATACAAAATATGAAGTACTTTTATTCGTTTTCGTTCGTCTTATTCGAACCTGGAAACGATTGAACCATTTTCACCTTCGAGCTGCCCACCAATGGCGACCAAAGCCAATGAAGCAACGTTCAATGTTCACTTCCATTGACAAATACAATGTTTATGTACTATGCATGCATAAGTGTCTTGACTGAGCTTTGACTGGTCGAGTTTTTCTTCACAGAACAGATAAGTTCCATCAGAGATTTTCCAATGTTTTCTTTCAACTTACAATATAGTTTCATCTGTATCCAAAAGGTGTAGCGTAGTGAATGCTGGCTGTGAATTATAAATTAGATAGCAAATAATTAATTATATATAATATGGCTACTAGGCAACTAATGAATTTTAAATAATTTGCATAAAATAGTCCCATTAAATAATCTATTATACTTTTCCCAGTTAATTTAAATAGATTAGTTTTAAATTAATTCACTCAGCATACTTAAATGAAATATATGCCTGGTAGGAGTAATACTAATTACTAGTGCCATAGTAACGCCTATAATAGAAACAAAATATAAAACTGAAATTCTTCACATGCTTTTAAGGGGTAACATTATTTTTAAATCAAATCGAATAACCAGTAAGATTCTATTTTCCAAAAACTAGGTTTCTTTGAACAAAAAGTTAATTTTTCAATTTTTCATCCAGAAAACCATCGAATGGCTTTTCCATCCTGATTTGGAGCTCTTGAATAGTAAGCAGCTGTGACCTCATCAGAGGTCAAACCTACGACCTTCGGGGTATAAAATGGGCACATAGCCATTTAGCTAGAGGGACAAAGTTCGATATTACAACTTTTATTACCTTGAATTCAGAATGAGATACACGGCTTCGGCAGTACGTATCGATTTCAGCCTGTTCTCTTTAGTCATCTGTAGCTTGGTCCACAAGTGACCATAAATTCTCATCTCCTTCTCACACAATCGCCTCCATGTAACCCTTGGACGTACACACAACTCGGGTTCCACATGAAGGCATGTCTTGCACGTGATACCACTCAGTAATCAATCTTTATTTCTTCCGGCATATTTGTTGAGCAAAAGGTTGTCGGTTGGTCAGTTGCTTGACAGAGTTCCTTGTTGTTAATCCTTCTCGGATATGTGATCTTCAGTATAGAGCGAAATTAGCTGCTGATGAAAGTCTGCAGTAGTCTGTTGAGAATCCGAATTTTATTCTTTTTGTTCACTGTGGAAGATTTCTTTACAGATCTCAGCATAATGGCGGTCTCTCTTGCTTTTTCAAATCTGGTTTTGGGACATTCATCCGTGCCACATATAGTGAATGAAGAGACTTCCTTCAGATTTCTCCTGTCGATGGTGGTTAGTGTTTATAGTTGTTGTTGGTTAGGCATTTCCATCATCTCCATCTTGTCTATGCTCACGTAAAGTTCTGTCTCTGTTGCTTCTTCAGCCAGTTTGTTGATTTCTGCCTGTGTAGATCTTCGAGTTTGTGTCACATTAGACGTCAAATTTCCACAAAATCCACTTGTCCATGAATTCTAACTTCTACCGCTCCACGATCCATAGAGCTGCTGCTGCCTGATGTCAGTGACATATTCTAGTCACTGGCATATCCTATCTTAATTCAGTGTTACATAAATTCTGATTTACCCTTTGAAAAATCTCACTACAGAGAATTACGCATTAGTAATCAGTGCAATTAATACTTGAAAATAAATCCGATACTCACTAGTTTTTGACTAGTGAATGAAGTTACTCGGAGTTCTCCGGAGAAGCTTTGATCAGTGGGACCCGCCAGGTTGGGTGTGACGATAAATTCATTGACTGTCGGTAGCACTAAAAAGACGCGAATTGAAGGAAGTTCGATCGGATTGAGTCTTCGTGGCCAAATGGTTAAGAGGCTCACCCTGTAACCTGAAGGATTTGGGTTCTACTTCTTGTTGTTGTGGGGTCATGAATGTGTACTACTGGGGGGGGGCTCAAACTGAATTCCCAGTCATTCTCTACCCAGTGCTAATCAGTGATCAGTTTTCACACTTGAAATAATTTAGATAACAATTCCTTATTATAACTGAGTACGTGAAACCAGTCAGTAATAACCAGTATTGCTTTTTCTGTCTGAATGGATATTTAGAATTTTCGTACAATATGACAATAAAATATTAAACAAATAATTTATGAAGTCAGCTGGTGAATGGTGACTAGCAGTTGGATCCAGGATGAGCATTTGTCCCGTTTAGAACTCGTCAGCTTGGTGTACCTGCATTCCTAAGTGAGTGGTGGTGTTCCCACCGAGGCTCGAATCCACTGCCCATATTCTCAAATGCCAATGCCTTATCCCATCGACGGGAAAATATAAATTTAATTAAATAATTAATAAGACTCGTTGTACAAGATATGGCTCTCATGGCCAAAGAGGTCTAATGGATAATGCTTTGGTGTTTGAAACTACGGATACTAGGTTCCAGCCCTGGTGGGAACACGACCACTTACTGGGGAATACAGGTAAATTCAGGATGAAATGCGCAACCTGGATTCCACTGCTAGTCAGTCACCATGCACCAGTTAACTTCTTATTACATGACCAGACATCGTCGAAACATATCTGCACAAGGAGGAGACGACATATCAACCTCGGATCGAGCATTTCGGTTCAATTAATCGACCGGAAAACCTGAAACTGAATTAAATAAGTAATTTATGGTTTTATTTTGTAAACTGACTGTAATTTTTGTTTTACCTCACAAATGGACAACTTTGTTGAATATGACTAGCAGCGGATTTCGTCTTAGGCTGGATTCATCATCCCGACACACTTTATGTAACACCGAAAACCTACGCGTTACGGTCTGAACTCAGAAAACCAAGCTATGTGTTCTGCTGTATGGCTAGCGCAATTTTTCATGAGTAACGCGCAGTCAGGAAATGCTCCAAAACAGAAAAAAAACGCATTTATTTGGGATGAAATTAACGATACTGTTTAGCAGGAACAGCATATCAAAAACTCAAAATTACAACAACAGTGTCATTTAGGCAGCCATAAAGGTCAGATAAGTTTCTAGCACAAAACAAGTACTGTTTTTCGAAATCAGTTAACCAAACATCAACCAGATGAAGTACCTGAGAATCAAGTAGAATATTTCCATCAAGAAGGGGAAACTCGAAACTCTGTCCACAAGAATCACACACACCAAACAATTGCTCCACACAGTCCAAGATCAGACTGGTCTTCATTCTCTCAAACCGAATTGCAGTCGTAAAACAACACACATCAGCACAGGTAACTACAAAGAGAAGCATTGAAATTAGAGAAAAAAACAGTAACAGGGCCAGATAATAAGGATTAAGTCAACAGACGATATCTAAACGTTAAAACAAGTGATATACAGTCTAGGAGAAAAAGGGGTATTCATTGCAAAGTCGGGATGACTGAATAAGTAGCAGTACCTTAAGCAGTTCATTCAGGATGGATTTTACAAAACAGCAGATAATGAAAATTTCAAATATTAGTCATTTCTATACAAACGAAAGTCACCATCAAATGAATTTCAAATAAAAGTAAAAAACCCAGTTTTTTTTTATACTAATAGCATCGTTATTGGTAAGAGTATTGTTTCAAAAGTTATATTTCTGCGCACACTGTCATCGCATGACATTGGCGATAATTAGATTAACTTTGAAAAGGAAGTAGGCTAAGCGAGAGACTTATATATATATATATATATATATTTTACTTCATTTCATTCCTTTTGTCAGTTTTATACGATAAGTAAGTAAGAAAAGGAAAAGAGAAATTAACAATGTTTTAAAAGGTTTTTATTATATTATAGAATAGTTTCCTTGTCTCCAAACTATTGAAATTAATCACTATAGTCAGAAGTAATTTTCTCTTCCTTTGTATTAGTAGTAGTAAGTAATATTAATTCAATTAGGGTTTGACGTTTGGAAAGTTTTATTATTGTTGGTCATGCCTATTAAAAAGGCATCAGAAGGTAAAAGAAACCCAATAAGTTGTGTCGTGAGTTAAATAATTTCAGAAAAATTCTGTATACTTGAAGTAACTTTATGCATACTGTTATTCTGTAGAGAGACAGCAGTTTAGTTGAAAGAGAAAACCGACTTGAAAATAAAAAAGAAACCGGTTAACTGGTTGCGATTTTCCAGAAAATAATCAGACTTCCAGATATGACGTCATCTTGACTTAACGATCTATCAGAATACCTATTTGAGACATCTAGAAGACAAAGAGACACAGACAATAGAATATTCTTCTCAAAATTATGGTCAAGCATCTGTATTTGTTAGAGAACTATTGAAAACCAGGGAGTTCTGGACTGCCGTTTTTTTCGTAGTTTATATTAGAAGGTTCATGATATCGGCAAGAAGCATCGGACCTAGGTTTCGTGCTGAGCTGAATAGCTCAGTGGTAAAGTTTCTGACTGCAGCGCTGGGTGACGGGGTTCGAACCTCAGAAGGGACATGAGTTCCTTCAAGGTTGTAGATACGCCTTGCTAATGAGTGCCAACTAGCATGAAAACTAGGTCGAGCGAGGCTTCCCGCCGATTGCCCCCAACCATCTGGTATCAATAATTCAAAGTACAATATGATGGAGAGCTACTCAGACTAGTGGACAAGACATACTGTACTAGTCACTGACTAATGTTATGTCAAAGTATCGTCCTAGTTGCCATTCACCAGCACTACGTACTCACTGGAGACCGAACCCGGAACCTCCAGGTTACTTGGTGAGCTCGTAGACCATTTAACCACTGGGACTCACTTCAGTGGCCAGCCCATGAATTTTAGCTTCTGCCACTTCGTTGTTTAAGCAAGACCACCAGCCAGTGTCATCGGCGAGTATCGTCCTCACTGTCGACTGGATGGATCCCACTGGTCACTACTTCTGAGGAACTTTATGTGACTGCAGAAAAAGATCTTCTTCTTTAACCTTCAGTCCCTTGGTGGTACCATCAGTGTGATAATAGCACAACGCTTATTGGATGCAGCACAAAAAGGGTATTCAATGCTCCTGAAGTTCACTGTTGTCTCTACACGACCACTCCTATCTTACGTTCAGGAGTGTACTTATCAGTTTGACAGCTCCTGTGAAGATAGTCAATCTGGGAGTACAATTAAGGCATATTCATCGCCGGACTTCCGAATATCATCCTGAGTGATTAAACAAGGGAAAGACAAAGTCTATTCACAGCTGCATTCTAGCTCACCTTATGGATACAGAACACAAAATCGATTTTAACAAGGCGGCTTTTAAAGTTAAATGCCATACCCTAACTAATCTCTATTTTGCCTTACGAGTTCATCTCTTAGAATATAACTGAAGTCGTCGGAATACACCTTAATAAGCCTAACTTATGTGTTCAGAAGTGGGTCGTTTAGACAATTTTCATACCTTGGCTATCGATATTTTAACAACCTTTAATTGTCGGATAAACTTTTTCCCTAATTTTATCTGATATTTCATATAATGTTATATTTTCATGCAAAGTGCCACTTACAGATGCTTTCGAACTGTAATTCCGCCGGACTCAATAACTCGAAACTATTTAAAATGAATCAGTACTGTTAATAAGGATCACTCTTAGATATTATGCATAAAGATTACTGTACATCAAAAAGTATGTTCTTTGCTAAAGCTATTTTGTGTTGTCAAAACGTCTAAATTAGAATTTTTACTATATTCTGCATAAATCTCTACTCCATCCGCTACATTTCTAAATTTGTTTCGCAAGCACAGCACAGTGATATTTCTCACAAATATGCCATATATGTCTACGTCGAGGTGCTTTTCGGTACTGTATTACTTACAGAATCTACTATTATTATATGTGTAAACTCATAAGTGAACTACAGCTTTCATGTATACTCGATGTGTTCGATAAATCCTGGTCTACGATAAAAGTGTCTCACTTAAAAAGTGAGATAGGTAAGAAATTATTCCCATTCGTATATACCCAGTTCAAATAGAAAACTGGTAGAATTTCGTTTTCAATTTACAGAAATTCTGTATGTTTTCAAGTATTGGTTTTGTAGGGATTTTGTTTGATAGCATGGAGGATTTAATCATGAGCTGACATCAATTAGAGAACCACTGGAAAACCTGGGAGTACTGGACAGATGTTTCGTCCTAGTTTGGGACTCCTCATGATTAAGTACTCCATGCAACCAAACAAAATCCTTACAAAACCAATACTTGAAAATTAATCTGATGCTCACTAGCGACTGGCCCTACATGCAATTCTGCATGTATTGATGAAATCACAGGCCTAAAAAAGTATCCATCTCTGTTTCCTGTGTCAGGGAATATCATTATAGTTTCCTTTAGTTCTAAGTGGAAAAAAACCTCAACATAATATCTCGACTTTATCGTATTCTCTGCAGTCATATTTGGCTGGCCCCGTCATTACCCAAAGTCTCTTGATTCCTGCTCTCATGATCTCCTCCATGTCACCTACTCGTCGGTTCCCACTCTAGTTCCGTTGGAGGGATTGGCGCGCGATTTGATTTGACGGCCTCCTCAGAGTGTGTCACTGGGTATGTGGTAGAGAAATAGCTTATCGACAGTGATCATTCAGCCGCATAAACTTCCCATATTGAATCTGACTAAAAGAGGGGAAGGCATCTTACTCCTTTACAATAAATTGATATCTATGATCATTATTTATTATTTGAAATCTTAGGAGCGTATCTTCATCGCACTTGGCTTTTGAAAAGCCTGAATAGCTGAGTGATAATTTCTTTGATTGAAGTATTAGTAGACATCGGCCTGAATCTACATAAGTTCCTTCAAAACTGCAGATATGGTTTGCTGATGATTGCCAATAAACATGATCTATACATAGGTTTCTCTGGTTCATCCACAAAAGAGGGTACTTGTATGGTTTCGCCACAGGACAGTACGTCAGAAATGGAGCACAGAGACTGATCATAGTCAAGGGCAGCTAGTTGATTCATATCTTTCATTCTCAACAGCCATTAATGAAGGTCGGAGCTAAGCGCTTGCGACATGCAAATTTTTTGGTAGGTAGAAGGATATCACGTCTACGCTGGATATGGTATAATTTTATGAATGCCAGAAGAGTTTTCTGTATTTTCCATGGGGTCAGTCCCTTAGGGCTAATGCAACTTTTTAAGTGAGTGACATGGTCAGCGCACTCTGTCATTCCACTCCCTAACCTGAAATTAATGTCAAAGGCGACTTTTCCTACAGGAGTGTCCTATAAATCACATGCCAAACATACTGCGATTTTCCCTCAAGATTTTTCTATAGTTTGGTTTGTAAGGATTAGTTATGTTTTACGAGTTGATCACGGATTGATATCAGTTAGAGAACCATTGAAAACCAGGGAGTACTGGACAGCTGCTGTTTCATCCTAGTTTGGGAATCATCGGCAGTATGCATCCACTGGGATTCGAACCCAGGACCTTCCGGTTACAAGGCAAGCTCACATCCCATTCAGCCACTGGGACCCGATTCAATGGCTCGTGAATTCTAACTTCTACCAATTCGTGATTTAGCGCGACCCCTGGGTTCGAATCCCAGTGGGTGCGTACTGCCGGTGATTCCCAAACTAAGATGAAACAGCAGCTGTCCAATACTCCCTGGTTTTCAATGGTTCTCTGGCTGATATCACTCCGTGATCAACTCGTAAAACTCACGATTTTTGAAAATTTTGGCATTTTAGCAGAAAGACATTGTCATCTACATACTCTAGAAATTGAAGATCTTTTCCTGGTGACAAACCAGTATCTGGACTGGACTGTTTTCAGTGTAGAACTTTGCACAGATGTACAGACGTCCGAGTTACCACGTTCTATGTAGCATACAAATCAAGAGAAGTTAGTAAAGAGAGATTCAAAAGAGAGAGTAATAATAAACAAAAATATGTGGCTACGAGAGTACTAACATTGAAGAATAATAGAATTTTATTGGATATCATAAATCGCAAGGAGTGAATACATCTCCACCAGCCACTGAGAACGATTTTTAGCTAAACAAACAGCATTCATTCGATTTCACCATCTTGAGGACCCCAACCCAATGTGGTTGGCTTGAATTGACTGTTGTGGATTTCGTTGATTGATGAAGCTATGTTTTGGTTTAACCACCACCAGCTCTTTTTCATCCTAATCAATTCTATGTCAACTAACATTGCCCATCGAGGAAGGCGATGGCTAGGCGGGCATGCTTAACAGACTTCCTAACCATCCCAATAGGTGTAACTTCACAACCTCGTCGGTTGATTTCCTCTCTTTACCTAGCATTAGACCAAAGCCTTACCTCAATATTTCTTACCACCTGAGACAGGAGATATAAAGTAGATACGTGTAATCACAGAGAGCTAGTTTTTTCGTATCTTCGACTATCAATGGCAATATCTCACAGCCATGTAGGAGGATGGAATGAACTAAGGAGCAGTACACCCTCCTTAAGTGATCAAGGTAGATCATGATCACATCCATCAGTATATCTGTACAAAATCTGAGACATTAGGCATCCCCAGTTAGAGAAGATTATATACACATTACTAAAAGTGTTTAGCAAATAACCGATAAAAATTTGTAAATCCAGTGACCGTTGAAACTAACTGAGTGATAATAATAGCTCTATTTCAAATAGTACTTTTGGTACAAATATGGAATTTTCAGCCTGTAGTACAGTATTGCATCTAATTTTCTCCTTACGAGGGTTAATAATTTAAACAGGTTATTTACACTGATAATGCTGCTAACTAAAAATATGAATGCCAAATTGAAATTTTAGTGGAAATATTAACAACAGTGTCATAATGAAAGAAAGAATGAATAAAAAGGCCCGTTTACTGGGTATTTCTCAGTAAGTTAGCAGTGTCATGCCTTAAGCATTTCTCATCACTTTGAATAAGGTATTGCCGAGTTTTCATACTTTCTTGTCAGAATATAAAGTCTTCTGCAGCTGCTACTAGTCCTACGTGATGAGATACAAGGAAAGAGTTATTCAAAGAGAGGTTTCTCAGGGTCTGACGGGATAATATTCTCCAACTTCTTGCATAAATCCATGCGCCTATCTATGACAGTATTAAAAAGTCTGTTTAGCAACATTCCACTAGTCTGACCAACAGCTTTTAGTACCTAGAGCAGTTTAACGAAGTCTTTCTTAAATAACCCAAGAAAGATTAAGTTGTGGGGGAGGGAGCGATAAGGAACAGAAGGTAGAATGCGTGAATTAGCAAACTCTGTACATTAACCTTCTACGTAAGGAAGGTAAGTGTAGTCTGACGTCAGTTTTCTAGCCAGAAACATACGTCAGACACTTTTATGATGTAACCTAAAATCGGTCGTAGGAGAACAAATAAATCAACTTCTTGTCCTCATATTATATCATATGCTAATGCCTTTTATTACTTCTTTTAATATTACTTAGGCTAACGTAGATTTCCTGCTATTATTTTCTAACTAAAAGTGTATTGAAGTGACACGCTTTTGAATCCTAAATACTTACTGATATACGTTAGATTGTGTGATAATAATGTCTGCCATAAACATGCACAGGATTTAGACGTCATAAAAATTTCAATGACGAATAAGACTGGTTGGATTTCCGTATTCTAAAATTTTAAATAACGTTGCGTCAATACATAATTATTGTCTGCATTCGCCATTGTTTTTTTGTTCGCATATTGATTATATACAATTGTTGAAAAATTCAGGTAATCAAATAATTTTACAGTACCATATTTCAGTTTATTAAATATTCCCATAGTAAAATTTAAAACAACACATTTATGCGAACAATATTGTGCTTTCAATTAGATCTCATCAGGCTTAACTCTAATATATATAAGTTTACAAATAAAAATTCAAATATAAACCAATCATGGTGTTTTGGCTATAGGATAATACGATGGTGAATATAAGTTGTGCAATTAGTCATAATAGTAGTAATGATAATAATGATAGTAATAATAATAATGATCTTGTCAATAATAAGGATGAAAAAGTGAGGCAACCTGTGATAACACGAATAATGAAAAACAGTATGATTAAACAAACAATTGTTCAGATGGAAGTAGTCGATAAAGGCTAGTAAAAACAAATGACCGATTAATTAATGCTAGATTGTAAGGGAAGTAAATGAGACACGTTTATAATGAAGATGTGATAAGATTAAGGGATGGTAAGAAAGGGGTTGACAGTATAAACAAGGGGTGGTGTAGAAGCCATTAGTTGGTTATATCTTAATAGGCCAAGGAAGGGATAATGGCTGTACGAACTTCATTTTTTGAATGCATAGTTCAGGTTTAATAGTTCGAATGCCTATCTCCTCAACTGTGTGCAATAGACGAGTACGAAGTCTATTGGAAAGATTCGGTGGGATACGATGAATTACTTTAAAAGCTTTCGTTTTCTCCACTACATGGCCACTATCAACTAAATGTGACAAAATTGAGCTACGGATTGTTTTTGTCTGTCCTTTGCCAAACTACGACGGGAGATGTTCACTAACACGTTGGCTAAGTTGTATAGTAGTACGCCTAACATAACTGTCACCGTAGGTGCATTTGAATTGACAAATACACGTAGATGTGGCAAAACTATCTAGCTTATCCTTCGTTTGCGTCCCAATCATTCGTCGGCTAGAGAATGACAAACATAGGTATGCTGCGTAAAGCGTTCTCCGTATACTCCTGAATAGTCTCTGGAACAAAGTCTCACCAGAATAGTCACCATTAAATTGTAACTCGATAAATAGAGGCTTTATTCGTGCAGTCAGAGTCTCACGTTTTCTCTCTGATGTCTTCATATGTTTCTTTATGAAACTACTAGGATAGACCACATCCGTCAAGGAATCGTGAATATATTCAAATTCCTTTTGTAAGAAGTCATCCGTACATATCTTTCCTGCTCTGCTTGCAAGACCTTTAACAATATTTCTTTTATATTTAATGGGCACGTAACTAAGGAAGTGTGTGTATTGCCCTGTGAATGTGCTTTTTCTATACACACTTCTCCCAAGTGACCCGTATTCTCGCCTACTTAGCAAGACATCCAGATGTATGCAGTTTATTCTCTTGTTCCTCTTCACAAGTAAAAGAAAGCGAAGGGTGGACGCTGTTGAATTTCGACAACAATTCGTCCATGTTAAAATTCCAATCAGCTAAGATAAATGTACCACCGACATATCGGTAATACATATCAAACTCCTTGATTATGTCCTTCAACTTCCCGTTTTCAAGTTTTGCGAGAAAGATGTCAGTTAACATTGGGCCTAATGGTGAACCCATAGCTATTCCATCTACTTGTCGGTAGTAAGAATTACTGAAGACAAAGTGAACATTAATTGTGCATTTGAGAAGTAATTCCTTGAGGCTACATAAGGGGATTCCTAAGTCTCATTGACTTTTGGTGATTTCCTGACTAATGTAATCTACTGTCTCCATAAGCGGTACATTAGTGAATAGCGATGATACATCCATGGATAACATGCGTTTATACCTCACATTAGTCTCGGATATTTTTGAAATAATGTCGAACACATCACTAATTCTATGTTGCACAATTTCTCTGTGCAAAGGACCCAGAATCTTCACTAACCATTTCGCTGTTTCGTGAAATGGAGAGTTATACGTATGTAAAACAGGGTGAAGAGGAAGACCCGGTTTGTGCACTTTGGGTAGGCCGTAAAGACGTGGATTATTGGTACCCGTTGGTTTCATGGACTCATACGTGGCTGATGATAATACACCTATTCGGTTCAGCTTCTTGAGACAGTCGGTTATCAGTTTCTCCGCTCTTACATTGAGTGCTTTGGAAACACCAAGCGATTGGAATTTAGTTTGATCACTCAAAATACCTTCCATTTTCTCAACATAAGCGCTTTTGTCCAGTAAAACAATGCCGTCACCTATATCTGGCTTGCTAATAATTAAGCTTTCATTGCTTCTATGTTCTCTTAGCGCTTCTCTGTGTTGCTTCGATAACAGACTATTTACTGAATGTCTCTTATTTTTGTATTGCTGGCAGCTGTCAACTAGCGTCGTTTTGAACCTAGTTAGTTCATCGTCCGATGACCGTTTCTAAATTTTATTTCTATCTTCATCCTAAAAACGAAATACAACCTTTGTGAAAATTTGTTTATTAACTGAAGCCAAAGAATTACATGTTTGATATAATGGTTGACGCGTCTACAAATATTTTGTGAATCATTCGCTGGTTAGATTGCTTATCTACCGATCGTCAGCAGACAGAGAGTAGAATGAACTTCAAATCTCCACTTCATCATCATTAACTCTGAAAGAGCCTTCAACAGTGTTGACTGTGAAGTTATTTGGGAACTACTTCAGCACTAGGGAGTGCCTCGAGATCTACAAACACTAGTAAGCACTCATGATGTCTGTAGAATCGAGGGGACTATAATTGAAACAAAGTCTAATGCAAAATACCTCGGATTAGTTATATCTTCCGACCTTACTTGGTCATCTCATATCCAAATGATTTCCAAGAAAGTGTTTCGTCTAACCTACTACATTAAGAAACTCAGACTAACTGGAGTCCCTCAACCTCTGCTTACACAATTTGTCAACTCTCGTATCCTACCTATTCTACTTTACTGTTCCCCGTTAGTCTTTCCTGGGTTACTGAAAAAGGATTATACCATCCTGAGAAGGATGTTGAAGGTAGTTAGCAGGACTAGCGGTGTAAAACTCAGTCAGCTCGTCACAACATTAGTGGATAAGCATCTGAATACATGTGAGAAATGGTCTAAAACCATACTCTCTGACCCCCAACACCCCCTCTATTCCCAACTCTCTCCCTGCATCTCATCAGGTAGAACCAGAAATCAGTATAAAATAATATATGCTCGCACAACCAAGTATAGGAACTCAACGATACCATATTTGGCCCGTGTTCTAAGTGACAGAGACAATGTTAGGCGTGAAACCTATGACTTGCTTTGTTGTTAATAACATAATTTTGGCCCTTGTTTTTTTCCCCCTTACACTCTCTTATTTGTACTCTATAGTGAACAACCTTCTTAAACATACTTAGCTGCTTAAAATTATTATCATTGGCTTACATTTTTATTCTTTATTCTATTCCTTCTTTGTACATCTACTGGGTCCGACTATATTATCACTATGATTATTAAAAATTGTCCCGTCATTAACCATCATGTAACATTAGTTTTGTGGTTGTTCTTTGTTCGGCACTATTTAACTGACAATCTTGTTTGTTATTGCCACTATCACCATCTTAAAAATTTTGTATTATGCATGATTCCTCACACTGCCACTACAAACAACCGCATTAGTACTGACAAAAAAAAACAAACCTGAAATGTTTATCTTATGATTGCTTAGTGTTGTTCAATCAAATTAACTGATCATCTTGGCTATAAACATTTTTTTTAAGAACATCTCATAATTTCCCGTATGATTATAGCTGTTACTGTTCACCACGCATACACATATCGTAGCTTCCACTAACTAATACTGAAATATTTTTTTTTCATTATTTGTGTTGATCTTCTTTTTTTTACTCAGTATTTTTATTTGCATTTTTTTTTGGTTATTTCTGTTTCTTTTGTTTGGTTTTTATAATACTCCTTTTAAATGTACGATGAAATTAGATGCAATATTGTAGATATGTGCTGAAAATTCCACACTGTACCACAAGTACTGTTTCTGGAATAAAGCGAAATTGTTATGTTATGTTATGTTATCAATCTCATTATACATCTATGGAGAAGTACCACGTGTCGAGGGATTCACAACGGAAAACTCAACAGTGACACTAGGCTGAAGACGGGAGTAGGGCAAAGCTGCCTATTATCACCGATGGTATTGTTGACTGTAGTGAATTGGATTATGCGGTACACTGTGGGGAGCAAGAAGACAGAAATACATTGGATTGATAAGAAGATTCTTGAAGATCTGGATTTCTCAGTTTGTTTATGCTTTATGTCAAGCAAACTCGAAAACTTACAGGTGACAGTCAGCGAGTTGGTAGAAGAAGCACCTAAAGACAGGAATTCAAGTCGACACGGAGAAGACGGAGGTGACGTAGATAGACGGCCAACAGCAAGAACAAGCACTAGTCACTATAAACGGAAGAAATTTGAAAGAGGTCATTTCCTTCACTTATCTAACTCAGTTAGTATCGTTTCAACTACAGGTGGACGGCAGAGACAAGGATGTCAATAGCAGAATCGGAAAGTCGAGGCAGACCTTCATCACTCTGAAATCAACTTGGAAGACCTCTGCACTCAGCATAAAGAACGAAATTCGGATTTTCAACACCGATAGTAAGTTGCTTTTTTCTATATATGGGTCAGAAACTTGGTACGTCACCTAAAGCACGTTTGACTGCAAACTTTTATCAGCAGATGTCTTCACTGTCTCTACACTGAATATCAGATGGTGAGAAAGAATTAGAAACAAGAAACTTTGAGAACGAACCAGTCAAGAACCCATTGCTCAACAAATGTCTTGAAGAAAATGGATATGGTTCAGAAACACACCTAGGAGATAATTAGGTTATATCTCGCCCCAACCCATTTCTCCGGTGGAAACTATATGAGAAACGAAGAGTTTGGTATTGGTCCCGAGGTCGACATGGAGGGTATCGTGCAAGAAGAAGATGAGAGACCAAGGGGATTCATGGGGTCAGCTGAATAGGATAGCATCGGACAAAACAGATTGGATATGTGTCATTACACTCGGAACCCATGAGAATAATAATAATCCGTAAACTTAATAATAATATTCCGTATTCAACAAACTTTTGTTATTTGTTTGACAATATAACCAATGACCCAGCATATAATCTATTAACAGGAAATACAAATTTAAATTAAAATGAAATGACAGTTGATAGCCGTTGTACAAGAGATAACTCTCGTGGCCAAAGTGACCTACTGGGTAACGCTTTATCATTTGAGATGATGGATGCTGGGTTCCATTCTCAGTGGAGACAGCATCACTAACTAGGAATACAGGTACTTCCGAGCGACAAGCTCCAAATAAGGCGGAATGTTCATTCTGAATCCAGTGCCAGGTACCAGTCACCAAATAGCAACATGTTAACCTCAGAGCGTCTGTTCTAGGAGGCGATATGTCAACATAGGTTGGACCTATCGATCCAATGTAATCAGTCGGTGAGATACGCAATATTTAATTAAAATTCTTATTATCTGCATTTTTAGGTCTTATTTCTTTCTTTAGTCAACCAGGAAAATAAGGATTGTACCTGTCCAAGTTATGATCACTGTGATACAATGACACGAAGATGGGAATTTTCCTTCTTGCGTGTGTGTGTGTGTGCGTGAGTGAGTGAAAAATTGTAACAACATTGAAAAAGATTGAATAGAAAAGAATTAGATGAAGTGGAGTGAATATTTCAAAGGTGACAGGAATCCAATCAAGATTAATTGAAACAATGTGATTTTTAAATTCTTGATCTTACTCTGTAGAGCGACATCATTTTATGAAAACTAAAGAAAATCTCTGAAGAAATTTTCTCCTTCATTTCCTGGCTTACTGTTAACAGATGACATTATTCATGTGTCAAAATTAATTGGTGATCAGAAATGTTTTGATAGAAGTTTCACAAAATTTCAATGAAATTAGTCAGATTTCTTCTCATAATGATTGTGAATAGTAAGGAATTTATTTCGATAAATTAACTATTAACACACAGTCGAGATTGTGTTGTATAGAGCTTGAAATATTGAAATCACTTAGTATTTCTGGTATCGGTGCATTCAATATTAATGATTTTTCAGATTTGGTCTAATTGAAGACTTGGCTGATAGAATTCAGTCTGCAGCAAAAGAAGCTTTAGACAAATGACATTAAGAACCAACTAGTAATCAATCAAAGTATCCATTACAGTTCTAAAAGAGATCAGTTGTGAGCCTAAATAGCTCAGTGATGAAGTCTCTTAGTGTAGCTGTAACGACCAAAACCGACTGGTTTAGTTCTGAATGCAAAAAATCGATCTCGCGTCCTGTTGTATAGATGTCCGAAACTCTCTTGGGAGGCTCACAGTCACAGAACGTTGCAAAGACAACTGTACTAACATCAGAAACTCAGAATTATCTCAACATTACCATCTGGCATCTACACAAGTCAGATAAATTCCTACCACAAAGCAAACAATGTGGAACAAAATCAGTCAGTCATTAGTTCGTCTGTAAGAAGTACCTTAGAAAGAAGTTGAACATTCCCAAGGAGGTGTGGTCGAGACAATCTCAGTAAGAATCACATAGCAAACAACTCCCTCACACAGCCTAAGGTTTAAATCATCTTCATTTACTCAAACAGATTCACATCCGATGACAACACATTATCAATATCATCACACAAGCAAAAAGGGAGGCATTAACATTAGAGATTAAACAGAGACAAAGGCAAATAATGGGAATCAATTCAACATATGGCATAAAAATTTCAGAACAGTGATACGCAGTCTAGGGTAAAGGCGGGTAATCATTGCGAGGTTACTTTAAAAATTCAAATAAGTAAATATATTGTGATTTAACACTTAAGGAGGGATTCAAGTGTTGGTTTGTAGGGATTTGATTGGTTTCCGGACTTCATCATGAGCTGACATTAGTTAGAGAACCATTGGAAAACCAACTGGGAGTACTGGACAGCTGTCTCGTCCTAGTTTGGGACTCTTCATCAGTACGTACCCACCGGGATTCGAGCCCAGGACCTTCCGGTTACAAGGCGAGCTAGTTTACCATTAAGGAGTGAATTCCGAAACACTGATTGCATTAAACTGTGTGTCTTGACTTCAGGTCTCAGAAGGCACAAACTTTCCTTCAGGATTGCATATATGCTTTGCTGATGAATGCTAGCAGGCACTAAACCTACGCCAAAGGCTTTCTTCCGACTGCTTCCGACCATGTAACGGGGAAGTTTTAGTGCCTAATGAAGGTGATGTGTCACTATTTAACCTACTGAGTGTATAGCCTAAGTCTTTCAAATGAAAGTGGAGTCTAGAAAGGCGGTGAATTTTAGCTTTCGGCAAGACATCGATGTAGTGCTCATGATCAATCAAATAGATAATATATCACTATGTTGCATTCTGTTTAAATAAAACCCATTAGCTGAGTATGAGTCCCAATGGAAACCATATCCCTCATTGTGAGTGTTGATACTTCTAGCTCATGAATCCCAGAAAGGACGAAACGTTTACCCCAAATTCCACTACGAGTCACTATCGACGAAATAATACCATAGTCACTTGAAGATATCATCGTAGCGCCTGTGCTAGGAGCTGAGATGACAATGGAGATTAGGCGCTTCAGTCCATTAAAATAAGTCAAATGGAAATTCAAAAAAGATCAATAAATATCGGTATGTGCTTGATCAAACAAAACTATATTTAACATAAAAATGAATTAAGCTTATAGTCTTAAGTGAGATTATCTGGTAGATTGAAATAGCAGTAATACACAGATTTATTGCGGTTTAATCAAAATTTCACAAGAAAGATACTTTATAAACATTAGCAACAATTGTTGTGGTATGTACTAATCAATCTTAAAGAATTTCAGAAGGATTATGGCGGCGGTTTAAGAAAAAGTTTATTTGGCTGAGAATAAACGTCATCATCATTACTTGTGATTAAAGCGATTGAAAAGAAGCCGCATTACTCAGTTGAGCATAACAGCAGTTAGTGAAGCCTACAATAGTAAGAACAAATATTATTTAAGGCGCTTTGATGTTTTCAAGTCATTGAAGATTATCCAAAAATATTTCATTACCTAAAAGGCATATACCACTAGTTTTTCACAACTAATTTATATCAACAGGGAAGCCAAAATACATTCATTTCCCCAGTATTGAGAAGAGAGATTATATCGGTCATATTGTCAACCACGGTGCATTGGTGGCACAGTAGTAGAATGCTCGCCAACCACGCCTCAGGTGGTTCGGGGTTCGATTTCCTACCGACGTACTCCTTTACCTCACTAAGCCAGTAATCAGACTGGTAAAGAAGGAAGGTTGGGCATGAGGCTAGCAGCCCCATCCCTTAAAAATAAATACCACTGCTACCAAAACTTCACAGCTCTAGCTTGAAGCTCTCTGTTCCACTGGGGACGTAAAGTAATAATAAAGTTTTTAATTAAAATCCTTCATCAACATTTATTTTTTGGGGTATATGGTCTACTTATGAACATTCACATCATTATTCCTCTGATTTTTATCTTTAATTTACACGTATCCACTGTGACTGAAGTTGGCGACCTCGTAGTAGTTCCTTGAGTCAAATGAGAGAAGATAGGATATGAGATATGTAAATTTTACAAGAATAGAGTGTGTCCCACAAAAGTGAGTTCAAAGTCCTGAATAGAATAACTTTTATTTTCTAATTGCCTGTGCTTTACTGTTTATTTCATAAAATATCGTCTTCCAGACTACTTCAAGTGAAAAAATTTCCATTATCGATTTTAAGCATTTATAGACACTTTAACTGAATTTTAGATTTTCCCGTCGTTGGTTGGAACGAAGTGCTCTGTCTCCGGTTGACATGTCGGCTTCTTGTGCAATGCTTCGACGATGTCTAGGCATGTGATTAGAAGTTAATTGATGGATGATGACTAACAATGGAATCCAGGATGCTCATCTTGTCCTGTTTGGGACTCGTAATCTGGGTGTACTTGCATTCACCAGTGAGTAAGTGATGGTGTTCCCACTGAGGCTGGAACCCAGTGCCCATAGTTTCCAACGCCAAAGCGTTATCTACTAGACCACTTGGGCCACGAGAGCCACCTCTTGTGTAAATAGGACAAAATGGTCATCCTGGATTCCATTGCTAGTCATCATCCACCAGTTAACTTCTATATATAGATACTATTTGTCATCGTCTGCTTGTGAGCAACTCTTTTCGAAATGTTAGTCGTTCTACCTTCTTAATAAGATCTTATTTGAATAATAGCCTTACGGGGTGTGCTACTAACAAAAATTTGTAGTAGTTTATTATGTGTGATATCTTTTGGAAGAATCTTGACTAGCAAAGTGACAAATTATTCTGCGAAGAGAAGTAAACGATACTTTGTTGCCCCATACTACTGGGTTGTGCCATGACATTTGTTGGGCTGCCTTCATTGGAGATGAAGGTGCTACGATCACAGATCTCTGAAGGGAAGGATGTGAGGACGTTTCTGAAGGCTATTGTGGACCTAGTTTGCGTACAGGAGCAGACGGTGTAGCTGATCATTTTGGGACACTGTTGAGATAGCTGTCTAAGACAGCCCGTTTGGAGGCTGCCTCAGATATATCGTAGGAGGACGTCGAGTGGTTGGCTGCAGAATTCAGCAGACGTATAGGAGTCAGTCCAGAAGTATATGAACTTACGGCTCGCCGCATATGGAGATTTACTGGCTTTTACATTAACGATAAAAAAATCTTCAACTTGCATTAGAAGCCCCCGATGAGGATTCGAAAGTGAAGCTGCTAACTTGCTAATTTACTGAATGCATATTTAGAGCTATCGCTCACCAGCTGCCGTTAGCGAATGCTACCTGACCTTTAGATATTAACCATCTGGGGAAAATCAACAGCGAAGTGTGCAAAGTAGTCCCATCAGTCTATTGACAAGCAATTGCGATATACTGTGCACCAATGTTCCATTTTAAAAAAAAGCAATGAAACATTTGACATGGCCATTATTCAATTTGGATAAACTCATAAGTCAAATATAAAAGTTATACACTTCCTTCAGTGATTCATTTATCATCATCTGGTTAGATAAGCACCACATATACAATGACAGCCTTACTCAAAACCTAAACAACGGTGAGCATTAACAATCGTTGTGTACTCACACTAAATTCAGAACAGTAGCTGGTTATAATTTGATTATGATAACGATTCTGGTGAGCATATGTTATAAGCAGTTGTTATCATTTACATGTTAACATTTCAGATTAGCACGATACTAGTATTTACCAGGTAAATAATTTCAACTGTAAATGTTTGATTGATATGTCTTTCAGATTAATTTTTCTGCGCATGTTCATTAGATATCTCTGAGAACTACATTTAGAAATAGACATTATCATATATAAATGACTGTGATGCTTGTTCAATATAGAGGGGGAAATGATTGTACAGCATATTTCGTAGACATTACAGAACATGTTAGGCAGTCCATGTTATAAAGAGCAGAAATGAAAGGAAGCTCAAGTGCTTAATCGCTTCTAGACCGTTCATCTTAGACATTTTCCTTCCTTCTGTGTTTAAATATTGAAGCAGTTCAACAGTCAAAAAACTAAACAGGCTGTTCCAGAAAGCCAACAACACATGTGGTTTGGGATTTGATCTATGACCGATGCATTTCTAAACCCTTATTAACCGGAAGTAAGCTCAATTAAGGGGGTAGGTTAAGCGTAAGGTTAGCAAACTTACCCGTGAAAACAATACAAAATGCTACAGAAAATTAAAAACTTAAAGCTGAAGCCCTATGTTCCACTGGCAACACGAATGGAATAAAAGAAAAGAAAGCGTAATAGAGTGACTAGTCGTGCTCTTAACCACCTTTGAAACGGTTCAACGCAAATGACTTGTTATCTACTGAGTGATTAGTCCAATACCATATTCATTTCCGAAAACCTTGGATAACTGAGGGGAAGGCTAATTTTCTTCGAGGTCTGAGGTGCACTTTGACACCAGTGTACTGTAATGCCCTTTTGTACGTATACTTTGTCGAAATCTATGCAATCCAAATAACCTTCGATTCACCACTGACACTGGAAACGACACTAGTTATAGTCAAGTCTCCCCTTGAACACCACCACTCAATGTGACAGTAGTTCTTTCAGCCGACGAGTCCTAAATAGGATGAGGCTATCCCATGAAATTCTACCACTGGCTACGGCAAATCATAGAATATTAAGTTTATCTCCGAATTTCATATTAAGAGTTGATATGGCGACAGGGACCGAGCGATTTGGTACAGTTAAGTCCTACATGCTACTCCACAATCAACGTTTCCTTGAAGAATTCATTGTTGATTGATTTAAATTAGTTTACTGTTCATGTCACGCTTGTACTGACCGATTCTTGTTTTCGGCAATGTAGAATGTAGTGAACTATATTGAATGATAGATAGGCCACCCTTAATGTTATACACCACCGTCACGGAAGTCCAGATCCTCCAAGAATCCTCATCGTTTGGTGTATAATGTATTCTGACGGTAGCACTTAAAATGTTTCAACGTTTTCTCAACTTGATTTAATTGATTTGTAAACACCACATTGTTTCAAAGGATTCAGCGTTGTGCGTCGGTGGCACAGAGGTTAGGACTCTCACTGACCATGCACATGGTCAAGGGTTCGATCCCCTCCTGACGCACACCCGATGTCAATGGTCGACCTGCAAAATTGGGCTACCAATATCAAATACTGAAAATTCCATATTTGTAGCAAAAATACTGTGTGGAATCAAGCTATAATAAAAAAAATTAAATAAAATCGTGGAAGTTATAATTACAAAACTCGAGGTATTCTGAATCATTATCAGTAATAGCCTGTCAGTCATATGAAGTTTTATGCATAAATTTATTCACGTAAATTGTTTTATGTAAACGTTGAGTGGATGCAAAACGTGTACAATAAATTTGTCTGTCTAAAATTACGTTTTCAATCACATTTGATAGTATACTTATAGTAGTTATCTAAAGAAAGGAATACTAATTTGCTTTATTCAAAAACAGTACTTATGATACAGCATGATATTTCCAGCATTTGGCACAATATTGCATCTAGTTTACTCAAGATTACAAGCGTTACATGATATAGGTAACAGGTATTAACAGTAACAATAAATTCAAAAATGTACAAAAGGTACAAAATGATAATAATAGTAACTATAGAGTAGGAGAAGATTAAAGAGACATTTATTTTGTTAATCACATAGTAACGCTTAACAATTTTTCTATTGCACAGAACGCGGATGGGCCAAAAAGGGTATCATTGAAATTTTGTGCTAAATTGTACCAGCATTTAATCTTTTATAACAATTTCTAGTCCTAGCTAGTGAGATGCAAGAGGAGAGTTCAAGCATCTGTAGACTAGAGTGGTAATGAACTGCCTTATTGGCATACCATTTCCTCTACTGACAACCGCATGTAATCTCTTGAATATTACATAGTGCTTTGTGATTAGTCCAGAGGAAGCAATAAGGAAAAACAGGTGAAATTCAAGAGTTAACAAACTGTAAAGTTAGGGGTTGAGGGATATCTGATTGTCTTAACTTCTTAATGTAGAAGGTTAGTCAGAAAGCTTTCTTAGAAATCAAGAAAATCTAAGATGACAAAGCCGGATCAGAGGGAAGAGCTGCATACTGCTTGGCTTAGTTTTTATTTCAGTGTTCTCTATGCTGCCAGCATCCTGTGAACAAAAATACGTTCGCGTAGATCACTTTTATTCCTGAAGCTGAAGTTAACTGTCTGATATTTGGATGGATATGACGTAAAAACATTTAGCCTAGGCCACTGCCTTTTATATGACAAAAAGCTACTCCTCTTCGAACAGTCATATCATCAGCGTATTTAACGAAGTTAAATTCGTCCGAAAGAGGCAATTCATGTTGAAGGAGAGAAAAAAGAAAAGGAGACAGAACAGTACCAGATTCAGTATCATATTAAAGAGATTGTCCAGAGTGCAGGTGTTCATAATCCGACATTAGGGTCTCAGTTATCTTAATAACATAAAGTACTGGATACAGAACTCCACCCCATAGAAAAAGCTGGATTCAGGTAATGCGAATCATGTGCTGATCAGATTGCAACTCTACCCATTATCATCATGGAACAAAGCATAGAATGGCAGTCAAACCTCTACCTCAACTTCAAGAACTTTGAAAAGGCTTTCAACAGCTTTGACCCAGAATTAGTAAGTAGGAAACTAATTCAATACTATGGAGTGCATAACCCAATTCTTTATCAACATTATTCAGCAGCCATATGAAAATGCCATATATCAGCTGATCCGCAGCGGAAAACTGATCGAGGCATTCGATGTGAATACGGGGGTAAGACAAAGCCGGCTGTCTATTATCACCAGTGATATTCCTAGCTGTAGTGGACTGGATCAAGTAACAGACTGTGGGAGGTATGGTCCTGGAGAAAAGCGGTTATTAATTGCAAAGACAGTTAAAATATCCAAATAACTGTCAATATTGTAGACTGATCGTTCATGAGGCATTTTACAAACAATTATTTCGTTACACTCGTCATGTAAGTGGAACATCCTGGGTTCGATCCGCCATGAGGTCATGGGTTCATGCATCCGAAGAGGCCCAAATAGGCGCGAAACAGCTATGCAGTATTTCTTGATATTCACCACTTCTCCCTCTGAAGCCAGTATATTATCAACACTGAAATTCTCTAGCTGATTAACGCTGAGGATTAGGTCAGCTCTAAAAGGGTGAAACTTCGGTCCAGGTAACAGGCAATACTAATATGCCTATCATTGAGAAGCATACAGTATCACTCAATTTTTCTGTTTCCATGTATGTTGTTGAATTACAAACAAAACACCCTATAAATATTTTAAACCGTGTTGTCTATCATCAAATATGAATTTGCTTTTTTTAGTGATTCGTGAGTTTCTCACTTAATCAAAAATGAAGGCGAATGAAAAAAAACAAACAAACAAACAATAGAAAGAAGTGATAAACAGAACGCATGAATACTCACTTATAATTAAATTATTTTCTTTCAGCAAAACAGAACAAGGTAAATGAAATCAAAATGTTAATGGTCAGCAGAGAATTATTCACAGGATGTGGATTGTAGATCTGTTGACCTATACATTCTCTTGTAACTTTAGAATTTTTCCAAAACAAGTAGGCTATTTCATGCGTGAATAAATGCAATTATCCTAATAAATTAAATGGTGACTTCATGTTATTACTTGATTAGGCAAAAGTTTAAGAAAGAAGGAAGGAAGTGATTCATAGTAGATGTACTGAATTCTATGAAAGAATTTAATAACTATGTGATGAAGGTTGTTCACAAATGTGTTTTTTTTTAGTTCAAAAGTAGGGAAAGATGCCAAACTAAGTGGAAAATGGATTCTGTGTACAATTATTGTGTAAAGGAATATTTATTTCAGTAATATGGTGGAAAAGTTGCCTATTGAAAGGGAGACTTTGAATCCTCCACTAGAGAATCACACGACAATGCCTTGCTTGACCTACTGAGTTTCGTCTTAATGCTTATTTTATCTAATTTATTTAACCTAAAACTGAGGACAATATGATCACTAAGAAATCCATCAGAGAAAGCAATATGATCATTATATTAGGTTTATTTATGAATAAAGAATATTCTTTGCGATAAACTCATCGTCACGATCTCCGTTTACATGATCCTGATAGTCAAAGAAATATTGTTGTTAACAACATTAATTCTATAAAACACAACATAATCGAGCAAAGAATATTCTTTTCGATAAATTCCTCTTCTGGCTCTACAATTATATACATGTTTATATACACAGAATATTCAAGGTTGGTAGTTATTTAAAAAACACTAATATTGTTATAAACTACCAACCTTGAATATTCTGTGTATATAAACATGTATATAATTGTAGAGCCAGAAGAGGAACTGATCGAAAAGTATATCCTTTGCTCGATTATGTTGTGTTTTATAGATATCTGAATGAACATTAATTCTGTTTCAAATTACATTGAAACAATAGTATCCATAGGTCACATTTCCAAAGAATCAGTAGGATAGAGAGAGAGAGATAATATACATTAATATCACACTAAAGTGAATACATATCAGGTAACTTAAAGAAAGCGATACAGAGTTAATAACTTTATAGGTCCGCAAGCAGGCCAGGTTAGCAATAGCGGATGGCTGGACCTGCTTTTTTCGCAAACTCAGCTCTAATTGATTCAAGCAAACTGAAATGCCATCTACTGTTGGCAGGATTTAGTATCCAGAAGCCTTTGGTAATTTATGCAATAGCCGGTAGATGATAGAGAAAGAATCTTCAATTCTAGCTTTGCGGACTGCTTAGACAAGTTGGTCCAATATGCAACCGTTGATGGTTTTAACAAGAGCTGTATTTAACTACACCGGTAGGTGTTCCCAAGCACAAAAGATTAAGTTCCGAGAGCAATGGTCGATATGACTAGCTCCAAAGAAGCGATTGGATTGATAGATACAATTAGAGGTGGTGGCTATCCTAAATACTTCATCTTTCAGTTTCGGAGTTACAACCGTTTGTGTAGAAGACATAAGCTGCAACTTACCGGCGTTAAACGTTATTTGAACCTATTTTCTGCACTTGTTGGTTATTTCGCTTGTTATACCACCATTGAATTATAGTCGCGTATGTAGAAGCTTCTTCTTAACATGTCGCAGAATATGTTTTCTACTTTACTGGTCGTGTGTTTAGTATGTATGTATACAGCCATAATGAAGTATGTTCAGTCAGTCACTATTGCTAATATGGCCTGCTTTCGGACCTATATAGTCATTAATTCTGTATTACTTCCTTTAAGTTACCTGATATGTATTCACTTTAGTGTGATATTAATGTATATTATCTCTCTCTCTCTATCCTACTGATTCTTTGGAAATGTGACCTATGGATACTATTGTTTCAATGTAATTTGAAGCAGAATTAATGTTTTTAATAACACCATTAACTCAATTATTATGGTCATGTAAATGTAGAACGTGATGAAGAATTTATCACAAAGAATATCCGTTGTCCATTAATCAGTCTTGTAAATTTTTAATGAGCATCATATCTCAATTATATTAGGAAGAGGAAATGATTAGGAAGTTACAAAGAATAAATAGGCACTGTCAAGTAATCTATTAATACTATAATACCTTTGGACCATTTTCCGTAGTAGGCGAAGGCATAAAGGTGGAGTGTGAGTTTGCATTATAGATGAGAAGACGTTAAACCAGTGGGTTCTCTAACCTATCAGATCCCACGCAATCAGTAGTGATGTACCCACACCTAGTATAACTATCCTTCACAACGTGGTTTCACTTATTGAGTGGATCGTCCTTCAATATCAGTAAATGGCTAACCAAGCGGAGGTTGCTGAGATAACATTCGAAACGTATATCTATACGTCATTGGCACAGGGGTAGAATACTCGCCCACCACGCCTCAGGTGGTTCGGGGTTAGATCCCCGGTCGACGCACTCCTTTACCTCGCTAAGCTAGTAATAAGACTGGTAAAGAGGGAAGGTTGGACATGAGGCTAGCAACCACATCCCGTAAAAATAACACTACTGCTATCGAAAGTTCATAGTTATAGCTCGAAGCTCTATGTTCCACTTGGAACGTAAAGGAATAAAAAAGACGTATGTCTACGTCCCCCTGTCATTTACCCCATGATGATCATTAATTGAATAGAATCCTTCAAAGAGATTGGATACATACCACCTGTACTGTGGACTGTTTACGTGGCGTTGACAGTTAGCCCCAGTAGTTTTTCGAATACAATGACTAATGAAGCTGTAGGTTTATCAGACAAAGTACATTTTGTATACTTTGTACAGGTGTGTAGGTATGTTACATTTGTTAGTCCTGACAGTTAATGGTTAGACTAACATTGTGATGGCGTTGAGGGAGACATAGATTGTCTTGAAATGTACAGTTAGAAGTTTCATCTGTCATTAAACCAATAGCATTTCTAAAAATACTTAGATCTACAACCTAATGAAAATTTCTAACAGTTTAGGTAAGAGGATAAGTGTAAATGCAATCCTTTATCAATCTTATGAAGCTATTCTACACTACAACGGTGAAAATCAAATACTCTCTGTGTGCATATTTTATGTTTTTCAAAGGTGCCTCGCGAACATCGTCTTTGACATGGCAAAAGAAGGAATGTGTAATTTTATCCATGGCTAATCTTAGCGCTAGCTTAATAAAATTGACTATTTTCTTCGGAGGTATTATTAAATATGGTCGTAGGGTTTTAGTAAATCTGTAAAAGATGGCGAAGAGCCAACCAGTTTCAGCGATTTTTGGCATTCAATACTCGTTTTTGTGTTCTAACTAATGGCAGTAATTATCTAATACCTCATTAAAAATCAACCTGCTTCACGCGGATTGTTTATTCAGGCGTTATGGAAATGTCCTTGAGATATTAAATTATGCAGTATCCCCCAGACGTCACTGGTAAGAAACTAGTTATTAGATTACTTTCATATGCTTTGCATTAATCCCTTTTACAGATAAGTAGAAGGAAGACATCTCAGTTCAGAATGCCTTCTTGAACTGTTTAGTTACATTCATGATTACTGTCTTGTTTTCATCTTTAAAAGCACTACAAAGAGTAAGATGTTTGAAGGGAGCATATTGTAGCGATTAAACAACTGTGGTCTTATCGGACTCTACTGTATTCCAGCAGGATAGTTTATTATGCACTAAAGGATGTGCAAAAGTATTTAGTACAACAATTTGTCCCACTAAATTTTGCCAGAGCTGTAGTCATTCACCTATGTTCTCATTATTTGCTAAATATATTTCTAAACGATAGCTAATAAATAGGTTCAGAAAAGTCCATTTGAGATAGCATTCAAACACATCTGCCTGAAATTATATACTTGGTAAATACTAACATCATGTCAATCTGAAATGTTGACATGTTAACGATAACAGCTGCTTATAACATATGCTCACCAGAATCCTTATCATGATCAAATCATAACCAACTAGTGTTCTGATTTTAGTTTGAGTACACCCTTATATTAGTTTCCAGTAAGGCTGTCATTGTATACGTTGTGCTTATCTCTCCGGATGACAGTAAACGAGGTACTGGAGGAGGGGAGATGTAGATGATGAATATTTATGAATAAAGAATATATTCTAAGTGAAGAACTGGTCTGTCGATTGTTCCGTTTCAAGTTCAGATAACTTAATCTGTTGGTTTTTAAAATGAGACAGTGGTGCTTGATCGGATAGCAGTTGCTTGTGTGAACCGCCTTAATTCTATCTTAAGTTTATCTAATCATTTAATCAACTTACTTGTCTTTCATAAATGTCGTTTTTCACAGTGAAACATAGATGTTGAATAGGTCGCGCAGTGGTCTGTTGTCAATAGACTAAGTGACTATTTTATATGTTTTATCTATGTGAGTTGAAATTTTTTACTAATTCATCAGCTTTTCATTGACTATTAATTGTTCAACAAGTGTTTAAATGTATTTCTGATCTTTATGTTTAGTCACCAATGATTATTTCACTTCCATAGAATCAAGTGTTCAGTATGACAGTGAAGGTGTGTGTGTCATTAAGTCAATTTATTTGAAATGATTAGCTGCCACGGGTAGCGTATGGGTTTCTTAAACTATGGAAGTTGTCTTACTTGTCTCTACTAACTACGAAATGCACCTCTAATTAGCCTTTCTACGTAGTTGAGGTTGTTTTTCATATTGTGAATTACAAAATTACTTTGAATTTAGTTCATAAACAGTCATGTATTTAAATTATTTTACTCTGACTGGACAGTTGTTAGAAAGTAGTGTCATGTGTCTCGTCCGCCGCTCGAAGTGGACTTAATTCTATCGGTCAAGTTTGAAGTGTGGCCAACATTCTTAGTAGGTCACCATCACGGTATACTCTGAATGAGTGTCAAATGGTTGAAGACACTCAGTAGAAAGCCTTGGACTTAGGATTCGTGCTTGCTGGCACTCGTCAGCAGGGCATATGTGCACCAAACGTATAACTAGAGGGATGAAATTGGTTACTAACGTAAGACGAATGGAAGTATCCACTGCGATCCTGAAGGAGATTAGTCACGACTACGAATAACTCAGTGGTAACGTCTTTGATAGCAGCACTGGTGAACCAGATTCGAGTCGGCTTGATGAGGAATGCCAACAAGTATGGAACTGAGGTCCAAAACTTCCTACCGGCTGCCTACAAACACCTAACAAAAGCAATTACATTTTGAATCACAGTGGAATAGCACATACCTCAGGTAGTAAACAAGATAATAAAATATCACCTAGCAGCAATTCTAGTAACATTTGAACAATATTCATGTCGCCAGCGGTGAGATGTGTGTGCACAAATTTTAGCAATCAGAGAAACCGCATTACAAGTAAGCGCAGGATAAATACTAACTGTTGATGAATGAGCAAAAATCAATTCTAGCCTCTAATGTTACTAATATGCATAAGTCAAATGAGGTATAGGTTGAACCATTTTTGATTACTCAATAACCTCATTGTAACAGTTGGATAAATAGCATTCAGCCCATTTCGGTTTCAGTCATTTCCACCTCCTAAAGATGAGAACTTTTCGACTAAAATTGACTTTTAAAAGTAGGAATGGTATGTATGACAGTCATCAAAATGCTTAGAACATTAAAAACGGGTAATTTTGATGTTGCTTAGCTCTTCAACACGGTTGGTTTAATAGTTGAAGTTTGAAGTTACCGCTGAAAACTTTACCCAAGAAGACATTAGCTAATAATCCAAGATAATTCTGTCATACTTATGTTTTATTTCACTGTGATATTATTAAAACCACTTCTTACTTGAAAACTTCATGACGATAAGCAAAATGTATGTTAAAACTTTATCATAAACAGTCTGATTAAATATTACATGTTTGAGGATTTTATTATCATGAGCTGACATCAGTTAGAGAACCATTGGGAAACCAACTGGGATTACTGCATAGCTGTTTCGTCCTAGTGTGAGACTATTCATAAGTGCGCACTCACAACACGGCGTTCGAACCCAGGACCTTCTGGTTAGCTCGTAGATCATTAAGCCACTGGGAGCCGATCCAATAGTCCATGAATTCTAACTTCTGCTAATTCATGACATAGCGCGACCAATTTGCAATGTCTTCTTCGGTGAGTTACTGCCTCACCAGTGTTTGCTCTACTACCTATCCGAATTTAAAAAGGAAAATTCATGCATGCAACTTCACAATCAAACTATAAAGTTGTGAAAGAACAGCAGAACTTCGAACTCAATCATTCGAGTTACAAATCTCATGTGTCGTCTTGAAAAAGGAGTGGCTTTAGAAATTGAATTATTTTCTATATCATATGGATTCTTTTTACATATACGGACTTGAAAGAAGTTTGAATAGAGTTATAATTACTGGTAACATACTATATATATTCATGCTGAAAATTCAATACTTGTACCAAAAATACAGTGTGGAATCAAGCTGTAATCAAATATATATATATATATATATATATATATATATATATAGTGCAGTATGTTGTAGTGTATACGGTGTGCACTGTCTATTAAGTGATTGTCTTATATGCCATGTGATATTCGTATATATACAGAGTTGCTATTTAAATAATTTTGACAGATGTCTATCAAATTTTTACGGCAGACAGAGGGAGAAAATTAAGTGAATGCATGTGCAGATTTGTGAATCAGAGGATTTATTGGGACAAAAAAGATGGACGCGTTGTGGTCTGAACTCTGGAAACCAATCTTTGCGTCGTTGAAAGATACACAGTCGTGAAACGCTCCAAAGACAAAGAAAAGACTGTTATTTACTGATAGATCTATGTGGTTTTATTCAATAATAATAAAGTGAAAAACAAAATTACCTCAAGAGTGCTGCTAAGACGCTATACAGGATAGACAATTTTCTAGTGTCAGACAAGTTCAGTAGAAGAAAATTAGTTAACGAAAAATTAATCTGTAAGAAGTATCTCAGAATCCAGTTGAATATTCCCAACATGGGGAGAGGGAAACTCTTTTCACAAGAATCGAATGTCACGATTCTCTCAGACAGTCCAAGTTCGCAATGAACCCCATTCACTCAGACAAAACCACATCGGAAAACGAAAGATGATCATTGGATCGTATGACCACGAGGGGAAGCATTAAAATTAGAGACTGAATAGTGACAAATACAAGTGATATGGATTAAATCAACATATGATATAAACATATTATACCAATGATATATATTTTAGGGGAAAAGAGGATCATAATTAAAAAGTTTGTTAACACATCCAAATAAGTATCAATAGTGTAAATAGACTGTTGAGGAGGTATTTCCCAAACAATTATTGTGTTACATTTATACATTGGCTAGTCAGTGTATAACCTCACTCAAGAGCTATATGACAATGCCACATGTCAGGTGATCCGCAACGGAAAACTCAATCAGCGAGACATTCAAAGTGAATACAGGAGTAAGACAAGGCTAACTGCATATTATCATCGATGATATTCTTAATTGTATTGGACTAGATTATGTGTCAGACTGTGCACTGGGAGTGAGAAGACAGGAATAAGTTGGAACAATAAGGAGATTCTAGGAGATCTGGATTTCACGAGTGGATGATTTATGTCTCATGTTGCACAGACTCGAAGACTTACAGGCGAAAACTAAGAAACTGGCTGAAGAGGGCGGAGGGCAGCGAAGATGGGACTACAGGTGAACATAGAGAGGACGGAGATGATGCAGATACCCACCAGCTAACAGCAACAGCAACAACAATCAGCATCAATCATCATCAATAGGAGAGATTTAACAGAGGTTACCTCCTTCACTTATCTACGAAGCATCGTTTCAACTATAGGCAGAACGGAGATGTCAGAGCCTGCTACAATTGGAAAGGCGAGATACTCCTTCATCAACCTGAAACCAATTTGGAAATCTTTTGCACACAGTTAGCACAAAGAACAAGATTTGGATTTTCAGCACAAATGTGAAGTAAGTTTCTCTAGATGGGTGAAAACTTGGTGCATCACAAATAGCACTTGCAACTGATTGAAGACTTTCAGCAACAGCTGCCTTCGCTGGCTTCATCATGAAAATCAAATGGCCAGAAAGAATTAGTAACAAGAAACTGTGGGAACAAACCAACCAAGAGCCAACAATAAATATGCAGGAGAAAATGGAGGTGGATCGAGCATACATTGAAGGAGCTGTTGACTGACATTGAGAGCCAGGCTCTGAAGTGCAATCTCGATGGGAAGGCGATGAGTGGGTTGTCAGTGCAAGACTGACATGGAGGAGATCGTGTGGTGAGGAAGAGATGAGAGATTATAGGCAATCGTAGATCCAGGTGAAGGGGATGGCAGAAAATAGAAGAATGTGGAGATGTGTTGTTGAAGCCCTCCCTATATTCCGCTGGGAACTCAAGGGAATAATAATAATCAGTGAATTATAGGGGATTCAGTCATCCTGCTTTGGCGCTGACCAGTATTTTATGTTAGATAAGTTAATCTGATGCAACACGCAGCGATATAATATTGTTATCACCAGTAAGGTGATGTTCTGGATATAATTAAATGCACGTAATCATATCAGTGGCAATACTATTTCACTGTATGTGATAAGAAATAAACTTATCTAGTATGATTTCATGTCCTCCCATAGTATCCGAATTCTTCTGACCAATGCTGACTAAAATTTTCAATGGAAATTCCCTAGTTGGTCTCAGGCTTTGAAAATAAATTTTCTCAAGATGACATTTGATGTACAACCTTGTGATTGAGTGGGGGTGATAAAGGTCTTCTGAAGATTTCAAATAAGGTTTACTGAAGAATGTCAAGGATAAACTGAAGCGTAAGTTAAGGTGTAATACCTCACCACCAGCACCTAAGAGCCGTTGCCACATACTGTCCATTTAAATTGAACATACATAGTGTCCAATTATGTAATCATAAGTGTATTCATACAATCAGCTTAAAATTTATCTAAAAGGTGTACATTAATACACATACGTTTATGCATATTTATATTTTGGAGCTCTATCTCTCGTGTTAAGTGCTAAATGCTGAACAGTACTGAGTTTAGGAGTAGATTTAGGGTAAGCCAATCGATGAGGTTGTGAGGCAACAGCGATTGATACATCTGTGATACATTTTACACATTCCAAGTCATTGCCTTCCTAAACGAGCAGTGTTAGCAGGCACTGGAATAAGTTTGAAAAAAGCGCTAGGTTTGGTCAAATCAAAAATTGATATCAGTTCATGCAAACTTCTAGAATTGTTTTGAGCTTGTCTCTTAGTATCTTTCCCTCCATTTTCATCTTCCTGGTAAAAATTTATCCGTTGTAATAGTCTTCGTCGTAAGGAGATAATGACACGTTATACAATGACAATGTCTGTCCCTCTTTATCCAGTAAAAAGCACTAATTGGTACATAATCAATAAATAAATTCCTGTCATACTGCTTACATTCATCGAACTCCACTAACTAGTCAAACGGACATAATTGCTAACGGTGATTGATGGAAGCACGAAAAAAGCGTCCTATGTCATCTTAACGCACGTTCAACAATGCAGGCAAATATTCACCAAATTCCAGCGGTGTCTTCAAGACAAAGTCATGATTAGTTCAAGGTCTTAAGCAAGTAGATATCTAGTCAAAATCGAATGTAGAAAACGAAAGTTACTGATCGTCATAAACGCATATTTTTAGTGAAGCAAGAATATTCTTCGTCATGACTTCAACAGATTCTTCGGTTATATGCATCTATAATCATTAAGGAATTATTGTTATTAACAACAAAACTGTTTTAATTGAAAGTGACTTCTTACGATCAATAAAGTGCGGTTCAGAACATTCCTGTACTCAATAAAATGCATCAGCATAACAGTAGGCTGAATATAAGTTAGGAAAAATAACACAGAATTTATGAATTTATAGATTTAATCGAAGGCCAGAATGGCAGTAGTGGTTGAAAATATTTTTTCTGTACACAAAGTTCTAGTTGTTTTAAGTGAGTTTGTGTAACTTTTCTTATTTGAAGTATTCGATACCTACGAGCCTTTGGAAGTCGATTCATTACACCAGAGATGATAGCGACATATTCTTCAGTGTCGGCTTTATGCCCTGCTTGGATTAAATACTTTAACCTCAAACTGTCAGTAGTTTTTATTGCACCTTTGTTTATGTGTATCGGTAGATGGTCCTGAGCACGAAAACTCAAGTCTCAAGAGCAACAGACAACATCACTGGCTCCACAGAGGCGATTCTCTTAAAGCAACCATAACTCTGCTTGCAAAGGAAACAGGAACAGATACCATTACTACTCTGTTAGCTGTGGAACCTATAAATTCATAAACCCCGGTGGGTGCGTACTGAAGAAGAGTCCCAAACTAGGCTGACGAAACAGCTGTCCAGTACTCCCAGGTTATCCAGTAGGTCTCTAACCAATGTCAGCTCATGATGAAATCCTGTAACCAATCAACCAAATCCCTACAAACCAATACTTGAATATCTGATATTTAGTTTAGTGTTATATTGATGAGTATTATCTCTCATAATAATGTTTCTAATGACAATAATTCTTTAATTACTATGAGTATGTAACTGTTGACTCTGATGAAGTTATCGAAAAGAATGTTCTTTGTTCACCAATCAGTTTTCAAAAATTTAAAAGTAGATATTTTCAGTAGAAAGAAAGGATTTAGCCTACAATGTGACTACTAATTATTTCAGGCATATTGGAAAAAGGAAACAATCCGTAAAAAATTGTAATTGGTTTTCCACTCCCAGATAGATGAAATCAACAAAAACTGCTTCAGTGACGTTCAATGACCACAACAAACAAACAAACAAATCTTGTTCGTAATCTTTTGTCTATCTACCTTTGTTTACTGCATGCAGTGTGACAACTTGAACTGCTGGACTTCTGTGCAAAATTCTACGGTGAAAATCAATCATTCAATCAGATTTTAATGTTAGAGGGAAATAAATTTTATTTGGTTGAAAGATTTTATTATGAGCTGACATCAGTTAGAGAACCATTGGAAAACCAACTGGGAGTACTGGACAGCTATTTCGTCAGCCTAGTTTGGGAGTCTTCAGCAGTACTCAGCCACCACCAGGGTTCGAACCAAGGACCTTCTGGTTACAAGGCTAGTGACCTCATAGACCACTAAGCCACTGGGACCTAGTCCAATGGCCAGTACATGAATTCCAACTTCTGCCAAATCATGACATGGTGCGGCCGATTCGCAATGCCTTCTTCGACGAGTTACTGCCTAATTTTCAACTTGCTGTACCCTGATGGTCACGGTTTCCCACTAGAACCCAGGTTAACTGCATGACTAGGGCCAGTCACTAGCGAGCATCAGATCAATTTTTTTCAAGCATTACTTATGTGAGGATTTTGTTTATTTTATTCGCTGGATGATGAAATCCTCCAACCAACAAACAAATTCTTTACAAAACCAATACTTGAAAATTAATTTCACTCAGTAATCACTGGCATTTCCATACGGTGATGAACCGTACGTCAGTATCTGAAGTGCAGTTCAGACCCATGACTCAGTGGTTGGAATTACAGCACCTAGACCAGTGAACCACAGCACGACAAACAAATATATATACACACGTTGAGCATACACTGTTATTTTTGGATATTTCCGCACTCATGTCTAATCTTAACACAAACAAATACTCAAATGTTGGTTTGTAGGGATTTGATTGGTTACAAGATTTCATCATCAGCTGACATAGGTTAGAGAACCATTAAAAACCTGCAGGGAGTACTGGATAACTGTTTCGCCAGCCTAGTTTGGAACTCTTCAGCAGCACAGACCCACTGCTAGAGTTTCAACGCAGGACCTTCTGGTTACAAGGCGAGCTAGCTCGTAGACCATTAAGCCATTGGGACCCGATCCAATGGCCCATGAATTATAAGTTCCGCCAGTTCACGACATAGGGCAAGCCCTAGCCAATGTCTTCGGCGAGTATTTGTCGCCTCACCCAACCTGCCGCTTCCTACTGGTATGAGAGGTCGCCTTGTAACCAGAAGGTCCTGGGTTCGAACAGCGGGGGTGGTTGAGTACTGCTGAAGAGTCCTAAACTAGGATGGAACAGCTGTCCAATACTCACCTCAGGTTTCCAATGGTTCTATGACTAATGTTAGCTCATGATGAAATCTTGTAAACAAACGAATACTCTCATAGTAACAAACTATTCAGACTACGGTTAACCTCACTTTCAACTTATTGCATTATGGAACGGTTATTTTTAGATTACACCACATATTGAATGACCTCGGTATTTAAATGGTTCTGTTTCATTAGCCAAATTTATTGGTTGTATGTTGTTTTTTGACCTACTTCATTGATAGGTATTTACAACTAAGATGAAGCTTGTGTATTGGCAGGAGTCACTACTCATGAGTTGTTACGGTCCGTTTTTGAATAAACAGTCACTGGAATATATTCAGTAAGATTATTCACTCTTATCTGATTAACTTTTACTCAGGACAGATGTTTTTCATAAATTTTGTGTTTTTACCCAAGCTGATTAATTTCCAGGGTGGACTGCATCATTGGGAGACATAAGTTGAGCTAACTTCATGAAATATGCCGACAATCTAGCTATTTGTCTTCCAGTAGTTTCTGCTTTGACTATTTTGATATGAATAGATTCTTGTCTGAAATTAACAAATAGTCTCACCTAAATAGTCTTAAACTAGATCCATCTAAATGTTACATTGTTGATTTTAGTTACAGGTGCGAGCAAGACTTTCGTTAACTGATTCAGTCACATAATTCCTGTAATATTGGCGGCTCTGTGATAGGAAGTACGTCAGTTATTTTTTATCCTGGGATCAGTTTCTCTTCGAAGAAGTTTAGACTTTCTGCAGGCTTAAGTCAACTTCTTCTCTCACAATTGATCGATTCATGTATTCTGCCCATTTTTATTTATCCCATCCCTATTATTCTTCTCTGGACTACTCAAAATAGACTATATCATATTACGTAGAACACCGAAGATTGCAAGTAGGGTAAGTGGTGACTGAGATAACTGATATTATTGAGAATAGGCACTTTGATTCTTACAAGCATTTGGTTAAAATTGTCTTGTCAGATACTGAACATCCTCTTTATTCTCAACTTTCTCTGTGTATGTTTTTGGGTAAAACCAGCAGAAATTTCCTAAGAACTTACTCTCCTACAGCTACTAAATATAAAAATTCTACGATACCATATTTAGCACGGGTTTTATGTTGAGAGAGAGAGTCAGATTTCAGAAAAGAATTTATAAGCCTTTTAAATCAGTAATCTGAACTGCAAAGTATCAGCAAAGATTATTATTACATGTATTGTCTATCTGTGGTATTATTATTGTTCCCTTGGGTTCATAGTGGAACATAGGGCTTCAACTGCACGTCTCCACTTGCTGTCTTCTGTCTTCTGCTGTGCTTTTCACCTGCATCCATCCATGTTAGTCCATACTCTTTCAACTCCTCTTCACACGATCTCCTCCATGTCACCCTTGGACGACCCACTCACCGCTTCCCTTTCGGCCTGGTTCCACTCGAGCAGTGGCCTGACGCGCGATGTTACCCAGCGACCCCCTCAGCGAGTGTCCAATCCATCTCCACTTTCTCCTGCATATTTGTTGGTTGGCGATTCGTTCTTGTTTTGTTTGTTCCCATAGTTTCTTGTTGGTGATTCTTTCCTGCTTGGCCATCTGATCTTCAGTATGAAGCGAAGACAGTTGTTGGTTGATAAAGGTAACGTCTGCAACGGACTGTTGAAAATATTCTTTGTGATCCGCTCGCCAAGTTTCTGATCCGTATAGAAGAACTGACTGACTTGACGTTTATATTGAAAATCCGACCGAATTTTGTTGTTGATGCTGAGTGACGAAGATTTCCAGATTGGTTTCAGGTTAATGATGAATGTGTTTCTTGCCTTCCCGATTCTCGCTCGATTTGACATCCTCGTCCGTTCCGACTGCCTATAATTGAGACAATGCTCCCTAGATAAGTGAATGAATGAAGTAAACTCTTTCAAATCCCTCCCGTTGATGGTGATTGGCGCTGGAAGTTGTTGTTGTTGGCTGGTTATTTTCATAACCTCCGCCTTGTCTATGTTTACCTGGAGTCCTGTCTCCGCCATCTGCTTCTTCGACCAGTTTGTCGGTTTTCACTTGTAAGTCTTCGATTATGTGTGAAATCAAACATAAATCATCCACGCGCGAAATCCAGGTCTTCTAGGTTCTTCGCGTCGGTCGGTCCAGGATATTCCTGTCTTCTCGTTTCCCACTGTCTGACGCATAATCCAGTCCACCACAATTAGGAATATCATTGGTGATAGTAAGCACCCTTGTCTGACTCCTGTGTTTACTCGAAACGCCTCGCTAAGTTTTCTATTGTGGATCACTTGACATTTGCCGTTGTCGGACAGCTGTTGAATAAGGTTGATGAATATTTGGGGGCACTGTACGCCGTAGTACTCGAATTACCCAAATTACTTCACGGTCAACGCTGTCAAAGGCCTTCTCGAAGTGTATAAAGTTGATGTACAGGTTTGATCGCCATTCCATGCTTTGTTCAATGATGATGCATAGAGTTGCAATTTGGTCAGAGCATGATTTGCCTTTCCTGAATCCAGCTTGTTCTGATCAGAGTTCTGTCTCCAGTGCGTCCTTTAATCTCTCCAGGATGATGCGACTCGGGATTTTACTTGGCGTCTACATGAGCATGATTCCTTGCCAGTTCTTGCAAAGTCCTAAGCCTTTCACGAGATAACCTTTCCTCCAGTCAGTAGGCACCTTTCCATCCTTCCAGACCTTTAGCAACAATGGAGTCAGCATATTTGCTGTCGTCTTTGAGTCCGCTTTCAGTGCTTCAGGGGGTATTCCATCTGGTCCAGCTGCTTTCCTAGCTTTCAGAAACTTGATTACGTTCAAGACTTCAGCTCTCGTTGGAGGATTGGTGTCAACTTGCAGTTGTGTACGTGCTTTTGTTTGTATTTCTGGACGCGTTGCTGGTGATGGTCGGTCCAAGATTCCTTTGAAGTGATCCACCCATTGTTTAATCTGTCTTTCTTCCTTGGTAATTGGGTTCCCTTGGCTGTCTTTTATAGGTTTCGCTTGTGTTGATCTCTTCCCGGATAGAGATTTGGTTATCTGATATAGTGTCCTCAGGTCTCTTTTGCCTGCTGCCTTCTCAGCTTCAATGGCCAGATTGTCTTAAAATCGTGGTATTATTTACTTATAATTCATTATGTTTTCACTAACATTCTGCTTATAGTGGTTTCATTATTAATGTTTTTATTGTTACTGTTTTAAATTTTTGGCATGTACATATTTATAAAAGAGACGAATTAACTACAATATGTTTAAAATGCTGAAAATTCCATTCTGTATACTTATTAATATTAAAACATAACATATGAGCGAACCATATCGTTCTCAATAAGTTCTTCTTTAAGCTTTACTCTAATTTACATAGATTTGTATACATAAAAATTTAAACCAATGACGGTGAATTTGTGGATCAAATAATAGTAATGTGCTAATTGTTTTGAACGCCGCTAACAGTGATGATTATTATGATAATAAGGTTTATGCACGTGTTTGAAAGAATAACGAAGGTAGTAATATGTATACATGTAGACAATTCAATAAATAAATTAGGTAAAATCGCTTAAATTACGTAATACTAAAGGTGAAGTGGACAGATATTCAGAGTTTACATAAATATCATAAAAGTACGAAGGAGATGGAAAATAAAAAAGGACTGGGGGATCTTGACTAGAATTCACCTAGGCTAGGCGAGGGAGAGACAAAGGTAGAACAAACTTCTTTGGTTGCATGCAAAGAATAGGACTGTTCTCTCGAATTCTCGTAACTTCGCCTGTGTGTAAAAGGCGGGTTTGAATTCCGTTGAAACGTTTCGATGGAATGCGGTGGATAACTTTGAAGGCACTTCTTCTGTCCACTTACTGTCATTTATTTATCACTGTTTGGAATAAAATGGTTATTATTATTATAGTTAGAGGAAGAATTATCGAAAACCCAATATTATTGGACAGTTATTTCATCCTGTTACTAAACATGAACAAGGTAGGAACTATATATATACCAGGATAATATGAGCTGATTTCTTCTTTTATTTTACCCATTCTCCTCAACTGTCTACAATCTCAACAGTACAAAAAACTATGTACAACTTACAAAAACAGATTTGAACATCTATTTGAATATCGTTAATACACAAAGTGCTTACATAAAATGACAGAAATGGAGTAAGGTAAATAACCTTGAGATAAAAAGTTGGACGTCTATTTTTAACAAAATAAAAGATATGGGCAAAAATATAGCGTAATAAAAACTGTATAATTTTTTTTCACAAGTTTATCCACTAAAGCTGACTACTGTTTCTTTCTGCTTACAGAGATTTTGTTTCAAGAGTAGGTTTGTAGGGATTAGATGTGTCTGGTTTTTCGAGTTTGACCACTGATTGACATCAGTTAGAGAATCATTGAAGATAAGGGGAACTGGATAGTTGTTTCATCCTAGTTTGAGAATCATTGGCAGTACGCACCCATTGAGGTTCGAACCCACTCGAAAAAGATAAAACAAATCTAATCCCTACACAGATTTAATTCTAACGGTTTGACAACGATTGATTCAACAATGCTTTGCGAGTTGAGTTTCTTCTTCCTATTGATTATTTTCAACGCTTTCAAATTGTTCAGAATATGAGAGGTGTTCAGTAAATGTTGCTTAATTACGCTGTTTAATGCCCATGAACTCTTGAGTTTCAGGATTTTGGAATTGTGCTAAAAGTTTGGGATAATGTTTCTTCGCTGTTATCTTCCGATGTACGTGGTCTGGTATGTACATGTAAAATTGAAGATGCAGAAGCAGGCAACATGAAGTATAAGTTTTTTATTTTGATTATTTTAAACAAATGTTTTCGATATACACACAGACAAGCGTGACTGCTGCATATGTTCTTTTCAGTGCACCGTTGAGTTTCCAGTCTTATTCTACGAGAAATACCATTACCTTTGAATACAAGCTACAGGTTGACAGTGTTTTCCCTCACTGTACTGCACTGATATATTTGTCACCTTGCTTTGTTCAAGTTTACTTATAGGAAGAACTTTATGAAATATTCCGTCCTACCTTCGAACTACCGAGCTATTAGGATACTTGGGTTATTGGAGACTATCCTAAGGGCTAAGGCACCGAAAGGTCTTTGTCACCGAAACAATTTTGTTTTCTGGAGTTTTCTAGGGGGCATATATAATGTCCATTATTTTTCTAGTAATTTATTCGAAGTGTATATAATGCACCACATATTTGGTTACAGCACTAACGTCTACGGTCTTTCTAGTTCAGCTGAAGTAAGAGATTTGGCGCTTAATGAAAAGCACCTCAAACAAACCACAGACCTTCACCAACAGCTATCTTTGTTCAATGCCTCGTTCAAGATCAGATGGCCGGCCAGAAAAGATCTGGCAGGATCGAACCAACCAGAAACCGTTTGTGCAATAAATATATATCGTCGTTACCCATTCGGGTTCTTTATTGAAGGCCTTCATGACACGCGATGTCAATCAAAGTTTACTTCAAACCATATCTAAGCCGTCTCCGCTTTCTTTGGAATATTTGTTGTGCAGTAGGTTCTTTGTTTGTTAGTTTCCAGAATTCCTTCTTCTCAATTCTTTCTGGCTGGCCATCTAGTCCTCAGTATAGAGAAAAGGTAGTAGTTGATAAAAGTCTCTTTCCTCTTAGAATTGATACTGGTGATCCAGAAAGCCCAAGAACCATGTACAATCACTGCTGTGACATAAGTGTTAAAAATTCTGATCCTGCTTTTGATATCCTCGTTCGCGATGTCATCTGTAGGTGAAGTCTTTCTGCCTAGATTAGTGAAAGGATTGAATCCCTTCAAATATCCCGCGTTGATATTGATTGACAGTTGTTGTTGGCTAGAAATCTTTATCACCACTTCGAAAACATGAGCACAATATAAATTGCCCATCATGCATCAAATCATAAAAGTGATGAATTCAAGTGTAACGTAGGATCATGGTTTGAAGGCTACACTGCCTATCGAATTTAGATACATTATGTCGTATCGTACAAAATCAAAACTAAACAATTTATTTCGTCTTTTATCACTGGGATGTTTCACTTTATAATTAAGATATTCATCCCAAATTCTAGGACATTCCAAATATGTTGTTTTCAATCTTCAATTTGTACCGAATCTTTTCCAAACATCCCTAGCTTACTGTTTTGTTTATTACTTTTTGTCATATGACATGCCATTAAAATGTTTTGATGCTTTTTGTCAGTAAAATAGTGATCCTCATCCAAATTAATTTTGATACATGCTTCATGATGAATTTCAGAGTTAATAAATTACTAGTTATTGTTTAGAAATCCATTTTACTATACAACGATTACAAGTGTAATCAATTTTCACATATGATTTCTAAATATTGGACATTGAAATAGGCGTACATAAAAAGAATAACAAAAGTACTGCGTTCAACCATCATCCACATATGAGAGTCATAAATTCATTTTAAAAATGTAAACACAAGGTGTGGTAGAAATTCGGAGTTAATTAGCAGGTTGTCATGATATGGCCACGGATTTTGAACTGATTGGAAGTCTACAGGTTGTACGAGGTTCGTATTCATCCGAGAAACAGTAAAAGCTAATGCTAATTTAATGTTTAGGTGGCAGGAGGATTTCATAATGAGCTGATAGTAGTTAGAGAAACATTGGGAAACCTGAGAGTACTGGACAGCTGTTTCCTCCTAGTTTTTAACTCTTCATCAGTGCGCACCCACCGCCAGGGTTCTAATCCATGGCCTTCCGGTTACAAGTCAAGCTCGTATAACATTCAGCCTACCAGTTGTACTGTTTGCAATATATGCTATACGAAAGCCTACAGTATTTTAGAATATAAGTCAATCGCTGCAGACTTTGTGTTGACTGACTTTAATGGACCGAAATACTCAATCTTTGTTTAAATTTTTGTACCTAGTATGGACAATTCAATGATCTAACAAAGTGAACTTGAGCCACTTAGGGAGGTTTACGGTGCATGACTAGTGTCCTAGTGACGCTAACAATCAGTTATGGATAACTTCCAATGACAGGTTATAATCGTTCAAAGTGACGCAGACATATTAACTGTTAATGACCTTCCAAATCCTTTAAATTCCCATCAATCTCCATTTAGTTATTCTTACTCTCATGAATTTTCTTCAATCGTAATTTCACTACATCTCTACTCTCTACTTTTTGTGTACTTTTCCGAAGTGTGATTACGTGAACTGATCCGCCTTGGTGAAAGGTTTTAGGATCAAAAAGCAGTTCAGCTGCATAAACTTCTAAGTGATTTTAACCACAAGTAAATAGAATTTTTTAATTCAATTTTAGCTTTCCTCGTTCATTGATAAAACCTAAGTATTCGACCTCTGGTGACATGCTGACTCCTAGTAAGGACGCTTCAACGATGTCTGACGATTAACTTGCAGTTATTTGGTAAATAGCAACTATCAGTGGAATCCCGGATGTGCATTTCGTCCCATCCGGGACTCATCTTCTGGATGCATCTGCAATTCTCAGTGATTGATAATGTTCTCACTGAATGAATAATGCTTTGGTGTTTGACACTGTGAGCAGTGGGTTCGAACCCCGGTGGAAACACCATCATTCAGTGAAGAATGCAGGTGCATCCAATTGAGGAGCAGTTCCGAATAGGATGAAACGAGCAACCTTGATTCCACTGCTAATCAATATCCTCCAAATAAGTTCAAGAGTATATATAGCTTAAAATACATTGGAAAGTAAGTGGTAGTAAACAAATACTTCATTAGCTTGAAAATCCCCATTGAGTCATATGAAGAAAAGAAAACGTTCAGCGAAGAGCCTCTTTTGGCGAATTCATTCACATAGCTGTACAATCGCATATATATATAATTATTTGTGTATGTGTGTACATCAGGTTTGTCAAGTCTAGATAACTGATCAGGTAATACAAGGATGATCTAGAAACAAAGTTAATCAGACAGCAACTAAAGAAAGATCGAATTAGTAAGTTAGATGACGTATTATAGTTGACACATTGGTGAGGCCAGCAGTGGTAGCTTATCTTTCACGTTCGCATGAATAATAGTTTTTGTGGAGAAAGTTAGTCGTAGTTCAGCTGTGAAGAAGGTCTCCTTGAGTGAGCGCGACAGTCGATTTTTTAGTGTTTCCGCAGATATATCTCCATTGGCCTGATCAATGTGTCAATTATATTATGTCATCTAGCTTACTAACTCAGTCTTACTTTAGTTGCTGTCTGATTAACTTTGTTTCTATATTAGATCATTCTTTTATTACCTGATCAGTTATCTAGACTTGACAAACCTGATGTGCACACACACACACAAATAATTATATATAAATGCGATTGTACAGCTATGTGAATGAATTCGCCGAAAAGAGTCTCTCCGCTGAACATTTTCTCTTTTTCAAATACTTCATCGCACTTTATATTTTCATCCAATTCATCAGATAAAATTCTATGACCTATTTCGCACAAATTCTATTAATGCGTTAGAATAGCAATTTAATGCGTCATTATGAAAACAATTCCCCAAAATAAGGAAATATTATCATCATAGAATAGGTAGGAATTTGCTCGTTTGATGGTAGCATTTGCCGATTTACGCCATCTCTGTCCTAGACGTAATATTCGGCTATTCATCAAAGAACGTGTGTACTGCTCGACAGTTTGCTCCGTCCTCATCCTTTATGGCTATGACACACGGCCATTGACAGCGGAAGACATAAAAAAGATTGCTGTCTTTTATCATAGATGTCTGGGTTCTATTTGCCATGTTAGGTGGTATAATCTGGTGAATAACATTGAGGTTAGATTTAGTGCTAGGTAAGGAGTGAAAGTCAATCGATGGGATTGTGAGGCTTCCTCAATGAGTAATTCTAGCTGATGTAGGAGGAGGCTGAAAAAGAGTTAGTATTAATCAAAGCGAAAAGCGGAATCACTCCACGATATCTCTGACAGTTGTTCTAAGTCACTTAAGGAGGTTTAGGCTATCTAGTTGGGGTCTTCGGAGTTGTAAGAATCAATGACTGGGGAAAATTAACGAGATCACTCAAAATTGTTCTGAATGGTGCGAATGCATTCACTCTTTGCATTTTCTCCTTATCCAAAATACCGTCCTGTTTCTCCCTCGAACTGCTTCTTATTACTGTTCTTTCGAATATCTCTTTTCCTTTCTTTTGCGCGCTTTATTTAGTGTGGCCATATGAACTGCTGCTCATCTGTGTAAAGTTCTATGTTGAATCCAGTCAGTTATCCAATCAATGTTCGATAACGACTAGCAGTTTAATTCATGTGGCACATTCCGTTATTTTTATAAGTCATCAGCTAGATATTCCGTTGACAGTTACCATCAGTCAAATAACATCAAAGCGTAACACACTTTGAAAAGTAGTGACAGGCAGTTAAAGATAGATGTGGATGAACGGATAATAAATGAACTTAATGCGTCATTTACCATGCGCTCTTATACATACAAAGCATACTTATATTAACAGTTACAAATATCCAGATTATAGGTGTTGAAATTATCCTGGAATAATGTAAGCTCTGAGGCTTACTGAATCAGTGCAAAAGTTAGTGTTTTGTTTAGGTAGAAGCTGTACCTAACAGATGATAACATGAAAAACTCTTTGCCCATCTTCTCAACATTCTCAAATTAATTTTCAAGTATTTGTTTTGTCGGGATTTTGTTTGATTGGTTGAAGGATTTCACCATGAGCTGACATCAGTTAGAGAAACATTGGAAAACCTGGGAGTACTGAACAGTTGTTTCGTCAATCTAGTTTGAAACTCTTCAGCAGTGAGCACCCACCAGGGTTTGGATCCTCGTTTTGTGACCGGAAAGTCTTGGATTCATAATAACAGTAACAATAGAATGGCTTGAACTTTGTTAAATAGCTTGTAAGCCATATTTTTAGATCATATCCATTAAATAGCGATTAATATTGATAGAATACAAATGGACATCACATGTGTTTCATGTACGTACACAGATATCATTTGTATAGCAATAAATAAGGGTGAAGGTGTGATAGAAAAGGAAGGTAGGGTTGCTGTTTATACAATGGATTCTTATCTATGTAAACATATATATGTATATCCTGAGTATTCTGACTATGTTAAGGAGTATGAATACTGGCACTATCACTTATAAACAATCAGTATATGTATTCATTTGTTAGGACGATGATGACAAAAGGTCTTTTACAATTTCAGTCCCACCATAACAGTATACATGATTATATACTGATATGTTTATTTATTATGATGTTTCCCATGTTTACGAAGCATCTGACACATACACACACACACACCCACACCAAAATGACACTTATTTAATGTTTGGAAAAATTAGCTGTGAGATAGATCGTTTTATTTACTTACTTAGATAACGAAAACAAAATTAGTTACTTTGATGGGATACTGGTTAGTAACTTTTATGATATGTCTTGACCTCTATTTCGTGCAGACTGAATTCCATCAGTCAGCTTAGCAATGTGGCCACCATTTTAGGTAGCTCACCATCATGGTGCATATTGATTTGATGTAAGTTACTAACAGGTGTCCAGTCAAAAGTATCCAATACAGTTCTACAGGAGGGCAGTCGAGAGCCCGAATAGCTCAGTGGTGGTTACGTCTCTGACTGCAACAGTAGATGACGCCGGTTCGAATCTCAGAAGGGACATGAGTACCTTGCTGACTTGTGAGTGCAAGCTAGCCCGATACCTAGGTCGAAGGCTTTCTGCCGATAACCTCCAACCATACAATATCACGAAATTAGTTTTACAGAAAACTAAAAGTCAGTTTACATATGCATGAGAATTGACTCCAGATATGTGGATGAAGTTGACTGAAATTCCTTTTTTGTTGAGTTTTCTTCTATTCTTCTGTCACCAGGATTGTTTACAGGTTCTGTGTAGTTACCGCTTCATGAATATTAGGACTTGTAAGCCAAATGTTGTGAATGAACAGTTTGGAATTTATTCTATTTGTTATTTAATGTGATGAAAATAGTGTTAGGCAACAATTAACTAACCTTTTTTCATCTAGTAAATAAACAGTTTCCTCCATCCATCCTTATATACCTTGAAGTTTTACTTTTACTATTTCTATTATAATTATGGTCCTGTTGCTCCTTTGTTTTACTCTCATAATTGCAAACACCAACTTATCATTATGACTGTCGTAATCTTTGTTTTTTCCCTCACCATATCATGTAAAGAGAACATTATATTCAATATTTTTAAACATGTTAGGATTTCTATACTGCATCAACAATACTGTGCGTTCCGTTTTGTTTTTGATGTACACGTTGACTTTAATTATTTTGACCTAAAATGTTTAGTACTAATAAAGAACATTAAAGTAAAAATGAAACTGAAAAAATAAACGAACAAACTTCGCATAAAGGAATTCAAATATTGAAACAAAGAGAGAAAATAAGGAGTGAAGTGATTAAAATTCTGTGTAAGATGTGAGATAAGAAGGCTGAAATATTTATGTCACATAGATAACGTTGTTTCACTAGGTTTTAAATATATTATAAAGTTAACAGAAGTTCTGCTTTAATTTTAATAATGAATGTATTGGTGAATAGTGCATAACAAACTCAGTTTATTGGTTGAGAGCTTAAGTAAAATTTTGTTTTGTCCAAGCTGACTATTTGTTCTTTTCTCTCTCTATTTAGAGAGTTAGTTATAAAATTTCGCGCGCTTCTGTCTCCTAGATACAAATTTCAAACAAGCAATGAAACTGTGAAGGTAAAATTTGTAAATAAACAGTACGACTATGTGGTCATTAGCTCCGTTGCTTGATATTATAAACAGTAATCAAGAAAGAAAGCATAAATGTATGACACCATATACTTCTGATAGATTGAGATGGTTAGGGTTATTTGAATACCACTCACACAAAGCAGTGGTTCTTGTCAGCCGGTTCACAACATGTGATCTGAATAATTTCGGTTACCAAAGGAAACTGTGATAGTAAAATATCACCTTGAACTGTGTAAATCACAAATCGGCAATAAGATTTATGGTATTACCAGTTCGTCGAATTATCTCGCCAAAAGACGGGTGGTTTGAACTGATTTGACGATCTGAGGTGAGTCAAAACCGTGTACACCACTGATTGGCTCGGTCCCATTCTAACGGAATGGCTATCCGGTGTTTAGATCACTTCGACCTGGTCGGCAAGCACCACTGGATGATCTGAGTGTCGTAAAATGTCTTGTCTCAAAAGATTAGTAATATGTTGCGTAATGCATTTGTACATGATATGGCTGAAATATCACTGACAACAGGTTGTATTCAGTTTAACTAAAGCTAAATAAATTTAGTCTTTCAGTTACTATGAAAAACTGGACTAATCAATTTGGCTTGTTCTAATTAAATGCGGAAGATCTACAATGTTTGCGTGGTCGTCAAATGGAGAAACATAAATTCAACGATGGATCCACAAGCAATGTCTGCATTTTGCGTCTATTATTTGACTAACTGTGAATTATCGTTATTTTACGAAATTTATTTATGCAGTTGCATGTTTCACTGTATAAGGTGTCACTAACCGACATTGGTCACAGAATCACTGGATATTATGGAGCTCTGAAGGGCTTTCTGCTCCTAATCTAGGGCTCTTCAGGTGAATGAACCGTAACCCTATTACAGACTAAACTCAGGGACTTAAGTTTAACAGGCGACGTCGCTACTGGGACGGAGCCCATAGGACTGTCTGTTCTAATTAATACCGATTCGCAATGTTTAGCTCGATCGGTAGCCAGTGTCTCAGTGAAGTCAGTTTGTGACCAAACCTGAAATCAGTCAAAACCCTGTAAATAAACACATGAAAATTAATTTTGTGCTCACTAGTTACTGACTGTAGGGTGAAGACTCACTGGAAAGTCATAATCAGAAGCGCCCACAAAGTTTGCTCTGAGAACAGGCACTCACTAGTAACGCTGACTGGTGGTTGTGCGATGTATGACAGAAATTCCAGTTGATGAGTCATTAGATCCCACCTCAATGTCTTAATGGTTAACGAGCTTGGTCACCTGTGTTTGATCTCTACCAGGATCATGCCTGCTTACTGCTGAATTGTCCTCAACTAGGATGAAACACCAGTCCAGTGCACTCTGAATTTCAAAGACTCTCTACCTTACAGCAATCAGTGATCAGACTTGGAACAAATCACATATCTACAAACTAAACCTTGAAAGTTTAGATTAAAGTTAAATCAATTTCCCAGCTGCCAGTTATTGCAAGATCGAAAATTATTCTAAATGCATCCTGTTCTGAAATACATCATCACATATCATTTCCATACTGTTTATATGTTATTTCATCCATCCAACTATTCAGGTATGCTTTCAAATCACGCTAAAACACATGTATCAAATGTTTATCCCGTTTAACATTCAATAGGATTAACCACAATTTCACGCTGACCTTATTTTAACGTTGCGTTCAGTTTTGTCGTAAACATTCGCTGAAATTATTTTGATGACCTAAAATGCTCAGTGCTATTAGACACTGAAGTTACTGAAAAACACATAGGCCAATGAAATTCCGATATTCACACGATGAGAAAATATGGATTAAGGGGGTTAAAATTCCAGCGTAAGAGTTGAATCAGGAAGACTGGAACATTTATGTCACATGGATAACGTTTTATCACGAGGTGTTAAATATGTTTCAAAAACTAAGATAAAATTAAGCTTTTGCGATCCACAGAATGCGGACATGTGGGGCACTTTGAAGTGACCAATCTCCAAGATCAGTGATTTTTAAACAATGATGAAGTTTATATACAAGGTAACGAATTAGAATGATGATAAAAAGATTAAAGAGGATATTTTCCCTATGAATTAAGAATAGCACTATATTACAATGACAGGTATCGTTTTTTAAGTGAGACCAACTTCTGTACATGCATTCATCGAAGTCATTGGAGATGAGTTCTTTACGTGAAGTATTTGTCCCTCATATCCTATTCGTCAGTCTTCGCCAGAGGCCGTTGATTGAATTACGATAGGTTCCAATGAGATTGTCGACACTGTTCACTAGAAAAATCTGGATAATCAAAATAAAACACCTTAACCGTAATCCCAACACCAAACCTAACCCTAACCCTTACCCTAAACGTAATCCTTACCATACACTCCAATCGTAACCTAAGCAAGCTATCAACACATCGTCGAAACACTAATTAAAAACGAGATTGGGAGGAAATTTGCACCTTACTTCATGAACAACATTCATAGTAGCGTCATTATAATGGTAGGTCTTTTTGTCCAATGAACAGTATGCGTTTATGATCATTGCTACGTTCACACTCCTATATCGCTATACTTGACCTTGCCCTGGGGGTGTAAATAAAAGTTTTATTTCTTCGGAGTTGAGAATTTGTTATTTTTTTCTATTTGAGGGGTAAATCATGAAATTTCGAAATATTTCATTTCCTAAAAACAAATTCAAAAGAAGCGGTAAACATGAAAAGATAAGATTTATTCATAAACAGCATAACTATATGTTCACTAGCTTCATTACTGAGTTATGTGGTTTCACGTCTCAGAATAAAGAATAGTTCGGAATTCTAAATTTATGTTGAGGCAGAAAGAAATAGATTAAAGTATGCGAAGATTTCTTATTAAGGCTAAAATCACGTTAATTCGCGATTTTAGCACAGTCACCAGCCAAAATCATCAGCGGTTATTCGTCTGCACACCCAACCTTGTGGCTCCCACTGGTCACGACTTCTCACCAGAAGTGCAGGCAACTTGTCCTCTAGGTAATCACTAACCTGCATAAGATTAATTTTCAGGAGTTAGTTGGTAGGGATTTGCCATGTTTTTGAAGTCTGTTCTCGGAGAGTTGCCGGGAGTACTGCATGGGTGTTTCTTTTTAGACCAGGACACATAGACAGTGTGTACCCATGAGCCCTCCAGGAATCTAACCCACTGCCTTCATGTTAAAAGGCGAGCTCACTGACCATTCATCCACTTGAGTAGGAACCCAATTGCCTATCATTTTTAAACTCTGTCAATTTGAGATTTTAGCGTGACTGCCAGCCAATCAAAGCTCTACAAATTAAATCTTTTAAGGGTATGTTATTTAGTGACAGTGATAAGCCGTTCGTTTCTGACAGTTTGCAAGTGAAACTAACTAGATCGGTTTAAGAAATCAGTATAATAGTGATAATATTGAATTCGTAGATGAGTTTCGGTGAAATTATGCATATCATTGATACCAGGTTGTTTTGAGTCGCATCAAAAAATAATATATTTTGCCTTTCAACTTCCATGAAAACACCGCACTATAAGTAGTGAATTCTGCTTATTACAATCATTGCCCGAAGATCTACAATGTTTGTTAAATCCTAACTTGGATGCACTTATTTCTGAGCATTATCCTTATGAATTACCATAGTGTTACAAAATTTGTTCACGCAGCTGTATAGCTCAGTGTAGATTGTGTTAGGAATCGACATGAGTCCCAGGATCATTGAATATTATGTAACATTGAAGAGCTTCTTCGTTTTAATTTGGAACTGTTTGAGATCAGAAAGAGCTATCCTAACCAGAATCAAACTCAGACCATTCATTACACAAAGAGAGCCCGTTGACGATTTTGCCACCTGGTTGGGTGTTAATGGTCCGTGAATTTCAACTTTTATCGATTAGCGATTTAGTGTGATGGTCACTCTATGCCACTGATGAGCATCTTGTTCACTTCTGACATTCCGGAACACCACCGTTTGAAACTTCTCATCAAAACTAAGTCTAATAAATCCTGTGGCCGCTAATCAGCGGAAAATTCATATTTGTAGGCAGTCGATAGGAGATAGGACTCATAAGTCGTTAGATTCCAGTCCAAGCACTGTAAAATTACTCATGTAAGATTTATTTACCATATTGCTATTTATTTAGCGATTCTAACATAACTTTGTAATAATTATTCTCTCTTATCATAGAGTGTACAACATTATCCTAACATTTACATATCATCTCTTGGCCTAATCTCTTATTATTTGTCTATGTTACAGTTTCCTTTCTAGTTTTGGTGCTTCTCTTTGTCGTTGCGTGGTGATGGTAGTGATGCGCTATTTTAGAAGTGCAGTTGTGTGTGAGTGAGTTAAAGTGAACTTGACATTGGACTGTGTGCGGGAACCATGGATGTGTGATGGTTGCATTATTCGGAATACTCCACATGTTTCTCAGGTACTTCTTACAGTTGAATTCCCGTTTATTAATTTTGTCCTACAGTAATTCTTCTGTACTGGAAACTCCTCTGAAATTAAAGCTTCTCATCGGAAAGGTTGAGGTAATTTTCATCCTCATAGGTGATAATGCAAATAACTGTCATTTTGAATAAAGCAAGCACACTTCAGGTATTACGTAACCAGATGAAAGAGAGGGTGAAAATATCCATTTACCAGGCAGGGCAAGGAAAGAATGATAACCGCTTCTTTTTGGTTGCATAAATCAGGTTTCAGAAGATTGATGGAGGTTGCTTTGGCAAACTTAAGGAGAATTGCACTCTTTCGCTTATCGATAACTTTTGACAATCTCGCGACATCCACCTCATGACCAGTGTTAAATAGATGCCCGTTTATCGTACTGTTTAAAGCATTTATTCCCTTTAGACATAGGCTTTTTGATACATGTTCCGAAAATCGAAGGTGTGCCCTTTTCTCTGTTCTTCCAGTGCAACTGCTCCCGCAGATACACGTAAATTTGTTTATACAGTTTGAGTTAGGAGAAAAATATCTACCGATTTTTGACTGCATCAAATAGCAGGTTGTTCGATAAATAGGAACGAGCTTAGCTGCAGGATAGGCTGTGGCTAGTGACTTCCAAAATCTTCTGTTGTCAGTTGCTGTAATATTTTTACCTTTAAAATCAAGTTGAATGTAGACGGGCTTTTCTTATTCAGCGATGCACATACCTATATTTGAGTTCACTATGGAACATGAAAATGATGGGAAGTTTTATCTTCTCGTCACTGACATGCAACTCCTAGAAGATGGTGGTCCCCAGAAGTCAGTTTACCGAAAGCCTACATAGAAAGGATAATGCATACATTTTAATAGTTCCTGTCCAAATAGCTATAGACGAACACTAGTCAAGACTCTGCACATTACAGCTAGGAGATTGTGCTCTGTAGAGTAATGGGAGGAAGAATTTATGTTTCTCGAAAAGATGTTGAAAAGCGAGGGTTACCCTCAAAGGTTCATTAACAAGGATTTCATGTTCACGTGGGCTAATTCAAATTTTACCGTGGATTTAAATGAATTTTTATTATTGTTTTGCACACATTCAACAGTATGTTAAGTCATTATAGGGTCCTTATTATCTTGCAGAGTGAAAATCTGTGTATGCTACGGTTTCTATTATTTTGGTACACTCAAACATTCACTATGATTTGTTTTGTCACTACTTTTATCATGATGATATTTACCTGTACTTCTAGTCCTATTTTAGATTCACCTACAACATAACGGGTGACGGTTTATCCGACGAAAATCTGATCCATCCACTCCTTTGTCAAATTGCAAGAGACACTTTGGAGAGGAGAGATTTCATTCTTTGTTTAATAAAATTTATCGTTTTAAATTATTTGGTTTACTGAACTCCTGAGGAAACAGCCAGAAAATGCTAATCAGTTTGTGGTCATTGAAGAATAATTATAAGACAAGGCTCTTATATTTAGATTTTTAAAAGATGGCAGTATAACATCTACCAATCAACCTATTTGAAATCACAGAGTGTGAGGGAAAATTGCTTGGACAGTTCCCCATGAACAATCTATCCACAATATTGTTAATTAATTAGACATTCCCATTCACTCTGTAATTATAAACCTTTTTTGTTTCCTGTCTTTATGTCATTGTTCTGACATTTGCATATCATAAATTGACTTGATGCCTATTATTTGTCTTTGTTCCTGTCTGATTTCTAATGTGAAGGTTATTTCAACCCTGGACTTTCTAATGAGATTGTTGGTGTGTGATATTAGTGGACAGAATTTCGATCCCAACTTGCTTGTGTTTCTCATGGAAGTTTCCAACAATTATACAATACAACGTAAGGATCGATTCTCTGGGTTAAGACCATGATACAGAGGTCAGATATCTCTCTCTTGGTTTCCTCAGTAGGGCAGTGAGACAAAATCAGTCAAGTCGAAAGTTCCTCTGCATTATACTCTCCGGAATGGTAATAAAAACTCATGGAAACTAACATTTCTATTGATTCAGTAAAGAATGAAAGAGAAAGTCATTCATAAGCAGTGAAGCGTTTTATTATTGCTACTTCCGGGAAAAATAAACGAATGATTTATTTAAATAAAATACAATTATACAATACGAAAAAGATAATTCACTTAATATTTAGTTTGTGGCCATTATACATTTAATCCAAGGCACAATCCTCGTTGCAAACTTGTCTGCGTAGGCGGGGCGGAATTTCGTCCATTTTATGAATCGGTTTCACAATCAGTTATGTGTAAAATGTCAGATAAATACTTAAATCTCAGTTTACTCAAATGTCTATGACAGATGAAACTAACTAACCGAGAGACAAAATGATATCGTTTACCGATGCGGTCAGAAGAAACCAACGTAATTGGTATCAGTTAGAGGATTTCATCATGAGCTGACATCGGTTAGGGCACCATTGAAAAAACTGCAGGGAGTACTGGACAGCTGTTTTGCCAGTCCAGTTTGGGACTCTTCATCAGTGCTCACCCACCGCAACGGTTCGAACCCAGGACCTTCTAGTTACAAGGCGATTCAATGACCAGTGTATGAATTCTAACTTCTGCCAATTCACGACACAGCACAATCGCTAGCCAATGTCTTCGGTGAGTATTTATCCACATACCCGACCTGCTCCAATCCATTACTTCTAGGGATTTCCAGTCGTTCTCTAACCAATGTCAGGTCATGATGAAATCCTGTAACCAATCGATCAAATCCCTGCAAACCAATACTTGAATATTAATTGCTATCACTTGATAATCAATCTGTAAGTGGCGTCGGAACCAGTATTCCAAAGATGTGGTTCAAAGATATGGCGTTTCAAGTTGAATAAGTTTATTAGGTGAACATATGTTGACATTATGAAACTGAATTATTTTTGTGTGACTTGACAAGTAAAAATGGAGGCTATAACACTGAACTTGAATCTAGTCTGTATTGACCCTGACTGGAATACCTGCTTGTACTGAACAGCTATTTCGTCCTAGTTTGAGAAACCCATAACTGCCAGGGTTCAAACTCAGAACCTTCCGATTACAAGGCACGGTCGTAGGCCATTCACCCACCGGGAACATTCACTGGTTCAAGAATTCCAGCTTCTGCTAATTCGCGATATATGTAGCCCAGCTGCCAGCAAATATTTTAGGTAGCTGAGTAACTGATCTCTTTCCAGACTTTGTCGACCTCAGAGTTTGTGATGTCCCACTTAAACTCCAAGTAACTTCCTGTTTCGATCCAGTTGCTAGTGTGTTATATGTCACACTTTGTAGCAACGAATTTTTGCAATTTAAATATTCCTATTGTGATATTTATAGAACACTATTCAAGCAAATACACGTTTTCGGTAATTTTACATCAAACGACATAATAGAATTTCAATCTTAGGCATTTTTAAACCATTGTGGTTAATAGAATTAAAGTACAAGCATGTGAGTTGGTGGATAATAATCAGGGTTATCAGAATAATAATAATAATAACAACAACAAGGGCAGATTCATGCAAGTGTTTGTACAATCTAGGTAGTCAATCTTTGTGAATTTGTACGTAGAATGTTTTAATTCATGAATAATCCCCATCCGGGCATTAATGAAAACAAAACATGCAGTTCAGCGAAGAGTCTCTTTTCGGTGAACTGATTTTCTTAGCTGTACAATCGCAAATATATATGTGTTATTTTGTATGCATGCGTACATTAAATTTTTCGAACAAAAATGCAATTGGTTATGATTATTTTAACTAAACAGGTGAAAAGTAGTTGGTTTTGGATAGAGTTACGTAATGCGAAAACGGTCGAGAAAACTGGGTATTAATAAAACTAGTGTGGTAACAAAGGTGATGAGTTGTTGCAATCAGTTTTTAAAAAGGAGTTACGTAATAATGTGAATAGTTTGATGATTGAGTTGTACACAGTCACGATGTACATAGGAACAAAGTAGATAATAAGAAATTACATGACAGTTATAGATGAATACAAGGATTATAAGCAATTAAATAAACAGGCAAACAAACAAAATTAAGTCATCAAAATCAACAAAGTTGTTCCAATGACAATAGAAGTTGTTTAGTAATTCTTTTTTGTATGCATAGTTCCGATTTTTCTATGTGAATGGCCAGAACGTCAGTGATACAAAGAAGACAAAAGCGTATTGCCTTTGGTAGATTATTCTTGACTCTGAAGATTAATCTGAAGGAGGCTTTTGTTGAGATGGAATGATCAGTGTTAACCAGTTGTTCACTTATCGCACTCCTCGTTGTACCACCATTGCCTTTTCTGGGTGGTGTTACTGAGCCCTCTTTGAGAGGATGCACGTCGAACGACCGATGTACCCGGCTCCACAGCAGCAGCTGAACTGATATATGCGCACTGAAATAGTAGTCAGATGAGGGATCTTGTCCTTAAGGCATCTGCAGGTCAGTGGGCAACTGGAGAACACTCTTCCTAGCGTTGCTGCAAAGAATGTTCTTCTCAGAGATAATGGAATGCTTCTCTTGAAAATATCGCTTGCTTTTTGTCAATGAATCTTGGACAGTATTCATTTTGGACGAAGATTTCTCATAAAAGATCTAATTATGTTTCTAGAACGTTGGGACTACAGATGCGTCGGATGTGGGTGGCAAGGGATTTAAATAAATTCCACTTTTGTTGAGTTGGTACCCAGATACAGAATCTTGTTAGTCGACCATTCCAAGTAGCTTTTCCATGGATCGATCTTCTTAAGTTCCCGCAAATTCTTCTTGTTAGTTCCACATCAAGAAAGGGGATTTTTGATTCGTTTCCCATTTAAAGAGTGAATTTTATTGCTGGATGGCAACAGTTAAATTTCTGCAGCAGTAGATTAGGGTCACAAATAATGAATATGTCATCTACGTATTTTTTATACAGCGGTAAATTGTCAATTCTCGGCTTTCTTGAACCTTTCTTGAGGCTTGTCATCATGCACTCTGATAGTAGTAGACCTAACGGAGACCCCATTGCAATGCCATCTTTTTATCTAGAGATGAAGTAGTAGAAATCGAACTGTACGTTCAGAGTGCATTTCAGTAATAATCCCTTCTCCATTATTGAGATGGTCCTCATCTATATATTTACATGAATGGGACATTGGTGAAAAGTGACTCAATGTCGAAGGATAGCACAGTTTTGTTAGATACATTCAAGTCTTGTATGCAGCTGATGAAATCGAAAGTGTCATGGAGAGAGTGCATGCATAATTATTTCCTTACAGGTTCCAGAATATCTGCTAGTCATTTTGCAATAGAGGGGTAAGGGGAACCTGACTTATCCAGAATTGGACGACGTAGAAGGCCAACCTTATGTACCTTTGGTAGACCATAAAGTCTTGGTATTATTGAACCTCTTTGCCGGATCTGGTCATAGATATCGCCACTGATTAGTTGACTGGCCTTCCTTCTCTTCAAGACGTTTGTGAGCTGCTAAGAAAATGAATTCACCCAAAAGAGATTCTTTGCTGAACTACTTGTTTTCTTTTCATTACGTAGAATGTGTAAACCATTGTCTGATAGTGATTAAATAACAGAGTGTTTGGTCTTATAATAAGTTGTGAAACTAAAAGGAGAATACGCAATTACAGCACAGCATAAGATTGATAAAAAAGATAATGTTTACAGTTCTATAGTGTCACCAGGGCAGATAATCGATTCTAAGTTAGGGGGATTGAAGCCTGTAGGAGGGAGAGAGACTGGAGAAGATTTCTCTGAACACAAAGGCTGGGCTGAAATATTTTCACAGAGTCTGCCTCAACTATGCTTAGAAGTTGTAGGCGTACAAACCTAGAGGGTTAGGGTGGGAGCTCGGGTAGAATGATGAAGGCTCCCTATTTACAAGGTGTACCGATATAGAACCACTGCTTAATTCTATGTTTCCCTTTTCTAGCCATAATGGACAATGCTGAACAAGGCGACAGTGGGCTTAGTAAGTCGTCCTACCTACATAACTGTCTCCACAAGAGCAGTTAAATTTATAAATTCCCACTGAAGTGGTCAAAACAAAGTGATATCGTTTTGTTTACCATTCATTGTGAACATACAAAAACTTTTAGAATAATGAGCGTTTTAGCTATTCAAGTGTTGTTTTGTAGGGATTTGATTGGTTACAGGATTTCATCATGAGCTGACATTAGTTAGAGAACCATTGAAAAACCTGGAAGTACTGAACAGTTGTTTTGTCCTAGTTTTTTTTTGTGAAGCCTGACGGGTAATCACAGCAAATGCCTGTTTGCCTAAAGTGTTTTCTACAAACTTTTATAAACTTTATTGTAAAATCTGTTTTTCTCATAATCTCACAAAGGTCTATCAAAATAATTCAGCCTACTAAACGTGAATTAATTCAAGTGAAAAGTGAACACAGTTAGGTGTTTCCTAAACATAGTAATAGATTTAAACAAATCTTTCACAAAACAAAATTACTGATAATTTTTAAGAGACTCATTAGTGATCAAAGAACATAAAGAATTTACAAAAGTCTTTTGTCATTCCTCTTTATTGAATTCGTCATTAGGTACTATTGGTTCACTAGTAGTACTTCTGTGTTCATATCACGCCATCCTTATCACTATATCATTGTTTTTATTAACAGTCAGCCTTGAACTAACCTACTTATATCTAGCATAGCTCATTTGTCGGTTTATTTGTCTGTAGTATTCACATTATCTCTGTCACAACACTGACTACACTTATGACGTGGAACCCACACTTTTGTGGATTATGCGTGGGCGACTACATCACTGAATCATTTAAAATCACTTTATTTGATGTTCTTATTGACTGTAAAATTTCATGAGAACTTTAAAGATGATTGAAAGCCACTGACCATAACTGAAAAAATCATTTTGAAACCTTCTAATAATAGTATTGATATTTATCTAGACATTCCAACGAACTTTGTCACTATTGTTCATTCTTCTACTAGACTGTATATCATTGTTCTGATATCTGCATGTCATATATCGACATGATCTTTTTAATCTATCTTTGTCCCTGTTTAATCTAAAGTTTTAATGTCTGCCTTTCAGGTTGTGTGATGATGATATTGAGAATGGGTCCTCTGAGACTTTGTTTGAGTGAGTGAAAGTGATTCTCTTCTTGGAATGTCCGCTGAAAGATTTGGGGTTGAATTTTGAACCTCCTTGTTGGGAATACTCCACTTGATACTTTGATACGATTAACAGTTGATATTCGGTTCAGTGAGTTTGTTCTACAGTACTTGCTTTATACAAAAATCTTGTCTGACCTGTATAGCTTTCCCACGGCACTGTTGAGGTAATTTTGAATGTTTGACGCTATTATTGTTGAATAGAACCAGAGATCTATCCAAGAATAACCATCTTTTTGTTGTCTTTGGAGTGTTTTGTGAGTGTGTGTCTCACAGAAGTTTGTGTCAGTTGTACAATAGGACTAATATTACGATTCCCCGAGTTTACACGACTGCAGCCAGTAGTTTTTGGTGATAACACTGACAATCAGTCCCTCTTGTCCTTGTTCAACAAAACACCTTGTGGTATAGTTCTTATATAGCTTTGCTGGCTGTCGTACGCCAAACGTAATAGATTTCCAACTGCAAAGCTTGAAGAAGAAGCTTTTGAGGATAAATGTTCACTCTGATAATGCTTTTTATGTATACTATTTCCGATAATATTTCATCAGATTATACAGTTATTTATCCAAAATAGTTAAGGAATGATTATTACTGACAGTACTGGTGTACTTTGAATAATATCGAATCATCGATGTCAAAACTGCAAGTGATATATGAGAATAGATTGTGCGTCGATGGCACAGTGTTTAAGCTCTCGCCGACCATGTACATGGGCCTGGGTTCGATCCCCGCCAGACGCACATCTGATAACAATAGTCGGCCTGCAAGATTTGGGCTACCGATATCACATGATGAAAATTCCATACTTGTACCAATAATATGGTGTGGAACCAAGCTATAATCAGAAAAAAATAATAGATTTTAGCTGAAAACATGTAAATGCAGTAATATGCATAAATGTACTACTAAGATGAACATCAAAAATCAGTGATAATTGACCATGAATCTTCGAATAAAAAGCTACTTTTTATGCAGTTACCGCTGAAAGTTAACATACCAAACGAAATAATAACCACGAAGCTAAGCAAATAAATTCAAAGAACCTTTAATGTCGGTAAGTTACGGCTTATATTTTTCAGTCGCCCGGCTGACATTTTGAAACTGGAAGGCAAAGAAAGAAAGGTTAGACACCACTTCATGAATCTTTTAATTCAAATGCTCCTTTGAAGCCACTTATTTCTTCCGCTGCCGTAGGAACATAATTTTTTATGCTAGAGAGCACTTAACATACTTGTTTCAAACGGATCATAAGGTCAGAATACAAGAATCCTTTCTTCGTTGTCTATCGAGTACTGTGAATGACCTGCTTGTAACCACTAGGTAGGAAATACTCCAAGCAGCAGAAACCATAGTAGTCCGCTCAAAAACTATAAAAACGTCGTGTTCAAAATGAAACAAGTCTAGTCACTATCGCTACTCTGGCCTGCTGTCGAATCCATAAACTTATTACCACGGTACTACGTCATGCCTGTTACCCATGATTTGCCATCCTGTATGTAAACTTATTTATTATCACACGTGTACAAACGAACCCTGTCTTTCCCCATACTACGCTTGGTTGCTCACATACTGACGTCATCAATCATTAACATAACGTTGATAATCGGTTGGAATAATATTTATTGTGAACATTAATCATCTTCATTCATTATTATATACTTCTCGTTGTTATTCATGATCCTTTACTTTGGAAGTCTGATGTTCACCTTATCGTTATTTTTATGCATATTATCCCATACGCATGTTCTTCACTGTGATCGATTACCAATCTCGGAATTTTGAATGTAGTGGTTCGACGTTATTTAAAACGCATGAAGGTTTTTCAATAACAATTACTTTTAAGCTGTTATATATTTGCAACTGTAGAGCTTGACGAAGTTGTTTAGTAAACAGTCTTTTGAAATATGTAGTGACCATTTTTAGTATAATGGTAAATTATGTGGCAAATAATCCCTTCATTTATCCAACAGAAGGTCGGCATTTCATCATGACTAACATCAGTTTGAGAACCCTTGGAAAACCAAATAGGAGTACTGGACAGCTGTTTCATCCTGGTTCGGAACTCTTCGGAAGTACGTTCCCCACATCACGGCGTTCAAACCCAGGACCTTATAGTTAAAAGGCTAACGAGCTAGCTCAAAGACCATATAAGCCACTGGGACCCGATCCAATGGCCAGTCCATGAATTTTAACTTCCGCAAATCATGACATAGCGCGACCACATTGCAGTGTCTTCTTCAATGAGTTACTGCCTCACCCTCAACCTGCTTTACCCTAATGGTCACAGCTTCTCACTGGAACTCCAGGTCATTGCCTGAATAGGTCCAGTCGCTAGTGATGATGAAATCCTCCAACCTATCGAACTAAATCTTCACAAAAACCAGTACTTGAAAATTCATCTGATGCGCACTAGCGACTGGACCTATTCAGGCAATGACCTGGAGTTCCAGTGGGAAGCTGTGACCATTAGGGTAAAGCAGGTTGAGGGTGAGGCAGTAACTCATTGAAGAAGACACTGCAATGTGGTCGCGCTGTCATGATTTGCGGAAGTTAAAATTCATGGACTGGCCATTGGATCGGGTCCCAGTGGCTTATATGGTCTTCGAGCTAGCTCGTTAGCCTTGTAACTATAAGGTCCTGGGTTTGAACGCCGTGATGTGGGGACGTACTTCCGAAGAGTTCCGAACTAGGATGAAACAGCTGTCCAGTACTCCCATTTGGTATTCCAAGGGTTCTCAAACTGATGTTAGTCATAATGAAATCCTCCAACCAATCAATCTAAATCCCTATAAAAACCAATACTTGAGAAGGTTGGCATATTTTTCTTATAGTTTATTTACATACAGAGTTCAGTTTTGTTAGTTATATCTAAACTTTAACAAGCGAAAAGCAACAAACTGGTTGAAGAATCAGGGAAGACAGGACTCAAGGTGAACATAGAGTAGACTGGCGTGATAAAGATTACCACCCACTACCAACAGCAACGACAACTAACACCAGTCGCCATCAACGAGAGAAGTGTGACAGAGGTTACTTCGGTAACTTATCTGAGAAGCATCGTTTCAACTACAGGCGAAATGGATGAGGATGTTAAAGCCAGCCAGAATTGGAAAGCCAAGGACGATACGCCTTCATAAACCTGAATCCCGTCTGGAAATCTTCTGTACTCAGTCAGCGTACAGAACAAGATTCGGTTTTTCAACATATGTGTTAAATCAGTCCTTCTATATGATTCAGAAACTTCGAGGATGCGTCACGAAAATCAGTCCCAAATGGGTGACAGACTTTTATCAACAGCTGCTTTTGCTGACTCTATACTAAAGATCAAATGTCCAGAAAGAATCAGTAACAAGAGACTCTGGGAACAAACTAGCCAAGAACCTATAGCTCAACAAATATGCAGGAGAAAATGGAGATCGATCAGGCATACGCTGAGGAAACTGTCGAATGACATCGCAACCCGGGCGTTTTCTCGAGTGAGGGAGATATTACTGATAAACGTGGACGCAGCTAAAGAGGATGGCAGAAAAAAGAACGAAGTGGAGATGTGTTGTTGAAGCTCTGTGTTTAATTCGGAACCCAAGGGAATAATAACAAACTTTAACAGAAGGTTGTAGGTGTACCAGCAGTCTTCTCTACCTTTTTGTTTGTTCATTTAACTAGCCTAATCGATATATTCTGATGTTTAATGACATATCACCTTATGTAAATATATCATTATTGAATATACTTGACTGTCTCGGTACTAATCGATAGGACATATTTCTTAACTATTTTTAGCATACGAAATTTCCTACCTCCTCAGTCAGCTTTTATTTCTGCAGCTTTAAATCAATTAGACAGTCTGTCATAATAGCATTTTTATCAAACGCCATCGACCATACTACAAATGATTGAAAACTACTATGCACCATACTGGGTTGCATTACTTCCCTCGGAGATTATCAGTAGATTTTAACTTTCGTTTTACTTAAATAGTCTGCAAGAAATGAATTTTTTTCAAGGAATTTTACTTACAGTGACATTGTTTGCATATTATATACTTCTGATTAGTTGATATAAGTGTTTGAATGCCACTCACATCAAGCATTAGTGCTTGCTAGCCAGATTGGAGTAATCTAAGTGACGACTGGCCATTTCTTTCATTTGAAGCCGAGCTCATCGGCGATGTGCCCGGTTTTTATCCAGCTCACAGAGTCAAATCACTTTAAACGCTGTAAACCTAGCTAGACAATAAAATAAAAAAGCTGTGTTGTGGTCTGAACGCATTAATAGTACTGTATTGGCAGCCCCATGTTCCCTGAGTTACTCACAGCCACAAACTGCCCCAACGACAGCTAAATGAAAGTTATTCGAAATAAAATCTACGGTAGTACTTTACAATAATAACACATCAAATAGTCAAAATTATCTCAACAATACCGTTAGGCACCCATACAGATCCAGAAGAAAAAATGAACTGTGGCACAGAGTTATTGAAACAGAATTCCACTGAGAATCAAGTAGTATATTCTCATCAAGGTGGGATCAAAACACTGTCATCAGGAATCACACATCGAACAATTCACTCAGAAACTCCAAGTTCAGGATTATCTTGATTCTCCCAAAAATATCGCAGTCGTAAAAAAACGCACTATCAATATCATCATCATACAATCACAAAGAGAAGCATTAAAATTAGAGATTGAATCGGAACAAAGACAAATCATAATGATCAAGTCAGCAGATGATATGTACACGTCAGAACATTGATGTACAGACTAGAAAAACGGAAGAAATTTGGTATCAAGCTGGTTGAAATATTTAAGTATAGTTGTGGATAGATTTTCCAAACAATTATTCTGTTGTGCTACGAATAGGTAGAATCAAATTCTCAACTTACCAAGTAACTGATGACTTGTAGTCTACATAGTTCCAGGTGAGATCTTACCACAATCCCCTTTGCAAACTAAAATTGACACTAATAAATGGTAGTGAAGGAGACCGGCCTAAATTCAGGAAGCTACATACTACTAATTGTTCGTTCTGAGTAGTTTGGCGTTACTCCCACCAAACACTGATCAGGTGTTTTGAATTGATGTTTTTCTTTGGGCATAGCCAGAAGCAACAGCAACAACAATAGAAAACAATCAGCATAAATAAGAGAAATTTGACAGTAGCAACTTCCTCTACCTACCTACCTACCTACCTGGGAAGCATCTTTTCAACTACAGGCGGATGGAACTGATGACGATATCAGAGCAAGGATCGGGAAAGCTAGGCAAGCTTTCATTACTCTCAAGTCTGTGTGGGGGTAAACAGCACTCAGCATGGAAGACATGATCCAGATTTTCAAATTCAATATGAAGTCAGTGCTACTTTATGGATCAGAGACTTGGCGCGTCATGAAGAGCACCGCAAACAAACTACAAGCTTTCATCAAAAGCTGTCTTCGCTCAGTATTTTGCTCTAGATGAGATGGCCAGAAAAGACCAGCAACAGGGATCTCTGGCAATGAGCGAACCTACCAGGAACCGATTGTGAAAGAAATAGGCAGGAATAAATGGAGATGGGTTGGCCATACTCTGAGAAAACAAACAATCAATTGACATCACTGGACAAGGTATCGCTCCAGCGGAACCCCACTGAATGGGAGGCGGCAAGCTGGTCGTCAATGCAAGGGTGACTTGAAGAAGGTGATGCGAAGAGGAAATGCAAGCATGTGGATAGACGTGGATCAAGGTGAAAATGTTGGCAGAGAACCGAACTCAGTGGAGAGGTGTGTGGCTGAAGCCCTATGTTCCTTTAAGAACGAAGAGAAACCATAATAATGACAATAGCTAGGATCGCTAACACTGCTAATATGCTCAATTTGAAATGAATGAAACAGCTGCCCAATGTTAAGATAACTTTGATCTGGTTAGAAAGCATTACCAGTAAATGGGGGTTAGTATCCGACTATTCATATAAATTAATCAGTAGTACATAGAATTATACGTCCATACTTACTCTTCTGATTACTATTTATAGTATCAAGCACACCACACACTGCGACCCGAGTACTTTTATTTTTAGAGGAAAATGGTGAAATTTTACTTCAATTCAATTGTTTAAACTGCAAATAGTAAATTATTTGAACATATCTGAACAACTGTGCACCATTCAAATACCTTTAGAAAGCCTACTGATTTGTTACGTTTTCTTAATTATAAAGCTGGCTGATGAAATGATAAAATCTTAATGCATTCTGCATGCGGCGGCCTGCTTGAACATAGGGCTACCAAAAATTCCACCTTACAACATTTTGCAAAATTGCTTTGGTTTGCTCTTTTAATTTTGTTTTAATTTATCAATAATGTGTCCTAATCGTATTATATATAATCGCGCATTTTTAAAATCATTACAACCTACCGCGTTGTGTCATCCACAAAAATTGAGAAAAAAGCATCACTGTGGCTGGCAGCGTGCACTGAAACGTACACAAATTAATCAAATGACTGTTCCTGAACTCGTTAGCACTAATTGTAGATCCCTGTCCAACAAAATGGATTACCTTCAATCCCTAATGTATTCCAATGTTTATCGAAATGCTGGCGTTTTAGCAATACAAGAGACTTGGCTGCACCAGCATTATGATGATAATCTAGTTTCAATAAATGGATATAAAGTTTTTCGCCAAGATAGAAATAGTTCCAAGAAAAAATATGGAGGAGGGGTAGCCACATATATAAACACAAATTGGTCTACATCAAATCACGTTTGCTTCAATTATTCTAATGACAATATAGATTGCATAACCGTCAGGTGTCGCCCAAAACACTTAAGTAAATATTCTTATATATACATAACAAATATTTACATAACACCCAATTGTAGCCTTTCTAATATAGTTATGTTTGCAGATGAGTTTACTGAATTCGCTGCTCCTGCATTCGGAAACTCGTTGTCTATAGTCTGTGGTGATTTTAATTTATGTGATCACAGCTTTCTTACTTCGCTTGGTCATGAGAATCTAGTCAAGTTTAATACACGTCTGGACAAATCACTAGACCTGGTTTTCATAAATGACCGTGATGTATATGAAACCCGAAGGAGAGCTCCTTTGCTAAATTCTGACCACTGCATTATTCGTATTTTACCGAAAGTGTACGGCAAGTCACAACGAAAATTGTTTAGTCATTTAACAAAGAAGATACATGAACGTTCATATTCCCATGACAACATTCTAGCATTAAGAAGCATGTTGCATGATACCAACTGGGAACTGTTTACTGACGATAAGTTGGATGCTACTGTCTCTAATATAACCGATTATCTGAAGTTTTGTTTGGATATTTGCTGTCCTTATGAAACACTGTTTTCGAGATTTGACAGAATCTCTTCTGTGCAACTGAAAAAACTTAGAAGACAAAAAGAGAAGTTGTATAAGAATTGTGATAATACTGGTGTCCGTAAAATAAACACCCTTATAAAAATTGAAATAGAAAGGTTGAACAGACTATATAATGAAAAATTTTTATCATGTAAAAATCCTTCAAACATTTGGAAACTTTTCAATAAACTAACAAGTAAAAAACAAATGTCCGTTGATGCTTATTCTGATGTTAATGCTTTAAACAAATCATTTATCAAGAAACAAATTAATATGGTTGTACCTGATGTACCTAGTCAAGAAAATGGTCATTTTCAGGGTTTTGAAGAAAAGGATGTACTATTATGTTTGAAGTCATTAAATCCAACACACAGCCTTGGTCCAGATGGTGTACCAAGCATTCTTCTCCAAAAGTGTGCAGACATCTTGTGTCATCCTCTTACTCAAATCTTTAACGCATCATTTAAGAGGGAAACGGTACCTGCTGACTGGAAAGAAATCAAGGTTGTACCTGTACAGAAATCATCTTCTGGAGCAGGTATAAAATTTAGACCAGTCGCTATAACATCTCCTTTTTTGAAAACTATGGAGAAACTTCTTTTGAATATTCTTAAACCTTCTTTAAAAGCTTTTAATGACCCTAAGCAGTTTGCTTATAAGTGTGGAAGAAGTACATTAGATGCAGCCATTGTACTACACCACAATATTGTTTCCTGCCTTGATAAGGGCGCTAAGTTCGTTCGAACAGCTTTCTTAGACTATACTGCAGCTTTCGACTCTGTTCCTAGGACACTTTTATTAGGAAAGATGATTTCAGCACAAACAGAGTCCTGGGCAACTAGATGGCTGTCTTCTTATTTTAAGGATAGGAAACAGCATACTGTTTTGGCTGGAAAGCGCTCCACTTCCCAGCTAACTGAAAGTGGTGTGCCTCAAGGTGCAGTACTTTCTCCATTTCTTTTCTCTTTCTTTCTGCATGACCTTCCGAACTCACCCAAAGTTAACTTCATTAAGTATGCTGATGACCTGACCGTTTCTGTCCCTGTAGTTTCCACATCGGATTGTTCCTATATGAATGGCTTCCTAGCTGAAGTTAAGGATTGGTCTCGCTCAAATGGTCTTAAACTAAATCCAACTAAATGTAACACTGTTGATTTCAGCTTGAGAAGTGAAAAAGTCATGCATGGATTGATTCAATCTCATGATTGTTGTAATATTGATGGTACCATGATAGAGAGTAAGTCAAGTGTTTCTTATCTTGGCATTAGTTTCTCGTCAAATCTTTGCTGGTCGTCTCATATTCTTATAGTTTCTAAGAAAGTTTTCCGTCTGACTTATTACATAAAGAAGTTGAGACACTCAGGTATAACTCAATCTCTTATCATACAATTTATTAATTCATGTGTTTTGCCCATCATTCTTTATTGTTCTCCATTATTCTTCCCTGGGCTACTCAAGAAAGATCATATAATACTACGAAGAACATTGAGGGCTGTAAGTAGGGTCAGTGCTATCCCTTTGACTGAACTAAATGACACTGTTGTCAATAGGCATATGAATTCTTGTAAACACTTAGCTAAAGTTATCTTATCTGATAGTGAACATCCTCTTTATTCACAATTGTTTCCTTGTATCTCTTCGGGTAAGACCAGAAGAAATTTTATAAACATTTATGCTCGTACTACAAAATATAAAAATTCGACCGTTCCATATTTGGCACGAGTATTGTGTGAAGAGACAAATATCAGAAAAGAACTTTTACAACTTTTGAATCAGTAACTAAACTATAAAATGTAATGATGCATATTAATGCAAGTGTTATTTGTTATATTATTTATTTATTATTCACTATGACCTAGAAATGGTATGATTTTGTTGGGTTTTTTATTTATATTTATTTTTATTATTTTTTCCTATTAACTATCAATATTTTAACATTTTATATATTTATATAATTATAAACAGAGCTAAACCATTGCAATATGTAAAAGAAACGCTGAAAATTCCATGCTGTAAATTGTTATTGTTGTGGAATAAAGTGATTATTATTATTATTATTATTATTATTATTAATAATCCCATGTGTTCGGAATTTTTTTTCTAATTTGTATGGAAACCTGTGGAAGAAAGATGTTTTTAATGTTTCATAGTTTGTTTTAAAAGACTTTTCTGATTGATTTTCTCTTGTATTGTTCGATCTGTTAATAAGAAATACAATCACATGATTTGATACATAGAAAGGTATTCATATTTTTTGACTACTACTATTTTAAGGTGTGTTTTTCTAAAAGAAAAGTACAAAGAAGAGACTACGTGCTTTTTACAATTAATTATTTGAATTATTCTTAAATAATTGATATACGTGAACAGATGCTATAATCTATGAAATCAACGAGGATGGAATGAAGTTCATCAGTAATGTTGCTGCAATGTAATATTATTGTTATAAGATTTCATTTGATGGAAAGTCTATACTCTACTTCTATCACAAGGTCTACGATTTCCATACTTGGGTTCTGTCTCTTCCTTTCTACAAGACAGTATTCGGACAGGTTATTCTACTAAACAAACCTGTAGAATATCAAGACTACAATTGTGTGCCGGCGACACAGTGGTTATGATTCTCGCCGACCATTCACATGGTCCGGGGTTCGTTCCCCTGCCGGCGCATACCTGATATCTACGGTCGGTGTACAAAATTTGGACTACCGATATCACATGCTGAAAATTCCATACCTGTACCAAAAAAGTGATGTGGAATCAAGCTATAATAAAAAACGTCTATTACTATCCTAATGTACAGCTGACCAAAATTTCCATGAGACTCACACACTCTCACAAAACGCTCCAAAGATAGCAAGAAGAAGGTTATTCATTTATAGATCTACTGTTCTGTTCAACACTAATGATATCAGACACTCAAAACTACCCCACCAGTGATGTTAGGCAGCTTAACAGATATGGTAAGTTTCTAAATACAAAATAAGAAGTTTTATAGAACAGAATTAATTAACAAAAATTCAGCTGTAAGAAGTTCCTAGAATCAAATGGAATATTCGATAAGAAGGTGGAGTCGAAATTCCCTAGGCAAGAATCGCACACGAAACAATTTCTGCACACAGTCCAATGTAAGAATCACTTTCACTTGTGTTTGGTGGTTGGAGGCAATCGGCGGAAAGCCTTAGACATAAGTTTCGTGCTAGCTGACAGGTGCTAGTTATTAGTATCCATTCAAAGTACTCACTACAGCCCTACAGGAGGTCAGTCGTGAACCACAATAGCTCAGAGGTGACGTCTCTAACTGCAACAGTGAGTGACAAAGTTTCGAATCTCAGAAGAGACATGAATTCCTTCAAGGTTGTAGATACGCCTTGCTGAATAGCTAGTGTTAACTAGCATGAAACATAGGTTGAGCAAGGCTTCCTGCCGATTGCCTCCAACCACCTAACATTAAAAAATCAAAGTGCATCGTGATGACAGGCAATCAAGCATGGTGGCCACATTGCAAACCTGACTGATAGAATTCAGTTTAAATCAGGTAAAGGAATAGACATATCACAATAGTTACTTGTGTCCAATCAAAGCATCACTTTGGCTCACTCGAGCAAAATCACATTGTAAAACAACACATTATTATTATTATCATTCACAAAGACAGTGGATCCCAGTGGACCAAATAGTTAACGTCGTTGTCAATAGACATTTGACTTCGTGCAGTGAATTTGCTAAAGGGATTTCTCTGACTTGGAGCATCCACTTTACCCTCAGCTTTCACCTTGCATCTCCTCAAGCAGAACAAGAAATAACTTCAGAAAACTGTATGCTCGCACGTCTAAGTATAAAAATTCTATGATACCGTACTTGGCACATATTTTTAATGTGAAAAAATAGTGTCAGGCAAGAATTAACTGACGTTTTTTCATCTAGTAAATAAACAATTTCCTCCATCCATCCTTATATACCTTCAAGTTTTACTTTTACTATTTCTATTATAATTATGGTCCTGTTGCTTCTTTGTTTTAATTTGATAGTTGGAAACAACAACTTTTCTCTATGACTGCTGTAATCTTAGTTTTTCCCGTCACCATATCATGTAAGGAGAACATTTTGATGTGGTTGTGTTCTCTGAGCTGGACTGTTAATTTGCGAAGCTTTCATCGCCTTACTTGGCGACATCTTCAGCGCATACTTCAATTTGAACATTATATTCAATATTTTTAAACATGCTAGGATTTCTATACCGCATCGACAATACTGTGTGAAACAAGCCCACGGCAGTTTTCACTTGTATTATTATTATTACCTTAGCTGTTATCATTATTATAATTTCCATTTTATATGCTGCATATTTCTGACATTACCTCTATTGTAAATGTAGAAAATTTTCCGTCTGATTAATTTCATTTATAATCTGAGGAAATTAGATGCAATATTGTGATTAATGCTGAAAATTCCATTCTGTATCACAAGTACTGTTTTTGGAATAAAGTAAATCATTATTATTATTATTAAGCACTAAAACTGAAGAATAAACAATAACATACACAAATGATAAGGATCAAGTCTACAGATGATTTGCAAATGTCAAGACAATGATATGCAGTCTAGGAAAAGAACAGATAATCGCTGAAAAGTTAGTTGAGACATTCAAATAACAATGAATATTGTAATTGTATCTTTCAGAAGAGACTTTCCAAACAAAATTATTTCCTCATGGTACTGAAAAATGTATCTCTATGAGAAACACAATTGGCTGAAATGACTGAGCTCAGATGAAGCATAATTTTGTGTTAGATATCGGCTTATGTTATGTGTTAGATAGGCCCACTGCTTAAGACTTGTTGATTGATCGATAAAAAATTTTGATCATTCCATCCGTTAAACATTAGTCTATTCCAAACATGTTGAAAGTAGTTTTATTGTTTAGAGAAACATCAATCATATCAATAAATTATCGGAGATACTATAAATAAACTAACTAACCTTAAGAACTGAAAAAGACGATTGTTTCATCATTCAGGGCTATTTCTGATAGGCCCAGAGGTGAGTGCGGGTAAATCATTACAGCAGACCTCAAGAGAAAAACAGAAAAATATGATGGAGGAGCGTACAATGTTTAAGAATTATTTTCATAAAGGCTGAGATGTGGGATGAAATAAGAACAAATGAAATGGCGATGCATTTAAACGTAGATGTCAAGTTAGCCAGAAAATTGTGCATTTACGTGACTGGCTTGTTAAATTTCCGGTCAGTGTAGCTGACCAAAAATAAAACCTACAAAAGAACCAGGATGAATCAATAGCAAAACTGAACTGGAACACGTGAAATCAACTCATCGAATATCCACTTCTCCCGTCTCAAAAAACAAAACTGGTCTAGTTATCAGACAGTTTTCGTCACCCACTGATATCAGACAGGAAACTGTCAAAAATCACTGATATTACTCTTATTTATAGCATTAGTATCACTAATCATGCACACCCTCAAAATGTTAATTTAAAATATTTTACTTGCAAACAGCTTTTGAAAGATATTCTTCATTTGGTTTTGTTTTTTTATTTCACTGGAAAATATGGAAAAGGCTAATCTGGAAAATACATCAGATTAGATAACAAACAAATAATAATCAAGGTCAATACAAACGATTCAACATATCACCTAACAAAGAAACTTGTTAGTGACGATAGGATTGGCTGATTTCAGATTCCTTCCTTAGTATTCGTGATATTTTCGAAAAGAAAGACAAAACAACCAAAAGCAATATGTTTTCCAATGATATAATGATCCCCATTGTAACAGTGAGAATAAAAAATTCAGAGAAGAAACTCTTTTCAAAGAATTTACTACCAAGCCGTGCAGTGCATGGCTTTTAGGGAAATATAACTCGTGAGGAGATTGAAACAGAAGGTGTAAATCCTGATCATAAGAGAATCAATAGTGATCAAAATGTATTTGTTATCATAATCATAGTTTGATATCAAGCAATAACATAGGCTGCATACTATGTAAAATGGTTCATGGAATGTAGAGACCTAATAAAATTAATATGGTTAACAGGCAGAGAAAAACATCAGGTAACACGATGAGAAGTTTGATAATAATTTTTGCTTTATTCCAAAAACAAGTACTAATGATACAGCAAAGAATTTTCAGCATTCAGTACAATATTGCATCTAATTGAATCAAAAACGACAAAAAATGAACATTACATAATAATAACAAAACGTTATTGTAGCAGTTATGTAGGAAATTACTGTATGCAGTACGGAGAAAAATATGCATAAAGTATAAAATTGTAGTAATAACAACTAAAATAAAGTAGCGAAGTTATAATTAAACGATAGATAGTGTGACACCATAAAATACAGAAAGATGAACAATGAAAGGGTCGATTCTCTGAGTTAATTACATAGTAACTTACGTGTTTCATGTCTCTCAGAGTCTTCGTCATATAAAGTACGAGCTAAATAGGGTATTGTAGGATTTCTGTACTTAGTGGTATGAGTATATAGCTTTTTATATTGACTTCTCGTCCTACCTGATGAGATACTAGGGGATAGGTGTAAATAAAGGGGTGCAGAGGGTCTGACAGTATAGCCTTTGCCCATTTTGTAGAGGAATTTATATGCCTCTCGACTATAGTATTGACGAGCTCATGCAGTGGCAGACCACAAGCTCTACTCACAGCATTTAATACTCTTCGTAATATGATATAGTCTTTTTGAGAAGCCTAGGAAAGATTAATGGAGAACAATAGAGTACAATAGGTAAAATACAGGAGTTTACAAACTGCAGAACTAAATGTTGGTTGATACCTGATTATTTTAACTTTTTAATGTAGAAGGTAAGACGAAACATCTTCCTAGAGACTGATAAGATGTGGGATGTGGACCATGAAAGGTCAGAGGAAAGAACTAATCCAAGGTATTTAATGCTTGACTTGGTTTCAATTTCCGTGCCATCTATGCTACAGGGATCATGCGAGCTAACTAGTTCATGTAAGTCACATCGATGCTTGAAAGTAAAGTCAAGTGCCTGACATTTGGAAGGATTTAATATAAGACCATTTGACTTGGACCACTTGTTGATGTCCAACAGAAAGCTATTAAGTTTGGAGCTGTCAGACTCGGAAGTGACAGGCAGTGATACAGTCAGATCATCTGCATATTTGACAAAGTTCGTTTCGTTTGAATGAGGCAGGTCATGTAGGAAGAAAGAAAAAAGAAAAGGAGAGAGGACAGCACCTTGTGGAACACCGGATTTTGTAAGCGAGGTAGGAGAAGAAGATTTGCCATTATATACAGTATACTGGATTCTGTCAGAAAAATAAGAATGCAACCAACTCTTTGCCCAGGATCCTGTTTGTGTCAACGATAGCTTATTTAAAAAAAGGCCCCTAGGTACAGAGTCAAAAGCAGATGTGTAGTCTAGGAAAGCATCACGAACATATTTAGCACGCTTGTCTAAAAAAGAGACAACATTATGATATAAGACTACCGCAGCATCCAAGGTACTACTACTATGTTTATATGCAAATCGTTTAGGATCATTGAAGGGTTCCAATGAAGGCTCAAGACGAAGTAAAAGTAATTTTTCCATCAATTTTAAAAAGGGGGAAGTAATTGCAATAGGCCGAAGTTTAATATCAGTATGGGGATAATTTTAATGTTTTTCCATGCAAAAGGTAGAAGGTTACCGGAAAAGGAAGCATTAAAAATGTCAGTAAGAGGGTAACACAAAATATCAGCACAGTTCCTGAGGACAACGAGGAAAGATATAACGAGTTAAAACAAGTAAAATCATACCTAGCACCGTTCAGGGTAAAAATAATAAAAACAGTTGTAATAATATGGAAAATTTACACAGATTACAAAAGTGTACACATAAGATCATAGGGAAAAAACAGAAAAGGGTCTCAAAGAAGAAATTTTCTCTTCGACAGAGTCATCAGCTAGGCTGTATATTCGTGAATACATAACAAAGGGATGAGAAAGTTCCAGAGGTATCTGAGATCAAAGGTACAATTATAAAAAAGATGAAATTATGTATTACACATAGGGGGTTGAGAACGTAATAATTAAGAGAAATGAATGAGAATTTCAGATAATAACCATAATAGGATAAAAATTATTGAGAAAATTGCTTGTTTATATTGGTCATAGTACAGATACTGGTTGGACGTACTTTCTTCGGATACATAGCGTTGGCTAGAATTCTTGGATTGTTAGTGCTTCACCTTGCCCGGTTACCTTGACTTCACTCACTTTGAGACGTATAATAAGATTTTGTATGGACCTTTTATAGATCAAAGAGAAAAGGAAATAAATGTTTCCATTTCAAGGCTAAATAAGAAATAAAAAAAAATTTACAATGGGAATGATTAAATTAATATATGTGTAAAACTTGAGCACTGTGGTGTTAAGTAATTCCATATTAGTTTGCTTATTAGATGTATCACACAGTGAAACAGTATTATTTACTGGATTTATTTACTGTTGTTCATAATCATATCAATTATAATTTTCAACCCAGCAGGAAACAGTTGTGCAACGAATAAGCAGCAAGAAGTGGAGGTAGATTGGTCATACTCTGAGGAAACCATCAGGTGACATCACACGCCAGGCCATCACTCAACTGAAACCCAAACGGGAAGCGGCGAGTTGGTATTCCAAGAGTGACTTGGAGGAGGTCATGAGAAGAGGAGATGAAAGCATGTGGGCGGACGGATGACTTTTCGAAATGTCATTCAGTAAGTAATACTGTTTCACTACGTGATACATCTAATAAACAAACTAATATGGAGTGATTAAATTATTGAAAAAAATGAAGGGACCTACCTTATCCTATCAAATTGGAGTTAATAAAATCTAAGATTAACTTTTTCGAAAGCTGTATTAGTGGAAATCAGTTTTAAATTTGTTTCACCAAGTACTTATGCTTGACCGCATCTGTCAAAATTTGAGAACTTTAAGTTGTAATGTATTCGGACGTACTAATGTTATAAATGCTTGAGTTGTTGGGTTTAACAGGAATATAGATATTTCAGGAGTTGTGCTGTTTTTCAACTGTCGACTGGCATGTGTCAACAATCTGAGGAATATCTCTATCTTGTAACTAAATAATACTCTTTTAGAGGTTGAGAGATATTAAGGGTTTGACGTGATATCTCGTTCAACAACTTCTAATTAATTTATTCTCGCGTACCAAAGACAAAGCAAAAGCCAATAATTGGTCGTCCAAACGAAGAGATGTATTTAGGAACCAAAACCAGCCGTTAGACGAACGCTTAGCTAGCTAGTGATCGTGCACGTGACACGACCAGGTACCAAATGGCGGGGATGCTTGACCGGAAGCCTTCAGCTAAACAAGTCGACTTAAACAGTGGTGGTCAGCATCCAATGAGTGATTGCTGTGGTCAATAATTTTGGGGAATTATTTACCGCTACAGCTCACTCCCCCCTAGTGGGGTCGTGAGGACCCTAAGACAGAACCAGCCGGAAGTAAAAAAAACTCGATGGTTCCCTTTCGGGTGAAAAAAATCTTCCGAGCGGCTTGGTCTTATGCCTACTGGTTTGTCTGCCTATGCTAATAGGGTGTTTGTACATAGCTTCCTGGTGTTGTTCGTTGGATTCCGTGCTTCGTTTGTTTCCCGTCCAGTGCCCGTCGCACCTGGAAAAGAAAACAAGAACGCTAAGAACCATGTCGAGGAAAATGTACGAAATGACCTTTTTGGTTAAAAAAAATTATGTGCATTTACTATACAGTAAAATAATGCTAAGTTCAGAACATCGAAAAAAAATACATCTAATTAATTTTTTTGTGTATGTTACATGAACTGTTGAAAAAAAATTTTTGTGTTCGGTGGTACTGTATATAAAAAAAATTTATACGTCAAAAAAAATAGTTAGTACCACAAACGAGTGAGTTGCGTGAATCACACGACTTCGTTAAGTCAAATAAGTGTGCAAATGTTCTGGGAACCTTACGGTGCGTCCAGAACGGTTTTTCTTAGGAGGCTCAACCTTAGTAGCCAGTGGGCGAATGCCCTTGCAGTCAATAGTGTGACCCAGGAAGTCGAGTGAGTCAACACCGATTTGACACTTTTGAATATTGATGGTAACACCATGTTGGCGTAACCTGTCAAATGCCAAGTCCAAGTGCCTAAGGTGAGTTTCCTTGTCTGGACTGGCAATGAGGCAGTCGTCTAAGTATGCGTATACAAAGTCGAGACCGCGAAATACTTCGTCAATGAAGCGTTGGAATGTTTGGGCTGCATTCCGGAGACCGAATGGCATACGTAGAAATTCAAAAAGTCCGAAAGGCGTAATGATAGCCGTTTTCGGGATGTCTTCTGTTGCCATCGGGATTTGGTTATACGCTTTAACCAAGTCGATTTTGGAGAATATAGTCGCGCCGGATAAGGTTGCCGTCAAGTCGTGTATATGAGGCAACGGGTAGCAATCAGGGGTTGTTTTGGCATTCACTCGCCGGTAATCACCGGTGGGTCGCCAATCGTTGCTATCCTTTTTCGGAACCATATGAAGTGGGGATGCCCATGGGCTATTCGAAGGTCGAATGATGCCAAGGCTAAGCATATGGTCAAATTCATTCCTGGCGATTCTCAGTTTGTCAGGAGCTAATCGTCGTGCTTTAGATGTCACAGGTTGTCCTGTGGTAATGATGTGGTGCATAACATTGCTGGTTATGCACGGTAGGTCGTTCGACGGGCAGTTAAGTTCCGGATACTTGTCAACGATAGGTTGAAAAGTTGGATCAAGAATTGCCTTTATCTTAACGGGTGACAAACTAGGGCCTATGTAGGTGATGCCTTTGATAGACAGACTAGTAGTATTGTCAATCAGTCGTTTTCGGCGGACGTCTACGAGTAAATCATGATGATTAAGTAGGTCCGTGCCAATGATGGGCATTGTAACGTCAGCGAGAAGGAAAATCCACCGAATAGGTTTGCGTAAACCTACGTTCAGATAGACGTATTTCCTACCAAAGGTTGCGATTGGTTTTCCATTTGCAGCCTGTAAGTTGAAGGTAGGTTCCTTCTGTCGATCTGCTGCTGTAGCAGGAAGGACGCTGACTTCGGCGCCTGTGTCGACTAAGTATCGAGTCTGGCTTATCACATCATGGATGTAAAGTAGGCGGCTAGTGCCACCGGCGACGGTTGCCGCTAACGCGTGCCGGCGGGATAGTTTCCCGCAGACTTTGAGACATTTCCGAAGTTACAAGGCTTACGGCAACACTTCGCTTCTTGGCCATAGGTGTTGTGGTACCAGCACCAGTCAGGGTTTTTCAGTGAACGTGGTTTGGACTTAGATCGACCACGCGAGTTCCTGCGTTGAGGAGATTTAGGACGACGGTTGGAGGATTTAGAATGCATGTTTGACCTAAACATCTGCTGAAGGGAGTTGCATAACTCTGTCATTGCAGGATCCTCACTCGAAGTCTGCTTAGTCATTGAGCATATTTCGGGGACAGACCGTTTAGTTATTTCTAGAATCTTATCTGCAGTAATAGCTAAGTTCTCTATTACAGTACCCTCAAGTGTCACAAGTACGGTCTGTACAGATTGTGGCAACTTGGTTAAGAAGAGTTCTCTAAACAGTCCTTCGTCGAACTGACATTGGCCGACGACTTGTTTCATTCTTGTCAGCATGCTCACGGCTGACTGATCTCCTAACTCGATGTTACGAAATAATTCATCTAGACGTTGTCTGTCCGTGAGAGCGTTTCTCCTGAGGAGGGATGCTTTCAGCAACTCGTACGAGTTACTTACCTCGGGACTCAACATCTGTGATGTTACGTACTTGCTGAATTCCCGCGGTAGGGCGTGAATAACTGCAAGTAACTGTGAACGTTGATCAGTTATCCCATGCTCACAAAAATCTGCTTCAGCTAGCAGAAACCACGTTTCAGCATTATCTGGCCAGTATGGTACGAGCTGAATGGTTTTAGGAGTTGAGCGGATACGGATGACCTTGGGACTAAGATCACTCATGACGAAAATTATATCGAATAATATATGGTACAAGAACAAATACAAAATGGAACGAACTCACCGGGGTTATCTGCGGATTTTTCGTGGATGAAGTTCGCGGTTGGGCTCACCAGTTTAGAGGTTGAGAGATATTAAAGGTTTGACGTGATATCTCGTTCAACAACTTCTAATTAATTTATTCTCGCGTACCAAAGACAAAGCAAAAGCCAATAATTGGTCGTCCAAACGAAGAGATGTATTTAGGAACCAAAACCAGCCGTTAGACGAACGCTTAGCTAGCTAGTGATCGTGCACGTGACACGACCAGGTACCAAATGGCGGGGATGCTTGACCGGAAGCCTTCAGCTAAACAAGTCGACTTAAACAGTGGTGGTCAGCATCCAATGAGTGATTGCTGTGGTCAATAATTTTGGGGAATTATTTACCGCTACACTCTCGACCTACTACTCTAAAATGTCTTGACAGTCTCGGGCTGGGAGCATCCAAAAGAGATTTCCGATTAATCATCATAAGTGTATGATTAATCACTCTCCTGTTCTTTTTAAAACCCAGCTATAAGCTGTATCACCGGGTAATAAGTTCTGCGTCACTGTATTCAAAGTCAACAGAATGAATGTGTAAGTATTATTCAAAAACTTATTTTATCTGACTTCTTATCCTATACTCACATCCCCACAGGAATTCTAGCAATTCAAATCATCAGTTCCTGATTGCTACGATCAGTTCACCAATTCTAAGCAAAGTTCTCCGTTACAAACTTCTAAGACTAGTGGAGGCCTTGTCTATTGATGAATTCAAATCAAACCTTTGTGTTCAAAAAATGTGTGCATAACCATAGTCTAGGAATGGAAAGAGAGGACAGAAATATCTATCAATTTAATTTCATCTTGTTTATTTAATCTGCTTACTCTTCTCCTGGTATTACGGTAGCCCAATGCAGATTGATAGGAAGCAGTCAAAACTGAAATTGACATCATAAGTCACTGGTTGCAGAGGTAGAAGTGTTCATTCCCCAAATCTAGATTCATTCTGCGTTGTGGACAAGTAATAATTTGACTGGACAGCTTGTTTCACCTTGGGTCAACTGCAGACCAATCAGAACAATTTATTCTCCCCTGACCTAGAGGAACTTTAACATGGTATAGAATATATGTATATATATATGATGTGTTTTTCCTTAATAAAGATCTGTTAGTAAGTCTTTTATCCTCTCCCGTTACATTACGCCTGCTATTATTATCATTATTATTATTTTGAACAGTTTTCAGAATTATTTCACTTGTCCTGTTGGTAATTTTCACTCAGTGTGTTTTTACGTAATGTGAAAACCTATTGTGTCAAACTTCTCAACCTGTTTGATAATACTCTTATTCTATTCATTTTTTTAAAATTTTATATCCTTTTCCAAGATCTAGAGATTCTTTGGATAAGAGTACATTGGAGTGTACAGCCTGGTATTGGATTCACTGAGAGTTTCTTTGCTAAATAATATATTCTCACTGTTACAATCAGAATTATTGAATTAAGCAGAAGAACATTGCTTTTATTTCTCCGCGATAATATCACGAATAAATTTGAATAACAAATAACAATAACATTATTTTCTGTGTTAAATGATATACTGAATCTTTTGTATTGATAGTGATTATCATTTGTTATCTAGTGCAACCTATTTCCCAAATTATCATTTCTCCATTTCCCTGGTTAATATACAAAACAAACAAGAGATATTTTCTTAAGAAATAGTTCATGAATAAAATATTCTATTTGAACAATTGTAGGTATACTCAAGATTGTGCATAAGTCATAAATCTAATACTGCTTATAAGACTAATATTTCTGCTTTTGACAGTTTCCTACCTCAAACCGATGGGTGAGGAAAACTGTCCGATAAGTAGATCAGTTTTTATACGGGGTGGGAGAAGTGAATGTTGATTGTAATGTTTACAATTTTTTTCATAGTTAGGCTACTCAGTAAACTCGAGGGGGGGGGGCATAATTAGTGGATCTTATACTATGCACAAGACTAATATTTCTGGCTGTGGCAGTTTCCTACAGTTCGATTTTTATGCAGTGAGGGCGAATGTTATGGATTTTATGTCATCACTTAACTGAGAAGACTTCGTTTCTTTAAGTAGACTAATGTGTATGAAATAAAATTTTTAATATTCATGGTATTTGACAGTTTATTACAGTACTAAACGGCTGTCATTCATCATCACAAAATATTGTTTTACACTGAATGGTTACTGGGGTGTCACCAGTTGTATGGGTTCAATCTTTTGTGGTGCTAAATTCTGTCAGCACAAGTGCAGTGAAATAGTTATAATGGTGCACTTTTTAAACTAATATAATATGGATGTAGGTGATCAGTAGGAAAGCCATGACCGAAGTTTCATAACTCATCTGTCAAATTATAATTAAATGCACCGCAGTCGTAAGACTCTAAGTTATTTGACTACAGCGCAAACTTGACTGATAGAATTCTGTCATCACTAGTAATTGTTAATCATGTAACACTTGTTACACCATAGTGAACACTCAAAAGTAGGCATTACAAGCCTACATGATACCACACCTCGTCTTAAATGGTAGAGTGATAAGATCTTTGACTAGAATAGTGGTTGAATTGTATTGAAAATCCAACGGGAACATAGGATCTTCCCAAGTTGCTAAGCGTTCTCTCAACGGGGGGTAATAATGCAGAAACCTTGTCTCAGGGATTCTTACTAACAAAAGAATTATTGATTTTAATCAACAAGATATAAATCGGATATTTGGGAAGCCGGTGTTCTCAAGGTACATTAACAGACAAGAGAATATAGTTACTTTGTACTCAAAATCTTGCGTGACTTTTATACATTGACTAGTCTTCTTGCGGTGCATTGTGACTCAATATGTAGTGAAAATTGTGGTGTAACTAAGAAAATGATGGAATTTCACGAGCTGGAAACTTTTCTCGTCAGTCCTATCGGATCGAAGAGATACTGTGAAGAATATCTTTAGTTCCTAAATATTTTCGTTTCTCTTTTGAGATATATCTAATAATAATGACAATAGCTTTGTTCTGGATAGAATGTTACGCAGTGTAAAGAATCTATCGCCTAATATTCCTTCTTCATCCAGGATCTACAAGTAAAATAGCCGTTTAATGTGTATCGTGTAACGCAGTGTTGTTCAATCTGGAAAACAGACTAACGCTTTATAATATATTTCCCTCGTTCCCGTGATACGCTCACCGGTATTTCGAAAGTCAATTGAAAATATGCATTAGTAAGCTTTGAGACTCGAGGACATAAGTGAATACTTAAAACAATAAGAATTAGAGAAAATATGATGATGCATTGTGTTGGTGATGTGGTGGCGATTTCGGCAGCTCAGTGATTTAAGCAGGTTTCCAGCATACGTCTGTTAAGTTATGTCACATCATTTTGTTGATATTTTAAGGCATACAAGGTATGAACTTTACTAACAAAAGTATGCTGTAACTTGACAATGAATCACTTTGCACCAATGACTCACTTACGAAAGCTGCTTGTTTTAAATGCAAATACATCCATGAAAACCAGTTAAATATTGGAATACCAATTGCATATTTAAATGAACTTTTGTTGAGGTATGATTGGTGATTCGACAGCGTCGACCGAGAGGTGAATTGGCAACTACTTCGCTACTACCAATGGGTGCCGCCAACAATTATATATCTCATACAACAGTTGCTTGGCAATGCCGCATGTCAAGTAATATACAACGGGAAACTCATGGAATCCTTCAAAGCGAAGACTGGAGTAAGACAAGGCTACCTACTATCTTCAGTGATTTTCCTGATTTCGGTAGACTGGATAATGCGGCAGATAACGGGCAATGAGGAAACAGGCATAAAATGGACCCACACAAAATACTTGGAGGATCTGGACTTCGCTGATTTCCCACAAACTAGAAGATATGCAAGTGAAAAGCAACAAGTTGGCAGAAGAAGCATCAAAGATAGGACTTCAAGCGAATGTAGATAAAACAGAGGTGATGAAGATTCCTGGCCAACACCAACAGCAACAACAACCAGACGACAGTCAGCACAAATGGAAGGAACCTAAAAGAAACAACCTCCATCCCTAGCTACCTGGGAAGCATCGTTTCAACTACAGCGGGCGGAAATGATGAGGATATCAAAGCCAGAATCGGAAGAGCAAGACAAGCTTTCATTACTCTTAAGTATGTGTGGAGGTCAGCAGCACTCAGCATGAAAATGAAAATAAGATCCGGATTTTGAACTCCAATGTGAAGTCAGTGCTACTTTACGGATCAGACAATTGACGCGTCACAAAGGGCACTTCGAACAAGCTACAGACTTTAATCAACAGGTGTTTTGCTCAAGATCAGATGGCCGGCCAGAAAAGATGAGCAACAGGGATCTCTGGGAACGAAGTAACCCAGCAAGAACCGACTGTGCCACAATTATGCTGGAAGAAATGGACGTGGATTGGCCATACTCTGAGGAAACCATCAAGTGACATCACACACTAGGCAATCGCTCAAATGGAACCGGGCCTGACAGGAAGCGGCGAGTTGGTCATCAGTCTGAGGGTGGCATGGAGGGGATCACGCGAAGAGGAAATGAAAGCATTTGGGTAGACGTAGAGCTATGTGAAAACGTTGGCGGAGAACTGAACTCAATGGAGATGTGCGGCTGAAGCCCTATGGGTCTCTAGGAACTAAAGGAAACAATATTAATAATAAGGTGTACTCCTAAGGTGTACTCCTAGTATAATTTCAGTGACAACACTTGCACACAAAAGTATGGGATTGTAGTGGGATTTCCTTTGAATCCACCACTAGCAGACTGTTTCATGGCAAGTCACATGAACAGTCCATCATATTTGACTTTTGATGGTGTTCGACTCTAAACAAGGTATGTGGACAACATTTTGACTATAAATAACAATAATTATGACATTTTTGAGGGCTTACAGTTATTTAACAGCTACCATACAGCCACAAAACACACTCCCGGAATGGAAAATGAATCTAAAATTCTCTTTCTTGATGTGAAGCTAATATGAACAGCCAGTAGAACCATATGAAAGCCACATGGAATAGTCAGCTGAAAATTTTCCACAGTTGGTTGATTGCTGAAGGGAAACGAAATTTAATTAAATCCTTTACCAGTGGCACCCAACGCATCTGTATCTCTGATGCTCTAAAAGAAGAATTAGAACTGAAAAAAACTCTCATCCCCAATTCATACATGCTGAGATCCATGAACAAGAACATCAGACCAAACAATCAGAGAAACGAAACATTATTTGTACCAAAAAACTGCACCTGTGATATTATTAATAAAAGAGTTCCATCATCTTTGAGAAAAACATTCTTTGCAGCGAATGTAAGACTAGTGTTCTCCAGTGATTCAGTGGTCCTAAGATACCTGAAAAACAAGATTTTACACCTGAGTACTTCCATGTATACATATCAGTCCTTGCTGTTGCCGTGGAGCCAGGTAAACTGGTTGTTCGATGCGTATTCTCTCTTCAAGGGTTCAAGAACACTATCCTCTATGGTTGTGGAAGCGTACTAGTGACTCTATAAGGAGTGTGATAATTGAACACTAGGTCGAGTAACTGTTTTTGTGTAGTGACTGGAACGTGCATCAAGCAGTTAGAGCTGAAATCGTCCTAGCGTTCAAATACATTATCTGTTAGATTTAAAGGAGAATCAAAATTTACCCAAAACAGTGTGTAATATGATCAGAAGCAATAACATAAATTGATCCATGCTGTCAGGTTATACGGATCAGAGCATAGAATATAAAACTTTATAGTCCTGGCAATTACTGCCTATGCAGATGAGTGAATGTAGAGAAAGAAGTAAAATTCCCGCTGTATCAGTCAATTTTTAACATAGTATTCGATCAGCGTCACGTTATTTCTGTTTGTAGACAGAAATTTATTGATCCCAGGTACAAGTATAATTGATTTAATTGTTTCTAAATTTAAATTGTCCTTAAAAAACAAGACGAATGAAACCATTTTAAAATTACTTTCAAAAGTAGAAAGAGGGCAACGGTAAAGAATAGCGCTATTATTACCAAGTATTCAAGGTCACTTCTTCAAACATGGTATACATAAAGAAGGAAGATTTTATTGGTTAGTAATTCGTGTATATTGTAGGAAAGGAAACTGTGATCATTCATACAAGATGGAGAAGTATTTTCACTTGTAGATTATGGTCAATAGAATGTGGAAATTTAGAAATCAAAAGACATTGGATTCTGATGACCAGTAAAACACTGACCGGGTTTATCATTACAAGCAGAAGGATATACATAAAGCAACATGAATTTCTCCTGATGGACACAACGCAAACCAGACAGACTTTATCTCACTGCTGCTTAAGGAAGTGGAAGCTCAGCCTCCTGGACACGAAGTTGGTGAGAGGAGCAGATGTGGGCTCAGACCATCATCTAGTTCAAGGAACCTTCAAGGTGAAGGTGGAAGCCTTCGAACAGCTGGAGACAGGTCACTGTAATTCAACTTATACATTCAGAAAGTGAAGAACAAAACTACAAGTGATGCCTTTATTACAGATCAGATCAGAGAAAAGTCAGAGACTCTATACTGCATCACTGAGGAGACTTGTGTGGAAGAACATTGGAACCAACTCTGTGAAGGTGATGTTCAATGAAATGTGTACAACTGTTCTAGGAAGAATGAAGAGACAAAAGAATGAATGGCTTTCAACAGACACCTATCTGGGAGATAATAGAAGAGAAAAGAGGAGAAGGGTGAAACAAAGGCTGGACCAATACAAAGATGGAAAACAGAAGGAGAAGCTAAGTCCAGTGTATACTGCACTGAAAAGGAGGAAAGAAGAGTGCTAAGAAAATAGTTATAGGACACACTGACAATTTTAGCATAACAGGCTGGTGGTAGTACATTATATCGTATAACTAAGTCTCTGTCCGGGAAGAGATCAACACAGGTGAAACCTATTTAAGATGGTCAGTAGAACCTGATTATCGAAGATGAGAGACAAATAAAAAACTAGGTTGATTACTCCAAAGAATTCTTGAATTTGGAAGGAAGAAAAGCTACTTTGTTAAGCTGTCAAGCAAGCTAACTTATGCCTGTGGAAGAACTCGTGCGGAATCATGCTCTTATCCATGCAAAGTAAAATACTAAGTAATGTCATCGTAGAGAGAATAAAAGAGGCAATGGATATAGAAATCCACCTGCAGGAAGAAGCTGGATTCAGGAAGGCTAAATCATGCGCTGATCACACTGTAACTCTACTCCTCATTATCGAACAAAGCATAGAATGGTAGTCAAACCTGTATCTCAATTTTATAGAAGTTGGAAAGGCCTTTAGAAGTGATGTTATTTAGAAACTACTTCAGTACTATGGTGTGCAATGCGCAAACCTTTATCTACCTTACAGCTAGCTTTATGGCTATTCCACGTACCATATGGTCGACAATGGTAAACTCAGCGAGGCGTTTGAATTGAATACAGTTGTAAGACAGGGCTGGATGCCTGTTATCACCGATGACATTGTGGACTGGACTCCGGAGATTAAGAAAACAGGGATATGGTGAACCGATAAGGAGACTCTAAGACATTCGGAATTCTTAGATGATTTATATTTAATGCCACATGAGCTCGAAGACTAACAGGAGGAAATCTACAAAATGGTAGAAAAGACAGACCAGAAACACAGAAATTCAAGTGAACATAGAGAAGAAGAAGCAATAATAACAACAAAAAACAGTCACTATCAACTGGGAAAATTTGAAAGATGTCGTTTCCTTCACCTGTCTAGGAGTCATCTTTCCAACTACACGTGACAGCACGGATGAGGATGCCAAAACCAGAGTCAAAAAAGTAAGACAAACTTTCATCACTCTGAAACCAGTGTGGAAATCTCTCGTACTCAGTTATTATAAAGAACAAAATTCGTATTTTCAACTTCATTGTCACTGCTGAGTCAGTTCTTCTACATGGATCAGAAATTTGGCGCCAGCGTCAAGAAAAGCATTTTTAACAGTTAACGGCAGTCTGTCTTTTCCATCAAATTGAAGATAAAATGGCCTGTCAGACAGAATTATCAACAATAAACTCTGGAAATACACTAACCAGCAGCCTATTATTCATTAATATCGCGGAGAAAATGGAGACGGATCACTGAAACGCTGAAGTGACTTTTGATTGGCATCGTGCGCCAGGCCATCTCTCGAACAGAACCCGCATGGGAGACGACGATCTAGGCGTGTGTCTGAAGGTGACATGGATGAAATCGCACGAGGAAGAGATGTGGGACTATGGTTGACCATGGTGCCATATGAATAGGACTTCAGACAGAAGAACAAAGTGAAGATGTCATACTGAAAACCTATGCTGCATACAGAACCTAAGGTAACATTAATATAATTAATAAATAAAACGATGGAAAGATTCCTGATTTCCCATACATTTAATGCTATTATTAGGTGCATTCTGTTAGTTTTAGTTATAACTATTGGGATAATTATGAAGAGAAATTAAGACAGATATTTGAAAGTTGATTTAAATTCACCTCTTTTGAAAATTCTGACGTCATTTTTCTTTTAAAATAACCATCTGATCCAAAATACTCAGTCGGTTTAATTATGCTACCAAACGGAATAATAATTAACCAAAAATTCACACAGTTTAGACAGGCTAGTATGACGTAAACACTGATTAGCTTTTTCATTTATCTAGATAGAAATTCTCTAGTGTTTGCATCAAATAAACCGACTTTGACCGACAAATTGTAACTCAGCCTAATGGTTTTGAACAGAAAAGTATAGGAACAAATAAATGAATTATGTATATATGTCACTGGTAGGATGATTTAAATCCGTTTCGAGTTATTATCAAACTCATACTGGAGTTGACTAGCTGATAAAACTTTCATTTATTATAAGAATGGTTCATTTTTGGCTCTGTCAATCGTATTCCAATTCTGTGCTGATATGTAATACTGCATAATTAACAAGTCGGGAGTATTTATCCCAAAAATACAACATTCAGAGAATATAGTAAAGATAAAAGAAGGTTGTATAATCCTTCAGAAAGTGTTGTCAGCAATACGAAGTATGTAAACTTGACAAAATGAATATTATTACCAATTGTGCACACATATGTGACTTCATTTCATAGCTATATAGTTATTTTAAGGGATTTACAAGTAAGCAATGTTAACTGAGAACGGCGGTCAGCGTTATTGCCGGTCAGTAACAAAATAAATTGAAGTGTGAATAGATCATTACGTCAAGCACAGATAGGACTCAATGCCTCGTAGTGTGATAGGTACTTGAGCGCTTGCGTCTCCCCGACAAAAAATTAAGTCGTCCACAAACGATTTAGTATCTCATAATCATACTACAAATAGATATCGTGTCGGCCTGTTCACCCCAAAATCCCTAGCATAGCTTATGATCATCGCTCTGGCATAACACCAAACATCATGAGCCTAGTCGAACATATGGTCCATTCCAGACAATTAAATGAATACGTAAGTTTGCCGAGCTAATTGTAGGATACAGAATGTACCATCAAAAATATGGATGGGATTCAGACTTGGAGGCGTTCAGTCCTAATCCATAAAATGGTAGCTTCGTACCATCAGACTTTTGACCAGGCATATGTAGCAATTGACTGAACATGCGATTCCTCTCGAAGTATGCAGGATTATCATACCGGCGGGCAGATTCTACTTTACTGATTATTGTACTCATAAGTAGGGTAAAACTAAACCTGTCTGAGAACGCTTTAAACTCAGCTCACATTCCAGCGCTTGGTGAAATCTGCTTCACAACGACAGGAAGATCCGATGTTAAAGGATCATAAAGCGAAGTCGCCACAAGCCGTTATTAACAATTTCTGAAAAATTGTGAATAATCTACCTAATTGAAAAGGTTGTCAAATAATCGATCAATTGATGAATAATCATTTGGATATGACTGATAAGAACCATCAGAACAAAGGATGGAAATGGATTACAAAATCAAAATTTAAAAAATACGAATATTCTACATCCTCTAGCAGATCTGGAAAACATCATCACTATGGGTAAATGAATAATACTCTAATTATGCATGCAGTTAGGCAATTTCATCACCAGATTTCTTAACATCACCTTATATGAATAAGCGTGGAACAAACAAGGTTTATTTGTAGCTCTGCTTTCGCATACTCTGCAGATATTGAACATACAGTCAATGTAATAACAAGGCATTTAAACTTATCTGTCGTACTCCGATTGGCCTTAATATTGACTCATTACTTCGTTTCCTATATGTGGCTGAAGCATTGGATTCCAACTAAGGAAACCAGACTTATATAATCAGAAGACATTCCTATAAAAGCTCCCCTCACTTGATCACCATTGGAAGAGTGTAAAAATTCTGAGGATTTCCCCTACCTCAATGCCACTTACAAGTTATTATTGCTGTTTTAACTGTTTTGTTCTTCTACCATTTCATTCCAACATTCATCTACCTATTAATTTTATCTTGTATTCAATTCACTAATTTATTTATGTATATTATCATATGTATTGTATTCCATTGACCCCATTGACTCTATGTTATTTATAAAACATTTCTTGTTGTCAATAACAACTATTCTTTAACCACTTTACATCTCTAACTGTAGAACATGATGAAGTTTTCAAAAACAATGTTCTTGGTTCAGTTATTTTGCCCTCAAAATAACATAAATGTTCTACTTGTCGCTCATGCAGACAGTAAATTCTCTTATTTTTCCATTACTTTCTCTTTCCTAGGAAACAACCTTTAAATATTCATTGAAGATACCCATCGAAAATTAAAAAGACTGATTACTATTTGGACCAGTCAGTACGTACACAATTTTTACAGCTTTGTTTCACTCCGGCATATAAGAAATTTCGTAAAGACCCTCAAGCATAAAATCAGAGATATTTATCCAGAGGATGCAATTAAATATGAATTACAGTTGTACAAGACGAGCTTGCATTGTGAAATTATAACCAACAAATCGATTCAATAAAAACAATAATGCTTGTAAGCTGCATAACTGGATGTGATTATGAAACTGAGAGAGGAAGTACCTAGACTATCCACCTTTTCTTTTACCTAATAATTAAACTAATTCTATACAGCCAGTTTATTAACCATTACTTTAGTAATTGAAGTTATTATGCTTGGGAAAACCTACTAGTGTGGGTAAATAAATGTGTAATGAAAACGCGCATCATTTCTACATTGGACCACCTCGTCCGAACTGGCCACAATCCTGTGATTGAATGGACTTTCTGTGTCATTTATGGGGTATCGAATAGAATAACAAAGTCATCAGAGGATGCTCTGATGAGAGAGAAGCAGGTCTTGACACTGTTGCTACCCTGGCCTGCTGTAAAACCTATAACCTCAGTGCATGGAGGAGATTGTGTGAGGAGAGCATAAGAGCCTACTTTCAATCGTTGACCAGCCAAGGATGACTGCAGAGAATAGAACAAAATAGAGATATTGTGTCAAATAAGTATATTCCAAATAGAATCCAAGGAATAATAATACTGAACAGTTTTATTTTCAGACTTTCCTATCACTTTTGTCACTGTTTTCATCAAACTTAGTTCAGTTGTATTGAAAATGTTTCTCTAATCGCTTCTGTCTAATTACGCCGTTGGTCATTACTGAATTATAAGATGTGACGCTGCTGGGAATTTTTTCAACAATTATCTTAGAATTGTGTCAAAACTGTCTGTTTTGTCAAATCAAGCGATCAATACATCTTCCAACTTTGTTACAAAGGTCCGTTTACATTACTTCATGATGATATATACCGCTAACTGATTGACATGAGAAGTTGTATACAACTCACGCTAGCCAGTAGTACCTGCTAGCCATACTGAAGAGATCTAAAAGGTAAAGGTCTGTTCCACTCACTTGTGACTGAGGCCATTGATGGTGTGCGTTATTTTCACTCAACTAAGACAGACAAATCGCTCTAAACATCAGCATTCTGGCTAGGTACTTGGGCGAACTGACAATACTTTTTTGAATAGTGGAAAATACTTATCAGGACATTAGAGAGAAAAGAATGAAGAGCTCAGAACAGGCATCTTTTCATCTCACCACATCCGAATAATTTACAGCATTACCAGCTTAAAAGATTTCTTACTTCACAAAAATAGCCTGGCTTAAAGTAGAGAAGAACATAAAACCAAAGCCAAAAATAGAAGAGTACAATCTGATACGAAACAAAATGGTGTAGGTAAACCTGGGCTTCAGCGAAGACTTAATGGTGAGAGTGTGGAGTCCTCAAAAATAAACTTATCCAAATTTTACTACTATGTGAGAAATGAACATATTGTACATCACTTTGTTTTAGCCATAAACTCTGTACTTTGAACTTTACCTCGGGTTTTGAATAAATATATAGTTCTGACTCCGACTCTCCGTCTTCTCCACCGTCTCAACTGCCGTCGATCAATTTTAATCACCTGCTTTCTATCTCAACATTTTGCAGGAGCACCGTAGTTTCTTCCTACGTACTTTGGTCAACCTCGGCAACGTCAACATTGGAGAGTTAGTACTGGAGCAGTCTTCCCGCAGCGCCTCCGGAGTCTATTACGTTTATTGTGGATTTTTGGATCTTTGTAAACCCAAGTAACGAAACTTTAATATATTCTTCCCGTAACTAAACTGAGTTGGTATTTTATTTTCTATTTGAATTTGGGTAACTAAGCTAATAGAGTGAAAAGGTCCACCACAAGAGGATAATCCTTAGTCGCCTAGAGAAGACATTGCCTGAAGCAAAACTAATAGCAGTATTCTCTAACCGCTCAACACATCTAAGCAATATGGAGTACAAACTCTCGCGTTTGACCAATCTGATGCGTACATATCAATTTACATGAGCCTGTGGAGCTGGAAATATAAGTTTTTTCTGCAATCATCTTTTCAATACTTGGCGGAGAACATTATCCAGCTTGGCTACAGCGATGACGCACTGGTTTAATCAAAAGCACCATAATTAAACACCTTTTCAAAAACCAACTACAGTATCTCAACTAACTCATCAGTCGGATTCATTTACAACGAAAACATGGTTCCAACAAAGGTAGTGTGTCTTCACGTTGTTAGTATTACAGAAGTCCTCACCATATGCATCGGAAGAAGAGAGCTGTGTGTCTAAAGAAACTAGCCCAACCTACACACTTATCATAGATCTAGCTAGAGTTGACTCCTTAGTTTTAGCTTTCTTGGTTGTTATGTTCTCATCCCTACCATTTTATTGTCATTTTCAGTTGTAAAAAAATATTTCATTTTGTTTTCATGTTCATCTTGTTCACACCTGTATCCGTTGAAGAAGAAACTATTTTGCGTATTAGGAGACTCTTTTATAATCCTGTGCAATTCATTTATTAGGCCTTTTGTAATCTATAATCACAACTTTGATCTTCATATCAAGTTGAAAAATATTACCATCTCTAATCTCCTTAGTTCTTATGTTGAGCCAAATATTCATTTTATCTATGACAACTTATGTATATAAATGTTATTGTACAGTTTCTTTCGGGGATGAAATCATCGAAAAGATATCTTTGCTAAGCTTTTTGTTCTTTCTCTCCAACTGACGATATATTAAATCAAATCCTCAATTTGTGGACTATACAGTTTCCGACAAAATTAAACTTTAAGCTCCACTAACTATTAATCAGCAAATGACCTCGAATGCACCAATCACATGAAGGAGGCATTCTTGTCTATAGAATATAGAAATATTTATGCATAAAAACTGTATAAAAGTGTTACAGAGGATACTTGTCTCTCACATGTAATAAAAATAGCTCTAAGCTTCAGGTTGGATTATCAATACAGTGATATTTACTGAGCAATAAATTGTGCTCGAAATGTCATAAGTAATTATTACTGTATAACACTGAAAGACTTTATCAAAGTAAATTTAACCCACAATGAAATTACACTCTACCACAGTGCACAAGTTCTATTCTTATATCAAAATTCTATGCATGTAATTATTTAGGTTTTCCAACCTCTAACAATAACCCAAATCTTTCCTGTATCTAACCCTGAAGTGAAAATATCCCTAAACTTGCTGTAATCTAACTCGAACCAACCCTAATGTCACCTTTATTAGGTTAACCTAATCCTAACTTGTCCTTGGCTTATAGCGCAACTTAATCTTTCCCAAACCTAAGCTGAAACTTGCCAGATTTCCCAATGGATAGCATAACACTTTGATGAGCATATTTTACTTATGATGACAACATTATCTGCCAGGTTTCACTAACTTGCTGAGTGAGCGTTTCAAGGCCATTGGTGAGGTCGCACTCCAGTGGTAGTTAGTGGTGCTTAAAGTTTAACTTGGCCCAGTTCCCTTTCAAAAACTGAAATTATCTAGATCATACTATGTGATCTGCTTCAGTGTATAAAAGGCAGCGATGAAATCAAGCATTTCTTCTTGTGTATGACCAATATAACCCATAACATATAAAGTGTTTACAAAATGTATGGCTGATTCTTACTCCTAGGGTAAACAACTCACTTCTGTCATTTTCGTTACGACCAAAGCCAACTCATTGTGGTCTGAACTCTGGAAACCGATCTCTGTGTTCTGCTGTATGGCTAACCAAAACTTCCTTGGACGCGCACAGTTAAGGAACACTCCAAAGACAGCAAAAAGATGTTTATTTGTAGCTGAAATCTGTGGTTCTGTTCAACAGTATTGACATCGTAATCTCTAAATGACCCCAACTGTACCGTTGGGCAGCAATAAAATAAAGTTGATTTTCTAATACAAAACAAATACTTAGAATCAAGTAGAATATCCCCGACAAGGTGGTATCAAAAACCCTTTCTACAAAAGTCACAGATAAAACATTTCCCGCAGACACTTTAAGGTCAGAATGACTTCGACTCACTACGACAAAATCACATCGTGAGACAACACACTATAGAATCAACTCTACAGATGATATGCAAATGTCAGAACGCCATAATAAACAGGGGGATGGATAAAACAAACAAAGCAGCATTATAATAACTAAGAAGACTGACATTGTGCAATTAGGGGATAGAAATGTAGAAATAACAAAATAGACAGGATGTTTGGATAAAACTAATGTGATGAATAATTGTTTATGCAATCAGGGATTAAATATGTAGAAATAGTAAATGACAAAATAAACACTAAGTTCGGGTATGAAAATATGGTAGTGTAAACAGGGATTAAGAAAAACTTGAAATAACATGAATAAACAGGAAGTTTAGATAAGAAAGGAGATGGGATGGTGATTACTAACGCGCTCGTGAACACTATCCAGCCTGGCTAGTAAAAGGAGAACGAAAACGGGTAAATAGTTCGGTGACAGAACATCTGGTGAATTCAGGACATTCAGCGCCACTCGAAAAATCCTTCAAAATCATTTACAAGATTCGATCAAACCTTTCAAAGGGAGTAAAATCAAGACATCTGGGCATAGCCGAGGCGCTAGCTATACAAAAGCTCAAACCCACGCTTTGTGTACAAAAGAAATACGTCCAACCCCTGTCCTTGCCATGGCCATAATAAACAGGTAATTTTTAGTAATCACCATCCTATCTCCTTTCTTATCTAAACTTCCTGTTTATTCATGTTATTTCAAGTTTTTCTTAATCCCTGTTTACACTACCATATTTTCATACCCGAACTTAGTGTTTATTTTGTCATTTTACTATTTCTACATATTTAATCCCTGATTGCATAAACAATTATTCATCACATTAGTTTTATCCAAACATCCTGTCTATTTTGTTATTTCTACATTTCTATCCCCTAATTGCACAATGTCAGTCTTCTTAGTTATTATAATGCTGCTTTGTTTGTTTTATCCATCCCCCTGTTTATTATGGCATTCTAATTCCCAATTTTAATTTTTATTAATTTGACCCTTGACCGGATATTATTCTGGAACTTTCCCATCCATTTGAAATGTCAGAACAATGGAATATAGTCTATGAAAGAAAGGGATAATAATTACTAAGTTAGCTGAAACATTGAAATATGTATCTATATTATAATTAGATGCTTAAGGAAGGATTTTTCAAACGATTATTCAGCTATGATTGCCTCTAAACTCTTTTTGCCAATGTGGTAAGCTGATCAAATCAAATCATCAATACATTACCTTCCTTAATTGTTAAAAACATACTTTTATTTTCATTTATCAAAGAACACACTACTGACTGACTGGCGTAAGTAGCTGGATATCTATCACATCAACCGGTTCTGTCATTTGACGTGGTCAAAGCGATTTAACACTTGATGGCCACTTCACTCATTTGGGGAATGGCTCATCCATCATCAGTCATCACCCGCTTTTCAGTCAGCTCAGAAAACCAAATCAGTTCATATCGTCCTAATTCTGGCTAAGTACTTTGACAGATTAACAATATCATTGTTTAAAGTTACAGTAGACAAATCAGATGGTCTCCATTGGAAACAATTGGAAATTATTCTGATCACGATTTGTGGTATACTCTATACTATAAAAGGCAATCGAGAAAGCAAGCGAAGAAACATGCTTTAATGGACTTGACTAAAGCTACGACAATAAATGAAGCAGGATGAAATGTGAAGAAAAGTCACTTTCCCCATTCTGTCGGTGTCTATGCAACTGCTTAGATCTGACGTAATAAAAAACGTTAATTTTTTACTTACTCCATTTGACTGAAGATATACTTTTCGGATGGAAGTCAAAAATTGTTATGGCATGTCGACTACTCTAAATGTTAAAATAATAAAATATGTAACTGAATTACTAGAAATGTCTTGAAAAATGTCATTGGTGGTAAGACAATATTGTAGGTCGTAAATTATTATCATTCCATAAGTGATGCCAAAAGCAAAATGTAATCATAGAACATTCATTGTCTGAAGGTCATATTATTAGCCATCAGACAAAAAGAAGCGTAAGGTTTGGTAGACGATAATGATGTCACTGAATTAGCCTAGAGTGACATTTACATTTATAATTAACGAAATTCATACAGAAACAATACTTGAAAATCGATCTGACGATCACTAGCGACTGGACCTATTCAGGCGGATAGTTTCCTGGAGTTCTTTTGGGAAGCCATGACCGATAGGGTACAACAGGTTGAAAGTGAAGATATTTACTCATCGAAAAAGTCATTATGAAGTGGTCGTGCTATGTGGTAGATTTGCAGGAGTTAGAATTCAAGGGCCACTAAGTCGTGTTCCAATGGCTGAATCGTCTACCAGCTCACCTTGTAACCAGAAGGTCCTGGGTTCGAAACCTGGCTGTGGATGCGTACTGTGAAAAGTCCCAAGCTAGGACGAAACAGCTGTCCAGTACTCTCCGCACGTTTCCCAGTGGTTCTCTAACCGATGTCAGCTTATGATGAAACCCTCCAAATATAGGCCAAGCTGCATGTACCCAATCGTGAGAAGGTGACAGTTCACTGGTTGACCTATTATTATTTATGATAATAATAGCTTTATTCAAGAAGGATGTTTTTCACACAATGCGAAGAGTCCTCAGGTTAATTCAGTTTACTACTTAATATTTTGCCTTCATCCAGGATACTCAAGTAAAATAAAATCCATATCACGTGATGCAATGCTGTTTGATTTGAATTAATGACTAATTTAGTTTGATCGCTAATGAGTACATTGTGCAAATTTAGGGCATAATTGGATGATGAAGGCGATAAGAATTAACAAAAATATGAAGCATTCTGTTAGATGGAAATTCAGATAGCCCAATGATTCAGGTTAGATGCCAACTTTTACTATTCCTAATTGATGGTTATGAGATGAATGATGTTAGAGAGAAGTTTACACTCAGTTTGAGATAAAACTATACACACAACATCATTCAAACTGTCATGAATAATTTACTGTCTGTGAGAGAGCGGATACTCATCGATAACATTGGATAACAAGGATCCATAATGCTGCAAGTTAGAATTAACATAAATACACTGCCCATTTTGTTTGAATCAAGCGGTACGGTCATTCATTCATAAACATACCTGAACTCGATGCTTCATTGAGACGAGTTGGCCTACCACTGAAAAGTATCAAAGGATGAACAAGGCAGTTGTATAGCGTTCTATGGCTTCCAAAATCACTCAAACAAATTGACTTTTCAAAGTTTATCGAAATTTTTGAGCCATGGAATATCTAGTATTTCGGCAACCTTAAATGGAACTAAGTAAACTGCCCATCTATTGATTATGGGATTCATTGAGAATTCGCTTATTTTTGTGGCGAATTCTGACCAGTGGGGTCGACCATGCCATGGCCCAGTTCAGTGCACCCTCGTTTTAAATGATCTCTCTAAGTGATGTTAATTCTTTACGAAAATCTTATAACCTTTTGTATTTAGTTTTGCTTCGGAACATTCTGACAGTCACTTTATTTCGATTCAGTGAGTTTAACTGATTTTTCGTCTTTTTACATGATGAATATTTCTATTATATTCATCGATTCCCTTCTATATTAATTAAATATTATGTTAGGCGTTTTTTTACTGGGCTACCGTTACGTACCATTTCTGAGGTCAAAATAACAATGTTAACAACCACTTCCCCTAGAGAATAAACTTTTATTGTTTATTCATTGATATGCATACAAAACATGGAGATAGAGAATCCGTTAATGCCAGGTTTGAAATAAAGTCAATAAATAAAATAATTATACGTAGCTATAGTGCGCTTTGTCTGAATAGAAAATGCTTTCTCCCATACAAACTAACTGAAGTATTACAGAGTAATGATCAATACTTTCGGAGTAGAGTTTAAAATTGACTGCTACAAGGACTTGGAAGCTGGCGACTTATGTCCCCAACCCCTAACCTCAAGTGTCAGTAAACTGTTGCCCACTAAAGCATGATTTGTTATAAATGTTATCTGTAAGAATAGTTTTGCATTTTGATGAGTTTCAATCATTAGTATGAATAGCTTAACCATATACCATTGGGAACGGACGTAATATGATAAATATGCAGAATGGGAAAAAATACTACTCTTTTTTTGCTATAGTCAGTGCTGTTAGGAGATTTGAATGCAACTTTCGATATATCGTAACGAAAGTCATAATAAGAACAAAAAGAACAATATCAGCTAGATTAGGCTAAATATGCTACTTCTATCCGATTTGCATTTTCTCTATGGGAATGTCTGTCTTCATCCTTATTTGCATAAAATCCATTTTTTTTTCATCTGTAATCAGTCACGTCTAAAATTGTCTGTTAAATAGCGTTTCAATGATATTATCTTGGAATTGTATGACTTCTTTTCAGTAATAATAATAATAATAATAATAATTAAGGCTTCACTTAAGACAATGTGCGAACATATGGTGCAAACATTATCAGCGTATTTAGTTGAAGAATACTTTTTCCTTCAAACAGGATTTACAATAGAAAGTAATATTCTGATATATATATCTTCATTTCGTTGAAAGATTGCAAAGAGTTAACGTAGAAGCAAGATAAATTATCGCGTAAGCTTGTGTAAAGGTCATTTAACATAACTGGACGATTAAAACAATGATAAAACCAGAAAAAATAAGACATTTTGGTGGAAAGCAATAACTATCTTACTTGCAGACCACCGAGTTTGTCGATATTTACTTCACTTCAACTACTGTCACCAGGTAAATGGAAAGAAAACAACAAAAGGATAACAATTTTATCAAAGAAAATAAATTGAGTTTATTATCATTTCTCTTCTCTCAGGTTACACGAGAAATAACATAAATTGTGAACAGTGAACTAATTTCCACCTATTTCATAGATAACCTGTTGATGTCAAATACATTATCCCAATTTTAAAAGACTGATCAATAAATAAAGAATATTCTCTTGGATAAATGCCTCATCACGTTCCACATTCATATGTCAGTAATAATTAAGGAAATGCTCTTATTTACACAACATTAATGCTGTTTTAAATTACATTGAGTTAGTATTATCCGTAGAATAAAGTTCAAGTGGCATCAGTAGGACAGAGACAGATGATATGCATTGATATAAGACTAGACTGTTTGAATATCAGATAAATTAGAGAAAATAACGCAGAGCTGGTGAATTTATAGGTTCGAAAGCAGGTCGGGCTAGCAATAGTGTCTGGATGTGTTTCTCTTGCACGCAGAATTCAGGTGGTTTCAGCTGAATCCCAATGGCGTCTGCTGTTAATAGTGTTCGGTGTCTGGGGGTCTTTAATAAATAATAACCGACAAGTTGAGAAAATTGATTCAAAGAATGTTCAGTTTTCCACACAACAGGTTGCGATTCCGAAAATGAAAGATGACGTAAATAGACTGGCCATCTTCAACTGTGTCTATCAACTGAAGTGATCCTTTGGAGCCAGTTATATGGGAAATTGTTCTAGAAACCTAATTTTTATGTCCAGGAGCACCTATCAACGTGGTTAATTAACGGTGATGTTAAATCCGTCAACAGTTCTCTATTGGATCACACCGTTCAAATAGGCTACAAGGACAGCATTGGAGAATCCTTGTATCTCAACAACCGGGTATCGAACAGATTTCCAAAGGCTTCCAAATACCGGACACCAAAAACAACAAATGCCATTGGGATTCAGCTGAAACCACCTGAATTCTGCGTGCAAGAGAAACACATCCAGCCACTATTACTAACCCGACCTGCTTTCGAACCTATAAATTCACCAGCTCTGCGTTATTTTCTCTAATTTATCTGATATTCAAACAGTCTAGTCTTATATCAATGCATATCATCTGTCTCTGTCCTACTGATGCCACTTGAACTTTATTCTACGGATAATACTAACTCAATGTAATTTAAAACAGCATTAATGTTGTGTAAATAAGAGCATTTCCTTAATTATTACTGACATATGAATGTGGAACGTGATGAGGCATTTATCCAAGAGAATATTCTTTATTTATTGATCAGTCTTTTAAAATTGGGATAATGTATTTGACATCAACAGGTTATCTATGAAATAGGTGGAAATTAGTTCACTGTTCACAATTTATGTTATTTCTCGTGTAACCTGAGAGAAAAGAGAGATAATAACAGAATATATATTAGCTCTCCATCGCATTCTAGTCGAGGGATTTTTAGAGAAGTGTTACCAGTATCTTGCCAACAGATCATTTAAATGAAAAATTTCACTATCTGACTAGTTAATTGCATGATTCGATAAATCCTTTTTATAGGCTGAAAAATTCGTGACGATTTTGGACTAATTTCAGTTGTTAGAATTTAAGGGTCATCGTGTTCAAGCACAAGCAGCTGAATGCTCGGCGAACCTGATCTCATAACCTGAGGGTTCCAGTTTCGATTCTTAGTGCTGGCACTGGTGAAGAGACCAAAGATACAAGAAAACAACTTCCCAGTGCCTCCTGGTTTTCAATCACGCCTCTAACTGATGTTGATTTGAGACGAAATTCTTTCTTAATATGTGAGGATGATATCAACAGTTGAGGTGAGACAAAAATAAGACATTTACAGATGTTTAGATCGGCATTAATTCACCTGTAACAGTTTTATGGGAAATATTATGGACAACTGTTAAGGATTTTTTTGTAAATGAAATGAACATTCATTTGTTTTTCAGAATCAAAATTAAACGAAATGATTAATGGCTGTTGTATAGTAAACCTTTATGTGTATGGATTAAAAGTATATACATTAGAAGATAGGATCATAGCATTAAATAACACGAAGTGATTTGAAATATTGGAGATGGTTTTAGTATTATGTTTTACTGAATAATATGTGAAACCCTTCATTTATGAAATTTATTGCAGTCGATTAGACTTTATACCGTCTGTACATTCAGTCATATCTTACTTTAGAAATGCCGGTTACTGCAGAGTAATCAAAGTCATGCATCCAGCTGCTAGTAGTGTTGACTAAATTCAATCAGTCTCTGACTTCGACACCGGCGAGTTTAAGTCTCATTGTGGGTGTAACTTCCACCGAGGTGGCTGAGGAGTGTCATTTGTCATGAAATCTAGGCCCAAGGCTACTTAATGGTTGTCTTCAACCATCTAATAATAATCTAATAATATTTCACTTTATGTTATGAACGAGACAAATAGTAAATAACATCGCCGAAATTTGGTATGGGTTGATAAGACCGACACCAATAATAATGCTGAGACTGCTACTCGATATGGGAAGTGAAGAAGTCTGAAGACCGAATACCAGTATATATTTCCAGTTGCTCCTCATACCTCCCGCGGCTTAACAGAATAGAGACGGACTGTTTCGAGTCTGTGAGAGCAATCCCCTCTTATTTACACAAAACCAAATTATATGCAGATATTACTGACTTCGCAAAGTTCCAGCAATAAATATCTAATTTAAATGGTAGTATAAATTTTCGCTTCAAGTTTGTAAAATGGCAGTAGAATAAATATTCTGCCCCAGCCAGATGGTTAGAATTTGTTCGGATTGGTTTGAAAACAGTCGAAGCTTGGTCGTAACTGGCTTCAAGATCATGCAAACTTAGGGGTACAGAAATTGTATACGTGATCTTTATAATTCAGAATAACCTGAATGGACAGTTATTTATATTACCCCAGAGATTTTAGACTAGGTTCCTTATTGTTCTCCACTAGAAAGAAGGTTGTTCATAAATTCTCTAAACACCTACGGTGAACCTCCACAGACACCTGTTTCCTAAGCCTGAAAATAATAATCTGCTTTATTCCAAAAATACAGTACTTGTAATACAGAATTGAATTCTCAGCATTTGTCACAATATTGCATTTGATTTACTCGAAATATAAATTAAATTTAAAATTAAAACAAAATTAACCAGAGGAATTTATCCACATTTACGATATAAAGTAAAAAATGTTCGAAGTACGGAATGAGAATAATAACTCTGATAATAACGACAACAATAGTGAGTTTGTTTCAAACAGGATTGTCGATTCAGTTTGGAAATTTTAGCATGTTTTAGATTATTGAATCTAATGTTCTGTTGATATAGTAAAGTGAGGGGAAATACAAAATTAACAGTTATAACACAGCTTAAATGATGTTCACACTTGTGTAAAATAAACAAATATAAACAAAAACTTGAGAGGATTATAAATATAAGAAGTACAATAACAATAAAGATTGATGTTTAAGGGTGGGGGAAAAGGTTTATTTATTAATGCAAAGAAGGTTAGTTAGTTCATGCCTAGCACTATTTTCATCACATAAGGTACGTGCCAAATATGGTATAGTGGAATTTTATACTTAGACGTACGTGCATAAAGTCTTCTGTAAAGACTTCTTGTTTTACCTGAGGGGACAAAAGGTAGGAGTTGCGGGTAAATTGGATGCTCACAGTCTGGCAAAATTCCTTTTGCAAATTTGTTGCAGGAAATAAAAAGTCTATCTCTGACATCGTCAAAGATTCGGCCCAATGAAATACCACTCGCCCTAGTGACAGTCTTTAGAGTTCTGCGAAGTATAACACAGTCTTTTTTAGGCAATTCAGGAAAGAATACGAGTGAACAGTAAGGAAGAATAGGTGAGATGCGCGAGTTGACAAACTGTAAGAGAAGGAGGGGTTGGGTTATGCCTGAGGTCATAACTAACAATGATAAACTAACGATGGAAGCATAATAAACTTAAGCCTGATGATCGATGCAGTTAGGTGAGTAGGATAGTGCGAAACCATCATTGTCTTATTTATTTAAACAGTTATAGTTTGCAAGAACTGTGAACTTTAGTAGTGGAGATAAACGGATTGATCATTGAAGGTGAAATGTCTCACGTTTATTCTGATGCAAGATTTTCCTCATATTCAAAATAGGATCAACTTATAGACCTTAACTGTTCTTTATACTTTTGAAAATTGTAGCTTTTCCTAGTGTATCATCTCGACTTGTTTTAAAATGAAGATTACATTCTGCCAGCATTTCTTTTTGCGTAAATTTTGAGAATAAGTCAACAGAATCAGAGAACCTGTCGAATTAGTGTTAATTAGTTCCATTCAGTTATTTCGCGGAATTCCCAAATCTGAAAATAACAGACGGGGTAAGAAGTACATAGTACAGTGTCTTAATTAACACATGATGATGTGTTCTACTAATCGCTCGATATGAGACATTAGATACCACTCATATCATCCAGTGGTGCTTGCCAACCAGATCGAGATTATCCAGACACCACACAGTCGTTTCGTTCTTTTTAAGCTGAACTCATCAGTGGTGTTCCCGGTTCGACTCAGCTGAGAGAGTTGAATCACTTTAAACCACTCAAACACTGCCTCATGTGAATAATATTCGACTAATCGTATCAATGGTAAACATAGAGAAGATAAAGGTGATGAAGATAACCACCGAACAGCAACAACAACCAGCACCGGTCACCAATAATGAGAGAGATTTAACTTATCTAGGAAATATCATTTCAAACACAGGCAATTGTAATGGATAAAGATGTCGAAGTCAGAATTGAAAAATCAAGACACGTCTTGATCAACCTGAAACCAATTTGGGGATCTTCTGCTTCACTCAGCCAGCATAAAGAAAAAGATTTGAATTTTCAACACAAACGTGAAGTTGGTCAGTTAGTTCTTCTATACGGGTTAGAAACTTGCTCTGTGTGTCACAAAAGGGATTTCTACCGAATTACGGAGGATTATCAACAGGTGCTCACTTAGCTGTATTCATACTGAAGATCGAATGGCCAGCCAGCCTGAAAAAATTACAAACAAAAAACTCTGGGAACAAACCAACCAGCAGCCGATTGCTCAACAAATATTCAGAAGAAAATGGAGATGGTTCGGGCAAATGTTGGGAAAACCGTCGAACGAAATCACGCGCAATCGAGGCCATCGCTTGAGTGGAGTCTCACTGGGGAACAATGAGCGTGTCATTAGTGTGAGGGTGACACGGAGAAGATCGTGTGGGGAGGAGGAGGTGAGCGATCATAGTCAATCGTGGATCCTGCTGAAGACGACAGCAGAAAATAGAACAAAGCGGAGATGTGTTGTTGTTGTAGTCCTGTATTCCACTTGGAACCCAAGGGAATATTAATAATAATAATCGTATAAACAAATTGAGAACATTAATCAGATCAATTATTGTGATCTGAATAACTTAGTTTCACCAAAGAATCTGTACTAAAATTTCATGGTGAACTGTGGATTTTGAAAGTTTCAAGTTTGACTAATTTGATATTCATCTATCAAACCTTTCATAGTTTTTATATCTTTTCATTTTTACGAAATTAAAGGGCTGGTGAAGTGGAATTCAACGGTTATTGCATATATTAGGATTTGTAAGCCCAGATTAATTTAAATTAGGTGTATGCCGATGTGAGAATGAAACGTAAATATGCTTTTGCTAAAGAAATGATTTTCCCCTTTTGCAAATGACTTTTATTACTTCTTTTCATTTTAGATTTTTACTATATATCACTTTTGAAGCATTAAAGAGTACGTCGCATTGTACTGTTTACGCAATATAGTGATGTATAGTTTAATCCCACATGGCTTGTGTCATTATAATCTTCGCGTAAATGTCATAATAAAATGCACGAGGTGAAAAAGAAACCTAAATGTAAACGAACTGTCAAGAAACGAGCAATAGGTAATTTTGAGTTAGCCTGTATAGTAAATAAGTTTTGTACGTGTATAGCTACTTGTGAAGATTAAAGAAATAAAATAAAAATGGACCTCTGAACAACCTTATCAGTAAGCTATCGTTTTATTGACGGTATATGTATGATACCTTTATTCTTTGTGATAATGGTTCTGATAGAAGTACAATAATCACTAAATTCAATGAAGTACATTTGGCTATGAAATTCACATGCGGAAAGGAATGCCAAGACAGAATTGCCTTCCTGGATGTCTTACTTACAAGAAAACAAGATGGTAGCATAAAAAGAAATTTGCATAGAAAAATCACTTGGACAGGACGATATACACATTTTCACAGTCTGGTTTCTATCAAGTATAAAAGAAATTTAGTGAAGACCCTCAGCCACAGAGTTAGAGCTATATGCTCAGAAGAAGTAATTGAAGATGAATTAGGCATTGTATATGATACTTTGATCGAAAATTGCTATCCTGAAAAATTTATCAAGAAACATATGACAAAGAAAGAGGAAAAGGAGTACTCACTATCTGTAAAAAAGAAGCCTCTTTATATACGACTACAATTCATGGGCGATATACCAAGCGAGATAGTTGCGAAGAAATTAAGAAAATCAGTTCAAAGAGCTTTTAATGCTGGCGAACTACATGTCTTATTCTCTACACGACCGGTGGGGATTCCTCGACTGAAAGATGAAGTACCTATACTAGCCACTTCAAATTGTATCTATAAATTCAACTGCGCTTGTGGAGCCAGTTATATTGGCCGTCGCTCTAGGAACTTCATTTTTCGTGCTCGAGAACATCTCCCAGCATGGCTAAGTAAAGGTGTAGTGAAAATTATTAACAGCTCGATATTGGAACATCTGGTGCAAACAGGACACAAAGCCAGCGTAGCTGAATCTTTGTCTATCATCATCTACCGGGTGCCGAATAAATTACCGAAAACATCGAAGCACTGCAGGCTCCAAACAGCAGAGGCTATTGCGATTCGCCTCAAACAACCAGCACTCTGTGTCCAAAAGAAGCAAGTTCAGCTAGCCCCTACTATTGCCCTGGCCTTCAGTAGAAGCTATAAACTCATAAATGTGTAATATTATCCTTCCTAATTCTTCTGACATTCAGCTTATTCTATTTTGATGCGTTTTAGCTGTAATCCATCAATATTATTGATTAGATGTTATTTAAACAACATTAATGTAGTTCATAACACTAACTCATTCATTCACTATAATGTATGTATAAAAGGAGAACCTGATGATGAATTTATCGAAAAGAGTACTCTTTGTTCAGTATTCATTCTTTTGAAAATTTTAATGGGTATTTTTAATCAGTTAAAAAAAGAGCTGTGATACAATGAATTATGAGCGTACCTTAGTGATCCACTCTGGCAGAGAAAGAGAAACAACTAAAGACATACCTTAATGTTATCTACGTAAAGGTATTCAGCTTAGACTAGGATATACATACGTATTGGGCCCCAAATCCTCCGTTAAGTGTCAAGAAACATAAGGAGCACTGCTTTGGCGTTTTTAGTATTTATATTATTATCCCCTTGGGTCTCAGTTGTAAAATGGGGATTCGACAGTACATTGCGATCTCACTCTATTCTCTGTAGTCCTCATAACTTCTCATTTCCTTCTTACACGATCTCCCCCATGTCGCCCCAGAAACACACCCTACCTGTCGCTTCACATTTGGGTTCCAGTTGATGACGTGATAAACGATTTTACTTGATGGTGTCCTCAGAGTATGTTACACCCATCTTTATTCATTGGGCAATAGGTTCTTGTTTTATTCATTGCCAAAGTTCTTTGTTATTTGTCCTTCCTGGATGGCCATCTGATTTTCACTATGGAGCTATGGAAAGCAGCTGTTGATGAATGTCTGGAGAGTATTGTAAAGATTCTTGTAATACTCAAAACAGGTCTCTCAACTGTCTATAATCACTGATTCCATATGAGTGCTGAAAATAGGAATCTTGTTCCTCATACTGAGTGGAGGACATTTCCACGCTGGTTTCAGAGTAATGAATTACTGTCTTGCTTTTCCAATCCTGCCTTTTACATCATCTATACCACCTGTAGTTGGAACGATGCTGTTTAATTAAGCAAACACAATTAAATCTGCAGCGTAGAGAACACAGCCACATCTAAACCGTCCCCCTTAGCTACAAATCCCTTCCCGCAGCATTATTTCATGACAGAAACTTCAAATGATCCGTGAAATTAGTACAATCCTGACTTATTAATTGAATTTGATTCGAATTGAAATGGATGATAACATTCGAATAATAATTGTTGGTTAAAAGTAGCTAATTTTAGGTACTAAAAGTAAAATTACCCTTTAGAGACTAAGTTTCTTCCATGTATTCCCAATAATCTGCACTACGAAGTGGCGACTCATAACACATTTGACATACCTGCACTTTGTTGATAGTGAAATGAGGTAGGATCCGGAATTAGCTTTTTAAGATTCGTTAACTCGATGTATTTACATCACGTAGTATTTAATAGTACTGCCACTGACAGACATACTCAGCCCCAATTGTCTGAAAAGTGAAATTTGAAAGCCGATAAAAGTGTATATGTCTGAAAGTGAATCTTTAGCTTTATTATTTTTCAAGATTGTAGTAGGGACAATGTTTTATTCAGTATGGCACTCTGTCTTCACGAATCAACCATCATTCCTTTTTCCAGTTCTAGAGGATATGAATATTTACTATGAATTAGTTTGGTCATTAAAATGGTTTAAATAAAAAAAAGTTTATGTTCAGTTCTGCTTTTTATGTTAAGCTGTATATCAATAAGTTGAAACATCACTTTCAGAATGTATCACAACTGAGTGTAACTTATTTAGCAATATAATAAGTGATGGATATATGATGTTTTATCTAACTAAATTATACACCAATAATTATCATAACAGCTTAAAGTACATTTCTTTTTAAGTATCTCAGTGCATTGAAAAAGTGTATTAAATGATTTCAGTAAATCCATATGAAATATTATACAAAAAATACTGTTAAGTACTTTAGTGGCATTTTGATAAATAAGCGTAAACGTTTTCACTGGCGAATAAACATTAGTTGACACATACATAGTTGAAGTCAACTGGTGTTTATATTTACGTTTTTGCACAATTTATAAATGGGTGTGGTTAGCATCGCTGGTTCAGTGGTAGATTGCTCACCGACCACACATATTGTCCGGGGTTCTGTTCTTGCCTGACGTACATCAATACGTCGCTTAGTTTACTAAATGGTAGTAAGTCTGTGAATCAAGGCAGGTTGGGCATGAGGCTAGTAACTCCACCCGGTAAAAACAACACTTTAGGTGCAGAAAATTCAAGCATAGGGCTCTTTGCTACACCCGGATTCATTCAGATACTTTTAATTCATAGGATATATGAAAAAACGTTCTGTATCCTACTGTTTTGATGTTTACCCATGGACTTGAACGCAACACCCATCAATTTAAACGCAACACTCCTTTCTTCTTCTTCTTATAATTATTGTATCCTTTAGTTCCTAGAGGAACATAGGGCTTCAGCTGCGCACCTCCATTGACTTCGGTTTTCTGACAACTTTTTCACCCTGCTCCAGGTCTGTCCACATGCTTTCATCTCCTCCTCGCATGACCTCCTCCAAGTCACCCTTGGACGACCAACTCGCCGCCTCCCTTTCGGGTTCCACTCGAGGGCTTGTCTAGTGATGTCACTTGATGGTTTCCTCAGCGTATGGCCAATCCATCTCCATTTCTTTCTGCCTATTTGTTTCACAATCGGTTCCTGATTGGTTCGCTCCCAGAGATCCCTGTTGCTGATCTTTTCTGGCCATCTGATCTTGAGTATTGAGCGGAGACAGTTGTTAATGAAGGTTTGAAGTTTGTTTGAGATGCTCTTTATGACTCGCCAAGTCTCTGATCCGTATAGTAGCACTGACTTCACATTGGAGTTGAAAATCCGGATCTTATTTTTGATGCTGATTGCTGTTGACCTCCACACAGATTTGAGAGTAATGAAAGCTTGTCTTGCTTTTCCGATTCTGGCTTTGATGTCCTCGTCAGTTCCGCCTGTAGTTGAGACGATGCTTCCCAGGTAGGTGAAGGAGGTTGTTTCTTTCAGGTTCTTCCCATTTATGCTTATTGTTGTCTGTTGTTGTTGTTGTTGATGTTGGCTAGGAATCTTCATCATCTCTGTTTTATCTATGTTCACGTGAAGTCCTATCTTTGATGCTTCTTCTGCCAACTTGTTACTTTTCACTTGCATATCTTCCAGTTTATGGGAAATCAGACATATATCATCGGCGAAATCCAGATCCTCCAAGTCTTTTGTGTCAGTCCATTTTATGCCTGTTCCCTCGTTGGTTGCCGTTGTCTGTCGCATTATCCAATCAATTGCAATCAGGAAGATCATTGGTGATAGTAGACAGCCTTGCCTCACTCCCGTCCTCACTTCGAAGGCTTCCGTAAGTTTCCCGTTGTGGATTACTTGGCATGCAGCATTGTCGTATAACTGTTGGATGAGGTGTATAATTGTCGATGGGACCCCGTAGTAGCGAAGTAGTTTCCAAATGACCTCTCGATCGACGCTGTCGAAGGCCTTTTCAAAGTCGATGAAGTTGAGATAGAGAGGTGACTGCCATTCCAAGCTTTGTTCAATGATGATCCGTAGAGTGGCGATTTGATCAATACATGATTTGTTTCTCCTGAATCCAGCCTGTTCCGGACGAAGTTTTTCATCTAGGGCTTGTTTGATTCTCTCCAGGATGATGCGACTTAGTATCTTGCTTGGAATGGACAGAAGCATAATTCCACGCCAGTTTTTACATTGACTTAAGTCTCCTTTCTTTGGAAGTTTGAATAAGTATCCGTTCTTCCAATCCTCGGGTACTTTGCCCTCTTTCCACACCTTCTCCAGCAGTGGTGTCATCAAGTCCGCTGTTGTCTCTGGGTCTATTTTCAAAGCCTCTGCTGGGATTCCATCTGGTCCCGGTGTTTTCCCAGCTTTAAGCATCTTGATTGCATTCAGGACTTCTGATTTCGTCGGGGGGTCAGTGTTCACTGGTAGTTCTGCTTCCGTTGTTGGTATTGCTGGACGTGTTGTAGGTGGCGGACGATTTAGAAGTCTTTTGAAGTGTTCAACCCAGTGCTTTCTCTGTTCCACCTCTTTGGTGATTGACTTTCCATTGTCGTCCTTTATTGGCTTAATCTGTGTCGAACGTTTGCCCGAAAGGTTCCTAGTTGTTTGGTAGAGTGTGGCGAGGTCTCCTTTGCCTGCAGCTTGTTCTGCTTCGTTTGCCATGGTTTCATAATATTTTCTTTTGTCTTCCCTGGCACTTTTCTTCACTCTTTTGTTCAGTGTATTGTAGCTTGCATTCAGCTCCTGTTTTTGTTGCTCGTCCGTGCACTGGATAATCTTTTGCTTCACTGTCCTTCTCTCTTCTATTAGTTTCCAAGTGTCCGTAGTGAGCCACTGTTTGTCCTGTCTCTTTTTTCTGCCTAGAATTTCTATGCAGGTTTGGCTCCACACCGTTTTCAAGTTGTTCCAGTGCTTTTCGACGCCGACCTTTCGCTAGTGTTGATTTGTGTCTCGGCTTTGTCCTTTATGCTTGCAATGAAGATGTCCTTTGTAGCCTGGTCCTTCAGCTTTTGAGTGTTGAACTTGGCTTGTGGTCTATCTGCAGCTCCTGATTCCCTGAAAGCTTTTAATTTGATTTGGATTGTCCCTTGTACGAGATAGTGGTCTGAGCCAACGTCTGCTCCTCTTCTTGCTTTTGTGTCCAGTAGGCTGCGCCTCCACTTCCTTGAGATTGAGATGAAGTCGATTTGGTTTTTGGTTTGCCCGTCTGGTGACACCCATGTAGCCTTGTGGATATCTTTGTGCTTGTATACACTGCCACCAATCACCAGTTCGTTGAAGGCGCAGAAGTCGGCGAAGAGTTCTCCGTTTTCATTCATTTCTCCTAGAGCTTCTCTACCCATGATGAGTTCCCTTCCCGTATTGTCTGGTCCCAGTTTGGCGTTCATGTCTCCCATTAGTATTTTCATGTCGCCAGCTGGAGTATTGTCCATTGTTGCCTGTAGTTGCCTGTAGAATTCTTCTTTCTTCTCGAGGTCTGCGTTGTTTGTGGGTGCATAACATTGTATGATTGACACTTTCCTTCCTTTGGAGTTGAACCTGGCGGTCATTATCCTGGACGAAATCGCCTCCCATTGTATCAGGGCTTTCGTTGCCGTTGGTGACATCATGATAGCCACGCCCTCGGTGTGCGTGTGGTTATCTTCTGGGTGACCGGAGTAGATCACTGACTCACCTGTTGACAATTTGGTGAGTCCACTCCCATTCCATCTGCTCTCACATATTCCCAGCACTTGTATTCCGTATCTTTTCATCTCGTTGGCGATCTGGGCAGCTTTCCAGTCTCGTACATAGTTCGGACGTTCCATGTTCCTACACAGACTTTTTCTTTTGGTGCAAGAGGTTCATGCTGAAGTTTCTGTAGCAATTTTGTTTACAGGGTGGGGTTGCTAGCCTCACGCCTGAGAAAAGAATGATTACATTAAGTAAAAGTTTAGAGAGAAGCAACTTTTTGGGTTGCTCCCCTCAAAATCAGAAAATAACGGACAAACAATGAGAACAACATCAACAAAGGAAACAGTTCACAGAAAAAAGGGCAAAAAGCGACGACAACTATACAATAAGACAACATGCAATATAGTTCAGTACAGTTAACTAAAATGATATCTTAACCATAAACTCACTGACTTGGAGCAACTTGAACATATAAATCCAACAATATATACAATTATAGATGTGTTTATGTTTAAAAATTCCACAAATCCAAACAGTTAGTTATGTGTATTATCTGTCAATAAGATTGTATTTTTTGGATTCAGTGTTCGAAAGGTTAATAATTGTGATAGTTTCCGCAAACTCTTGGCATAAAATTTTACAGAAATAAGAGTTTTTATTATTAAGCAAAATGTAGCGTAGTAGTCGAAAAGCGCGCGTTTATTGGTATTCCTCCTTTCTTATAACTCTCGCAAATCAACCTCCGTTCAAAAGAAATAAAACTGTTGCTTTGTAAGCCTTAAGTTTAATATGAGAATAGAACTTGAGCATTGTGGCAGAGTATAATTCCATCATTGAGTAAATTTATTTGACAAAATCAAATAATGATGAAGTATTATTTTTCAATGGAGTTTTGAGCGTTATTTATTGCTGATGATAACATCAACGCCCTAATGTAACCATACATTTCCGTTTATATAATACTATTTCATGTCTGTTGATTTGATTAATAACAATATTTCCTATATCTGGCGTTGGTACTAGCGTTGAACCATTCCTACTTCACGTGTTAGGTATAGATTCGATGAAAAAAGCCTCAGTCATCAGTCCCTTCCCTCCACATAATGCATGTAGTACAATTATTAATTTTTTTCTGAATTACTTATCTTCTCAGCGTCAATCATTCAATGCCTAGCTAAATTCTTATATTCTTATAAACTGACTACCCCAAATCTACTGCTTTGACCTATGTGGTCAACCCCACAGTCATTGTAAGATATTTTGTAGATTGTATTATTCTTTTCTGATTGAATCAGTAGAGTCTTTAAGCCTATAGAGCATGTTCCTAAATGCCACCCTAATTCCCGTTCTGTTAGGAAATATATGTAGGGTTTCAGATGTCTCTTTCTGACTTATTGAAACTGTAAGTATCTTAGATCCACACTGTTAGACAAGATTGATTGTCAACGCCATGCTGTAGTGATTTTCATTTTACTACCAGTTTACCAGGGATAAATGATATTCATTGGTGTGAGGCTAACAGTCCCAATCCGTAAAAATAAAATCATCAATGCCATAGAATCTTGAAAGTTCTAGCTTAGAGTCTTGTGTTCCAGTGAGAGTGTAAAGGAATAAAAAAAACGATTTTTATTCATTTACTTATACGTGGTAACTGCTCGACTGACACACACATGAGCATATATGCATAAGGTATCATTCATACATCGTTGAAATATTATTATTTCCTTTAATTCCTAGTGGGGCATAAGGCTTCAGCTGCGCATCTCCATTGCCTTCTGTTTTCTACCAACTTTTTCACCCCACTTTAAGTCTGCTCACACGCTTTCATCCCCTCTTCACATAATCTCCTCTAAGCCACCCTTGGACGACCAACTCGGGTTCCCTTCCCTTTCGGATTCCACTCGAGCAATGGCTTGTCTAGTGATGTCACTTGATGGCTTTCCCAGATTATGGCCAATCCATCTCTATTTCTTCCAGCCTGTTTGTTGCACAATTGGTTTCTGGTTGGTTTGCTCATTGCCAGAGATCCCTGTTGCTGATCTTTTCTGGCCGGCCATCTGATCTTAACCAAAATATTGAATGAAGACAGCTATTGATGAAAGTCTGTAGTTTGTTTGAAGTGCCCTTCATGACGCGTCAATTCTCTGATCCGTATAGCAGCACTTACTTCATATTGGAGTTCAAAATCCGGATCTTATTTTTGATGCTGAGTGTTGTTGACCTCCACACACACTTGAGAGTAATGAAAGCTTGCCTTGCTTTCCCAATCCTGGCTGCTTTGATATCCTCATCATTTCCGCCCGCTGTAGTTGAAACGATGCTTCCCAGGTAGGTGAAGGAGGTTGTTTCTTTCAGGTTCTTCCCACTTATGCTGATTGTTGTCTGTTGTTGTTGTTGTTGCTGTTGGCTAGGAATCTTCATCATCTCTGTTTTATATATGTTCACGTGAAGTCCTATCTTTGATGCTTCATCTGCCAACTTGTTACTTTTCACTTGCATATCTTCCAGTTTATGGGAAATCAGACATATATCATCGGCGAAATCCAGATCCGCCAAGTTTTTTGTGTGAGTCCATTTTATTATTTTATTTTCGTCATTTAAACTACAAAACAGCGTTGATTAGATTTTACACATGTTCAATCTAGTGCTAAAAGTTTTATAAAATTCTATTAATCCAAAATATTGTCTGTCATATTATTACATATTAATAATTGCCATAAATATGTGGATAAATTAGGGGACGTGTGCAAGCACATTCACAAATAGTTTAAGTAATATTCTGCTGATTAAAAGTGGCCATTAAAACTTTTCAAAAGAATTGATTAGTGAACAAGGTATACTCTTTTTGATAGCTTTCTCATCAGGACCCCGAGTTATTTACACATAATAGTGAATGAATTAGTGTCATTTACAACATTAATGTCGTTTAAGTAACATTGAATAAATAATCATAATAATATCAATGGATTACAGTTCGTCGATAGCATCAACATAACAATGTATTGAATATCATGCAGGCGAATTAGGAGAAATAATAATACAAATTCATGGATTTGTAGTCTTCACTGAATGTCAGGGGAGTAGTAGTGGCTGGAGTTGCTTCTTTTGTACACAGAGCACCGATTGTTTCATGGGAATTGCGATAGCCTCTGCTCTTTGAAGTATGCATGGATTTGTTTTATTATTTTTCCTAAATCCTCTGTCTGATATTCAATGCATTGTTATGTTGATGCTTTCGACGAACTGTAATCCACTCATATGATTAAATTTATTCAACGTTATTTAAACGACAATAATGCTGTTAATGACACTAATTCATTCCCTCCTATGTGTAAATAACTGGGTAACCCGATGAGAAAGTTATCGAAAAGAGTATTCTTTGTTCAATAACCATTCTTTTAATATTCTGTGGTAAATAAATCACAGACCCGATGTAGAACAACAGCGCAAAATAAAAATATTTCAAATTCAGCGACCCAAGTGATTCATAATCGTCTACAGTTCTCAAGTTCTACTGTTATCTCTTTCTTTTGTGTAGGATAATCTGTCAATTCTTGTTTATCGAAATCATCAAACACCAACCATGTTACATCATGAGGTGACAGCATATACATGTATATGTCCAGCGGCTTTTATATCCTTTTGATGTTATGCCCAGCTTTCTGATTTCCGCCTGTTCATCAGTTCATTTATGATTTACGTAGGACAATAATTTAGTACACCGCTTTTTATTAGTAAACAATTATTCCGACATGCTTAACAGTTTGTACATGTTATTATCATATTTTAGTCACCGAATAAGCAGGTTTTAAAAACATCTGCGTTAGCTTTGAAAAAGGTGCTACAAGTGAAAAATTCACCTCACCGTGAAGTTAGATGTCGTTAGCTTTATATGGATGTCTTATAAAGTATACGGTTTCTGATTTTCTCCTTGATAACCGTAAATATCACTTTTCTGTGTGAAATTTTATCATTATTGTTTCACTGTGTCAATTGTTTAACAAAGGGCTTCAGAAGCACAATTACTCTGTATTCCATTCTCTGTCATAATCTTCGCCTGTTTCTAGAATAGACTGCCCACAAGGTTTGCCTTCCTATTCACATGATTTCAATGCCACCCTTGGAAGCTCAATTTGTCACCTGCCATTGGGGTTTCATTCGAGTGCCTGGCGTGTGATGTCACCCGACTGTCTCCTCAGTGTACATTAAAATCTATTTTTGCTTCCTTCTCCATAGTTGCGTTTTATGGAGTGGGTAATCATTTTGCATTTTTTTGTTGTTGCTATCATTCCATTAACAGACACATAATTTGATTAAAACGCTGATTTTGAATACAGGAGGTAGTATATTTACTTGAAAAGCGATCTACTAGGTATTTGGTGGCTGAAATATCGGAGAAAGCCTTGGGCTGATATTTTTATTTATTTTTTTGATTACAGCTTGATTCCACACCGTATTTTTGGTACAGGTAAGGAATTTTCAGTATGTGATATCGGTAGCCCAAATTTTGCAGGCCGACCATAGATATCGGGTGTACGTCGGCAGGGAATCGAACCTCGGATCATTTGCATGGTTGGCGATAGTCCTAACCACTATCCCACCGACGCACATTCACGTAATAAGTGGTGAAGTAAGGTGAAGTGAAAATCTGATTTATGAGGTGTAATTTAGACCAATGTTGTCCGAATTATCAATCTGGCATTCTTCCAGCGAAGCTATGCAACCCACCGAGTAACTAGATGGTCTCTTACCAGCAATCACCACGGGTTATGCCCGGTGGCCCTTTCGAATATTTATTTTGCACTTAGACTTATTTTGTTTCAAAAATACCACTGTTGTGAAGTGCACACAGGAAATTTTTCTTAAACTTCCATGACAGGATAATTATTCGGGAAATCCTTCCTCAACGATCTAATTACATAATAGATACTTATTATTTGGGTGTTTCAACTAGCTTTGTAACTATTATCCGTTATTCTCGTAGACTGCATATCATTGTCCTGGCATCTGCATATCATTTACTGACTTGATCTTTGTTATTTGTCTGTATTCCTGTTTAATCTCTAATGCGAATGCGTTTCTTTGTGGTTGTGTGATGAAGATATTGATAATGTATTATTTTACAACTGCGATTTTGTTTTAGTGAATCAGGGTCATTCTGACCTTGAAGCGTCTATAAGGATTGTTTGGTGTGTGAATCTTGACGATAGAGGTTTGATTCCACCTTGTTGGGAATATTCTGCTCAATTCTCAAGCAATTCTCGTCGTTGATCTAGTCAAATAATTTTGTTGTACAGTATTTATTTTGTAACTGAGATGGAATTCTACCACTATAACCACCTAACGGCATTGTTCAGTTAATTTTGACTATTCGATACGCTATTACTATTAAGTAGTACCTCAGATTGTATTGTGAATAACTGTCATTCTCCTGTCGATGAAGCATTTTATGACTTTGAGTAACCCAAAGATGTTCTAGTCAGGTATACAGTAGAATGCAAAGATTGGTTTCCTGTGTGTTCATAACACAAAATGTTGGTTTTGGTCGTTACACCTTCTTCCTTTAAAAGATGAATAAATTGTAAGTTTTGAAAATAATATCTAGTTTATTCTATTATCTACATGGGAGAGCAGTTTCCGTGCACTACCCAATTTCACAACTATAGGCAGCTTTTCTATACATCCCCACATTGAAATATGACACCGTGGATCTTAATATCATTCTTGTCATACTTCAGAACCTGAGTTTGAGACGTGGGCTTACGCAGCTCAAGTTAAACACACAGATTTCGTTTCGATGTAGTTGTGTTCTTTGAGCTGGATAGTCTATTTGCGAAGCTTTCATTGCCCTATTAGGCACATAGAGGTGAGTGAAGTGATTTGTTATTTTGTGTGCGACGCCGCTTCCTAAAGGTTTGAAGAGTCTTTCAGTGATTTCTGAAGTGTCTGTTATAAATGGAAAGGCGATTTTGTTTGTGCTTTCCTTGGGGGCCTTTGGTTTGATAGGTTGGCTTGGGGTTATATGTCTTTTGATGAAATTCCGCGGATACCCATCCATTCTTTTGGAAGACGTCCATGAGAAATTTTTCTTCAGGTGGGAGTGCTGCAATGAGTCCTGGCCCTCTTGAATAGTGTTTGTATACAATTCCTTTTGTGTGTTATTGGATTGTTGCTGTTATAATTCAGTATATGGTCCGTGTGCGTTGATTTTCTATCAACTTGAGTTTCTAATTCCCTTGGGACTTCGCTCTCCAATTTCACTTCTTTTGTGAATTTGGCGTCTTTGAAGACGTTGTTTATTAAGTTGTGAGTTGTATACAACTCGTTTCTTTGGATTATTACAAATGTGTCGTCGACGTAACGTATCCCAATTTCGGGTTTGATCTTTGGTAGGTTTATGTTTTCGAGCCTTTGTATCACTGCTTCTCCAATCACACCTTATATAGGCTATCCCATGAGTGTTCCTTTAACTTGTTTGTACATTTGGCTGTTGAATTGGAAGTATGTTGTTAGGCATATGTTTATTCATTCCATTCAACTTTCGGGTTGCATTTTTGACTGTTGTGGGAGGTGTTTGTCGTTGCTGAGTGACTGCTCCATGGTCTCTTTTGCTAGTTCCTGTTCAGTTGAGGTATATAATCCTGTGACGTCGAAGGATACCATTACTTCTTGGTCATCTAATTGGATGCCTCTGACTTTCTCTAGAGATTGCATAGCAGATTTGATGGAGTGATCACAAGATTCCGTTAGGTGTTTAAATTTTCTGTATAATTCTTTGGATAAATTATATGTCACAGTTCCTGGGAGTGATAAAGCTGGTCGTAACGGGATATTTGGTTTGTATATTTTGAGTCTAACGAAGAATCTAGGTAGGACTGGAGCATCATTTTGTGATGTAACCTGTTTTGGTGAGCTTTTCTAAAATTCTTTCTTTGTCAAGCAAAAGACTCACCAACGAAAGCAGATGAAACCGACATCATCTACAAAATGAAATGAAAGACCTGCGAAAAGAGCCACATTGGTCGAAGTGGACCCTTCCTTCGTCATCGTATCCATGTCAAAAGACATGACATCCACTCGCTCATAACTCTGCATGCAGATAACCACGAACATTAATTGGACTGGGACAAGGTTCAAATATTAGACAGAGGAAACAACAAGAATGCCAGCAAATTTTTAGAAGCCTGGTTTTCCAGTGAATCGTCAATCAACAGACACATCGAGATCAAAAAAAATCTACTGATCGACAAAAGGAAATGCCAAACACAGAGGGTCAAAGTTCAAGTCAAGGAAAGAATCAGTTCCAATACGAGTAGTATAGAGGGTGTGAAAACACACAAAAACAACCAATCACGTTCATGGTCACCTACCAAGAGAGATGACTAATGAACTCGAAGAGGAATCTAAAACCTCACTTCATTAAATTGAAGTATACGCTGAAGATGTTGCCTAGTAGGGCTATGAACTACCCAGCTCAGAGAACACAGCCACATCAAAAGTCATCCACCTCAGCAACAGATCTTCTTCATCATACAATGATTTCTTCACGATTGGAAGTTCTGACTAACAGTGTGAATGGATGGGTATACTGTTAACTGTTAAGCCTACTTGACAATCAAGCCTGCCATTATCAGGGGATATGCAACTTAATTCACGTATTAATGATTTTATTTAACAAAGTACTAGTTTTACTTCGAAGCGATTTTTATGTTTGGACATTTTTGAATATGTACCAATTTAAATTGTTACAGTAATGCATACATATTTTCCTACAGTATAAGATAATTTTACGTTCGTTAATTGTCAGAAATGTCAAATGGTTTCACCATTCGATTATTATCATTTGAAAGTAACACATAAACATACAACAATGAAAGTCAGTGTAATACACATTATGGTTTATTAGGAGTTACAAAAGACAGCTTGTCATGCGCATAAGCATAATACATAGGAAGAATAGTCCATTACCAATGCAATTATTGTTCTGTTTATTTGCATAATGCCTATATTTAGTACACTTGTGATAAACATAAAAAAACTGACAGCTTATCTTCTAAGTGAGTTATGTGCTATCTTTATATGATTAGTATTTAATAAAAAGAATATCTTTACAAAAGGTATGAGTGGGAGAGATTGTTGTAAGTTATTGTGAGGATATTTGTTAGTTATTTGAAGTTCTTTAAATATGATACAAAAGCAGATTATAATGTAAAAGGCAGAAAATAGCTGATTTGTACTAGTTCTGGACTCATCGGCACTTCACGCACGTGTAGGCAGTTAATTTTTAGGATTGTCGATGTACATTAATGCCACAAAACATTTATTTTCATCTATTCTGTAACCAAATTCAATGCGTTGCAAAATATACCTTTAAACGTATGACTCAAACTTAGACGTTGGACATTTCCACTCTTCTTCCTATACCATACATAATTCTGACTCCTAACTTGGTGAAACTCGAAGCTCCAATTGCTTTTATACAAATTTTGCCAAAGGTTCAACTTAAGTAAATTTATTTACTTCAATGAGCGATGTTGATTCACTGGCAAATGCTCAACAACCACGTAAGTGCTCCAGCATTCGATTTCCAGCCGATGTACTTCTGAACCTCGCTTTGTCAGCAGTAAGCCTGGTAGGGTGAAACTTCAGATTTCAAGATTGAAACCCTACGTTCCACTCGGGTGACAGCGGAATGAAAAATGAACATTTAGCCTAGATTATTGCATAAAGCATGTATATGATTGGCTTAAAATTATATGGGGGAAGTAGACAAGTTGTTTCCTCTTTTCATGGTAAAAATAATTTTTACTTTTACGCATTTCTCATAAATATAGAAAATAGAAGATTTATTAATCGACTCAGTATTTAAACAAATCTATATATCACCTTAAGAGTCCAATATTATGTTTTCACAGAGTGCATTGTACGTTCCACTGATGTTATGTTTCTCTAGATTTTTTGACAGAAGAATACAAAACTTCACAAGGTAGACGATCCTATACCTGATGTATTATCGTTGGAGATTTTCAAGTAATTTGATAACTTTTTATGCTGAATGACCGTATTCAATGATTCTAGACAATCCAGGTTGCGTAATTCTGTGAAGGTTCGGTAAAATCCAATATCCATTATTATCCATTTTCTATTTTGGATATTACTACTGTTAATAAAGATATTTTTCACCATCATTTGCGTGCTGTTATGTTGTACTTATCAGTGCCCTGTCAATCATTCATTAATAACTAATGTTCACTTCACAGAATTATCCTACACTGCATTGTTCAATATTTTGGTTTTCTTCGCATTGAATATTTTAAATGAACAGTTGAAAAATTCACAGTTGTTCTGTGAAACATTCAGTGGAGTTAAGTAAACGTGGTTGTAAATCCTAAACAAATAAATAGCATAGAAATATTAGGAAAAAGGTTTCACTTGTCTTCTTTCCCCTAATTTCATTGTTCATGACATAACTCCATTATGAATAGAATTTTATTTTGAAGTCACACAGTGTTATACACTTATATTTACTAATGACGATGTTTCGAGCACAATGTACAACTACACATAATCAAATCAAGGCGCTACTCACACAACTTTCTTGCTTCATTTATATACGTAAGTAAAAATTGATTAGACATCTTAACAAAATCAATGCAAGATAAAATACATTCAAAAATAATATTAGTGTTATCAATAAAATGCAATAAGATGGGAAATAACATGTTTCTGCAGTAAAATAAGTAACTTGTTAGAATGTTATAATGTGAACGGAAGTACATTTTAAGATTATTTATTATCCTTTGACTAGTAATAATATCTTCCATATCTCTGGTATTTGCGTTGAGTCACTTCTGATGCATATTTTGGGTAAAGACTCGATGCACTAGGATTCAGTAAGCAGTCTCTCTTGCTCTCCAACTGCCTATATTACCTTTTAGAAATTTGACTCTACCCCACCCACTCTATTGAGTGGTATGTGGGTTAATGCGTGCAGTGCTATTGCTAAGTTGTTTTCTAAATTACTTATCTCCGTCAGATCAATCATTCTAACCTTGGCTAAATTCTTATCTTCTGATAATCACACTACTCTTGATCTATTAGTTTGATCTATGTAGTTCACCTAACTCACAGTCATTGCAAGTTATTTTGTTTAATTGGGACCACATTACTTTATCTTTTATTGATTTTATTCCAATGTCTAGTCAATTTTTAATCCTGTATATAAATGAAGTTTTGTGAGAGCCTTGAAAAGTTATTAGCAGTAAATTGTGCTCGAAACATCGTAATCAGTATATATTACTGTACAACACTGAGTGACTTTATCAGAATAAAATTTATGCATGATGGAGTTCTACTGTACCAAAGTGCCCAAGTTTTATACTTGATGACAGAAATTTCCCATCAGTATCATGATGAAAACTATGATAGCATCCATTCCATAAGTTAAACCGCTTTTCAGTAGGTATTCTCTACCTTGATTGGTCACTGGTAACTAGCGTGATGTGTTTAGTCTTTTCTTTAGTGCAGGCTGAATTCTATCAGTCAGGTTGCAGATACGCGTTGCTGATGAGTGCCAGCTATCACGAAACCTAGTTCTTAGGCTTCCTGCCGACTGCCTCCAATTCTCTAATACCATACATCCGCTAACTATGCATAGTAAAGTGGTAGTTCACAACTTAGTGTCTTGTGAGGTATTGAATATCAAGTAACCTCGTTTAATTTTGATGTCCATAAGATTAAAATGCTTTAAGGGCTATTTTGGTTGATGAAAGCTAGTAATGTGATCTAGGATTAGCATTCCGTCTATTTAAGGCCTCGTCTTGTGGATGCACCACCAGCCACTTCACGTTAGACATCGTGTATCATCGAAGTGTTCATCCTAGAAGCTCTCACCTCAGCAGACACCAAGCATTCAAGTCCAACATGGTCAGTCAACAGGGAATTTCAATGAACTAAACAAAAGTTATCGAAACATGTAACGAAAAGTATTAAAATCAATATCTACCGCTTATTTTTCTGTATATAGTGTTCACAGAATTTAGACACAGAAAATTATCTTTTTACTTACTTATCAGAGGCTGAATATTTGATGTATTGATTTGTTTTTTTCAACTAGAAGTTTACAACATCTGTTTATCACAGGAAAAACGGTGATGGAGGGGAATTTCAGCGAAAACATTACTTGCTGAACTAATTACTGGAAAGGTAGATAAAAGCCTTTAGTTTACTTGATTCTTTGGCATTGGACCAACATATTGTAGGTTATCAGAATAAATTTAAGAAACCGTCACCAGTTTTGTCTGTTTATTTGTGGATGTTCGTATACGTTATAACTCATATACCGAATAGTTTATTACAGTACAAATTACAAAGGTCTCTATGAAAATTACGACTAAAATAACATGGTACCATACTTTATATTATAGGGAATAAAATTTATACGTCAAGGCAGTAGCTTAAGGATACAACCATTAGTGAGGTATGGCAACATACGTTAGTTTGATTAATAGCATATTTCTTAGTCTCCGTTGAAATGCTTGGAAAAATTTTCGGAATTATTCATCACTACAAAAACGTTTGATAATGTTTTAAACTACTTATGCTTAGTAAGTAGACGTAGAAATACGGTAAAAGTTTCTTTGTATACAAGACGAATTATGTTCATACATTCAAAGTGCATAAATGCATATTTAATATAAATTTTTTTAATTAAATTTTAGATTTTCCCGGTCGATTGATTGGACCGGAGACCGAAGTGCTCGGTCTCAGGTTGACATGTCAGCTTCTTGTGCAGATGCTTCGACGATATCTGGGAATTTAATTGGAAGTTAATTGGTGGATGGTGACTAGGAGTGGAATCCAGGATGCGAATTTCGTCCTGTTCGGGACTTGTTAACTGGATTTACCTGCATTCTGCAGTTAGTGATGATGTTCTCACCGAGCCCCGAACCCAGTGCCCATAGTTTCAAACTCCGAAACATCATCCACTAGACTACTTGGGCCACGCTTTGGAGTTTAAAACTATGAGCACTGGGTTCGGGGCTCCGTGGGAACATCATCACTAACTGCAGAATGCAGGCACATCCAGTTGATGAGTCTCAAATAGGAAGAAATGAGTTTTTTAGATTCCACTGCTATTCACTAACTACCAATTAACTTCAAAAAACATGTCGTATATTTGCACGCTATAAAGGAGTCAAATAAAGTGTTTATGATACTTTTGAAAAGCTTCAGACAATAATTTTGCGTGATTTTATGCTCCCTAATGACATGATACTTTTCCGGTGGTTTGAATTGATTTAGCTATCTTTAGTGAGTCTAACTGGCGATACCGCCGATGAGTTCGATACGAAACGAGATTAAGTGTGGATAAGTTACTTCGGTCTGGTGCTTTATGTGGGTGGTATCAGTGATTCATGTCAATCAGTTAGGCAATCGACCAGTGGTGTATTATTATTTCCTTGAGTTCTGAGTGGAATGCAGGCATTCAAAAACTCATCTCCACTTCTTCATCTTTTCTGGAGTTCTATTGAGATGGCTGTATAAGCTCTCATCTGCCCCTAGCATGACCATCTTGATGTCACCCTCGAACCAATACACACCTTCCCGTTTCCCAGTGAGGTTCTAGTCAAGGATTCGCTGTTTGATGTCACCAAACAGTTATCTCATTGTGTGTCCGATCCACCTCCACTTTCTTCAGCATATTGGTGGGGCAGTAGATATTTTGACTAGTTCGTTTTAAGAGTTCCTTGTTGCCTTACCTTTCTAGGCATCTGGTATTCAGTATGCATTGAAGGCAACTGTTAACGAAAGTCTACACTAGGCCATTTGAATTGCTTCTGGTGACTCACGCACTAAATCGTTGGGCCAAAATAGAAGCATCGATCCTGTCTAGCTTCGACATTCTCATCTCTGCCACCTGTAGTTTAACAGTTTACTAAGTAGGCCTAACTTCAGTAAAAGAGGAAATGGTGGGCTTTGAGTTGACGGTCCTACCCCGGAAAATCAACCCAGTCGCTACAGAAGCGTTAAAGCACAACAGAAATCAGTGGAATATACCATAACGCAATAAGGCCTGCTTCTGTGACTGGAACCTTTGTAAATCGTGATAAAATTTTACCTCAGGATGTGTAAACTGCATGCCGTGCATTAATCAGTGAACTGCTAATTTGGTCTGGTAACTTTTTCATCAGTTTATTACATAAATAATCATGTCGGAAGAAATAAAATTCATAACTTTGTGATTTTTATCTACATAATAATGGCCTTATTCTGAATGGCACACCTATACACAATACGTAAATCTCAGCCTGTTATTTTGAAACACACTAACCTCTTGTAGGGCATCTCTTGGGGTAAAACATCCAACAATGTATCTTGTGTAGAAATATTTTCCTACCCGAATCACAATCCAATCTGTTGCGATATTTTCCCTCCATTTTCTCCAGAGAAAAAAGTTTATAGAAGTAGGTTTTAGACGATGTATGAAAAATAGAGCTTAAAAGTCTGAGCTGTGAAGTTTTAGTGGCAGAGGTGAAATTCTTTTACGCGGTGGGGTTGCTAGCATTACACTCAGTCCTTCCTCTTTACTGGGCTTCCTGTCAGCTAAACGAGATCAAAGAGTGGGCTAGCCCCATGCTCTAAGCAGACTGATATTCATACGCCTGAATTAGTAATGCTAAATTGACCAGCGATTTCTCAGATAGGGAGGCATTTTATCAGAACTAAAAAAATTTTTAAATGAAGTGCTCATTTAACACTACAGAGACAAAGAAGCTCTGACTAAAGATAATCTTTTTTGTTTCAGCTTCGTGAGTTGGCCATTTAATAGGGATGTTTTTTGGTGGATTACGTTCTAGTGCAAATCGTAATTTTGTTTCCCGCTCACTTATGAAATGAATGGGCATAACCCTGGATTTTCCTCTATAGTTAAATGTGGTCAAACCGTAACTGACAGAATGAAGTCGTCACTCGTATTAAGGTCTTGAGATATTATACTGCTTACTCCATTGTGAATAAACAATATGTTCATTACATTTCTGCAGGAGGTCAGTTGTTTGCCAGAATATCTCAATGGTGATAGCTCTGATCTCTGACGATTGCCTGTAAGAACGAAATCTAGTTTCAGGGATTCCTTCTAACTGCTTCCCACCATCTAATATCCTTTCAAAGTGGAGCACAATGGCAAGTGAGCTAGCCTGCCGATCACATTGTAAACTTAGCTGACTGTATTCTACAAGCCCTAAGAATAAAGGATTAATACGTGACGCAAGTTACTGCCTAGGAAACGAAAGATTTAATCAAAAGTTATATAAGTATGAATATACTAGTCGGTTAGTTACATTTTATCACATCTACTTCACAGCTGATGGTGAAAACAACGCATTTTAATTAAGGCATTGGTCACTTATTATTACCATGAGAAAGCAAGCTTCACATTTCAATATAATGCTTACAAACACCTTGATAAAAATAGCACTGTGAGAGTGAATTAGTCCTTTTGGAATTGTCTATTATTTTCCTAACGTATCTGACAAAAGAAGTGAGAATTTAAGCCACAGAACTTATGTATTCTCAAAGATTTCTGAAGAAAAAGGGAGAATCTTAATGTCGGTACGCTGTAAAGCACTGACAAAATTCGTCACCAGTATGCTTTCCTACATTTTAAACTTTCCTGCTTACTTTTCGTTCTAATTATACTACAGGAATATAAAATTCTAGATACTAACAGTTTGAACAGACATGAAGGTGTGATGTTAGATGACGCATAGGAAATCCTGATTAATAAATAAGAATGGATATGTATCACTAACTAATAATACTTGGTCAAAGTTTCCCGACTGTCTATATCTACTTATGGAGACGTTAAGACATTGTTTTACAACTGTTTATCCGCACACACACACACACACACACATGCACACTGTGTTTAAAGTGTTTAACAAAGGTAGATCAATATTTGTAAGTCTGAGGTGAAATTTTGATCACAACTCGTACAATTTTGTTTATTACACTTGTTAATATTTGTTTTATGAATCATGATTGGACAAAGTTTTTAAAAACTAAAGATGTTCCTTTTATATATAAACCTGTTATGTTAATTTCGATTAATTTCCCTGAAGAAGTTCGGACCAGATTTCCGAACGAAACGTTGGAATTACTCATTTCAATATCGCTGAGACTTTACAAATATAATTTTTTACAAATGTCTACTTCTCACTCGGCGCCCAAATATTATAGAACTATTCTGTCAAATCTTGACTGGATTTCAACTTCATTTATGAGTATTCCAGTTACTTCATTAACATGCTAACAAGATGTGAAATAGTGAAGAATATTTTGGATTCATTATCTTTATTTCCGCGAGCACTTGTCTAAGTTAATGCATACCAAAACAGTTTCAGATGAGGGATCTTACATATTGTGTATAAGTGGTTCAATGGTAGAATGCTCAACAATCACATGGAGGGTCTTGGTTCGGTTTCTGTCTGATGCACTTCTAAATCTTAGCTAGACAGTATTAGGTCCAGTAAAGAGAGAAGATTCGGCTGGAGACTGGACAACTCTACCCCATGAAAACAACACCACTGTCACGAAATCTTTAAATCATAGAGTTCTGTATTCTACTGGAGATGATATGGAGTTTTAAAAATATTAATTCAAAGGTTAGATATTTAGAAAGGACGTCTCATTTTGTCGTATTTTAAGAATATGCACCTTTTAGATATATCTGAATCCTTTTAGGAAATCTCAAATGATCCGGAATTCACTCAAGCGGTTGTTCACATTGTAACACCATAAAGATTCTGTAATTACCTTCAGTAATTAGACTCTAATAAAGAGTACACACTAAAAATACTCTGTGATGAGTACTTGGAAACATCGAAAAGAAGCATTTGACACTTGTTTCACTGAAGTAGAACACTGTGGACACCAGAACATTAGGAAGGTTTAAATTCGCTACAGTAATACTGGTTGGCGTTTCGCTATATAATAACTAGTACTGAAATAAATAAGAAAACCATCTTTTAACAGTTAAACTTATAAAGTAAAAGAGATGTTTGTTCGAAATATTACCAAAATTTAAACTGACTATCACCAATGACATTCGTATTTGTAGTGGCATTTGTCGCGTGGAAGTCCGTGAAGGGGGAGAAGACAGGTAACATTCGACTGATAAGGAGGTTGCAGAAGAACTGGACATCGCGGGCGATTTATGTCTCAAATAACATTAATTCAAATACTTGCAAGTGTAAACCAATAATCTGGAAGAAGAGGTAGTCATAGAAGACATGAGAATTAAGCGAACATAGAGAAGACAGAGGTGATAAAGGTAACCGCCTAAGGACAAACATCAGTAATCTTTAACGGAAGAAATCTAAAGGAAGTTATTGACTTTTCATCACAGCTGCTTAAATAAGAAAGTAACTTACTCTACGTATTTACCAACCAACCAGCAGCAATGAGTACCAATCATTATCTACGGGAGTAATTTGGAACTGGTCACCTCCTTCACTTATGACGGCATCACCCTTTCAACTGCAGGCAGTAGGCACGGAAAACTGAAACTGGAAAGGCAAGGCAGACATTCATCACTCTGAAACTGAGTTTGTAAACCTTCTGTCCTTGACATAAAGTACAAGATTCGGATTCTCAAGATTCAAGTTAAGTAAGTCAGTGATCCTATAAGGGTCAGAAACTTGCACTCAGTGTCACAAGAAGCATTACCAGAAGGCTGTTTCAGACGTTTCTCAACAGTTACCTTCACTGCCTTCATAATGAATATGAGTTGGGTGTCCAGAAAGTATCAGCAACAAGGAACTCTGGGAACGAAACATTCAAGAACGTATTGCTGATCAAATATGCTGGAGAAAATGGAGATAAACCAGACACACACACATTGAGAAGATCATTAGGTGACGTTACTTGCTGGATAGTCTAGTGGGATTCGAATTGGAAAAGATGAGCTGGGTACTGGTGAGACAATATCATCGAGGAGATCGTGTGAAAAAGAGAGGAAATTATATGGTTTATCGCTGGGTGGGCTGAAGAGGACTGCGGGGAACATGACAAAGGGAGGATGTGCTGCTGAAACCCTATATTCCACTGGGAAACTAAGGGAATAATTAATGAATGTTTACCATTATTTAACATCTGTAAACACCAATCGAAAATTCATTCATGTTAAAATGTTGCATTCAGTGGTACACAGACGTTCCACAGTTCTCCTTTACTTAAATTACTGTTTATGGGCATTGGTATCAGCTAACTTAAAGAAGCTAACGTGGAAAGGTTCTGCACAGACTGTCATTTCTTCTGAACATAAATTTGCGTAACTAAATTCGAAAACTGAAATAAAAACGTTAGCTACAAATCCCGCCCAACGATTTTATGGTCATTATGATATGGAAATGAAAGACTTGGGAAGTTGCCGAAGTTTTTAAAGGGAAAAGGTTTCCCACAAATTAATTTTTGAGATGATAGAAATTTACTGCTCATATGCATATTTCAAGAAACCATCCTCAAAATCTACAAGAAAGTTCATCCTACCATGTATAAATTTGATTTTGTTTTTGATTGCAGCTTGATTCCACACCGTATTTTTGGTACAGGTATGGAATTCTCAGCATGTGATATCGGTAGCCAAAATTTCGCAGGCCGACCATAGATATCAGGTGGGCATCGGGAGGGGTTCGAACGCCGAACCATGTGCATGGTTGGCGAGAGTCTTAACTACTGTGCCACCGATGACATCTCTGAGATAATGGCTATCATACTAAGACAGTTTGAAATAGACCAAGCACACTAATCAATACAATAACTTCACTCAGTATTGCGGAGATCACAAAGGTTCCAACAATAAGAGAAGATAAGATCAATATCACTGAAAAAATAAAATACATAAATTGCAATGAACACCACACTGGTCAAAGTGGGCACCTCCTTAGACTCCGAGTCCAAGAACATAAACTAAGCACCAAAAGACCAACGACATGTGCTCTTTCATATCGATGCATGCAGGCAATTATGGATACTAATTTGGTTGGGGAACACAAAATATGCCAGGGAATTTATACAAGCCCGGTATGCAGATTCATCATTGATTTATAAACACATTATCATGGGTCGAATTTACCGACTGATAAAAAATAAATCACATGATGAGAAAGTTCAAATCCAAAGTTAATAAAAATTAAATAACGTGAATTCACCATCAATCACAACAATGGTTATCAGAGGACATAATTATATCATTCATCGAGAACTGTTACTAGTTCACTTCTTATTAAAGCTTTCGCTGAAGCTTTTCGATAGAAAGACAGCAAAAGTTTCGTGATTAAAACAACTATATCAATCCAATCAATATGATTCTGCTCACGTAGTGCGTTGAGTGTATCAATATAAGGATTATAATCAATGACAGTAGAAGTCCATCATAGTTTTGACAATGAGTAAAACTTCAGCCGTCGGTTTTGTGCATTTAGCTAACCTCAAAGGGGATTTTGTAGCAAACTAATATACATTAGATAACTGCTATAGGCAGAAAAACATTAGATAAATGTATGGTGATTCAGTGACAGAACACTCTCTTTACCATACCTCACCTGGTCCAGGGTTCGATTCCAGGGCTGATGTAATCTTAAGTACTGTCTTAACGCAAAACAAGACTGCTAAATAAGCAGGTTTGGACGTGAGACTAACAGTCCCCCTCTATGAAAAGAAACGCCAGTGGTTCTGTCAGTTAAGGGTTTAAACTTAAGGCTTCACGTTCCGATTGGAATAACAAAATTACGCTGTATTCACTTTATTCAATCTAGTACATTATTTTTGATATTTTTTTGGATTTATGTGGTACACTCTTATTAAGCAACTTATTCATGGGAAGTCAGTTTTTTTTGTGTCTAATAAACGAACTACTAGTAAGTAGTACACTATAAATCTAGGCATTTGCTTCTAATTTCATACAGTGTATTTTATGTAAAAATTAGGATGGGTTAGGCAATAACAGAACTTGCAGAATAAATAATGGTATGCACAGTTTTATTTGAAGAATTGCTTTTAAACATAAACCATCTATTTTGTCAGCAAAACTTTGATGAAGGGGATGACAGATCGTGAAAATTAGACGTAAAATATCTAGCGCAACTTGGGTAGGGTGCATTATTATTATTATTATTGCTCCCTTGGGTTCCTAGTGGAACATAGGGCTTCAACTGCACGTCTCCATTTTCTTCTGTCTTCTGCTATACTTTTCGCCTGCATCCATGTTAATCCATATTCTTTCAACTCCTCTTCACACGATCTCCTCCATGTCACCCTTGCACTGACGTCCCACACGCCGCTTCCCTTTCGGGTTCCACTCGAGGGCTTGGCGCGCGATGTCACCCAGCGGTCTCCTCAGCGAGTGTCCAATCCATCCATCTCCACTTTCTCCTGCATATTTGTTGGGCGATTGGTTCTTGCTTTGTTTGTTCCCATAATTCGTTGTTGGTGATTCTTTCCGGCCATCTGATCTTCAGTATAGAGCGAAGACAGTTGTTAATAAAGGTCTGCAGCCTTTTGGAAATATTCTTTGTGACCCGCCAAGTTTCTGATCCGTATAGAAGAACTGACTGACTTGACGTTTGTATTGAAAATCCGACCGAATTTTGTTGTTGATGCTGAGTGACGAAGATTTCCAGATTGGTTTCAGGTTGATGAATGTGTTTCTCGCCTTCCCGATTCTCGCTCGATTTGACATCCTCGTCCTGTAGTTGAGACAATGCTCCCTAGATAAGTGAATGAAGTAACCTCTTTCAAATCCCTCCCGTTGATGGTGATTGACGTTGGATGTTGTTGCTGTTGTTGGTTGGTTATTTTCATAACCTCCGTCTTGTCTATGTTTACCTGGAGTCCTGTCTTCCCCTTCTGCTTCTTCGACCAGTTTGTCGGTTTTCGCTTGTAAGTCTTCGATTTTGTGTGACATCAAACATAAATCATCCACGCGCGAAATCCAGGTCTTCTAGGTTCTTCACGTCGGTCCAGGATATTCCTGTCTTCTCGTTTCCCACTGTCTGACGCATAATCCAGTCCACCACAATTAGGAATATCATTGGTGATAGTAAGCACCCTTGTCTGACTCCTGTGTTTACTCCAAACGCCTCGCTGAGTCTTCCGTTGTGGATCACTTGACAGGTGCCGTTGTCGTACAGCTGTTGAATAAGGTTGATGAATATTTGGGGTACGCCATAGTACTCGAGTAATTTCCAAATTACTTCACGATCAACGCTGTCGAAGGCCTTCTCAAAGTCTATAAAGTTGAGGTAGAGGTTTGATTGCCATTCCATGCTTTGTTCGATGATGATGCGTAGAGTTGCAATTTGGTCAGTACATGATTTGCCTTTCCTGAATCCAGCTTGTTCTGGTCGGAGTTCTGTCTCCAGTGCGTCCTTTAATCTCTCCAGGATGATGCGACTCAGGATTTTACTTGGCGTCGATAGGAGCATGATTCCTCGCCAGTTCTTGCAGAGTGAGGCGTAAGTCGCCCTTCTTTGGTAGTTTCACGAGGTAACCTTTCCTCCAGTCAGTAGGCACCTTTCCCTCCTTCCAGACCTTTTGCAATAATGGAGTCAGCATGTCTGCTGTCGTCTCTGGGTCTGCTTTCAGTGCTTCAGGGGGTATTCCATCTGGTCCGGCTGCTTTTCCAGCTTTCAGAAGCTTGATTGCGTTCAAGACTTCAGCTCTCGTTGGAGGATTGGTGTCAACTTGCAGTTGTGTGCGCGCTGTTGTTGGTATTTCTGGACGGGTTGCAGGTGATGGTCGGTTCAAGAGTCCTTTGAAGTGATCCGCCCATTGTTTAATCTGTTTTTCTTCCTTGGTAATTGGGTTCCCTTGGCTGTCTTTTATAGGTTTCGCTTGTGTTGATCTCTTCCCGGATAGAGATTTGGTTATCTGATATAGTGTCCTCAGGTCCCTTTTGCCTGCTGCCTTCTCAGCTTCAGTGGCGAGGTTGTCGTAGAATCGTCTTTTGTCCTTCCTAGCACTCTTCTTCACTTCTTTGTCCAGTGCTGTGTAAGTTGAGCTCAGCGTCTCCTTCTCCTGTCCGTCCTTGCATTGAATCATTTTCTCTTTCACCATTCTCCTCTCTTCTATTAATTTCCAAGTGTCCGTTGAGAGCCATTCCTTGTCTTGTCTCTTCTTTCTTCCTAGAACCGTTGAACACGTTTCGTTGAGAATCGCCTTCAGAGACTTCCAATGTTCTTCCACGCATGATTCTTCAGTGATGTCGCGTAGTGTTTCCTGCTTTGCTCTGACAGTTGCAGTGAAAGTGTCTTTTGTGGTTGTGTCCTTCAGTAATTGAGTGTTGAACTTGCATTGTGGCCTATCCCCAGCTATCCTCGAGGCTTTTAGTTTCACCTTGAAAGTCCCTTGTACTAGATAGTGGTCTGAACCCACATCTGCTCCTCTCCTTGACCTTGTGTCCAGTAGGCTCCGTCTCCACTTTCTTGAAATTGAGATGAAGTCTATTTGGTTCTTGGTGTTTCCATCTGGTGAAATCCATGTCGTCTTGTGTATATCCTTGTGTTTGAACACACTACCGCCAATCACCAAATCATTGAAGGCGCAGAAGTCTGAGAAGAGTTCACCATTGTCGTTCATTTCACCGAGGGCCTCACGACCCATGGTGAGTTCTCTTCCTGTGTTGTCTCCTCCCAGCTTCGCATTCATGTCGCCCATCAGGATTTTGATATCGCCATTTGGGACGTTGTCCATTATTGCTTGTAGTTGTCTGTAGAACGCCTCCTTCTTCTCTTGTTCTGAGACGTTTGTAGGCGCATAGCATTGAATGACTGTAACTTTCCTTCCTTTTGAGTTGAACCTGGCTGTCATTATCCTGGAGGAGATTGGTTCCCACTGCATGAGAGCTTTGGTTGCTGTTGGTGACATCATGATGGCCACTCCCTCGGTGTGCTCATGGTTGTCCTCTAGGTGGCCGGAATAGATTACTGTCTCTCCAGTAGGTAGTTGGCACCTTCTATTCTATATCTCCTCATTTCTGCTGCTACCTGGGCAGCCTTTCCAGTTGCGTACATTGTACGAACATTCCAGGTACCTATCCTTACTTTTGCTTTCATCGAAAGAAGGCACATCGGCTGAGTGGCTCTCTGAAGGCTTTCACCAGCCTGCGTCATTTTACTCCGCCGATTCCAGGGAAAAATAAGGCTATTGTTTATGTTTTTAGAATTTTTAATATATTTATTCGTTGAAGTTTCTGTAGCGATTTGGTTGTTTTACAGTGGTGGAGTTGCTAGCACCACGTCCCAACCCTCCCTCTTTACCTGGACTTGGGACCGGCGAGAAAACTAGTAAGCTAGTATCTGGCGAGGTTGGGTAGGGTGTGGAGAAGAGTTATCATCTTTAAGATTATTTATTAATGTTGTTAAACGGCGTATTTCGTTGTCATGGTTGACTGGAAGACAAGTATCGGCATGAAAAATGACTTTAAACTCTATTGAAAAGAAATGTGTCTCTAAAATAAGATTAATATTATTTCTGTAGTCATATATATATATATATATAAATTTTACGTCCACTTACTACATCGATACACTTACGTCATGATGTGATTTCAGCTGTTTTCCTTTAAAAAACTACTTTTTATTTAAATACGCAATAGGACGACAATATTTACGCACTGATATTTTTTTGAATTGTGGAGGAATCTGAAATATCATGAATGGTCTAGAATTGTTTTTAGAAAAGAGAAAGATTGAGCGAAGAAATATTTACTTTTCAATTAGATCCTCATCTCTGGCTCTACTCTAATATATATAGCATTTTAATTACAATACACAACAATTTACCAATCAAGTGGCGATATGTTTGTTAACAATAATTAGTCGGTGTCAAAATGTCAATGGGGTGATAATTAACGAAGAAAAATAATATATATAATTAAAAGGTGGAAATGGTTACAACACGTGGATTGCATAATGCATAATTTTGGAAAAATGAAGAGCAATTAAGGAATAAGCGTGTGCACAGGTTGATTACGTAACAGATTGTTAAAGAAAATAAAGCAATTTGGACAATGATAATTTGTAACTAAAGTTTAAGTGGTCATAAGAATAAAATAATTTTTACAAGGATAACACGTAATTAAAGATGAAGTAGTCAGAAAAATAAAATAATTTGGACAGTTATAATTTTTTAAAAGAAAAAATATTCTAGGGGGAGGGTGATGGAGTAGTCCGGTTTATACAGTCATGTAACGATGGCCAAGGTAAGGAAAGTGGCTGTACAAATTTCTTCTGAACACACAAAATCGGCTTCTTCAGGTGGATTCCTATTGCTTCAGCTGTATGTAGAAGACGAACTCGTAAAGCAAAATTAAGATTAGTAGGAATGCGATAAATAATTTTAAATGCAGTATTAACATTAACCTTATGCTCACTATCTACAAGGTGGGCTAAAATAGAGCTACGAATAGATTTTGTTTGTCCCTTGCTTAACCATGCCGGATGATGTTCGAAAATACGATGATGAACCTGCCTAATTGTTCGCCCGATGTAGCTGGCTCCGCAGCTGCAGTCAAACTGGTAGATACACATAGAAGAGGCGAATTTAGGTAGCTTATCCTTATTACTCGAACGTAGGATAGGTGTGGTTGTGAAGAGACAGCGTACCTCTGCTGCATAATAAGCTCTTTTAACTGCATTCTTCAGTCGTTGTGTTATTATTTCGCTGATGTTGTCGCCGAGGGACTGAAGTTTTATGAACAGTGGTTTTTTCGGAACTGTTGCCATAGTCACTGTCCTAGGTGATGAATTCATATTTTTCTCAATAAACTTATCTGGATAACCATTTTTTCTAAGTAATTCTCTAATAATCTTAAGCTCCTCATTGAAGCAGTCGTCTGAACAGATTAACCTAGCTCTATGAACCAGACACTTTACCAGGTTGCGTTTATATTTCAAAGGTACAAAACTCAAAAAATGAGTGTACTGTTCTGTTGTAGTAGGTTTCCTGTACACACTCCTTCTTAGTGTGCCATCTTCTTTCCTTGCCGTGAAGACGTGTAGGAATGAGATACAGTCATTACTTTCTTTCTCTATAGTAAAGTTTATTGCTGAATGGGCATCATTAAACTTGTCAGGGATGTTCATTGCATCGTTCTCGTTTTTTATGACCAGAAATGTATCATCCATATATCAACAGTAGAAATCCAAGTCACTAATTACTCCTTTCAGTGGTCCATTCTCTAACTTAGCGAGGAAAAAATCAGCTAGGATTGGGCCTAATGGGGAACCCATAGCTACACAATCAATTTGTCTGTAATATTCCTTATTGAATAAGAAATGAACGTTCATTGTACATCTTAAAATAAGTTCCTTCAAGGTGGATACAGAAATGCCGATGTCTATGTTTCGTGTAGTGATCTCCTCACATATAAAATCGACTGTCTCCATTAAAGGTACGTTGGTGAACAAGGAGGATACATCAAAAGATATCATAAACTTGTCCTTCACATTAAGATCTCTTATTTTTCCAACAAATTCAAAACTGCCATTTACGCTATGTTTTACCAACTCATTATGCAGAGGTTTCAGGAGCTTGACTAATTATTTTGCTGTGGCATGGTATGGGGAATTACACATATCTAACATTGGTTGAAGTGGTAAACCAATTTTGTGCACTTTTGGAAGTCCATATAATCTTGGTGTAATTGTGCCAGTAGGCTTTAGAGATTCATATAAACCTTCTATGATGCTACTTTGTTGTTTAAGTCTTTTTAGTGACTCGATTAGCTGTTTCTCTACTTTTTCTGTTGGATCGACGGAAGACGTGATTTTTTGAAATTTTCGATGATCACTGAGTATTCCATTCATCTTATCTATGTATTCAGTCTTATTCATTATTACTACTCCAGAGCCTTTATCGGGTTTCGAAATTATTATATTCTCGTTATTTCGGAGCTTATCTTTTTTTTACTGCACATGCTTTGGTCTCATTGTATTCTTCGTTGTCTAATAACGGTAAGATTTAGTTATGAAATAAACTTAAAATAAGGATGTTATGATGATCGTTCTCACTAGTGAATCAACAGCATATGCTTACAAGAGCAAACATGTTGAAGGCAGTGGCTTGCTTAAATCACTAGGTTACCTGAATTTCCGCCATTCAACACAATGCATCATCATATTTTCTCTAATTCTTATTGTTTGAACCATTCAGTTAAGTCCATCAGTTGCAAATCGCACTTATGGACATTTTTAATCGCCATTCAGGCTCCTGGTATGGATGTCTCGGAGAGAGGGGAATAATATCTAAAGGGGGGATTAGTCAGTGATTCAAACTGAACAGTCTTGTGTCACATGGTATAGTGTAGACTGCTCTTTTATTTGAAGATCCTAGATTAAGAGAAAACATTATGCAATAAACTGTACTGGATATTCTGCATATTGTTTACAGGTTTGTCAAGAATAAAACTGTTATTATATTTATGTGAACTCATGTGGAGAGAAAACAAAACAAAAAACAACCCTTATTTTACTGGTATGAATTTGAAATGATGAGACGACAAAATATACATGTGAAGTGGCTTCACCCTCTAAATTGGCTGAAGGCCTTGCAAAGGAATCACTTAGCTGAGATAGGACAACAACAGCGATAAAAATGACACCAGATATTAAACAGTTAGAGGGAATTGGGAGGAAGCCTTGAACCTAGGTTTCATGTTAGTTGGTACTCATCAGCAGGGCGTATCTGCAACCTTGAAGGAAATCATGTCCCGTTTGAGATTCGAACCCACGTCGCTCGGTGCTGCAGTCAGTCAGAGACGCTACTGCTGAGCTATTTGAGCTCACGATTGAACCCTCAGTTGGACTGTACTGAATACTCTGACTGGACACTGGTTAGTTAGTTAGAAGGGACATTAGTATCTTCGGGGTTGCAGATAAGTCTTACTGACAGCTAATTGCCAACTAGCACGAAACCTAGGTTCGAGGCTACCCGTGTAATTGTCTCCAACCATCTAATATTGACAGTTCAAAGTGCACCTTGATGGCGAGTTACCTAGAATGGTGGATGATGGAATTCAGTCTACACTAAACAAAGGAGCAGAAATGCTACACTCGTTACTGACTAGTGTCCAGCCAAAAATGACATTTAGTTCATCCAGCTGCCTACAACTCCAGTGATTTTAATCTAGTTATCTAGCAACGATGATCACATTTTCAAGAACATTTTGTATACATGACCATTTCATAAATAAAGTAAAATTTATACATTTTGAATATTACAGAATGTAATATTTTATATTTTATTTATATATATTTTATATTTTATGATATTATTTACAATCATTTCTTTGGAAGAGCTTCAATTAGACTTCGTTAGGACTCAGGTAACCGAAAATAGATTTCCCATATAATACGCATTGTGTTAGACTTGTTGTGTGAGAGCGCATAATGCTTTTACCTAGTTGACAAAACTAAAGCACTTATTAATATTTATTCATTTGTTTGATACTGAGGGGAGCATATTGCTTCAGCAGCATATACCTTCATTTCACTTTAACCTCTGCTATCTTTTTAGAGGCTGGCTGCATGATTATCCACATGTTCACATTTCCCCTTCAAGTGATTTCTTTCATGTCAGCCTCAGACACATGTTCAACTCATCGCTTAGCTTTTAGGTTCCATTCAAGAGTATAGTGTGTCACCCAGTGATCCAATCCATGTCTATTTTGTTTTTCGTCATTGTTGAGGAGTGGATTCTTCACTAGTTCATCACCTGCGACAGTTTCTTGTTGCTTGACTTTTTTAACGACAATATGGTCTTCCTTATCGAGAGAAGGAAGTTATTGATGAATGTCTACAACCAGTCGGGGATGTTTTTGATGATATAACATGTCTCTGAATTACATAGAAGCAGTGAGGGAGGTGAGGCGGTATCTGAAATTTGCTCCTACTGACCAAAACGCGTTGCCTAAGTCATTGAGCTACATCAATTGGATACACTGGTCCTTAAAAATGCCTTTTGTTACATAGAAGTAAAGTCACCTTTAATGTTATCCAATAGTTCATATACTGCAACATTAAATGTACTAATCGAAGTGGTCTCAATTATCACTGCTAAATAAATTTGTGTAAAATTTATATGCTGGTAAGGAGATATTGACAATACATATTTGCATTAAATGTGTTCTCAAATTACCATAATTGGAACATTAAGATCTTCTGTAGATCAATATTTTGACATCTTAGAAATGAGGAAAACTCATTTGGATATTCCCTATAGTCTGTCCTCTCGTAAAAGTTTATTCACAGACGTTTTATGATCGTAATGCCAAGATAATAATAATAAGGTAAAGGTAGGAAGAATCTAAATTATTGAAATTTAGATGAAATAATCGTATGCACGAACGGCACTAATCCATCATTTCCAGCATGCTTTGTCTGTACTGATCAGATGTCTTGATAAACCTTAAAACTTAGAGGTAATCTGATTGACTGCCATTTTTTGTTGAATGCGTTTAAGGTGAAAGTGAATTTTGTAAGGGAAGAATATTATCAGTTAGAAAGGGTGAGATTTAACTCCAATGAGATATGATTTCTATTGTTTGTGGAAGAATTTCTTAACTCATTGAGGATTCATGTGCAATCTGACCTCGAAAAACAAATCAGGGCATAAATCCAGACGAGTTGAGGACGAAAACATTGTTAGTTAAATTGTAAGACACTAAAGGATTAGATAAAAAAGGCTAGTGAAAATTATTTTGATGTTTGTATTCATGTGATTTCATGTGACTATGTCACCCCTGTTTTTCATTTTTACGGTTAATAACTTTGATAAAACTTGCAAGTGAACCTTGAAAATTCATTAAAACCATTTTTTTGTCTTCAATTTTTCTGGACTAGACGGAGGCTAAAGTAAAAAAGATAATTTGTACTCCCAACGCTTGAATACTTTCCAGGCATTATATCTGAAATTGATTTAGACATATGCATAGCGGCAGAAATGCGGCAGTTAGGCAAATAATGATAATATGCCTTGGAGCAGCATAAATTTGTTATAACACTCCAGCTCTTAGAAAGTATGAGGCGAAAAATTGCTAAGTTTGACTGATTAGTGACGAATGTCACTTAATCAGGTAAAAATTCCCATGGTCAGCTAAGAATACATACAATAAGTTAAATAGTGGAATAGAGGGAAATTGTTTATAATCCAATTATTTCAAAGGAAGGACAACAGTACAAACCAGTGGAACATTTTAGTACACTTGTGAAACCGTAAATTTGAGATCTAAGAGAAAAACTTAAGAAGAATAAGATCTGTAGGAGTTCCAAATTTATTTTGAGGAATGCTGACTGAAAGCCAGTGGACATCATTATTTAGCGTACACAGGGTAAGATAACGACTTAAAACGGGACAAATACCTGCTTGGTCTGCCTGGTAAGTACTACAGCTTGGTATGAGTGATTACCAACTACCCAAATCAGTCAGTAGTATATAACGTCATCTTTTGTAAGCACGTTTGCCAGAATAAATCACAAAGCACCAAAAATACTGTTACTTTTGAAAGTTCCAAGCAAAGGAATATGTGTAGGCATATCAATATCCATTTCAAAGAATGCTAGTGGGAGGCATTTCTACTGAAAAAAATTCTCGACCTTAGAGGAAACTAATCAGCACACTCTGTCTCCTTCTGCACATTTATTGCTCACTAGACTCTAAGTTCCTTCACTACCTTCAAGAACTTCTTGTTACTTATCCTTTCCGAGTGATCCCAAGGTATTCAATAATGAGACAGTGAAGAAGTGTGATGATGAATGTCTACAGTATCCTGGTGGAGATGCTTATGATGACACATATGCCAAATTTGATAACCGTACAAAAACACTGACCTGAAATTAGTGTTCAGAATTCAGATCATGGTTTATGAGCTAATTGGATCTCCACCAAGATTTCAGGGTAATAAACATCTGTTTTGTTTTTCCGACCACACCTGGCACTGACATCCAAATCTGTGACGCCTGTCAAGATAAGTGAAAGGAATAATTTCCTTTAGATGTATGAAGGTGAAGTTTAACGGTACTTGTTATTGTTGGGACGCTGTCAACACCACTTCTGTTTGCCCTGTGTTCACCTGCAGTCCTGTCATTACCTCTTCCGCAAAACTGTTAGTTCCTGTTGTCGGTCGTCCAGGATAAGCGACATGTGACTCATGTTTTAAACATTTAATTAAGGAAAAAGAATCGAACTCAGCTGATGTAGGATCAGGTTAGAAAGTGACCTAGTGATGGCCGGATCAAAACTTGGAATAATCCCATGAAATCTTTGACAGTTAGTTTCAGCCACGTAGGGGAGTGTAGGCTGCTTGGTTCGGGTCATCCAGATCCTGATAACCAATGGCTTGAGATAACTGGTGATACAGCTCGAAGTCGTTGTCAGTGACTCAGATGCATTCACTGTATATGATCTGGCATATCCATTAAACCCTATTGTTTTTCCATGTTATACTGTTCTTTCTGCTTCACATCTCTCTCCTTTGTTTTCTTTTGAGTGCCATATATATAAGGTTTAACTAAATAATTCAACAAGCTGTTGTATTACCGATTTCATTTACTTACAGTCACCATCTGACTGTTCCATGAAAACTTTAGATTACCAGCTGACGTTCAATTTATAATTAATCTCACTTTTCTGGGTTATTTTGCGGTGATTCCTTATTTGAAAAGATGATTACGTGTAATTAATTATTTACCTATTCATAACTTGTTTACTGTTTATCCTTTCATTGCAGTGTATCAATAATTTTTGAATATTTAGAGAAAATGCTAAGCTTCTTTTCTTTCATTTATCTTTTCTTTGATTTGGATGAAGACCAGACGTGTATACATCTGTATTCATCAAGACTGAACGGCAGGAGGACATTCCCAGGTATAAGAAATAAGCTGTTTTTTAGCTGTGCTCACTGACGAGTGGTTTACATGAGTTAGGTTATTGTTGATTAACAAAGATATGTTATAGGGATGTGAGATTCTCGGAAATTGAATTAGCATCATTACAAACCAACAATAAGTAGAATATTGTGAAAATCCAAAAGCATCAACAATTATCAACAGGAGAAATTTCATGATGGTCAATTCCTTCAATTATCTCGGCTGCATCGTCTCAACTAGAGGTAGACTGTATGAATTAAGGTGTCGAAACCAGGGTTGAAAAGGTGGCACAGACCTGCATCACTCTGAACACAGTTAGGAAATCTACTGCACTCAGGACAAAGAATAAAACTGGAATTTTCGACACCAATGTTAAGCCAGTTCTTCTATATGGGTCAGAAACTTGACAAAACGCATTATGAGAAGCGCTTCGAATAGGATACTGAAGACTTTTATAAACTGGTGTCTTCTGTGGCTTGATACTAAAGATTAGTCGACTGACCAGGACGAATTAGAGGCAAGAAACTCTTGGAATATAACAATCAAGAACCTATTGCTTAACAAATTTTCCAAGGAACTTAAAGATGTATCGGAAGCATGCTGAGTAAGCCAGTCAGTAACATCGAGTGCCGGGCCACTGTTCAAATGAAACCTGAATGGTAAAAGATGAGTTTGGCTTGAGTACGAAGGCGACATGGAGGAGATCGTGTGGAAGGGAGATGTGTGTTTATGAGCAGCCGTGTGACCAGCTAAGGAGGGCTGCAGTCAGCTGGACAAAGCGGAGATGTGCTGTTAAAGCAATATGTTTCACTTGAAACGCAAGGGAACAACACTGATTAGACTTCTAGACATTCATTGCAGGCGTAGCATCTGAACTCCAGTGCCCTATGCGCAATATTTAATTTTTACGCCTTTATCTGAAAGCAACTATCCGATATTCATATCATGAGTTATGATTTCCTGGCCAGTCAAGGAATATTTCAACTTACAACATTCAATCGCTACTTACTCCATCTAAAGGCGAGATTTCTTATCAATAACTATGTGACTGTTAGAATATTTTCTCGTTTCTTTTAAGTTCTCAGTAGAGCACGGTGGAACATCAAGCCAATGCTTCGAATCAGTAATATATTTGTTTGTTTTTTATAGGGTGACACTGTTAGTTTCCTCTTTTTACTGGAATTACTAATGGCTGAGCCAGGTTAAGGAGTGTATTGGCCTACAGATGAATCCGAATCACGCGCATGGTTGACTAGTATTTCAACACTGAACCACAGGCAAAAGAATGACTATTACAATAAATAAAATCATAATGTTGAGTTTACTGTTAGATGATTACTTAACGAAGCACAAAATTAAATAATAATTTGAAAACCTGCGGCAGCCTGTACCAATGGGCTGCTCAGGCTGCCGGTAAGAAGGCTGCCTAATGACCGCCAGATTGGAAGACAATGGCACGTAGCTTTCAAATCCTTTACTCTTCCAGAAGTGTACTAGCAACTGTATTTTAGTACAAGGACGAAACGGAGTAGCAACAGGCATTTAGCCTAGATGAACCGTTGATTCATATAACAGCACGACATAAAACAGTTCAATGATGAGTTTGCGTATTCAGATTCCAAAGGTATGAATTTCTAGGAGTCAGTTTTGGTCAGCAGGATGACAGAAAATTTGATTATTTTAAGAACTAATGAATATAATACGCCAGATGTCAGTCCAAGTCGAGACGACATACGATAACCATGATAAAATTAGAATACCGATGGTGCGATATAAATTCAAAAGTAACTTTAGTGAACGATGATCAAGTAGTAAGGAATTTGATACAATCTTCACTGTTAGACTTTGCTTGATAAAGTAAAAATAAAACTGAATTTAAGATCAGAGGGTACGCTTTTCTATTAACAATGATATCAGTGTTTCCACAAAATAAACCATTTGTAATCAACCTAACTGGTTCACATTTCACCAAAATAGTCAGTTACACTGTAAAAACAACAGGACAGTAACAAAGCTTGAAAACTGGCATAAATGTTTCGGGGTACATGTTTCTAGTTTGGACAAAAATCGAAATGAATGCAACAACGATATTATTTGAAATTCTGTTGTCACTGTAATTTAGCAATTTCTTCCATGATGTACGTATATTTGCGTAAGTATGAGGTGTGAAGTGCTAGCAAAATTATTAAACTGTTATATTTATGTCGTGAGATTACCAACAGACTCACTGAATTCAAAATATACCCTTGCACAGATGTTCAGACGTTCTAGTTGGCACACTCCATGCAGCACACAAAGCAAGAGAAGAGAGCAAAGAGAGCTATAACACAGAGATAATATAATGGCAATGTAAATGAGGGAAGAAGAATATAAATATAAAGGAACATTGAAGTATCAGTGGATATAACAAATCACAAATCTCCAATGGTCACTAGCCATTGGTTCTTAGTATTCGATAGCCTTAAATAAACAGGCTACACTGACGTACGCGACTCAGAATAACTGCCAAAGTTTTCTTCGGATTACTCCAAGTATTACAAACAGCATAGGCTATTGCAATTCGCTTAAACTGACTGGAGCTCCAAGTGCAAAAGGAGCAAGCCCAGGCCTGCTGTTGAACAATGTATTCATAAATTCTCTATTACTTCTCTTAGTTTATTTGATATCTATTTAGTATTATATCAATGGATATTATCTCTCTCTTCTACTGATGCTTTTAAAATGTAATCTGTCGACGTTATTGATTGAGTGTAATTTAAAAAAGCGCTAATGATGTTAGTGACAATATTAATTTAATTAATACGGTCATGTACATGTAGGTCCTGATGACAAATTAATGAAACAGAATATTATTTATTCATTAATCATCCTCTTAGATAAGATAAATTTTGAAGGATGGAAAAAATAAGGTGATCTAGTTTATAATAGTCACTCATTTGATAATAGTGATTATAACTCATTGTATTATTCTCCTAGTTTACAAGCCCACTAGTTTCCTAGCCAGTCACAAGTCCAGGCAAAGAAAAAGGGTTGGGCATTAGGCTAGCGACGCTACACCACAAACCAGTCAAACCGATACTGAAACTTCAAAAGACAAGAATAAAATAATAAAAATACAAAACATGTATAAAACAATTATTTTTCGCCGGAACTGCAGAGACAAAATGACACAGCGAACTGATGAAAGAATTCAGGAAGCCAGGCGGCCAGCCAAGGGATGTATCTTTTCTCCTCTCAATGAAGGCGGAAATGAGGATGTGGACGTGGAATGTGCGTACACTGTACGAGACTGGCTGAGAAGGCTGCCCAGGTAGTCGACAAACTAAGAAGATATGGTATAGAAGTGCTGCCTATCTGCGAGAGCAGAGGGAATGTATGTGGATTTTCGAAATTACCAAGTGCAGAGTCAGTAATCCACTCCAGTCTGGTCATTCAGACAACAACTTCGTGCAAACTGAGTCAGAGAGTGCTATAGTGATGTAACTAGTGGCAGTCAGAGCCCTAATGCAGGATAATAACAGCAAGATTCAACTCAAAAGGAAAGAGGGAAAGTTCAACTTATCCGACGCTACACTAAAAACAACACGGAACAAGAGAAGAAAGAAAAATCTTACAGATTACTGCAAACAGTATTGGAAAACATCGAGATCCTCATAGGCGATATGAATGGCAGCAAAACTGTAGGCAGATAATACAGGAGGACAACTCATCATTGATCGAGAGGCTCTCACTCTGCAAAATGAATGAGAACGGGGAACTCTCCGCAGACTTCTGCGCTTTCAATGATTTTTTGATTGGATTGATTAGCGTGTACAAGTGCAAGGATTTACACAGAGCAACATGGATTTAACCTGAGTGAGAGAAACACCACAAAGAGGATAAACTTCATTTCACTTCTGCTCAAGGAAGTAGAGACGCGACCCAGAGATCGTGTGAGGAGAAAATGAGAAATTATGAGTAATCGTGCACCTATTGGAAGAGGGCAGCAGAAAATGGAACAAAGTGTAGATGTATTGTCGAACCCCTATGTTTCACTTGGTATCCAAGTAAATAATAATAATTGTTAGTAATAATATTATTCGCCTTAATTTCAGTAGCATAATTAGAAACGGACTAAACTAATAATACAAAAATATGTAGCCATGATAGTCTGACTTGTACCGAAACAGATTTTGCTGAAATTCGCACAACAAATGATATACACTGTGGGTAGGTCATCTGTCATATGTGGCCATAATTGAGTTATACAAATGAATTATATAGTGAGGTTTTTTCACTGTATTCATTGTCACCCTGAGAAATTACCATTTACAAGACAGTATGCTTAATCTACTGTTGACTGATATACTTTGTATTAGAATATCAATATTTGTGTAAATGTATGTAGACAGTAATCCCTTTTATATTTACAACTGTCTAACCATCCAACATACATAAGTACATGAATCCGTATCATTCATATACATCAATTAGTAAATCCCATTAGCATAGAATTCGAAAACATTCAATTCGCTCAGCAGGTTACAATACAAAATAGTTCATTATGATGGGCAAAAATAATTAACACAACTAATAAATCAATTATCAGATATTATATTCTTAACAAGGATGAAAATAAATTAGCATCAGTTGTCAGGATATCCATTTATCCACGTGGAAGTGTTGATATTGACACACAAATATTATTATATTCAGATGTATATAGACATGTCAACAATTTATTGATTTAGTGTTAAGTGATTGGAGGCGATCGCCTGCTTATATAGAGCTGGGTATTTCTCTGATACCCAGTATTGGCTATCCATTTGAATCATAAAACATTTACCCTCATTGTTTCACAAGAGAAAAAAGTCCCTATTTCCTGGAACGCCTGATGGACTCTAGATACCGAGGGAATACTGAGAGCAACTTCAGATCTAAGAATAGAGTGCGAGAAAATTTTGCCAAAGGCATACAAAATAAACAGTTTTTCAAACTTCAGAAACTGTCGTAGTTCATATGTTATATCCTGCACTCTGCATATAGAGGTTTGTTCTGGTAATCGGTTTCTCTCCGTTCCCTCTTTCATTTTAAGTTGAGCACTATTCAGTCCTATTAATTGTGTTACAATAATCAATTTGTTTACATAAACTGACAAGTGATTTCCATATTACTCAAGTGATATTTAAAACCTTTAATTTTAATGATAAATCTTTGAAAAGGTTACTTTTGTTGCTATTTGTCACTATGTCGCTGCAAAAGGTAACTCAAATCTGAATGCCTTTTCATTTATAACCTGGAGGAGGCCCTGCAACTAAGGTAAATATTAAATTTAGCGATTGATAGTAAAGTGTATGAAAACTCAAAGAAACTGATGTCAACTTAGAGATTCGAAGCTAAATCACTCAAAGCTGTAGCCATAGCTATTCGAACTCATGACTGGCCTACTGTAAGATTATAATTGAAACTAATGTGATTATTATAGGTCTTATGACAGAAAATCAATCGATGGGATGATTAAATTCCTGTCCTTTGATTTACTCAAAAGTTCATGAAATTCACACTGGTTATTCAGTTTTTGGAAAAAATTACATACCATTTTTGGCTTAATAATCATTTGAAAGTTGTCATCTCTCAGATATCTGTGTGACATGCCATTAGTAGTAAAACTGTGTTACTAATAGTCTACTAGTCTAATCTGCTGCACTGAATCAACACCAGAGTTTGAGTAAGAAGGAGAAATTAATCAGATATTCTATTTATTTTATGAAGCTTATGCTACCACTTACTAACTGTTTGTTAATGAAGTTACTAGTTCAGTAATGCTAAACTATAACTTACAGGTTATTTAGCGTTAGTTCTTTAGTCGATAGTGACTGGAAGCGGAATCAAGTGGATTGATTTCCTTCTGTTCAGGATTAGCCCACTGGATGCGCCGGCGAATCCAGTGAATGATGGTTCGCCAGCTGACACTTGAGACTAGAACAATGGTGCCAGATGCAATTACATCTAGTTGAAAAATTTCAAATGGGGAAAAATGAATATTATTGATTTCATTGGTAGCTGCAATCAACCAATCAGTATCTTATTTATCCTCAGGCAGTATCGAAGAATCCGTACTAGAAGCTTACATGTCAACGAAGGCGGAGCATTTAAATCAATCAACGAAAAGATAAAAAATAGTTGAGACAAAGTGGGATTAGTTCATTTATCACATGCATAAGGTCATTTAGCGTAGACTGTATTCAGTCCAGCTTTGATACCAGCCTTTTACAGTTTCTATTAATTTTTTTTATTTTATTGTGGACCTATTTTTCTCCATATTTCTTTAGTAGATATTTCATAGTCTCCACTTTTTGAATTCTGAACTGCTTTAAACAGACGAATTTTCAAATGAGCTTATAGATGTAAAGCAGTTTAAAGAGGATGAAGAACTGATTTATAGCCCGAGATCGCCATACTTTGTCTCAGAAAGATGTATATCTATTTAAGTGAAAGTTTTCTCAGGATTTCATGCAAACTAAAGTGAGTTTTATCCGAAAAGAAGTTCAGAACAATTCCCTCCGTTAAACTCCATCTTAGATATGTATATTTCCTAAGACACATCGAATTAGCGCATGATCTGTTAAATGAATTTTCACTTACACAACAATATGTATCAATATAGTCACGCAAATGTCAATTTGATTCTGTCTGCAACAAATTAATGTGTTCAACATGGTCTGTTATTGTTTATTTTCTATTTTACTCCATTACCCTTCTAAGTAGGACATAGGGCTTCAGGTTTCAGTAGAAAAGGTTTTATTTTTATCGACGGGGGCTGCAGGCCTTACTCACAACCTTCCTCTTTGGCTTGGCTTACTAGCGCCTTGGCGAAATTTAAGTGTACGTTTGCCGAAAACCGAACCCAGACCACATAAGCCGCGGTTAGTGAGCATTCTACCGCTAAATCACTGGTGCTCATAATTTTTAAACTCGACATATAACTCAACTCTCACTAATGCCTCCAATAAGCCTCAATTTCACATTCACATGGTGGCGCTCTCTGGTTTTCAGTGATCTCTTTAACTAATGTTGATTCGTGGTAAAATCTAACAAATGAAAGTAAGTTAATTTAAATCTCCCCAAATTCCTTAATCTAAGTATTTTATGTGGAAGAATACTTAGACATCAGGTTACATCACCGTAAGTGGATATTCATGTATATCTTTTCGGCTAATTGTTTTTTCAATGATTATTTTATAGTTTAAAAAAAGATATGCGGATTTTATTTTCTTTTTACCAGGTGCATACTTGAAATATTTGTAAAATATTTCTAAACTATATGTGAAAAACTCAATATTAAACAGGAATGTTTTCTATTTTAGTATTTTAGTACAAGAGGTATAACATCGCGTCTAGTCGACTATCAAGTTTTGGTGTAAAGTAAACATTTTAGGTCACCAATTGGCAAGAATTATTGTTTTCTTTTGTTTATTTCCAGCATGAAAATGTCGCATTTCGATTGATTAACTAGTAGATGTACGCTGTTTTTTTCATAACCCTGTGGATGGAAGACAAATAAAATAGTTTTCTATGCTGAATATAGATTAAAGCGCATACTCAGTGGAAAACAGGATTGCCAAAGATAACTGCAAAGAGTAGTGGACATCACCTGGAGATAAGAGAGGCTTCACGACGCTGTATCAAACAATGAGGTCTATTTCTTCATCTGCGATGAAGATGAATCAAGCTTACTTTGAAAGAGAACTTCGATTGACACCACACACTAGATTTTCTAGTGAGAACTGAATGGGAAACAATGGAACGGGTGTTCGATGATAAAAGAATTATTATGTGAATTGGAAATGAAGGCTTACAGTAAATCGCTGAACCCTCTGATAGATCCTACAGAGAACCGATTGTCGTGGAAACCGGTTCAGTAATAAATAAAACAAGAATAATAAACAGAAGGTAAAGGAGATAGTGACTAAAATTTCAAAGTTTCCAAACATGAAAGATTAAGCTGAATTAATCAGCCCACGTTAGCATATATACTCATTTGACGAACGCTACAATGGTAACAATTAAAATCGAGACAGTATTCCAATGAAATCCTGGACACCAGTTTCCTATTTGTATACAGAAGGCGACTAGACCTCCCAGTATGTCGGATACTGAAAACTCTCCCTCGAAAAAGCAGAGACGCAGCTCACTTGTCACAAGAGGAGTACATGTTTCTGAATAAAAGTAAGAATATTAATTATTACATTCAACTTAGAAGTTTTAATGTTCACATAGGTCACTGGTACCAAACGACTACGAACTGTTTTATCTATTCAGAAGAAATTATGTTATGGCTGTGACTATCAACTTGACTCTTGATCCTTAAGTGAATATGTTATATTCTGCCAAGTGAACATGTTGTGTTCCCTACACTTTTGGTTACTTTTAGCCTAAGCTTCATATGCTTGACATCTAACCAGATGAGTTTAACTTATAATATGTTTGACCATTTAAAAAAGTTGGTATTTCCTAATTATTAAAAAGACGGTGGCATTGAAGAAAATTTTCTTTTTGACGAAGTCATCAACTATTTATATTACATGTGTGAGAACGTTCTAGAATTATTTCCGGTAAAAGGTCAGATTAAAAATTGCGATGTGTAATAATCGGGAAGATCGGGTAGAAAAGACAAAGTAGGATTACAATTACCAGAAAACTAGTCAGTTTATATAATTATGGGTTTGGATGCAGAATTAACAAAATGGGTAGGAGGTTCGGGCATGTAAAAATAAAAACAGTGATCAGCTCTAATAATGATGGTTGGGATTTAAAAGGTAAATATAACAAATAAAAGGGAAGATTATTCAAGAAAGGTATCAGGATAATCATTATTGGTGAGACTGACTTCACATGATTGCCATGGTAAGAAACAACGGTTGGATGCATTTCTTTTGGACACATAGAATAGGCCTAAGTTTTTGGATCTTCAGTGCCTCACTTATTCCTAGATATCTTGATTTTACTTCGTTTGGTAGGTTGGATCGGATCTTATATACTGCGTTTAAAAACCTTTCAAATGGGGCTTGATGTCCATAATTCACCCGATGTTCTGTTATCGTGCTATATGCCCATTTGGTAGCCATACTGGAGAGTGTTCCAGCGCGCGTTTCGCAAGCGGACGCATGGTACGGCCAATGTACTTAGCTCCACACGAGTAAGTCAACTCGTTTTATGCATGTTGAAGTGGCACAAAGCTTGTCTTTCACATGTTGGGTGAGAAGTTTCTTGCAGGAGAGTGTTATTTGTAGACTGGCGACGAAGTATGTTTTACTGGGAGACTTCGAAAGCCATCGGCGGAGAATTTCTGCTTTGGTATCACTTTTAAATTCGAGGTTCAATATCAGCATTTTTTAGGGGCGAATTACACCTTTTCAGCTGTTTTCCTTGGCTCTAGATTCTTGTCTATGAATCTGGGTGGGAATCCATTTTCTATCCAGGTCTCTCGGAGATTTTGTAATTCTTCATCTGTTGACTCTTCAGTGCAAGTATTCCCGATCCTCGAGGAAAGACAGTGTAATAAGTTTTCCTTCTGCTTAAAGGCACACAACTTTGAAAGTTGATAAACTCTTCGTTCTATGTGGGTTTTTGTAGATGGGTCTTCATAGCCAATTGTCTGAGTTCTTTCGTAGTTGAACGTCGAGGAAATGAAACACTCAGTTAGACTCAACTCCGACGGTGAAGTTGATGTTATGTTCGTCATTTGAATGCCTTGTTACTACTCAAGCTACTTTATTCAAGAAGCTTAGGTTTCGCTGCGTTTATGCTGTCAGCAATTCTTTATATGTTTTACTAACTGAAGATTTTTTTACATACCATGATTGTTTTTGATTATTATCCTACTACCGTTTTGCGAACAACCTGAGTGTATAAAGTTAAAGCAAAGATATCATTGAAGAAAATATTGCCTCTGATAATATCATTTTCATAGATGCACAACCATATTTACATATGAATTACAATAGATAATTTTAAGTCAATTTAAGTTTCATTACCAGCCTATATTGGCTAGAGAGTTAATGAAAACCAGGGAGTTCTGGAAAGCTATTCCTTTATAGTTTAGGACCCTTCATCTATTCGCAAGCATGGTCTCAAAGTGTATCGAACCCAATACCTGAAGCAAATCAAATTAAACTGATGCTCTATAGTGACTGACAACAAGACTAGGTGGGCTTTTAGAAGTCATGATCGATGAGGTTCATCCGGTTAGGTTTGAAGGCAAATGCTCTCGGATAACATTGGCCGGTGGTCACGCTAAATGAGCGAAGTGACAAATGATATAATTTATGGGTCACTGTATTCCCTACTAAATGACTGAATGGTGAACAAGCTTGGCTTCATAACCACACAGGCCTGGTCCTAAGTCCTTTGGATGCGTTCTGCTGGAGAGTTCCTGAACTGAGGCGAAGCGGCTGTCCACAACACCTTAGCTTTCAGTTCTGTTCCAAGTGACATAAATCAGTAATCAAACTTAGGACAAGTAAAATCTCTACAAATTGACTCTTGAAAAACAGTAGTTTTGATGTGTAGGGGTTAAAATTTGGCAGTGATTGGACACATTAAAATGCAATTATAATTACTCTTATAATTATTCCCTTGGATTCTGAATGAAACACACCACGTCAACAACACATCTATACTTTCTTCTATTTCCCTTTGTCCTCCTCAGTTGTGTTCACGAGTAACCATAATCTTTCACTTCAATGGCCCCACATGATCTCCCCCATGTCACTCTCAAACCGACGACACACTCGTTGTTTCCCATCGGGATTCCACACGAGCGACAGCCTGCAGAGCGCAGAATGTCGTTCGACGGCCTCCTTAGTGGTTTTTGCACAATTCAGCTCCATTACCTCCCGCAGATTCTTTGCGCGATCGGTTCTTGGTTGGTTTGTTCCCAGCCAGAGGTTTTTTTCCATATCTTTCCGGCTGGTTTTCCATTTGATTTTCAGTAAGGAGCTAGCGAAGGGAACTATTGATAGAAGTCTTCAACTTGTGGAAAATCCTTCTTGTGACAGGCACAAATTGCAAGTTTCTGATCCGTATAGAAGTATTGATTTCACATTTTCTCTGAAAATCCGAATCTTGTTCTTTATGCTGACTGAGTGCAGAAGATTTCCAAACTGGTTTCAGGCTGATGATGATAGCGTATCTTGCCTTTCCGATTCTGGCTGGTTGTTTTTGACATCTTCATCTATTGTGACTGCTTGTGGTTAAAGCCGTGCTTCCTAGCCGGATACGTTAACGGGGTACACTTTGTCAAATCTCTCCCATTTGAAGGTGATTGGTGTTGGTTGTCATTGCTGTTTCTGTCACCACCTCCGTCTTCTTTATGTTCACCTAGAATTTTGTCTTAGCTACCTGTCAGTTGTGCCAGTTGGTTAGTTTAGCCTGAAAGTATTCGAGTTTAATTGACATTAAACATATATCGTCTGCTAAATCCAGATCTTCTGGAGTATTCTTATCGGTCGAACGTGTTCCTACCTTCTCACTTTCAGGCACAGTGTGACGCACAGTCGAGTACACCACGATTAAGAATAACATCGGTGATAACAGGCAGCCGGGTCTTACTCCTGTATTCACCTCGAACGCCTCGCTGATTGAGTATTCCGCTGTAGATCACCTGACACGTAGCATCGTCATGTAGGTGTGTTTGAATGAGATTGATAAATACTTGGGTGCTGCACGCCGTAGTGCTGAAGTAGTTTTCAAATTACTTCTGAGGCAACGCTGTCTGTCGAAGGCCTTTTCCAAATCGATGAATTTAAGGTAGCCATTAAATGCTTTGTTTTCTGATGACAATGCGTAAAGTTGTAATTCGATCAGCACGTGATTTGCCTTTCCTGAACCGAGCTAGATGCGACCTGGCGGAGTTTTGCATACAGCGTATCTTTAATTCTCTCTATAACGACGTAAGTTGCTATTTTACTTGGCGTTGACAAGAGCAATATTCCACACCAGTTCGTGCAAAGGCGAGCGTAAGTAGCGATTCTTTGGTAGCCTTTCTTCTAATCTGTAGACAGTTTCCCTTCCTTCCAAACTTTCGTAACATTGGTGTGAACACATCTTTCTCTGCAGTCTCTGCGGGGGGGGGACCTCATCTGATTGTGTAGCCTTTCTGACAGGACTTCAGTAGCTTGATTGCATCGAAAATTTCTGCTTTCCTTGTATGATTAGTGTTCACTGGCAGGCAGTTCTGTGAGTTCTGTTGGTGATAGTGGTATTTGTGGGAAAGTTGCAAGTGATGGTCGATTAGAGTCCCTTGAAATAATCAATCTATTGTTTTATTTGTCTCTCTTCCTTGATAATGTGGTTTCCTTGAACATCTTTTACAGGTTTCATTTTATTAAATTTTTTCCGGATAGAGACCTGGTTACATAATGGAATGTCCTTAGGTCTCTTTTACTTGTGATCTGCTTTTTCTGCTTCAGTTGTCAGTGTGTCGTTGGATTATCTTTTGCCTTTCATAGGCCTCTCCTCCACTTCTTTATACATTGCGGTGTACATGGAACCCAGCTTCTCTTTCTGTTGTCCATCTTTGCATTAAGTCGTCTTCCATTTCACTATCCTCCTCTTCTCTCTACTATTAGCTTCCAGCTAAGTGTCCGTTGACAGCCATTTCTTATCTTGCCCCTTCTTACTTCCTGAAACAGTTGTTCACGTTTCCTTGAGCATAATATTCAGGGAGCTCCGATGTGCTTCCACGTAGGTTTCCTCATTGATAACACTCAGTGTCTACGAATTTATTCTGATCTGATCTGTAGTGAAGGGGTCCCTTCACTTTCTAAATGTTGAATTTGAATTACGGTGGCCTATCTCCATTTGTTTTCAGGAATTTCAGTTTCATCTTAAAGGTTGCTTGAATTACATGATGGTGACAGCACATATGTGCTCCTCTTCTTGACTTCCTGTCCATAAGGCTGCATTTCCACTTCCTTGAGCAGCACTGAGATGAACTTTATCTGCTTTGTGCTGTTTCCCTCACTCAGGTCGAATCCATGTTGCCGTGTGTATATCCTTCTGCTTGTACACGCTACCTGCAATCACAAAATCACTGAAAGTAAAGAAGTCTGCGGAGAGTTCCCGTTCTCATTCATTTTTCAGGGTGAAAGTCTCACGATTCATGATGCGTTCTCTTTCCGTATAATCTGTCCCCAGTTTGGCTGCCATTCATGTCACCCATGAGGATTTCGATGTTGTCCATTACTGTTTGCAGTTATCTGTAAGATTTTTCCTTCCTCTCTTGTTCCGCGTTGCATTTAGCACTATGACTAGCACTGGATAAGTGGAACCTTCCTTCCTCTGAGTCTTGCTCTCATGATCCTGGAGTATTGAAATAGTTACGACTGCATTATGTGTCTGGCTGATGTTGGTGACATTATAGCCACTCTCTGACTCAGTTTTCTCGTGGTTGTTGTCTGAGTGACCAGACTGGATCAGATAATTAACTTTCCAGTTGGTAATTTAGAAAGTCCACATGCATTTTATCTCTGTTCTCGCAGATACCCAGTACATATTTAGCATATCTTCTCACTTCTTCAGCTATCTGAACAGCCTTCCTAGCCGGCTTCGTACACTGTAAGTACATTTGAAGTCTCCATTTTCATTTTTACCTTCATGGAAAAAAGAGAAGATAATTCAGCTGGCTGGCCTACTGGCTTCCAGGAGGCTTTCATCAGTCCGCTGTTTCATTTAGTCTCTGCGGTTCCAGCTAAGAATAACTTTGTTAGTTTAATTTTTATATTTTATAATTTTGATTATTCGTTGAAGTTTCAGTATCAGTTTGATTGTTTTTGTAGTGTAGGGTCTCTAACCACACGCCCAATCCTCTCTCTTTGCCTGCGTTTCGCAATGACTACAAAACTAGCAAGCTAGTAAACTATGCCAGGATTTCAATGGGAAATAGTTAAAATACTTATGAGCCACAATTTGACAGGAAATATGGATGAATAAATGGAATTTTCATCTGAAATCTTTGCTGTATATTTCCATATGAATTTATAATCTACTATGTACTTTTATTGTCCAGGCTTTTAGCGGTATCAAAACTACCAACAGAATAAAATTACTTTTTTTCACTACATCCTGTTCTATTTGTCACTGTCATTTTGATCATATTCAATGAATGCAGACTTTAGGTGAAAGAGAACACTGATTTTATATGAGATATGATAATCTCAGTAATCTGCAACACTGCTTTGTAATTTTTGATAGCGTTATTTAGCCTGATGAAACGATTTGTTATAGTACAACACATCAATTGCATGTTTTATTTTAATGCTAAAAACTATCAGCATAAACCTGGCTGTAAATTTCGTCCTATTTCAGACATGTTAGTCGAGTATTATCTGCATTCTTATTGAGCGATGGTATTCACTTCAGGGAATTGAACCCTGCGCCCCCCATGTCAAAGCCGTAGTGTTATCCACTGGATTACTGGACATCCATAGCCACCTTTTGTGCTACAGGTCTCAGTCATCATCAACGTAGCAGGGTCGCAGTAATCGTTAGACTTCTTCGAAGCGTCTGAATTGGCAGCCAGCTTGTCAACAGGTATCGGGCATTACGGTCCAACGTAATTAATCAGCGGGGTGAGGTTTCAAACAAACCTAAAAATTTATAAATACATATTTGTTGAATAAAACAGTCAAAATATTACCCTGAACATTTATTTCTTTTAGTTTTTATTGTTTCCTGCATTCATGTTACCATTTGTTCCTCATCTCTGATTTCATGCATTTATTGCATACGACACGTTTTCCATTATTACAATACCGTTCTTCGAAAGGTGTAAATATGGATGTTTTTAGTGTGACCGTGTTCTTTCAGAACGTTGATTTATTGATAAAGTTTAGAACAACAAATTCAAGCTAACAATATTGTTTTCCATTAGATCTCATCAGGCTTAACCTTAATATATATATACATAAGTTAACAAATAAAAAAACTTCAAATATAAACCAATCATGGTGTTTTGTCTATAGGATAATACGATGGTGAATATAAATTGTGCAATCTGTCTTCATATTAGTATTGATAATAATAATGGTTTTTTCAATAATAAGAATGAAAAGGTGATGCAATCTGTGATAGCACGAATTATGAAAAAACAGTATGATTAAACAAACAATTTTCCAGGTGAAAGTAGTCGCTAAAGGCTAGTTAAAATAAATGAACCGATTAAGTAATGCTAGACTGATTGTAAGGGAAGTAAATGAGACCCATTTTCAATGAAGATGTGAAAAGATTGAGGGATGATAAGAAAGGTGTTGAAAATATAGACAAGGGATGGTGTAGAAGTCATTAGATGGTTATTTCTTAATAGGCCAAAGGAAGGGATAATGGCTGTACGAACTTCTTTTGAATGTATAGTTTAGGCTTAATAGTTCGAACGCCTATCGCCTCAACTGTGTGCAGTAGACAAATACGAAGTCTGTTAGAAAGATTCAGTAGGATGCGATGAATTACTTTAAAGGCTCTCGTTTTATCCCCTACATGATCACTATCAATTAAATTGAGCTACGGATTGTTTTCGTCTGTCCTTTGCCAAACCACGATGGGAAGTGTTCACTAACACGTTGGCTAAGCTTTCTAGTAGTACACCTAACATAACTGTCACCGCAGGTGCATTTGAAGTGATAAATGCACATAGATGTAATAAAGCTATCCAGCTTATCCTTCGTTTGCGTCCCAATCATTCGTCGGCTGGAGAATTTCAAACATAGGTATGCTGCATAAAGCGTTCTCCTTATACTCCTGGATAGTCTCTGGAACAAAGTCTCACTAGATGAGTCACCATTAAATTGTAACTTAATAAATAGAGGCATTTTTCGTGCAGTCAGAGTCTCAGGTTTTCTCTCTGATCTTTTCATATGTTTCTCTATGAAACTACTCGGATGGCCCATCTCCGTCAAAGAATCATGAATATATTCAAATTCCTTTTGTAAGAGGTCATCCGTACATATCTTTCCTGCTCTGCTCGCAAGACTTTTAACAACATTTCTTTTATATTTAATGGTCACATAACTAAGGAAGTGTGTGTATTGCCCTGTGAATTGGCTTTTTCTATGCACGCTTCTCCCATGTGACCCAGATTCTCGCCTACTTGGCAAGACATCCAGAAAATGTAGTTTATTCTCCTGCTCCTCTTTACAAGTAAAGGTAAGCGAAGGGTGGATGTTGTTGAATTTCAGCAAAAATTCGTCTATGTTAACATTCCCATCAGCTAAGATAAATATGTCATCGACATATCGATAATACATATTAAACTTCTTGATGATGTCCTTCAATTTCCCGTTTTCAAGTTTTGCAAGAAAGAAGTCCGCTAATATTGGGCCTAATGGCGAACCCATAGGTATCCCATCTACTTTTTTTTAATGATAATAATTTTTGCTTTATTCCAAAAACGGTACTAATGATACAGCAAGGAATTTTCAGCATTCAGTACAACATTGCATCTAATTTACTCAAAAACGACAACAACAAAAAAATTGAAAATACAAATTACATAATAATAATAAAGCGAATGTTATAGCAGCTACATAGTAAAATACTGTATGTCATACGTTGAAATATGCATAAAGTACAAAATTGTAGTAATAATAGTGATGCCAACTAAAATAAAATGGCAGAGTGAAAATTAAACGATAGAAAGTGTGACACCATAAAATACAGAAAGATGAACGATGAAGGGTCGATTCACTGTGCTAATTACATAGTAACTTGTAAGTTTCACGTCTAACAGAGTCTTCGTCACATAAAGTACGGGCTAAATAGGGTATTGTAGAATTTCTATACTTAGTGGTACGAGCATATAACTTTTTATATTGACTTCTCGTCTTACCTGATGAGATACAAGGGGATAGGTGTGAATAAAGGAGGTGCAGAGGGTCTGACAGTATAGCCTTTGCCCATTTTGTACAGGAATTTATATACCTCTCGACTATAGTATTAGCGAGCTGATGCAGTGGCAGACCACAAGCCTTACTCACAGCATTTAATACTCTTCGTAATATGATATAGTCTTTTTTGAGAAGCCTAGGAAAGATTAATGGAGAGCAATAGAGTACAATAGGTAAAATACAGGAGTTTACAAATTTCAAAACTAAAGGTTGGTTGGTACCTGATTATTTTAACTTTTTAATGTAGAAGGAAAGACGAAACATCTTTCTAGAGACTGATAAGATGTGGGATGTGGACCATGAAAGGTCAGAGGAAAGAACTAATCCAAGCTATTTAATGCTTCACTTGGTTTCAATTTCCGTGCCATCTATGCTACAGGGATCATCCGAGCTAACTAGTTCATGTAAGTCACGTCGATGCTTGAAAGTAAAGTCAAGTGCCTGACATTTGGAAGGATTTAATATAAGACCATTTGACTTGGACCAGTTGTTGATGTCCAACAGAAAGCTATTAAAGTGTTGGTTTGTAGGGATTTGATTGGTTTCAGGATTTCAACATGAGCTGACATTAGTTAGAGAACAATTGGAAAACCCGGGAGTACTGAACAGCTGTTTCGTCCTAGTTTGGGACTCTTCATCAGTACGTAGCTGGTGCAGCTGGTCGAGTGTGAGGACAAATACTCGCCGAAGACATTGGCCAGCGGTCGCGCTATGTCGTGAATTGGCAGAAGTTAGAATTCAAGGACCATTGGATCGGGTCCCAGTGGCTTAATGGTATACAAGCTCGCCTTGTAACCGGAAGATCCTGGGTTCGAACCCTAATGGGGTGGGTGCGTACTGATGAAGAGTCCCAAACTAGGACGAAACAGCTGTCCAGTACTCCCAGGTTTTCCAATGGTTCTCTAACTAATGTCAGCTCATGATGAAATCCAAAAGAAAGCTATTAAGTTTGGAGCTGTCAGACTCGGAAGTGATAGGCAGTGATACAGTCAGATCATCTGCATATTTGACAAAGTTAGTTTCGTTTGAATGAGGCAGGTCATGTAGGAAGAAAGAAAAAAGAAAAGGAGAGAGGACAGCACCTTGTGGAACACCGGATTTTGTAAGCGAGGTAGAAGAAGATTTGCCGTTATATACAGTATACTGCATTCTATCAGAAAAATAGGAATGCAACCAACTCTTAGCCCAGGATCCTGTTTGTGTCAACGATAGCTTATTTAACAAAAGGCCCCTAGGTACAGAGTCAAAAGCAGATGTGTAGTCTAAGAAAGCACTACGAACATATTTAGCACCTTTGTCTAAACAAGAGACAACATTGTGATATAAGACAACCGCAGCATCCAAGGTACTTCTACCATGTTTGTATGCAAATTGTTTAGGATCATTAAAAGGTTTCAAAGCGGGTTCAAGACGAAGTAAAAGTAATTTTTCCATCAATTTTAAAAAGGGGGAAGTAATTGCAATAGGCCGAAATTTAATATCAGAACCAGAAGATGGTTTTGGTATAGGGATAATTTTAATGTTTTTCCATGCAAAAGGTAGAACGTTACCGGAAAAAGAGGCATTAAAAATGTTAGTAAGAGGATAACACAAAATATCAGCACAATTCCTGAGGACAATGGCAGGTATGCCGTCAGGACCAAGGCTTTGAGAAGGCTTAAGAGACCGGAGACATTTAAGCACATCAAGGGTATTAAAACCACTAAAGTTATTGTCAATATGATTTGTATCATTTGGAAGGGTATCAACAGAAGAGCGTATGAAAGATTTATTAAGAGTGTCAACATTAAGAGATGGAACAGAAATACATCGCTTACCGTTAGTAATTTCTTTGAAAAGTTTCCATAAATTAGAAGGGGTTTTACATGACAAAAATCTTTGATTATATAAAACATTTAGTCTTTTTATTTCCAGTTTTATCAGAATGTTTAACTTTTTTACACCAGGCTTATCATTTGTTTTGAACAACAGTTCTTTATTTCTACGTAGCTTTTTGAGATATGGCGAAGATAAGCGATCAAATCGAATGAATAATGTTTCTTTAGGACAACATATTTCGAAACAGAATTTAAGATAATCGGTAGTGTTTGTGATTGTTTCATCTAATGTTTGTTCTGTAAATAAGTCCCAGTTAGTGTCTTTCAACATGCATCTGAGCTTGTCTAGGTTGTCTTGTAGAGGTAAGAGAGGACACCTTTGTGTGATTTGGAATATATTTTAGGCAGTACACGTATGATGCAGTGGTCAGAGTTAAGTAAAGGAGCACGTTTGCGAGCTTCATATATACCAACATCATTGATAAATACAGGTCCAGTTTTTACCAAGACGGGTGGCAAAGTTAACAATATTGTCATGACCAAGTGATATAAGGAAGGAGCAATCGCTTCCATTGAAGTCGCCAGTTACTATTGATAAAGAGTTCTCGAAGCAAGCTGCAGCAAAAGCGGTGAATTCATCGGCGAACATAGATAAATCCAATATGGTACAGCCAGGAGAGACATAAACATTAGAAATATAAATGAATTTGTATTTTGACAGGTGTTTCGGGCGACATCTCACAGTGATGCAATCAATGAAGTCATTCGAGAATTTGAAACAAACTTTGTTAGAAATGGACCATTTTGAGTGAATAAAAGTTGCAACACCTCCACCACATTTTTTCTTGGAACAAACACGGTCTTGTCGAAAAACATTGAAATTGTTTAGAGACACAATATTGTCATCGTATGAGTCATGGAGCCAGGTTTCTTGTAGAGTGACAATACCAGTATTGTGGTAGGTACTAGAAGACAACAGAGACTGAAAATCCAGAATTTTATTAGGCAGGGACCGGCAGTTGGTACTAATGATAACTGGAACAGTGGTGTGATGTATGGGTGTAGATTTTAAGGCACGCTGCCAACCTCCATGGTGCTTTTTCTTGAGTTTATTGCAAATATGAAAGTTTTTGGGTTTAAAACGTTTTATAAAATCCCGGGAGTGAATAATACGATTAGAATGCATAATGTGATATGTAAATACCAATAAAATACGAGTAAATAGATGCAAAATGTACATGGAATGTGGTAGCCCAAAATGTTCAAACAGGTCGGTAGTAAGAATTATTGAAGACAAAGTGAACATTCATTGTGCATTTGATAAGTAATTCTTTGAGCCTACATAAGGGGATTCTTAAGTCTAATTGTCTTTCGGTGATTTTTTGGCAAATGTAATCTACTGTCTTCATAAGTGGTACATTAGTGAATAGTGATGATACATCTATTGAAAACATGCGTTTATACCTCACATTAGTCTCGGATATCTTTGAAATAAAGTCGAACACATCACTAATTCTATGTTGCACAATTTCTCTGTGTAAAGGATCCAGAATCTTAACTAACCACTTGAATGTTCCTGAATCTTATCACATCATTAAAAACGGGTCTCATTTACTTCCCTTACAATCAGTCTAGCATTACTTAATCGGTTCATTTATTTTTACTAGCCTTTGTCGACTACTTCCACCTGAACAATTGTTTGTTTGTTTAATCATGCTGTTTTTTCATAATTCGTGCTATCACAGATTGCATCACCTTTTCATTCTTATTATTGATAAAACCATTATTATTATTATTACTATTTTCATTACCACTATTATGACTGATTGCACAATTTATATTCACTATCGTATTATCCTATAAACAAAACACCATGATTGGTTTATATTTGAATTTTTTTATTTGTAAACTTATAAATACTAAAGTTAAGCCTGATGAGATCTAATGGAAAACAATATTGTTCGTTTAAATGTGTTCTTCTCAATTTTATTATGGGAATATTTAATGATAATGATCTAATTGTTTCACGCGTAAATGACCATATCTGTTGGTGAATTGAGCATTTATTATTTCTGATACCTGATAGTCATTATTTGGTGACTGAAACATAAAATAGAGAAGTTGTAATAACTTACTTCAGATGAGAAAGTAGATGCTTAAGAAACACTTATTTTTTATTTGAGAATCTTGTTTTCTTAGCATAATTATTTGTTTAAGTAATTCTGTTTTCGACAGTCTAAAAGACATAGGTCAGTAGATAGTATTCTTTCTATCACATAGCTATTTGTCACATTTTAAATTTTGCTTACATCAGACGGATTCTATTTGCTGTCACTTGACTTCAAAAGAGTTGTGGTTACTGATAGTAATACTGTTATGAGAGCTGCCTGCTAGCCAAAATTGGTAGACAGCAATTTACGTCAATGTTGATGTCCCAAATCTTGGTCATCAGAAAAGAAAAAAATAAAGAACAAATATTAACTCATCAACCAATCACAACAGACTTTGACTGGGTGGATATGATTCGCAGATATATAGTGTGAACGTCGAAGTAACGGCCACAAAGAGATGATAGAACAACTTTCAGTGATAAAACAACCAATGTGAAGACGCTGTTTCTCTGCTAATATTAACAAATAATAATGTACACAAAAATATATAAATATCTGTTGATTTTCTCAATAAAGTTCTGTTACGTTGCCTTTGTCTTCTGTCGTTACAATGCTATCAGTAAGATTAGCAGAGAGATGATGGTTCAGTGGTAAAGTGCTTGCCAACTACGGTCGGGGTTCGACCACCAGCCGACGCACTTTCATACTACTCCTAGCTGGTAGTAAAGACAGAGAAAGAGGGGAAAAATCAGCCTCTCCAAAGAATTCAAAGTCCAAGCATTAAACCTTATGTTCCACGCGAAGGAATGAAATAACAAGAATAATAAATATAATGTATACAATGTTGATAATATGTTGTATACGGTAGTGCATTAGAGTTGTGTTTCATAGCAAAATATCTGCCCTTTTTATGAAAATATTCAGATAAAATAGAATTTGACCACCTATCATTTCTCGCAGTATTGTTGTGTATGTGCAGTGTTTTAATTTCCCGACAATACTTCTCTTTCTTGCCTTCAAGAAAAGCGTGGAAGTTTGTTATATGTATATATATATATGTATATCCCCTCGCATTAATTCTCTTCATTGTCCATGACAGCATGAGCAATAGTAGACTGAATGATATTTAAAATATGAACCTGACTACAGATTATTATTCAAAAACTTAATCAATTCATTTTTCTATAGTTTGGTTTGCAAGGGTTACTTATGTTTTTACGAGTTGATCACGGATTGTTATAAGTTAGAGAACCATTGAAAACCAGCATTGGAGTACTGGACAGCTGCTGTTTCATCCTAGTTTGGGAATAATCGGCAGTACGCAACCACCACCAGGGTTCGAACCCAGGATTTTCCGGTTACAAGGCAAGCTCGCATACCATTCAGCCACTGAGACCCGATTCAATGGCCAGTTCATGAAATCTAATTTCTACCAATTCGTGATTTAGCGCGACCCCAACCATTGTCGTTGGTGGGACATCCATCCACACACGTGAAATCTAATTGGACCTCACTGGTCACGACTTCTCACTAGAGCTCAGGAAACTCCAACCTGTAGCAGATCACTAGAAAGCATCAAATTAATTTTCTGTAGTTTGGTTTGTAAGGGTTAGTTATGTTTTTACGAGTTGATCAATTTATCAAAATCATTTGAATTCAAGTATATGTGACAGATTATTCTGGATATAAAATTAAATTTTTGAATAGCTCACCAAAATTACTGTTAAAATATAGCGTGTATGTGATCTTTAACTTCAGAGGTGACTTAAATGTCAATATTTTTGTGACAAAGACCTCGCAGTCCCTGAAGATGACATTTACTGTAGCATCGTTGAGAATGGTCTTCTGGTTGACCATTATATTTCAGGAACAGAAAGAACAAGATCCTGCAACTGAATAACATTTATATGCATCTATCCTCTTACTTGCTACTGAAGAGTCAGGTATATATTTCATTTAATGGGAGTTTTTTGCTAGGTGGTACACGAACCCTGTCCTGCGCCTCTAAGGAGAAGCAGGATTAGAGCTGTAAGAAGTATAATAATTGAACATCTGGTCGATATCACTCATCTTATTATAACAGCCTCGTCCTATAAAGTTATTTATAAGATGAAAAATAACCTGCTCAAATCACTGAAGCTTTAACCATCGAAAGAGAAAAGTCAGAAGTTTGCATGGAAAATGTTAGTGTAACCACTGCTTCATTCATGACGTTAATCCGTCTATCCTAACCTATTATAATATCCATTCATAGTTTGGCCCTATTTACTTTTCGTTTTGTATATTCAGTTCATATGTATCCATCAAAATAGATCGAAATAAGGTGGCGGCCTACCTTAAACTTGGGCCACCAAAAACTTCCATCTCTCTATTGCATTTATATTTTGTCACGTTCGGTTTTTTTAGTAGACTGGGACGTGACCTTTAGTAGTGTTATCTTATCTTGTGTGTATTTAAAATGTTTACTAGCTCCTGATTCGTAAGTCCTTACTAAACTTGAAGAATAGCCTGATTATGGGTGGCAACGTGTTTCAATACATGCATTAACTGTTTTTCAATTATATCCTTTAATTTCAAAATGTACTTCTGAACGTCATACAATTAGCTTTCAACCAGATATCGTGGATTTTTTGAAGGAGACAAGGGAGGTATATCATAGTGGAATGGTTTCTGCTTCAGCTCAGAGACCACTGTATCATTTGATATAGTGCCATTTAATGTCCTACTTGGATTTCCGGTACTACCTCACCTTTTTTTATTCATTTCAATGTATTTTTATTGACGTTGCCGTGTCATAATTATCACCTTGTTGCGTAATGCTTCAATTGCCTACAAATTTCATTTCTACTGCATACTTTTGACGTGGATTTGAACCTCGGAAGGGAAATGAGCAGACAGGTCTTGCTGGAAAGTGTCAACTAGCAAGAAACCTAGGCATAAAGCTTCCTTCTAATTGCCTCCAACAATTTATTATCAGACGATAAATTTATTGGAAAAAGTATCGTCAGTGAATCACTTATTTTGATTTTCTGTATATCCTAACGAAAACTTCCCCTGAATATTAATTTTATCTCACTTCCATATCTGATTGGAATACTTTGCAATCAGGTAAAATATGGCACCATAATTAACTGAACCAAGATAAATTTACATAAATATGAACAACCTTATCAGCAAATTCTCACTTTGACACCTTTATTCTTTGTGATAATGATTCGGATAGGGACACAATAATAACTGGATTCAATGAAGCACATTCTGCTAGTTCACGTGCCAAGAGGAATCCCAAAATAGGATTACTTTCTTAGATGCCCTCCTTACAAGAAAGCCAGATGGTAGCATAATGAGAAATTTGCATAGGAAAAGAACTTGGATAGGACATTGTACACATTTTCACAGTTCCGTTCCTCTCCAGTACAAAAAAGTTTAGTTAGGACCCTCAGCCATAGGGATAAAGGTATATGCTCAGAAGAGGTGATTGACGATGAACTAAGGATAGTGTATGACACCCTAATCAAAATAGCTTCCTTGACAAATTTATCAAGAAACATATGGCAGAGAAAGTTGAAAAGAACTACTCAGTTTCCATAAGGAAAAAGCCTTTATCCATTCGACTGCGATTCAAGGGCGATTTTTCTAGAGAAATAATTACGAAGAAGTTAATAGAATTAGTTCAAAAAACTGTTAATGCTGGCAAACTGCAAGTCTTATCTTCTACACGACAGATGGTGGTACCTCAATTCAAAGATAAAGTGCTTAGACTAGCCATTTCAAATTGTATCTACCAATTCAACTGCGCTTGTGGCCACCGCTCTAAGAACCTGATTTTTCCTGCTCGAGAACATCTCATAGTATGGCTAATTAAAGGTGCAGTGAAAACCATCAACAGTTCGATATTAGACTACTGGATCAAAACCAGCCACAAAGCCACCATTGAAGAATCCTCCTACATAATCTATCGGGTACCAAATAAATTGCCAATAACATTGAAGTATCCCATGCTCCAAACAGCAGAGGCTATCGCGATTAGCGTGAAATAACCAGTGCTTTGTGTGCGAAAGAAGCGAGTCCAGCCTTTACTACTGCCCTGGTCTTCAGTAAAGACTATAAATTCATGACTTCGTATTATTATTTCTCCTAATTAATCTGATATTCAGTGTATTGTTATGTTGATGCTATCGAACTGTAATCCACTGATATTATTGGTTACTGACTCTATTCAGGTAGGTAGTTAGTTACCTGGAGTTCCAGTGGGAAGTCGTGACCAGTAGGGTGCAGCTGGTCGGGTGTGAGGACAAATACTCGCTGAAGACATTGGCTAGCGGTGCGCTATATCGTGAATTTGCAGAACTTAGAATGCACGGGCCATTGGATCGGGTCCCAGTGGCTTAATGGTATACGAGCTCGCCTTGTAACCAGGAGGTCCTGGGTTCGAAGCCTAATAGGGTGGGAGCGTACTGATGAAGAGTCCCAAACTAGGACGAGACAGCTGTCCAGTACTCACAGGTCTTTCAATTTTCCTCTAACCAATGTCAACTCATGATGAGATCCTGTAGCCAATCAACCAAATCCCTACAAACCAATACTTGGATATTATTTTTTATTGATTCTATGTTATATAAACAACACTAACGTTGTTAATGACACTAATTCACTCACTCTTATGTATATATAACTGTAGAAACTGATGAAGAACAGGTTATTGAAAAGAGTATTCTTTGTTCAGTAATCATTCTTTTGAAAGAATTCCATATGCTATTAGCTTAAACTATAAAGCTTTTATTTCTAAATGGCTCACTCTTTAATCAGACAAAAGAATTTTTCTGTGAAATGTTTGGATTGTTTTTTGTACGAATTATTTACCAACGTGATAAATTCTGCAAAAAAAATCAACATGTCTGAGAGAAGCAGCAATCTGTGTCGCATCCATTCTTAGTCATATACTGAAGCAGTATAAATAACACATTGGAAAATGCCAGAAGGCATGCATCATTCTAAACAGTTACTTTTATTGATATAAGTAATAAGTGTGACGTATCTATTAAAAACACGTGACAACTTTATTCTTCCAGTCTGCTGCTTCTATATTATAAGGACCCATATATGTATATATATATATATATATATATATATATATATATATATATATATATATATATATATATAGACAGAGAGAGAGAGAATGCATGTATTCTTTCTACGCAGTTTTACAACGAATATCACCCACAATCAGTACAGCCTTGCATAAGCAGTACTAGTTAAAGCATTGTTCAGTGTCTGTTTGAATCTGAGTGACCATTAAACGGTTCGTAGGGAATAATATTTATCTTTATATTAGGTATATAGTATGCAGAAAACTTTGTCTTATTTATTTTTCTCATTTTTGACATATCCAGTAGGACAAGTTTCCGTGACATAACAACTGATGTTATTGTTTACCACTTATGTGTTAGGGTTTTGTTGTCGAGATCGCTAATACATGCTAGACCAGCAGAAAAAACAACAACGATGACGTATGATGCCTTAAATGACGTAGTGCTAATCCCTATTACTAAAATATACAGTGAATACTGCATTCAACATAGGCAGTTGAAAGTTACAAAATAACTTTCTGAAGTTAAATTAAAATGAGTAGGCAACTAGAATTCGAATTACCGAGAAGCAAATGTGGGGCATATTGAAGAAAGGAAGTAGACTGTGGTTAAACTTCCGGTGGGTCAGTGGTTGAATACTAGAATGCTGGCCAACCAAGCATGTGATTTGGGTTCGACACTCGATCACTGCACTCCTAAGCGTCGTCTAGTTTACTAGGCTATAGTGATCCTGGAAACTGGAGCAGTTTCTGAGTGAAGGTGGCAACCTAAAATCATAAAAACAAAATCACTGCTAAATAAATTCTAAGGCTTTAAGTCGCATGTTCCTTTCGGAACAGAAGAGGTGGAAGAAGTAAGCACTCGCTTTTTACAGGAATAAAATTATATTTAATCATAAAATGCACTCAAAAGACAACTATAGCTCTTCTCTCTGTGTGATTTAACGTTGGTGTGGAATTAAACCCAAATTTTGAAACCATTTAACTTCATGTTGTTGAATTGCATATGCGACTTGCTTGTGTCAGTGATATTCAAGTTTGGTTGTAAATTATCCTTCAATAAAACGATTTTCCGTCCTCATTCTATTCAAAACTTTTATTTTGTTTGAGTCCTCAGAATACTAATAGCTACCTCTACATCGAGAAGATGGAAATCCCTCCAACTCGATATGCATTTTTTTCATGAATGGAATATTCTTTACCTTGTGGAGGACCAATTAACAGATTCAGTGCCACAGTGTGATACAGAGTTCCTCGATATCTCACGAAAGGACTTCGAACACGACATGTATACGTAACTGAATCACTGGTGGTTCAAAATTCGAAACCGGACCTCTACGTTCAGAAGCGTCCTAAACATTCACTTGCCCTTCCGTGGACAAAATTACTTTCTTACTACAATTTCGCTTCATTTTATTGCGGAAGTTCACCATTATTATTATCTTGAAATCACTCGACTATTGTTTATTGATAACATCACATTTTCATAAAGAGTTTATAAAACGTATTTACTGTCTTTCTGCTAGTATTTGTCCACTTTATGCAGTTATACTGATCGCATTGTGTAATATATTTTCTAAAGAGAATTTGGCAGCATCTGGATTGACTTACGAATTCTTTGTTAAATGTAGATACTACTGTACAGCTCTTCAAAGTGACTCGTCAAAAACTCAAAATTATCTCAACTATATCATTAGGCAGCTGTGCAGATTATGCAGTTCACACTTATAAAATAAGTACTGTCATAGAAAATTAGTTCACCAAAGTCAGTCGTAAGAAGTACCCGAGAATCAAGCAGAAGATCAAAACTGTATCAGCAATAATTACGTACGAAGCTTTTTCCAAAGCAATCCAAGGTCAGAATGACCTTCATTCACTCAAACAAATTCGTATTGTAAGACAAGGCTATAAAACGCATCACACAATTGCGAAGAGAAACATTAAAATTAGTGATTATACAGAAGCGCAGACAAATAGTAAGGAGGAAACCAACAGATGGTATGCATATATCAGAACAACGATATACAGTCTATAAGGAAAACAGACAATGATTACAAAGTTAGCTGAAACATCCAAATATTTATCAGTATTGTAATTATATCCTTGAGGAAGATTTTCCAAAACAAATTTTTTCGTTACACTATAAATACACGAATAATTTGAGATAAACTTATCAGCCATATGCTTTAATTCCCTAACTTTCTTAGAATAAACGTTTACGGAGAACTAATTTTTGCTGATAAACGAAAAGTTGATTCCGCTGGTATCATATTATTATTATTATTCCTTTGGGTTTCTCCTCCTGCAGCTCACACGATCTACCCCATTTCACCCCCACTCGCACTAAGGACACATTCGTCGTTCCCCGTTTATAATCCTCTCCAGCAATGGCCGGTATTGCCCCCTATGTCATTCAACGGCCTTCTTAGTGGTGTGTGCTCGGTCCATTTCCATTTGTTTAGCAATCGGCAGTTGGTTGATTTGTTCCCTGCTAGAGTTTCTTATTGCCAATTCTTTCCGGCCGGCTCATCATTTGATATTCAGTATGGAGCCAGTTGCTGATAAAATTCTACAGCAGGCTGTTCGAAATGCTCCTCATGAGGCTCAGTGCAAGTTTCTGACCTGCATTGAAGAAATGACAGCCCATTTTTGCTGAAAATCCTAATCTTGCTCTTTATGCTGAGTGATGAACGTTGATGAACGTGTTTCTCGCCTTTCCGATTCTGAATGGCTTTGGCATCCTCATCAGTGCTTTTGAGATAAGTAAGTGAATGAAGTAACCTCTGTCAAATCTCTCCCGTTGATGGTGATTGGTGGTGATTGTTGCTGCTGTTGCTATCGGTTGGTTAACTTCACCGCTTCCGTCTTCTCTATGTTCACCTAGAGTTTTGTATTTGCTGGCTGCTAATTCTGCCAGTTTGTTGGTTTTCACCTGAAAGTCTTCCAGTTTGTGTGATATTAGACATATATCATCTATCTGTGAAATCCTGATCTTCTAGAGTCTTCTAATTGGTCCAACGTATTCCTGTCTCCTCACTCCCAGGCACAGTCCCACACATAATCCAGTCGGTGATAACAGGCACGCAGGCTAGACTTACTACTATATTCACTTCAAACGCCTCTCTGAATTTTCTGTTGTGGATCGTCTAACACATCACATTTTCATTTAGCCAGCTGTTGAATGAGGTTAATAAAGACTTGGGCACTGCACGTCGTAGTGTTGAAGCTTGTATTATAGCGTCTTTTATTAAATATTATGGGTTCTATGAAGCTGATGTGAACTGCGGAATAGAATAGATCTATATCATTTTGTACTGATTAGTCTTCGTTCCATCTATTTTCAGAGAAAGATTCATTTATAACCGGTAGTATTCTAAACATTGCTGTTTATTCTTCTGCACTAAAAGGTAATAGAAATAACGGTGTTTTTGTAATTGCATTTTAGCTTTTAGTGGATAGCTTCTACACTACAACTTCCTGCTTTGTCTGATTTCCTGTTAGGATGAACAACAGATTGCTATCTTTCGGTCCCTCTGATTCTTTCTCTATCACATGTTCTTCTAGTCCATGTTAATGCATCTAAAAAATGGAAAAAACAGCTAATTAGGAAAATGAAGCTTATCACAAAATAGTTTGTTAAAATAAAAAGTATTCTGATTAGTAATGCAAGAACAAAACATTGTTGATGAGAGGAATGGTATGCTTGTCGATTATATTAGGATGAATCAGAAGAAACATGATCTGTTTGATAAAATTTCATGTTTCCTGATTGAATCTTTATTATGTTGTCAGTTGTTGAATTGTAAGTATATATTGGGGTCTTTTGGTTGGACACTAGTCAGTAACTGGTGTAATGTATCTACTCCTTTCTTTGGCTCAGACTGAATTCTATCAGTCAAGTCTGCAATTTGGCAACCATGCTAGGATGCTCGCTGTCACAATACAAAATGAGTTGTTAGTATTAGATGATTGCAAACAGTCGGGAGGAAGCCTTCGACCAAGGTTTCGTACTAGTTGGCAAAGTTGACTGATAGAATTCAGTTTGCCCCAAAATTGAGACTAGAACCATTACACTAGTTACTGATTAGTATCCAGTCAGAAGTATTCAATACAGTCCTACAGAGGGTCAGTCCCAAACCCGAATATCTCAGTGGTAAGTCTAATATTGACTGTGGCACTAGGTGATGCGTGTTCGAATCTTAGGAGGATACTGGTTCCTTCAGGTTTGCAGACACGCCTTACTAATAATTGCCAACTAGCATGAAGCCTAGATTCAAGACTTTCTGTGTCCGATAGCGTCCAACCATCTGAAACCAATATATGGAGGTCTGTTGAGGTGAAATCTATATCACTACTATTTTTACCCTTTTAACAGTTGTCATAGTACTTTGTAAAGGGAAAGTAACAATTCTCACTTTAATGTATTATTACTTTCTTGTGTCTCGAGTAGAACCAAGGACTTACATCTCCATTTCATTCTTTTCTGCAGTCATCTTTAAATATCTACGCGATCACCCATAAGTTCTCATCATCGTATCACACGATCTCTCCCTCTAACTCTTGCCACTTGCCGTTATGATTCCGTTCGAATACGTGTAATGTGGTGTCAATCAGCAGCCCACTACCATCTTGTGTCCGATCCATCTATATCTCTTAGGCGCATTCGTTGGACAATAAGATGTTGGCTGGTTGGTTTCAAGGATTCCTAGTTGGTATTCCTCATTGGCCATCTAATCCTCAGTATCGGAACAGATAAGTTATTTGTTGATGAATATCTGTGGCCTGCCAGAGATGCTCCTGGTGATGCGGCAAGTCTCTAACCTAGTTAGAAAAACTGACTCTACATTACTGCTGAAAATTTGAGTCCTGTCTTTATACTGAGTGCAATAGATTTCCACATTGATTTCATACTAGTGATAGTCCGTTTGCCTTTCGGGATCTCACTGGGTTTGACATCCTCATTTTTCCTGCTTGTTAATGAACCCATGCTGCTTTTTAATATAATTTTGATGTCATTTTTTGATCTTCGGATTCAAAACTGTCTTAATTAAAAGTTCCGATTTCAAATTGCATTACGGACTAAATTCATATAGAGAAGCAATAAAATTTGGAGAGTAATGGACACCAGGACAAACGACACCAGCATGGAGTGAATTCACGAAGTTTTTTGACCATTTGGAACCTATGGTGGAATCCAGTAGCATCACTGACGAGTATTTCTTCTTACAACCAACCTAATGGTTTCCGGTATTCACGAGTTCTCAGTGGAACATCAGGCAAATTAATCCTGTTGTCAGTCATTAGTGAACGGTAAGTTAATTTTCAGTTTTTGGCCAGCGTTCGCGCTGTAAGTCGCTAAATGGCGGGAGTTACAATCGAAAGGCTATCGGATTATCTACAAGTGGCTGAATGGTCAGTGTGCTAACCTCATAACCTGGAAAACTAAATTTCAATCCTTGGTGGTGTCATAAGTTTTTATGACTGAACACTCTCAAACAAGGAAGAAACAGCTGTCCGTTATTCGTCGGTTTTCAGTAATTCGCAAACTGAAATTATTTCGTGATACAACTAGAAATCAACCAAATCCAAGCGAACTTATTTTCAATCTTCTTGGATTTGTGACTGGAAAAATTACACGATATTTTTAGAAAATACAAAGTACTATTTTATTAGCCGCGGCGAAAACACTGATTTTTTTATCCAGTACATTTGAGAATGATTATTTGCACAGAACAAATAAAATGAAGTAATAATGAAACACAATAATTGATGATTATGTCAGTAGCTTCACTAGGCATAAGTATCACTGAGAAGTATTCATTTGATCTTGATAAAAAAAATAATAATATATAGGTTTTTTTACTTGCATTAATTTAAAAATGAATTTCATTAAAAATCAACATCAGATCGAAGAAACTCACCTTGTTACCTGAATTTCTGAAGTTTGCATCCTTGACAAAGTCTTGAGTGGACACTGTTAAAGACCACCAAGTTGGGATGAAACAGCCCTCAAGTACCCTCTGGTCTCTAGTGGTGTCTAACTGGTGTTGGTATGTGATAAAATCTACACTGTGATAATTATAACTGTTAAATTTTCGTCTCTGGACATCTGTTTCGTCCTGGTATGGAACTCTTCAGGGCTACATACTGACTAATATTCTGGCGATAGAACTGGAGGCCTCCAGCTTATGAGATTAAGCTCCTTCACTACTTGGCTACTTGGGCTTTATTCATTTACAGATGAAATCTAACTTTCTTAGATTGGGGTAAAGCACTACCCTCACCAACGCTGTCGATGATCTTCCACTTCATCTTTACCCAATGGACCCATCTGGCCACGTTGTCTCACTACAGCTTCAGGAAGCTCATCTAGTAGCCACTAAAGAGCTGGTGATTGATATTCAGCTTAAAGGATTTGTATGGATTTTGAATTAATTATAGTTGTCGAATGTTCGTTACAAATCCACATCAGTTAGATGGGTCATTGAAAACAAGGAAGCACTAGACAGTTGGTTTGTTTCAGGTGGACTGTGTCTCCGAAAGTCCCGGGTTCGATCTCAGCTAGATTCGTTGTTGTGCACCGATGAAGAGTCCCCAAAAAGGCCAAGGAGCCGTACCAGTTCTCTTTGATTTTCAATGATTTCTGTAACTGGTTTTGATTCATGACAAAAATCTGACAACTGTAAGTAATCTAGAATTCCTATATTTCCTATGTTCTGAATTGTTATAAATATTTATCTAGCTAGCGTTTATGATCATTTTTAGTACCACTTGTCATCATGATCTTCTTTAAACTTACTCGTTCCTTCCATTGCATCCCTAAAAATATTGACCCCATTTTCATGTGGTATTTTGTTTAATTTCCTGTTTGTTAGTAAATATTTCTCTGCCTATATATTTTGAGAGTATATCAGTGTATTGCCGACTCACCGAGAGTCAGAAGGCAGTCAAGCTTAAAAGTATTTGTCATGTGGATAATTTTCTGCCTACCCGTGTACGAAAATTCATATCCTAATACACTGATTTAAAAGCACTCAAGCGAATGAAGTATTTGTCTAGTAAGGGATGTTCAAATTAATTAATAGATCAATAATTATCTGATAGAACCATCGAAGAGTATAATTCTAAAATAACAGTCTGTATCAACTTATAGGTTACATATCACCGTGATGAAGTTATTGAAATATATCTGTGTAAGTCAAGGCATATATTTTTGATAATAGTCATAAACCAGTTTCACGAACAATATGCAGGGAGAGAATTGCTTGAAAGATCCTCCTGAACTAACTAATCACAATACTGACACTTAACTGGATGCTTCAGCTAACTCTGTATTATTTATCGGCTTTTCTCCTCGACCGTATATCATTTTTCTCACATCTGCATATCGTACGCTGACTTAATCCTTATTAGTTATATTTGCCTCTGTTCAATCTCTAATTCTCACTGTTCTGCTTAAAGTCACACGGTATGTGGACAATGCGTTGTTTCACAATGTGATTTTGTTTGAATAATTCAAGGTCATTTTGACCTTGGACTGTCTGTGGGTAGCGTTGATGTGTGTTTTATTGTGGACAAAGTTTTCGATTCCACCTTGAATGGGAATATTCCTCTTGATTCTCAGGGAGCTCATATAGATGAATTTTGGTTGAAGAATTCTATTGTATGGTACTTGTTTTGTACTAGAAACGAACTTAGCCTACATAGATGCCTAACGGCACTGTTGAGATAATTTTGAGTTTTTAACGTTATTAATGTCAAACAAAACCACAGATTTAACGAAAAATTAATGTTTTTCTGTCTTTGGAGTATTTCGTATCTATGCATGTCTTAAGGAATGACCAAGAGACCTACCTGCAAACACTACAGTGTTCTAAGACACCTTTTTTTTGCTTTTGTGTTCTAAGCGTAATAGATAGCTCCAAGCTTCGAAGCCTAGGTAGGCTGGTGTTGATTTTACTTGGTGGGGTTGCTAGCCTTACACCTAATCTTTCATTTTTCCCAGGCTCACTACTAATCAGTGGACTAGTCGAGGTATAAGTGAATGTTGTCTACCGATCAAACCCGACCTCTCGCGTAGTTCATAAGCATTTTAATGGATTAATTTAAAGAATCAAATATTAGATTTTAAATCACCTCCTCGAGACTATATAAAGTAGTGCATTATCTGTTCTTCTGAACCTTCATTTTGATAGGTCTATTTAGTCAACTGAAATGGGGTAAATAACGCTAGACAATGAAGATTTCAGTTTCTGCACCATTTGGAGAAATCAGATCATGCAGTGGGAATTTTGATTTAAATGTATTCTTATGCATTATCAATGTAACCTCAAAACACCAATATGGTGTCTCAATAGTAAAATACTCCCCGACCACTGTGAAAGCTTGGGTTCGATTTCTGACCGACGCGCTCATAAAAGCCTCACCAGTAGTAAACCCAGGAAAGAGAGAAAGTTGAGCGTGTTGCCACTTGCAGGACCACTCCCGTAAAACATACACCACCACTATTGAAGACCTGTGTGCCACGCCGAATGCAAAAAAAAAACATGCAACACAATGGACCATCTGCTCGCCTGTTGGGCCTGTAATAAAGGTAATAGGAAATTTGAGTTCCTGACCAATAAAATTACTTCCTTGAGTTTAATCATGAAATATTTAGTCATTCTGTAAGACGACTAGTTTACTTGGTCATCAGAGTAAGTTGTAACATAAAACAAAACGTTTCCGTTAATTGGACTGTCAATGCAGCGAGTTACTGAGTAATTAGAAAAGTGTATATAAAAACCTATAACAACAGATTATTATACTCATTTTTGGGTTTTTCACGTTTGAAATATAAAAAGAAATTAGTAGAGTTTGGTTCACACAGTTAGAATAACATGTGGAAATAACTTTCTCAGTGAGATACATAAGATTATCAGAAAAACACTTCCTAAAAAATGATCAACTGGATAAATTCATTCATGAAAAAATATGAATTTGGCGTCAAGGTAGGTCAGAAAATCAGTTTCTTAGTGATGACATCAGGGAATTAGTAACACATCTCCTGAAGAATTTGCGAATAACAGCGTTCAGTGCAGAAGAGGTACACTCTCTTCAATTTTACCTACGGAAAATAAGGACAAACTACCTAATTTTGCCTTCTCCATGTATATCTATCGGCCTGAGTGCTCCTGTGCAGCTAGTTACATTCAGCGTACAGTTAGGCAGACTCATCATCATATTACCGAATATCGTCCCGTTTGGTTAGACAAGCGACAATCAACGTCTATTCGTAGTTTTGTTTCGACACAACTTTTGGACAGTGATCATAAAATAATAATAACAAAAAAAGCATTTAAAGTTATTCAACAGTCAACAGAAGACTGAGTACGTCACTACCCAGGCCAGTCCTGCAGCTAATTTGGTTACCATCTATCGGAAAACATGCTCCTTGGTGCAGTCAAATGTCGACAGATACCCTCCTCAAGTTAATTCCAAATGGGCATACACATTTACGTGTTTCTGCGGGAGCAATAACTCTGTGGTAACAGAAAGAAGGGCACACCTACGATTTTCTGAACATGTACCAAAAGCCTACGTCTTAAGGGAACAAACGGTTACAATAGTGCCATTACCAGGCATTTCTTTGATATGCGTCACGAGGTGGAAATCTCAAAATTCTTTGAAATTTTTACTAGACAAAAAGGCTCAGTTTGCCTCAAGTTTGCTGAAGTAATCTCTATCAAACTCCCGAAACCCGATTTATGTGTTCAAAAAGAAACAGTTATCAGTCTTCCTTTACCCTACTCGGTAAGTGGGTGTCTTATCTTTAGTTTTAACCTCATCGCAATCCACTTGCTTAGACTTCGCAGCGTCTTCTACCCTTTAGTTGCCATATTACTTTATGGTTAGTTATCAGTCGCTTTTGATGTGTTGATAATCGTTAATCATTGTTAACAAACAGTGTCACTAGGATCGTATACTTTTAGTTGCTTTCGTAACAAGTCACAAAATAAAATAAGCAGTTATCCCCTTGAGTTCCTGGAACTAAGTGAATTTCCTTCCAGAGATGAAGTCTATCTCGAAATCAATCACGTCTCAAATACGTACACCGGGATATTTTACGTTTAGGTTGTGCAGTCAACACGAACGATTTTAATGAAAGTGCGAACTTCATCCGGTAGAGGAAATGTTGAGTAAACGAATAGAATTTAGCCTTACGACATTAAAATATTTACAAATCTCCAAGATGTATTGTAAATTTATGAAATACATTTTTTCATCCCTTGCGTTGCCAGTGGAATATAGTGCCTCAAGCTTTGAAAGTACTTCGGAGACCTTACTCTTATTTTCATCGGGTGGGGTTGAAAACCTCATGTTTAACCTCCTTTCTTCTCTCAATTTACTACCTACTAGCAAAATAGGTAAGATTCAGGATCATATTGGTAGGGAATCAAATCCAGGCCATGTAGGCGATTGGTAAGATTTCCACGTTGAACCACAGATGTACCAATACCGATTCGATGTATAAATATTATCCCAATGTCAGTCTCCAGGCTTTTGTCGCTTTCACTCTGGATAGAAACGTACAATCTTCTTTAGTTCTATGTATGTCTTCATTCATACCTTCAGAACTGCTCAGTGATACAGTATTAATACAGTGATTACATTTAGTCAATCCATTTTCTATTGAAATTATCTTCCATAGGTTGTATAATACTCATTTTAATTTCTTGGTTATTGTTTAATTTCGAATGTACACTCAATGTTGCCATACAGATTACAGAAATACTAAGGTTGATGTGCAACAGCTCATAATAATAAAGTGCAAAATGTTATGATATGCTGTGAATTGTGAATAAGCTGAGGGTTAACGAACTTCTTATCCAAACTTATAAATGCTTTTCTTGTAAAGTTATGAATATAGTCAGATTACTTCGTCTTTAAACAACATTCTTTGTTTTAATATATACCAATGAATATTATTTATCTATTATAACAGCCCAGCAAAAAAGTGATGTAAGCATTATTTCTATATATCTTTATTTATTATTTCCAATGCTAAGACTTTTCAATATAAATTATATAGAGGCAAATCAGTAAACAGGTTCACTTATTCAGTATCTTAAGCTACTGGAATACTTTTACCGTATCACACCCAAATATGTCGGCTTACCACGATAAGAAATAAAAATACCCCTTAAAAATATTAATAACTCCTGTTCACTGACTGACTGACTGAGTTTTAGCATAGAACTTAGCACAAAAGTGGACTAGTTCACGTTGCTACACTTTATGCAGCACACAGATGTGGACAAAAGAGAATAAAACGTATCTAATAGAGTCATAGTAAGCAGCAATGCTAGGGAGAAAGAATAGCAATATTTATTGTTTTTATTTTATTTTTGATTACAGGTTGATTACACACCGTAATTTTGGTACAGGTATGATATTTTCAGCATGTGATATCGGTAGCAAAATTTTGCAGGCCGACCATAGATATCAGGTGTGCGTCGACAGGGGATCTAACCTTGGACCATGTGCATTGTCGGTGAGAGTCCTAATCACTGTGCCACCGATGAAGGATCGCAAAGAATGAATGCATCTGCTCTGATAACAATGATTTTGAGCTATGTCAACAACCGCTTTCAGTAACTCGCTCTTAGAATCCTGTGGACTCAAACCGAGTAGCTTACACCTCTCTAATAACTGTCAAGCACTTCGTGAACTGATAGCAGGTTTCGGTTTATCCAACCCTAATCATTTCCTAACTTAATATTGCTGGTTGAGTAAGGCGATGGCTTTGCATGCGTAACACGTATCTTAGGCATCTCAATCGATTCACCGTCACAACCTCATTGCACTGAAATTACCTCCCTGGCTAACACTCTACTCCTAATCTCAGGAGCACTCAGCATACTATACCATCTAACACGAGAAGTGGTATGCAAACATCTATGATCAAAGACAGCCAGCCTTTTCATTTCTTCCAATTTCAATAGCTTGTGTATTAGATTTACCTGACTGACTACATTACCTTAGATTCATATGTTAAATAAGACTTCAAGTTAGGACTGTAGGAATTTAAGCAAAATTATGTGTTACGTGGTTATTCATTGTCTAATGTTTTTTAAGTAAACCTTGCAGAACTAAAGAAAAAAGTATGAACGCCACCTGTTTACTAGTTTCATGCTGAGTAGATACATATAACTGCAGAATTATTATCCCGTCCAGATTTTATGTATTTATAAAAACATACTATACAGTACAACCATAAATGAACTACAGAAACTTCGTAGTATTTAAAACAAATAAATGGAATAGCAGTTTAAAAAGTTTCCAACGCACAACATGATTTATCATTTATGACTTTATTGTCGAAAGAAAGCAAAGACTGCTTTCATTGTGTCTGTAGAGCAGCTGATTGATGGTGGTCGATTTGATCAGATACGTTTCATTCTGCGTCTGAAAAAAACTAATGTCGACTTTCTTTTCTACTGCTACAATTTACGTGAAATCAGACAAACACATTAAAATCTTGTGTGTAATGCAATCACTCAAGTATTATGATGGTGTATTCTTTAAATTGTAAGTGTTAAAATGAGAGAAATTCATCCACTTCACTTTGATATATGATGGTATAATCGTTCTCAGTCAATACATTAGGCTGCACGTATTCATACTAGAATAAGATTTTTGCTAAGTATGTGAAATGGAGAGGAAAGACAGATGATTTGATAAAGTGGTGTATAATTGCGTATTTTAGATTTATTAAAATTTAGTCAAACATTTTCTTAACAGTGATATTGATGTAATTTTATTCTCATAAAAGCGATGATTAACATAAATGCATCGATCAGTCAACCTGTTCAATAAACATTTGCATTCTAAGGTGTAAACACCATTCATCGGTTTGAAACATTTTGACTTACCATGTCTTTTATGAAATCAGAAATACGTTGACGCAAGTATCACGATTATTTGCATATCCGTTTTCCTAGCACACCCTTTCCCAATCATTCGACTAACTTCTAAACTTCTTCTATATTGAGACATTTAGCTGATTCATATCAAATAGGAGGTGATGTGCATCCTGGGTTTCACTGCTAGTCGACATCAGCTAGCTGACATCATGCCCACCTTTAAACATCGTCAACGCATTTGTACTCGGAGCCTCACATATCAGAAGACATTGAGCATTTACGTCCAATAAAACCAAATGAACTGGACTACATCGAATAACAACTGATATCCTTTGCATCAGCTGTGGGTTTTATGACCCAGCGGACAACGCTTTTGAGTTTGGAATGAAATTTGTTGAGTCCTTGTCTTAATGGGATAACCCATGCTCACTGAAGATACCGATGCATCCAGAGGAAGAAACGCGTGACCCGAATTCCTCTGTTTTTATTAGCAACCGATTAACAATTAAAAAACTTTCATTAGTTGGTCTGTAGGGAATTGATTTCTTTTTCAAGTTTGACCATGGAGTAGTATATTATGCTTGCTAGTGACTGCCTTCAGGGAAGAGTTTCCTGGAATTCCAGTAAGAAGTCATGACCATTGAGGTCAACCAAGTCGGCAATGAAGACAGAGACTCGCCGACGATGTTGTCAGGTGGTCGAGCTACAAAAAATCACGAATCGGTGGAAGTCAGAATTCATGGGCCAGTCATTCAGGTCCCAGTGGCTGGATGGTCTATCAGCTTACCTTGTAACTGGAAGGTCCTGTGTTCAAAACACCGTGGGTGGGTACCGCCAACGAGTCCAAAACTAGAACAGAATACCTGACAGGCATCTTTGGTTTTCAGTGGTTCTCTAATTGATATCTGTTCGTCGTTGAAATTCAAAGACTAAATAATTCCTCTTCTAAGAAAATAAAAAGGTGACTGATTATTTTAGTAGTGAACTACATGATGAAAATGTTTACAAACGCATACTGAAACACCAAAATACACTTTTATTTAATGAAGCTTCCAGATGAACTGCAATGTCAATTAGTTTTACAGATACAAGTGATAAAAGCCAAATGTTAAAAACATGGGAAACCTCTCAAGTTTTATCTGATTGTATCATTCATTGATGCTATGTTACAGTTAATGAAGCAACATAAAAAATCATGATATGAAAAATTCTTCGAATGAATTGACTTATTGATTTTGTGGGATTTTGACGAAAGAGACTGATTACATTAATTAAAAGTCGGTAGGAATGAAAAATATTCTTTTCAAGAAATTTGTAGTAATAGTAATAGCAAGTTATGGTGTAGATACATTTTGCATAGAATAACAGATTACAGATTTAACCACAAGTCAGTATCAGTTAACGAACCACTGGAAAACAGGCAAGTATTGTACAACTGTTTCACTTTAGTTTTCAACTCTTCAGAAGTACGTGCCCACCGGAGTTCAAAGCCAGGACTTTTCGGTTGGAAGCCAATTTCATAGACCATTCACCACTAGGACCCCGTCTAATGGTTCGTGGATTTCAACATCTGTCCAACCGTCACATAAATAGCGCAACTACCAGGCAGCGTGATAAGCGAAGAGCTGTTCTGTTACTTAATTTGGTGGACCTGCAAGTAGGAAGACGGTTGCTGACCCATGACACTGCCCGTTGGTTGTGCTATATATATCGCGAGATGACAGAAGTTGGAATTCAAAGGACATTGGATCAGGTCTTAGTGGATAGTGGTTTGTGAACTCAGCTTGTAACCAGAAGGTCCTGGGTTCGAACCCTGGTTGGTATGTACTTCTGAACGGTCCCAAATTAGGGTTAAACAGCTGTGCAATACTCGAATGTTGTCCAATGGTTCGCTAACTGATGCCACCTCGTGATCAAACCTGTAACCAATGAAATCCTTGAAAATCAACTTTTGATAATAACGGATTACTCACAGGGTGACATGATAAATAGTCTTTGTGTGACAAACGTGCTGCGCTGAATGTAAGTTAGAATCTCGGGAAATCCACGATAATGATGATTTGTCATAACAGATTCATACAATGGTTGGAATAAATATTGATAATAATAATAATAATTTGATTTATTTCAGAAACAGTACTAGTGGTATAGTGTGGAATTTCAGCACATGTCTACAATATTGCATCCAATTTCATCGCACATTTGAAAAGAGTATTACAGAAAATAAATATAAAAAACAACAACGAAAAACAAAAAACAAAAATAACATTGTCTGTATCACACCGCCACAATATCATTAATAATAAGGCTGAACAGTATACATGAAAAATTCCTATGTGTTGAAAGAATGCTAGACTGAAGGGCGAAAATTATCAAACACTGTGACTTAAACTGTTAGAACGAAGATGAAATGGACCGAGAAATAAAGGGATGAAGAAGCGCTCTTGGAGGGGAGAAATTTTGATCCAAGTTTGATTACGGTAGGAACAACGCTTGAACATGTTCTTCTGAAATACAAAGTTCTGATTTAATCGGTCTTATTGAGACATATTCAGCTATATGTATAAGACGTTGGCGAATTGTGCATGGCAGTGACATTGGTATGTAGCATATAACTCGTGAATGCTATGGTGTCTTAACTTCATACGTGTGGTAGAATTGAGCTTATTATTCATTTGATTCCCCATTTTTTGAAAATATCTTATAAATGTTCTCGAATCGGCAAACACACCTGCGTGATCGTACGCCCTGCACAACTTGAACCACAGGAAGAGTTAAAGCGTTATGTGCATGAGAAAAAGTCAAGTTCAGGTAAGACATCTTTGAGTTTCTGGGTAAAGACTGGATGGCTGCTGAAGGATAGATGCAAATGTGTAGAGTAGAAAGTAACAATAGAAGACAAGGGCCACTCAACAGATCGTTTATGAAGGAAATCAACACATATTTATAGATTTTCATGTACATTATTATAGATTATTGTTAGCAGAAAAACAGTCTTCTGATTGGTTGTTTCTCACTGGAAGTTAATCTTTCATCTCTTTGTGTCTGTTTCTTGAATGTCAGGTCATCTATGTGCTAACTGTACCCGCCTGCGCAAATTCTGCTGTGGGTAGTTGTTGAATCAGTCTTGGTTCTTATTTTTCTCACGGCCAATATTGGGAATGTAGACATCGACGTAAATTACTGCCTACCAATTAGGCTAGTAACCACCTCTCACTACAGTCTTCTCTATGGCTCTGGTTAGATAGCGGGATAAAATTCCTGTAGGATTATTTCCTTTTTCTTCACCACTAAGCGTGTTATGAGCTAGTGGACTATCAAAGTGCAATTTTACTGCATAACTAGCACACTAAGTCAAGATGAAGGTGGGTTTAGAATTTATACACAATATTAAACGGGCCTATTTAAAGTTATCCAGGAAGATTAAAATTAATGCGAATAGCAGGAGACATTATATACAGCATTTTTGACGTAATCATTCATTTTTTCAATGGATGAACCTAAATAAAGTTTAAACAACAGCTACAGTAGGAGAATATGCCCTAATCTTTTATTATCATACCGATTCTTCTCAACCACTGTCACTGCAAAGCATATCAAATGCATAAATATTAAGCAGAAGTGTAAGGTACGTTCATCAAGTTTACAGGAAGCAATCAACAGGAGACTATATGAAACTATCTACATGAATCTAACCTGTGTTACATATTGTTTAGTTCGGAGAAATCCTCATCAACTTGATCAAAGCATGCTACTGTTTCTTGTACTATACACACGTTGCTATAAATAGTTGAGAAGAATCCGGGCAATAATTAAAATTCAGTTCAAATTGTTCCACTTTAATTACTGTTCCAAGTACACTCTAAATTTAATGCATTTCTGTACACAACAATCGGTGTTATATTTTCATAATTAAATACTCTTTGATGTTAATAATCTTATACTAAGCGACCTTTCATAAACGTATTAAGATAAGCTTAAACATGCATTCATTTCTAGCAGGCAATCGATCATAACGACGGCAAAATCATCACTTTGTTGCAAACAGTAGTTAATACACAAAATGGAATTTTCAGCGTTTAAGCATATATTGCAACAACTTAGCTCCTTTTATAAATATGTTGATACACAAAATTAAAATACTACTAATAATAATAGTAAAAGCACGAAAAAATGAAGTTTTAAGGGAACACAATGAGCTATAGATAGATAATGGAATAAAAAATACATCTAATAATAATTTATCTCCTTATACTATACTAGCTTAAAAAGTTTATAAGCGCCTTCTCATATCTGATTCTTCACATAAAAGCCGTGCTAAATTTGGTTTGGTGAAATTTTTATATTTTGTCGCTATACGATCGTAAATTCTTATGAACTTTCTTCTGGCTTTATCCCTGGAGAGATACAAGGCAAAAGTTGAGAATAAAGAGGATGTTCATTGATATCAGACAAGATAACTTTAGCCAAATGCCTGCAAGAATTGAGGTGCCTATTGACAGTAATGTCAATTAGCTGAGTCGCGGGTACACCACTGACCCTACTTACAATCTGCAGTGTTCTACATAATATGACATCACATTTTTTGAGAAGTTCATGGGAGAATAACAGGGGTGAACAATTAAGAATGGGCAGAATACATGAAGTGATAGATTGTAAGAGAAGAAGTTGAGTTATGCCAGCCAAAAGTCTAAACTTCTTTATGTAACAAGTCAAACGAAAACGTTTCTTAGAAATAAACAGGATATGAGACAATCAACAGAGATTCGAAGAGAAACTCAAGCCGAGGTGAGAGATATCCGACTTAATCTCTATCACAGTACCGTCAATAGTACAGGAATCCTGCGACTGAATCAGCCAGTCCAATCAGGTCTTGTTTGCATCTGAAACTAAAATCAACCATATGACATGTTTAGATAGATTCAGTTTAAGATTATTCGTCAACTTCAGATAAGAATCTATTCATATCAAAATAATTCAAAGCAGAAACTACTGGTGTGGTGAGAGCAGGCTGCTAGTCAATTGGTAGACAATAATTTACGTCAATGTCTAGGTTACTAATATTGTCCGTGAGAAAAAATGAACAAGACTGATTGAACAACCAATCACAGCAGACCTAACGCGGGCAAATAAGATTCGCAGATATGTGGCTTAACTTTCCGAGAAACCAGTCACCTTGAGCAAGAAACAACCAATCAGAAGACTGTGTTTGTCTGCTTGAATAAGCTATAATAATTTACATGAAATATATATAAATACGTGCTGATTTCCGTAATAAAACGATCTGTTCATGGCCCTTGTCTTCTGTTGTTACACTGGGACAGAAATGTCTAGATCATCGTCATATTTAATGAAGTTAGCTTTGGGAGAATATAGTAGGTCATGCGAAAAGAAAGAAAAACAGGAGTGGAGAGAGTATGTAAACTTGAAGCACAACAGTTTCCGTAAGCAACGAAGTAGAGTGTTTTCCATTCAAAACAGTATGTTGTTTTCTACCCAAAAAATAAGAAAACAACCATCTTGTGACTCAAATGAATATTTGAACCCGTGTTTTGTTTATTTTGAAAGTTTGACCGGATGACTGTGGAATTTTTCGTCTTTATGAAGTAAGTAACGCCTAATTCAATTTTAGATTTCAAAGTGGTAAAAATAGACTTAAAGTGAGAGGTAGTCTCCTGTTAAACAACATTGAAATTTCTTAGTAACCAATGAAATCAAACCATTCATAAAATGAATCAATGTTTAAAGAAAGGAAGAACAGCACGCTTCAAAGAAATAAACCGTTTTAGTAGAATTGTTATTCATTTGCTTCTTAGAGTATTCACATTTCAACACAGTTCAGCTAAAACAGAACCACTTGCAAGCGATATGTACATAGTATCACAGTAAGACCAAGTGGTCATGCCATCTGGGCAGTTCTTAGTTTTGATTACTCCCTATAACACAGTCCTATTGAAAAATTAATCCAGTCTAAATATTTTACAGGTGAGATTTCAAGGATAGAGAACCTTCACCTGGGTACAATAATTTGAAATGGCAAAATGCCGTTCACAGGCAGTGAAAAAGCGTTACAGCTAGTGCTTTGATAACTGACTCCTCTAACACTTAAAGATCTCATCTGAATGTGGCTTTTGCCTAAAAGTCTACTTGACGTGTCTATATGTTTCATAAAGTAGAGCATATTGAATGGGAATTGCAAAACCAGAATCGGAAAGACAAGACATACCTTCACTAGGTCATTGGTTCGGAAATCCTCTGCACTCAGAATAAATAACAAGAATGTGGAACTTTCATCACTAATTTCCAGTCATTTCTTGTATATGGGTCAGAAACTGGATGACAGCATCATCAAAAATGTTTCCAACAGACCATTTAAGAGTTTTCTTAACTGCTACCTTCACTGGCAGCATACCAAAGATCATATAGTCAACCAGAAGAAGTTAGTAACAAGAAACTCAGGGAACGAACAAATAAAGATTTTGACTATATTTTTATGAAGTCGTCACTATTTTTCCTTTGCGTTCCCCAGTGGAAAATAGGGCTTCAAGCTTAGTAGCTTGAAGTTTCTGTAGCAGTGGTGTTTCTTTTTAGAGGATGAGATTGCTAGCCTCATGCCCAACCTTTCCCCTTTACCAGAATTATTTATGGAGTGCGTCGGCCGGGGATCGAACCCCGGACCATGTGCATGGTCGGCGAGCGTCCTTGATATGATTATGATTATGAGCAATAAATTGTGCTCGAAATGTCATCAGTAAACATTACTGTATAACACTGTTAGACTTTATCTAAACAAAAGTTTACCCATAATGGAATAGAATAAAGAATAAAAAAGTAAGTCAGTGATGATAATTTTAGGTAGCTAAGTATGTTTAAGAAGGTTGTTCACTATAGAGTATAAATAAGAGAGTATAAGGGGGAAATAACAAGGGCCAAAATTATGTTATTGACAACAAATAAAGTCATAGGTTTCACGCCTAACGTTGTCTCTGTCACTTAGAACACGGGGCAAATATGGTATCGTTGAGTTCCTATACTTGGTTGTACGAGCTCATATTATTTTGTACTGATATACACCTAATGTCGAACAAACTGGAAGACTTGCAGGCGAAAACCAACAAACTGGCGGAAGGGACAGTTAAAGAAGGCAGGAATCCTAGCGGACATAGGGAAGACGAAGGTGGTGAAAATAACCAACCAACAGCAACAACAACAGCCAGCCTCAATCACCATCAGGGCGAGAGATTTTTTGTGAGGTTACTTCCTTCACTTATTTATCTCAGAAGCACGGATGAAGCCGTCTAAGCCAGTCACAATCGGAAAGGCAAGATACGCCTTTATCAACCTGAAACCAGTTTGGAAATTTTCTACATTGAATCAGCATAAAGATCAAGATTCATATTTACAATAAAAGTATGAAATCAGTCAGTTTTTCTATATGGGTCAGTCACTGAATGTCAGTCATGAAAAGGATTTCCAAAAAGTTACAGATTTTATCAACAGCTGCCCTTAATAGCTGGCTCTATACTGAGGATAAAATGGCCAGCCGGTCAGAAAGAATTAGTAACAAGGAACTCTGGTAACAATCCAACTAAGAGCCGATCGCTCAACAAAATATGTAGGAGAAAATGGATATGGATCAGGTATACACCACTAAGGAGGCCAGGCTATTCCTCGGGTGGAATACCAATGGAAATCAGCGGGTGCGTCGTCAGTGCGACGGTGACATGTGAGGCCGAGAAGGAGGTGAGGGATTATGAGCAATCAAGACCCCGGGCAGACGAAGAGGACAGCAGAGAATAGGAGAAAGTGGATATGTGTTGCTGAAGCCCTATGTTCCATTCTGGACCCCAGGGAATATTAATAATATCCTGATTATGCCCTTTTATCATCCTTTCAATTCCTCTGAAAAAGCTATCAATGGTTAAGGAATTTATGTTAAATAGAAATGCTTGACATTGTCAATGAAATGAGTCAATAACGTGACAAAAAAGTGAGAAACTCCTCTTTTTCTGGAAATTGAATCGAGGATCTGATAATTTTTCAATTAGCGCATATCTATTTACCATCTTTTTGATATAGACTGATCCCATTTCATGCAATAGATCAATGAACAGGGTTATAAAAAGCGCTATGGAAAGTTTTTTGTTTTACTGTATAGAAGTAAACGTGGTCATTGTCACGGATCCACCTAATGGGTGACGCCTAACAATATATGTAGTAGTGTACCTTAGAATTCAGAATAGCTGTGAATATTATAAGGATACACTCAGATATAATTTAAATATTCTTATTTTCGCCATTTGGGTAGCGTAATTAAAGTAAATATGTATTGTATCATTAATTTCTCATCACTCTTTATAATTACATAATAAAGTTATTAAGCATAGGCATTAAATTCCTTAAATCGAATTCTCGATTTACAATTTACACAATTCTTGGTGAGGTTTCACCATGCCTTTCTTTAAAGACCGAAATAACTCAGATCACTGTATGTCATCTGCTTGATGCAATAAATTGTAATCAAGGAAGCAGGCATGAATGTATCACTTACTGTTCTACTGACTGATTGAGACGATTAGTTGTACCCGTATAGAAGAACCGACTTGACACTGGTGCTCCCTATGCTGAGTGCGTTAGATTTCCAAACTGGTTTCAGGTTGATAAAGGCGTATCTTGCTTTTGCGATTCTGGTTGGCTGCCTTTGACATCTTCATCCATTCCGAATGCCTGTAGTTGAAACTGTGCCTACTAGCCAGACAACTGAAGGAAATGCTCTCCTTCGAATCTCTCTGATTGATGGTGATTGTTACTGATTGTTATTGCTGTTGTCTGGTTTTCTTCATCATCTTTGTTTTCTCTATGTTCACTAAGAGTGCTTTTTTAGCTTCCTGCCACTTCAGTCAGTTTTTTGGTTTTCCCTTGTAAACCTCCGAGTTTGTGTGACATTAGACATCTATCATCTGCGAAATCCAGGTCTTCTAAAGTCTTCTAATTGGTGGTTCAGTGTATTCCTAACTCCTCGCCTCCAACACTGTGACTCATTATCAAGTCCACCACAATTAGGTATATCAACGTTGATAATAGGCAGCCAGCTTATTTTTAATCCTGTATGCACTTCGAATGCCTCGGTGAAATTTTCCGTTGTGGATCAGCTGAAATGTGGCACTGTTTTATAGCTAGCTGTTAATGAGGTTGATAAACACTTGAGATCCGCCGTAGTGTTGAAGTAGTTACTAAATTACTCCTCGGTCTATGCTGACTGTCGTATGCCTTTATGAAGTCGGTGAATTTGAAGTAGAAGTTTGACTACCATTCTATGCTTTGTTCGATGACGACATCAGTCAGTAGTGCTTGCTAACCATATCAAGGTGATCTACTTCGAGTGAAGAGTAGACATGTGTAAAAGTTATATTTTCTAAAATCTCATCAATATTAAAATAAGTAATGTCAAAGTTTTGTTCAACAGACTGGTTGGAGCTTCTCCTGGAAAATTAATCGTAATTAGTTATTCTAAAGCTTTTATAAAAGGATATTTAAAATGTGAAGCTAAGGATAAATCGAAACCTGTTGCTCAGAATTGGGTCAGTAGAGTGGTGATTCTTTACCGCAAATAAACATCGGATGAGATAAAGCGAATCCTTAACAATCATGATATAAGATTATACTTTCATGAAACGGACACTTTAAAAATAAAATAGTAGAGAATCAACGAAACTGCGTATACGAAGCTAATTATGGAGGTTGTACCGCTCTATACGTAGGAGAAACTACTAAACAAATAAATGTTAGAGTGAAAGAAAATAAACAATGTCTAAAGGTGGTTCCAAAGACCTCTACAGATTTGAAGAAGCTGGAAAAAATGTCAGCGATTCCATTGTACTGGATCAACTTTGATGGGACCAAGTTTCTGCAGAAAGCTTTTGGTTAGTATAAAGAAATACTGACTGAATAAACTCTACATATATGGGTGAATCCTAAAGGTCTGAACAGACGTGAAGGTTTGATGTTAGTGGATGCACGGCAAGTCCTGAATAATAAGTAAGCATTGATTTGTATCACTAATTAGTCATATTTAATCTAAAATCACGATTGTCTATATCTTCTTATGCAAAGGTTAACAAGTGATTTAAAATTATTATTTACGACCTCGAACTTTAGTCGAATGAAATCACTGAAAATCTGATGGAAAGAAGAAATACCATTAACAGTATTTAACAAAAGCAGGCTACTGGTTATGACTTCTCACCAGAACCCCAGGCGACTCCCTACCTGAATAGGGCCAGTCGCCAGTGAGCATCTTACTGAAATTCAAGTATTGATTTATAGGGATTTTATTGACTGATTACAGGATTTCATCATGAGCTGATACTGGTTAGAGGGCCAGTGGACCACCTTGGAGTGCTGGACACCTGTTTTCTCCTCCTATCATTGGGCTCTTCGGCAGTACACAACCACTGAGGTTCGAACCCAGCACCTTCTGGTTACCAAGTGAGCTGTTAGATCATTAAGCCACTGGGACCCTATCCAATGGTCAGCCCATAAATTTCAACTTCTGTCAATTCATGACATAGTGCGAACACTAGCCAATGTCTTCGGCAAGTATTTGTTCTCATTCTTGGCCTGCCGGTCCCAATCTCCCACTAGAAACCCTAGTTTCTAGCCCAGGTGGATGCGCACTGTGAAGAGTTCCACACCAGCAAGAAACAGCTGTTCAGTACTCCTAGGTTTTCCAATGGCTTTCTCACCTACATCAGTCCATTATGAAATCCTCAAGCCAGTCAAATCCCTACGAACCAACACTTGCATTTTCTGTTTTTTATGTTGACAAACAAGGATTCAGGAGTAATCATATTAGGCAGAATCAATGTAGAACGTGACATAGATCAATATTCAATAGGTGTGAATGGGACAAAATTCAGTTTCATGCAGATGAATTTTGCATACGAACGAAAATATTTTAAATTTTATCAATATTAAATTCTCACATGATAAGTAGATAACAATTGGATTTTTTAAACTCGGTAAACTTAGAATAGAAATTTACATATATGGTGATTAAATACGTTATGAGTAATGACGTCACAGACATATTTCAAGAGAGTTTGGTATAAAAGAGGAGTGTTGGGATAGCAAAAATTTGTAGTTAGTGGTGAACATAAAAACATCTAACGACTTAAATTACGGATTAGTGAAGAAAGAATATTCTTTTCGATAAATTCAAAATCAGGGTCTAAATTTACATGACCATATTAGTTGGAGGATTTCATCATGAGCTGACATTGTTATTAACAGCATTAAAGCTGTTTTAAATTACACTGAATCAATAGTATCGACAGATTACATTTCAGATGCATTGGTAAGAGAGTTATAATATGCATGAATGTCAGATAAGCTAAAGAATGTTACACAGAATTTATGAATTTATAGGTTCCATAGCAGTCCATGGAAGTAATAATGGCTGGACACGTTTCTTTTGAACTCACAGCTTCTATCGGTTTAAATGAATTGCAATGGCTTCTGCTTTTTGGAGTATTCGGTATCAAGAGTTCTTTGGTAATTTATTTGATTTCCGATGTCATTTATTTATTATTGTTTCCTCTATTTCCTAGAGGAACATAGGGCTTCATCTGAGCATCTCCATTGCCTTCTGTTTTCTGACAACTTTTTCACCCCACTCCAAGTCTTCCCACATGCTTTCATCTCCTCTTCATATGACCTCCTCCAAGTCACCCTTACACTGACGACCAACTCGCCGCTTCCCTGTCGGGTTCCACTCGAGCAATGGCTTGTCTAGTGATGTCACTTGATGGTTTCCTCAGAGTATGGCCAATCCATCTCCATTTCTTCTTGCCTATTTTTTTCACAATCGGTTCCTGCTGTGTTGGTTCGCTCATTGCCAGAGATCCCTGTTGCTGATCTTTTCTGGCCAGCCATCTGATCTTGAGTATTGAGTGAAGACAACAGTTGATGAAGGTGTGTAGTTTGTTTGAGATGCTCTTTATGACGCGCTGGCCAAGTCTCTGATCCGTATAGAAGCACTGACTGACTTCACATTGGAGTTGAAAATCCGGATCTTATTTTTGATGCTGAGTGCTGTTGACCTCCACACAGACTTGAGAGTAATGAAAGCTTGTCTTGCTTTTCCGATTCTGGCTTTGATATCCTCGTCAGTTCGTCAGCCTGTAGTTGAAACGATGCTTCCCAGGTAGGTAAAGGAGGTTGTTTCTTTCAGGTTCTTCCCATTTATGCTGGCTGATTGTTGTCTGTTGTTGTTGTTGGCCAGGAATCTTCATCACCTCTGTTTTATCTATGTTCACTTGAAGGAAGTCCTATCTTTGATGCTTCTTCTGCCAGCTTGTTGCTTTTCACTTGCATATCTTCCAGTTTGTGGGAAATCAGACATATATCATCGGCGAAGTCCAGATCCTCCAAGTCTTTTGTGTGAGTCCATTTTATGCCTGTTTCCTCATTGCCCGCCGTTGTCTGTCGCATTATCCAATCTACTGCAATCAGGAAGATCATTGGTGATAGTAGACAGCCTTGCCTCACTCCCGTCCTCACTTCGAAGGCTTCCGTAAGTTTCCCGTTGTGGATTACTTGGCATGCAGCATTGTCGTATAACTGTTGGATGAGATGTATAATTGTCGATGGGACCCCGTAGTAGCGAAGTAGTTGCCAAATGACCTCTCGATCGACGCTGTCGAAGGCCTTTTCAAAGTCGATGAAGTTGAGATAGAGAGGTGACTGCCATTCCAAGCTTTGTTCAATGATGATCCGTAGAGTGGCGATTTGATCAATACATGATTTGTTTCTCCTGAATCGGAGTTTTTCATCTAGGGCTTGTTTGATTCTCTCCAGGATGATGCGACTTAGTATTTTGCTTGGAATGGACAGAAGCATAATTCCACGCCAGTTTTTACATTGACTTAAGTCTCCTTTCTTTGGTAGTTTGAATAAGTATCCTTTCTTCCAATCCTCGGGTACTTTGCCCTCTTTCCACACCTTCTCCAGTAGTGGTGTCATCAAGTCCGCTGTTGTCTCTGGGTCTATTTTCAAAGCCTCTGCTGGGATTCCATCTGGTCCTGGTGCTTTTCCAGCTTTAAGCATCTTGATTGCATTCAGGACTTCTGATTTCGTCGGGGGGTCAATGTTCACTGGTAGTTCTGCTTCCGTTGTTGGTATTGTTGGGCGCGTTGTAGGTGGCGGACGATTTAGAAGTCTTTTGAAGTGTTCAGCCCAGTGCTTTCTCTGTTCCACCTCTTTGGTGATTGACTTTCCATTGTCGTCCTTTATTGGCTTAATCTGTGTCGAACGTTTGCCCGAAAGGTGCCTAGTTGTTTGGTAGAGTGTGGCGAGGTCTCCTTTGCCTGCAGCTTGTTCTGCTTCGTTTGCCATGGTTTCATAATATTTTCTTTTGTCTTCCCTGGCACTTTTCTTCACTCTTTTGTTCAGTGTATTGTAGCTTGCATTCAGCTCCTGTTTTTGTTGCTCGTCTGTGCACTGGATAATCTTTTGTTTCACTGTCCTTCTCTCTTCTATTAGTTTCCAAGTGTCCGTAGTGAGCCACTGTTTGTCCTGTCTCTTCTTTCTGCCTAGAACTTCCATGCAGGTTTGACTCCACACCGTTTTCAAGTTGTTCCAGTGCTTTTCGACGCTGACCTTTTCGCTGGTGTTGATTTGTGTCTCGGCTTTGTCCTTTATGCTTGCAATGAAGATGTCCTTTGTAGCCTGGTCCTTCAGCTTTTGAGTGTTGAACTTGGCTTGTGGTCTATCTGCAGCTCCTGATTCCCTGAAAGCTTTTAATTTGATTTGGATTGTCCCTTGTACGAGATAGTGGTCTGAGCCAACGTCTGCTCCTCTTCTTGCTTTTGTGTCCAGTAGGCTGCGCCTCCACTTCCTTGAGATTGAGATGAAGTCGATTTGGTTTTTGGTTTGCCCGTCTGGTGACACCCATGTAGCCTTGTGGATATCTTTGTGCTTGTATACACTGCCACCAATCACCAGTTCGTTGAAGGCGCAGAAGTCGGCGAAGAGTTCTCCATTTTCATTCATTTCTCCGAGAGCTTCTCTACCCATGATGAGTTCCCTTCCTGTGTTGTCTGGTCCCAGTTTGGCGTTCATGTCTCCCATTAGTATTTTCATGTCGCCAGCTGGAGTATTGTCCATTGTTGCCTGTAGTTGTCTGTAGAATTCTTCTTTCTTTTCGAGGTCTGCGTTGTTTGTGGGTGCATAACATTGTATGATTGACACTTTCCTTCCTTTGGAGTTGAATCTGGCGGTCATTATCCTGGACGAGATCGCCTCCCATTGCATCAGGGCTTTCGTTGCCGTTGGTGACATCATGATAGCCACGCCCTCGGTGTGCGTGTGGTTATCTTCTGGGTGACCGGAGTAGATCACTGACTCACCCGTTGACAATTTGGTGAGTCCACTCCCATTCCATCTGCTTTCACATATTCCCAGCACTTGTATTCCGTATCTTTTCATCTCGTTTGCGATCTGGGCAGCTTTCCCTGTCTCGTACATAGTGCGGACGTTCCATGTCCCCACACAGACTTTTTCTTTTGGTGCAAAGAGGTTCATTTTGCTGAAGTTTCTGTAGCAATTTGTTTACAGGGTGGGGTTGCTAGCCTCACGCCTGAGAAAGGAATGGTTACATTAAGATAAAGTCTAGAGAGAAGCGACCTTGTGGGTTACTCCCCTTAAAATCCGAAAACAAGGAATAAAACAATCAGAACAACACCAGCAAAAGGAAAATAATTCACAGTAAAAAGGGCAAAAAGCGACAACAACAATACAATACAACATGCAATACAGTTAAGCACAGTTAAATAAAATGATATCAAAACCAAAGACTCACTGACTTGGGCCAACTTGAACACATAAATCCAACAATATATACAATTATAGATATGTGTTATTGTTAAAAAGTCACAAAATGTAAACTCTTTGTTATAGGTATTAGTAGTCAATTATAATATATCCACAAGTTAAGTGTTCTGCAGTAAACGGATTGCAATAAATTCCAGAACTTCGTGGTGAGATACAACAAAGAAATGAGAGTTTTACGTATCTAAGCAAAATGTGACGCACTAATCGAAAAGCGGAGGTATTTATGTCAATCGTCAATATTTTTTGCTTATTACTAACTAAAAATTGTGTTTTTCAAGTGTATAATGTAACAAGTCACACCGACGCACTTCTGTGCTGATTTCTATGTTAAAAATCAGTCAGTCAGGATTTCTCACTGCAGCTGCTTTGCTATATAACTTTTGAATTGTAGTCATGTATGTAGAGGCTTCTTGTCAGCAGATATATGAGGAATTCTTTTCTGTTGTCTTTCTCATGCGTTTAGTAATGAACTTTTCAGGGCAGCTGTATTCAATTAACGTGTCATATACATTCTGATGTTCATCTTTAATCTCCTCTCCTGAAAAATTAGCTCTGATTCTATAGCTGAGGGTTTTAACCAAATTTCTCTTAAACAAGAGAAGAAACAAGTTGTGAAAAGGTGTATATTGATCAGTCAAACTACTTTTATGATGCAAATTTCTTTATATCCTACCGTCTAGTCTTCCTGTCAGTATAACGTCTAACGATTTGTTAAGTACTCAGTTGTTTAACTATGTCTTCATGCAGTAGGCTAACTATTACGTCTTGATTTCAAATAAAACTGATTTATTTAGTAAAACTATCCATCTTCCTGATTAATTTCTGATTAGTTAATTCAACAGTGAATGTAATAATTAGGAATTTTCTTTAACACTTTGAAATAAGTTATGTAGACTGCCTGACGTTTCTAATTGCTTTTTCATAAGCAGTTAACATTGATATATTCCCATATCATGAAATAAAATTCAATCTGAAAGAAGAATATTCTTTCCAATAAATTATCTTCAGATTATAACAATTATAAAAAAAATGAACTGGCAATATCACAGGAAAAGTCATTAATTTTTGGTCTACAGTTCAAGGAAGATCACACTAAGGAGATTTTATCCCAGCATCTTACCAGACCGAAAAAAACAAGACTACATACTCCGCACATCTGTTTTTGTCTTTCAGGAGCCATCCAATGTTCACACTAAAATGAGAGACTTCTTATCTAATCTCAGCTCTTCCTCATTCATATACCATTCCAAGTATACCTGAAGTTCAAGTTATACATGGCGCAAAATTAGATAGATTCGTCTATGGATTCGAAAATACCAGATTGGTTCAGTAATGGGCAAGTCAACTGCATGAAGAGCTCAATTCTATCAAACCTGGTCAATACAGGACACAGCGATGAAGTAAACATAAACTCCAGGGTTGGATGCCACATTCAGAAGTCATTTTCATGTACAGTTCACCTAGGTCTTTTACTCATAAAGCTGAAGCTTTTGCATTAAAATAGCCTAAACCAGGACTTTATTAAGGGGCTGTTTCTACTGGGGCCGAATTCGAATCAAAATTGCATTTTCTTAACCAGCCTTCCATTCTTTGTCTTCACTCACTATATAATATATTTTTTTACTTGTCTCCATTCTCTTTTATTAACATACAATGTTTTCTGAACGTCTTTCATATTTCACAACCTTTAGTCTAAACTGACTAATCTTCATTTCGATTTAACATGACATAAGCGTTTTAGGCATACTAATTTAATCCAGGAAATGCTTGTATAATATTAAAGTAAACATATCGCCAGTTGAAACAGCATCATACTAGGTGATATTTGACATCAGTATGCAAAAGTACACTTTCACAGCTAGCTAATACTTATTGATTGGGAAATATAAACATAATTCTGTTCACATGATACAAGAACGAATGTATGCGTGCATTGGTACATTTAGTATATCATGTGAATTCATAGGCGCTTTTTTGTTAGTCTAAGATAGATAGTTTTTGCATCACTGCTAGTTTGTTTAAACTACATAGAATTTGCACAGAATAGACGATTCAATGCCAATGAATGAAAATATTCACTTTCAAACTGACTTTTTCCAGGTGTAGGGACAGGGAAATGTGGGATTTTCTTTAATTCTTATCATTTCAACCATATCCCCTTTTCAAATTCTTCACACATTTTGACAGTTAAAGATACTATTGGTCACGAATTGACTTTAGTTGGAAAACTTTTGAAAGCTAGAGAGTATTGGACATATGTTTTATTCTAATTTTGCTGTCGTACAGCAGTGCGCAGCTATGATCAAATCGAGGACAGGACTCGGAAACTTCAGGTTACTAGGTGAGATTGTCTACCACTCACATACTGGGATGCAGTCCAATACTCCATCAATTCCAGCTTTTGCTGATTCGTGATCCATAGTGTCACCGTTAGTTATTGTTACTGGAAAGTGTTTACCATCACGTACAATTTGGTAAATCCTCCTGGTCACAACTTTCCAATAGAACTTCAAGCTGAAATCATTCGGCAGTAATCACTAGATTAATTTTCAACTGTTGATTACCTCAGAGCCGATTGATTTCAAGTTTACCATGAATTGAAATCACTGATATAACCATATAAGCTAGGAAGAACTTGGCAGTTGTTTTCGTTCTAGTTTGGCATTCTTTGACAGGATGCACTCATTACCCCATCTAAGATGGGACTCGGAACTTTCAGTTCACAAGGTCAGCTTGTTGATCAACATTTGGAAATAATAGATAAAATGTCTAAATTTAATCACCTAGAAGAGAGGAAGACAGATATCAGTAAACATGATTCCGTAATGATATGTGGTTACACTGTACTCATAATTAGTATCTCACTTCTTCTGGTGAGTAATTATTACGGAAGTTTTAACAGCAGATAGTTTTATTTGAATGTGTAAGTAATCCTCATGAATAAATTACTGAGATTATACGAGTTACTTTAAAATTTTAGACTCGATTTATTATGGATTCACTTCTATTTTTTCTTCTGAATATATTTAGCAATCAGTCTTATGCCTATTTTCTCATAAATCATATACTCCTGAATTAGCGATCACTGTTAGATTGCGTCATTTACTTATTCTGTAATTCGATTTCATGATGTCTGTGTGTTCTCCAAGCAGGTTGATTTCACTATGAAGGTTGAAGAATCTACCTTGAATCATAAAATTGTTGTTCCTTACGACAGTATGATTAGTTGTTCCTGAGTATCCTTTCACTGCCTTGATTTACTGACCGTCTAAAGGTGTAAGAATACCAAAATATTCTTCCGATTTATAAGGCTTCTCTGCCGAAATTCCCCATCTCAGAACGTTTTCTAAGACTTTCAAGAGGAAGACGTTTTCACAGGTTAAATGTTTCTGATTGTAAAAAACATCCATTTTGATCAGTCTTCAGAGTAAACAACTATTTCAGGCATTGAGTAACCTGACATCTGTAACGACCGAAATCGATATGTTGTGGTCTGAACACGTGCAACCGATCTTTGCGTTCTATTGCACAGGTGACCAAAACAACCTTGAGTTACTCACAGTCATAAAATGACACGACCGTTTATACCATTGATGGTTTGCGCTAGCGAGCTTCCTACCTAGTCGATTTGTGAGCCTAATGTTCTCATGACTATTAGTGATAACAACGACGCGTCAAGACACCGCCGAACTCGCGACTCAAAAGATAAGAAAACAAGGCAGACCGCTGAAGTAGAGAGCTTTTACTATCTTGAATCATCAGCGAAACGAGTTGACAACAGTTGCATATATATATATATATACATATATATGTATATATATGCTTTAAACGGGCTTGGGAGACACTTAATACATTGATAAGTTAAAAGAGTCAACAATCAATGGGTTCCCAAGGCCGTAAGTGGTGGGGCGGGTGAAGTACAAACTGCACTGTACGGTGCAGATAAATGTAGTACTTTAGAAAAATAAGGTCTTTGTAACATAAAATGACTGGAAGACAGCAAAACGTTAGTTGTTTGAGATATAATCTGCGGACTTAATTACAATAATAACATATCAAATATTAAAAATTAATTCACCAGTGCTGTTAAGTAGCCAGAGAGTTCGATTTCTCCTTCGAGTAGAAAACAAGTGTGACAGAAAAATTATTTAACTAAAGCCAATAGTTTGAAGTACCCGAGAATCAAATAGAATATGCCCAACAAGATGGGAACAGAAAGTGTGCTATCAAGAATAACATTTGAAACATGTTTCGCACACAGTAGAAAGTCAGAATGATTTTGACTCACACGAGCAAAATCGTCGTCGCTAAAGAACACATATTCAGTATCGTCATATAACCATAAGGTAAAGCATTAAAATTACAGATCAATTAAGGGGAAAGACATATAATAAGGATCAAGTAAACATATGATATACAAACGTCAGAACAATGATAATTGCGAAGTTAGTTGGAATGTCTAAATAAGCATCAATATTGTGCTGGATCGTTGAGAAGGGATTTTGCAGACGATTATTCCTTCATACTTACTATTTTGACGAGTCATTCAATGAAAAAGTCCCCCATGATGAGATAACAATCAAGTGATTGTTTAACATGAAAAAAGTTGTTTTAACTAAGACACTTGACGGTATTACATAAGCAGACTTTAGTTCAAAAACTCCAGACACATTACTACAGGAATACAGACGCCTTCAGGAGGGATGCCAAAATAATGCAGATTTTCACCAGGAGCTGCCTTTGCTCCATATTAAATATCAGATTCCCAGTAAGGATAACCAACAAGAAACTCAGGCTAAAAAACAACCAGGAAGCTATTTCCCAATAAATCTCTAGTAGGAAATGAAGATAGGTCAAGCACACGCACAGGAGACAGCTGAGTGCAACCACGCTACAAGGAAGCCATAAACTGGAATTCAAGTGAGGAACGACAAGTTGGGTTTGGTTAGGGCGGTGACATAGAGAAGTTTGTTTTCTGTAGAAATCAGAGTTTTTGGAGAATCTAGTGCCAACTAAATAGGGTTGTAGAGAATGGGATGGAATAGAGGTGTGCTATCGAAGTCTTAGTTTCAACTTGAAATCTAAGGGAATAATAATGACCATTATCAAAAGGAATTTCACGGTAAACCAACATCAATCAGAAGGCCATTAAGAGCTAATATACACTGAACAGATATTTTGTTCCTGTCGTTGATACTTTTTTATTCTTTACGTTCCCAGTGGAACCTAGAGTTTCAAGCTAGAGGCTTCAAGTTTCTGTAACCATGGTGATTATTCTTACAGGATGGGATTGCTAGCCTCATGACCAACCTTCCCTCTTTACCAATCTTATTACTGGCTTAACGAGGTAGAGGAGTGCGTCGACCGGGGATCGAACACCGGATCATCTAGGTGGTTGGCGAGCACTCTACCGCTGTGCCACCGACGTTGTTGATGCTTACACACTTCTTATTGATGACCAGTCAAGGGAGTTGGCATAGAAGCGGGTTGCTGCTAACAGTAAACGTTATCAGGTGGTCTATATTATTCTCATTTTCTTCTGTTTTCCAAACACTCCTTTATAGGAATAAAAATGAAGTTTGGTTTTACTCCTAAACATATCTATAAAATACAATGGTTAAAAATATATGAATATATTCTGAATAATATAGAGTTGACATAGCAAAAATTATCAGCAATTAGGAGGATTCCATCTGACCCCACTAAGGCCAAGAATTGTTCGCATGGTTTCACCTTATTTCAGCCTGATTTGAAACACTTCACCAATTCAAATGATTATAATTTTCTGGAAGAAACTCAAATCTAACTCTCAAGCTGTATATCAAAATCAATTTATTTCAGGTACGCTTAGATTTGTATAAATTTGACCTTTTTCATGACAAAAAGAACACTGGTTTCTAAGACATTTGAGTAATACTTAATTGTATCACAACCCTGCATTCAGTGAGTATGATATATGATGCACTACACAGAAGGGAAATAACCTGTACTAAATATCTGAGTTGTGTCATAATTTTGATTTAAATCTAAATCTGCTTTAAGCACTCAACCATACTCTGGCAATGAGTTTCACTAGATTATAATACTGTCTTGAAGTGGAAACATTAATTTTATTATTTTTTCTCTTGGGTTCCTAGTGAAATATGAATTTAACAGTAACCCTCACTTTGTCCTGTTACCCGCGGTCCTCTTAAGTCGGTCCCAAGATAGCTCATAATCTCTCATCTCCACCTCTCACGAGCTCCTTCATCTCACCCTCAGACAAGCGCCCAAATCTTCGTTTCTCACTCGGGTTCTAATTGAGGGGTTGGCGGACGACTTCACCCGGCGATTTCCTCAGTGGCGTGTGTGCGACCCATTTCCACTTTCTTCGTCATATTTGTTGAGGAGTAGGTCCTTGATTGGTTTGTTTTAGGAATATCTCATTTCTAGTCCTTGCTAACCAGCTATCTGATCTTCAATTTGGAGCCAGAGAAGCGGCCTGTGGATTAAAGTCTGTAACAGCCTATTGGAGATGATTTCCTTGGCGAATCAAATTTCTCACCCATATAGAAGAACTGATTTAACACTGGTGTTGAAAATCTGAATATTGTTCTTTAAACTGAACAAACGATACTTCCAAACTGTTTTCAGAGTGATGTCTTACCTTTCCGATTCTGTTTTTGACATCTCTATCCGCGCTGTCACCTGTAGTTGAAACTATGCTTTTTGGATAAGGGGAGGAAGTAACCTCTTTCACATTTCTCCAATTCATAGTTACTGGTATTTGTTGTGGTTGGTTGGCTTTTCTTTCCTTCACGTTCCCCAGTGAAACCTAGAGTTTCAAGCTAGTGGCTTTAAGTTTCTGTAGCAGTGTTTATTTTTACAGGATGGCGTTGCTAGCTTCATGCCCAACCTTTCTGCTTTACCAGCATTACTTCTAGCTTAGCGAGGTAAAGGATTGAGTTGGCGGCCGGGGATCGAACCCTGGACCATGTGCTTTGTCGGCAAGCGTCCTAACCGCTATGCCACCGACGCTCGTTGCTTGGTTACTTTCATTAATTACATCTCCCCTACGTTGGCTTGAAGTCCTGTTGTCAGTGTCTACCTTTTCTGAAAACGTATTGGCTTTCTCCTTTAGATCTTCGACTTCTTGTGACACTAGACATAAGTAGTCGTCGGAGTCCCGTTGTTCCAGGTCCAACGTATTCATGTCTTCTCTTCCCACGCATGGTGTACTAAATAATCCAGTCCACTACTATTGGGAATAAGTTCGTTACAGCCAGCAGACTTGTTTGACTCCTGAATTTACATCTCTACATAATGGTTACGTAGTGCAGAATTTCCAGTGCATTTAAATTTTAAAATATCTACTCTTTGTCCAGGATCTTCAAGCAACATATTATTCAACATTATATTGTGTGACGTTAAGTTGTTTCATCTCAGGCAATATCCGATCACCTACGATACTTTCCCTTAATTTACTTCGCGATGTGCTCTACATTACGTCGAGAGCAGACTAAAAATGTGGACAAGTTCGTATAGCGATCCAAAAGTATAACTCGAAGATTGCAACAGCAAGAAATGGATAAAGGTTCATTCATTATACTTCATGAAAATTTAACTATGTTATTAGATGGTTGAAGGCAATCAGAACGAAGCCTAAGACCAACATTTCGTGCTTTTTGCCACTCGTCAACAAGGAGTATCTGTAGTTTTGAAGCAAATCATATCCCTTCTGAGGTCTAAACCCGTGTCACCTACTGCTGCAGTCAGAAACTCACCACTGAACTATTCGGGCTACTGACTATACCGAATACTCTGATTAGACACTAACGTTTGCCGTGTGTCTAGTTTTTTATCTGGTACAGACCGAATTCTATCAGTCAGCTTGCAATGTTGCCACCATTCTTGGCGCACACTGAGTTGTTGCTATTAAACAGAGATTTATGTATTCCAGTGATGGGAGTAGACTGTCTGTTTACTTAACTAGTTAATGTATCACAAAAAATCATTTGGTTTCTTTAACCTTATTGGGTTACATGAGTTTTGAATTTCTGAGAGAATAATGACTTCATACGCTCATTCCCCTATAATAATTTAAATAAAGCAGAAACAGATGTTTGTGAAGAATAAGATGAGACCATCATTCATTTCGTTGGTTTCTCTTCAGCTGCGTACAACCTAAGAATTACTTATGTTTATGTGTACAGGGAAATTTTAACATACTTGCTGCAAGATTTAGAGGACATTTTGTTAACAGAGACACAAAAAGGATAAACAGTGCTCAGAAGTTACACTTGTATAGCTAAATTACAGAGGTCGAAGTTTAAATAACATACATTTAGATCTCCAGAACTTCCATACTTGTTGTTGAATTCTAAGGGGTAACCACTATGATCTCAAGGAGCATATTCTTCTAACTCTGTAGAACCAGAGATATGACTAAAGTTCGTTCATAGCTAGCTGCACAAAAACCATTGAAATTTAGGTATGGTCCTCCACCTCATCATAATTTTTGGTGAATGGATATTTGGGTGTCCAGAAAGATTCACTCAACAGTCTTTCCATACCCTGGTAACTCTACTTCTAACCTCTTCCTCTCGTTTGATTACATAGTGTTGCGATATTAGATAAGTTTATTTTAAATATCACACAGTATTACAGTATTGTGCAACGGTGGCACAGCGGTTAGGACGCTTGCCGACAAAGCACATGGTCCAGGGTTCGATCCCCGGCCGCCAACTCAATCCTTTACCTCACTAAGCTAGAAGTAATGCTCATAAAGCAGAAAGGTTGAGCATGAGGCTAGCAACGCCATCCTGTAAAAATAAACACTGCTACAGAAACTTAAAGCCACTAGCTTGAAACTCTATGTTCCACTGGGGAACGTGAAGCTAAAAACATTACAGTATTGATAACTGCATGACATTTCGAGCATAAATTATTGCCACTCATAATTATATCAGTTTAGTCACACAGTTTCACAATCTGTATTATATATGCTTTTCTCTATTCTGTCTCTTCAACTTTCCTTTACTGTTTGGTGCAATCTTCCACATCTCCGGTATAGGCGTTGCATCATTTCGATTGCACGTGTGGTGTGTTAGATTAGGTTAATCACTGAAGTTTTGTTTACTGACTCAGCACTGCACACGTGCAATTAGAATGATACAGTGCCTATATCGGAGATTTGGAAATTCGCAACAAACAACAAGGGGAAGAGACAGAGAGGGAAGTTACATATATACCTGATATGATCACAAGCAATTAATTCTGCTCGATCGCTATCCAGCTATTAAAACTGCACTATTATGTAATGTTTGAAATATACTTTTCTAATACAGAATTGCATTCTACCACTATGCCCAACTTCTAAACTTAAATTAAAACATTTCTTTCTTTATCCCTCCCTCTGTCTTATAATTAAGTTTTAGGTTGCACACAGCTGAAGAGAAACCAATGAAACTTTTTATGGCCTCATCTTATTCAGTGGCACAGCGGTCATGACTCTCGGCGATCATGCACATGGTCCGGGGATTCAATCCCCTGCCAACGCTTACCTGATATCTATGGTTGGCCTGCGAAATTTGAGCTACCAAATCACATGCTGAAAATTCCATACCTGTACCAAAAATTACGGTGTGGAATCAAGCTGTAATCAAAACATTTTTAAAAAAAACATTTGGTTTTGTTTTGTTTAACGAGTAATGACGTTTAGTTTTCACTAAACACACACGACTGACTCATGACTAATTAAGTCTGCTGAAACAAACGTAATTCATCTCACCAATTATTAATTACAGGAGTTCATAGTCAGTTCACAAAGATAAATTCTTTTTGACAATTCAATATCATTTATGTAGGAATTAAATTATTATTTTCAACATATTGTTGCATACTTTAATCATCTGGCATGTGATCTTGTCTTTCGACCCTTACACAGTCACACACACACGCACATAATTGTGCTCATGTTCTAGCAATAATTGAACAAATGTATTTTATTGATCCCATGAATTTATATTCTTCTTTATTCGCTGATCTAAGACTCGTAGAGCATTTTGAAGCTAAATGATATATTTTGCCTTTCTACTAAACGAAATATTTTTACCATAGGCTTGCCATTAACGCAAAAGGTGTTTAAACTGTAATTGAGTGATTGAATCGTCGGTGATCTGATCTCAAAGACTCAAGGACCTGGATAAGACCGTTTGTAAGATTATGGGCTGGGACTCCCAATCCTGAAGATTACCAAACTAGGACGAAACAGTTGTCCAGATGTCTTTTACTTTTATTGATTCTCTAGGTGGTTTCTGTTCGTGACTAAGCCTATACTAAAGTTGACAAAAGCTTTCAGCTGTTTAGTCATGATATCGCAACACAAAAGCTAGCTGAATGCACACAGTGAAAACTTAAGCGTATTTAGCACCACGATTTTATGCAGTATGTCATGTTTGTGATGTGTAGAGAGCAAAAAGAAACTGAATTTCCCCAATACGTTTAGGGGTGTGAAAGACAGTAACATGTTGTAGTCTGAACGCAGGAAACTAATCTTCGCGTTCCTGAGTTATTAACAGTTATTAACAGCTAACCGCTGGACGGTAGCGAAAAGACAGTTACTACTTTACTATGTAACAATTATACCATATTAAATAGTCAGTAATACAGTTAAACAGCTATGCAGATCCAATACCTTCTTGTTTACAAAAAACTGTAAGAAATTCTTGAGGACCAAAAAAACATTCTACAAAAAGGTGGAATCAAAACTCTGTCTATATGAATCACATACCTAACAATACCCAAAGACATTTCAAAGTCTGAATGGTCTTGACTCACTCACACACAATTGCAGTCGTGAAAACAGTGTACTGTCACCATCATCCAGAAACAGGAAGGCGGGGTATGCCTTCATCAACCTGAAACCACTTTGGAAATCTTCTGCAGAACACCGATGTCAAATCAATGAGTCCTTCTATATGGGTCAGAAACTTGCACTGCACGTCAGTCACAAAAAGGATTTCCAACAGAATTTTTCAACAGCCGCCTTCAACAGCTGGTTCCATGCTGAAGATCAAAGGGCCATCCAGCCCACCAGAAAGAATTAGCAACAAGAAACTCTCCCTGGCTTGGAACAGCCCAACCAGGAGAAAATGGAAATGGACTGGACATAAGTCGAGGAGGTCGTCGAATGAAATCCTGCTCCAGGTCAGTTGTCGAGTTGAATCCGATTAGAAAGCGACGAGTGGGTGGTCATTTCGATGGTGACATGGAGGATGTCGTGTGGTGACGAGCTGATGAGAGATTATGAATAATCGTGGTTCCTGCTGAAGAAGAGAGCAGAGAATAGAATAAAGTAGAGATGTGTTGTTAAAGCAGTATGTTCCACATGGAATCCAAGGGAATAATAATCATCATTATCACCGCACAGCTGCAAAGAGAAGCGTTGAAATCAGAAATCAAACAATGACAAAAGACAAACAATAAGGATTAATGTAATAGGTGACATTTAAACGTGAGGACAATTATATACAACCTAGAACAAAAATATATATAAATTAGGAAGTTAGTGAGGTTATCCAAATACGTATCAGCATGATAAATAGATCATTCAAGAGGGATTTCTAAACCAATCAGTCCATCACAGATATATGAAGTCATTTTATGATAAGACTATCAGTCATCCTCCTAGTAGGTATTTGAAACGTCATGTTTATGAGCTTATTCACAGTTCATGAAGACAGTCTAATTTGATCAGTGGAAAATTTCCTCACATTCAATACAGGTAAACTTAGTGGTTTCGGCCTGTTGGTAACGTACTAAAGACTAAGCAGTCTTTGTCTTGATGTAAGCCACTCATTGGCTTTCATTACCAAAGTCTTCTAACAGGGGAAAATATGTCTCATATATATATATATATATATATATATATATAAGTGTATCTAAGTGTTTTTTGATTCACGATGCAGTCTGTCGTGAAATGTTTCCAAAATTCTACAGATTTTCAACCCTAAAACCATTAATTCTTATGGGAATTAAGGTGAATTCGTCATTTAAAACAAATGAAATAATGTAGAAATATATAATGCCACAATGATTCAGTTCTACTTTTCCATTCACTCTTTGAACATACTCGCATCCAAGTGAATTACAGAATTTTTCCATAGTTTGGTTTGTGAGGGTTAGTTATGTTTTTGCGAGTTGATCACGGATTGATATCAGTTAGAGAACCATTGAAAATCAGGGAGTAATGGACAGCTGTTTCATCCTACTTCGGGAATCATCACCAGTACGCAACCGTTGACTTTTGACACGATGATCTTCCGGTCACAAGGCAGTCAGATGAATCCCAATTTAGGAGGAAAGAGCTGCTAAGTAATTCCTGATTTTTCAACTGATATCAGTCGGTGATCAAACTAAAAAAAAATCAAACACCAACAAGCAAACTCTTGAAAGTAGACAGTACTTGTTTTTGTATTTTACAGTAACCCATCTACTTTTAAGATGAAACCCAATAGTACAGTTGTAGTGTAGCTAGTTGTAGCACTGAGTGGTGCTGAATTCAGTCTGTGAGAAGGCATCACTTTCTCCGACTTTTCAGATACACACTTCTAATGTCTGACGATATGCGCGAAACCTAGGCAAAATGAATTCCTGTTTGCCTTAATGGTGACCCACTGGCTACTTTACAAATGTTACTAGTGGAATTTATCCAAAAAGAATTAAGGACGAGGAACTATGGGAGATAACTAGTGAAGAACCTATTGCTCAACAAATATTTGATGAAAATAGAGATGGACTGGATACACGCCACCATGAACGCAGTTGAGTTTCATCGTGCATCAGGCCTTATGATGGAATCCAAATGAGAAACGACAAGCTGAGCGTTAGTGTGAGGGTGACGACGAGGAGATAGTTTGAAGACGAAATGAAAGGTTATAGGCAGCCGCACAGCTAACTAAAATGGGCACCACAGAACAGGAGGAAATGGAGATGTGACTCTATCAAACCTCATTTCCACTCGGAATCCAAGGTAATAATAATACCTTTTGTGGGTCGTTGGCACAGCGGTTAGCCCGCTCGCTAACCATGCACATGGTCCAGGGTTCGATCCCCGGCTGCCAACGCACTCCTTTATCTCGCTAAGCCAGAAGTAATGCTGGTAAGAAGAAAGGTTGGACATGAGGCTAGCAACGCCATCCTGTAAAAATAAACACTGCTACAGAAACCTCAAGCCACTAGCTCAAAACTCTATGTTCCACTGGGGAACGTGAAGGGAAAAAATACAAGCAGGCACATAAGATTGGTTACACCTTAGTAATCACTCAGTATACTGATGATACGTGTTACATGTCTGATGGTTGTTTGCAGTAGAATCCTCAATGTACATTATATCCAATTTGGCTTATATCAGCCAGATATATCTGCACTGCACTTCGTAACGGTGTTCCTACTGGTATGGAGTCCAGAACTAACTATTCCGAAAGCTTAAATGCTTTCCACTGGGTTAAATCACGAGTTTAGACAAATAATCCCAAGTAACTATTTTCACAAAGTCAAATTTATATTCCAAATCATTAGGTAAGAAAGAGAGAGAGAACGCATTAAACTTGAAGAAATGTTTGAACACTGTGAGTGAAACATAAAACCCAGGACGTGCAAATCTTCATCAGTGTAATACTGCGTACACCATCCATTTGAAAGTAGATATTTTGTTTGTACAGTGCTTTTACCAACCTGAATATCCCTGAATACCTCCGGGATAAACATACACACTGAGATGAAATTAGCTTCTAGAAGCCGATCAAAATACAATATTTTGTATTGTAATATAATACTGTCAACTCAAAACTTATTTACTGATTTTTCAACCCTTTTTATTTAAAACAGTTTCTGTAATGCTTAGAATTCCCTTACACAATTTCGTATTCTCTAATTTGTTTCAATGTGTATCCTAAGTACAACTCAATCATCAAACTATTCGTACTGTTGCGTAGCTCCTTTTTAACAATTTTTTGTGACAACTCACTACCTTTGTTACTATAATAGTTTCATTAGCACCCAATTTTTTTGACAGTTTTTGTATTACGTAACCCTATCCAAAACTTACTAATTTTCACCTGTTTAGTTATAATAACCATAACCAGTTGCATTTTTGTTTGACAAAATTAATGTAGACGTGCATATAAAATAACTCATATATATTTGGGTTGTTCAGCTAAGAAAATGAATTCACCTAAAAGAGACTCTCCACCGAACCACATCTTTTGTTTTCATTACTGCCTGGATGGGTATCATTCACGAAATTTGAATATGAAGACACACTTCGCGAGACGATGTCATTTCATATTTTCTCTACAATCGCTTTAAAACTAGTATGGTTCACAATAATAAAATAAAATGCAGGATAATTACTTAGTTATATAAAACAAAAGTTCATGCTAATGATCAATCTCTCTTTAAATAGGTCAAGGAGTCCATGGTATGCGAAAGTTGAAGTTTATTGTTTTGTGTGCACATAGTTTAGCTGAATATACTGTGATGTATATCCAGATCATTTGAAAGATCTCCTTTTCCCAACGGTGGCCTGTTTGAATCACATGGGTATATAAATATTTCCATCCAACAAAATACATCAACATTTCTCCATTACGTAAGTTTCAATCATTCAATTTTGTCCATAGATTGCACAATGCATTCAACACATTTCAAATTAGCTTCCAACCTAATGCCGTACACTTTGCGTGTGGATGAAAAAGAAAGTACCGTAGAGGATTGGATCTTGCTTCAGAATCAGTAAAACGCTAAGCTGTCAACTGGAATTTTACCTGAAAATCCTCTATGAAAAGTAAGTATTTTGCAAATTAAATACTGGGAATTCTGTCCTATGGGGTAAACATTTAGTATAGAATAAAGATGTTATTAGAATTATAATGAAGGGAGAGATATTTGCTCAGTAATTTTTTCGCTCAACTTTTTGAAGCGTTTCAACTCTCCTCTTATTTACCTTATGCTTAACACGCATGAAAAATGTTCTTTAATTTCTAAATTGAGCATACTTTAGCCTATAAGTAATCAATAAGAGGCGAAACGAAACTTTGTAGAGCCATTCTACTTCTCATGTCATTTTTGCTTTTAAAGAGAACAGTCTTACTTTAAAAAATATCAGTAGCATCTATAACATTACACATGCCATCGACATAGTGAAAACAGTGTGGAGAAAACATGTAGCATAAGAGAGGAAATGTTAATGTAAAATTTTAAGAAACGCTGAAATTATGTGAGGTTGATAAGGAAGATAAATGACATGTAGTAAGAAATGATTTTTTTAAACCTCATATTTCCCCACTTTAAATATGGAGTAAATAAGTTCTTAGTAAAATTTAGCCGAAAGATACTTGAATTCTTAATAAGTGGCGTAGGAAACACATTTTGAATTCAATAACATGACAACAGGAGAACATCTGATTCCTTCATTCATCTAGATTATTATTATTATTCCCTTTGGTTCCGAGTGGAACATAGGGCTTCAACAACACATCTCTACCTTGTTCGGTTTTCTGCTGTCCTCCTCAGCTGGGTCCATGATTGATCAAACTCTCATTTTTCCTCACCCAATCTCCTCCATGTCGCCCTAAAACGACCCACTCATCGCTTTCCATTTGAATTCCACTCTAATGATGGCCTACATTGCGTGCGATGTCATTGGGTGGCCTCCTCAATGTGTGCTCGATCAATCTCCCCTTCCTCCTACATATATGTTAAGTTACTGGCTCTTGGTTGGTTTGTCCCCAGCCAGCCACATTTTCTTGTTACTAATTCTTTCTGGCCCGCTGGCCATTCGATCTTCAGCATGAAGCCAGGTAAGCAGGCAGCTGTTGATGAAAATGGACGACCTGTTGGAAGGCCTTGTCGTGACACGCAGTGCCAGTTTCTGGCCCATATAGAGGGACCGACTTCACATTGGTGTTGAAAATCCGAATCTTGTTCCTTATGCTGAGTGACAGCAAAGAATTCCAAACTGGTTTCAAGTTGATGTAGTAGTTCCTTGCCTTTCTGATTCTGACTTTGGCATCTCCTTTCGCTCCGCTTGTAGTTGAGATGATGCGCCCTAGATAAGTGGATGATACAACTTCCGTCAAGTCTCTCTCGTTGATTATGACTGGTGTTTGTTCTTGTAGCTTGGGGTGGTTGGTTATCTTCACCACCTCTGTCTTCTCTATGTTCACTTAGAGTCCTATTTTTCCTGCTTTTTAGTCAGTTGGTTGGTTTTCGCCAGTAAGTCTTCGAATTTATGTGACATTTAACATATATCCTCCGCGAAATCCAGATCTTCTAGAGTCTTTTTATCGGTCGTCCAGCGTATTCATGACTCCTTGCTCCCAACAGTCTGACGCACAATCCAGTCCAATACAATTAAGAATATCATCGATGATAACAGGCATCTGGAGAGTGGTGACAAGTAATTTTTTAAACATTATGTGACGATATTGTGCATTCTCCTTTTTACTAAATAAAAAAGTGTATATGTAACTTAAATCACATTAGAAATTGACTAATATTGGGTGGAACTTTAGACCACTTGATACAAGTGTGGGGTAGTTAGCGGAGTACAAGATGAGTAACCCGTAAGCAAATTAGGTCTAGCTTCCAGCTTCATTCATCTCTACAGTAAAACAACGCCAGTCGGTTAAACAAAATATATATAAAATAACCTTATCAACTGATTTAGGAAATAGATTCTTCTTCTGAATATTTTCATGCGAAGGTTTTAGGAGTGAACAATTATTTTTAGAGAATTATTCACGTATTTCAGGTAAATATTAATTAGGTTCCACTCAGCACAAGAGCATACATGTTACTTATAATACCGTTACTGGATTACCTCACACAAACAAGCCTAGATCAGCATGACCTAGTCAACTGTTGACTCCACAGGTGCAACCTGTAGCTGTTCATGACTTCAAAAAGGAAGCTTTCCCTGCTGAGTTAACTATGCATGCTGAAAATGATGAGCATCCTCCAACATTGAGGCTTTAAGTACTGTCTTGCATATGCACATCGATTACAGTGGTTTGTCGTGGCACAATATACAGAAATAATGCAGATAAGAATTTGACCATGGTTAAGGTTATTACCAGAAGCAGAATGTTAAATATGCGTCTCCGGTACCATGTTGTCTTTGAATACTATCCCTGGCAGGGAGTTGGAAATAATAGTAATATAATAATAAGGCTTTATTTCAGACAATATGTGAACACATTACTGAAATTTTCAGGTGCTTTTAGTATTAAAATACTTTCTCCCCATTCAGGATTTACATGTAATGTAATAATCTGAAGCATATCATTCGATATAGTGTTGTTATATATGAAAAGCGATCTAATTCTTTATATTTTGTCTCCATTTCCTTCAAGAATTGCTCAGATTTTTTCAAGCGCTTATTAAATATGTGTGCGGTTTCATGTAGTGATAATTTGGTATACTTATACTACTGAAACAATAAGAAACATGTAAGGGTTTAGGCATTTTGGTGTACGGAAACTCCGGTAGCCTAGTCTTTTGAAGCAGGCTGCTATTATAGAGACTAATATGAAGAAGCTTACCAGTGTTCTTTTATATTCCATAATTCTCAAACCGACTCTGAAATCAGTCAAACCGTACCTGAAAACTAGCAATTGTTGAAGACATTATTGGGCCTTCAAAGGTGCTAGTGATTTTGTAGTAAACTTAATAGTCATGTCAGTTAGGCTTATTTATCAGAAAGCATGTATTAGCTGCATGCTCCGATAATTGTCAGTTCAAGACACGCTTGAAAGTATTTTCTGCTAATCATTATAATCTAGTGGAGAAATATTACTTCGCGGATCAGAACAAAAGTGTTAAAGAAGTAGCATAATTGCCAGCTTTATTGTGGCCTGTGGTTTATAAGAATGTCTGGTAATTAGGCAGCTACTTCGAAGGCTAATTAAATGTTGAATACACAAAATGTAAAACGATTCCTCATGCGTACAAAACTTATTTTTTATTTCCACTAAAGAATTTTTCAAAATTTAACATTGTTCACCGTCAATTCTGAAAATTGTCTTTCATATAAAACGTTATAACCGATGTGGTTGTCAGTATTCACAAAAGAAATACAACTTGTTTTCAACAGCCGACCTATAAACGGTATATAAAAAATTGGATGCCAGTCATTGGCGTGAATTTGTTCGAGACCCCCTGCCACATGACAGAAATTTGTCGTTCATTAGGAACATAAAAGAAAGACCTGTTATTAGATCTCAGACTGTTGAAATTATAAGAATTTCTGTTATATGCTTAAATAGCATTCCTCAAAAGATATTTTTGACTCATGAAAATGGCTTGAATTTTGAGCTGACTGTTACGCATACCACATACTTGTTAGCATAGAATTCAAAGAAGAAAAATAAACTACTTGACAATGAACTGATGAAAACGCTATCCAATTTTTTCGTAAAGTGAATTCCCCACTTAGCCACCTTAATGTGTTTACCGGTTTACTTGCTCCTCTGGAGCTAGATATGATGGTCGTCCAATGCATGTTTTGTCCAAACAGGTACAAGAACACTATCCCATGTGGGGATATAAAACGCATAATAACTGAACACCTATCACTCTACCTCTGCTACCATTTCCTTTCCAGTTAGTTATGAGGCAAAAATAATCACAACTCATCTGAATTACTGAATTTTCAGTCGTGGAAATAGAAGACCTACAATTTTGTATACGGAGAAATTTTGTTCAACTCCTTCATCTTTCATTGCCCTGATAGGTCCACGTAAAACTACTACAATCCCCATTTCTTTCCCATTTGTTTTCTTCTTTCATTCAATTTTTATATTCATTCTTTATTATTTCGATTGTCATTTATCTTATTAGTTTTGCGGTGTTGCCGTTGCACAATTCTCATCTAGATGTATAATGTTTTGTTTTCTAACAAATCTTATCAGTTCTAAACCACCTTATAAATCTCATTCATTCAGTGAGTCAATATGTGAGGGTTTTAACTTCATTTCCCCCCTGATGTTTACCTACGATTGTAATTACAATTATTTGATTACGATTCACATAAGTATTTGGAAAGTCATATATATATATATATACGTATGATTGTACGCGTTGGTGGCGCAGCAGTAGAATGCTAGCCAACCACACAGGTAATTCGTGGTTCAGTCTCCGGCCGACGCATTCCTTTACCTCAGTTAGCCAGTAATAAGACTGATAAAGACTGATATCGAATCATCAAAGCTCTAGTTTGAAGTCCTTAGTTCCATCGGGAACGTAAAGGAACAAAAGATTTTAAAAATAATTGCACAGCTCGATAATAAGTTGCTTCAAAGGAGTCTCTTTGCTGACACACATGATCCAACTTCCATGGTAGAGCTCCCACTGTAAATATCACCTTCGTAAAATCAGCTGACCACTTAGGACTCAACAAGGTAAATATTAACATAGGCTTTTGAATGTGAAGACTGTAAACTTTGAATATCCAACTAACATTTGACTGTTGTTCTCTAGTTTTGGGGTGTTTTTAATCAAGCAAACATTCCGTGGAATGTGCTAGAAAAAAATGTTGTCAAATGGAAAGATTTCCCCAAGAAAATTTATGAGTAGTATCTCAACTAATTTAATTCATTTACAAAATGTAAGTAAACTGAAGAGACGCACAGTCAACGCATTCAGAAAACATATGAATTTCAGAAAATACTGTATGGAATACAGATTTCAACTCCCAATTGTCTGTTTGTAGGAATTAGACTCGTTCTTAGGCGGAATTCTCTGAAAATTAACATCAGTCAGAAGACAATTGAATGGTCGGTAGCTCTGTACATCATTTTCGACCAACTTTTAGACTCTGCAGGATTGCGCGACCATGATCTCACACGAGATTGAACTCCAAGAACTCAAGTCAAACACGTTGTCTTTAAAGAGGTAGGTGAGAACTCTAAAGTACATTATTTGGAAGACCAGTAGGATGTGCATAACATTTATTTGCCTAAAGTCACTGAGTATTTGAGTGCTACTTAGTCAGAAACTTTTTGTTTTTGGCAGTAAATGAAATGAACAAGAATGAAAACAAAAACATTTTGGAGATGAGTTTAATTTAAGATCTTAGAAACTTAAGTGTTACTTTATTGATCTGAAAGCATAAATTTCATCTACTAAGACTTGAAACATCTTTCTATTTTCCTGAAAACATTTTACTGAAATATCATATAAAAAATATTAAAATTTAAAGCCCAGAAGGTGGAAACATTATAGCAATTAAGAAACAAGCAACAGCAACAAGCGATAGCTGGCAGGGGTTGAAATTCATGGGTTCGATTCCAGTGGCCCACCTTGTGACCAGAAGATTCTGGATTCAAAACCCTGTGCGTGTTTACCGTTTAAAAGTCCTAGACTAGAACAAAACAGCTGTCTAGCACTCCCTGGTTTTCCAGTAATTCTGTAAGTGATGTCAGCTGGTAATCAATGCTATAAATATTAACAAAGCAGGATTTGTTAAATTCACCAAATATCTACAAAACTCTTCAACTCAATATTCTACGTGCAAGGATATATATATATAATACAAAGCTCCTATGGTTGATCATTTACACATTAACTGTTATTATTGCTGTTTCATTTCATTGCTTGTTATCATTCTCGTCTCAATTAAAACTCTCTCTCTTGTTTGTACCATTAATCTTTTCAGCCAAGATAGGACTTCAGGTGAACATAGATAACCAACCAACAACAAGCCGCACCAATTACTGTCAACAGAACAAATTTGATAAAGGTCAATTTTATCACTTATCTAGGAAGCCAAGTCAAAGACAGAATGCACACCTTCACCAATTTGAAATCAATTAACAAAATCGTATGCATTCAGCATATAGAACAAAATTTGGATTGTCAACAGCATTGTCAAGCCATACCTCCTATATGGTCTGTCTGTCTGGATTCAACATAGAACTTGGCACCGAAGTGCAGCAGTTCGATTTGCCACGTTCCAAATAGCACACAAAGGTAGACAAGAAGATGAGTGAAGAGAATCAATATAGTTTGACAAGTATAAGAGTGAAACAGAATGGGTAATGGTAGAAAAGAATATGAAAGATTACAGAGACTGAATACATCTGCGCTGGCCATTGACAACGATTTTGAGCCATGTCACCTATTGTCTCCAGCCATTGATTCCTAGAGTCCCGAGGCCCCCAACCCGGGAGTCTGCATCTCCCTACCTGACTCAGTTTAACTGTCAAGGATTTCATGGATTGATGATGCCATGTTTTTGTTTGGCCACCACTGGCTCTTTTCCAACCTTCACCTATATCAGCTAGCAATGCCCGTCGGGGGAGGCGGTGGTTAGGCATGCGCAGCACGTGACCTAGCCATCTTAGTCTATGTAACTTTATAGCCTCGTTGATTGATTTTCCCTCTTTGCCCAACACTCTAGGCCTAACGTCAACATTACTTACCTTATTAAACCACCTAACGTGAGACAGAGATCGCAGACATCTATGATCGAAAGCAGTCAACCTTTTCATGTCTTCAACGCGTATTGGCCATGTTTCAGAGCCATAGAGAAGGACGGAGCGAACTGATGAGCAGTACACACGTCCCTTGGTTGATAACCGGATGTCACGCCTACGCCAGAGATGGTGTAAGTCAGCGAAAGCAGCTCGAGCTTTTCGGATCCGTGCTGAGATTTCATCGCCAATCAGTCCGTTGGTGCTAATACAACTTCCCAAGTAGGTGAATTGGTCAACATGTTCTATCACTTCACTCCCTATCACTAAGTTAGGAGTTGACGTGGTCCAGTCCTGTAGCAGCATCTTACATTTTGTAGGGGCGAATCGCATGCCAAACATACGAAGATTGCTGCTCAAAGTGTTCAGAAGACTCTGCATTTTGTCAGCATCCTCCCCTAACAGGACTATGTCATTTGCATATTCTAAGTCCATAAGACTATTCCCTGGTAACAAGTCGATTCCTAAGTCGTTACGTTCAGTTAAGGATACTTCTCCTATATGGACCAGAAGCTCGCACTGAGTGCCACGAAATTCATTTCAAATACGCTTCAAACGTTTATCAACAGCTGCCTTTGCTGGCTCTATATTGAAGATTAGATACTCGGTTAGAAATAAACCAACCATGAACTTGTTGCTCAACAAACATGCTGAAGAAAATGGAAGTGGGTCAGATACACACTTTGGAGAACGCTGGATGCGATCGCTCGCCAGGTCATCACTTCAGTGGAAATCGAATATGAAACGAGTTGGGGGTCCGTCTGAGATTGATAGGAAGAAGTTAGTTTACAGACTGAACTCCAAGTACTTGAAGTCTCAAGACGACCACGTTTTCATTCAGGAGATAGCTGCGAACTATGTAGTACATTATTTGCAATATCAGTAGGATGAACATAACATTTATTTGACTAAAATCATTGAGTGTTTCAGTCACACTTAATAAAAGACTTCTGTTTTCTGCACTAAACGAGATGAACAAAAATGAAATCAAAAATATTTCAAAAAGTTAATATTAAATTACACTTTTAGAAAATTAAATGTTACTTTAATGATCGGAAAGTGTAAATTTTACCTAGCAAAACTTAAAATCACTTATCGGTTTTCCTAAAGAACATTTTAATGAGATGCGATAGAAAAGAATAAAAGCTACGAAAGAGGAAACACTAAAGTAATTATGAAACAAGCAACAAATACAGTAAGACATCAACTGGTAGAAGTTGAAATTCAAGGACTGTATGGACTACGAGCTCGTCTAGTGACCTGAACGTCCTAAGTTCAGATCTTGGTAGATGCGAACTTCTGAGGACTCCTAAACCAGGACAAGGTAACTCTTCTATACTGTCTATGGTTTTCCAGTGGTTCGATAACTACTATAAGCCCGTGATCAGTCACGTTATTTTTCCTCAAAATGTTTAAAATAATCAGGAAAGGTTCACTTCACTTCTTGTTTGTTTCTACTTATTTTCATTTCATTGTTGTGAAGTTTTCAGTTACATTCAAGTAGAAACTGTTATGAAAATTACTTGCATATATTGGTTTTAATGAATTGAATATTCCTGTAATTTATTCAGAAGAAAAGTAGTTAGAACAAACAGTTGTTTTTAATGAATTCCTCTTCAGACTCTTGAATGATTAATATTGCTTTAATTATCACAACAAACTCAAGGACAGATAACTGTTTCTGAGGAATAAATTTCAGTGTTTGATTGTCAAACATCTCAGAAATTACGCACCACTGTTATTTCTCTTCACAGAGTGCCATAAAATGCTACAGTGCTTTTGTGAGGTAGGGACAGGAGTAATCTCAAGGTGTTTTCGGGCAAAGTATAGCAAACAGAGCAACTGATATTCTAGCTATAGGAAAAATAAGTAAAGCACCTTGAAAAACACCAATATATGACATTGGAATTGATTGTAGTATTTACGTAAACACGTAATAAGAAATTGCATAAGAACGTGTTTAACGTCAAATAAATGAGGAAATTGAAACTGTTATTAATCACATTTTTGATATCACGAAGTAAAAGCAGGCACTTGAGTGATTTTAATTTGTTCTGGTGATTAATTAAATGCTGATCCCTCTTTGATTAATACAACTTCAAGTTTTCGCTGTGAAGTTTTAGTATCAGTGGTGTTTTTTACGGGGTTGCTAGCCTCACAACCAACCTCCACTCTATGTCTGGATTATAACCATCTAAGGAAGGTAAAGGAGTGCGCTAGCCAGGACTCGAAACCTGAACCACATGCATGGTCGACCAGCACTCTGTCGCCAAACCACAGACGCACTTAATATAATCATAACAACAATCAGCTGTTTTATATTGCCACCTCGATTATCTTAATTGGAAATCCAGCTTTCATAAGTTTTTGTCCAAATATTACTCGTTTTTGTTAGTTTCTTTAGCTTTATGCATGAGATGATGTCTTCGATGGATGAGTGTGTTTCACGGTAACGTCATACGCCTTAAAAGGTTCCTTGAAATAGATTTTACAAATCGAAACAGTTAGAAAAGTATACTTCATTTCTGGTGCGAGTAAGTGAGACTCACGCTGACATTTTATTCATTAACATTCGTTCTGTGTTGCTTGATGTGGTTAACGTTTATTAATAGAGTCACTGTAAGACATTAATGTGGTGCCAAATGAAGTTGGAGTTCACGACTTCACCTGGTTTTAGGCTGGACCTAAGCGTTTCACAACGTTAATATTGTCTGTCAGTCAAGTATGCATTCTAACAGAAGCAAGTATTGAGATCAGTAAGGTTGCTACTTATAAAAGACCTCTTTTGCTTGTATTTTTCTACTCATGTCACCATAAGACTGTTAGGAAAACACGGTGGCAATTGAAATACGTATAACAGTGCTATAAAAATAGCAATTTCACTTAAGCCTCACGTCTTCCATTAAATATTCAACGTGACCTCAGAAATTATAGTGATGCTATAACAACTGGGTTACTTTTCATCTGGCCCAGCTGATTTAATTGTAAGATACTCATACATAGAGGCCTGCATTATATTAATTTCTGCACAAACAGTGACTGGATAATATATTGGGTGTTCCAGTGCAAACCTCATTTATTCGCTACATTCATTTTACCACTGCAGACAGATCTTCAGCAAGAGACTAATTTCAATACAGTACTTAGACAACAGTGAACTAAACGCCATTAACATTAGCGCAATATAGTGTGGCGCTAGATACAGTTCGTTCAATGGATTAACTATGACTAATCAGCGGCATATTGGAATTCTCATGCAGTAACTCGTATTTTAGTTAATAGATCTTAGTTTTAGGGTGTTGTCTTTCAATATAAACCAGAAACATCATTCGACATCAGAAGGGCACTCTGTGAAAATAGCAACGGAGTTTTCTTCGAAACACCGGACGTATTAAAAAACAGCCTTGTCTATATAAAAAGCAAATTTCAAAGGATTCACAATTTATTTTTATCTATAAAATAAAACGCTTGGAAAGTGATGCTATATACATAGGACACATCTAGCGAGAGATCAAGATTCGAAACAATAGACATTGTAGAGCCTCTATTCCACCACCGAGAAATCCATTTTGATTAGAAAATGTTAGAATATCATCAGTCATAGGTCTGCAGGCTATAGAATCAGTCTGTAAAATTGACTTTGATAATATTGAAATCAGAAATCCCAAAGAATGTCTCATATCAAAGGTACTTCACATTACATGGAATCTAAATTGTCTGAGTAGGAGTGATGGACTAAAACAGAATTTTACTTGGTTCCATGAAGTGAAAGCATCAAGACAAATGTGATAAGCAATCTCACCATGTGAACACATCCTGTTTTCATAATTTCGTCCACCTACCAAATCCAACAGTCTTCACATGATGGTTTTATTTACCATTTGACAAACTAGACGGCGTAAAAATTACCCCATGCTGATGAACAACGATTAAGTTGCTGTATATAAGCTGAGATTTTGTAAATTTTGATTTAATAATACTTTGATAAAGCTAATAGGGACATTAAATAGCGAAACGTCAGTAAAAGTAATATCGTTTTGTTTTTCATTCATTGTGAAATGCAGAAACATTTATAACACTGATTGTAATATACCCGATTCCTAGATGTTTTCAAACCATTAAAAGTGAACCCAGTTTGGACACTCATAAAGTCATTTTTTAATAACTCAGTACAGTGTGGCATTAGATAAAGTTCAATCAGTGGATTAGCTATAACAAGGGAGTTGCATATTGCTGTTCGCATGCAATAACTCATATTTTCATAAGTGCAGTGGATAGTTCTTAGTTTTATGGTATGTTGATATATATGTGTTATGTACTCTTCGAGTAGTTAATAGTCCTGACGCGGAAAGAGGGAAATCAGAAGACCACCAGATTTACGATGATACTTGTATTTTCCAGACAGGGAAAATAAATGTCACACATTAGTGTGAGTGAAATGGTACGTATGTACGAAACGTGGGAACAAGAACTGTGATAAAAGTGTACAAAGCAAGAGTATATGTGAAAATGGCTAATACACCTGAACCAATAAGATAACATCTTACCATGGTTGGTTGTAATGTCATGTGACAACAAGGTCATACATTGTTTATTTAGTTAGCGGACAGACAAAAGCATATTGTCAGTTATAATGGAATATCGATCCATATACACATAGCAAAATATGACAGACTGTCAACAACAAAACATACACATCCTGTGGATACATATCAATATGTGATACGTTTTCCCATTAATCTGAATTAATTATGATCTACCTTACTTTGAGTTGTATTCGAAACGCTCTCAAGTGGATGCTCCACATCAAAATTTGTGGTAGGTTCCCGGTTACTTCAAATTAAATAGTTCAAATAAGCATCATGTATACAGTGAAATGAACAGCCTAGGAGAAGGTCAATGTGGACTGTTTTTACCATGGATTTTGATACTAAATATCGCACTAATGAAAGTGTTGGTTTCTTTCCCACTTAAGCTTAATTACACATAATAAAAATATTCATTATCATGCTTAAGAAAGGAAAACCTATTTGACGCCTGTATGCATGCTGCATAGATCAAATTATTTCGCTTCCTTAGCTAAATTTCCTCTCGTATAATTTTGACAAGCATCAATGAGCTCAGTCATACTAGAAAATCTTTTGAGATATGAGACTGAAAAGCAAGTTAGTTATGTTCATACAAATATGAGCATAAGGAAGTGTTTCTAAGATATTTTTGCAGAAATTGGCCGATGAACCCTACAGATTTTAAGCTCTGATTTCTGCAGAACACCAAGAAGATAAAGTAAAAAAAACTATGTTCTTATAAGAGTCTGTGTAATCAAATTGCACCACTAGAAAATTATTCAGTTATAAAATTGTTTAATGAAAATCAATATTGTTTCCCCCCCTCTGTATTCACTACTTTTCATTACATTTATCCCATGTCATACAGTTGCTAATTTCATTATTTCCTTTCTAATGAATATGTAACGGTTAAATTGCTCTAACTGACATTACTTAGTTAATTCATAATGACATCAAAAATGATAATAAATTCATGAGGGAATGGAATCTTGACGGCTGTCATATTACACGTGATCTATTACTCAAGTGATTATTACTTTATTACTTTTTATTTATTATTAGTCCCTTGGATTCCGAGTGGAAAATAGGAATTCAACAGCTTATCTCCATTTTGTCATGTTCTCTGCAGTCTCCTCTGCCTAGCTAGACGACTGTTCAAAAGCTTTTATCTCTTCGTCACACGATCTGCTCCATGTGACCCTCAGATACATGCCCGAATTGTCGTATCCCATTCTGGTTCTACATGGCAACATAAGGGCATGAGATGTAGCTCAACGATCCTATCAGCCTATGTTCAGTCCACCTCTCTTTTTACCAGCATATTTGGTGAACAACAAGTTCTTTATTTTTATGAAGTCGTCACTATTTTTCCTTTACGTTCCCCAGTGGAAAATAGGGCTTCAAGCTTAGTGGCTTGAAGTTTCTGTAGCAGTGGTGTTTATTTTTAGAAAATGAGATTGCTAGCCTCATACCTAACCTTTTCCCTTCACCAGAATTGTTTCTGGAGTGCGTCGGCCGGGGATCGAACCCCGGACTATGTGCATGGTCGGCGAGCGTCCTTGATATGATTATGATTATGAGCAATAAATTGTGCTCGAAACGTCATCAGTAAATATTACTGTATACACTGTTAGACTTTATCTAAACAAAAATTTACCCATAATGGAATTTATTCTATTCCTTCTTTTGTGTATCTACTGGTTCCGACTATATTATCACTATGAGTATTACAAAATTGTCCTGTCATTAACCATCATGTTTTTTGTTCGGCAATATCAAACTGACAATTTTGGTTGTGAACGCCGTTATCACCATCCTAAAATCTTCGTATTATACATGATTACTCACACTACCACTACAAACACCGCATTAGAGCTGACAATAAAAACCCTGAAATGTTTATTTTATGATTGTTTAGTGTTGTTCAATCAAATTAACTGATAATCTTGGCTATAAACTTCTTAAGAACATTTCATAACTTCTTGTATGATTAAAGCTGTTACTGTTCACCACGCATACACATATCATAGCTTTCATTACCCAATACTGAAATATTATTTATTATTGTTGTTTATCTTCCTTTCTACTTCTTGGTATTTTTTCGCATTTTTTTGTAATTTTTGTGTCTTTAGTTTTTGTTGTTGCTTTTTATATTTAGTTTTGAAATACTCCTTTTAAATGTGCGATGAAATTAGATGCAATATTGTAGATATGTGCTGAAAATTCCACACTGTACCACTAGTACTGTTTCTGTAATAAAGCAAATTATTATTGTTTTCAGCAAAATCCAGGTCTTCTAGAACCTTCCCATCGGTGATCCAGCATACTCGTATCTTCTCACTCCCTGTGCACAGTCCAACGCATAAGCCAGTCCATCACTATTAGGAATCGCACCGTCGGTGATAATAGGCAGCCGGCATAATCAGAGTAAACGAGTTTATTTCATGAACGTGTAAGCCACACAGAGATATGATCAATGAACTCAGAGTGGATAGAATAATAGTAATTATTATTAGCAATAATATTAATATTACTATCATTTAACTGTTCACAAGCTTCGATACAATTGAAAATAAACATTGTTTTTATTTCATTTTAAAAGAAAGATGTACGCCTGAGCGCAAACAAACACTTTACTATAAATAAACAAATTCATCAAAACGTGTTAACAACTTGATGTTTACGTTTCAAAAGAAAAAAACAGAAAAATAAGTGAGATTTCATCCATGAATGTTAGAGATGTGAGAAGGATATAACACTGGCGGAAATAAAGTAATCAGAAATTATTCACCCACTTTTATTAAAACACATTTGAAAATAAAATTTTGTAAACGTTGTCATGACAACAATTTTCTTTTTCTTTTCATCTGAATAGCCTTCAATAACATCACGTTCCAGTTACTGGACTTCGAATGATTTCTTAGTTTCTTTGTTTGTCTTATTTCGTTTATTCTTTTCATTTGAAATCTTTTAGCTTCTGGTAAGATTAATGTAAATTAAGGGAAAAAATAAATATCCTGTTTTACCACAGTGATAAAAAGTATCATAAATTCATTTCATTAGATTTTAAAAGGATTCGTTAAGCAACTGTTTTCTACAGTGTACACTGCATCAAGAAGTGACGTTGGTTAGACAGTGCGAAATACTGCTAATCAAGGAGTGCCGAACAGCCACTTCGTCCTTATTTGTGACTCTTCACGACTACACCAGGGATAAAAGTAAATTGACTGAAAGAGACCAAATCCCTTCAAATTATTCTAATTATCAAGTATTGGTTCTGTGGATTTGATTGGTTGATTACAGGATTTCATGATTAACTAACATCAGTTAAAGAACCACTGGAAAACCTGGAAGTACTGGTCACCTGTTTCGTCCTAGTTTGGACTGTTCATCAGTACGCACCCGCTGGGGTTCGAAATAGCTGTCCAGTACTCCCAGGTTTTTCAATCGTTCTCTAACTGATGTCAGCTCATGATTAAATCCTCCATGCAATCAAACAAAAATCCCTAAAAAACCAATACTTGAAAATTAATCTGCTCCATACAGGCAGTGACCAAGGTTTCTGGTAGGAATCCGTGACCAGTAGAGTGCAGCAGGTTGAAAATGAGACAGTAACTCATCGAAGAAGACATTGCGAATTGTTTGCGCTATGTCGTGAGTTGGCAGAAGTTGGAATTCATGAGCTGGCCATTAGATCGGGTCCTAGTGGCTCAATGGTCTACGACCTCACCAACCAGAAGGTTCTCGATTCGAAACTCAGTGGATGCGTTCTGATGAAGAGCCCTAAACTAGGATGAAACAGTTGTCCAGTACTCCCACTTGGTTTTCAAACGGTTCTGTAACTGATATCAGCTCATGATGAGATCTTCCATGTAATCTAATTATCACTGGTGACCGGTCTCAGGATAAAGTTGACTGGAGTTTTAGTGAGTTGTGACCACTGAGTTCCACCAGGTCAGGTGTAAGGAAAAAAATCGGCTGGCGGTAACATTAAAATCTCAAAATGACAGAAGTTACAAGTATTGGTAATGATACGTAGTGCGTCTGATTTGTTGGTTGTCATCTAACTTGACTAGAATGAGCTTCAAGTCATGACACTGTAGCCAACTGATCAATTAGAAATAATTCCTCACGCTGAGGTAGACACATAAGTCAGATTTAACTGCGATAACAGTCTTTATTTTACAAAACACAGGTTATAGACATTATTTACACATCCATGGAAATTCAAACCATAAACAGGCAATCAATCAATATGTCATTGATTGCGTCAATCATGACTTTATGGCTAACAATGATGTTTCGACCATCCTAAATAGCGTGTTATTAAATTCTGACCCAAGTGTCTAAGACTTCAATGAGCTTGGTTTTGTAAGCTGAGGGTCCCAGATTCAACTCTTAGTTGGACTCATCGGTCTGTACTGCTGAATAGTCCTAAACCAGGGTGGGACAGCTGTCCAGTTCTGCATGGTTTCCAGTAGTATTATAACTGATGTCATTCCGTAATCAAACTTATAAAAATGATGATTTCTATTTGCACTTCTACCGTTGCTGGTAACAACTACTGAAACCCTCGGCTGACACTTAAGGCTACATAGAACTTGTTTATTGGATAAATCGCCATCCGAATGAATAGTGGTTTTCCCTTCAAGACTTAAAATGAGAACTATTCATTAGAAACGCCAAAAGTTTATCTACTAGGCCAGTGAACCATTAAAATAAGATATATTCTCAAAGAAAATTCTAAACATCTACTATAAAATGTTTGACTACTACGGCCAACATTTAGGTCATCACTATGGTCAACAAAATGAACAAAAAAGCAGGATTGAAAAGGCGATTTTAACCTGAGGCATAAATAAAAGATAAAAGATGCATTTTGAACAGTTCATCTGAAGTCCAAATAAGCATTGTGTGTCTTTTATAAAAGTTTCTTTCAAGTAAATAATCATGACCTGTAATTTGAAGAAAAAAAAGTTACCTTTCTCTGATGAACTTAAATTTTTCAAGTATTTAAAAATAAAAAGGTGAGTGTTTAAAAGAGTCTACTTAAATTTTTTTAAAAGACTAATTAGTGAGCAAAGAAAATGCTCTCCGATTACTTTTTTATCAGGTTCTACAGGTATATATCCATAATAATTTTAAAAAATATCGTTGATAACAAAGTTAAGGCTTATTTAAACAACACTGAATTTGAAATCTTGATAGATTACAGAATAAAAGCATTTGCAGGCCTGGATACCAGTGAAGGCTGGATCTCTTTCTTATGAACACAAAGTTCTGGTTGCTATAAGAGAATTAGGATTTGAGACTGTTGAGTATTTATTTTTGTGAGTAGGACGCCTAAGAAGGCAATCTCAGTTAGAAATTCTTCCTCTTATTTGAATTTGAAAATTGGATGAATTTTATTGAATAGGAATTCTGCTGCATGCCCTTTCAAATCATTTCCACAAAGGATGAACTTATCATCTTATATATAGGCAATAAGACAAGAAGTTTCAGATTAGATTGTTTAAAGCCCCATTTTTTAGTTTACTTAGAAGGAAATCTTTTGACATGGGACCTGAGTTGGAGCCCATCGCTACCGCATCCATCTGTTATAGTATCTATATATGCCACTGCCCAAGAACATCACCTATTTTGCTCGGGAACAACTACCATTGTGGTTAAATAAAGACTTTCTTAAAATCATCAGAACTTCTAAACAGGCCACAAGCTAGCAATGATGTGTCTTTTCCCATCATTTATTGAATATTGAGTAAATTTTCAAAAGCCCTTAGATACTGAATACTCCAGATAGCAGAACCAGTTGCAATTTGCTTAAAACAGCTAGAACTTTCAGAATAAAAGAAGCAAGTCCAGCAACTATTGGCACCCTGCATTCCGTTTCATCTCTAAATTCATTAGTTCCCCATTACATTTCTTAATTTACCTGGTATTCAGTCTGATATTAGACTCTTATGCCTATAACCACCCAAGCATAATTTCGAACTGTAATATGTCAACATTTTCGATTCTTTGTTATTGAATTAAGCGTTAATGTTGTAAATATCGATATTTCTTTAATTATTATGCATATATAACTGTAGGACCTGATGAAGAATTTTCTTGATTTACTGGTCAGTCTTTTAAAATATGTGATTTCACAATTTTGGAATCACACGTTTAAAATATGGAGAGTTAAGAAGAAAGTCTGTTTCTTTCCAGTTATCTTCTAACCAATGGCCCTTCACTGATACACAACTTCTTTGAGATAATTTATCGAAATCATTATTATTCTTAATAGCTATATGTTTTTAATTTTTTGATTACAGCTTGATTCCACACAGTATTTTTGGTACAAGTATGAGATTTTCAGCATGGATATCGGTAGCCCTAATTTCGCGGGCCGACTATAGATATCAGGTGTGCGTCGGCAGAGGATCGAACCCCGGACCATGTGCATGGTCGGCGAGATTCCCAACCACTGTACCACCGAGGTACGTTTACACAAAATTCAGAATCTTCACCGTAATTTCTTGCGAAATATTTGCTCCCTGTAAACCATCTTCAATTAAATATTCATCTGCAGGACATTGCATGACTTAATATCTTCCTACACAACATTTTTTCTTTATTTTCCCCTTGAAGTAAAGCACATCAGTAGGTTGGAAGTTTATGCAGCGGCCAAATGGGCATAACTAGATGGTTTAAAATAACAAGAAAAGGAGATGAATTATGCTGGATTGAATTTCAGGTAGCTTTGTGGTTTAAGCAGGTTTCCATAATAGTGATTTTTTTATATTGCCAATCTTATGACGCTGTAATATTCGTATAGTAGTCAATAAGAAATGTCAGTATAGAAAATGTGATGGCAGTAATGGAATTCAGAACCAGTTGATTAGGTAAAAAATTTTTGCCAACTTCTAAGAATTAATTGGTCTTGATTTAGATAATTATTTTCACCCCACTTGTACCTCGAAATTCATATTTCTTATTGACACGCTATTTGTATAATTTCGATTTCTTTTAATTTAAAAGGTCGTATTTTAGTGTGGAGCTGTTGATGAGGCAGTTTGATGTTATTTTTCTAAATAACTGTGCATTCACAGACAAGCAGTGTACCGAAACGAATCATCATAGTTAAATGTCAAATGGCAAAACAAATTAATCTCATATATAGAATAATTCATAGGATGGATAGAACTTGAAAAAGGTTGTGCAATTACAGGATTAGTAGACAAACCGAATAAAATAAAAACAATACGTAACGTTGTGTGAGATTTGATAACATAGAGTTTAACGTTGTAAAACAGAATTCATTTAGAATGAAAAGTGGAACAAGTGAAATAATACCTGGGATAGATCAAAGTGAGAATAGTAGTAGTAACAATTGACTTAATAAAGGAAAAGTATACAAATTGAATAGACAAAATAAAAAAATTGGTAGAGCCGAAATATGATTAAAGATTACCATCCTTTAGCATAGAGCGACTAGGACCATGAAAGTTGAAGGGGTTGAACGAACTTTTTCTGTACACACAGATCTGGCTTTTCTGTTAAGGTAGCCAAAGCTTCAGCAATACAGATGGGTTGGGTATTGCCGAAGCTTGATAATAAATTCGTTGAAAACAGTCTCTTCGCTGAATCACTTGTTTTGATTTTCTAATTTCATTGTTTGTATTTTTTTCTTTCCTTCACGTTCCGTAGTGGAACATAGGGCTTCAAGCTAGTGGCTTGAAGTATCTGTAGCAGTGTTTATTTTACAGGATGGCGTTGCTAGCCTCATGCCCAACCTTTCCTCTTTACCACCATTATTTCTGGCTTAGTGAGGTAAAGCAGTGCATCGACGGGGGATCGAACCCCGGACCATGTGCATAGTCGGCAAGCGTCCTCACCGCTATGCCACCGACGCACTAATTTCATTGTACAGTATGTATTTTGTACCTGAGAAACTTTTGAAATGATTACGTGCCAGACAGCATTATTGGGACAGCGTTGTATTTTCGAAATAAATTATTACTGTTGTTCGATAACACCACAGATTCTATGACGCTCAGTCGTTTTTTTTGATAGCGAAGGGATATAACTTTTAATCGTGCTTCACTAAAAGAAACATGGCAAGCTAAAAAGAGGAACGCATTGATTGGTTTCCTGTGTTCAGACCGAAATACTTGGGTTTTGGTATTCACTGCTTATTAGAACATCTGAAGAGAAGTTATATCAAAATCAATTTCTGACCCATAAATACTGAAATTCTGAATACTCCAGATGTCAAGACAAGAATAATAATATTTACTTTATTCTGAAACTTTCGCTTACACGCAATGCAGAATTTTCAGAGAGTTTCATAGCAAGGTATTTACTCCTTAGGCAGAATATTCAAACATTATAATAATACGTAATATCTCCATCTGAATCATTATCGTTCCATCCAAAGTATGTTCCAATTCTACTCCACAACACTGTCCTACGATTTCCATTGAAAACTTTCTGATGATAGGTAAACCTTATTCGGAATTGTGTAAGAGTATAGACCGAAACTTATTGTGGTAATTAGGAGGTTGAAACAAGATGAAACAGCGTCAATACAATGCAGTTTGATGGATAGGATAGAATGTTTGAGCAGCCCATTGATTTAAACAGGCCACCGATGAAGTAGTTGGAGGATCATTTTTCTTATTGTTTGAAGTCATTTACGTGTTTTTTTCAGAGAGCAGGTGAAATTTGTTTTATTTTCAGGTATTTCTATACAAAGCGACAAAACAGAGGCGGTTAAAAAGTCGTCTAAATTGGTTGACAAACTATTGTTCATTTCTTTCTCTGCATAGTTATTCATATATCTCTCAATTCTGTTTTTATATTTCCAGTATGAAACAAGGTGATACAGCATACAGGATAATTCACACGTTCTTACAACCTGTTACACTATAATATGAAATACTTAAAAGACACATCACATGACGCTTAAAAAAGTCAAAACAGTTAGAAAATGTATCTATTTCAAATACGCTTTTCTCTTCATCCATGAACACTTGCCTTTTTTCCCATTGCACTTCTAATTTTTTTAATATCAATTCTCAGAATGAAAATCTTCGTTTAATGCAGTGTTCATCAGGGCATTTCAACCATTTAACTAACATTTATTTGAAATTCAAGACGAAATCAGACTGTTCATTTCGCTTCGGTAAAAACAAAATTCAAACAAGAAATCCGTTCTATATAAGTTTGTTTTGTTTATTGAATATATCACATAGTGAAACAGTATTATTTACTGATGAGCACAGAAACTAAGTAGTACTAAGGAAAATCTAAAAGAAAAAGTGATACACATAAAAGAAGTCTTGAAACGTAGTAATTATCAGGATAAATTAGTCAGGAAATATGTTAGGGAGTGTAAAACTAAAGTAATTAATGATAGTAGCGATAGCAATAATAATAATGATAATAATAATAATATTAATGACCACACCACCAATAAGGAATCTAAAACATCAGTAGGAATTCCATACGAGAAAGGAACCTCGAAAACCTTACGCAGAATTCTTAACAAGGCAGAAATAAAAGTGGCTGACATTCAAACCCACAAACTCAATTAGAAACAAGCTTTGTCGGTTAAAGGATCAGTCCTGTGGAGCCTTTAAAACAAAACAGTTTAGTTTATCTAATACCCTGCTTGAATGGTTGTCAGGTCAAATACATAGGTCAAAGTAGTAGAACAGGTGCAGTCAGTCTAACCAGGCATAAAAATCTATCACAACCTAGATTGGTTGACCCAAATAAGATAAGAAATCTAGAGAATAAATAGTTCAGCTATAGCACTACATGCAATTACACACAACCATACAATACGATGACGGGATGAGATGACAGTTTTAAAATCTAATGTAACAGGGGGGAAGGAGAGATTGATAACGGAAGCTTTTTTTATCGATTCAACTGCAAAAATGTGTATTAGGAATGATCTAACACCTGTGCGAGATATCTGAAATACTCTACTACCCCTAGGACAAATAGGAGAGAACAAAGATAGCTATAAAACTCAAGCTTTGAAGTCGTGTGATTATAATTGATGAAATGATTATGAAAAATAAATTTGACTTCAAATTGAAGTATGCGCTGAAGATGTCACCCAGTAAGGTGATGAAAGCTTCGCAAACTAACCATCCAGCTCAGAGAACAAGACCACATCAAAATCATCCACCTGAGCTACAAATCTTCTCTATCATATCTAGATGTTGGTTTTCGCCGGAATCTGCCTTAACATTCTGTAATCCCATTAGTGGAAACCAATTAGAAATCGATACCATTATGTGTGCAGAGAAACAAAATTAATAAGCCTTGCTAGGAGTAGTTACATGAACACTGCACAGTTAGAAAAAAGTATTATATATGGGCAAATATTTCAATATTGAGAAGAGTTTAGTGCTAGTATTCCCGACTTTAAGATTAAATGATCCAGTTCTAGTATCATATTAAAGTGAAAGTGTATTCTAAAGTTATATGACGAATAAGAACAGGATCAATATAACATAGGAAAGTTTGCTAAAAGGCTTCTTAAATGATATAAAAAAGACTACAACTTAGTTTCCTGTGTCTCCTAAATGCTCAAAACTCGTATTACATTTATCGCTCGATTAGCCACTTACCTTTTTTATCTGGGATGATTTGTCATTGTCATCCACTTTCATAAGGATTTTTATCAGTTGAGCGTATTATTTGTGTCTTGCAAAACAACATCTTGACCTGTACTAGCGTATGGCTGATGCCACAGAAAGTGCTGAAATTCCAATAATAAATGTAAACTGTGATTTAAATCGTTTCATAAAAATGATAGCCTTATTTGCGTGTCACACAGCCTAATACTGCTTTACTCATGGTACCTTTAAATTTTGTGAACTCAGTGATCAATCATAAAAATATCTGCTCACAAATGGGTCAATGGTGAACTTGTTAAATTGCTTTTAGAAGGGATTTCGATAGAGACATCTCTTCAATCGGCCGTCACTTAAACACAACTGCCTGTTTATATCATACTTTTAACTTAGGCTGAGTAACCAGTTTTATAAATGAAATGTGCATATAAAAACTGAAGGAGGACATAATTCTCTGTTTGAGTAAATTAGTAGATTTCATAATAGTAGTTACTATTGTGTGTGACCTTAGAAATTATAGTGAACTTACATACACCGCCTCTACAAGGTAACTTTCTGTATATACTCATCACTTATCATGGTAAATTTACGCTTCAATCATCCTTCAACAAGTTTACAAACATTGTCCTTAAAATGTCTTCTCAGTAAAAAATAAGTGTCTTATTTGCTATTCATTTGACCATAAAACGCCTAATTGTTGATGTGAAATAATTAAATTTTACATTTAAATCTTTAACAAACGTTCTGTATGAGGAGAGCTAAAAATTTGAGAAATAGTGCACCATTTATAAAACTCGATCGGTTTAGTGAAACAAACTGAACAGTAAGAAATTTAATTAATTTAATATTGTGCTTTTTTCTCTACTAATTCATTGTACTTCGGTAGTTCAACGGTAGAATGCTCGCCAACCACTTAAGTGGTCAGGGCTCGACTCCTGGTCCCGTCTTAAGCGGTAGTGAGGTCGGTTAAGACAGAAGGTTAGTAGTGTGTTTGTAACTTCATCTACAACTACTGGAAATTTAAACCTCACTTCTGAAGCCGCATGTTTCACTCCGAAGGCATACGAATGAAATATGAAAAATAATAAAAATAATTTACAGTGATAAAATCATCGCTACTGTTATTTATTTTAGAACACAGTTTAAGCGAGCGGAAACGTATTTTCGGTAAATTCTCTTCAGGCTTTACAATCACATAATAAGAAATCAGTCTTAGACATTTGAAACAATGTGGATTAATAGAGACAAATATGAACATCACTGAGAATGGAAGTAGGATAATCATTATAATAATAATAAATTGTGAAAGTAAGATTAAAATGTGCAACTATAACACAGTATCATACCAGTAATCGAGTTAACAGTATCAATAAAAATCACATTTACAGTTATTTGAGGACACCAGAGGAGATTGCTTATCTAGGTTAGGGTTGAAAGTCATAGGAAAGAAAGGGATTGAACAAACTGCTTCTAGAAACAAAAACTGAGCTGGAAATTTTATGGCGACCGCCCCAGATATTCTTACCAGTTGTAGGCCTACAAACTTAGGAGTTTAATGTGACACCTCGTGTAGAATTGTAAGAACGAAAATTTTTATCAATCCTGTAATTCATATTCACAAGGTGTGTCACTTTGGGTTTCATCCATCTAACACGTTGGATAATACTTGTGGAGGCGACGGTGGGTATGACGAGTCGTTCCATCTAAATAAATGTCTGCACTAGAACAGCTTATTCTTCACCCTCATTGGAATCGTACAACGAGTGGTGAATCTTAAGCATAATGTTGTGCAGAAAAATGTTACAGCTAATACTTTTCGGAGTTTCGGTGCGAGTAATTCAGTGGCTGTGTATAAGGCATTTGTTTTCTCTTCAAACCAGATTGCATTATGTTACGCGATCTCTTGTGGATCACTGTCATGCTTGAAGATACTGGTCGAACAGGAAATGGTGGAACTTAAAATTTAATAGCCAAATTCAAGGTCTAAAAAACTGTTTAACTTCGAGAACCTACCAGATTTAGAGAATTCTACGAAATGTCACTCCAAATCAAATCATGGCTGCCATTTGGGATTTGATCAGAATAGGAATAGCGTTCTACTTATTTCCTAGGTATTTTTCTCCGTAAATCTATTCTGTTAGGCAATTCAGAACTAGAGATAGGTTAAAGAACATCGTCATAAAAATCAGTCGATCTCAAAGTACCATAATCTACAGTCTTTGGCACGAATGCATCTTATCGTTCATGATACGGTCACTGAGATTTCGGCTGTTATAGTTCAAATTTACCAGAAACTATTATGCAATAGGTTCTGCTGAAATCTTTGGGCACTATATAAAAACTATTGAAAATAAAGCTATTCTTTGTGGAACACCGGATTTTGTAAGCGAGGTAGAAGAAGATTTGCCGTTATATACAGTATACTGCATTCTATCAGAAAAATAGGAATGCAACCAACTCTTAGCCCAGGATCCTGTTTGTGTCAATGATAGCTTATTTAACAAAAGGCCCCTAGGTACAGAGTCAAAAGCAGATGTGTAGTCTAAGAAAGCACTACGAACATATTTAGCACCTTTGTCTAAACAAGAGACAACATTGTGATATAAGACAACCGCAGCATCCAAGGTACTTCTACCATGTTTGTATGCAAATTGTTTAGGATCATTAAAAGGTTTCAAAGCGGGTTCAAGACGAAGTAAAAGTAATTTTTCCATCAATTTTAAAAAGGGGGAAGTAATTGCAATAGGCCGAAATTTAATATCAGAACCAGAAGATGGTTTTGGTATAGGGATAATTTTAATGTTTTTCCATGCAAAAGGTAGAACGTTACCGGAAAAAGAAGCATTAAAAATGTTAGTAAGAGGATAACACAAAATATCAGCACAATTCCTGAGGACAATGGCAGGTATGCCGTCAGGACCAAGGCTTTGAGAAGGCTTAAGAGACCGGAGACATTTAAGCACATCAAGGGTATTAAAACCACTAAAGTTATTGTCAATATGATTTGTATCATTTGGAAGGGTATCAACAGAAGAGCGTATGAAAGATTTATTAAGAGTGTCAACATTAAGAGATGGAACAGAAATACATCGCTTACCGTTAGTAATTTCTTTGAAAAGTTTCCATAAATTAGAAGGGGTTTTACATGACAAAAATCTTTGATTATATAAAACATTTAGTCTTTTCATTTCCAGTTTTATCAGGATGTTTAACTTTTTTACACCAGGCTTATCATTAGTTTTGAACAACAGTTCTTTATTTCTACGTAGCTTTTTGAGATATGGCGAAGATAAGCGATCAAATCGAATGAATAATGTTTCTTTAGGACAACATATTTCGAAACAGAATTTAAGATAATCGGTAGTGTTTGTGATTGTTTCATCTAATGTTTGTTCTGTAAATAAGTCTTTCAACATGCATCTGAGCTTGTCTAGGTTGTCTTTTGAGTAGCATCTCCGTTGAACTTTACTGTAGAGGTGAGAGAGGACACCTTTGTGTGATTTGGAATATATTTTAGGCAGTACACGTATGATGCAGTGGTCAGAATTAAGTAAAGGAGCACGTTTGCGAGCTTCATATATACCAACATCATTGATAAATACTAGGTCCAGTGTTTTACCAAGACGGGTGGCAAAGTTAACAATATTGTCATGACCAAGTGATATAAGGAAGGAGCAATCGCTTCCATTGAAGTCGCCAGTTACTATTGATAAAGAGTTCTCGAAGCAAGCTGCAGCAAAAGCGGTGAATTCATCAGCGAACATAGATAAATCCAATATGGTACAGCCAGGAGAGACATAAACATTAGAAATATAAATGAATTTGTATTTTGACAGGTGTTTCGGGCGACATCTCACAGTGATGCAATCAATGAAGTCATTCGAGAATTTGAAACAAACTTTGTTTGAAATGGACCATTTTGAGTGAATAAAAGTTGCAACACCTCCGCCACATTTTTTCTTGGAACAAACACGGTCTTGTCGAAAAACATTGAAATTGTTTAGAGACACAATATTGTCATCGTATGAGTCATGGAGCCAGGTTTCTTGTAGAGTGACAATACCAGTATTGTGAAAAATTTCGGACAACAAAAGGGACTGAAAATCCAGAATTTTATTAGGCAGGGACCGGCAGTTGGTACTAATGATAACTGGAACAGTGGTGTGATGTATGGGTGTAGATTTTAAGGCACGCTGCCAACCTCCATGGTGCTTTTTCTTGAGTTTATTGCAAATATGAAAGTTTTTGGGTTTAAAACGTTTTATAAAATCCCGGGAGTGAATAATACGATTAGAATGCATAATGTGATATGTAAATACCAATAAAATACGAGTAAATAGATGCAAAATGTACATGGAATGTGGTAGCCCAAAATGTTCAAACAGGCCGTCAAGGTCATCATTGATGATTAGTTCTGGTAGAACCTTGTCGGTCGCAGGCTAAACAGCTTAAATTTGGTGTCTGTAGGTGAATTCATGCTTGCATTTCTAAGAGGAAATATGATTTTTTTGAAGCCAGTCAGCACAAAGACTTGTGTAAACTAAAGTTCTGTGCTAATTCACTCTTAGGGCCAAAACAATTTACGTTTTTATACAGGTAAAGATAATTATGTTGATAAATGATATTTTTAACTAAACTGTACTGTTAGTTAAAATCAGTCTTATGCATCACTGCTCTTAGCATACCATAAAAGATGAACATACCTGGCGTTTCCGAATTGTGATCTAAGCGTGAACAGTTTTATGTACTTAACATCAGAAAAATACTGATGTATTCACTATTATAAGCAGATAGCAAAATTAAGAGAAATTGACTGAATCAATTCAGTATTTCATCATGCCTAACCGTGAACTAAAGGAGAGCAGTAAATGTTTTAGGCTATCAAGATAAAATTTTAGATATAGAATATCCTGACTTGCTTGACAGGAGTTTGCAAATATATGTGATAAAACTAAATATCACTGGGGTAAACAGAAAGCTTGATGAATTATATTTTAGACATCAACTCAATATAACAACCAGCACTAGTAAAATGACGGTTTCCATCATTTTGTATAGAAGAAAAGACATTCAGTAAAGAGTTACCTTATTCGGCGATATAATTTTTAAGTTGTAAAATCGCATGTCATAATAAAAGTAGGCCCATTGGCCCACTGCTCTCTGACCTGAAACGCAAACAAATCCATCATTATACTTCTACTTTGTCTCCTTCGAGGAATGCATGCCATTTGGTTGAGAACCGATTGGTTGGAGAATTTCCTCATGAGCTGACATCATTAAGAGAACCATTGGAAAACCAACTGGGAGTACTGGACAGCGTTTCGTCAGCCTGGTGTGGGTCTCTTCGGTAGTACGCACCCACCACCAGAGTTCGAACCCAGGACCTTCTGAATAAAAGGCAAGCTAGCCCGTAGACCATTAGGCCACTGGGACCCAACTCAATGACCAGCCTATGGATTCTAACTTCTGCCACTTCACGACATAGTGCAACCACTTCGCAATGTCTTATTCGATGAGTTACTGCCTCATCGTCAACCTGCTGCACCCTACTGGTCACGGCTTCCCACTAGAACCCCAGGTCACTGGCTGAATAGGGCCAGTCGCTAGCAGCAGTGGCTTAATGGTCTACAAGCTAGGTCGCCTTCCTGGGTTCGAGTCCCGGTGTGTGCGAACTGATGAAGAGTCCCAAAACTAGGATAAAACTGCTTTCCTCTATTCCCCCGTGGTTTTCCAATGGTTCTCTAACTGATATCAGCTCATGATGAAATCCTGCAACCAATCAAACAAAATCCCAATAAAAAACCAATACAAGAACTACAGTTTTAGCAGAATAAAATGGTACCATCTTTTATTTCGTTGCCTTCTCGTCAGCTGCTTACATGGCAAAGACATTATTAAATATATCTACAACAACAATTTTAACATACTTGCACAGAGTTCAGTTTAAACAAAAAATCAATCGACCAATATACGCATACACTAAAAATATATACATATATAAATATGCAATATTAACCACTATTCCGAACAATAATAATCAAACACAATGGAAACTTTTAGCATTTCACATTCGGAGGAAAGAGAGGTGAAATTATCCAGTTACCAGGGCAAAGAAAGGCTGATAACGGCTTCTTTCTGGACGCATAAATCAGGTTTCATGCGCTTGATGGAAATGGCTTCAGCAAACTTAAGGAGAATTGAGCTATTTTGCTTATTGATAATTTTGAACGACTTTTCAACGTCCACCTCATGACCCGTGTCCAGAAGATGCCTGGTGATGGCACTATTTAAAGCATTTGTTCCCTTTAGACGTAAGCTTTTTGGTACATGTTCAGAAAATCGTAGATATGCCCTTCTTTCTGTCCTTCCAATGTAACTGCTCCCGCAGATACATGTAAATTTGTATACACAGTTGGAGGCAACATGAGAAGGATATCTATCGATTTTCGATTGCACCAAAGAGTAAGTTGTTCGATAGACGGGAACGAGCTTAGCTGCAGGATAATTTAATAATTTATAATGTCTTTGCCATGTAAGCAGCTGACGAGAAGGCAACGAAATAAAAGATGGTACCATTTTATTCTGCTAAAACTGTAGTTCTTGCATTGTTCAAATTCATTAAGGGGAATAAATGTATGAAAAAACCAATACTTGGGGACTAATTATAGAAAGCTCAAAAGTACAGTTTTAGACCCAAGGGCAAAACTAAAGAACAGTTATCCCATGTAAAAATTATATATATATATATATATATATATATATATATGTATAAAATCTCAGTGAAATTGAAACAAAACATTCCAAAGTTTTATTCGGCAAACTGGTCAAAATATATTCATGAAAATTAGTCGAACACACCATTGTATGCTGCATATACATACATATATTTTTCATATTCTGTTACCCACGATGATGAACTTTTAGTCGAACGTAATCACTAAATTTCTGGTGAAAAGTACACTCTGTTTAAAGTGTTTAGCAAAAGTACACTAATATTTGTAAGTCTGAGGTCAAATTTTGATCACAGCTCATACAATTTTGTTTATTATATCTTGGTGACTTTTTCATGACTCATATTATTGGACAAAGTTTTTCAAAACAAAGAGATATCCCTTTTATGTAAAACCTCTGTTATATTAATTTCGATTAATGTCCCTGAAGAAGTTTTGACCAGTTTGCCGAACGAGACATTTTGGAATTACTCATTTCAGTTTCACTGAGAGTTTACAAATTATAATTTTCACAAATTTATATATATATATTATTCACATTATTCTTCAAATTTAATCAGCTGACTGTTGTTACGTTTTCTTATTTCTTTTTCTGTCTGTTAGTCTGAATGACTTCAGTAATTATATCTACTATTATTATTATCTCTTTTATTTTGACGACGATACCGGAGGACTAACTGGTGAAAGGATCAATTTTATTTACAGTAGTAACAGTCTTAACACTCCTCAAACTACAAATTTACATATAATTAATCCCAGCACAACTCCTTTTGGAGTCAACCAAAGCTACGACAGTCGAGTGGCGGGACGAGCTATGCAGTAGTTTACCAAAAATCAGGAACCTATACCTCACAATCAAGAGGCGAGCACAAAGAAATCAAATTGCTTTATACTACCTCGTAAAAACGATATTGGATATTGGAAATGTCTCACGCTCACTTAGCTGTCAGCTATTTTGGAACTGTTCTATCAAATCCCGATCACAGTTCATATCAATTTTCCAATGTATTCATATACGCTGTCAACCATGATCAGATCTTTTCTCAAGTTTAGAAGAAACTTACAAATCGGTAGCTGCTAAACATTTCAAACACTCGTTAAAGTAAACGATGCCATTAGATGTCATATTTTAGTCGATTAAAACGAAGCGAGAGAGAGAGAAACTATATGCAGAATTGAGATGGAAGCTTTTGACAGCTCAGATTTTAAGCAGGCCGCCGGTGTTTATATATATATAACAGATTATCTCAGCAACAAAATGAATTTCTTCAAAAATGTGTCATTAGAACTGAAAATTCTGAATAACAAATTATGTAATATAAGTAATGCTAATTGGGCAGAACTAAAATAAGATTAAGTAAGTGACGTAATACATTTGGCAGGATTGAATAGAATTCAGTTAAAATTGAACGCGGGTCAAGTTAACAACAGAGGTAATAAGCATTAGAAATTTAACTGGAGTTTGAGGATGAAAAAATAAAATTAAGAGACAAAATAGAAAAATTACGTATTTTTTGTTGAGATAGATAGATTTAACGACTGAACAAACTTCTTTTCTATGCAAACTTCAGAATTTAAAATGTGAATTGCCATTACTTTTTTGGTTTGAAGAAGTTTGGTTCATACTCTTTTGGTGAGATTCCCGCCTATTCCTTAGATGAATTTGAAGTTGGATTGTGGCTAAGCCTGGTGTCCAGATTTGATCAGGTGTTCCAGGATAGAGATGACGAGGGATCTTTTTTCTGCTTTATAAATCCACGAAGGTAAGTGTTTGATGAAGCGTTTAGATAACAAACATTGAGTACGGCAGACATGCCTAGCTCCAAAAGTACAGATGAATTGTCAGATACGCACTTAGGCCAGCAATAGTAGTTTATCCTACACATTCATGGGAATCTCTGGTTTCCTAGGAAGGCTAGTCGAAGTTCAGCCATGGAGGTTCTACTCAATGAGTTGGACAGACGGCTCCACAGTAATTCTTCCGATAAATCACGTAGACATGTCTTTTAGGAAGTTGTGCGTGATTTCAATGAATTAGGTCCATTTCACACCTAGCTCTCCTATTTATTATGAAACTGCAGAAGCCGTGTTCGTCTGATTAGCAGAAATGAAATGATTCTTTTGTGTTAAGACATTTGAATCCATTACGTCACAATACACATATTAATCCACTAGGTATAGGCTACAAAAAAGCGAGAACTGTGAATGGACATCACTTTCCCACAAACGCCATTTGTCCACTTCTTACAAACTTTATTGATTAATATCCCACACAAGGAAGTTATGTGAATCCGAACAACAAATTTAGTTGTTGACTTCATTAAAGTTTACAGAAAATCTTTAGGAAACAACATCCAATAGATTTTTTCCAAAAAGCTGAACCCAGTGAACTATAAACAAAAGTTAACTTTCGGGAAGGTAACAGATGTCGACTCTCTGAGACAACTGTTAGAGAATAACAAACGATGTATGAATAGCACCTTCGAATGCACACTAAAAGTGCATTTGAAGGCGATAACTAGGCGTTTATATAAACTAAGTACTCATAACCTAATTTTAAAGCATTTTTTCATGTTTTTCTATCTTTAAAAGTGACCTTGAACAAACAAACACTTCTGCTTACATTTAACTATGCGTTTGAAAGTTTAATTAATCTACGAATAATCCCCATATATATATTATTTGAAAACGAAACAGGCGCTTCAGCAAAGAAGGTATTTTCAACAAATTCATCCTCCTTTTTAGCTGTACAATCGCATTTATATACAATTTTTTCATGCAAGTGGCTAGTAACAAAAGTGATGAGATAGCATAAATATCGTTGTCAATATTAGTCAGCGCATAAAAGGAGTTGAATAAGTGTACTGCAGTTAATCAGTAGGATAGGTAATTTTCATTGATAAGTTGTAATCATGAATTACTTAAGAGTTCTCAGGAGTTAGAAAAACAAAGAAACAAAACTGAAGCCGGTAGAAGTGGTTGGATAATCTACTTTTATATGCAAACATCCCCTCTTCTCTATCTTTAATTGTCCAGAGGTTCAGCAATGAAGAAAAGATGAAAGCATACTGCCTTTGGTAGGTTATTCATCACTTTGTAGTTTACTGTGAAGGAGGTTTTTGTTGAGATGGAGTGGCCATTTTTAACAAGTCATTCGATTATTGAACTCCTTATAGAGCCAATACTAACTTTCCGCAACCATGAGAAATGGTGTTCTTAAACCCTTTTAGACAGGGTATGCATCGAATGAACCACTTACCTGGCGCTACAGCAACAGGTGAACTGGCATATGTACAGAGAAATAGTCCAATGCGAGATTATGTCCTTAAGGCAAACCAATGGACGACTACTCTTAGTGTTGCTGAGAAGAATGTTTTTCTCAAAAATGCTGAGATTTTTCTCTTGCAGTTTGAGTTTCATGTAAAGTTTGTATTTTGCAACAGGTATTGTTCCGTTTCTCTGAATTTCTATTTCAACATTCTTGTCAATGAATCATAATGATAATCAATTGTGGATGAAGGCTTTTTCCAGAAGATCTAGTTCTTCATCGGATCCAAGTGGTAGGGAATTTAATGTGATTTCATTTTCGGTCAACAGACATCTAACTGTAAAAACTTGTTAGCTGGTCGTTCCAGGTGAACTGTCCTTCTCAATGTTCCGTGGGTTCATCTTGTTAGCTTCACATTAAGAAAAAGAATTTCGGATTCCTTTTGCCTTTCGAAGAGTGAATTTAGTTACCAGATGGCGGTTGTTAAATACCTATAGCAGCTGACTGACATCGTGTCTATAGTCACACTTGGTGAAAATATCATCTGCTTACCTTGTATACAGTTCTAAGCTGTCAGTATTCGACTTCAATGAACCGTTCTCAAAGCTAGCCGTGAAACTGCCAGCTAGTAATGGATCCAGGCAAATCCCATTACAATACAGTCCTTTTGTCCGTAGATGGTGTCATCAAAAGTGAACTGTACATTGAGAGTACACCTAAGTGGCGGTTCTTTCAAACATCCTGGCATCTCAGTATTTAACTGGTTATTGTCTGTATACTTACATGTAAAACAAACAGTTTTTGTATGTGCGACATTGGTGATTAGTGATTCAATGTTGAAAGATAGCATATTTCCTTTAGTTACCTTCGTGGCTTGTATGCAATCGATGAAGTGGAAAGTGTCACAAAGCCAGATGAATCATTTCCCACTACATAGGTTAGCATTTTAATCGCATATGAATCACCTGAGAATGTAGCACGATTAGTCAACACATTTCTGCTAACTTGTGGTCAGTAGATATACAAGAACTGTTAATATGCTTCAAGTACTTATACTTCTATGGGAATTTTTAAATCATTGCTTATTGTTTTAAACAAAACTTTCTGTAACACCAAAATCGCTTCAGTGTTTCAATTCTACTGGGAAAACAAACAGTCACAAAGGTGTGAATCCATTTCACAGAAGTGATCAATTATACGATAGGGAATAAAAGTGATAGTGCCAACCGCTGGCAAGGAAGTAAAATTCCACAATTAAAGCATTTGTTACTGAGATAATTCTCGTGTGAATTGAAACATTTAACGTTTAATAGTGATTTGATTTATTCGGCTTAGTTTACAGTCTGAAGATTTATTCCCATAATTTGAAATTCTCATCATTTTTTTCAGAAGTATGGGAAAAATAATACTGTTTCAGTGAAAGAAAAATTTCTGATTAGTGATACTTCTTGATATAAACAGTTTTAAGTAAAATGGGGAGAATTTTTCAGGCTGTGGTAACCTCATACAAACAGCTGATCAGCGATGTACCCGGTTTTACTTAGCTTGAACTGTGTAAATTGCCAATTCGGTTTTAAGTGTAACCAGTTCGCCCAGGTAGCTTACCAGAAATCTGGTGATTTCAACTGAATCAGCTCTCTGAACTGAGTCAAACGGGTGACATGGCTGGTGAGGATTCACAGTGAATGTTTCTGGAGATTTTGACATGCACTGAGGTTAAAGTCTGAGTTACATCCATTTCAAAACTTTGAAATGACTGAGCAGGTAATGTCCACTTGCGTATATATATATATATATATATATATATATATATATTCGATTTGAATAAGTAGTGAGTGATGACAAGGAATTTCAAAAGTCATTTCTAAAGCTTTCTCACTGAAGATTAGAATACTTTATTTAACTACGAAGTTATTCATAACTTCTGTTTCTGAGTTCAGTCGAAACCCGTGTAAACCCTTCAATCGTTTACCCCTTAATAATCATCCACTATCATTCTGAAGACTGTGCGAAACTTTGTTGCTAAAATCCATGGGTTTATCAAAGATGATAGGGAAGATTTGTAGGTCAGGTGGATAATTTTGATGTGGTTGTGTTCTCTGAGCTAAATAGTTAATTTGCGAAGCTTTCATCGCCCTACTAGACGACATCTTCAGTGCATACTTCAGTTTGAAGTGTGCTTTTAGATTTCTCCACGAGTTTATTAATCATCTCTCCTGGTGACCTTGGACGTGATTGGTTGTTTTTGTGTGTCTTCACACCTTCTAGGATACTTGTGTTGGAACTAATTGTTGCTTTGACTTGAAATTTGACCCTTTGTATGTGAGATTTTCTTCTTATTGTGTCTATTGATTGATAATTCACTGGAATATCAGGCTAAAACTATTCTCTAGCATTCTTGTTGTTTCCTCTGTCTAATATTTGAAAGTTGGTTGTCCCAGTCGAATTGATATCCGTGGTTGTCTGTATGTAGTGATATGAAGGAGTGGATGTCATGTCTTTTGACGGCTAGCTTACGATCGTAGATACTAAGACTAAGGGGACGTCCACTTTGGTCAATATGGTGTTTCTCGCAGTTGTTACAATTTATTTTGTAGATGATGTTGGTTTTATCTTCTTTCGCTGTTGAGTCTTTTGGTTGACATGGAATTGAGTGAAGCTACTTTGCTGGTTTGTGTACGACGTCAATTCCTAAAGGTTTGAAGAGTCTTTTAGTGATTTCTGAGATATCCTTTATATATGGTAAGGCGATTTTCTTTGTGTTTTCCTTGGTGGCTTTTGTTTTGGTAGGTTGGCTTGGGGGTATATGTCTCTTGATGAAATTCCGTGGATATCCATTCTTTTGGAAGACGTCCATGAGATACTTTTCTTCAATTTTTCTTAAGGTGGGAGTGCTGCAGTGAGTCCTTGCTCTCTTGAATAGTGTTTGTATGCAGTTCCTTTTGTGTGCTATTGGGTTGTTGCTGTTGTAATTCAGTATTTGGTCTGTGTGAGTTGATTTCCTATAAACTTGAGTTTCTAATTCTCCTGTAGATGCTCGCCTGAATAAGATGTCCAAAAATGGTATTTTGTTCTCGGATTCCTCTTCTCTTGTGAATTTGATGTCGTTGAAGACGTTGTTTATTAAGTTGTGAGTTTTATCTAACTCGTTTCTTTTGATGATTACAAATGTGTCGTCGACGTAACGTATCCAAATCTTGGGTTTGATCTTTGGTATAAATATGTTTCCGAACCATTGTAACATTGCTTCTGCAATCAAACCTGATATTGGCGATCCCATGGGTGTTTCTTTTGACTCGTTCATATGTTTGGCCGTTGAATTGGAATTATGTTGTTAGACAAAGGTTTATGCATTCCATCTAGCTTGTGTGTTGCATTTTTATTGTTATGGTAGGTGTTCGTCGTTGCTAAGTAATTGCTCCATGGTATCTTTTGCTAGTTTTTGTCCGATTGAGGCATATAATGCTGTGACGTTCTGCTGTATCGACTGGCTGTCTGCCTAGTTTACGCATTCATTCAACACTGTGGATTGATATAAATGTTGGTCAGTAACAGATCTCTCTCAACATACAATATATAAAGATAAATAAAATAAATAAGGGTCACATATTCTATGCATACATGCATATGCTTCATTCTTGTTTTGTTTATCTTCTCTATATCGTGACTGTTGCCTGATAACGTCAATGACTTCTTTTAGCATTTCAAATATTCAAAATATTGGCAAACATAATGAGATTTATAAAGTGATATATATATATATATATATATATATATATATATATATATATATATATATATATATATACAGTTTGTCTTACATGAGAATTATGTGGGCATGTGTGAATAGATCACAAATAGGATACAGATACTTTTAAAGCATGTGGACAGCTGTTGTTGTTGTTGTTGGTATGATAGTATTAATGATAACCTGGATGCTAATCTGAAAAATCTCAACAAACTGTAAAATATTTCAAGTTAGATTTTCATTTATAATAATATTTTTATTCCAAAGCTCTATCCTTAATTTATGTAATATAAGTTATGATAATGAAGACATCTTCTGGAAGCCTAAGTATAACGCTTTAAGATGTATAAAGTTATTCATTTGAATAATAAAATTATTTCACATAATTTGATTGGTTGGTTAGTAGCAAACCAACCAAATACGAATAAAGAAATGGAGGCGGACTGAACACATTTTGAGCAGACCATTGGATTATTGTATGGAGGATTTCACCATGAGCTGACATCAGCAAGAGAACCACGGAAAAACCTGGGACTACTGAACAGCTGTTTCATCCTAGTTTGAGATTCTTCATCAGTACTCACCCGCTGGGGCTCGAACCACTAGCGACTGGCCCTATTCAGGCAGTTAACCTGGGGTTCTAGTGGGAAGCCGTGACCAGTAGGATAAAGCAGGTCGAAGATGAGGCAGTAACTGATCGAAGAAGACATTGTGAAATGGTCGCACTGTGTCGTGAATTGGCAGAAGTTAGAATTCAAGAACCATTGGATCGGCTCCCAGTGGCTCAATGGTCTACGAGCTCGCCTTGTAACCAGAAGGTCCTGGGTTAAAGCCCCGGTGGGTGCGTACTGATGAAGAGTCCCAAAACTAGGATGAAATAGCTGTCCAGTTGGTTTTCCAGTGGTCCTCTAACTGATGTCAGCTCATGATGAAATCATGTAACCAAACAAACAAAATCCTTACAAAACCAGTACTTGAAAAACCACTGAGTTACACCATGAACCAGGCCTTGGGATGCAACCTGAATGGGAAACGATGAGTTCAACGTCCGGACATGACAGGGAGGAGATCGTGTGAAGAGGAACTTCAAGTTTATGGGCAGAAAATGCGCTTAATAACCAGTGCTGATTACGTTATGTTGGTCACGTTTTCAATGTATTGACCAAGCTAGGAATCGCTGTATCACGGTATATTGAAGAATCAGTCTTTACCAGACGTCGTCCAATACAACCTCTTTAATTTTCGATGGCTCCAAGAAAGGGACTTGTAGAACTTTTGAAAATTCCCAGTAAATTCAGAGTTCAGATAGGTAACTAAACAATAACCACCTCCCGATGAGCTCTTTTAAACTTGAAACTGGAGTCACTGACAGCTTTCTTCCAACTATCTTTAACCACATAAAATAATCAACTATTTTTGAGTATAACTAACTTCATCTTTGGTTTATATTGTTCATATTTCACTTGAGACACGTTAAAATGTGGGCTGATCGCATTTCATTTATGTAGTACTTGTGAAACTGATATCCATACTTTGTAATTCTGAAATATATATGCTGGCTGTGTAAAGGTAGTGGACCAATCATCGAGCTGTGTGAAAAAGCTGAACATAAATGATTGAATACTAAACTTGTACTTTTGATCTACCCGCATAAAATATGCACCTCCTGCTGTTATCATAATATACTTTGCTTCACTTCCAGGCTTCGTATTCTTCATCTTGTACTCCAGTTTATTCGTGTCACTTGGTTCACCAATGTGTATGTGCTCTTTTCTGTTTCAAAAGTGAAGCTGTTCCCAAGCTCTTGTTATCCTTACAGTGGAGTCACCTAGTGAATGTACACCTCTTCTTAGTAGTAATAATAATAATAGTTATGATAGCAGTATTTCGCTTCATTCCAAAACAGTACTTATGATCCAGTGTAGAATTCCCAGTATTTGGTACAATTATTGCTAGTCATTTTATTCCTTTACTTTCCTAGTGGAAAAAAGGACTTCAAGCTAGAGGCTTGATGTATTGGTAGCAGTGATGTTTATTTTTACGAGATGGGGTTGCTAGACTCATATCCAAACTTCTTTATTCACCAATCTTATTAATGACTTAGTGAGGTAGGGGAGTGGGTCTGCCAGAGCTCGAACTTATAACTAGACGGGTGGTTGGAGAGCGTTCTACAGTTTAACATTTGTTCACTGACTTTCATTTATCCGTCCATATCCAAGGCAGACAGCACATACATATTTCCACAGTAATGCTACTTCGTTGTTGGTGGTCAGTACTGGAATTCATGACGTAAGTTTTGTCCTGCCTTGGGTTTTTCATCAGTCCGTACTTGCATTCCACTAAATAATAGCCATATTAGGGACACTTGAATCGAATATCTTTTGTTACAAAAAGCAAGGACATAAACTACGGGCTACCAAGTAGCGAGAGCCACCCTTTGTACAATTAGTATCACGTTGACTTGAAGTGATCATCGAAGGATCTGCACTAGGAGCCAACACGTCAACAGACACTGAGTGTTTCAGTTCATTTAAAATCAACCAATGAGAAACTGAAAATAATTTTCAAGTATTGGTTTGTGGGGGTTTGACTGGTTGGTTACAGGATTTCATCATGAGCTGAAACCAATTACAGAATCATTGAAAAACTAGCTGGAAGTACTGAGCAGCTGTTCCGTCCTAGTTTGGGATTCTTTGGCAGTGCACACCCACCGCGGTTTGAACCTAGGACCTTCTGGTTACAAGGATAGTGAGCTCGTAAACCCACAGTGTTTACAGTTTATGTAAACACTGTGCGATTTATCAAAATAAAATCTTATCTATAATGGAATTATACTCTACCACAGTGCCCAAGTTTTATACTTATATCAATTATAGCTCGTAGACCATTAAGCGACGGGGACCTGATTCAATGGCCGACCCGGGAATCCCAACTTCTGACAATTCACGGCATGGCGTGATCACTATCCAATGTCTTTGGAGAGTAGAAGTCCTCACACCCAACCTGCTGCATCTTACTGGTCATGACGTTCCAAAAGAACCCCAGGTAACTACCTACCTGAAAATAATTTTATTTAATGAGTAAACAATAAACTTATTAATTTCAAATCTATGTGTACAGAAATAGAGTTTTCGTAACACTTTCAACACACATCAATCAAAAATTTAATAAACAATTCTGTCCATCTAAAAATTGAATGTATATTAAACTTTTTAAAATACTCTTATTTATTAAAACATACAGATTGAGTGATAGTTTTATTTACCTGATTCAGTGTTGAACAAATTTTATGACCTTTAATCGTGTCGTCGTTAATGAGTACAAACAATCCTGTGAATAATTCAGCTGTCTCTATAAATCACTCTTATTACCTACCTCATGTTCTATGCCCTAATTGAAATGCCCTATGCTTCTAGAGAAGTAAAATTAGTATATTATGTATTGTGACAAAAGATTTTAATGTCAAATAGTGGAAACCATAAGAGGTAACCTGTTGATATATTGCTGAATTGCAAAAGAGATAATTCAGTATTGGTTCTATGCAGACCATTATGATTGTTGTTTGAAAAAATACAAACAGAACAGTGAAAACCAGGTTTCATCATATTTGCTGTCAATACTGAGTGCTAGTCATATCAGTTTATAAGTTTACGTGCAGATAAAAGCGACTTTTTGATCTCATTTACTTTCAGTAATGCAAATTTTTAAGAACTTTTGAGAGTACTTTCAGATTATAGAATTTGTGAGGATGTCGGATTAATTTCACTTGTTAGAGTTTCGTCAAGAACCAATATTCAATACTTTGAATACCAATCCACAACTACTTAATAGCTCCTGGATGGATTTCTCGAGGCTGCAAAGGAAAGTCATGACCAGTGAAGTTCACTACGTCAAGTGTATGAAGTGGACGCTCTCTTAGCTAACTGGTCGAGTTTTCGGCCTCGTAACCTGAAGGTGCCAGGTTCGGTTCCTGATGGCGTTGTGGGTGTGCACTATCGAAGAGTTCGAAATTAGAAAGAAACAGATGTCCAGTGAGCCTTGGTCTTCAGTGATCTCTCTAAATGAGTTAGCTTCGTGGTGGAAATCTGACAGTTGAGACGAGATAACACTCGTATGACGCCACATACTGTTGATCAATGCGAGTGGCTGAAGACTAATCACATCAACCAGTTGAGCCTATTAAACTTATAGAAATCACCTTTCGTGATTATTAACAATGGTATTAAACTCAGAATTGTTGTCATTAGATGGCTGGAGCTATCGTCAGGGGGCGTCATACCTATATTTTGTGCTAATTAGTACTTACCAGCAAGGCGTATTGGCAATCTTGAAGGAACTCATGCCATGTTCACCCAATGATGAAGCCAGAAACAGATCACGTACTGTGATATAAATCGTCTCAATTTCTAAAGAAAGAAGTGGTTTCATACTTAGAACTGTATAACTTGCAGATTAAAAGTTTGATTTCATACAGAAAGGGTTGTTCAAGATCTGTTGACCTTCTGTAATTAGTGTGAACTTCACATCCTACGTATATTACTTTATAGTTTATTGGTCTCCAGCGTTGAGCATTCAGTTTGTAATTACATATCCGTTTAGAGATTATCGCCTTCCGATAACCTTAGCTGATGTTAGTTTATCGCTAAAGCTACTCTGAAATGAATGACTTTTCTAAGAACTCTATCAACCGGTTTTACACATACCACAAACAAGAATAAATAAAAGTTATTTGTTCAATTAGAGGATAATGTAGTGCTGATTACTTAATAAACATTTTTATTGCCCAATTAAAGAAACTGTAGCATGAACTTGAGCATTTTTTTAAATACCTTATATGAGTTAGAAATTTTTGCTTAAACTGTTGTTAAGTATTTTGTAATCACCCCAGTATTTATCTTTATTACCGATGAATTATTCACTTCCCTGCTGTTTAAGTATTCCTATAAAATGTGAATAGTAAATAAACATCTGCGCAGCATAAATATTAGATTAGTTGGCATATAAAAATACTTGACTGATTTAAAAGTATTCAAAACAACTGAAATAGATATTTGGTGCCTCCTTATTTGCAGATGTATTAGTTACAATACGGAAACTATCTTAGAATAATTCGTTTCCTTGCAGAGAGCTACACCCTTACTAGAAACTGACTCTGAATAAATCACCAATAGTCCAGTAGGAGGTGGTAGTTTCTTAAGTTCTGTAAATGGTTGTGGTGTACAGATACTCCCAAAGGAAACTGAAAAATAGTCTTACTTTCTTCTTTCACGATGAAAATTTAAAAAATGGACTTTAGAATTCCAACTTTTTATTCCTTCGCGTCTCAAAAAGAACATACAGCCTCAAGCTTGAGCTTTGAAGTTTGAGTAGGATGGTTTTTTTTACGGGTGAAGTTGCTAGCCTCACTCCAACCCTTCCTTGTTTTCCGAGCTTCTCTCTGGATGTTTGGGGTTAAAGAGTTCGCCGTCGGGGATTCGGACCAGAACCACGTGGATGGCTGGCGCGAAGTATGCCTTTAAACCACTGATGCACTCGGAATTCTGATGCAGCTGGTCAATCTTTGTAGTTTCGGTGTAAGACGCAATAACCATGAGCTTAACGTAAATTCATGTATGTACACTGTCATGTAGTCTCGGGAAAAAACAAAGGTGATGAGTAGCTATACATGCTCAAGACATCATCTTGTTGATGATAATTTATCAGTGTGTTACTAGTGTGGTTGTGTGGCTCTGATTTGGATGGTTAATTTGCTAAGCACTTTCATTGTATTTCTGGACAACATCAACAGCGCATACTTAAAATTTTCTGGTGTTTTATTGTCGTATGACCACGTTTTACGTAAAAGATGTATACTGTTTGGTTTAGCGGGAATTAGATAATTTACATATTCGAATTTTTATGGATTGTTTCAGTCAGATGCTGATAATCCCAATGTTTTTAAATTGTTCTAGCTTCACTCTTGCATGTGTCGCTTTGTGTCGTCTTCCGTGCTGTTTCACTACGAAGCTTTGTCACCAGATATACAATGAGATGTTTATAACGATGCGATTTAAGTGGGCGACAACTATGATATCACAAAGAGCTGGAGTTGCACAAAGAATTACAATTAACGATCTTCTGATGGGGAATTCTCCTATAACTGGGTCTCTACCTTAGCTTCATCCATTATCCCGTTGTTTCAAGTCAATCTGTTACACTAAGGCTGTTTTCCATACTTTCATAAACGTTAAAATGTTTTCTTAAATTATATTTAAGTAACGCTAATAATTAAATAAAATTTTCAAGTAACCCTTAGTATTGAATATTGAACATATGATACACGACATTCAGGTTGTTTTGCTTGGGTTCACGAATCGGATTCAGTTAGAGAATCGCTGAAGTCATGGATTACTGGAAGGTGTTTCATCCAATTTGAGGATTTTTCATCAGTATCCACCCATGATCCCAGAGGAAACCGAACGTATTACCATAAAGTTAATAGGTTAACCGTCTGGCTATTCAGCCACTAGGACGGGTATAAATAGCTAATCATTCCTAGTTTCTGTCAGTGTGCGACATAAAGTGACATCACGAGCAAATGTCATCGGAGAGTATTTATACTCAAACCCTATTCATCAAAACTTTTCGACAGAACTCAAAGGTAACTTCACTTTGTAGTCAGTCACTAATGATTACTTAATTAATTTTTAGGTGTTGATTACGGGGATGCTTTTAGTTCCAAGTTAGATCACAAACTGATTTTACTTGGGAGACCATTGAAAACCGGGAATCAACCCATAGTAGGGTCATGGGTGCCTACAGATGAAGATTTCCCAACTAGGATGAAACAAATGTCCAGTACTTTTTAGTTAATAGTAGATCTCTAACTGTTACAAGTTTGTGATTTAACTTGGTATCATTCAAATCCCTACATACCAGCATTGGAAGTTTTTCACTGAAAGGAGTAACCATTTTATGTGATAAGATACACAAAGCCCCCATGTCATCTCACAAATGTAATTTCGTGAGTGAATCGAATATACTGGCTTGCACAATGGCATCAGATTGCAAAAGAAAGCACAAACAAAGAATATTTTTTCCTGTAAATCCCTCTTCCGGCTGTAGAACTATATATATATATATATATATATATATATACAAAAATTCCAGAATATTCGTCGCTCGCGATAATGATCTTTATTTAAAATAATATCTCTTTGTTAAGACCAATGGTATTACAGTTCAAGAAAAATGTATGTTATAATAAGCATAAAAATATAATAACAAATAAAATTTCGAAAAAAATCAAAGAAATTCCCACAAAAAATTGCGGGTCATTAGAACCTTGATGGTCTAGGTAAGGACAGTATTTGAACCAGCTTCTTTTGGATCCCAACAGCCTCAGCAATATGTAGAAGACGAAATTTTAAGGTAAAATTAAGAATAGTTGGTATACGGTAGATGACTACGAAAGCCTTGTTAGCATCCATCATGTGTTTTGTATCCACAAGATGAGATGGAATAGAGCTATAAGTGGATTTTGTTTGTCCTTTACTTAACCATACAGGATTATATTCAAAAATCCGACAATAAATATGCTTAATTGTACGGCCTATGTAACTGGTTCCACAAAAGCAGTCGAACTGATAGATACGTGTATAAGAGTTGGAATAAGGCGGTCTATCTTTTACTTCCGACATTAAAATAGGGATTGTTTTGTACCGGCAACACATTTCATTGACATAGAATGCTTCTTCCCTGCATTCCTGGAACATTGTGTTATTATTTCACTGGTGTTATCACTGAGGAACTAAAGTTGTAAAAAAAAGGTGTTTTTTTTTAAACTTTCAGCACTTTGGCTTGCTTTAGCTTTAGATTCATTTTCATATCAGTGAATTTCTCTGGGTAATCATTTTCACTCAGGAATTGTTTTATTTAATATTGAGCTCTTCATTCATCAGAGCAGACTATTGTTGTTTCAAGGTTCCCAAAGCTTGTGTTTCAATGCTCAATAATACCTGTCACAGTATATTCATTTTCTCATACACTATGATCAGAAGGTATCATTTCTGCTTGTCAATAAAATCTACTCATCATTTTGATCATTTCTATGCTAACATTTATTTTATTGTGTGCGAATTTCAGTGAACAAATTGAAGTCATCTATTGATTTTATTGAACTTATATAATTGGATTAGTTAAAAATAATAATTTTTAAATGAAACCATCATCTTATGTGATTAAGGTTGAAGGAGGTTGTTGTAAAAAGAATAAATCCATAACAAGTTTAATCTCATATTAACAGTAATCGTAAATGACCTGAATCGGAAAGGTGCTCAGAGAGAAAAAAATCATTCAAGTTTAACTGAACAGAGCTTGTCTAAGTCATTGATTTACCTAAGATTTCATATTTGGGTATAACAGAATTTTTTTCAATGATAAAACTGCAACGAATAAATATTCATCACAGTTACACTTGTTGTATTTCCTACGTGATATTGAGTCATGAAACTAAGATTTGTTGGCTTCAAACGATCGCACCCTCCCACTAATGATTACTCGAACGAAAACAACTCACCCAGAGCAACTGTGTATTATTACAAATTTTGTTGCAGAAAGTCAACTTCGTCGTTCAATACAGAAAGTGAATACTGGATAGCTAAGCTGTTTTACTTCTGTTATTCGCTTTGTGAGTATTGTAAAAGTAAGGCTATGTCATAATGTGACATGATTAAATGACTGATAACTGGATTAAACTGACTGAACTTTTGTTTTATGCATACCGACTCTCATCAACTAGGTTTATCACTAACTTCGAAAGAATTGATATTGAAATAAGAACAAACAGTTCTGTGAAGAGTCAGTTTTCGACGAATTCATTCGCTTAGCTGTACAATTGCAACGATATATAATTATTTCTGTATGTGAGTGCATTATTATTATTCCCTTGGGTTCCGAGTGGAACATATGGCTTCATCAACACATCTCCACTTTGTTATATTTTCAGCTGTCGTCTTCAGCTGGGCGAGGCCACGATCACTCACAATCTGACATCTCCTCGCCAAACGATCCCCAATGTTACCGTCGGACAGGCTACCCACTTGTCTCTTCCCACTGAGATTCCACTCGAGCGCATTGAGCGTGAGGTCATTCGATGGTCTCTTTGATGGTGTATGTCCGATCCATTTCCATTTTCTCTGTCTTATTTCTTGAGCAATCGGCTATTGGTTGGTTTGTTCTCAACCATTCAGAGTTTCTTGTTACTAATTCTTTCTGGCCATTTTAGTTTCAGTATGGAGTCACCTGTTGAAGGCAGCTGTCAGTAAATGTCTGTAAGTTGTTGGATATTTTTTTCCGTGACACGCTGGCAAAGTGTCTCACCCGTATGGAAGAATTGACCGAATGACTTCAAATTTGAGTTGAGTCTTGTTCTTTGTGCTGGTTGAGTGCAGATGATTTCCAAATTGGTTTCAGTTTGATGATGATGGCATATCTTGCCTTTCCGATTCTGATTTTTACATCTTTATCCGTGCTTCCTAGATAAGTGAATGAAGGAAGCAATCTCTTTCATATCTCTCTCGTTGATGATCATTGATGCTGGTTGTTGTTGCTGTTGGTTGGTTATTTTCATCACTTCCGCCTTCTGTAGATCCACCTGGAGGCCCATCTTCACGACTGCCTCCTCGGCCAGTCTGCTGATTCTTGCCTGCAAGTTTCTGAGTTTGTGTGACATTAGACATACATCTTCTAAGAAATCCAGGTCTTCTACAGTCTTCTTATCGGTCCATTGTATTCCTGTCTTCTCATTAGGTTACATTGGGCTTGTCGAACGAGAACAAAAAAAGAGTTTGGGGTCTTCTTTACGCCATCAAAACATTTCAGAAATATCATAAGTAATCAAAACTTTAAGTAGGGTGTGTATGAAGACCAATATGTTTTGACTAAGGTTACTTAATATGCAGGCATTTAGAAAAAATTGCATGTTAATGGACAAGCATAGAGTCAAGTATCAAATTAAATTATACAGCAGATAAAAAGAGGAAATAGAGGGTTAGTTTAAAAAATGATGTCACTAAATGTCATAGAAAATATGCACAAATAATGTAGGTAACAAAATATTGATAACAGTTGAACTTGGAATCACACCCAAGGTAGAAGAATGGCGTGGGAAAGATTCTGTGTGCATAAATCACGGTTTTCTATCCAAATCACCAAGTCTTTAACAGTGCAAAGTATACGGAATGTTACCGTTTTCACGAGGGTTCTTTTGACCTTGCAGATAACCCTGAATGAATTCTCTGTGCCTACTGAGTGACCAGTGCTGAATATATACTTCATTATAGCACCCCTTACTGATCTAGTGGTACGTTTTCAAAACCGAGAAGGATAACGTTCTTTGTCCGTCATAGATAAACCCTCATAGAACTTTCATACATTTGGTTCCCTTGATAAATTTTGATAGAGAAAGAAAGACCAGATTTGCAGTATAAAATGATATCATTCTATTTCACAGGTTCTCATCAGCTGCAAACTACCTGAAATTACAATGGTTCTAAATAATAACACTTCATACTTCATTGTTTGAAAGGTAATAGAGAAAACATTATAAGGTGAACGCATCTGGAATATAAGTATTATAATCTAAGTCACCATCAATTTATATACTATCAAACTATGAAAGAAGAAAAAAGGGGGGGTGAGAGAAGACAGAAAACAGAAAAATCTAATAAACAGTGTCAGCATAGCAACTCAAGAAGGTCAAGGTTCATCAATTTGAAAACTTGCTTAGTGAGCTGAGCTCACTAGTGTGTATGACTAATCAGTGTAATGAAAGTGATATGGTTACCAAGGGAGTGAGAGATTGACCACACTCTCTTTCTGTATGCATAAGTTTGGTCTGTGACGTTTGATTGCAATTGCTTCAGCAAATCGTAGTAGATTCGCTGTCCTTTGTATGTTTAATATTTTGAAGGATTTAGAAATCTCGACAAAATGACCCGTATCCACAAGGTGTCTGGTAATTGAACTTTGTAAATATCTGCTTCCTTTTAGGCATAAGTTTCTTGGAATATGCTCTGAAAACCGGATAGAAGCCCTTCTTTCTGTCCCTCCAATGTACTTGCTGCCACAGGTACACGTAAATTTATAAATTGACGGGGTCGCCATGGGTTCACCCTAGGACCCATTCTAGCAGACATATTCATGGGCTACCTCGAACAGACAAGACTGAGTGACGCTATTAATGGAACAACATACTACCGCCGATACGTCGATGATACTTTTGTTGTTTGTAACGACATGAGTCATGCATCCGTAATATTTGACCGCCTAAATGAGGTCCACCCAAACATTCAATTCACCATGGAATACGAACACAACGATGAGTTTAATTTCTTGGACCTAAATGTAAAAAGAAGAAACGATGGAACGGTCGAAAAGTCCATCTACAGGAAAGAAACTTGGACCGGACAATACCTTCATTATAACAGCTTCTGCCCTATGAGCTACAAGCGGGAATTAGTGAGAGCACTTTACGACAGGGCCAGAAAGTTATGTTCGCCTAACAAAGTGGAAGAAGAATTAAGCTTTGTCGAAAAATGCCTTAAAGAAAACGGGAATCCAAAAAGATTTATCCTAAAGTACAGCAAAGAAAGAGATGAGAAGGAGAAATCTCCATCAGTTGAGAAGAAGAAAGTGTTCATTTGCCTCCCATACAAAGGAGAAACCGTATCGCAAAAGATTGAAAAGAGGATGAAGGGAGCAATAAAGAGATGCTTCCCTGCAGCCAGTTTGGTGACACAATACAGTACTACGTGCTCCATAAGGCAATCGAAACTGGATAAGTACCCTGCTGATGTTACCTCCAACTGCATTTATAAATTTACGTGTACCTGTGGCAGCAAGTACATTGGAGGGACAGAAAGAAGGGCTTCTATCCGGTTTTCAGAGCATATTCCAAGAAACTTATGCCTAAAAGGAAGCAGATATTTACAAAGTTCAATTACCAGACACCTTGTGGATACGGGTCATTTTGTCGAGATTTCTAAATCCTTCAAAATATTAAACATACAAAGGACAGCGAATCTACTACGATTTGCTGAAGCAATTGCAATCAAACGTCACAGACCAAACTTATGCATACAGAAAGAGAGTGTGGTCAATCTCTCACTCCCTTGGTAACCATATCACTTTCATTACACTGATTAGTCATACACACTAGTGAGCTCAGCTCACTAAGCAAGTTTTCAAATTGATGAACCTTGACCTTCTTGAGTTGCTATGCTGACACTGTTTATTAGATTTTTCTGTTTTCTGTCTTCTCTCACCCCCCCTTTTTTCTTCTTTCATAGTTTGATAGTATATAAATTGATGGTGACTTAGATTATAATACTTATATTCCAGATGCGTTCACCTTATAATGTTTTCTCTATTACCTTTCAAACAATGAAGTATGAAGTGTTATTATTTAGAACCATTGTAATTTCAGGTAGTTTGCAGCTGATGAGAACCTGTGAAATAGAACGATATCATTTTATACTGCAAATCTGGTCCTCATAGAACTATTGGATTTGATAGTGATTCAATTTAGAACTACATTTGGCAGGTTATTCTGTCTTCGGAAACTATAATTATTATCATCTATTTTAGTACAAGCTTATATTTATGTATCAGGCTAACACTTTCTATACTAAACAGAAACTTATCTTTACTGTTTACGTAACTTCAGATGCTACAAAGAAAGTATTAAAATCATTAGGAAGATAAACAATGAATAGATCACCACCTCCGAATAATTTGAGCAAGTATGCCCCTGGGGTTCTATAATTCTCTGTTTATGTGATCTCCTTATAGTTCAAAAAGTAAAGATTCCACTGCGCCTAATCATAGATATTAACAATACTCCATATCAAGCCACTGCTAATTAACTCGCAAATATTCCTTTACCTATCAGGCATAGTCTGAATTAGCGTAGCATGTCGGATTCATTTGGATTCCTTAATTTAATAAGTCAGATCAACGTATTCCGAAAAAGAATGATATCTCTGAATGTCACCTCTCTCATCAGTAGTGTCAGTCTCACTGATGCAAATTTATCGAAGATAATAATTTTGACTTCGATAAGCCAATCCACTACTTGAAACAACTGCTACTGAGAAGCGTTTTTAATATCCAGTAGAAGTTCAGTGATACAATGTATAGATAAAATGACGGAATGTCAGTGGAGTTTCCAGTAGTTCCTCTACTCGTTTTCTGCTTCATGACATGTCCAGTAAATTATATGTTACTAACTACTAAAACCTTGCATTTCCAATAAAGTTACATGTATGATACCTGGATCATATGTGATAAAGATGCTGATACTGGAATGATAACGCAGGACCTCAGAAATTGCCACTATCCCAGCAAGTTCATATTGAAGTCAGACACGAACTCTGAATTTCATTTTTCGGATGTTTTGATCAAAGGGAGATCTGACGGTTCTCTTCAGATAGCATTCTACAGGAAACCAACATGGAATAGTCAGCGCACATATTTTCTTGGTTGTAGCCCTCCAAGAAGAAAAGGAAACTTGATTCAGCTCCTATATTTAGGCATAAAAGGATACACACTAGTAATACAATCGATGACCAGGTAGACAGACCTGCACAGTTCCTCACTGGAAATAGATATCCTGCAAGAATCCTTGAGAATAACATCAAAGGAAGTCAGAGGTCTGAAGGAATCCAAACGGCGCTGAATAATTCGTTATTTTCGAATGTTGAATTTGAAGGAGATACGGCGACTGATATCCTGAAGAACCGCCTATCCAAATATCCTAAGAAAGCATTCTTTACCGATGAGCTTCATATAAATTTTGGCTGTCGGTAAGTGATAGAGGAACTGCCTCTTTAGGGCACTTGATTGCCGCACAAAGCACGTGCTTCCAAAACTTATCTCTAAACAATATTCAGCTCGTTTATCAAGAAAACATTGCAGAACAATTGCTAGCTGAATTCTCAAACACCCGGTAAACTCAGGCTGCACAGCTTCACCAGGGACTTCTTTTGAGATTTTCCAAAAGGTGATACCAAAAGGTGATAAAAAGGGTGTTAAATTTTGGCATTTTTTGTGTGGTGGAGGCGCTGATGGTTCATCAATATAACCCCTAACTCTGTGTACAGAAAGAAGTCTTTACAATCTCATATTCTGTCATGGTCAGAAACTCTTTCTTAATTTGCTCGTTGCTGTTTTAAGTAACGAATCCACTGTTATCACTCTTGCTTGTAGCTTTCATTCATTTTACCACATTGTTTCTTCTCATCTTATTCACATTAGTCAAGTAGACACTTCACCGCCTTGCTTTTCATCTAATAACATTTTTCACCAGTATTAAATCCAAATCCTATCTTCTGTTACATCAATGGCGACTGTGTAATTTCTTTCCATCTTAAGAAGCAACTTATGAGTAATTTTATCAACTCTGTCTCATGTCTCTATCACTCAATAATGGACTGCTATAAGTTTCTTTTACCTACAAATATGATTTTACAGCCTTTTGAAGGTGACTTCATCAACACCCCAACCAAGAACCCATACCCCAACAAATATGCTGAAGAAAATGAATATGGATTGGACACACTGAGGATACTGTTAAGTGACGTCACACGCCAGGCCAGGCTGTCAAGCGAAACCTGAACGGGAAACAACGAGTCGCGGATCCGAGGGTAATATGAAGGGGATTGTGTGAGGAGGAGACAACAGCTTACGAAAAATCGTGGAACCAACTAAAAAGGACTGATGGAACAGGGTGAAATGCAGATGCACTGTTGAAGCGTCATATTCCTCTTGAAACCCAGGTCAATAATAATGTTAATAATGACTGATAGTTAAAATTTTCCTCACTGAATGGTCTTTTATTTTCTTCAACTTGTGGAGGCCGAAAAATATCAAATTATACGCTTATTGTAAAATAGTAAAAATAATGAATTCACTGCATATCATGGTTGTGACTTGAGATTGAATAAGGACATGAAATGGGTCAGCACTCAATACGGACGACATACCTTCCCTCGCCAGCTTCTTGCTTTCCACTATTTCCGATCATTTCTGGCTCGTACCTGATTCGTACATCCACATTCGAATCCTTTGCTTCAATCTGCTTTTCTCTCAACCAGTACCATCGGGCCGTTGGCATGCTCTTACGTGGAGTGAGCAACTGCACATCCCGAAAAGGAGGACTATTTCATCACTACAATTCTTTACGTCTATATTTGTGTATTTTCGGACAATTATAACTTACCAAATAACTGTATTTTATATGTATATTAATTTGTGTGGACTGAATTCCTCTCTATATATGTACATGTTTGTATATGTTTTCTCCTTTCTATTCCCCGTATAAACGAAATTAGCCGTTTATTTCACAACAAACTAAACCACTTTCGTGTACTTATTCGCACGATATCTTTGAATTCTTTTCAAGGTCGTAACTGCATACTGCTAAAGAATTCCTAGATGTTAACTGGATGGAATCATTCAACTTCACGTCAACTTACAGATGTATGATTTTAATAATAAAAAGTAACTATACTCAAATATAAATACACAAAATACACAGTTTCTTTCCGCATATCTGATATTTAACAGTTTGGTGTTTAACAGTTGTTTTCTTTTTTTAACAGGAAGTATCACAGGTTGTTTAGAAACAATTTTCGGAATGAACCAAAAATCAAGTTTATACGTACGTATACTGAAGAAGAGGAAGATGAAGAATAGTGTAACAACATTTAACTCAAAACAAAAAAAAACAAAATGTTTTTAAAAAAGGAAAGCGAAACATTGATAAGTGAGTACAACTTCTTTCCAATTAAAATTCAAATTAAAAGCAAAGGAATGTCTTTTAACGATAAAACGGCATCAGTATTGTTTGTTTACTGGAAATTCAAATTAGGCTGTGTGCAAAGTAAAGTATTGAACATTGAACAAACATCACAGAATATAAAAGCAGGGACTAAAGACTTCTCTTTTCATAGTACAAGAGATAAAATGCATTTAAGTTGTTTAAAAAATTTAGAAACTGTTGTAAAGACTATAAGTGTTAGGTCATGATTTTCAAATAAAATTAGTGTTAAAAAAAACTACAACACAGAAATTGATTTAAACAAATCTTGCTACTTTTTTTCTTTCAAAGTGTTCACTACTTCAAATAAACCGAAATCTAAGTAAAAAGGGAAATCCTCCTGTTTTTTGAGAGGAAATTAGTGGGAGGAAAGTAACAGGAAATGGTTATTAATAACTTGATTTATGTATGAAGTTCAAACTTGAGGGTAATAAAAAAACAATAGTTAACAATGACAGCACTTCATTCTATTAAAATCAAACTAAATAACTTGGAGTTGTAGATGTAGGGAATTGTAGGGGATTTTAGTTGATCCACTCTTCGGTGAGTGTTTAAAATTTAATATGTCATCCAATTTGAAATTAATTATTGTAGATTCTCTCCACATGAGTAGTGAAACGTCAGCTTTTTCCACATATCAGCATAAACATAGTTACTATGAGGCTTAATATGTAAATGATAAAATGGTTGTACTTTAATCTCTGATTCCTAAGTGCTTCAGCATAGCAGTCATTACTTTTTTTATACATAAATATATACATATAAATTGTATGAACCGCGCAAAAATTATATTACACCATTTTCTGATTGTATCACAGTCCATTGTACATTGAATAAAATGGAAAGTAACAAAATAAACATAACTAACTATTGAGGCATAAAATTTCTATTGTAATATTCCTTGATTATATTGTTATTGATTCATAGAGCTTCGTAGATGACGTTTCAAACATTTTCGATACATATGCATGATATTATTGTTTTTGGCAGTTTTCTAGTTAAAACGTAAAATAAATAATAGTGGTTATAATAATAATAACAATAACAAGAGTCATTGATATGATTATGAGCAGTAATAAATTGTACTCAAAAATTCATCTAGTTATTAATGTTGTATCATTGTGTGTTATATCAAATCAAACTCATCTAGTATGGAATGTCACATTCACTTGTCAAATGGTACGTGTGAATGCACCGGTGATTTGTTTTCATTCTAAATGTACTATGACGTTTTTCTGTGTTTGACTACTCGACGTGCAGCTCCAACCTTGTGTCTCCTCAGATAAAACAAGAAGTCTTTTCAGAAGAATTTATGCACGTAAGTCTAAGTATAAAAATTCCACTATGCTATATTTAGCATGTACTTTATGCGATGAAAATGGTGTCAGGCGTGAACTAACCTTCTTCGTACTACTAAATAAACCATTACCTTCACCCTGACAGTACCAAACTTTATTGTTATTGTATTTCTTATATTTATAATCCTCTCAATTTTTTTGTTTTTATTTATTTATTTTTCATAAGTGTAAACATCGTTTAAGCTGTATCACCACTGTTAATCTTGTATTTCCCCTCACTATACTATATCAACAAAACACAATACTCTATAGTGAAATGCTAAAATTTCCAAACTCAATCGACAATACTGTTTGAAACAAACTCACTGTTATTATTATTGCTATAATATTTAATGACCTCAATTCGTGCTTTGAATATTTTTGACTTTATATGGTGGATGTGGACAAATCCCTCTGGTTACTTTTGTCTTAATTTTTAATTTTATTTATATTTTAAGTAAATCAGATGCAATATTGTGACAAATACTGAGAATTCCATTCTGTATTATAAGTACTATTTTTGAAATAAAGTAGATTATTATTATTATGTTGTCCTTCGTTTTGTAATATGTAGTCCACCGTTATACGACGATTAAAGATGGAGAGAGACTGACGTAGTAAACTGTAGCAGTAGATGTGCCGCCACCTATAGTGCGACTTCATGAAACTTTGATGGTAGGTTATTTGTTTATCTAGACCCCAAGATAAAGTTGTTTTATCTGAAAATACATATGGAACAAAATGCATTAAAACTTACTTGCAGTTATAGATAAGACCCTATTCTGAAAACAGTGATGGAAGTGATCATTGATGAAATGAAATTAAATCAATGGAGAGCTAACCATGTTATTCAGGCAGAAGAATGGATTACGACTGAACGCCTATGAAACTCTGACTCGAAGAAAGAATAATGGAAACTGAACAGCTATTTAGGCCTGTGACTACACCCCTGTAAGACTGTAGTGGATACTTTGATTAGACACTAGATAGTTAGTAGTGTCCAGGGGTTCAATCTTGAACTCAAATAACCCAGTGGTAAAATCTCTGACTACACCACTGGGTGACCACGGTTTCGAACGTCAGGAGGTGCACTCACTGTGCTCACAAGTGTCAAAAAGCACGAAACCTAAGGTCAAAGCTTCCTGTTAATTGCCTTCAATTGTGTAGCTACATATGTTTTTCAGGTACTCCGAAAATTGGTTCACTCTATGCTTTAAATTATGGGCTCGTGACAAAAATAAAGTTGACGATCAAAGCTACATAGAATTACTGATGACCAGAATATATGCAGTTAGAGAGCAATTGAAAGTTAGGGAGTACTGGACAACTCTTTCCTCCCATTTTGGGGCTCTTCAGAAGCACGAACCCACCAGAGTTTGAACCCAGAGCCTTTCAGTTACATGACAAGCCCGTAAATCAATCAACTACTTTAGCCCAACTCAGTGGCCTGTGAGTCCTAGCTTTCATCAATTCCTGATTTCAGCGTGACCATCAGACAGTATCATCGACGAGTGTTTGTTCCCACCCTGGACGTCATGGACTCCGCTGGCCAAGGCTTCTGACCAGAACTTTGGGCAGTCTCTAACGAGCTTGTTGTGTAACCGGAAGATCCTGAGTACGCTGGTACGCCCCGCTGGTTGCGTGCTTCTGAAGAGTCTCATACTAGGATGAAACATCTGTCCAGTACTCGCCAGTCTTCCAATCATTCTCTAACTGAAGTTAGCTCGTAAGGAAATTCGAAACGAATCAAATCCCTAGAATCTAATTCTTAAAAGTATAGGAAAGTGATTATCACAGCTGAAGTATTATAACCGCTTGAAATGCGCAAATGATAAATATTTTACAATACTTACCGATAATCCACCAGAATGTCGCTCTCGCATAATGTGAATGAACTCTTGGTAACTTAAACAGTTGTCTTCATCAATATCGAACAGAGCAAATAATACAGTTAAAATATCTGAGCCTAATTCATTACCAGTACAAGCTTTGACAGCTCTTTTGAATTCAGCTAGAAAATATTAATAAAAATAAAGGACAAAATGGTACTAAAGTTACTTCTGAAAGCATCTGAAGAATAATTGTGTTTTTTTCAGAGACTCCATATTGACATTATATAATATTTGCAAGTATTTTAAAGTTCTCGCGTACATAAACATAAAATTTCGTTAGGCTATGAGCAGCTGGCGTGTCATGAAAAGCATTTCCAACAGGCTGCTGTAGACTTTTATCAACAGCTGACTTCTCTTGCTCAACAGCGAAGATCAAATGACCAGTTAGAAAGAATTAGCAACAAGAGACTCTGCTCAGCAAATGTGTCCTGAAGAAAATGGAGGTCGATTGGATACACGCTGAGGAGACCATTGACTGACATCACAAGTCAGACCCTCAGGGGTCCCCGAATGTAAAACGATGCGTTGGGTGTTCGAGGTTTACATGGAGAGGGTAGTTTGAGGACATGAGAGCTCATGGGCAACCATGGAACCAGTTGAAGAGAACCTCAGAAAACAGGATAAAGTGCAGATGTACTGCTGAATCCCTGTCCTCCAGCCTGAACTCAAGTGAATAACAATAGCATATACAGATGATGAGTAGCTAGCGAAATGAATAAAAATTATTTTGTTTCAGTTCCAAAACAGGAAACGTCAATTTTTCATTGTAATTAAGATTTACTTCATTTCCTTGTAAATAAAATAAAGGTAGCTAAACACTGAAAATAATTCCATGTAGCAGCATTAAATGAATGGCACAGTAAAATGGATCATGTCGTCTTTTAAAATACACAGAAATATTTCTTCACACAACAATAATACATATTTGAATGATAGATTCCGAAATTTGAATAAATTTAAATTAAATTTAAAACTTATTAGCCTATCGTTACATAATAATGTGTCAGTTAAGCCTAGAGTGTTTTAGCGAATATAAATTGATGTTATGATGTTTGAATAAACTGGCCGAGCCATTTATCGATGCAAGAGTTCTCAAAAAATTGAACTAGTTCAAGACTCCACAACTTGGTGAAGAATACGTCAGTGGTAGGGAAAATGACTAAGTGAAACTGAAAAAGACAATGCCATAGGAAGATAGAACAATTAAATAAAGACTAGAAAATGTTTTTAGAATCCCGGAAAAGTAAGAAGTGAATGGGTCTGCGTCAGTGGGAGCGACTGTTAGTCATTTTACCAGCAGTCCAAAACCTTTGATTCTTAGCATTTCGAAAATCACAACCAGTTGGCCTACCCTCTCCTAGGAGGTCAAAAAGAACATTCAAAGTCTTTATGAATTTTCGCCACTTTTTACTCTGAACACTTCTATCTCTACCGTGGTGAAGTTTTATTTTGGTTAGTATTGGTCCCTGAAGAAGCCAGTGGCTCAGCATTGGTAACACATTTCCATACTACCATAGTTGAGGGGAGCTTCACAAGTTCACCGAGCAACTTCCTCTTATGCCCTATCACATTACCTTTGATTTCATGTGAAAAAATTGTTACAGCCGACATGGAATAATAAACAGAGACACATGTAGTAAAAAGCTGTAGATAGTTTTGTATGTCTCACCTTCATCGGACTTTTGCAGCCGTAGAGAAGAACGGATAGAAACAAAACGCAGTACACAATTCTCTTGATGGATAGATGGACACCGCAACTACACCAAATATAAAATGAGGTTACAAGTGTTGTATCGGTATGGGTATCCTTGCTGACACTTCAGAGCCAATGAAACTTCCCAATTAAACACGTTTAGTCACTTCACTACATATTACTAGAATAAGAGTCAGTGCTTAGCATTGAAGCAGTAACATCTCACATCTAACAGTGCATCAAGGTATGCCAAGAATCCTCAGAAAATTTTTTAAGCACCAACAGACTTTCTAGACCTTAACAAAAAAATAATATACAGTATATATTAACCTATAGACCAGTATAGCAAAGGAGCCCGAAAACTGCATAAAACTCGTTTACTCTTATTTAAGCATCATTTGCCTATGACAATTATTATTTTGACAGACTAATTTTGATTGATTTTTTGACATTTTCCTTTCTTCACTTGGAACAAAGCGAGCTAAATAGGTCACCTATATCAAAAACATCTAAAAATCTTACTTTTACCAAACATATGGAATCCCGAGATAAAACAAAGAGACCACCAGTTTTCCGAATACAAAAGTAGTGCCAATAACCGATAGCTATTGCATATAAAATTTTCAAGTGGAGATGACAAACTCTTAGACCTATTCATGCATCAATTGAAAACGTCATGCAGCCATCCTTTGATCAGGGAAATTTAACAGTTAAGTCATGTGTCGTCAGCATTTTCAAAAAAACTAAATAAAACTAAAATGCGAATACACAATTTCACACAGATGCAATGGGAAACTGATAACATACGTAGTGATATTGGTTGTCCAGCAATAGTATACATCTTCACCGCTAATGCAAAATCATCCAGACAATTCAAAAACATGAAAAATTTTTGAAATTCGTTGAAGGAAATTGTCTGAAGGAAAACTTTAGTTAAAATAAACAGCACTAACCATATTCGAAGGAACACGCTTTTGGAGTCGTGTTATAAAAGCATCATACTCAGTAGCAGAAACAGTAGTATAACGGAGTAAAATTCGAGCAAAATCCGTTGGAGTGATTGTAGACGAACCTAGTGCAAACTGTTGAAACTCAACTTCTAAGGCTTCCGTTTGCACATTTTGCATGAATCTATGGAATCCACTAGCAAAATGGAAACATACCTTTCGAATTCCTGGAAACTGAGGTTTTTAGTTTTAGTATATCCAAAAAGGTGAGTCATAAGGGTAGTGTTGTAGGCGTGCTCATTCGGAAGTACCTGTGATGTGAATTAAGTAAATTTATTCATTACGTACAAGATCACACTTTTCATTTTCACCAACTGATATGTCTTCTGTGCTTTCTGCAATTATATGATTCAGCTGAAACAAACTGGATAATAAAATGACTAATTACTGACAGTCATGAATTCTTTTGCATCAACGGAACCACTCATATCTCTGTCAAGCATTTTAAATGCTATTTCAAACCCCGACGGAGACTCTGAAATAATAATTCAGTACAACTAGATATCAAACTTGTGAGGATATGAAGCAGAAACAAATACTCCGAAAATGTTATTATGCCATCATTCTGCAAATTTCGGAAAAATCGAGATCCATATTTCTTCGCTGTCGCTTTCTTCATTATTCTATCGACAAATTCGGAATCTTTGGTAACATTGGTCTTCACTGAAGGTATTTTACAGTTCAAAAAATAAAATTACCATCTGTCTGATCATTAACCAAAGAGCGTAAGAAGTCAGAGGGTGTCATGAGTATTACGCCATGAAACTCTAAGGAAGCGAACGTGCGAAACTTCTCTTCTAGAGAAAGACGGCGAACATCAGTACTTGAACTCTAGTTAAGAGTATCTTCCCATCTTTATTATATTGGTACCTTCATATATACATGTTTGCAGTCATTCACAGCGAAATAAAACACTCCTGACAATACTGATCCAAATGAAGCAAATATCACCGTATTTCTCGAGTTCACATTGATAATGGTACTCAAAAGCTTGCTAATCCTTTGCCCATACTGATTCCAAACCATGTGCATAAGCAGAAACTCCGTGAACTTTTGTAACTGCAACAAGCAAAATTGTGTGGTTTAGCTTACTAAAACGCTAATAAGCTCAAAGTTCAATCCACAATCTAAGTTTACATCCAAAGGTTTTTGTATCAGGATAAAAAGTTTTCCAGAAAATGGGAAAAAGCCTAGGTGGTATGATAGTAATATACCGTAAATTCAGTTTGATATATGTGGAAGGTGCACTTCCAAATAATTGTACATCATCAAGACAGAAAGCGTACCTAATAAAATAAATCTTATGTGATTAATAAGCTTAACATTTTCTACTACCATAATATTAGCTAAGGAAATGATGGGGTTAATTATTTGTGTCCTTCACTTTAGATTGTTACCTTTCGAGGTGCATCCATTGGTAAATCAAGAAGACTGCTGTAGCGGTAAATAATATCCCAAAATTATTGACCACAGCACTCATCACTGAATATTGGATGCTCACTCTCACTATTTAAGTCGACTTGTTTAGCTGAAGACTTCTGGTCAGGCATAGATAGGAATAAACAGGAAAGCGGAATCTAATAGTGAATGCTTAAAAAGGGAATATCAACCAAACTAGCAATTTAAAAGATAACTACTTCAGGACTATATAGAGGAAGTTTTGGGATGGACAAAGACAGATTTATTGGATAAGCAGTGAATTCATTGCCAAGGTGAAACGATAAATTATACTGCTAACAAGACCGCCAGCCTTTATAGTGCGTTGCGTTTTGATGGCTACATGTGATTCATACGGTTACGGTGGTATTTCAGTTACTGCATATGGATACAGTTCGTTGATGCCATCAGTGGTTATTGCCAAATTTTTATGGAGCATGCGAGGGTCTAGCAATTAAGTTATGGCTTAGGGCCCAAATAACGGAAATCCCAGTATCATGATATTATGAACTGGTGAGGTTACGTCGAACAGTTTATTAGGAGCTTAAGCCCATCATAGCCACCATAACCAAACTGCTATTTCTTTCGCGAAAATGATTATGCAATGGCTGAAGAGTGAGGAAAAGGAGGTTAACCTATTACATTTTTCACGTTCAGTTTGAGAAGGAATCGCTAGGCAGTTTTCATAGTGGATGAAGTGGAAATTACAGGCAAAGTAGCTGCCTACAGAACAATACTTGGAGATAAACGACAGTGAAGTTTGAGCCCAGTTTAAATCTAAGTTAGGTAATAGGATGCAGCACCAAAAGAATATGAAGGCATTTGACTATAATCCATTTGCACGTATACCTTTGCCGGAATTTCGACCATTCATCGTTAGTATCAAAATGTCTGGTATGTCTCAAACACTGGTATATTATCTACATTGTTTCAAGGTTTTTTGGACATTTGGATTCCTAAATTCCGTAAAGAAGTGGCATTTTCCCAGACAGAAACTAAAAGGTGAATGTGTACTGCTTACCAAACCCCGAACCTTGTGCTTTTCGGGAATTTTCACAATTGACTTAACCGTGTGGTGCAAGTTCTGATGGGCTAACGGTCCCATTTTCGACGGTTGTAAAGTCGTAGAGACGTTAGCATGAAGAATTCACAGTTTCGTTCTTAGTGCTCCAAGCTTCAGAACTTAGAAGTCATACGTTTGATGAGAAATAGATTTGCTATATATCTGGAGACAGGGGATGTCGATGTAGTTGAAGAATAAACGATCGATTCATGGTTGTTTACTCAAAACCAACTCAATATTTTAAAGGTTGACGGATATTAAAGGTTTGACGTGATATCTCGTTCAACAACTTCTAATTAATTTATTCTCGCGTACCAAAGACAAAGCAAAAGCCAACAATTGATCGTCCAAACCAAGATATATATTTAGTAACCAAAACCAGCCGTTAGACGAACGCTTAGCTAGCTAGTGATCGTGCACGTGACACGACGAGGTACCAAATGGCGGGGATGCTTGACCGGAAGCCTTCAGCTAAACAAGTCGACTTAAACAGTGGTGGTCAGCATCCAATGAGTGATTGCTGTGGTCAATAATTTTGGGGAATTATTTACCGCTACAGCTCACTCCCCCCTAGTGGGGTCGTGAGGACCCTAAGACAGAACCAGCCGGAAGTAAAAAAACTCGATGGTTCCCTTTCGGGTGAAAAAAATCTTCCGAGCGGCTTGGTGGTATGCCTACTGGTTTGTCTGCCTATGCTAATAGGGTGTTTGTACATAGCTTCCTGGTGTTGTTCGTTGGATTCCGTGCTTCGTTTGTTTCCTCTCCAGTGCCCGTCGCACCTGGAAAAGAAAACAAGAACGCTAAGAACCATGTCGAGGAAAATGTACGAAATGACCTTTTTGGTTAAAAAAAATTGTGTGCATTTACTATACAGTAAAATAATGCTAAGTTCAGAACATCGAAAAAAAATACATCTAATTAATTTTTTTGTGTATGTTACATGAACTGTTGAAAAAAAAATTTTTTTGTGTTCGGTGGTACTGTATATAAAAAAAATTTATACGTCAAAAAAAATAGTTAGTACCACGAACGAGTGAGTTGCGTGAATCACACGACTTCGTTAAGTCAAATAAGTGTGCAAATGTTCTGGGAACCTTACGGTGCGTCCAGAACGGTTTTTCTTAGGAGGCTCAACCTTAGTAGCCAGTGGGCGAATGCCCTTGCAGTCAATAGTGTGACCCAGGAAGTCGAGTGAGTCAACACCGATTTGACATTTTTGAATATTAATGGTAACACCATGTTGGCGTAACCTGTCAAATGCCAAGTCCAAGTGCCTAAGGTGAGTTTCCTTGTCTGGACTGGCAATGAGGCAGTCGTCTAAGTATGCGTATACAAAGTCGAGACCGCGAAATACTTCGTCGATGAAGCGTTGGAATGTTTGGGCTGCATTCCGAAGACCGAATGGCATACGTAGAAATTCAAAAAGTCCGAAAGGCGTAATGATAGCCGTTTTCGGGATATCTTCTGTTGCCATCGGGATTTGGTTATACGCTTTAACCAAGTCGATTTTGGAGAATATAGTCGCGCCGGATAAGGTTGCCGTCAAGTCGTGTATATGAGGCAACGGGTAGCAATCAGGGGTTGTTTTGGCATTCACTCGCCGGTAATCACCGGTGGGTCGCCAATCGTTGCTATCCTTTTTCGGAACCATATGAAGTGGGGATGCCCATGGGCTATTCGAAGGTCGAATGATGCCAAGGCTAAGCATATGGTCAAATTCATTCCTGGCGATTCTCAGTTTGTCAGGAGCTAATCGTCGTGCTTTAGATGTCACAGGTTGTCCTGTGGTAATGATGTGGTGCATAACATTGCTGGTTATGCACGGTAGGTCGTTCGACGGGCAATTAAGTTCCGGATACTTGTCAACAATAGGTTGAAAAGTTGGATCAAGGATTGCCTTTATCTTAACGGGTGACTAGATGGGGCCTATGTAGGTGATGCCTTTGATAGACAGACTAGTAGTATTGTCAATCAGTCGTTTTCGGCGGACGTCTACGAGTAAATCATGATGATTAAGTAGGTCCGTGCCAATGATGGGCATTGTAACGTCAGCGAGAAGGAAAATCCACCGAATAGGTTTGCGTAAACCTACGTTCAGATAGACGTATTTCCTACCAAAGGTTGCGATTGGTTTTCCATTTGCAGCCTGTAAGTTGAAGGTAGGTTCCTTCTGTCGATCTGCTGCTGTAGCAGGAAGGACGCTGACTTCGGCGCCTGTGTCGACTAAGTATCGAGTCTGGCTTATCACATCATGGATGTAAAGTAGGCGGCTAGTGCCACCGGCGACGGTTGCCGCTAACGCGTGCCGGCGGGATAGTTTCCCGCAGACTTTGAGACATTTCCGAAGTTACAAGGCTTACGGCAACACTTCGCTTCTTGGCCATAGGTGTTGTGGTACCAGCACCAGTCAGGGTTTTTCAGTGAACGTGGTTTGGACTTAGATCGACCACGTGAGTTCCTGCGTTGAGGAGATTTAGGACGACGGTCGGAGGATTTAGAATGCATGTTTGACCTAAACATCTGCTGAAGGGAGTTGCATAACTCTATCATTGCAGGATCCTCACTCGAAGTCTGCTTAGTCATTGAGCATATTTCGGGAACAGACCGTTTAGTTATTTCTAGAATCTTATCTGCAGTAATAGCTAAGTTCTCTATTACAGTACCCTCAAGTGTCACAAGTACGGTCTGTACAGATTGTGGCAACTTGGTTAAGAAGAGTTCTCTAAACAGTCCTTCGTCGAACTGACTTTGGCCGACGACTTGTTTCATTCTTGTCAGCATGCTCACGGCTGACTGATCTCCTAACTCGATGTTGCGAAATAATTCATCTAGACGTTGTCTGTCCGTGAGAGCGTTTCTCCTGAGGAGGGATGCTTTCAGCAACTCGTACGAGTTACTTACCTCGGGACTCAACATCTGTGATGTTACGTACTTGCTGAATTCCCGCGGTAGGGCGTGAATAACTGCAAGTAACTGTGAACGTTGATCAGTTATCCCATGCTCACAAAAATCTGCTTCAGCTAGCAGAAACCACGTTTCAGCATTATCTGGCCAGTATGGTACGAGCTGAATGGTTTTAGGAGTTGAGCGGATACGGATGACCTTGGGACTAAGATCACTCATGACGAAAATTATATCGAATAATATATGGTACAAGAACAAATACAAAATGGAACGAACTCACCGGGGTTATCTGCGGATTTTTCGTGGATGAAGTTCGCGGTTGGGCTCACCAGTTTAAAGGTTGATGGATATTAAAGGTTTGACGTGATATCTCGTTCAACAACTTCTAATTAATTTATTCTCGCGTACCAAAGACAAAGCAAAAGCCAACAATTGATCGTCCAAACCAAGATATATATTTAGTAACCAAAACCAGCCGTTAGACGAACGCTTAGCTAGCTAGTGATCGTGCACGTGACACGACGAGGTACCAAATGGCGGGGATGCTTGACCGGAAGCCTTCAGCTAAACAAGTCGACTTAAACAGTGGTGGTCAGCATCCAATGAGTGATTGCTGTGGTCAATAATTTTGGGGAATTATTTACCGCTACAATATTTTGGCGGAAGTCATCGATGCTGCCGTCATCCTTCCATTGGAATTATTATTGTGATAAATTGTTATGAAATTTATCCTTAGACTTTGTGTACAATAACCCTATGGTTGCTTCCATACTGGTGCAAGAATAAAGGATTCTTGAGTCACCAATCTGTTTTGGCTTTTCGCGTTGGTTATTACACATTGTTGCTGAAAGTCTTCTAAGGACACTGTTAAGTCCAGTGTAGTTAGACCTGGACACTGACATTGGACTACAAGATAATTTATCACTTATATCATCCAAAGTTTGTCAGTGCTTCGGTGGCACAGTGACTAGGACGCTCACCAACCATGCAAATGGTCTGGCGTTCGATTCCGGGCCGACATACACCTGATATCAATGGTTGGCCTGCTAAATTTTGGCTACCGATGTCACGTGCTGAAAATTTCACACTTTTACCAAAATAGTGAGTAGATTTAAGCTATAATGAAATAGAACATAAAGTTGCCGGAAGTGTACTGGCTGAGAATTTCGGCTGACATTGAAATTATAATCAGCAAACTTTCTCGTTCGAAATAGTGTCCCCATTGTTGCAGGTAAGAACTCCATCTGTGTGCAGTTGCTGACCAAATACAGGGGCAACAAAATTTAAAGCAGTACAATATACTACAATTACGTTGATCGGAAGACTTTATATGATGACCAAGCAAGATTTATAGCGGCCAATCCCGGATGCGTATAGTCATCATTGTGATATTCTTAATTTGTATAACACACCGGGACACAGCATCGATGAGTGAATAACGTCTCCGGCGCAGTTTACTGCTCATTGTCATATAATTGTGACATAGATACACGAAAACACCTTTCTAACGTGGAATTATGTCCCACTACCGTGCCGAAACTCTACATTTGCATTAATCCTGAAAGTAAAACTGCCGCATGAATATCGAATCTTCGAATTATCAATCTGGAGTCTATTTGTGTTTCATGCAAAGTTAACTTCTGAATTTTAGAAAAAGCGAGACTCTGATTCTTCGTTCTGACAGTTTATAGAGACAGCTGGTTCTAGAAGGAGGAAGTGGGAAGGATAAAAAGGCAGCAAACTGTGCCGTATTGGTCAATGTGAGATGCTGAAAATAGTCACTTGTTCATTATTTTCTGCAGGGCACATTTAGCCGGCAGGAATCGGAAATAATGGGCAGGTACCCCATGCCCACAAAAGTCAACTTCTTCATACATAAATTGTTATACTGTATTATCTGGTCAAACCCAATGAGCATAATTTGTATGTAATTTGGCCGAACGTGAGCAAACTTGAACATGCAGTTGCATGTGATGGAAGTGGCTCATCGAATCTGATTACAGTCCGACAGTTCAAGACGATGAAGGATGTCGCTGAGTGCTCAAGGAAAGCAAATGTACATCCTCCACTATCCATTATACTTGTTCAATATGACCAGAACTCTGTTTAAAACCAAAACGGGACAACAAGTTGGTAGTCGAAAATACGAAACTCGTTTCGGCGTCAGAAATGTGGGGCGCCGTTGTTCACCCAGCTAAGCAGAGAGCATCTGGGACATCATGCCCACAGGGTGTTGATGCTCAGACAACTAGCTTCAGCCAACCATCTACCTTAGGGGGGACGAGTATTCACTGCTGAATGAAGAAAGCTATACGTGTATAAATTTTTAAGAATCGCTCACAACTGCAGTTCACACTCTTGCTTGTGAGAACGTGATCATTCTAATAGAAAAGAAACACTGTCAACGTAGTTGAAGATTGAACGATCAATTCATGGTTGTTCGCTCCAACATAACTCCTCCATATTTTTCGCAGAAGTCATCAATACGGCAGTCATCGTCTCATCGTTCGCTGTTCGTTGGAAGGGAGAAAACTATCGGAAACCTTGTGTATAACAGCCTTATTGTTGGCTACATATTGGCTTAAGAATAAAGGATTCTTGAGTCGTCAATCAGTGTTTGGGTTTTTCGCGTTGGTTATTACACACTTGCTGAAAGTATTCCAAGGACAGCAAGATTTCCAGTGTAGTAGGACCTGGATATTGACAAACACAATCAATTTGTAACGCATGTTACCGGGAAAAATAATCTACATAGAAGCAAGAAATGTGATTTACATTAAGCAGACTTTGATTTTAAAAATGGAGAATTTTCGCCATTGCTCCGTAAGGCAATTATGAATGTACTTTGCGCAGTTCACGCTACATCGGTACGTTTTTTCCATTGTCTCTCTGGAGGTTTTCCTTGCCTTTGCATTCTTGTGCAACTGTTCAAGTACTGCGAATACTTTTTCAGTGCGGTATTTTGTGGAACGACACGTTTGGGTTCGAAGTGTTGCCCTCTCGGTGTGCCGGTTTTAAGTTATCGCTACTAAGTTTGTCTTCATGACTGTTCCTGTCCGAAAAGAAGAATTTGGTATGTCGTGTCAACGTTCCAGCGACTGACGTACAGCGTCGTGATAAACAGTACTATTTTAAACATGGTGGAACAAGAGTGCCCGTGGATCGCAGCCTAAAGGGTAGGAGTTTGAATGAACCCACGGGGTTTTGGACCTTCTAACTTTGGAGAATGGTCTGCAGATGGTGGGAGAAAGGAGTATGAAACAAACCTACTTGGCAGTAGTGGTGTTGTTCCACATATCTCTTCAGCAGTAATATGCATATTACGTCCCGTATGCCTAAAAAAACTAAGGGTAGTGATTTATCCCGTTTTGGATTGTTTACGGCCAATAGTCGAGCCTTCTAAGAGTGATTCTTCTGTCCCTTATTATTACATTTATTGTGATCCATGGACGGCACGCTCGATTGCCCGCCCCTTCATACCAGGCCTGGCAGTGCTTCACATGCCTTGGCAACACCTATCGAAAACGCCGCATAGTCAGCTTTTCGGCACATGAGTGTCATGAGGACGCGGGAAAGTATCCTTACTGGATAAGCAAGTGAGGTAAGCTGCTTGATTTTTCGGCGACTGCAAAATAGTTTCCATCAAATAGCACACCTCCTCAACCCGGTCTTCTTGTTTTTGTTTTAATCGAGCAACAATGCCTGACAACTGTATTGATTGCAATAACGCTTACCGCTTTGAGTTATCCTCAAAACGCGTAGAAAATTTATTGCTGTGGTTGGTAGAAGGCGATAAAGCATGCAAAAATTAATCATTTGACAGTCTCCGAAGAATTCAGCGCGGACTGCAGATCACCACTAAATGGGGTGAACTGCTTCCAATCAATAACCTCGTCTTCACTGCTAGTTCTCCAGTGTCCTAGGTAGCCACAAGCCCGAGAAAAAGAGGAAGACTGTGCCTCTACCTACGGGCCTAGACGTCGAAAATCAAACTCCACAGAAACTTCAAAGAACAACAAGACATAACAAACAAATTCTTCCCTAGAATAGGAGAGACGGAATGACGTGGGCCGGTGAAAGACCCTGAAAAGGCAGTCAGTTGATGTATACTCTCAATGAAAGCACTTAATATCGCAGTACGATAAAGGTTTCGGTTACATTTCTGTGTGATTCGTTGCATAAAATTTATCTTGTTGCATTAATTGCACAAGTACTATACTTCTTCCATACCTGTAACCACTAACAGTTTCCATCCTCAGATTGTCAAGTATGCAGGTGCTGCTAGTAATAAATGAGCAGTATTCTAGCGTTGGCCTTACACATGTGTTGTTTAGAATGAGCCTGTCTTCAATGCCGTGAAAGTTACTGCGTTTGCATCCTAAGAGCATCCTCGACTTACGAGCACGTGATGCCACTTGCTCAGATAACGTTAGGTTACTAGAGCACCTCAGGCCTAAATCAACGATACATCCGAATCTTGGTAGGTCGGAAAAATTGAAGGGTTTGCCAAAGCAGATCCAACGACATTTGTTCAGATTGAATACTAGTTTCCATAAACATGACCAAGTAGTCACTTAATCTGATTCATTCTGCATAACATTCCGGTCATCACACTACATTTTGGCCAACTACACAGGTGACTGGTTTAAAATGCGAGAGAAAGTGCATGTGTTGTGGATATAAGGTGTAAATGGGGGGTTCAACGACGCTATCTTGAAATACACCAGGAGAGATTGGACAGGTTTGAAAATCTCAGACCTAGGTCTAACTAGTTAATTATTATGTATATATTCCTGTTTGTGCAGGGACATACCAATTGTACAGGCATGGATAAATTATTATTTAAATTACACATAATTTGATATATGATGAATTCACAGTTTGGTTGTTCTTTCTGACATTAAAGTCAGTCGGAACAGTCTGCTTTAAAGTCTGTTTGTGTAACACATAAAGAGATATAGAAGTATTATCTTCACATTAACAAGAAACCCAGACATGGGATGAATGTATTACAAATATCTGGGATAAAAGCTTGAAGTCAATTCCCCTATATAACTTTGTTGTGAACAGCACCCTTGACCTAAAGTTTATTGATGTATTATGTTGAGATCAGATATATATTCATTCAATTTTACAGCAGTCTTATCGTAGTTTTATAACAGGAAACAAATTTGATCGTGGATGCGAAAACTAGATAAGGTCATGTTGGGTTGTTTTATTGCATCAAATGGTGCCGAGGTCGATTCCAGAATTCTCCATTTGCTCCATTTGTGTCTGCATGGCGGACTGTATTCGTAAGTTCAGTAAAATGTTGAAAACTGTTTGAAAACCAGTTGCTTCTTCATTTCAGATCATGAATACTCATTTACGGCATGTTCGCCAGCATCTTCAAATGGTAGAATTGGATCGTTCATGGAATTTGAGTGGTTATGAGTTAAATGGTTTGGAATCCATCTTCATTTCAGTTTAGATCCAGGGTTGTTCGACCTCGACCAGAAGATAAATCGAAGTTTATGCACAGCAGCAGAATAACAAAAAGAGAAAGTATGTGAACATGAGAAGGACATTAATGTTATGTATATATATATATATATATATATGTTTATGTTGATTGTATATTATACCTTAGTAAACATTTACCTATATTGTAGTTGTGTTTTCACGTATATATGCGAAGTCTTAGAGTTTATTTAGTGCCGAAGTGTGTATTGATGAGTCTGAGCGTTTTAGTGTTCCAGTGGATGAGGCGTGTTACAAAAAAGTGATGGCTTGTGGTCGGAAAACCATTGCGTACGTTCAACGTCTGGGTTACATTTTTGTGTGATTCGTTGCATAAAATTTATATTGTTGTATTAATTGCACAAGTACTATACTTCTTCCATACCTGTAACTATTAACTCCTATTTCTAATAATTATGGTTAATCAAAGTAAAAAGCAACGAACCCAATCCCCTGTAAATCTGGCGACTAATTTAACGTCCTTGATTGCTACATCAAGCAACACCCCGCTAAAAACGGTTATAGTGAGTCACATAACTCACTTGTATGCCGGAAGCGTCGAGCTGGAACTGAGGATAAAACTGTACTGACAGCTAGTATTAGCACTACTCCTAAAAATTCAGTACCCTCTGCTCATACAGAACCCCTCGCTTCACCTTATGTGCTCATCGAAAAACTCCAGCCATCAACCTCTTTTTCAGTACTATCTTCAGAAATAGAACTTACAAAGTTGTCTATAGGAGAACTTAAGGTTGAGTTAAGGGAAATAAAAAACAATAAGTCAGTAAATGCTGGAAATATTGAAACCAATACCGAGATATCCAAATTATCAGATCAGATCAGCGATATCAGATCGCAGGTCTGTGAACTGACACCTCTAACTATCCCCATGAAAACTGTAAACCTCAATAAACTTGACACAGAATCGGTAACTAAGGTAGATAACCTCATTTACTTTGTCACTACAGAATTAACAAAACGACTCCACGCAAAACTGAGTGCTATTGTCTACAACGTTCCGGACAATGAGGCACTAAAAAAGGTAAAGCGCATCTTACTTAGTGAGGCGAAAATGCATAACTCCAAGACTAAGTGCTACAGGCTGAAGAAGAGTCGACATGAAAAGTGTTGTCCTATTCGTTTTCAGTTTGAAACACCGGGAGAGACCAGAAAATTCATCCAATCCCAACACACCCTATCGCAGGCCAGAAACAACAAACTAATAAAGGTCGGGGTGGACAAAACAGTCATACAAAGGAGCGCATAAAATTCTCTCGCTAAACCTAATTGTAAAATAGGTAATAGGAAAATGTGTAAATGTAGCTGAAGATGGAACGATCAATTCATGGTTGTTTGCTCAAAACCAACTTCCCCAATTTTCGTGGAGGCATCAATACGACAGTCATCGTCTCATCGGTCGATGTTCAGAAAGAAGTCAGCAATAAACCGTCAGAAGTAATATTGTGATTTATTATTGTAATATTTGTTCACAGACCTTAGTTGTAACAGTGTTTATATGTTGGTGTTACAATAAAGAATCCTCGAGTCACCAATCGGTGTTTTGGTTTTTGCGTCCGTTATTACTAAGCGTTTCTGAGAAACTTCATGGAACAGCGTGAGTCCCAGCGTAGCAAGAGCTGGTCATTAACGGTTTAGGAGACGTGGCTGACACACAACGTGAGAAATCGCACCATGGCACACACTAATATCCAATGTCACAACAATGTCACCTTCAATAGTGCAAGTGGTAATAGTTAGAACTCGGCTGACAACAACTCAGGGTCCTCAGAGTATGGCACACAAACAAATTTTGACCGGATATATGGTACAAGTCTGCTGGGAACTAAACCACAATGCAGTACACACGAAACCCACACAAGGACACAACTAGCATCAAACAATGGGTGGAATAATAAGCCGTGGTCATCACAAGGATCCAATCATTTTTTATCCCCTGCGTCCCTGTCAGCGTTGAAAAAACAGCTGACAGGGATGTCAACACTCCTAAACCACTAGTGCTGGCTCTGTCCTTGCGTGAAAACCGGAATGGTCTAGTGCACCCGTATCCATTAAGCACACTTGACACTTGCACAAGTATAGGTCAAATAAAGAACCCTACCTAGCCTAAATAAAAATAAAAATTCCATAGTCTATAGCAAATCCAGTACTCCAACTCCTAATTTTTCGCCGAAAACACCACACACCAACTCAATAGGCATAGGCGAGCATGATGCTGAAAGTCCTCTTAACATAGGATCGTCATATCAAGCAGAACTACTGGGCGCTGAACCCTATTCGGGGCTGACTAACGAACTTAAATACTTCAAATGCTATTTCAACTCTCATCTTTACCTAATCCTCATAAGTATCAATTTGTAATAAAACGTCACAATTGTAACTTATAACATAACTGATCGTATCTGTAAAAATAGCTTTCTTATTACCCAATTTGGATATAAATCAAAAATGAGATTCGGACTTGTACACACCTAAGTTGTATTGTGGAATTACTTCAAGCTTTGTTTTTTCCCAAGTATTTTTAATCCATCCAAAACTTACTTGGGTTCTTTTGTTAATGCGAAGTCAATATTCCTATATTTCATGATGTGCTCCATTGAATGACTGGTTATCATATTGTTCCCACAAACCAAAGACAAAAACGTCACAAACCATGCAATTTAACCATGAACCGAATTTATGAAATTTAAATAATGCTTATCCATGCCTGTACATTTGGTGTGTCCTGCACAGGTAGGAAAAAATGTGTATTTTCTTAAAACATTATTATTAAGTATGATTGCTAATCGTATATGTAATTAATCATATTGATGATGCCTGTAAACTGGCGTCCCTCATGTACGAAATGAGAATATACCATTATTATACCATTAATATACCATTAACTATAAATGCTAGATCTGTTCTAAATAAATTGCCGATGCTCAGAGCACTCACAGTAATATTCCAACCCCCTGTAATTGTCATAACTGAATCTTGGTGTCATTCGAACATCCTGGATGAAGAAATAAGCTTAGATAACTACACAAACTTTCGGTGTGACAGGGAAGGTGGCAAGGGAGTGGGTTGTCTCATGTACTTTCTGAATGCACTTACTGTATCACAGCTAGAAAGTAGTACACTTAACATGCCTGAGACTCCATGGGTTAATGTACACTTAAATAACGTAACGGCATTAATTGGATGCACCCACAGAGCACCTGGCACCTTTAGTAATTACGAGACCCAACTTATTAATACTCTGGAGCAATTATCCGACTTACAATACGATCATAAGATCCTATGTGGGGACTTTAACTTACCTGAAATCAACTGGGATATACCCACAGGCCCAACTAAATTTGATAAGTTCTTAGGCACACTGGATATACTTGGCTGGAAACAAACTGTCACTACTCCCACAAGATGTAATAACGTACTAGACTTAATCTTCTGACACAACATAAGTCCCCTTTCAACCCTAGTAGGTTCTGAGTTTCCAGGGAGCGACCACAAAACAGTGATGTGTGCACTGCCACTTCCGCTGAGTAGCAATGCAGCTCATACCTCCACTTCACAACAAGTAATATATAGGAACTATAGTAAGGCAAACTGGTCCTCAGTAGAATCAATGCTAAAATCCTCCGAATGGGATGAATACTACACTACTGATGAACTCTTGAGAGCCCTGAGCATCTTCTACCATAACTCGAACACACGCTTAGATACTGTCATTCCACTCCAAACACTAAAGGTTTGCCCGCACAGAAAGCCATTCATAAGACCAAAGGATCGTACGAAACTGAAGAGACTCTCAACAAGTTACTTCAAACACCACGACTTTGGTACTCTAGGTTTAATACTTGACACCCTTAGCCCCATCTCGCAAGCTCGAGATTTCCGTATGAGAAACGAAGAACGCATCGCAGTAGCCAGTCCTGCTAGGGTGTTTGCACTCACAGAAATCTTAAGGAAGCTAATGAACCGCAAAAATCACAGCGTTTCTCTCCTCATAGACAAAGGTAGGCTATGCAATAACTATGCAGACATATGTGAACTATTTGTAAGTGTTGAGGTTAGACTTAAGATAGTCTTCGATATCACCACACTTACTAAAAACTTCACCGTCTTATGACTTTACCAGTACTCTACCTAACGTGTAAGTACTGATTAACTCAATCAAAGTTTAAAAGCTAACAATGGAAAGAATTCTTAGTATGAGTTGTATTTAACGTAACTGAATAACAGATTTAATAAATAAAGTGACTGTACAACTTAGCTGCAGACGTTGCTGGAGGTAGGCTCGGAGAGTGTGCAGAAAGAGAGCACGACAAGAGAGCGAACCAATGAACGCACGGAAGACTCCCAACTCAAAAGATAAAAAGTGTATCACCGTGGGTGAGCGAGTTTAAACAAAAGTTCAAAGGTACAATGTGCACTACAGGTTATCCCCCCCTAGAAGGTTGGTGGGAAACCAGGAAGCTTCGATATACAAAAGTAGGATGGCTTGGCACAATAGCAATGTGTGAATGCGAAGGTTTGAAGATAGGAATAGTAAGAAAAAGAAATTTTATCGAAAGGAAAGAAAGCAAAAGAAAAGGCAAAAAAATTAAGGTAAGTTGGAAGTGGTATGTACATGATTAGTGAAGTAAGACGGAATATAATAAGAAATGACGCTGGTGCCTTGTGTGGTTGTAAGCTTCTGCGGTCTGGTGATTTTTTAATTTTTTTGTTCTTTTTTTATCTTTCATATTTTTATTAAACTTTTTTTTAGTATATATTTTTTTATTGTATTGATATTTTTTTTTAACTCCGTACTATTACCAGCTTACTTATGTGGAGGTCTGATGGTAAACCTCCGCCGCCGAGGCTGTCGTAGCAAGAAGGTGACTCATTATGTCTAACTTCCATTTTAGACTAATGCTCCCTTCCTCCGCTTCAACAGAACCTAGCAGTCATGTTAAAGGCAATCATTATACCAGCGTATGATAAGGAGCAGGGTAAAAAAAACAACAGAAGAGAATGGGAGAAGAGGTTAAGATTTCAAAATCGGCGTAAAGGTACTACAAAAGCTTGTGCGAAATCAATGCGAGGAAAACTGGTGCAACTTGGAAGTAGTACGTTAGAATGAGATAAAACAAAGGAAGTTTCTACCCTGGGAGAACTTATAAAATTACAGAGAAGTTAGTACATAACCAATAGCTATGAGTAGTTATCATTACAAAAATTATTTTGTTCATGTTGCGAAGTGCATACTAAGATGATGCATAATGTTTATAAGTACGGTTCACAAAATAAATGAATTGCAGGAGGGCATAAACCCGAAGGAATATAGTACAGGCTGTGAAAATAAATTGAGCGGATTACTATGTACAGCATAGAAGTGAAGCATTTATGCGCAAAAAATATGTATATCAGTCCATTTAACTATACAGTGGAAGTTTTTTTTTTTTTTTTTTAAATAATTTTATAGACTTTTTTTATTTTTAAAATTTTTTTGTTTATTATTATTATTTTACATTTTTTTCTTTTTTTTTTTCTTTTTTTATAAATTTTTTTTAATAATAATTTTTTTTGGAAGAAAGTGGGCAGTGAAAAGGAATATACTGTTCGTAATTCCTCATTTGGTGTGGGTTACAAGATGACATGAGAAGCCAACTGATCTAGCGAGTAGATTGCGATGAATAGATGAAAAATTAGGATAAAAACTGCTGCTGGTCCTCTGTAACGAGAGATAAAGATTAAAAGGATTAGTGAGGGAAAACGACTACTCCCAGAAGCGGGACCAAATAGGGTTAAATATAGCAAAATTGAATAAAAAATTGTACAAGGAATAAAAAATCACTAGTAGCATTACCTATGGATTAGTTCAGTGAAAGAATTCTATGAACCTCTTGGGCCAGTGAACACGTCGACCAGCACGTGTGACAGGGGTCTTACTGGTGACGGTAGGAGAATCATCATTCGCCACTGGAGGTGAGGTAGTTGAGTCTGGACAAGGACTAGGTTCAGTGGGGCTATTTGATTGAGCCGATGGGGAGGGTGAAGGTTCTTCAGTGTATGCCGCTTTAAGTCTGTCTATGCTGACAGTGTCTGGGCGGCCGCATCGGTCAATAACGAAAAATTTATCTTTACGACTAAGGACCTTAAAAGGCCCGTCATACGGTGGTTGTAATGGCTTTCGTATGGCGTCGTGACGCACGAAAACGTGTGTACAGTCATCAAGTCGCCGATCAACCTGAACCTTTCGGTTCTGAGTGCGTGTGGAAACTGGTCGGAGTCGCTGCATAAAACTTTTAAGTTGCTGAGCGTAACGGGTGGTATCGGGAAATTTGGCTCGAAAGTTTCGGGAGCGATTAGCTCGCCTGGTAAACGCATGGTGGTACCGTACACCAATTCAGCTGGCGAGCACTGCAGATCCCCCTTAAGCGTAGCCCGGATGCTAAGCAGGACCAGTGGTAGCGAATCTGTCCACTTACTGTTGTCCTGCCATCAACGCAGCTTTGAGTTGACGGTGGAAACGTTCTACTAGGCCATTTGCCGCGGGATGATACGCGGTTGTGCGAATGCGTTTGCATCCCAGCATCTCTAACAATTCTTTGAAGCTTGTGGATTCGAATTGTTGTCCGCGGTCGGTAGTGACAGTTGCGGGACATCCAAAATGGGCAACCCAGCCTTCCATGAAGGCACGACAGACGGTTTGAGCCGTTACATCTGGTATCGGAATGGCTTCCGGCCAACGTGTGAAACGATCCACACATGTGAGTAAATACGAGCAGCCGTTAGACGGGGGCAGGGCCCTACTATATCCAGGTGGATATGATGGAACCGAGCGTCTGGGGTCGCAAACGTCCCCAACGGCGTGATGTTATGCTTGGTGACTTTAGCACGTTGGCATTGCACACAAGCACGTGTCCATTGACGCACATCACGGTTCATACCGGGCCACGCAAATCTCGCAGAATCATCAACTTGTCCGTTGCTCGTATGCCAGGATGGGAGAGGTTGTGGAGTGACTCAAACACAGTTCGGCGTAAAGACGTGGGAACAATCGGTCGAGGAGTACCAGTTGACATATCGCAAAGTATAGTTGCCTCACTGTTTAGCAAGGGGACGCGTTCTATCTTCAGTGAGGTTTTATTTGACAGGTGTTCTAAGTTCAAATCGTTCAGTTGGAGTTCGGCCATTTTATGAAGATCGATGGTTGGTGGTACGGACGTAGCACATACGCGAGACAAAGCGTCTGCTACCGCGTTATCCGATCCAGAAACGTGCTGGATATCAGAAGTGAACTGGGAAATATAGTCTAAATGGCGTGATTCTCGCGGTGAATACCGGTCTGAAGTAGTGTGGAGGGCGTACGTCAATGGCTTATGGTCGGTAAATACCGTAAATTGCCGGCCTTCCACGAAGTGACGAAAATGCTTGACAGCAGCATAGACAGCGAGAAGTTCCCTACCGAATGTGCTGTATCGAGATTCGCATGCGGTAAGTTTACGTGAAAAGAAAGCAATCGGTAGCCATACATTAGCCATACGCTGTTGTAGGACGGCTCCGATCGCAGTATTAGAGGCATCTACGGAGATGCTGATTGGAAGTTGAACATCTAGATGGACCAACATTGTGGCGTCAGCAATAGCTTTCTTGATAGCTGCAAAAGCTGTCGAGGCTTCCTTAGTGAACACCAAAGACTTGCATTTCCCTTTAAGCATATCAGTCAAGGGGGTCACGATATGAGCACACTGTGGGATAAAGCGACGGTAGTAACTAACCATCCCGAGAAAAGTGCGTAGTGCCTTGGGAGAAGTGGGTAGAGGGAAGTTTTGAATAGCTTCTACCCGGTCAGGTAATGGATAAATTCGGATCATCATTGAACAAAGCTTGGAATGGCAGTCACCTCTCTATCTCAACTTCATCGACTTTGAAAAGGCCTTCGACAGCGTCGATCGAGAGGTCATTTGGAAACTACTTCGCTAATACGGGGTCCCATCGACAATTATACACCTCATCCAACAGTTATACGACAATGCTGCATGCCAAGTAATCCACAACGGGAAACTTACGGAAGCCTTCGAAGTGAGGACGGGAGTGAGGCAAGGCTGTCTATTATCGCCAATGATCTTCCTGATTGCAATTGATTGGATAATGCGACAGACAACGGCAACCAACGAGGGAACAGGCATAAAATGGACTGACACAAAAGACTTGGAGGATCTGGATTTCGCCGATGATATATGTCTGATTTCCCATAAACTGGAAGATATGCAAGTGAAAAGTAACAAGTTGGCAGAAGAAGCATCAAAGATAGGACTTCACGTGAACATAGATAAAACAGAGATAATGAAGATTCCTAGCCAAAATCAACAACACCAACAGACCACAATAAGCATAAATGGGAAGAACCTGAAAGAAACAACCTCCTTCACCTACCTGGGAAGCATCGTCTCAACTACAGGCGGAACTGACGAGGACATCAAAGCCAGAATCGGAAAAGCAAGACAAGCTTTCATTACTCTCAAATCTGTGTGGAGGTCAACAGCAATCAGCATCAAAAATAAGATCCGGATTTTCAACTCCAATGTGAAGTCAGTGCTACTATACGGATCAGAGACTTGGCGAGTCATAAAGAGCATCTCAAACAAACTTCAAACCTTCATTAACAACTGTCTCCGCTCAATACTCAAGATCAGATGGCCAGAAAAGATCAGCAACAGGGATCTCTGGAGCGAACCAATCAGGAACCGATTGTGAAACAAATAGGCAGAAAGAAATGGAGATGGATTGGCCATACGCTGAGGAAACCAACAAGTGACATCACTAGACAAGCCCTCGAGTGGAACCCGAAAGGGAGGCGGCGAGTTGGTCGTCCAAGGGTGACTTGGAGGAGGTCATGCGAGGAAGAGATGAAAGCATGTGGACAGACCTGGAGCAGGGTGAAAAAGTTGTCAAAAAACCGAAGTCAATGGAGGTGCGCAGCTGAAGCCCTATGTTCCTCTAGGAACTAAAGGATACAATAATAATAATAATTGTCTATCCTATGTCCCAAAAAATTCAGGGAAGTGACTCCAATCTGACACTTCGGCAAGTTGAGTGTGAGGGAGTGTGTCACAAGTCTTCGGAAAACTGTCTGCAAATGAAGTTGATGAGTGGCTTCATCTGGACTAGCTACCAAAATATCGTCCAGATAGGCAAAGGCGAAATCAAGCCCGCGCAAAACGTCATGTATAAAACGCTGGAAGGTTTGGGCAGCGTTCCGTAAGCCAAAAGGCATTCGAAGAAACTCGAACAGGCCAAACGGTGTAATCACAGCAGTCTTAGGTATATCCTCGGGGTCGACGGGAATCTGGTAGTAAGCCCGTGTAAGGTCCAGTTTGCTGAATACTCGAGCTCCCTTGAGTGAGGCGGTTAAATCGTGTATGTGAGGGACAGGGTAGCGATCGGGAACAGTTTGTGCGTTTAGTCTGCGGTAGTCGCCACAAGGACGCCAATCTAAACCGTTATTCTTAGGTACCAGGTGCAACGGTGAGGACCACGGGCTGCTGGATGGCCTAATAATCCCCATTTCTAGCATATGCTCAAACTCCGCTTTGACAACCTTTAGTTTTTCTGGGGATAGTCGCCTCGGCTTTGCGAAAACTGGCGGGCCAGTAGTGACAATATGGTGTGTGACGTTGGAAGTCGCACATGGCAGGCCGCTGCTAGGTTTGAACAAATCTGAAAAAGACTGCAGTATATGCGAATAAGGACCAGTGCTAGTGGGTGTGGCATATACAGGGCTGAGGGCTGGGCCTTGTGTGACGATACCGCTGACGGAGAGGTTTGTGACAGGATCTTTTAACTTATGATTACCTGTATCTACCAGTAATTGGTAGTGCTGCAATAGATCCATGCCAATTATACCTGTGGTAACGTCTGCCACCAGGAAGACCCAACGAAGTGAACGACGCAAACCGATGTTAAGATCTATAAAGCGCCTGCCGAACGTAGCAATTGGCGAACCGTTTGCGGCTCGTAGTTGAAGAGACATTGGCCGCCTGCGCTCCTCTACTGTGGGTGGGATTACACTGACCTCTGCTCCGGTATCAATTAGGAAGCGTATCCCAGTGTTACGGTCGGTAACATAGAAGAGGCGACATGAGAGCGGTTCGCCAGCGACGTTAGTCGCCAGTACGTGCTGGCTTGCTAGTTTCCCGATTGTTGAACATCGAAGGTGCACGGGCGAGTGCACTTTTGGGCTTTTGCTCCGTAACGTCGATGATACCAGCACACTCCAGGCTGGTTACTTCGGGACTGTCGGCGCTTGCTGCCAGCACGTGACAAGGGTCTACTACTACGCGAACTCGAGGGACTGCGTGCACGACTCCTGGAGTTCATCTCCTGTCGTATACTACAGATCTCCTCGTATAGCTTGGCTATATGGGCCACCGCGTCAAAGCTTGATGACCCCCCGTCAGACGAATCTTTAGTCTGAGCGGGAGCAGCAGTTACTGTTGCGGAAATGCCAATTTTGGGATTGATGGCCTCTACGGCTCTATCAGCTGCCTCGGCTATCTCCTGTAAGGGGTACTTGTAGATCGGTGCTAAGATACCCTGGACTGCCTGAGGTAATCTTTGAAGCCAAAGTTGTTTCAGAAAGACCTCGTCAATTTTAAAGTCCGCCCCCAGCTGCTTCATCTGCCTCAACATTTGTGAGGGCTTGCGGTCACCTAACTGAACATCTCGGAAAAGTTCCTGCACTTTCTGTTGGTCAGTAAGTGCGACTCGTTGAATTAACGCCTGTTTGAGCCGCTCGTACCGATCCGGAGACGGATCTGCGAGAACGTCAGACACCTCGTCTATGACACTTTCAGGCAGGCTCACAATCACGTGGTTTACTTTGGTCTCTTGTGAGTGTATGTGTCTAATGGCAAACTGAGCCTCTATATGATTGAACCATGCAGCTGGACGATGTGTCCAGAAGGCGGGGAGTTGCAGCGTTATAGCCGTTGTCAGCCATCTTGCACACAAGACAAAATATTAACAAGGTGATAAAAAACCAATATAAGTACAAACAAAACAAATCAAATCTTTATAACCGTGCGTGAAAGAAAAAAAATAACAAAATAGACGGTACGTAAAAAGAATTGTTAACACGTTAAGCTACTATGGCGGAAAACGGTGAAAACGGGCTCACCACTTGTAAGTGTTGAGGTTAGACTTAAGATAGTCTTCGATATCACCACACTTACTAAAAACTTCACCGTCTTATGACTTTACCAGTACTCTACCTAACGTGTAAGTACTGATTAACTCAATCAAAGTTTAAAAGCTAACAATGGAAAGAATTCTTAGTATGAGTTGTATTTAACGTAACTGAATAACAGATTTAATAAATAAAGTGACTGTACAACTTAGCTGCAGACGTTGCTGGAGGTAGGCTCGGAGAGTGTGCAGAAAGAGAGCACAACAAGAGAGCGAACCAATGAACGTACGGAAGACACCCAACTCAAAAGATAAAAAGTGTATCACCGTGGGTGAGCGAGTTTAAACAAAAGTTCAAAGGTACAATGTGCACTATATATTCAACAAACATTTTGTAGGTAACTACCTTAAGCTCTCAGTTCAGCTACTCGATATACACGCTGTTACTAATATGGCACAAACTCCATCTCCACTCACGCCAAACCAAATAAGCACTGTTGAATTCACTTACGCTGATATTAACCAAACTATAAGAACCCTCAAAGTTCAAAAGGTTTCGGTACTGATGGTATATCATCTTGTTTCTATAAATATGGTGGCCCTGACATTCGTTTACTGCTGCTTAAAATATTCACAATGTCCCTAGAAACTCAAGCTTACCCTGACATATGGAAAACAACATTTATCATGCCTAAACACAAGTCTGGCTCGAAAACTGAAGTCAGTAACTACCGTCCGATCAATGTCACACCTAGAACATCTAGAATTATGGAGAGACTAGTTAAGGATAACTTAATCAAACATATGCTTAGCTGCAATATTATTAGTCCAAACCAACATGGATTCCTGAAATCCAGATCATGTTTAACATGTCACCTAGACTTCTTCAATTTCGTAACTAGCAGTTGTAACAGACGGCAACTAGTACCTGTCATCTACTTTGACATTTCTAGGACATTTGACCGTGTTGACCATTTACTGCTAACAAATAAGCTGAACTCCTTAGGAATACGTGACCCATTATTAGGATGGCTTAAATCATTCCTTAACAATAGGTCCCAAATAGTTAAACTCGGGTCTGTAACCTCCAAGCCTAGCCCTATCACTTCTGGAGTAGAACAAGGTAGTATCATTTGACCCCTCCTATTTACACTATACATCAATGACATAGGTGCTTGCTTCTCGCACGGGAGACCATTCATCATCCAGGTGACCTAACGTATCACGCAAATATATAACGCAAACGCTGAACGTACCGAATGATTATCCCGGCCAAAACCCACCACCTTTTTCTAACACGCCTCATCCACTGGAACACTAAAACGCTCAGACTCATCAATACACACTTCGGCACTAAATAAACTCTAAGACTTCGCATATTTACGTGAAAACACAACTACAATATAGGTAAATGTTTACTAAGGTATAATATACAATCAACATAAACATATATATATATATATACATAACATTAATGTCCTTCTCATGTTCACATACTTTCTCTTTTTGTTATTCTGCTGCTGTGCATAAACTTCGATTTATCTTCTGGTCGAGGTCGAACAACCCTGGATCTAAACTGAAATGAAGATGGATTCCAAACCATTTAACTCATAACCACTCAAATTCCATGAACGATCCAATTCTACCATTTGAAGATGCTGGCGAACATGTCGTAAATGAGTATTCATGATCTGAAATGAAGAAGCAACTGGTTTTCAAACAGTTTTCAACATTTTACTGAACTTACGAATACAGTCCGCCATGCAGACACAAATGGAGCAAATGGAGAATTCTGGAATCGACCTCGGCACCATTTGATGCAATAAAACAACCCAACATGACCTTATCTAGTTTTCGCATCCACGATCAAATTTGTTTCCTGTTATAAAACTACGATAAGACTGCTGTAAAATTGAATGAATATATATCTGATCTCAACATAATACATCAATAAACTTTAGGTCAAGGGTGCTGTTCACAACAAAGTTATATAGGGGAATTGACTTCAAGCTTTTATCCCAGATATTTGTAACACATTCATCCCATGTCTGGGTTTCTTGTTAATGTGAAGATAATACTTCTATATCTCTTTATGTGTTACACAAACAGACTTTAAAGCAGACTGTTCCGACTGACTTTAATGTCAGAAAGAACAACCAAACTGTGAATTCATCATATATCAAATTATGTGTAATTTAAATAATAATTTATCCATGCCTGTACAATTGGTATGTTCCTGCATATACAGGAAGAAATACATATTATGGGATAGAACAGTTTATATAGGAAGCGTTCGAAGGTTACACTATAGTGACAGGTCCTATTTCTAAGGGTAAACTTTTGCAGTATAATCCGTACTAAGTCTTTATGCATCCACGCTACTAATTTGTTTATAGTTTTAAGAGTGCGAAGGGTATTGAAATGCGTTTTTTAGGTGTTATCGCATGCTAATAGTTGATTCGTTCTAGGAGTAAACAGTTTACTAATATAATCAGTAGAGTGAAACCGTCCGTACAGAGAGCGTTTGAAGCTTGTAACAGAAGAGCAAGTTCTGACATCTAGGGGCAGGATATTCCATATTTTAGAATACAAGATTGTGAAGAAGTTTTCACAGAGTGCTGACTTAAAAGAATGAGTTGGCACTGTGCAGGTTTGGTTACGCAGATCGTAAGGGCCTTCCTGTGCGAATTTTATGTCCCTCTTACCTGAGGGTGATATTTTGTGAAAGACTTTAAGGGAAAATTTTAGGTTTATAATAGGTCGCCTTGTCCAAAGTGGGTCAAGTTTTGGGATCATGCAGCGTGAGATGTAGTCTTTCTTGCAATCGTAGCCGAGTAGTTTTGAGGTAAAATATCGTTGGATACTTTCCATCCTTAGCTTGTCACGTGTGCGAGTGCTGCTTATAATAAATGGACAGTATTCTCGTAGTAGTCTGACACATGTTTTGTACAGAATTAGCTTGGCTTCGTTGTCGTGAAAGTTCCTGAGTATGCATCCTAAGAGCATCCTCGATTTTCTAGTCTGTGATGCTACCTGCTCAGAGAATGACAAGTCACCAGAGTACCTCAGACCTATGTCAACAACGCCTCGGAGTGTGGTAAGGTTAGCAGATTGAAGCGTTAATTTCAGGTCATTTGAGAGTGCACCGAAGCAGATCCAGCCACATTTGTTCAGGTTAAACTGTAGATTCCATAAGGACGACCAAGCAGTCATTTAATATAATTCCTTCTGCACTACATTCTCGAAGTACCCTAAGTCATCACATTTGAATGTGTGAGCGGCTTTTAGATCATCTGAAAAGATGAATGGTCTCCCGTGCGAGAAGCAAGCACATATGTCATTGATGTATAGTGTAAATAGGAGGGGTCAAATGATACTACCTTGTTCTACTCCAGAAGTGATAGGGCTAGGCTTGGAGGTTACAGACCCGAGTTTAACTATTTGGGACCTATTGTTAAGGAATGATTTAAGCCATCCTAATAATGGGTCACGTATTCCTAAGGAGTTCAGCTTATTTGTTAGCAGTAAATGGTCAACACGGTCAAATGTCCTAGAAATGTCAAAGTAGATGACAGGTACTAGTTGCCGTCTGTTACAACTGTTAGTTACGAAATTGAAGAAGTCTAGGTGACATGTTAAACATGATCTGGATTTCAGGAATCCATGTTGGTTTGGACTAATAATATTGCAGCTAAGCATATGTTTGATTAAGTTATCCTTAACTAGTCTCTCCATAATTCTAGATGTTCTAGGTGTGACATTGATCGGACGGTAGTTACTGACTTCAGTTTTCGAGCCAGACTTGTGTTTAGGCATGATAAATGTTGTTTTCCATATGTCAGGGTAAGCTTGAGTTTCTAGGGACATTGTGAATATTTTAAGCAGCAGTAAACGAATGTCAGGGCCACCATATTTATAGAAACAAGATGATATACCATCAGTACCGAAACCTTTTGAACTTTGAGGGTTCTTATAGTTTGGTTAATATCAGCGTAAGTGAATTCAACAGTGCTTATTTGGTTTGGCGTGAGTGGAGATGGAGTTTGTGCCATATTAGTAACAGCGTGTATATCGAGTAGCTGAACTGAGAGCTTAAGGTAGTTACCTACAAAATGTTTGTTGAATAGTTCACATCTGTCTGTATAGTTATTGCATAGCCTACCTTTGTCTATGAGGAGAGAAACGCTGTGATTTTTGCGGATTCATTAGCTTCCTTAAGATTTCTGTGAGTGCAAACACCCTAGCAGGACTGGCTACTGCGATGCGTTCTTCGTTTCTCATACGGAAATCTCGAGCTTGCGAGATGGGGCTAAGGGTGTCAAGTATTAAACCTAGAGTACCAAAGTCGTGGTGTTTGAAGTAACTTGTTGAGAGTCTCTTCAGTTTCGTACGATCCTTTGGTCTTATGAATGCTTTCTGTGCGGGCAAACCTTTAGTGTTTGGAGTGGAATGACAGTATCTAAGCGTGTGTTCGAGTTATGGTAGAAGATGCTCAGGGCTTTCAAGAGTTCATCAGTAGTGTAGTATTCATCCCATTCGGAGGATTTTAGCATTGATTCTACTGAGGACCAGTTTGCCTTACTATAGTTCCTATATATTACTTGTTGTGAAGTGGAGGTATGAGCTGCATTGCTACTCAGCGGAAGTGGCAGTGCACACATCACTGTTTTGTGGTCGCTCCCTGGAAACTCAGAACCTACTAGGGTTGAAAGGGGACTTATGTTGTGTCAGAAGATTAAGTCTAGTACGTTATTACATCTTGTGGGAGTAGTGACAGTTTGTTTCCAGCCAAGTATATCCAGTGTGCCTAAGAACTTATCAAATTTAGTTGGGCCTGTGGGTATATCCCAGTTGATTTCAGGTAAGTTAAAGTCCCCACATAGGATCTTATGATCGTATTGTAAGTCGGATAATTGCTCCAGAGTATTAATAAGTTGGGTCTCGTAATTACTAAAGGTGCCAGGTGCTCTGTGGGTGCATCCAATTAATGCCGTTACGTTATTTAAGTGTACATTAACCCATGGAGTCTCAGGCATGTTAAGTGTACTACTTTCTAGCTGTGATACAGTAAGTGCATTCAGAAAGTACATGAGACAACCCACTCCCTTGCCACCTTCCCTGTCACACCGAAAGTTTGTGTAGTTATCTAAGCTTATTTCTTCATCCAGGATGTTCGAATGACACCAAGATTCAGTTATGACAATTACAGGGGGTTGGAATATTACTGTGAGTGCTCTGAGCATCGGCAATTTATTTAGAACAGATCTAGCATTTATAGTTAATGGTATATTAATGGTATAATAATGGTATATTCTCATTTCGTACATGAGGGACGCCAGTTTACAGGCATCATCAATATGATTAATTACATATACGATTAGCAATCATACTTAATAATAATGTTTTAAGAAAATACACATTTTTTCCTACCTGTGCAGGACACACCAAATGTACAGGCATGGATAAGCATTATTTAAATTTCATAAATTCGGTTCATGGTTAAATTGCATGGTTTGTGACGTTTTTGTCTTTGGTTTGTGGGAACAATATGATAACCAGTCATTCAATGGAGCACATCATGAAATATAGGAATATTGACTTCGCATTAACAAAAGAACCCAAGTAAGTTTTGGATGGATTAAAAATACTTGGGAAAAAACAAAGCTTGAAGTAATTCCACAATACAACTTAGGTGTGTACAAGTCCGAATCTCATTTTTGATTTATATCCAAATTGGGTAATAAGAAAGCTATTTTTACAGATACGATCAGTTATGTTATAAGTTACAATTGTGACGTTTTATTACAAATTGATACTTATGAGGATTAGGTAAAGATGAGAGTTGAAATAGCATTTGAAGTATTTAAGTTCGTTAGTCAGCCCCGAATAGGGTTCAGCGCCCAGTAGTTCTGCTTGATATGACGATCCTATGTTAAGAGGACTTTCAGCATCATGCTCGCCTATGCCTATTGAGTTGGTGTGTGGTGTTTTCGGCGAAAAATTAGGAGTTGGAGTACTGGATTTGCTATAGACTATGGAATTTTTATTTTTATTTAGGCTAGGTAGGGTTCTTTATTTGACCTATACTTGTGCAAGTGTCAAGTGTGCTTAATGGATACGGGTGCACTAGACCATTCCGGTTTTCACGCAAGGACAGAGCCAGCACTAGTGGTTTAGGAGTGTTGACATCCCTGTCAGCTGTTTTTTCAACGCTGACAGGGACGCAGGGGATAAAAAATGATTGGATCCTTGTGATGACCACGGCTTATTATTCCACCCATTGTTTGATGCTAGTTGTGTCCTTGTGTGGGTTTCGTGTGTACTGCATTGTGGTTTAGTTCCCAGCAGACTTGTACCATATATCCGGTCAAAATTTGTTTGTGTGCCATACTCTGAGGACCCTGAGTTGTTGTCAGCCGAGTTCTAACTATTACCACTTGCACTATTGAAGGTGACATTGTTGTGACATTGGATATTAGTGTGTGCCATGGTGCGATTTCTCACGTTGTGTGTCAGCCACGTCTCCTAAACCGTTAATGACCAGCTCTTGCTACGCTGGGACTCACGCTGTTCCATGAAGTTTCTCAGAAACGCTTAGTAATAACGGACGCAAAAACCAAAACACCGATTGGTGACTCGAGGATTCTTTATTGTAACACCAACATATAAACACTGTTACAACTAAGGTCTGTGAACAAATATTACAATAATAAATCACAATATTACTTCTGACGGTTTATTGCTGACTTCTTTCTGAACATCGACCGATGAGACGATGACTGTCGTATTGATGCCTCCACGAAAATTGGGGAAGTTGGTTTTGAGCAAACAACCATGAATTGATCGTTCCATCTTCAGCTACATTTACACATTTTCCTATTACCTATTTTACAATTAGGTTTAGCGAGAGAATTTTATGCGCTCCTTTGTATGACTGTTTTGTCCACCCCGACCTTTATTAGTTTGTTGTTTCTGGCCTGCGATAGGGTGTGTTGGGATTGGATGAATTTTCTGGTCTCTCCCGGTGTTTCAAACTGAAAACGAATAGGACAACACTTTTCATGTCGACTCTTCTTCAGCCTGTAGCACTTAGTCTTGGAGTTATGCATTTTCGCCTCACTAAGTAAGATGCGCTTTACCTTTTTTAGTGCCTCATTGTCCGGAACGTTGTAGACAATAGCACTCAGTTTTGCGTGGAGTCGTTTTGTTAATTCTGTAGTGACAAAGTAAATGAGGTTATCTACCTTAGTTACCGATTCTGTGTCAAGTTTATTGAGGTTTACAGTTTTCATGGGGATAGTTAGAGGTGTCAGTTCACAGACCTGCGATCTGATATCGCTGATCTGATCTGATAATTTGGATATCTCGGTATTGGTTTCAATATTTCCAGCATTTACTGACTTATTGTTTTTTATTTCCCTTAACTCAACCTTAAGTTCTCCTATAGACAACTTTGTAAGTTCTATTTCTGAAGATAGTACTGAAAAAGAGGTTGATGGCTGGAGTTTTTCGATGAGCACATAAGGTGAAGCGAGGGGTTCTGTATGAGCAGAGGGTACTGAATTTTTAGGAGTAGTGCTAATACTAGCTGTCAGTACAGTTTTATCCTCAGTTCCAGCTCGACGCTTCCGGCATACAAGTGAGTTATGTGACTCACTATAACCGTTTTTAGCGGGGTGTTGCTTGATGTAGCAATCAAGGACGTTAAATTAGTCGCCAGATTTACAGGGGATTGGGTTCGTTGCTTTTTACTTTGATTAACCATAATTATTAGAAATAGGAGTTAATAGTTACAGGTATGGAAGAAGTATAGTACTTGTGCAATTAATACAACAATATAAATTTTATGCAACGAATCACACAAAAATGTAACCCAGACGTTGAACGTACGCAATGGTTTTCCGACCACAAGCCATCACTTTTTTGTAACACGCCTCATCCACTGGAACACTAAAACGCTCAGACTCATCAATACACACTTCGGCACTAAATAAACTCTAAGACTTCGCATATATACGTGAAAACACAACTACAATATAGGTAAATGTTTACTAAGGTATAATATACAATCAACATAAACATATATATATATATATATATATACATAACATTAATGTCCTTCTCATGTTCACATACTTTCTCTTTTTGTTATTCTGCTGCTGTGCATAAACTTCGATTTATCTTCTGGTCGAGGTCGAACAACCCTGGATCTAAACTGAAATGAAGATGGATTCCAAACCATTTAACTCATAACCACTCAAATTCCATGAACGATCCAATTCTACCATTTGAAGATGCTGGCGAACATGTCGTAAATGAGTATTCATGATCTGAAATGAAGAAGCAACTGGTTTTCAAACAGTTTTCAACATTTTACTGAACTTACGAATACAGTCCGCCATGCAGACACAAATGGAGCAAATGGAGAATTCTGGAATCGACCTCGGCACCATTTGATGCAATAAAACAACCCAACATGACCTTATCTAGTTTTCGCATCCACGATCAAATTTGTTTCCTGTTATAAAACTACGATAAGACTGCTGTAAAATTGAATGAATATATATCTGATCTCAACATAATACATCAATAAACTTTAGGTCAAGGGTGCTGTTCACAACAAAGTTATATAGGGGAATTGACTTCAAGCTTTTATCCCAGATATTTGTAACACATTCATCCCATGTCTGGGTTTCTTGTTAATGTGAAGATAATACTTCTATATCTCTTTATGTGTTACACAAACAGACTTTAAAGCAGACTGTTCCGACTGACTTTAATGTCAGAAAGAACAACCAAACTGTGAATTCATCATATATCAAATTATGTGTAATTTAAATAATAATTTATCCATGCCTGTACAATTGGTATGTCCCTGCACAAACAGGAATATATACATAATAATTAACTAGTTAGACCTAGGTCTGAGATTTTCAAACCTGTCCAATCTCTCCTGGTGTATTTCAAGATAGCGTCGTTGAACCCCCCATTTACACCTTATATCCACAACACATGCACTTTCTCTCGCATTTTAAACCAGTCACCTGTGTAGTTGGCCAAAATGTAGTGTGATGACCGGAATGTTATGCAGAATGAATCAGATTAAGTGACTACTTGGTCATGTTTATGGAAACTAGTATTCAATCTGAACAAATGTCGTTGGATCTGCTTTGGCAAACCCTTCAATTTTTCCGACCTACCAAGATTCGGATGTATCGTTGATTTAGGCCTGAGGTGCTCTAGTAACCTAACGTTATCTGAGCAAGTGGCATCACGTGCTCGTAAGTCGAGGATGCTCTTAGGATGCAAACGCAGTAACTTTCACGGCATTGAAGACAGGCTCATTCTAAACAACACATGTGTAAGGCCAACGCTAGAATACTGCTCATTTATTACTAGCAGCACCTGCATACTTGACAATCTGAGGATGGAAACTGTCCGGCGTCCAAACTGCTCGGGTAAAATTGTAAGAAAGACTACATCTCGCATTGCATGATTCTAAATCTCGACTTTCTTTGGACGAGACGACTTATTATGAACTTAATGTTCTTCTTTGAGGTGCCACAAGAAACATCATTATCAAACAATAATAATATATTTCTTCCTGTTCATGCAGGAACATACCAATTGTACAGGCATAGATAAGTTATTATTTAAATTACACATAATTTGATGTGTGGTGAATTTATGGTTTGGTTGTTCTTTCTGACATTAAAGTCAGTCGGAACAGTTTGCTTCAAAGTCTGTTTGTGTAACACATAAAGAGATATAGAAATATTGTCTTCGCATTAACAAAAGGACGCACAATTCTCACCGCAAGGTTCTTACTATCTACGTAACTGAACTTGCATAGTGATAATAAAACCCTATAAATCATCACTGCACGAGAACAAATTAACAGCATTCTATACTAAAATATGGAGCAGTCTGCTGCTAGAAATCAGAACCTACACCACGGTTATATGCTTTTGACGCTCTCTGTACAGACTGCTTCACTCTATGATTACACTGACACAATTTATTTCCAGTACGGATCAATTATCAGATTATTATTGCACCTGAAGAATGTGCAAATCTCAACCAATTATTCTGTAGACTGCAAACAGTCTAGCTGGTAAGTGAACAAAAGGACTGAGGGAATATAAATATATAGGTTTTACTAGGCGGATATGTACAATGATCACTGACATGTACGTATACTAACATTAAGGTTTTACCCATGTCCACATTTGTCTTCTCTGGCACTTTGCTGCTCGCCTCTTCTCTTCTATTTGCATCGCAGTAGAATTCGCACAGACCTGCAGTATGGCTGAAATTAAACAGGAATCTAAGCTACTTGTTTATATTTACCACACCATCCTTTAAGTCGTTGATTCGCAATAACTCAGCATCCGTAAAACCTCCCGTGTCACCATATCAGGACGCTGTATAACATCCTACACGAGCAGTGTCCATGACCTAAAATGAAGATGCAGCAGATATACAAACATTTTTCACATCTTAATCAATTTACTAGTGCGAAGCACCATGCAGCTACAAATGTCGGCTGACCTACATGCAGTAAAATAAATCTGCCTGGTTACGGCGAATATTCTCATCCATGTGGTACAATTCAATTCTGATGTTGCCTGGGATAAAAATGTAGAGAAAATTATACAGAAATATTGCTCATTTTAAATTAATACATCACTTGGCTACAAATCAAGAATAAGATTTGATACCATACACAGCAAAGTCATATAGGAGAATTGATATCATGGTCTATTTTTCCAAAGTATTTGTGGTCCATTCAACACATACGTGGTTTCTTATTGATGCGAAGACAATATTCCTATTTTCTTGATGTGCTCCATTGAATGGCTGGTTAGCAGACAGTTCCCAAAAACTGAAGACAAAATGGACAGCGAACCAGATTTGTGTGATTTAAGTAATACTTACACATGCCTGGACAGTTGGTACGTCCTACATAGATAGGAATGAATATATCATTGTTAATGCTCTCTATTACTAAGGCCTTTGAGGTTGAGTAATTTCAAAAAAGAAATATAAAAAATAAAAGCTGCCTGTATGTCACAGCTTGTGTGCAAACTCTTTGAAAACTGGCTCATGGTACGATTTTTTTTCTTCAGGAGGATACCTAACTGTATAAATCAGAACAACAGCATAAATAAGTATTATTATACTTTCTCTCCTCTTCTACATATATTTTGTACTTTGGCGTTTGGATTTAACTTCTTCAGTTTCTATTCCCAATATTACCCTATAGAATAGTTAAAACCATCATTCGTTTCGCCCTAATTTTATTTTTTTTATTGTTATGCTATATTTTTGTTGTTGCTTACTACCATAAACTTGAACTTACCGCTAGGATGTAACACTATAAAACTCAATGACTACGAATTCTTAGTAACAAAAAAGGGAATAAACCCTGCGGTTATCGCATATTGTTTGCTTAAATTATTATTTGCTGGCTGCCTCTGCACCTCCCTTTCTGTTTTCTTCTTTCTTCTCTTTTCGAAGCACTTTTCTCTTTTTGAAGCACTGCTAATGGACAGTAATGCCGCTTTCTACGTTTGTATTACTTGAGCGTTATTCAGAATATTGTTAGCACTTACGATGAACAACGGAACAAATTCCATTCTGAATTCTGTCTAACATCGTAAAGTTGGTCCCTTGTATCTGCTAATACCGAAATAATGCTGTACTTACCATCTACTGTGGAGTTTTATAAGTTTTCAAACCCGTATTGATTGATAAAATGATAATGATCACAAGGTCTGCATCCTGTGTCTTACTCTAGCACCTGTATATCACCCTCTTCTTACCTTCCATTAAGGCAACATTTCGTAATTCCCACATGAATTTGACTCCCTATAAGTATATTAAAGATTATGATGCAGACTTAAATCAAAATCTCGTAATCTATTCTTATAAAGTTTCTAAAGGTTTTTTCCATTTTTTCAATTTTTAATGTCATAAAACAGAGTTCCATTTCAAATTGCACTTGTCAAATATGATCATGCCTGTACAAAGCGTATGTCAATCGTGTACATGCTTTATTTATTTGAAATATATATAAATATATATTAATATTCACAATAATATGTCTACCCACCCAGGTAAATGATAGCATGACACACAGGTTGAACGCCAAACAGAGGGAAGAGACTCACCAAAAAACCGCATGCACTATACGTTTAGAAGCAACCCTTGTACAACACACACACAAACGTACGCTTAACCGGCATACACCACTCTTGGTTACCAGGACTAACGCGAGCACGTCTGGCAGTCCCCCAACCTAGCTATTTATTTTAAGTGTTTGAGACTTACAACAGCATCCCTAGATACCGTCTCGAAGAGCCCTATTACCACCGGCTTTCGAAAGTCAGACTTTCCTAATGTCGTTTGGCAGGACTCCCTCGGCTTTCTTGAATTCTACTTCTCTTTACTACTCTTTACTAGGCAGCACTCGTTGCACAAACCGGAGTGGCCACTGATTCTTTTCAGGAAAGTTCGATACTACGATAACTCCAATCTGAAAATTCCGAATAATGTCCATCTGTTTGTGTCGTTGTTTTAACAAGGACATAATCCTTGGATCAACGTCCCCAAAACACATCCACTGAACACTTGGCTTGTCTCCATCTCATGGAAAACTTCTCACTAAGATGGGTCACACTAATAGAGTTGTTCCCTACTAGTAGAAGCTTAGCAAGTGTTAACACCTCCAGGTCCTCGATGTCTGAGGTGAGTGAAACCAGAGGTCTGTTATTCATAGTATTAGGTTGAGCTTCTATCGACAAATTCGTAAGGCTCCCGTCGGTCTGCGGTCGTTCATTAACACGACCACTTTAAATCCTTCGCAAAGTACCAATCGTGCGTTCTCAAACACCGCTCTGGTGGATTGCAACCGTTGGGGTCATATGCCTTTCTATACCTCTACTCAGTAAGTGCCATGTTTTCCTTTATTTTACAGTTCCCCAAGCGCCCATCAAATTCTTATTTTGCTCCTACCAAATCAATCTCACTATCGTTGGATATTTCCTTTAGGTGTCCTATACTACCAACAAACCTCATCAGCTCCTTTAAAGAGGAGTCCATAGAGAGATCATTCGCTACTTGTAGATGTACAGCTGGTAATTCTAGACAGGGGAAAATACAGCTGTAGACCCTATACCTAGGATCACTGCATCAGCGCTGATGAGTAGGGAGAGCTGTCCATCTCAACTCTGACCGCCATAGGTGCCATCAGTTGACACTCTACTTTAACATTTCTCCTCATATATCACATAATATTTCTGAAGACTTTCCTCATTGCTCCATTTCCTCGTAGTATCCATAACCTATCTTTAACGGTTGCCAGCGCCTGCATAGCACCTGCATGCCCTTCTGTGTGTGGTAGTATCATAGAATCAATCCTGTGAAATAATGTTTCGAAGAGGGTATTACTGGGCTTTCCGTTCATCGGGCTTGACAAGTTTTGTAGTCCAGAGCCCACAACAACCAATACATTTGATAAGATGGAATGAAGCTTGTATGAAGGTTTAGAGGTTGACGGTATTGACGTTCGCGAATTGTACTGAGTATACTAACGCAAGATCTTATACCAACAACTTCTGTAGTATTCGTTTCTCGTGGACCAAAGACAAGGCAAAAGATACGATTGATCGTCCAAATTACGAGATATATTTCGGAACCAAATCGTGGACTGAAGCGGAAGCTAAGCCGGCTAATGATCATGCACGAAAGTGACACAACGAGGTACCAAATGGCTAGGATGCTTGACCGGAAGCTTTCAGCTAAAAAAGTCGACTTAAACACTAAGGGTCAGCGTCCGATATTCACTGATGATTGCTATGGTCATTAATTTTGGGGAATTATCTACCGCTACAGCTCACTCTTCCCCTACTGGGGTTGTGAGGACCTTAAGACAGAACCGGCCGGAAGTAAAAACACTCGATGGTTTCTTCATGCGCGAAAAATCTTCCGAGTGTCTTGATGGCGTGCCTACTAGTCTGTCTGCCTATGCTAATAGGGTGTTTGTACATCGCTTTCTTGGTGTTGTTCGTTGGATCTAGTACTTCGTTTGTTTCTTGTCCAGCGCCCGTCGCATCTGGAAAAGAAAACAAGAGTGCTAAGAACCTTGTTGAGGAAAATGTACCAAATTAGCTTTTAAAAAATGATGTGCATCTATCACATGGTGAAATAATGCAAAGTTTAGAACGTCGAAAAAAGTATACATCTAATTTTTTAGTGCATGTAAACTGTACGGTTACAGAAAAATTTTTCATTTGTGTTTACTGATGCTATATAAAATTAATTGACGTGTCTGAAAAGAGAAAAAATAATTAATACCACGGACGAATCAGTTAGGTGAATAGCACCACTTAGTTATGTGATATTGGTGTGAAGATATTCTGGGAATCTTACGGTGCGTCCAGAATAGGTTTTCTTCGAGAGCTCAACAGAAGGTTCGGTGGCTTTCTCCATGCTAGTTAGTTCTTCGAGGACTGAAGGATATTCGATTCCTTGTGGATTATTGGGTAGGCTCAGCTCTAGGCTAATAGGATTGCCTTCCAAGTAGGCCGGTTTCAGACGGTTGATGCTGTCGGTGTCTTCGCAGCTTTTTTGTCTGAGACAAAGAATTTATCCATACATTTGATTACTTTATATGGTCCGTCGTATGGGGTCAACGCACAGAGTCACGACGAACAAATACATGTCAAGAAGTTTTTAAACACGGGTTAACAAAGACATCAATGGACTGTGGACGAAGGGGAGCAGCTTTAACTGAACGCATAGCGTTTGTAAGCCTGCTGACGTATGAAGCATGGTGGGCAGGTAGAGGGAGAAACAAACTCACCCGGCGGTCGTAGTGTCGTGCTATATAATAGCTCGGCGGCATTGCAAACAGCATCGGTTTTCAAGGCGCTTCGTATCCCTAGGAGAACTAACGGTAGTGTGTCAGCTCAATGGGTACTGTTTGCAGCTGATAAACCAGCTTTCAACCGTCCGTTTAGGGGTTCCACTATAACATTAGCTCGAGGATGGTAGACAGTTGTTCGAAAACGCATTATTATTATTATTATTGTATCCTTTAGTTCCTAGAGGAACATAGGGCTTCAGCTGCGCACCTCCATTGACTTCGGTTTTCTGACAACTTTTTCACCCTGCTCCAGGTCTGTCCACATGCTTTCATCTCCTCCTCGCATGACCTCCTCCAAGTCACCCTTGGACGACCAACTCGCCGCCTCCCTTTCGGGTTCCACTCGAGGGCTTGTCTAGTGATGTCACTTGATGGTTTCCTCAGCGTATGGCCAATCCATCTCCATTTCTTTCTGCCTATTTGTTTCACAATCGGTTCCTGATTGGTTCGCTCCCAGAGATCCCTGTTGCTGATCTTTTCTGGCCATCTGATCTTGAGTATTGAGCGGAGACAGTTGTTAATGAAGGTTTGAAGTTTGTTTGAGATGCTCTTTATGACTCGCCAAGTCTCTGATCCGTATAGTAGCACTGACTTCACATTGGAGTTGAAAATCCGGATCTTATTTTTGATGCTGATTGCTGTTGACCTCCACACAGATTTGAGAGTAATGAAAGCTTGTCTTGCTTTTCCGATTCTGGCTTTGATGTCCTCGTCAGTTCCGCCTGTAGTTGAGACGATGCTTCCCAGGTAGGTGAAGGAGGTTGTTTCTTTCAGGTTCTTCCCATTTATGCTTATTGTGGTCTGTTGGTGTTGTTGATGTTGGCTAGGAATCTTCATCATCTCTGTTTTATCTATGTTCACGTGAAGTCCTATCTTTGATGCTTCTTCTGCCAACTTGTTACTTTTCACTTGCATATCTTCCAGTTTATGGGAAATCAGACATATATCATCGGCGAAATCCAGATCCTCCAAGTCTTTTGTGTCAGTCCATTTTATGCCTGTTCCCTCGTTGGTTGCCGTTGTCTGTCGCATTATCCAATCAATTGCAATCAGGAAGATCATTGGTGATAGTAGACAGCCTTGCCTCACTCCCGTCCTCACTTCGAAGGCTTCCGTAAGTTTCCCGTTGTGGATTACTTGGCATGCAGCATTGTCGTATAACTGTTGGATGAGGTGTATAATTGTCGATGGGACCCCGTAGTAGCGAAGTAGTTTCCAAATGACCTCTCGATCGACGCTGTCGAAGGCCTTTTCAAAGTCGATGAAGTTGAGATAGAGAGGTGACTGCCATTCCAAGCTTTGTTCAATGATGATCCGTAGAGTGGCGATTTGATCAATACATGATTTGTTTCTCCTGAATCCAGCCTGTTCCGGACGAAGTTTTTCATCTAGGGCTTGTTTGATTCTCTCCAGGATGATGCGACTTAGTATCTTGCTTGGAATGGACAGAAGCATAATTCCACGCCAGTTTTTACATTGACTTAAGTCTCCTTTCTTTGGAAGTTTGAATAAGTAACTGTTCTTCCAATCCTCGGGTACTTTGCCCTCTTTCCACACCTTCTCCAGCAGTGGTGTCATCAAGTCCGCTGTTGTCTCTGGGTCTATTTTCAAAGCCTCTGCTGGGATTCCATCTGGTCCCGGTGTTTTCCCAGTTTTAAGCATCTTGATTGCATTCAGGACTTCTGATTTCGTCGGGGGGTCAGTGTTCACTGGTAGTTCTGCTTCCGTTGTTGGTATTGCTGGACGTGTTGTAGGTGGCGGACGATTTAGAAGTCTTTTGAAGTGTTCAACCCAGTGCTTTCTCTGTTCCACCTCTTTGGTGATTGACTTTCCATTGTCGTCCTTTATTGGCTTAATCTGTGTCGAACGTTTGCCCGAAAGGTTCCTAGTTGTTTGGTAGAGTGTGGCGAGGTCTCCTTTGCCTGCAGCTTGTTCTGCTTCGTTTGCCATGGTTTCATAATATTTTCTTTTGTCTTCCCTGGCACTTTTCTTCACTCTTTTGTTCAGTGTATTGTAGCTTGCATTCAGCTCCTGTTTTTGTTGCTCGTCAGTGCACTGGATAATCTTTTGCTTCACTGTCCTTCTCTCTTCTATTAGTTTCCAAGTGTCCGTAGTGAGCCACTGTTTGTCCTGTCTCTTTTTTCTGCCTAGAATTTCTATGCAGGTTTGGCTCCACACCGTTTTCAAGTTGTTCCAGTGCTTTTCAACGCCGACCTCTTCGCTAGTGTTGATTTGTGTCTCGGCTTTGTCCTTTATGCTTGCAATGAAGATGTCCTTTGTAGCCTGGTCCTTCAGCTTTTGAGTGTTGAACTTGGCTTGTGGTCTATCTGCAGCTCCTGATTCCCTGAAAGCTTTTAATTTGATTTGGATTGTCCCTTGTACGAGATAGTGGTCTGAGCCAACGTCTGCTCCTCTTCTTGCTTTTGTGTCCAGTAGGCTGCGCCTCCACTTCCTTGAGATTGAGATGAAGTCGATTTGGTTTTTGGTTTGCCCGTCTGGTGACACCCATGTAGCCTTGTGGATATCTTTGTGCTTGTATACACTGCCACCAATCACCAGTTCGTTGAAGGCGCAGAAGTCGGCGAAGAGTTCTCCGTTTTCATTCATTTCTCCTAGAGCTTCTCTACCCATGATGAGTTCCCTTCCCGTATTGTCTGGTCCCAGTTTGGCGTTCATGTCTCCCATTAGTATTTTCATGTCGCCAGCTGGAGTATTGTCCATTGTTGCCTGTAGTTGCCTGTAGAATTCTTCTTTCTTCTCGAGGTCTGCGTTGTTTGTGGGTGCATAACATTGTATGATTGACACTTTCCTTCCTTTGGAGTTGAACCTGGCGGTCATTATCCTGGACGAAATCGCCTCCCATTGTATCAGGGCTTTCGTTGCCGTTGGTGACATCATGATAGCCACGCCCTCGGTGTGCGTGTGGTTATCTTCTGGGTGACCGGAGTAGATCACTGACTCACCTGTTGACAATTTGGTGAGTCCACTCCCATTCCATCTGCTCTCACATATTCCCAGCACTTGTATTCCGTATCTTTTCATCTCGTTGGCGATCTGGGCAGCTTTCCCAGTCTCGTACATAGTTCGGACGTTCCATGTTCCTACACAGACTTTTTCTTTTGGTGCAAGGAGGTTCATCATACTGAAGTTTCTGTAGCAATTTTGTTTACAGGGTGGGGTTGCTAGCCTCACGCCTGAGAAAAGAATGATTACATTAAGTAAAAGTTTAGAGAGAAGCAACTTTTTGGGTTGCTCCCCTCAAAATCAGAAAATAACGGACAAACAATGAGAACAACATCAACAAAGGAAACAGTTCACAGAAAAAAGGGCAAAAAGCGACGACAACTATACAATAAGACAACATGCAATATAGTTCAGTACAGTTAACTAAAATGATATCTTAACCATAAACTCACTGACTTGGAGCAACTTGAACATATAAATCCAACAATATATACAATTATAGATGTGTTTATGTTTAAAAATTCCACAAATCCAAACAGTGGGTTATGTGTATTATCTGTCAATAAGATTGTATTTTTTGGATTCAGTGTTCGAAAGGTTAATAATTGTGATAATTTCCGCAAACTCTTTGCATAAATTTTTACAGTAATAAAAGTTTTTATTAATGAGCAAAATGTAGCGTAATAGTCGAAAAGCGCGCGCGCATGCAACCTATGATTTTAGTCAGGACGAAGAATAAGCCACTTTCGAATTGCCGCCCGCGACCAGTTGTTATGGAAGATGGGCATCTAAAGTTAGCGATCCATCTTTCTACAAAGACGCGTGCGACTATTTCAGCAGATACGCCCTTGATGGGTACTGCTTCAGGCCATCGTGTGAATCGATTGATGCAGGTTAAGCTAAAAGTATATCCATTGGATTCCGGAAGGGGTCCAACTAAATCTACATGAACGTGTTCAAAACGAGCGTCAGGGAGAAGAAAGGTGCCTAGTGGGCTTTTGGTGTGTCTTATTACCTTGCACTTTTGGCAAGCTAAGCGCATCTGTGCCCATTTCCTTACCTCCTTATTAATAGTCGGCCAACAAAACTGATTAATTACGAGCTTGGTGGCAGTTTGAATACCTGGGCGGGATAAGCCGAGCAACGTATTGAAGACGTTACGGCGATATCTTTAAGGCACGATGAGGCGAGGAGCACTCGTGGAAACGTCACATAGAATAGTATCTCTTCCCATACCTAAGGGTTTCTCAGCTAACTGTAGAGTTGTTTTCGACAACTCATTTTGAGGCTTAGTATCTTCTTTTTGAAGACGAGCCAGTTTTACAAGGTCTATGTCGTCTATTTGGGTGAGGGGAACAAACGCTCGACAAAGCATCTACCACCGTGATGTACACTCCGGATATATGGAGGGTGTCCGATGTGAGCTGTGGAACGTGATCCTGTTGTCGTGATTCCCTAAGTGAATACTTAGCTGAAGTTGTCAGCCAACTCTCATAAACTGTCAATGTCCAGCTCTTGCTACGCTGGACCTCACGCTGTCCCCCGAAGACTTTCAGAAACGGTTTGTATTAACCAACGCGAAAACCAGAACACTGATTGGCGACTCGAGAATCCTTTATTCTTACGCCAATATGTAACCAACAATAAGCCTATTATACAAAAGGTTTATGATAGTTTTTTATCTTCCTCTGGACAGCGAACGATGAGACGATGACTGCCGTATTGATGACTCCCGCGAAAAATATGGAGGAGTTGGGTTTGAGCAAACAACCACGAATTGATCTTTCAATCTTCAACTACATTGACAGAAGTTGAGTTTAGAGAGTACGTCAGAAATTTCTGATCAGTAAAAATTAAGCATTCACGACCGTCTACTGAATTTCGAAAATGACGTATAGCACAGTACATAGCCAGAAGTTCTCTGCCGAATATGCTGTAGTTCGTTTCTGAGAATTGAAGGCGCCTCGGGAAAAGGCGAGTGGTTGCCACTCTTTGCTAACTAGTTGTTGTAGAACTGCACCGATTGCAGTGTTTGATGCATCAACTGAGATACTTAACGGTGCTGTTGGATCATCAGAAGTGTGGCATCCGTAGTAGCTTTTTATACCTGGGTAAAAGCATTTTGAACAGACGCGTTCAATAGAATTCTTATTCCCTCGAAGAAGGTCTGTCAATGGCTGAGTCAGAGAGGCACAGTTGCGAATAAACCGTCGATAATAAATTACCAAGCCTTTAAAAGTGCTAAGACTTTTCACCGTCCGGGGCTCTGGAAAGTTCAGTATAGCCTCGGATTTAGTAGACAGTAACCGAATGCCCTTGCAGTCAATAGTGTGACCCAGGAAGTCGAGTGAGTCGATGCCATTCTGGTAATACCATGTTGGCATAACCTTTCAATTGCCAAGTCCAAGTGTCTAAGGTGAGTTTCCTCGTCTGGACTGGCAATGAGGCAGTCGTCTAAGCATGCGCATACAAAGTCGAGACCGCAGAATACTTCGTCGATGAAGCGCTGGAATTTTTGGGCTGCACTCCGTAGACCGAATGGCATACTTAGAAATTCAAAAAGTTCGAAAGGCATAACGATAGCCGTTTTCGGACTATCTTCTGTTGCCATCGGGATTTGGTTATATGCTTTAACCGAGTCGATATTAGTGAATATAGCTGCGCAAGATAATGTTGCTGTCAAGTCGTGTATATGAGGCAACGGGTAGCAATCAGGGATTGTTTTGAGGTTCACTCGCTGGTAATCACTGGTGGGTCACCAATCGTTGCTATCCTTTTCGGTATCATATGAAGTGGGGATGCCCATGGGCTATTCGATGGTCGAATGATGCTAAGGATGAGCATATGGTCGAATTCATTTCTAGCGACTCTCAGTTTGTCAGGAGCAAGTTGTCGTGCTTTAGATGTCACGGGCTGTTCTGAGGTTATGATGTGGTGCATAACATTGCTGGTTATGCACAGTTGGTCGTTAGACGAGTAATTAAGTTCCGGGTATTTATCAACAATCGGTTGAAAACTTGGATCAGTGGTTGCCTTTATCTTAACGAGTGGCTAGATGGGGCCTATGTAGGTGATGCCTTTGATAGACACACCAGTAGTATTGTCAATCAGTCGTTTTTGGCGGAAGTCTACGAGCAAATCATCATGATTAAGTAGGTCGGTGCCAATGATGGGCATTGTGACGTCAGCGAGGAGGAAAATCCACTAAATATGTTTGCGTAAACCTACGTTTAGATAAACGTATTTCCTACCAAAAGTTGAAATTGGTTTTCCATTTGCAGCCTGTAAGTTGAAGGTAGGTTTCTTCTGTCGATCTGCCACTGTAGCAGGATGGAATCTGGCTTCAGCGCCTGTGTCGACAAAATATTGAGTCTGGCTAATCACATCATGGATGTAAAGTAGGCGACTAGTGCCACCGTTGACAGTTGCCGCTAACGCGTTCCGGCGGGATATTTTCCAACAGACTTTGAGGCACTGCCAAAATTACAAGGTTTACGGCAACATTTCGATTCCTGGCCATAGGTGTCGTGATACCAGCACTAGTCAGGGTTTTTCACTGATTAAGAAGACAATTGCAGCGAAGAAAATTTTCTTTTCGACGAAGTCATCATTTGGCTGTACGTTTCGTGTATTTATATCAAATGGATGGGAAAGTTCCAGAATAATTTCCGTTTAAGGGTCAAATTATTAAAAATTACAATTATGAATTAGAATGCCATAATAAACAGAGCGACGGATTAAACAAACAAAGTAGCATCATAATAACTAAGAAGATTGATATTGTGAAATTAGGGGTTATAAATGTAGAAATAACAAAATAGACAGGATGTTTGGATAAAAAACTAATGTGATGAATAGTTGTTTATGAAATCAGGGATTAAATATGTAGAAATAGTAAAATGACAAAATAAACACGAAGTTCGGGTATGAAAATATGGTAGTGTAAACAGGGATTAAGAAAAACTTAAAATGACATGAATAAATAGGAGGTTTAGATAAGAAAGGCGATGGGATGGTCATTACTAAAAAATTACCTGTTTATGATGGCCATGGCAGGGACACGGGTTGGACGTATTTCTTTTGAATACAAAGCGTGTGTTTGAGCTTTTGGATAGCTAGCGCCTCGGTTATGCCCAGGTGTCTTGATTTCACTCTATTGAAAGGTTTGATTGATTGTATATTACTTGGAAGGATTTTTCGGAAGGCCCTGAATTGACCAGATGTTCCGTCACTGAACTGTATACATGCTTTCGGTCTCCTTTTACTAACCAGGTTGGGTAGTGTTCACGAGCGCGTTTTTCAAGTCGGCTCATGGCACGGCCAACGTACTCAGCTCCACAAGAGCAAGTAGACTGGTATATTTACATTGAGGTGGCCCAATGCGACAGCTTGTCTTTCGCGTTTTGGCTGAACAGTTTCTTTCAGGAATAGGTAAGTCGTAGGCTCGCGGCGAAGTATGTTTTCTTCAGAGATTTGGCGAGGCGTTTACGAAGGATTACTGCTTCAATATCATCTTTGAATTCTAGATTAAGCAGAAGCATTTTCTTTGGAACGGATTGGACTTGTTCGGAAGTCTCCTTAGATTTGAGATTCTTGTCTATGAACCTGGTGGGGAAACCGTTTTCCATCAGGGCTTTTCGAAGATTACGCAGTTCTTCTTCAACCACTTCCTCGCTGCATATCTTCCGAATCCTCGAGGAAAGAGCGTGTATCAGGTTCCTCTTTCTGCTCAGGGGCACAAAGCTTTGAAAGTTGATGAATTGTCCATTCTATGTAGACTTTATGTATATGGACCTTTTCAGAAAGTTGTCGGCGTTTCTTGTCAGATGGACGTCGAGGAAGTGGAACATTCCGTCGGATTCAGTCTCAAGCGTGAAGCTGATCTTTGGATGGGAGTTACTGAAGATTTGAAGTAGGTTTTTTAAATCACAGTTCTCATCACAAATAATGAAAGTATCATCGATGTATCTCTTGTAGAGACGGAGGTCGTTGATAGGTAGTGATAAGGGGTCGTTTTCTAAGCTGTCCATAACGCAGTCGGTTGGAAGGGGTCCTAAGGGAGAACCCGTTGCTACTCCATCTACTTGCCTGTATATTTCCTTGTTGAAACTAAAGTAAAGGTTGAAGGTACATCGTAGTAACAGTTCTTTCAGGTAATGGATCGGTATACTGACATCGATGCTATTGGATTGAATGTAGTCAAAAAGGAAACATACGGTTTCTGTCAGTGGAACGTCGGTGAAGAGAGACATGACATCCAAGGAGACCATTTTCTTTTCTGCCACATTGACATTCGTTATTGAATCAACAAAGTCGAATGTGTCACGCAGGCTGTGTCTTGACAGCTTCTGTTCCACCGGCCCGAGAATCTCCACCAGCCATTTTGCGATTGTGTGATATGGGAATCTATCATATCTAGTATTGGGCGGAGTGGGACGTCTTGTTTGTGCACTTTAGGTAAGCCGTACATGCGCGGTGTTGTAGAACCAGATGGGCGCAGTTGTTCGTATAGTTTTGAACTGATAATGGATTCGTCTTTCATTTTCTTCAATATCTTTGTTAGCTGGAGCTCCGTCTGTTCGGTGGGATCTTTCTGTGGAGACTGTTTCTGAAAATTTTTATCATCAGATAGTATCACCGAGAGTTTGCTTAGGTAGTCTGATTTCTTCATCAAGACGATTCCGGAACCTTTATCTGGTCGTGTGATGATCAAGTTTTCATTATTCTTCAGTTCTGCTTTCGATGTTCTGTGGAAAGTACGTTACGAAGGCTGGGTTTTTTGTTGATGTAATCGAGGCAGCAATTTAAAACGGTTGATTTGAAAAGGTCTGCATTCTCGTATGAGATTGGGACCATATCTTTCTTGGCTTGAACTTAGATCGACGTTGAGGAGAGTTCTGACGACGGTAGGAGGAATTACAAGGCATGTTTGACCTAAGCATCTGCTGGATGGAGTTGCGTAACTCCATCACTGCAGTATCCTTACTCGAAGTCTGCTTGGCCACCGAGCATATTTCAGGAACTGACCGTTTAGTATTTCTAGAATTTTATCTGCAGAAATAGGTAAGTCATCCATAAGAACACTCTGGAGTATCACAAGTACATTCCGCTCGGACTTTGGTACATTTGAATCTGGTGAAACTTTTGCACGTGTTTTCGCTGATATGCATTTTTCTGTTCTGTTATATTATCACCAATAATAATGGGCAAAACCTATAAAAAGCGTGTTCTTAGAAACACTAATAATTTAGAAAATAGCTTAAGCTTATCGAGTAACGCATTATCACCCCTTAAATCAGCTGCAGTTTGTAGTTCACCCGATACAAACGGTTCCAACATAATGCTAACCCCTGCATTACAGGTGGAAGATATCCTGTCAGAAAAGACAGTTATCACTAACTTAGCCTGCATCATAAACGACATGCAGCTACAAATGAATGAACTCAGAACGAAACTACCCAATCGTACAAATGTGGGGACGAAATGGGGACATTTCTGGGAAAAGGGAACAAAAAGGTGTAGCCTTTTTCAAAATGGGGAAGAATCCGCATAAATGGGACAAAAAGGGGACAATTTTTAAAAGGGGAAAAATCCAAATAAAGGGGACACAGTGGGGAAACAATGGAAAATTTTACTTTACTTCGGAGGTTACTGATAAATTGTAAGTAGTATAATTTTTAGGTAGAAATTACTTAACCACTACTTCAATTGAAGAAAAAGCATGAATTAATTGATGCATTATTCGTAGTGCAATTACATCGACAGTTTCCTATTGAATAATTTTTAAGCGTCCTGCAAGCCGAACACAGAGGAAAGTGGTAACACAAAAGTAAGAACGGTAGTATTTAATCCTGTTAACTTAAGAATTTTCTGTTGTACACGAATCCAGACGGACCCACACGCATTCACTTATGTATATGTGTGTATGCATGTATATGAATGTAGATACTTAAAAATATTGGCCAATAGCACAACATGGCAGACACACTTAGAAATCCTCCTGTGACTTGTTATTATCACTTTGACTGTGATAGTATAAGGGGTCAAGGTATTTGCTAATAATGTCACTCATGTGACTCGTATGAGTCACACGATATCGTGTAACAAAGATGCTGTTGTATGTGGGTTCACGCTTGCTGACCAATCATTGGAGTTTATGAAAACATCTTTGGTCAATGTTAAAATTTCGGCACAACCAACTCTTTTGGTGTGTTTGCTTACAGTCACACATTGTGCGCGCCCTTCTAAACTGTTCACGATGCAATTAGGTGGTCGCTGTGGTCTCTTTTTAATTTTTCTCCTGGTTCAACACTAAATACCCTATATTAAGCCTGAAAAGATTACGTGAACTTCACCTCCGATTTACCTGCCATTACACCACATTTTACAGAAGGTATAAACGTAACTATGCGCAGGTAATGGCCGAGATCAAGGCTGCGTTGACGTCAACGGAGGCTGTCACACATGCTGTCCTTCCTGTTGAAATCGAGCCGTCTTCAGTGAACACTGATACTATGACCAGTGAAACCGAGGTAGTGCCATCGCCACCTTGCAGCAGCCTAACACGAGCTGCTAGTATTCACAAATGTGTACACAAGTCTCTTCTGAACGTGATAAAATGATAGCTATGCTACTCATATCATGGTGACCGCGAACATATCACAAGCAGCCACTAAAAGAATATTGGAGATCTTCCGTGCGAAATTACCTCAACTACCAACAACTGTTAGAAGTGTACCGAGAATGCGTGGCTCTTGAGAGTCAAGACTACTGGGAGATGGAATTATTCCCACGTCGGTCTCAAAACATGTTTGCAGCACTACATGGAGATGTCTATGGTTGAAAGTTCCTGCAACAGGATTGATCTGCAGTTGAATGTCGACGGATTGTCCATCTCGAAGTTTTCTAACTAGCAGCTATGGCTCCTGTTAGGTAGAATTACGACACCGTTCCCAAGTAGTGTGCTCATGATAGGTATATACAGTGGTCCTAGCAAACCCAGCAGTTATAAAGAGTTATGCAATGACTTAGTATCCGAGCTCAAGGATATATTAAGTCAAGGCATACACATTGCCAGACTCAATAGGTGTTTCAACTTTCGTTTGACAGCCGTCATCTGTGATGCACCAGCCAGAGCGGACTTAAAATTTATAGTAGGTCATAATGCCAGCGCAGGCTGCGACAAATGTGCGCTTACGGAAGGGACGTTGACGGAAGAATGACATTCGGAAATGGATTTTTTCCAATCCGAACTGATGACAGCTTCCATCAAAAGATGCAGTCAAGTCACCACCGTGGACAGTGTGTTTTTGAGGAGTTAAACATTGATATGGTTGAGTGCTTCCCTCTTGAACCAATGCACCTAGTCTATTTAGGGGTAGTTAGAAGCTTATAAGTCTCTGGCAAGACTTAGCTAAAAAGGAGATGCACGTAAACCGGCTCATACTTGAAAACATTAACGGGAAGATATTAGGTTGTGCTAGAATGACACCCGGGACTTACCGAGAAAGTGTATGGGGCTCACCGAAGTTAGTCGGTGGAAAGCCACTGAAAGTCGCATCTTCCTCCTCTACCTAGGACCTGTTTTACTTAAGGACACTATGCCACTCAGAATATACCGCAACTTCCAAAACTTAGTATAGCAGCTTACCTTCTGTCTAACCGAAAGTTTTATCTGAATTACTTGGAAGGTAGCAGAGTTGACTTAGTCAACTTTCTCAATGAGTTTGTAGTGATTTATGGCAGGGAGCACCTAGTTTGTAATATTTATTTTCTGCAACACTTAGCGGAAGATGTCGATGAAATGGGAACTTTAGTATCTTTATAAATCTACTTGACCTGGTACCAGAAAAAACCCTCCATCTTAGAAAGGAGCTGAGGAATCTCACTCTCCTAAAACTCTTAAGCTCAGGACTAAACCTACCGATGCTGAATTGGAACATGCTAAGGAGCTAGAAAATGCTATGGACTATTTGTCGAGCGAAGTTGTTAAGAGACTTGCTTCTAAACAGAACGCCATAGTGTACAACATACCTGACAACGAGCCCGTAAAATCGGTTCAGCACTCCTTGTTTAGAGCTGCCAACCTTTTAAGTACACCCTGTCAGTGTATTAAACTAAATAAAAGAGATAAACCGCACATGTCCCACACTTTTCAGGTTTGACAGCTGTATTATAGCCGAACAATTCAGGAAATCTGGGGATATTTTGGCTTCCACTAAAAAAATTCAAAAATCTTAAAATAGTCCCGGACAAAACCCCAACCAACGACAAGTAGCTAAGAACACCATAGATACAAACACACTTATACCACAAATCACGAATAGCCTCAGTACCGAAGTGTCGAAGGACACTGAAGCACAAAGTGACACTTGAACTGTAGTAGGTGAGCAAACGGCACGCGAAGGTGAAGGGAAACCCAAAAGGAGCAGTAATACTGTAATGGGTCTCAAGTTCGTGAGGACACTCCTAGTAAATATACTGACCACACACATGAAGTAGATCTAGATTCTCCTACTACCGATAACCTGCAAATGTCGGCAGATCACACTGCACCCAGGGCCAAACAAGATAACCCCACTGTAAAAGCCGTAAAGAAGTCCCTTAAAACCAAGGTTTCTCCTCATGCATCCATATACCCCTCTTGTGGCAAGCCCAACAAGCAGCATATAAGCCTAAAAAAGAACTATGCACACATTGCGGCGGGTCCCATAAAGGGGACGGAAGACATGAGTGGAAGTGCTCTTCGTCGAACTAAGAGTAGTAGACGAACTGAGGACGACAGACTACACGAGGTGAGGACTATCAGCCAAAATAGCTCTATCCACACAAAATCACACGCCAGCAGACATGCAAGGGCCCCGAGCTGGTTAAACAGCAGAGTGATACCCACGATTTCCGCAATAGCCGAGGTTGTAATATGCCTATAGGCACATATAACCTGAGAACGGGACCCATAATTAATAATGAAAACACATGGCCTACTAGACGGGACACCACTAGGTACCATATCAACGGAAATGTATACTCGAACCCTAGTAGTAGTTACGTAAGGCCCCATCGGCATAACGGGTATAGATTGGCCTATGGTCCTTCTAGGTACACCCACGAAATAAGTCAGCGAACGTAAAACCTAGCATGCACTATCCTCAAAACAACCTAAAAACAGGGTACTATGACCCTGTAAATTACAATGTGAACAGTGAAACAGCCTATCTTATGCAGAGAAATGATCCCAGGTACCGACGTAATGAGGCCAGAAACCGATATATGCAACAGGATTATTTTCGGTTGAAGCAAACAATAGCCCCTCTTGCAGCACAATTTGTTCAGGGAGTAGTAGACACGATGGCAATGTCTCATCTGAGAATACCTCCGAACATAACATAAGCAACCAGGAGTTAGGGATATTAACAAGAAAACCTACTAACTATCCTCCCAACAACCCTGGTTTTCTGAAAATTATGCTCTTAAATGCTCGATCTCTCCTTAACAAAATAACTTCCCTTCGCAGCTTGGTATACATGGAGCGGCCAACACTGATTCTGGTAACTGAAACTTGGCTTACTACTGATATACCTGACACAAAGCTGATAATTGATAACTATAACATCCACAGGAATGACAGAGTAGACAAGAGAGGAGGCGGCTGTCTAATATATGCCTCTAAATCCACTAACTCCAATACCTTTACAAACCTAACTATCGACAAACTCCCAGAATCCAAGTGGATAAGCATCCACACGAATGAAAATAACATTCTTGTGGGATGTATATACAGAGCCCCTAACAGCCCTAAAACGACTGATACGGTTATTGGAGAAATACTAGAGATTGTACCTAAGCTGGAATTCGACTACAAACTAGTTTGTGGCGATTTCAACCTCCCTGGAGTGAACTGGGATACCTGCACTTGACCGAGAACCTACGAGGTGATCCTAGAAGCCATATATGTAGGAGGATGGAAGCAGTGCGTACGCCTCCCAACACGACACAAAAATATTCTCGACTTAATCCTCTGCCACAAAATAGAGCCGATCTCGATAGAGGTGGGGATAAACCCGACAACAGTGATCACAACATACTGTACTGCACCCTACCCTTACAACTAACAACTAAACATACACCTAAAAGTTCCCCGGTTTACTATCAATATAGGGACTATCGAAATGCCGACTGGGAATTCCTACCAACGCTCTTGAGAAGCTCTGACTGGGGTGAATACTTCACCAATAATAACTTAGAAGTAACACTTGATACCTTCTACAAGACAATCAGTTAAGTAAGAGACACAATCGCACCCCTGAAATCTGCCCTAAAGACACCAACTCTATTCATAGACCGCAAAACGCGATTAAAACTAAGGAAACTGAAAAAGAAATTTTATTTATACAGAGAATTTAGTGCATTACACCAGATACATGAAACATTTAAAAATCTTGAGGAGAGACATAAAATGAAGGCACAACTCGAGGAAAATAAAGCCCTAGGGGGCGCTTCTAAAACTCAGGAACTCTGCAAGATATTGCAAAAACGACTAAAGAGGGGTGAAGACAACAGTATTAGCCACTTGGAACATGAAGGCATAATTTATGATGATCCCTAGATCATTAGTGAACTCCTGAGTGAGTGGTTCTCCAATAACACCAAAGCACATCCGTCCCCAATTCTCGACATAACCTGCAAAAATAACTACAAGTTAGGTGAAATCAACTTTAATATACAAAATATAGCATCGGCGGTAAGGACATTAAAAGCTAACGGTGGTTGTGGGATAGATGATATACCATCCGTCATATACAAAAACGGTGGTACGGATATGATAGTATTATTACTTAGAATATTTAATATCTCACTAGTGACTGAAACCTACCCTGAAACTTGGAAAAACACATATATATTACCTAAGCATAAAGGAGGGGCCAAAACTAGTGCATGTAATTATAGGCCTATCAATATAACACCTGTCATATCAAGGATCATGGAGAAAGTAATCAAAGACCAAATGCCAGACTACTTTCTAAAATATAAACTCATCAACGTGTCACAACACGGATTGCTCAAGAAAAGATCTTGCGTCACTTGCCATATCGACTTTTTCAACGAAGTCACCTATAGAAGAGATAGGAGAGAGCTAGTCATTATCCTCTATTTCGATATAAGGAAAGTCTTCGACAGAGTCTCACACAGTCTGCTAGTCAGCAGGCTATGCTCACTAGGTATATGCAACCCCCTCTACAGTTGGATAAAATCATTTCTCTATGACAGGAATCAGACAGCTAAGGTTGGCTCGATGACCTCCAGGCCTAGACCAATCAGCAGTGGTGTCATCTAGGGGAGTGTATTGGGGCCCCTTCTTTTCATTATATACATAAACAGTATATGTGAATGCTTTAGTATAGGCAAGCTAATACTGTATGCAGATAACTTAAAAGTAACATATACCTGCGCAAATACAGATATCGGCATAACTATGAACTCCATACATGGAGAATTAATAAAAATGGATAGATGGTGTGACACCTGGAGACTAGAGTTTAATGTTGAAAAGTGTGGATGGCTCTGCTAAGCTGTTCCAACCTTGAACTTGACCTAGAAGTTCAGGGCCACAAAATCCCCAGACTCAAATCTGGACTAGACCTAGGAATGAAATTTTCACACAATCTATCATTTTCGGAGCATATGTCTAAACAAGTATCGAAATCACGCAGGCTTATTGGTTTCCTACTCAGGAACTTCTACAGAAGTGAAGCCACAATACTTCTGTACAAGGTTTGTGTGCGCCCAATCCTAGAATACTGCTCCTTCATATTTAGTAGTACACGCGTAGAAGGCAAACTGAAAGTAGAAGGAGTACAGAGGTGCTTCACGCGAAAAGTACTCGGAACCGACAACGGCAAAAATTAGTTGTTAATATAGTTGAAGATTGAACGATCAATTCATGGTTGTTTGCTCAAAACCAACTTTCCCAATTTTCCGAGGCATCAATACACCTCATTGTCTGATCGGTCGCTGTTCAGAAAGAAGTCAGGAGAAAACCGTCAGAAGTAATATTGTGATTTATTATTGTAATATTTGTTCATAGACCTTAGTTGTAAAGTTGGCTATATGTTGGTGTTACAATAAAGAATTCTCGAGTGGCCAATCGGTGTTTTGGTTTTTTCGTCCGTTATTACTAAGCGTTTCTGAGAAACTTCAAGGAACAGCGTGAGCCCGAGTGCAGCAAGAGCTGGGCATTAACGGTTTACGAGACGTGGCTGACAGTTTCTGACGGCACGGCGTCAGTTTTCGACGGTTTCGGACAGTTGGTGACAGTTTGGATAGTCACTGTTCATCTTCCCTGGTGCCGGTCAAGTCCTCTTTGAACAAGCAATATCTGGAACGTTTTTGGAATTGGGTCAAGCTCAACAATGTCTGGGTCAAAGAAGGGACAGAGCGTCTTGGATGCAAACAGGAAAGTAAGTCATGGTGACTTGTCTGTTAATTGTAACGATGTGTCTGATGTTAAGCATGACATGGTTGATGTTACTGTTTCGCCGTTCAGGGATAATAGGAACATCAAACTCCCTAAATTTGAACCACGGTGTTTCGATGGAAACCCAACTGATTATTTACAGTTTGTAAAGGAGTTTGAGATCATGTTGAGTGGCTTTTTATTAAATGATGAAATGAAGTTAATGTATTTGATGAGGTATTGCACTGGAGTTGCTTCTAGAGCTATACAGTGCTGTGGGTTTATGAAGCCAAAAGAGGGCTACTACGAGGCTATGAGCATACTACGTCAAAGGTTTGGAAGACCTTCGATGATTGTAGGGAAATTATTCGAGGCTGTTAAGGGTAATGGTGGTCAATTACAGGATGACTCCCAGGCACTCACTGAGTTTTTGGATAATTTGCTGATTTGCAAGAATGCATTGATTTCGATGAATTGCATGAGTGACCTCAACTCGAGTTTTATGGCTCTATGGTGTCTAGTAATGCATATAGACCTAGTGAGTGTAACAGGTTTCGTAGTACATCCTCAACAGATAAGTTACAAGATGCAAGACAAACACGGTTGTGTTTTACACGTTTGCAAGAGGTGCATACAAAGGTGAACTTTGAACCAGTGAGCACGTTTAGTGATAAGCTAAATGTAAACTCCAGGCCTGACTCCGAATTGTGTGACGATAACGGTGCGGTGAAGAAGTCTGTAGTTGCAACTGGTAAGCCATTGTTGAATAGAGTGTCACAGAATAGAGTTACTCTTTCAGAGTGCAGTTCTGACTCCACAAGTTTACAAGGTATTACTAGTCAGAGTGAAGGTATAAAACCTTTAAGGATTTATGAGGAGGAACCAAAATTGTCTACTTCTGTTATTAAAGAGTTTGAAAATGATGAACTTGACGGTAAAGTGAATATTCGTGATAATGATCATGATACTTCACATTTGTCCTTGGTTGATCATGATGAGATGAGGGATATGCCTACTACTGCTAAGTTGAACAAAGGTTCTGTACAACTTGAACGTGAAGTAGAAATAAATGCAGATGCAGTTGCAGAAGGCATGCATACTTGTCAGACCGTCAGTGTAATTGATCAGCATGTAGCCCACCTATCATCAGATGCTAGTGCTAAACCTGAGCTGATAGTAAAAGACAGCAGTGGTGGTGGTCTTGCAGTTAGACAACTTTCTGAAAGCCGAAAACAGCTTCTGATCCACCGCTAAGTTCATCAACTGGTATCAATCAGTCGTCGTTGGTGTTGTCATCCACAATGAAACAGACGCCCATCAACTCAAGTATCTTGTGCAATGACTATGATAGTATTGGTGCATTTGAAAGGACGAAAGATATTGCTCAGTTTCGTGAGGATAAGCCAAGTGTAAACGAGAGAGTAATTGTTAAATTGACTTGCATGAATAAAGGCATTTCTAGTTTCAAGTTACTATTTGAATGCTATTATCTTTGGTGTAAATTACTCTGTTTCTACGCTTGGTTGACCAGATATGTCGTGTGTTTGTTCGTCATCTATATTCTACGATACAATGACATGAGCGTGTTACCGTTCAGATTTGAGGATATAGCTGATAGAAGGAAGTCAGCAAATGAACTCTGCGACGATTTTCCAACCTAGGGCGTCAACCTGAGAAGGGTTGTAGGCGTACTGCTGTAAGTCCTACAATTCTTCAAAGGGTAGCGCATCAATGAACAGTCCAATGTGCTTAGTGTGTGATTTTGTACATATGTTCATATTGTATATACTGAATTGATATCATCTGTCATCTAGCTGTTGGTAATTCTGTTTGTGTCCGGACGACTTCCACTTGGATCATCAACCTGAGAAGGAATGTAGGCGTACTGCTGTAAGTCCTACAGTTCTTCAAGGGTAGTTCGTCAAGGCAGAATCCACAACATTTGATGTATTGATTGTATATATGTTCGTGTTACATAGTTGTGTGAGTTCCAATTATTGTAATTGTTGGTTAATCTTGTTTGTGTCCGGACATTCCACAACTTACAATCGTCAACGTGAGAAGGGTTGTAGGCGTACTGGTGTAAGTCCTGCGATTCTTCAAAGGAATTCCATCAAGACATGATCCGCGAGTTTGTGTGTACTGTTTGTGTATATGTGTGGTGTGTCATATCAATTGGTTTTTCTGGATTCATTGTGTTTACTCGTTGTTTTCGTACCTTGTTTTTATTGCATAATTTTGTTAAAATTTTCGTCGTGATTACTTCTGAAGTTGTTTCTTGTCTTCTACATCCGTGAATGAATTGATTGATGTTAAGGACAGCAGATGGTTCGTATACGCCAGGGAGGCTATTGCTGAGAATGAAATGCATACGGAGATAATTATTAGCTGTGGTCCCACACGCCGGGGAGAAAGAGTGTAAACGACTGAGGCTCGCATACGTCACCGTTACTAGAAGTGAGGCAGAATGAGTGACAAGCGATTGCAGTGGTAATTGGTAGTGAGTAGATAAGAGGATGTGCGTAGAGTATCGTGAGGTGCTGCTATGGTCACGTTGCATTCTGCAAGAGTCATTCTAGCAAGTGGCGATTGTGTTGCAAGATGTCAAGAGGAGGCCTTTAACTGGAGGCGCAGGTCGTCATTGATGTGTGAGATTGTGCTGTGGGTATGCTTGTGGTGTGTTGGCTTTTCTGTTTGTTTTCCATTTCAGCTCTGTCCGTGTGACCCAGGTTCTCGCAATGGCATCCAAGTCAACGTGTATTGGTCGTGATGGAAAAAAGGGTTGGATCCCTTTTTTGCCGGGAGTGTCAATGTAGTTGAAGATTGAACGATCAATTCATGGTTGTTTGCTCAAAACCAACTTCCCCAATTTTCACGCAGGCATCAATACACCAGTCATTGTCTCATCGGTCGCTGTTCAGAAAGAAGTCAGGAGAAAACCGTCAGAAGTAATATTGTGATTTATTATTGTAATATTTGTTCATAGACCTTAGTTGTAAAGTTGGCTATATGTCGGTGTTACAATAAAGAATTCTCGAGTGGCCAATCGGTGTTTTGGTTTTTTCGTCCGTTATTACTAAGCGTTTCTGAGAAACTTCAAGGAACAGCGTGAGTCCCATCGTAGCAAGATCTGAGCATTGACGGTTTATGAGACGTGGCTTACATTACTCTACCAGATGTGAAATCCTGGGACTAGAAACATTATGGTTAAGGCGACCGCGACGAAATCTGAAACTCTTCTATAAGCTTTTTAACCACATAGTGTATACCCCTGCTAATTACACCAGGTTCTTAGAAGACACTGGATATGACCTTAGACACACTAAAGGTACTGTGGCTATAGAGCCATGTAAATCAGCCACCAGGCAAAAGTTTTTCTTGATTAGGTATGCCCAAATATGGAACAAACTACCTGAGGAAATGCGATTAGCAAGCACATTGGCCTCCTTTGAAAAGGGACTTAATGCCAAGCTAAGTGAGTTTGCAAGTGATACCAGTGCTAATTCCCATGTAAGAGTTTCGGACTTCATAGGCCCATTTAATTTATGAATTTAGAGACTACACCTGTTGTTTGTTTTGCCTCTATTTATAATTCCAGACAAAAAAGCAGCAGTCATGACAATAACACCCATCCAATTAAGAGTCGATCGAACTATGCCTACCTGATACAAAGGGAGAACCATAACCAACATACGAATGAAATATGAGGAAACAAGGTCGAAACTTACCCCAACAACACATGGAAAGATATGTTACTTAGACATCATTTATAATCCACCAACTAGTCTCCTATACAAAAAGAATGAGGTGGTGTTTTATCCACAGTGGCGAGGAAATACATAAATCCACAGCTGCTGTTGTAAACATTCAGTGGAGGTTGGAGCCAACAAAGTAATGCATTTAAAGCATATGTATACTTCCCATGATCACGGCGGTTCCCTGCGGAGTATGTCCAAATCCAAATCACTGCCTATACAGCGCCAATAAACCTGGACATCTATGAAATAACGAAAACATGCTGACAGCTGCATTTCAGATCACACTGACTCATTCGAAGGCAATATTCTGCTCCTGCATGCCATATTCGACATTTTGTATGGAATGGTTCGCGGTCATTTTGGTTCCAGATCGAAAAGAATAAACAATTCACTGATTGCTGAATCAATAGTACTTCTCTGCACATTTAATTGTATTCTAACGGCTGTGGTAAGCCTTTTGCAGATTATGTTACTTAAAAAGTGGTTTAAGGTAAACTAACTATCGTTTTATAAGCCATTTTTACACTTTTGTGTGTAGCCCACCATAATGACCAAATTTAACGCAACACTCAGTTGTTACGCGCATTTTCAACAAGTTCAAACAATAATGGTGTCTAGGATTATATCATATAAATTGTTTTAACTTATGCAAAGTGTGTTTACTATCATTATTCCATTATCCTCCCTTGTATATATATATATATTATTTAATATATTATCTTGTGTCAGTGAAATATTTTAGACATGCTTACTCCATGTGTACATTATTATCATATTAATGATGCTTGTCAACAGTCATGTGCATTAAAAACAGTATATTATTATAAGATTCATTTTGTTATATTAAGGAATTAACTTCAAGCTTTATTTATTTTCCCAAGCATCTGTAATCCATCCAACAAATACTTGGGTATTTTGTTAATGCGAAGTCAATATCTCTATATCTCTTGATGTGGTCCATTGAATCACTAGTTTTCAGATTTCTCCCACAAACTAAAGACAAAATTACAGCAACCGCAAATCATGTAATTTAAACAATACTTATGCATGCTTGTACAACTGGTGTATCCTACATAGCTAGGAAGAAATATGTACCTTATTATATTAACTTTACTAACTATGCTTACTAATCGTATGCGTAATTTATCGAATTGATGATGCCTGTAAACTGGCGTCCCTCATGTACAAAAAATGAGAATATATTATTATTATTATTATTAAGAGATCTCTGAACTGACTTTAGCCGATAACCTCTCTCATTCTTGTCAGCATGCTCACGACTGACTGATCCCCTAACTCGATGTTAGGAAATAATTCGTCCAGACGTTGTCGGTCAGTGAGAACGTTTATCCTGAGGAGGGATGATTTGAGCAACTCGTGTGAATTACCTACCTCTGTACTCAACATCTACACAGTTACGCACTTGGTGAATTCCCGCAGTAGGGCGTAGATAACTACGAGGAACTGTGAACGTTGATCAGTTATTCCATGCTCACAAAAATCAGACTCAGCTATCTGAAACCACGTTTCGGCATTATATGGCCAATAATACGAGCTGAATGGTTTCGGCAGTTGAGCGAAAACGAATGACCTTGAGGCTAGCATCACTCATGACGAAACGTATGCCGATACCAATATAGTACAAAAACAAATACAAAAAGGAACGAACTCATCGAGTTTATCTGCGTATTTATCGAAAATGAAGTTCGCGGTTGGGCTCACCAATTTAGAGGTTGACGGTATTGACGTTCACAAATTGTACTGAGTATACTAACTCAAGATCTTATACCAACAACTTCTGTAGTATTCGTTTCTCGTGGACCAAAGACAAGACAAAAGATACGATTGATCGTCCAAATTACTAGATATATTTCGGAGCCAAATCGTGGACTGAAGCGGAAGCTAAGCCGGCTAATGATCGTGCACGAAAGTGACACAACGAGGTACCAAATGGCTAGGATGCTTGACCGGAAGCTTCCAGCTAAAAAGTCGACTTAAACACTAGGGGTCAGCGTCCGATGTTCACTGATGATTGCTATGGTCATTAATTTTGGGGAATTATTTACCCCTACAGAGGGGAGCTGACTGTCCCGACCGCAGAATTAACAGATTTCACTAACATCTTAAGTACTTTTTTAAATTACACTGCCTGAGTCATTCTTATGATATCCCGACTAGCACAGTGGAATTCATCTGCCTTCAGCAGGTTTAAATTAAGAGATGTGTCAGCTCTGCTAAAATACATTATCGGTATATAGCAGTTGAATCAAACCAACCAAGCCACTACCTTCAACAGCGTCATCCAATCTGAGAAATAATATGGAAAGCGAACTAAGCCAGAGTCACTAAAGGTGATACTTACCTTACCTGTGGTCCTTACCTCCATTTATTGTCGTCTGGTTCCATGGTTACGCCTGACGACCACCATTCGACTTTGGGACAACTTAAGAATGAAAAGCCCTAGTGTCATATTAAAAGATATTCATCCTTAAAGAGCATCCCACAGGATACGAAATCTTCTGCATTCTCCTCTTAGGGCACACGTTTTAATTGAAAGACGTTTGATAGGTTGTGAATTCTCTAGACGATGTTAGCCACGAATGTCTTATATATATTATTTTTGCTATTAATGGGGTATAAGACAATTTTCCAGTCAGCTCAATTTGTCACCTGCAAAGAACATGAACGACCATTTACTAAAGTAATAAAAAACCTATGAGGTCTGCCAAAGCTGCTGCAGTTTGTTCCGGTCTTGACATTTTTTGAACCTTAACAGGAGCTTCGTGAGCATTCGCCATAATAAGACGTCAACGGGTATTTCTATATTCTTGAAAATGTCCAGTATAAGCCACCGCTCCATAATCACTTACGAAGGCATCACAAAAGACATATAATTCCTAAATTGACTGAGTTATATACATAGTTCGTAGACAACGGACATGATGCTTTCTCAACTATTTCAGAACCATGAAAAAATTTGATTCAGACGTCACTTTCCTTCCAAGGTATTTCGTAATCCGAAAGAGGCTAGTTTACATAACTTTTACAGTAGTTGTTTTGCAGGTAAGTCTATTGATGCCAAAAAGCCTAGAGTCATACAATAAAGCAACCCCTGACAAAATGTCATTCCTGGTTGTAAGGTATACGGTTGTATGAACGAAAGAATCTTCCTTCACGTCGCATATATATAGTCTGATTCATTGCAACAAGATAATTACTTAATGTCTCACAAACCCAAAAAACTATAGGTGAAAACGAACAAGTTGACATGAAAATCAGCGAAGACACGATTTCAAGTGAACATCTCCAGGCGGACTTTCAAGTCGGACACAAATATTAAATGATGAGGTGGGTGTGTGTTAAAAGGCGGTGTGGAGAAAATGAGAGCTTATGGACAATTTTGAAGCCAGTGAGCAGGATGTGCTGTTGAAGCGCTATGTTCCACTCTGAACGTAAGGGGATAATAAAGATAAACATATATTTGCTTAAAATGTTCGATTTGAACTTGACATCTTTCTAGTCGCTGTTGCCTTGAATTTATTTATCGCTTATCCATGTGCTGTATGCATTATTTCTTCTCGACAATCGTCATTTATATACTCACAGCTTTGTCTTTTAACCGTTTGTGATTTAATCATGGTTTTCTACTTGACACAGTCATACAGTATTTCTTATCATAATAGAGGATTTAGAAGACTACACATTTGATAAACATCTGGACATTATGATAATAGATTTATAATTTTGTTAAATCTGTATCATTATTTAATATGGTGATAATGAATTTTAAAAAAATAATCCATTATTTATGATACTTGCGGAGTGTGGGTTGCATAAGAGCTTGTTAATTTATATCTCGAAGGAAAACTTACAATTCAGTAGTCACTAGTCAAACTACCTGAGTTCATAGACTGTCATTAATGTAATGCTTCATATCATTATTATTTTCGTTCTTTTGGCTTCCAGGTGGAACAAAGGTCGCCAACAGCACATCTTCATTGTGTCCTCTTCTATATGATCTGTAGCACCCCTTGTATTATATGTTTACACAGACCGATTTTATATGTACTTCGCAAACATTTGTGAATCTACTGTTGAACATTACCTTGACACAATTTCGAAATTTGACTACTGCTGTAATACACAATCGTACTCTTCGCAAGTGGATTTTTGGTTTTACGTTGTGGGCGTCGAGTAGCCACAAGGTCTGCGTACATTAATAAAAGTGAAGAAGTACTAGAATATACGTGTACGCAAGTATAGTCAAATAACGCACGCAACAGATCCTCTGCAGTCGGTTCCACGATTGACTATGGTCTTACATCTCTTCACACGATCTTCTTCATGCCACTGTCACACCCACGCCAAGCTCGTTGTTTCTCATTTAAAATCTACTCAAGTAATGGCATGGTGTACGATATCATTCAGATATCTCTTCAGTGGGGTGTGTCCAACTCATCTCCATTTTCTCCCACACATTTGTTGAGCAATAGGTTCTTGGTTGGTTCGTTCCCAGAGTCCCTCGTTGTTGTTAAATAACTATTTATAAGAACTAATTTCACAGTGATGTTTGAAATCTGAACTTTGTTTTTTATGCTGATTACGGAAGATTCCCATACTGATTTTACAGTGATAGAGATTTTTCGTTCCTTTCCAATCCTGGTCGTTTTTTGATATCTTCATGCGTGTTGTTGCCTGTAGTTGAAATATTGCTCCCTAGATAAGAAAATTAGTGACCTTTTTTAAGTGACTCCTGATAATAGGAATTGGTGCTTGGTTATCTTCGTCACCCTGTCTTCTCTTTATTAACTTGAAGTCCTGTTCTTTCCGTTTCACCTGAAAGCTTGTTGATTTTCGCCCGTAAGACTTCGAAATTTTGTGAAAACAGACATAAATCATCCACAGAATCCAGATCTTCTAGAGTCTTCTTATTGGTTCAGTGCATTCCTGTCGTCCTACTCCCACAGTCTAAAGCATGATCAAGTCCATCACAATACAGAATATCATCCGTGATAATAATAAGCAGCCATCCTTATCTTATTCCTGTATTCACTTAAAACGCTTCACTGAGTTTTCCGCTGTGGATCACCTGACGTGGCATTGTTATGATTAGTAACTAAAGGTGAAATGTAAAATCTTAGTCATTTCACGATGTGAACTAGAAGCTTCGAAACTGCTAAGCAGGCAGTGTACCAGCTAGAACAAAAGATTCAACTAGTAAACAAACACTCATGATTCAGAGAAGTTTAAATAGAGTCCGTAAGAGACAAAATTTTGTCTCATTTAATGGGTAGCAGTCAACAAATGGACAGAAGAAGTGGCTTCAAGGTTATCTATTTCATCTCACCGAACCTATCGAATAGAATTCAAATCCACTTTTTACACAGCTGAAGTTATAGGAATTCGGGAGAATTATCCTAGTCTTTGTATACAAAAGAAGTTTGTTCAACTTTAATCTTTTCCTTGGCCTAGGCAAATTCAAATTCAAATCCCCCACCCTTTAGTAGTCTTCATTTCTTTTGTACTTTTATGATATTTATTTAAACTCTGATCATCTGTCCACTTCGTTCTTGGTATAGCGTAACTTTTAAGGTTTGACCTAATGTACTGATTGAATTGTTAATATGCTGACTTCACTATTCTTATCCCTAACTGCCCCAGCTTCTTGTGCTTCTGTTATAATCGAGCTTATTATCTTTATTTTCGCTGTCATTATAATTATTGTTATTTCTGACATATTCAAAGTTTATAACACTAGTGATTTTTGATCAACTTACTCACCATCACTGATTAGATTTTTATATGTAAAGCTACGTACATTAGAGTAAAGTGTGAAGAAGATCTAATTGATAACAGTAGTGTTCACCTATATGCCTTATTTTAATTAATGTATGATTCGATTACAGGATAGCTTGGTATAACAGCTGGTGCTTGCAAAGAAATGGTGATTTAGTGAATAGTTGTATCTTGTACCTCAGATGGTAACATTCACAGCTGCTATATTTAAAGCCCACTGGTCTCTACTCACTTTAGATCAGGTGTCCAAAAAGGATAAGCAACAGGGAACTTTGGCAATGAAACAACCACGAACTCATCAACCAACAAATGTGGCGGAGAAGATGGAAGTGGATAGGCCATATGTTGAAGAGACCATTGTGTGAATTCACATGCCACGCACACCTCCGAGTGCAACTCGAATGGGAAACGACAAGTGGGGTGTGTGTGCATATCTTAGGGTGGCATGGAAGAGATCATGCAAGGAGGAGATTCCAATCAGAACCTAAGGAAATAACAGATGAGACAATAATTTGAATTCTTCTGTGTTTCATGCCTGAAAAGTCTGCACAACGGACTCTCTTGGCGATGAAATAGGCAAAACTGAAAGCTTATTATGTAAGAATGGATGTCCAGAAAGATTCATTACCATGATGGAAACAGATGGTCAGAGAGATGTCAGCAGACTGTACAGAAGAAACGTCTATATATATATATATATATATATCAAGCCACTAAATTAATGACACTGAAACTTCAAAAATTGAAAGCTACAACACTTTTCTCCACAACACCACTTTTAAAATTCCTCACTGATTGTATAATGCCACTGCAGGTGAAGCATAAGCTATCGAGTCTGGTAACTTCTGTGTTCACTTACATATCTAACTGTTCACGTAGAGACAACTACATTGGTAGAACAACTCGTCAAGCCCACTGTCGCCTCCTTGAGTACTATCCAGTGTGGTTAGATGGACCAGTTGTACAATGAATCAGGAATTCTATATTGGCAAACCTGACTGATAAAAATTCAGCTTTCACAATTCTATGCAGTGTTCCACCTCAGTTTCCTGAGTTTGTACGCCCTCGACTGTAAAGCCTAGCTGAGGCAGCGTCCATAACAATTTTTCAACCCAATCTTTATGTTAAGAAACTGTTTATTAGGTCAACCGTCCTCCAGTGGCATTCAAACCCAACCTAGATTAGTTATCTTCCTCGATGATACATGATTACGGTAAATATTATTTTAACTTGTACTGCTAACTTCATTAATAATATCATGCTGTGATATATTTGCATATATCTTAATCTTAGTTTCGCAATTTACTATTATTCTGATTATCCTAATTACATTCGTGATTACATTTTATTCTTCGCGAGGAGATATCAGTTACAGAACCACTGGAAAACCAACTTGGAGTAATGGACAGCTGCTTCCTCCGTCCTAGTTTGGGGCTCTTTCGCAGTACGTACTCACCAGTGTTCAAACCCAGGACCTTCTAGTTACAGGGCGAGCTAGCAAACCATTAGGACACTGGGACCCGACTCAATGGCCTATAAATTCTAACTTCTGTCAATTCTTGACGCTGTCACGCTGTCCAATGGATCTCTAAGTGATATCAGCTCATGGTGAAATCCTCCAACCAATCAAACCAAATCCCTGGATAATCAATAATTGGAAATAGATTTGATTCTATCACACCGAATTGTTTCAAATGACTACGACTGATATTTTGTTATATGACTGTAAAGCCTGCTGCGAATTCACTTAAAATACGTGGTTGTTTGCTTAGATCGTGTTCCTCTGTGTATGGTGATAGCACAATTACACTTTGCATGTCAACATATTAAAGCTTTTTATTGAATCTAATACCCTAATATCGTCTATTTTCCCAGCACAATGTTGTATCTCTTCTCAGAGGAATGATCGTAAGATGAATATGATTTATCAACTCATGATTTTCAGTACAGTAAGAATAATGTAGGGGATAATACTAAAAGCCTCAAGAAATTTAGATTTCTTTATGTGACAGAGAACTATCCATTCTAAAGTTTCATTTTTCCCCGAAATAAATAAATAAATAACTTTTATGACTACCATTCAAGATATTTTTTACTGGTTTCATATGATCATATATTTTTTATTACTAAATGTCATTCGTTATGTTTTAGTTGATGGTAGCAAATGACCATTGTATCAGGTTTCATAGTGAATCAATCAATCATTCAATTCAGTTTCCTTTTGTTTATTGGTTTGACAGTGTCTTTCAATTGGGACAGAATAAAAGAATGCCGATATTAAGCACTTCCCGAAATATTATATATATATATATATTATTTAGTGGATATTTCTATTCTTATTTCCAAGCTTTTTAACCTAAACTTTTGAAGTTCATTTCTAGTAAAAATGCTTTGCCAGTGCAATGTTTACTGCGGAAATAATTTGAGAATAGAGACTATTCAGCTGAGTAATTGATTTAGACTCTGGCTTTACGGATTTGAGATGGGAATACCTGGCATAAAATCACGCCATCGTCTTGGATATAGGAATTTCTTTCAAATCATAGATTTCTGGGTGTATTTTATCATAAGGCAATATTAGTTAGTTGGCATATAGAAACATGAATGCATTATTATCATTAATATTATTTCCTTGGGTTTCAAGCGGCACATAGGGTTTGAACAGCGCGCCTCTATTTCATCTTGTTCTTTGTGGCCCTCTTTTGCCGGCTTCACAGTTGTCAATAAGCTTTCATCTTTTTCTCACACGATCTTCTCCTTATCATCTTCGGATGCATACCTAACTCGTCTCCTTTCATTCGAATTTCAATTGAGGGTGTGCCTGAAACGTGATGTCATTTGTCGGTCTCCTCAAAGTATGTCTCATCTATCTCTCTTTCCTTCTGCATATTTATTATTACTGCTGGTTCTTGGTTATTGTTTTCCAGACTCCCATACTGCCAATCTTTTCTAGCTAGCTGATTTTCAGTATAGAGCCAGAGAAGGAGGATGTTGATGAAAGTCTGAAGCCTTCTGGAAATACTTTCATTAACTCACTCAACAAGTCTCTCACCCGTATAGAAAATCCGGATCTTCTTCTTTATGATGACTGATAGCGGAGGATTTACAAACCTGTTTCAGCGTAATTAAGGTCTATCTTGTCTATCCTAATCTGGTATCGACATCTTCATCCATAAGCCTGTAGTTGAACTTATGCTGCCAAAACAAGTAAAACAAGTAACCCCTTTCAAATTACTGTCAACGATAGTGATAGGTGCTTTTGTTGTTGATGATCGGACATTATCATCATCTCTGTCTTCTGTGTATTCACTTAAATTACTATCTTTGATGTTGTTGTTTCTCTGCCAACCCGCTTGGTTTTCGCTCGTGCATCTTCCAATTTACGTGACATTTGACATAAATTCTCCGCAATGTTCAGATCTTCTTATTGATGCATTCATCTGACGGCTAATTTGTTCTGGTCTGAGAATCTGTCTTAGTGTACGTCTATCATCCAGTCATCCGTGATTCTGCAATTAATATAATTATTTAGAAGAAAATAAGATTAGGCAAGAAATATTCTTTCCGACGACTTCTTCAACACCTTCTACATTTATGCACATTAGTTAAAGAATAAATGTTTTGACATCACTAATGTTTTATAGATAACATCAGGCAGATTACACACTTTAAAATATGTATATGTGATAATATACACAAATATAACATTAAATTAAGATGTCAGATAAATAAAGGAAATTAATACAACCATTAAAGGGTAGAAATTCCTGTAAAAATTAAATAGGTGGTCACACGACACATACTTGTGGAAAAGAGGAATACGACGGAAGCAAAGTATCCAATACAGTCAGTCCTACAGGAGGGAGGTAAATCGCGAGCCTGAATAGCTTAGAGTTAACGTCTCTGACTGCAGCACTGGGTGACGCGGGTCCGAATCTCAGAAGGGACATGAGTTGCCTTGAGGTTGCAGTTACTTTTTGCTGAGGAGTACCAGTTATCAAAATATCTAGGTCTAAGGCTTCTTGCCGATTGCCTCCAACCATCTAATAACAGCACAACAGAAGCAAATATATGTCCACTTTGATTACATAAGGAATAATTGGAGATGAAGTAAGTAAAACAATATAGCAGCTGAAACTTGTAAATGGGTTAGGCGAAGGATGAATTTTCATTTAGCCAAAGTAAATTAAGTGACTGTGCGGAATTCCTTCGAACGCCCAGATCTTGGTTCTTTAAGTGGATTATGACATTTTCAACTGCAGGCAGAAAACGTGTTTGTAAAGCAAAATTAAGATCAGTTAAAATATTGCATATAACTTCAAATGTCTTAGTCACATCAACTTTATAATCAGTATCTACGTGGTGTGTTAAAACAGAGCTACGAATAAACCTTGTCTGTCCATTGCTTGACCATGCAAGGCGATGTTCCCAAATCTGAAGATGAATATGCATAATTTACACTCAGTCTGACTGGCTCCACAGGTATGTAATGTCTGTATACTGGAGTAGGAAGAGTATTATATGCAGTGGAGATCTACCGTCGCCCCACAGACACTCACATGTGCCAGTAGATATCCATATGATCATTGACACCAGTTGCTAGAATAGCTTAACTCACTCTAATCAACATTATATCTGTACTTATAATGACTAAAAATGATTTGTACAGATAATTGAGGGAATGAGATTCCGACAACTACAAACAACAAAAAGATACGGTAGTATGTGTATTTTATCCCTCAACCCTCAATGTACACTAAAAGTAGCAGCAATGCTAGCATGTATCCGCTGAAAAACAGTTTTTTTAAGCGGCGTATTCATTCGTAAGATTTTTAAAGTAATTTCTTCATTTTCGTTTAGAATATTTCGACCCACAGAATGAATGCTGTATTGCAGAAGTAGAAAAAGATTTATGTGATTTTACTTGAGATGTATAAAGTGACAGACAGAGACTTCAGTCCACAGTTATGATAACAGTCATGAATGTCCAGTTTATAGGTTAGATTTAAAAATGATTTTATCATCAGTTTTGTTCTGAATGTGGCAGGCTGTGAAAATGTCATCTTAAATCAAATGCGTGATTTTCAGTTCACACAGTTGGAAGTGCAATTTTATCACAATTTCCTCTATAAACCGAAAATATTCAAAACAATCCTCCTCAAAACCTGAATGTGACTAGGGGACAACTAATTTTGAATTTGAAAATCAACGGATATACGATTAGTTAGATTCTGCGAAGCTGCCTGTCAGGAACAATTAGAATAACGTTCTTACTGCATCTTTACACCTCACTTCCACACATGCTGTTATTCACCAAAACTTCAAAGACAGGACCCCGCCGCAACGAAGTGAGGTGTTTACTTAACAGTTCACTTGCTCCTGTGGAGCTAATTACATAGGATTTACCAATAGGACGGGCCCATAAACACTTACCAGTTTGGTTGCCGAAAGGAGAACGTAGTAGATTCAACAGATGAATTATGGAGCATATCTTTACTTCTAGTCGTGCAGCATCAGTAGATGCTTATTTCACAGTCACACATCAAATCCGACCAAGTGATTCGAAAGGATCTCGCCCATATCTTCTTCATGCAGCCAAAGACTCGGTAGTTCCTGAGGAGAAATCCGAACGTTGTGTTCAGAAACTTTACATCCAGCCTCTCTTATCACTATGGCCTTAGTTCCAATTTCTTTTTTCTTCCCTCTTTATTTTCCTGAAGAAATATAAAATATGCTCAGTCTAGTCCATTGAATGTAATTTGAAGCCCATTTTCAATCCTTCATTCTCTTATTTCCTACCCAATATTTCCAAACGATTACTCGTCACTGAACTAATTAGCTATCAAACCTCTTGATTACGTAAGGTCATTCTTAGTGATTCAAACATATTTATTACTCATACACTCTGATCTGCTTTGTTACCAATCGACAAAAAGTTTTGGTCAGTCTACATTACACATGTAAACCCCTGGATAGTGGTATAGATAGGTATGGGTTTGAAGTGAAGTAATGAGAAAAGATTTCTTTGCCAATTCATGTGTTCTCATTTATATGTAATGGGAATTTTTCATACCTTTAATCTGTAACTAGTTCACTGTAGTGGCTAGCCAGTATTCGGGTGATTTGAAATGGCCAGGATCCTAGAACTGAGTTAAAATGGGTACACCTCTAATGGGTTTGGCCTCAAAAAGCCAGTTGTCGGCCCTTTGGTTTAGTCAGCTAGCAATCATAACTGGTTGATTTGAGTTGCATTAAACTACTCGTGCAAGTCAGTCAGTAGTATATAGCGTTATGCACAATTTCCTACTACAACCTGCTAAAGGGAACAGCAATAATTAATTATATCAAATATGTTTACAGTACAATCGTGATTTTTAGTGAATTAAAAAATTTAATTAAACACTGGAAATTTACACGAACAATTTTAACTGTCACTCTAGGTTACATCAATTCGTTTTATACTGTTAATGTGTATTTTAAAGCTTTTCTATCGTTAATATAATTTGTGGTATTAATTATAAAGCTAATCACTCGTTATATAACCGGTCGTCAAAATATAATGCAAAACAAAATATGGTATATTTGTTGATTGACACACTCTGTTCCCATTTGGCATTAGTATAACAACAGACAGTTTCCCAATGGGCTATACAGCAAATTTCAACGATACGCATTTTCATAAGGATTGTTGTTAGTAAATGGTTGCAGGCTATTTGTAGGAGGCTTTGAAGCTAGGTTTCATGCTTGTTGGCACTCTTTGTCAAAGAACTCTGAGATTCGAACCTGTGTCACTGGTGCTGCAGTTAGAGACATTACTTTTGAGCTATTCGGGCTCGGGATCGACCTCGTGTAGGATAGTATTGAATACTTTGTTTAGACACTAGGTATTAAGTAAATAATGTCGTGCTTCTAGTCTTTTGTTTGGTTCGGAGTGAATTTTATCAGTCACGATTGCAGATACGCCTTGAGGATGAGTGCCAACAAGCAAGAAATCTAGGTTCAGGGCTTCTTACCGATTGTTCCAAACATATAGTAACAAGAATGAGTTTTACCTGTTAACTCACTTTGTTAATAATGACAACAATTCAGAGTGCATTGTGACGGGAGCCACCTAGCATGATGTCTATATCGCAAACGTGACTGATAGAATTCAGTCTGTACCAAACGAAGAACTAGAGCATGACGCCAATCAAGATATGTCCTAAGTATATATTTTATCCATTTCAAGAGTTGGTTTGTGAGGATTAGATTTGTTTTTACGAGTTTGACCACCGATTGATATGGTCGCTAGTGACTTGTTACATGACGGAGTTTCCTGGAGTTCTAGTGAAAAGTCATGACCGGTGAGGCACAGCCAGTCCAATGTGAGGGTGGATTTCCCACTGATGACATTAGTGGGTGGTTACGATAAATCACGAATCGGTAGGAGTTAGGATTCATAGATCATTGAGTTGGGTCCCTTGTAACCGGAAGGTTCTGGGTTCGAACCCAGGTGGATGAGTACTGAAGAAGATTCTCAAGCTGGAGCGAAAAAGCTTTCCTGTATCCCCTAGCGGTTTTCCATTATTCTCTAACTGTTATCAATCTGTAGTCAAACTTGAAATAAATCTATTTATCAGTAGAATTAGAAATGAAGCCATCTCGAATGGGAATCTGATTTATGGAACTTTAAGTTCTCGATTCAATAGTTACTTTTTTTATTGCTGTTCAGATAGATTTTGATACCTGTTGAAAAGCATTTGCATCTGTCCATCAGTGATCAGCTTTTGAGTGAACAGATGCTTGAAAAATTTACTCCATTACTTAAAAAATACTGTATACAACAGATAAAACGTATTCCACAGATGACTGGACACAGCTGAAATAAACCTACTATGCAAGTACAGATAAATAACAATGATTCAGTCTTCCCCAAATCCCACTGAAAGATAGATGTGCCTTAACTACTAGTGTGAGTCACTAAATAAAGGATACAAGGTGACAGATATCTTATTGAATACGGCGTTATGTGAGTAAGTGCAATAATAAGAGTGTACAGTTGCTATTCCCCTCCACCTACTACCCTACCTCCCCCTTAAGAAAAGATTATCAGTTAGACATCCTGTTTAGTTTAACCCAAATGTATATGTCACGCAAAAATGACTATGATTGTTACATGTATTGCACAAAAACGTTACTCTTTTTAGGTGTAGACTTTGGTTTATAACATTTGGTTGTTGAATGAATTGTTTCTTAAACAATCTTAATGATTATGAAACTAATTTCCTATTCATACTTTTTCAAAATGTAAACATTTCTTCAATGCAAATAGGTTTGATTGTCTTTATTTTGAAAAAAAGTTTACAGTCTAACTTTATAAAAAAGTGTAACAAACATTTAGTCATTGTGAAGGTTTATCTTGTGGCTAATTACTTTTTATCCAACTGAGATGTTTCATTTCCGTGTCTCTCTCTCTCCCTCCCATACACAAGCAAACAGACTTTGGTTTCACTACATGTGATTAGACGTTTCTATTTCTTTTTTATTAATCTGGATACCATATTATTATTATTTATTATTGTATCCTTTAGTTCCTAGAGGAACATAGGGCTTCAGCTGCGCACCTCCATTGACTTCGGTTTTTTGACAACTTTTTCACCCTGCTCCAGGTCTGCCCACATGCTTTCATCTCCTCTTCACATGACCTCCTCCAAGTCACCCTTGGACGACCAACTCGCCGCCTCCCTTTCGGGTTCCACTCGAGGGCTTGTCTAGTGATGTCACTTGTTGGTTTCCTCAGCGTATGGCCAATCCATCTCCATTTCTTTCTGCCTATTTGTTTAACAATCGGTTCCTGATTGGTTCGCTCCCAGAGATCCCTGTTGCTGATCTTTTCTGGCCATCTGATCTTGAGTATTGAGCGAAGACAGCTGTTAATGAAGGTCTGAAGTTTGTTTGAGATGCTCTTTATGACTCGCCAAGTCTCTGATCCGTATAGTAGCACTGACTTCACATTGGAGTTGAAAATCCGGATCTTATTTTTGATGCTGAATGCTGTTGACCTCCACACAGATTTGAGAGTAATGAAAGCTTGTCTTGCTTTTCCGATTCTGGCTTTGATGTCCTCGTCAGTTCCGCCTGTAGTTGAGACGATGCTTCCCAGGTAGGTGAAGGAGGTTGTTTCTTTCAGGTTCTTCCCATTTATGCTTATTGTGGTCTGTTGTTGCTGTTGATGTTGGCAAGGAATCTTCATCATCTCTGTTTTATCTATGTTCACGTGAAGTCCTATCTTTGATGCTTCTTCTGCCAATTTGTTACTTTTCATTTGCATATCTTCCAGTTTATGGGAAATCAGACATATATCATCGGCGAAATCCAGATCCTCCAAGTCTTTTGTGTCAGTCCATTTTATGCCTGGATACCATATGGTATGTATTAATGAAAGGATTTTATACTAAGACATCTCGGCATTAAGAAGAAGATACGATTTTCCGACACCAATGTCATGTCAGTTAATGCTACTTCTATGTGGCTTCTAGACTTGGAGTGAACGTCATCGAAAGTATTATGAATAGGCTATTTCGGATTTTCCATTGTGGGTAAAATTTATTTTGATAAAGTCTTACAGTGTTTTACAGTAATATTTACTGATGACTACGTTCAAGCACAATTTATTGCCACTCATAATCATATCAAGGCACTCACATGACTTCCTAACTTCATTTATATAGTTCCATTATTTTTTACTTGATTTTCACTTGATTTGATTGGTAGTAGTATTTTCCATATTTCGGGTATGAGTGATGAACCATTCCTATTGCATGTGTTTGGTGTAGACTCAATGAACTCGGATTCAATGATCAACCTCTCTCTCCACCTACCTAGATTACTTTTTAGAATTTTGACCCTTTCCCACCCTATTGTGTTGTTGTGTTTTAATGCATGCAGTGCTGTTGCTGAGCTTTTTTCTAAATCACTTATCTTCTTGAGGTCAACCATTCTTACCTTAGCTAAATTCTTGTTCCGATAATCTGACTACCCCCGACCTACTAGTTTGACCTATGAAGTTGACTTAACTCACAGTCATTGCAGGGTACTTTGTAAATTATATTATTTTGTCTAATTGGCTCAGCCGACAGGGTCATTTAACCTACACAGCTCAACCTACCTGAGGGAGTTTATAGGTTTAAATGCCACTCTAATTCCTGCTTTATTAAGAATCCTACCACATAGGGTCTCAGATGTCCCCTCCTATTATGGTAGAACCTTAGGTGTCTTATATTCTCTCTTATTTATGTTCATAGAGTCTACACCCAACATGTGTATTACGAATGACTCTTCACTCACACCCGAAATATGCAAAATACTACTACCAGTCAAGTGAAGCGATGAAAAATAATGGAATTATATTAACGAAGTTAGAAAGTTGTGTGAGTAGTGCTTTGATATGATTATGAGTGGCAAGAAATTGTGCTCGAAACGTGGTCATCAGTAAACATTGCTGTATAACACTGTGAGACTTTATAGAAATAAATTCCACCTATGATGGAAATATACTCTACCGCAGTGTACAAGTTTTATTCTTAAATTTAAGATTTTCTTCAGTGGCTTCATTTTTTGGTCCATACGGATAGAAAAAAATTAACAACAAGCTACTTTAAGAACAAAGTGTAACGGTGAAACCAGCTGGGTCACAGTCTGAACGCGGGGCACTAATCTTTGCATCAACGACAGCAAAATGGCAGTTATTTGCGATAAGATTTGAGGTATTAGTCGACGGTCATAATATATCAGTACGCAAAATCACCTCATCAATGCAGTTAGATAGCTATACAGCTGGAATATTTTTTCAAGTACAAAACGAGAATCAATAAGGATATTCCTAAAAGGGCAGGATCAAAACTGTGTCCACGAGAAACCCGCAACAAGCAATTCCAACAGACAATCCAAGATCAGAAATGATTATGACTTATTCAGACAAAGTCATAGTTGTTAAATAACACATTGATAATATCGTCACACAAGCAAAAAGGGAAGCATTGAAATCAGAGGCTTAACCGGAACAGATATGTATAATAAAGATCAAGTCAACAAATGATATGTGAACATCAGAACAGTGATATAAAGACCAGGAGGAAAAGGGTTACTCATAACAAATTTAGGTGAAACATCCTAATGAGTATAAATATTGCGATTAGATCGTGGTAGAAGGATTTTCCAAACAATTATTCCATTACACAAACCAACCAAGGACCTACTGGCCAACAAATGTGCCAAAGAAAATGGAAATGGATCGAACACACTCTAAGGGGACTGCCGAGTGACGTCACCCACAACGTAGACCTGAGATTGGAATCCCAATGGGGAATGTACGTTCAAGAGGGAAGAGAAGATGAGATACTACAGGTAGTCATAGAGTCAGCTAAAGAGGAAACAGAGAACAGGATGAAATGGAGATATTCTGCTGAAGCCCTGTGTTCCCTTTGGAACTTAAGTGAATCATAATAAGTGATAATACTTAGATGTGTAGAAGACATATTTTCAGACTAGGTGTTTTAGTGTAAACCTTATTGTTTTTGAATGGCTACTACGGGACTAAAGGTTCTCTTAAACGTCAATTTCATTAAGCATGATTACAAGAGTGTAAACCAGACTATCTCAGTTGCTTTCTATGTTCGCTTAACTGTTTCACATTTTACAAAGTCAATTGTAGCCCGTAAAAATCTTAAGACTAGCTGTGCCTATGAAAAAAGCATTATTTCGCGGCTTCATGAAATGCCCTTTAACTCTTCAGGTGAATACCATGGAAAAACGTTAATCCATACCTAAGTGCTAGGCTAACTGTTCACAAGAAGAACACTAGCTTATTGACAGACAGTATTTTGATTGGAAATTAGTAACTAGTGTGGTGTGTCTAGTCCTTTCTATTAGTCGAGTTTACGATGTCGCCACCAAACCTGACTGATACAATTTAGTCTGCACCAAAGGAAGGACTAGGCACATCACACCAGTTACTAGTGTCCAGTCAAAGTATGCAATACAGTCAGTCCTACAGGAGGTCACTCAGAAGCCCGAATATCTCAGTGGTAACGTCTCTGACTGACTTCATCAGTGGGTGACGCGGGTTCGAATCTCAGAAGGGACATGAGTTCCTTCAAGATTGCAGATACGTCTTGTTAACAAGTGCCAGCTAGCATGAAACCTAGGTCCAAGGTTTCCAGCTGATTGCCTCCAGTTATCTGATACTGACAAAGGACATTTTAATTTAAATTCTCATTCAGAAATTTAGAAGACAAAACGATTAGGCGAAGAAATATTTACTTTTCACTTAGGTCCTCATTTCTGACTCCACTCCATCACATTTAATATTTTTATTACAATACGAGACATTTTACCAATCTCGTGGCGATAAGTTTATCAACAGTGATTCATCAGTATCAACATATTACGATGGCGGGGTTGAGGAATAACCAAGCAAATTATTACACACAGCTAAAGGCTACGAATGACTACGGAGGTTATCTGAAAAGTGTGATGTTTTGCGCAATGCATCACATTTTTCAGATAATCTTCGTCGTCTAACGACACTTTCCAAATTTATAAAAGGGACTAGTTGTTTTGTAGTAGTGTTCGCAACAAGCTGATTGCGCAGTGCGTAATTTAGGAAAAATAAAGGGTAATTAAGAAATAAGTGATCTTCCAAGTTGACTGCGCAATAAGCAGTTATGGATAAAGGAGTCAGAAGAATGAAATAAGATGGATAATGATGACGTGCAAGAAGTTTAGAAGGAGGAAGAAACTGTCAAGTTTTTACATTAACGGCCAAGGTAAGAAAACACGAGTTTGGCTTCTTCAGGTTTCACTTGCATAAAGAAGACGTAAATTCTAAAACAAAATTAAAACAGGTTGAAATGCAATGAATAACTCATTGTCTACAAGGTGTGTCGAAACTGAGCTGTGAATAGATCTTTTTTGTCCCTGGCTTAACCGTGGAGGATGACGTTCGGAAATATGATGATGAACCTGTTTAATTGTACGTTCACTGAAGTTATCTCTACAGAAGCTGCCGAACTGGTAGATACACACAGATCAGGTGAAATCAGATAGTTTTTCCTTATTTGTTTAACGTAATATGCGGTGGCGGTGAAGAAAAAAACGTACCTCTGCTGCATCGAAAGCTCTTTTAATCACATTCATCAGGCGCTATGATCCTATTTCGCTAATTTTGTTACTGAGGAACTACAGTTTTATGTACAATGGTTTTTTTTTGAGCTGTTCCTATACTGACTCTATTTGATGTTAAATTTATATTTGTCTTAATGAATTTATCTGGAGAAAAAGGTTTGTAATTCCCTGATAATTTCAAGCTTCTCATTAAGAGAGTTGTTTGAGCAGATTATCCTAGATCTATAAGCGTGTGAAAGTGTCAACTAAGCCTTTAGAAATAACGAAATACAAATAAAATTATAAGGAAATTATACAAATCCTGTAAAAGTACACATTAGGACAAAGAAGGGAGTTACCAGAACAACAATATTAAAAAGACTATAAGCAACGAAACTTCTAAGAATAACAAAATAATAATAATTATGTGAAATGAAATTCAATCTCTTTGAAATATACGACGAATTTAAAAACAAATAAGCCTATCCTAAAAAGGCTTTTAAGCTTACTTAGGCGAAAGTGACTTCAGCAAGGGAAATACGCAATTCCGTCATTTTGTTTTTATGCTAAGAAACAGATGAGTGACAGAAAATAAAAACCAAAACAGTAATAATATCCATAACAGTAACAATAATATGAAAACCATATTAAATAAATCTAGCTTATAAGTTTCAATTGGCTGGGCGTAATTTTCACCATACGTGTTTAGTTATTTCCGCCTTTCGGCAATGCTTGAATAATAATAATAATAATTTTTCCTTCACGTTCCCCAGTGGAATATAGGGCTTCAAGCTAGTAGCTTGAAGTTTCTGTAGCAGAGTTTATTTTACAGGATGGGGTTGCTAGCCTCATGCCCAACCCTTCCTCTTTACCAGAATTATTTCTGGCTTAGAGAGGTAAAGGTGTGCGTCAGCCGGGGATCGAACCCCGGACCATGTGCATGGTCGACGAGCGTCCTAACCGCTATACCACCGACGCACTTGTTTGTTTGTGTTAAGTTATAATCAAAGTTTTATTAAAAAAACACTATTTACTACCATCCATTTATGTAAGTAATTGCAACACTGTTCGTAACCTTCTACAGACTTAGTGATATGTACAAATGATTGATATAAGGAGTTGGAAATCAGTTGCTTTCAGTCATTAGTGCTTTCTAGCCACATGGAAGTGATTTAAACAAACATCGGATAGCCATTCTGATCATTTCATGTCAAGATCAGCTTGGACTAGACATTTTTGTGTTTTCTTAACTCTATAGTGACTGTTTCAACTTGTTTTATAAAGTGAATGATATTTTGTTTAGTTGAGTGAAATCATAGTAGATAAAATGTTGTGTAGTTGTGTATACAATAGTTCTAGGATAAAATATATTTCAGGGTAGATTACAGATTGATATGAGTTAGAGAACAACGAAAAACCAGGGAGTACTGGACAGCTGTTATCTCTTACTTTAGGAGTATTCAACTGTAAGTACCCAAGACCTTACCAAGGATTTAATCTGGAATCTTCAGGGGACGACGCCGATCACGTTGATTTTTCAAGTGCTTGAACCAGAATTCAACTATCCGTAATTTCCTACTTCTGTCAACTAACGATTATATCCCGACCACTATGCAATATCTTCGATGAGTATTTGCTCTCACACCTGATCTGGCTGACTCCACTAGCCATGATTCCTCATTAGAAATCCAAGCAACTTCGTCCTGTTGCCAGTCGCCAGTGAGTGTCAGATGAGTCTTCAAGATTTAGTTCGTAGGGATTTAATTTGTTTCAAGTTTGATCACATGACGAATTGACAAACTTTAGAATTCATGGATCATTGGATTTAGGCTCAAGTGGATGAATGGTCAGCTAGCTTGGTATAGTAAACTTAATGTTTCAGATTCAGTCCCTAGTGGGGTGGGAACCCTTGCTGTCGAATAGTCCCAAAATAAGACAGAACAGCTGTCCAGTTATGTCAAACCTGAAACAGATCAGGTCTCTTCAAAATAACTTGAAAATAAAAGAAGTTGAAAAGATACCATTTTACTTTGAAGTAAAACGAAGTTCATTCCATCAGTGACTAACTGAAATGGCATACACTATGAGTCATCTTTACGAGTCGTAGACTCATAGTGTTGAAGTTTAAAGTCATCTGGCCAAATTTCACCCTATAAGGACAATGCTGTATTAAATTTCGTTGCTGAAGCCTACCATTTTGCTTTTAAAATACGAATGAAAACTGGAAACAGATGTCACTGGACGCCAATTTCACAGTTTTTGTGGAACTGGAAAGAGTTATAATAATAAATATCAACATAAGCAGCCTAGTATATTAAAATCGAATTTCTAACTCATTGACTCCAAAACAGAGCACAAACTAGAGTACAGTTTTCGTTGTTAACTGTTCATTCGCCCTCTGAAATATTTCACATTTAAGTACTAATTATACAGGATTCTCAGCGTAATTACTTGAAAAATGCTTAATTGATTAAAAGATATAAGTGAAGCATTAAAGCAGGAAGAAACGATGAAAATTATATGAAATATCTGCAATTGTTAGACATCTTCATGAACCAATATCAGTTACAGAGATCTTCGAAAACCAGGCTGCACGGAATAACTTTTTGCTCCTAGTTTGAGACTTTTCAGTAGTGTACACTCATGAACGCACGGGGGATCGGAACTGGAACCTTCACATGTTGAGACGTGGCTGGTTGACCATTTAGCCTCTTGGGTCAGAATCCAATGACATGTGAAATCTAACTTTGTCAGTTCGTGTTATAGCGCTATCCTCACCAATGTCTTCGATGATTATCCACTTTACCTTTACATAGTGCATCCCATAATTCATGACTTAAAGGACATTCATCCAGTAGCTACCAGTCGCACACTCTGAATATTAATCATCTGTACATTGGTGAATTCATGAGCTAGTGAGTATCGATATTGATACCTTATGAAACAGGTAGACGTAAAATAAGCTAAACTTTGTCACACAGGTTGAAAATAAAGAAAGAGTATCTACCTGATTCAAAACCACTTTTTCAAGAGATATTAAAGTGTTTATGGTCAGTTTTCATGCCAATATTTAGACTTGATGCTTTTACAAAAGACATTTAATATAATGAAACCTTCTCCCAGAGAAAAATGAAGTGCAGATTACAGGAAATTAAGTAACGTAAGTATTTTTGAAGGTAACAACATGGATTACTCTCAAATTGCAACAGAAACAAATCAGTATATTCAGAGAAGAACGGCGTATGTGTTGAATAAGATTCACCGAGTCATTGTCAGAAGAAATAACATTTACAAAATACTCAAGGCTGACAAGTATCCTGTCTGCGCCACTTTGGAGTGGCTATCTGCCAGCAACACTCAAAACTGAAAAATACCGTATCCAACAAAAAACAAACCATAACCAATTGTATTTTAGTTTGCCAAACTTAGTGTACACATACATACAAAATAACCTGTATATATTTATGGTTGTGCAGCCAAGAAAATCAATTCTCCGAAAAGTGACTCTTCGCCAAACCGCATGTTTTGTTTTCATTAATACCTGCAGTGGAATTAATTCGTGAAGTAACTATAATAACTTCCTCAGATGTGATGTGTTCTCTGAGCTGGATAGTTGAAGTATGAAGCTGAAGATGCCACCTAGTAGGGAGGTGAAAGCCTCGCAAATCAACTATCCAGCTCGGAGAACACAACCACATCAAAATCATCCACCTGAGCTACAAATCTTCTCTATCATATCTAATAACATCTTTAGGCTGTATGCACCTGATGAGAAACCAACGAAATAAGTGACGTCACCATCTTATTCTGCACAAACTCTTGTTCTTACTTTAATATAATAAAAAATGCTTTAAATCTAATGAAACCCAGTTAATTTAAACATAACTTAGTGTTTTACTTTATACACATATTTGAAATTGGAAGAAACAATACCGTTCTTAGTATTTACTATTACATTACTATTCTAGTGGATTTACAGTGTGGCTCTACAAGTTATGTTGGTTAGACTGTTAGTGTTTAACGCACACATTTAACTCAGCAGGTAGTTAGATGTAATGTTTAGTCTAAATTTACATGTAGAAAATTAAAAAAAGAATCGAAAATCGTCCCAAAGACTGCCTTCTTCACCAGCCTATTCATCATTTTGAAAAGTTAAATTTCAAACAAAGCATGCTAAATATTAACAGTTAGGCGATTACAACAATCCAAAAGGAATATCACTTTAATTCCCCCTACAATGTGGCATTGTCAAAATTCATCCTGAATAAAACATTAATTATCTTGAGGAACTTTGTCGTATGTCATTGGTTATTTCGTGGAATAGAACCCAGAAGATTTTCTCTGTACGCGTCTGACTTAAGAAACGTGAATCCCGGTAAAATTCTGATCATGTGTACAATTGACATTTTAGGTTCATGCCAGTTGAATGTATGAGGTGATTTTCTATGTGAAAAATCTGATATTTTGATACGGAGTTATGCTTCAGCATCACTGAAGATTCCACTGTTTTTTCTCTCGTGATTTTAAGCCCTTCAGTATTGAAAATCCACTATTCGTGAGCCATCTAGTGAATGACTGTGAACGGCTAAATTTACGTGTTTATGTATTTGTGGTGAAAGATATTGAATATGTCAATTTCTAGTAATTCAGGGTCACATCACACATTTTTTTGTCCAGATGTGATATTATATATATTAGACAACTGGAAGCAGTCGGCAGGAAGCCTTTGACCGAGGTTTCATGCTTGTTTACACTCGTCAAAAATTCGTGTCTGCAATCTTGAAGGAATTCATGACCTTTCTGGCATTCGAACCCGTGTCCTCCAGTGCCACAGTCAGAGCTGAGCCTTCCTAATAAGTATTCATAGCAGGTCATGATGGCCTGCCATCCAGAATGGTGACTACTATGCCAAGATGACTGATAGAATTAAATCTGCACCAACATCAAGAACTAGATGTATGGCATTATTTACTACTAACTAGTTTCAAATCAGGTAATATTCATTAAATTTACAATATTACTGTTAATAATACAACACTATTATTGTTAACATTTTAGACTAAATTTCATTAGAAAGCCAATACTACGAATCACAGAATATTTCTGAGTTTATCCTCAAACATACTATGATGTAGTTATGTTCCCTGAGCTAGATAGTTTAGTGGCGAAACATTCACACCTCAGTTTGATGTATGCGCTGGAACTTTTGTCTAGAAAGGCAATGAAAGCTTAGTAAGCTTAGACATCGCAACCACACGAAAGTCATTCACCTGTGCTAGGAATTATCTTGACTATTTCAAAAATACACTCTGAATTTAGCGACTGTAGCCACACAGACATCTTATCGAACATAACTAAGGTCCTAAATTAGTTTGGTGGATGGTAAATGGTAATGCAATCCAGTGCTCAATTTAAACTGTCAAAAGGACTTTGAAACTTCTCCATGAGTTTACTGGCAATCTCTCCTGATAATATTGAAGGTGACCGGATTTACTTGGTATTTTCTCACCCTCTTGTCCACTTGCATTCACAATTTTCAACTTCATGAGCTGATATTGAACTATGGTGAAGGCTGTTTGATGAAACTGTTAGTTTGTCTATTGATCCATGGCATTTTCGATGTTTATTTTTGTGTATGGTATGTACACTTTTTCAATCGAATCGGTGACTATAATAAGACGCGTTCATCGATATAAAGGAGTGATTATTATATCTTTAGACATCCATTTTGTGGTCACACATTAGAAGACGGAAACGACATCCAATTCCACCCATAAAACTCTCTTATTACAGCTGTCATAATTTATCTTGTAGATGACGTTGGTTCTGTTTTAATTCGTTGTTGCCGCGCCTTTTGATACACATAGTATACACTGAAGAGATTCTGTCATTCCAAAAGGTTTCAGTAATCTTGCAAGGACTTCATAGTTTTTCTTCATAAAGAGTAAGGCAGCTTTCTTTATACTTTCAACCGATGGCTTTTAGTTAATCAATAAGCTTGTTGGCGATCATCGTATGATGGAGTTTCGTAGATATCTACTTTTTCCGAAGATGGTCTCAACATTTTTCCCTCTTTTCTGTTTTAGGTAGGAATGCTACAGTGTGTTCTAGCTCCTTTGAGTGGTATTAGCATATAACTTCTTTTGTTTGCTTTATGAGTTGTGGTTGTTTTAATTGAATATTTCATCTGTATGAGTTGACTTTTTATTTATTTCTATTGTGAATTTCCCCCTGGGTATTCACTAGACTAATTCCTATAAAAATGAAATTTTGTCCTTGGATTCCTCTTCTGTTGTTAATCCTATGTACTCTAAAGCGCTGTTTATTAGACTGCGAGTCTTCTAAACGGTTGCTGTGTTGCCCACTTAGCGTATCTGAATTTTATGTTTCATTTTTAGTAGAACTATGGTTTCAAGCCTTGGTATAACGGTATCGGATAACAGCTGTAATGGGTCCTTTCAGTCTGTGCGTCAGTGGCACAGTGGCACAAGTGACCATGCACATCGTCCGGGATTCAATCCCCTGCCGACGCACATCTAATATCTATGGTCGGCCTGTAAAATTTGGGCTACCGATATTGCGTGCTGAAAATTTCATACCTGTATCAAAAATACAGTGTGAAATCAATCTGTAATCAAATATATATATATATTGAGACAGTTAGTTGTGAATTTGTTGTTAGACATATATGCACTCCTTTCATCCAGCTTCAGCGTCGCTTAATGGAGTGTTGATAGAGGTGCTCATCATTTTTTAGTTATGGCGGTATTGTTTCTTCGCCATGTTGTCAAAACTAAGTCTATACTGTTTTGACATCAACAGACAGCGCAGTTAAAAAGTAGACACAAACTAGGTGTAAATTCTCGGTCAGCAAGTTAGTGGAACCAGTTAAATGATATAGTATTCATGTAAAAAGGTCAAATCAAACATTATGATATTGGACGGGATATCCAATACGTTTTCGGTGTTTCAGGAAAGATACAGGTTAGATTGAGGTTAAGGTGATTACAGAGTGATCCGTTGGGGCGTGCACTTTTTTAGAGACAGGACAAACAGTGGCTCACTACGGACACTTGGAAACTAATAGAAGAGAGAAGGATGGTGAAACAAAAGATTATCCAGTGCACTGACGAGCAACAAAAACATGAGTTGAATGCAAGCTACAGTACGCTGGACAAAGAGTAAGGATGAGTGCCAGTGAAGACAAAAAAAATATTATGAAGCCATGGGAAGTGAAGCAGAACAAGCTGTAGTGCACGCAAAGGAGACCTCGCCACACTCTGCCAAACAACTAGGCACCTTTCGGGCAAAATTTCGACACAGATTAGGCCAGTCGAGGATGACAATGAAAAGTCAATCACCAAAGAAGTGGAGCAGAGAAAACACTGGGCTGAACACTTCAAAAGACTTCTAAATCGACCGCCACCTACAACGCGCCCAACAATACCAACAACGGAAGCAGAACTACCAGTGAACATCGACCCTGCAACGAAATCAGAAGTCCTGAATGCAATCGAGGTGCTAAAAGCTGGAAAAGCAGCAGGACCAGATGGAATCTCATCAGAAGCATTGAAAATGGACCCAGAGACTACAGCGGACTTGATGATCCAATTGCTAGAGAAGGTGTGGAAAGAGGGCAAGGTACTTGAGGATTGAAAGAAAGGATATTTATTCACACTACTAAAGAAAGGAGACTTAAGTCAATGCAAAAACTGGCGTGGAATTATGCTTCTGTCCATTCCAAGCAAGATACTAAGTCGCATCATCCTGGAGAGAATCAAACAAGCCCTAGATGAAAAACTTCGACCGGAACAGGCCGGATTCAGGAGAAACAAATCATGTATTGATCAAATCTCTACTCTACGGATCATCAGTGAACAAAGCTTGGAATAGCAGTCACCTCTCTTAATCACTCAACTTCATCGACTTTGAAAATGCCTTCGACAGCGTCGACCGAGAGGTGATTGGGCAACTATTTCGCTACTACGGGGTGCCATAGACAATTATACATCTCATCCAACAGTTGTACGACAATGCTGCATGCCAAGTAATCCGCAACGGGAAACTTACGGAATCATTCGAAGTGAGGACGGGAGTGAGGCAAGGCTGTCTACTATCGCCAATGATCTTCCTGATTGCAGTAGATTGGATGATGTGACAGACAGACAATGAGCAATGAGGAAACAGGCATAAAATGGACTCACACAAAACAAGAACTTGGAGGATCTGGACTTCGCCGATGATATTTGTCTGATTTCCCACAAACTGAAAGATATGCAAGTGAAAAGCAACAAGCTGGCAGAAGAAGCATCCAGAGAAAATAGGACTTCAGGTGAACAAAGAAAAAACAGAGGTGATGAAGATTCCTGGCTTACAACAACAAGAGACAACAATCAGTATAAATAGGAAGAATCTGAAAGAAATAACCTCCTTTACCTACCTGCCTACATGGGAAGCATCGTTTCAACTACAGGCGGTACTGACGAGGGTATTGAAGCAAGAATCGGAAAAGCAAGACAAGCTTTCATTACTCCTAACTCTGTGTGGAGGTCAACAGCACTCAGCATGACAATGGAAATACGATCCGGATTTTCAACTCCAATGTGAAGTCAGTTCTACTATACGGATCAGAGACTTGGTGAGTCATAAAGAGCATCTCAAACAAACTACAGACCTTCACTAACAGTTGTCTTCGCTCAATACTCAAGATCAGATGGCCGGCCAGAAAAGATCATCAACAGGAATCTCTGGGAGCAAACCAACCACGCCGGGACCGATTTTGCAACAAATAGGCGGGAAGAAATGGAGATAGTTTGGCGATACTCGGAGGAAACCATCAAGTGACATCACTAGACAAGTCATCGCTCGAGTGGAACCTGAAAGGGAAGCGGCGAGTTGGTCGTCAGTGCAAGGGTGACTTGGAGGAGGTCATGTGAAGAGGAGATGAAAGCATTTAGGCAGACTAGGAGAGGAGTGGAAAAGTTGGCAGGAAACCGAAGGCAATGAAGACGTGCAGCTGATGCCCCATATTCTTCCAGGAACTAAATGATAAAATGATAAGTAATAATGATTAGAAAGAGATTTGAGTTGATTCCAGTCAATGTTATGGTTAACAGTGGGTAAAACATAGATTAGGTTTAGGGTTAGAATACCAAATCTACCTTTTAGAGCTAAAGCCGTTTCCAGTGTCATTGGTGTGTTCGCCTCTCTTCAGTGCCCAAAGTTTAACTTTACCTAAGAGATACTATAATTTGATAAAAATCTATCTGAATGTCTTCGATTTTCTCCAGCACTTGGGTAGGCAATTTCAAGGAATAATCACAAAATTCTGATAGATACTTGAATTTTTGCTACTCTTCATTAGATGTATTGTATGTCAAGTTTCTTGGAAGTAAGACGACTGGTCGCCGATAAAATTCCTTACCCTTGGTACTTCGAATTTCTTAATGTCCATCTTATCAACACTGGAAATATTTCGGCGTCAACTGTCTGGATGAATTTCATTGCTTTCAGCATGAGATATCAGGTAAATTAAGGGATGAAATACAGAATTTACATGTTCATAGTTTCCACAACTGGCCACAGTAGTGGCTGCATCTGTTTCCTTGGAAAGCAGAGATCCGCCTGATTTAAGCGAATTCCATCTTTAATCAATTAAAATACTTCAAATTTGATTGTGATTCGACTTCGGTTAGAGAACAATCGTAAAACAAGGGAGTTCTAGACAGCTGTTTCGCCATACTTAAGGACTCTTTGGAAGTACACAGCAACCAGCACTCAAACTTTGGACCTTCCCGTTACAATGCGATCTCGTGGAGTAAACAGTCACTGAACTCTATCCGACTGCTCATGTAGACAAACATTCTCTCATGACACTGCCTAGTGGTCACGATAAATTTACAAATTGGTAGAAGTTGGAATTCATGGGCCGTCAAGCCAGGTCACATTGGTTGAATAGTCTACTAACTTGGCTTGTAATCAGAAGGTCCTAAGTTCCCAGTTGATGTGTACCTCTGAAAAGCTTCAAACTGAAAGAAGAAAGCTGTCCAATACTTTCTCGTAGCATCCACTGATTCTCTAACTGATTCAAGCTATTGGCGAAAATTAAAACTAATCAAACGCCTACAAAATAACTCTTAGAAATTTAAATATTGTTAAGATACTATATTTTTATAAAATGAAAAAATTCTTGGATTGATGTAATTAAATTTGACAAAAAGCAATTTGTTATTATGATGAATTATTTATTCACAGGAAGAAAATTCAACAGTACAGCACTGGAGTTGGTAGGAAACAAAAACATACATATTCCTTTGCTTGATATATCCGTCTAATTGTTAATACCAAGTGCAAATTGTAAGTCAATATAATTTATCTGTAAGTTAACTTGTTACAATGATTAAATTGAAGAAGACAATCTTTGGCGCAAATTCATTCGCTATTTGGTCTTATCCATCAAAATATAGACTAAACACGTCATCTTACTGAAACTTGATGCTACTGTTTACCTGCTGAGTTGAATGTAAACATCATATATATCGCTGGTTTAGCCACACCCTGCCGTTAATATGTCAGTATTTTTAAAACACTAGAATGTAAGTAGTAGGCTTTATTAAAAGTGGAATCCTATGGTATCTTTATTTTATTTATTTATATCTCAGGACAATACAGTCTGTCTGCCTTAAAGTAGTTTAGCGGAAACCTTTTCTCTTTCATTTTGGTCCAAATGATGTCCTTTCGTCTTAAATTGATTTTTCATCATTTTTGATATTATTTTCATTAGGAGCATTTCTTTTGATAATATAGAGAGGGAGTCATCTAATGTCTCTTGATATCATTAACTATTTTGTGTTGAGTTCAATGTATCTCTTGTCTCGGTAATCTTCTCTGCCATATCTAGACTGTACGACTGGATTTTGGAGTCAATGAAAAGAATTAGCACTTTTCACGGATGTATTTGTTATCAAAATCAAAAATCATCTGAAAAAATTATAACAAAATTAAATTTAAACCAGATTGGTAGCTCACAATAGGTTTTTATTATTTCGTTTACATCACAGACTATTTATGTCAAGTGTCAGGCAAACTCGAAGTCCTACAGATGAAAATCAACACTTTGGCAGAAGCAACAAAGACAAGACTTCAGGTGAACATAGATAGCAAAGAGGTGATGATGATAACCAACAACAACAACACCAAGCTTCAATTACTATCAATTGGAGTAATTTGAAGAAGGTTACTTCTTTCACCTATCTAGATAACGTCATTTCGGCTACAGGCGGAACTCATGAAGATATCAAAGGCAGGGTTGGAACGACAAGACAGACATTCATCACTCTAAAATCAATTTGGAAGGCTTATGCACTCATCATGAAGGACGAATTTCAGATTTGCAGCACTATATATGGTTCAGGGACCTGGTACCCCACGAAAGCATTTCTAAAAGACGACTGCAGCCTTTCATCAGCAGTAGCCATCGCCGCACACTGAAGATCAGGTATTAGAACAGAAAGGGTCAGCAATAAGGTTGGCTGAGAGTGAAGGAATCAAGAGCCTATTCCTAAACTAATGTGTTGAATGATATAGAGGCTGGTCATACACCCACTGAGAAAGCTGTTGAGTTGCATCATTCAACAAGCCCTCAGATGCAAGTTCAATGGGAAATGAAGAGTTTAGCATTCTTGGGTATTATGGAAGAGACTGAATAAGGGGGAGTTGATAGCTTATGAGCAATCTTGAGGCCACCTGTAAAGGACTTCTAAGAAGAGAATGAATTAGGGACGTGGTGCTGGATTCCTGTGTTTCACTGGGAACCTAAGCGAACAATAATTATAACTATTATTTTTTTGAGTTAGAAACTTAAAAATGCAGGCAACACTTTTGGCTGGAGTTCAGCTCACCAACTACATGTCACCTGACATCTAACAATTGTAGAAACACGCCTTAAGCTTGACTGTAATGAAGATATCTGACAACCTTGAATAAATTGCTAAAGCTAAGCTATAATTTATTATCAGCATAAAATTTAACTGTCATTGGATATTCCTGATATTACAGCCATATACGCATACTTAATGCACTAAAATTCTTGTTTCACTAATATCATAGGTAACAGTCCAACAAGGAGCAATTATCGCTAATATGCGTCTCCAAAATTTATAAATTCTTAGAAGAATTCACTTAGCGCGTATGATTATCACATCTTGTGTAAGAAGTAAATTTTAAGTCTGATTTTATGCAAAAGTGGAGGGAAATTGGCAAACTAAAGCGATGAGATTATCAGATAGGCAAAGATGCTTTTTTGAGAAAGTAAAACTCTTTAACGTCGGTAAATAAATTAAGTGAAAATGACTAAAGGCTTATGTGAATAAAGAAAGTTACTAAAAGTCTTAAGCAATATGGATTCGGATGCGGTCAACCGACAAAAAGATTTCTATAAAGCAATCTACAAGCAAAAAATTGGCTTTTTTTTTCTAGAAAAAGATTTAAAAGCTTCCAAATTACCAAGAGAAATTTATAGATAATAATAGCCACATTTGTTTTAAACCATGGGTATAAAGTTATAGTTAGCTGTATAACTGTTTATCAGATATATCAAACGCTATTAGTAGTATTCTCTTGGGTTCCAGGTGAAACATATGGTTTCAACAGGAAATCTGCATTTTATCCTGTTCTGCGTGGTCATCCTTAGTTGTCTACAATATCTCCCATAAACTCTCATCTCCTCCTGACACATTTTTGTGCATGTCAACTTTGGACGCCAGAGTCGTCGAGTTCCAGTCAAGGGCGTAGGACGCGATGTAAGCGAACGCTGTTTTCACAGCGTGTCTGGTCTATCTCCATTTTCTTCATCCTGTTTGTCCAGACAAGGTTGCTTACTATCACCAATGATATTCCTAATTGTGAAAAAATAGAAGATAGGGATATCCTGGACCGACATGAAGAACCTAGAAGACCTGGATTTCGCGGATGATTTATGTCCGATGTCACGCAAAATAGAAGACTTACAAGCGAAGCCGACAAACTGGTCGAAGAAGAAGGTAGTGAAGACAGGACTCCAGTGAACATAGACAAGACGGAGGTTATGAAAATAACCAGCCAACTACAACAAAAGCAGCAACATCAAGCGCGAATCACCATCAACAGGAGGGATTTAAAAGAGGTTGTTTGACTCACCTATCTAGGGAACATTGTCTCAACTACAGGAGGAACGGACGAGGATGTCGAATCGAGCGAGAATCGGGAAGGCGAGAAACACATTGATCAGTCTGAAACCAATCTGGAAATCATCTTCACTCAGCATCAACAAAAAATTTCAGTCAGATCTTTACTACAAACGTCAAGTCAGTCAGTTCTTCTATACGGATCAGAAACTTGGAGGGTCACAAAGAATATTTTCAACAGCCTGTTGCAAACATTCATCATCAACTGTCTTCGCTCTATACTGAAGATCAGGTGGCCGGGCCGGAAGATATCACCAACAAGGAATTATGGGAACAAACAAAATCAGAATAAAAGCAGTCGCCCAACAAATATGCAGGAGAAAGTGGAGATGTACTGGACACTCGCTGAGGAGGCCACTGGGTGACATCGCATGGGCTTCAGGCCATTGGTCGAGTGGAATTCGAAAGGGAAGCGGCGAGGGGATTGCCAGTGGAAGGGTGACATGGAGGAGATCGTGTGAAGAGAAGTTGAAACAGGTGAAAAGTACAGCAGAAGACAGAAGCAAATCGAGATGTGCAGTTGAAGCCCTATCTTCCACTAGGAACCCAAGGGAACCATAATAATAATAATAATTCCTTCAGCGACAGACTCATGCTTAGTTTATTCCTGGAATTTCTTGATGCTTATTATTTCCGGACAGTCAAGTGACCTTCGATATGAAGTAAGGGCAGGTATCAGGGGAAGTCTACAGTCAATGGGAAATACTTTCTTTGAAGCTCCACGTATTTGACCCATATGAAAGAACTGACTGACTTAACACAGGTGTTCGAAATCCTGACGTTTTTGCTTGTGGTGAGTACAGCAGACCTCCAGACAGTGAAATAGCATTATTTACTAGATGATAAAGTTTCGGGAACGATTTACTGTTTATAATTATATCAGTAGTAAGTACAAAATTTTAAAAGTTGATTTTTATCGGTTTCATACTTCATAACTGTTTTTCATGGTGATAGTAATATGTTTCAAATATTGGGAACAAATTTTGACTCATTTCTTTGAGGAGCGAGAAAAGTAACGACAAAAATAGACTTTTGAAGTTGTTTAGTGACTACTGATGTAATAATGAACTGTAATATTACTTAAATGTTTGGTATTTCCATTAACGAGTTAAGATGGAAGTTAAGTTTAACACGTATATTTTAACTGAAATTAAATGTTCCCTAAAGGCAATCGTCAGCAAATAATTTTATTGAATTTTCATCTCCTAATCGAGCTACTCAAAGAACAACTTGATTTTCTTATAGCGGGGTTATCACTGAAATTCAGACAAGCATATATAATAATGAATCACGACAGAGTTTGAACAAGCAATTTTGTAGCTTTTTATTCGACTTCGATAATTATACTACTATATTTTGACAGTCTGTCAAATTAAAACTATCCGACATTGTCTAAATTGTAGTTTAATGAAGGCAACTACAACAAGCCAGCTAAGAGAGATAAGCAGACTATGGGACCATCTGAGAAAGAATGTATGTAAAGACTAAAACTGACGTGGTGTGGTGTGAACCGAGGCAACCGATCTTTGTCTCTTACTGTAAAGCTCACCGAAATTTCCATAACAGACTCACAGACACAAAGCGTTCCAAACACGGCAAAAAGACTGTTGTTTGTCTATAGATGTATGTGGTTCTATCCAAGAATAATATAAACACCAAGATTTATCTCAAGAATGCTGTCGGGCGGAAGTGCAGACTAGAGAACGTTCAAGTAATAACAAGGACCTGATAATCAAGAAGGATATTAGCAACAAGTGGAATCAAGACTCTGCTTTAGCAAATCACACACTAAACAGTTCCTCCACACAGTCCGAGTTCGGAATCACTTTCATTCACTAAAACAAATTTCTGTAGTAAAACAACACATTATCAATATCAAAACACAACAACGAAGAGAAGCATTTAAATTGGAGATTAAACAAGAACGAAGAAAAATGGTAAGGATTAAATCACCAAGTATTGGTTTTGTAGAGATTTTGTTTGATTGGATGAAGGATTTCATCATGAGCTGACATCAGTTCGAGAATCACTGGGAAACCTGGGAGTACTGAAAAGCTGTCCTGTCCTTGTTTGGGACCATTAAACAGTACGCGCCCAACATGGTTCGAACCCAGGAACTTCTGGTTAGCTCATGATGAAATCTTCCATCCAATCAAACTAAATCCTTACAGAACCAATACTTGAAAATTAACCTGATGCTCACTAGCCACTGGCTATATTCAGGAAGTCAGGTCGGGGTTCTGATGGGAAGTTGTAACCACTAGGTTACAGCAGGTTGAAGATGAGGCAGTAACTTGTCAAAGAAGACATTGCGAAATGATCGCGTTACTTCGTGAATTGGCAGAAGTCAGAAGTCATGGGCAGGCCACTGGATCGGGTCCCAGCGGCTTAATGGTCTACCAGCTAGCTCACCTTAAAACCAGAAGGTCCTGTTTTGAACCCTGTCGTGTGTGTGCGTACTGCTGAAGAGTCCCAACTAGGACGATACAGCTGTTCAGTAATCTCAGGTTTTCCAATGGTTCTCTAACCAATTTCAGCTCATGATGAAATCCTCCATCCAATCAAGGATTAAATCAGCAAATGATATGCAAACGCCAGAACAATAATATACAGTCTAGGAGAAAATGGATAATAATTATAAAGTTAGTCAAAACATGCAAACAAAAGGAGATATTATATTGTTGTTCAGAGTAGATTTTCTGCACAGTTATTGCGTCACAATTTACACGATGTCATAGATAAATTCAGCCGATACAAGAAAAAAACTATTAACTTGAAATCTATTGATTCCAATGCTGTAATGACTCAAATTTTCACCTAAAGTTGATTCTTACTACAGAATTCGTCTTTCTAAAGTGTGTATTACCATCACAATCTGATAATTGAAAAGATGTTCAACTGTGCATAAAACCTCAGTTTAAGTAAAAGAACACTGAGATGACCCATAATTAAAAGTCATATTTCAGTTCATATAAAGCGTTTAATGGCTTTTGTTTTGTTTTTATCTATCGTATTCAGTCAAGCAACTAAAGGTTTTGAGCTTTTAAGTAATGTAAGGATTTCATAGAACTGTAAATGTGCAACAGGTCACCAGTTGCTCATAATTCTCTTGCATTCGAAATTATGGGGGTGTCAATACAGTTTGGATATGTACGTATTATCTGAAAGTTAACAAGCTCACGAAAACTTTATACTGAAACTTGCCTAGCGTACAGCTTCTGGATGATGCATAAAAGAATAACTTGAGATTTTTTTACACTTCTGCTACTACTACTACTACTAATTGAAGCTAGGAAAAAGGTAGCGCTATATGTTTTCAAGCATATTGAAATATACGGTAGTAAATCTTTAATTCATTTCTTCTGATATATATTCTTCTGTAGGAAGATGTGAATTGTTATGTGCAGCAAAAGATAATATTTAAAAAACATAACTATCAACCTTCGTCAGAAATGAGCAGTCTGTATGGCAAAGAGAGACTAACCGGAGAGATTCTGTTTCTTCTGACACCTTTCAAATGCATTTTCCTCAGAAAACTCAGAATTACTGAGTATAAGCTATCCTATTTGAATAACAAATGTTTTGAAAATTTAAAAACATAAACGTATAAAAGATTAGACCAAAAATTTGGATATGGCAGGTCGAAGACACATTTTTTTATAATCAGAAGAAATGAATGACAAATTAATAAACAACATCTTCAGTGACATTAAATTCAAAAGTAAAGGGGAATCCGAGGACAAAATTCAATTTTCAGGCGTCTTAGTTAGGCGAACAACTACAGGAAAATTTGAAGCTCAGGTAAACTGAAGATCAACTCACATACTCAATTACAACAACGCCGTTGTCGTCGTAGAATTCATGAACATAAAATGTCCGTTAAAAGACACGATATCCATTCCCTCATATCATTTTATACAGACAACCACGGACACCAGTTCGATTGGGATGGTGTTCAAATCTTAGATAAATGAAACACTAAAAAACTAAAGAATTTCTTCAAGTTTAGTATTCAGATTGTTTGGTGGCCAACAGATATATTGATGTAGAGAAGATTTATCAACCAATAAGAAATAGATCACATGAACAAAAGGTCAACTTTCAGGTGAAGGCAGCAACGAACATCAATACAAGAAGAATAAATGGTGAGAAAATACACAGAGACAACCTATAACGTTCAAATTTACTAGGAGAGATGATTAATAAATTCGTGGAGAACTTTAAAAACTCCTATCAAACTGATTTATACACTGGGGGTATTGTCTAGTAAGACTGGTAAGGTTTAGCAACTAAAAAATCCAGCTTGATGAAAACAATTACACCTGAAACCTATTGTCACTAGAAGACTTTTGTAAGTGAAAACTTAATGAATCAGTTAGCAGCAGTTAATTTGTAGGGATTTTATTTGTCTAATCTTCTACCACGGATTGCTATCGGTTAGAGAACTATTGAAAACCAGAGAGTAGTGTGGAGGTGGAAACAAATACTCGCCGATGACACTAACTGGTGGTGCGGCAGAAGTCAAGCAGTGTTGAAAGTTGGCCTATTAGTAAGGCATCCAAGTATATGGTCATACAGGTATTCTGAACATTGATTTAGAATTAATAAATCCAACATAAACACCTTTATATTCTAGTTAACTTATATACACATATATGCGTTTAGACTGGTTATGTCTCTTCCGATATGCCAATTTTATGGTCACACTTCGGAAAATTTACATTGATCCAAGGTGAGACAAACATCACCTGTGTCGCGATTACAAATCTCTAAATTCCAGTACTCAAATTTATCAACAATTTCTTATTATTTCTGGATGTATAGAGGGACGAGTTATTCACCTTTGACAACTGAATTCTTTCCTGAAAATATTATCTAACCCAAGTTCAGCAAAGTGGTTATTGCATTGATTAGATTTTTTGACAGCGAAAAGATGCATTAATAATCGAGTAATAGTTTGAAAATTACTTCCTGGATGATCTATTTACGATTTCGATACTCATTTAGATATTCCAACTGACCGTAAATACTATCCATTTTTCTCCTTAAAAGCATTTGATTCTTTTGACATTTGAATATCACACGTCAAATTCATCATCATTATTTGTCATTTCACCTGTGTAGTCATTCAGTTTATGGATTCATTTTGTAGTCGTGTCGCGATGGTGATAATAATACAATACAAATGCAATACAAATCGGTTTTTTTGAGTGTAATAATGCTAAACTGACTTTGGATTTTCTGACCGAATTCTTCCAAGTGTGGTTTTTGCTGACAAGGTTTTGATCTGAACTCGTCAGGAATATTTTTCCTAATTACCAGGTAATTAGAACGAATGAATTTCGGTCAACTTATTCCACGGAATACCAACTATTTCCTACTCAAGAAGCAAGTAACTCTGTATAGGTTCCTGTCCGTACTTTTGAGTTAATTTTGTGTCTTTAAATGCTATAACTGTTGAACAGTGATACGACATTTACTGCATATAACTCTCTGAATTTCCTGTGATTAGGATATGTATAAACTGCGCGCAAATTAAAGAATTTCAGGTGACCTATACAGTAGAAAAAATAGACTAATTTCCAGCGTTCGGAAAGTACCACTTAGGTTTTGATAGCTAAAGCATGTAAGTGCCAATTCCAGCTCACAGTAAGAAACAAATAAACCAAAAAAATTCTTTAGACAAGAAGATAACAAAACATGTGAATTCCATAGGTCTATTGAAACATTTTACCTGTGAAATTAACACTGAACCAAATAACCAGGCAGAAAACAACTAATCAATTATTTCTCTCTTCAAAACAAAAGGATAATTACTACATTGAATGTTCAGAAGTAAACTTTTCAATTTCAATGAAAAAAGATGTAAACAATTGTTTATATTATTTGTTTCAGTAAATGAAGTGACCTCTTTGATTCCTATTGCGGTTGTACGCTAATTACAAATGGCCTATTCCTGTAGCACTAAGGGGTTAAGTAAGATTTGTGCCAAAATGTTTCATATCAAAATGTTGTTTTTCCCTAATCGTTGGCATAACAAGAACAGAAACAGTCTGTGAAATATGAGTTTGTTCAGTGTGTATACGCTAGACTCTGTAATATTGACAATCAATTATTTGAGTGGTATGTTTTGTTTCCTGGTAAATCACATTGAATCAATGAAAAATCTACATCCAGGCAGTACTGAAAAGAACAAGATCAGTAGTCCAACGAAAATACTTTTTCCAGAGAATTCATTTCATTAAGATCTACAACGGAAATTATATACAATTTCTTCACAAAGGAGGATAGCAACAAGAGTTGTGCGTTGTCATAATCATAGTTGTTACTATTAATCAGGACATAAGAGTAGTTGAATAAGGGTGTAAGACCTACATAATAACATATACAATTTATTACTAATGAGAAGCAATTAGCGTTCACATAAAAATGAAGAAAGCTATGATATTATGCAATAGTTCAAAACAAACACAAGAGTTATTAAAGGAAGGAAAGATATTCAGGTTGTTCAAAAGCAGCAGGGTCATTACCATAACAGTAGCAGAGTTTCAGTAGTTCTGTGTGCATGAGAGGCTTCAGTTTCCCTGTCGGAATGGCTAATTCATTAGCAGTGCAAGCGAAAGGAAAGTGTTATCTATTCAGCAGGTTACTCTTCCCTCTGTGGATTGATTGGAAAGAGTGGTTTGATAAGATAGGATGATCAGTGTTGTCATCGTGGTCAGCTGTTTCACTCCCTATCCAGCCAGTGCTAACTTTCCGTCATCATGTACACTTTTAGACGTGATGAGAGTCAAACGACCAATAAATCTGCCTCCACAAGAACAGGTGAACCAATATATGCACACAGAAGTGCATCATGTCGTCTACATCGCTTTGCTTAAGCTCTAGACATTCAGACTCCAAAACTGTGTATACAGAAGAAAATCACTCAACCACTTCTTCCATCGTGTTAATAACTTCGTTGTTTTCTGCCAAACTGATTTTTGTTTGCTTGTTAGTTCGTTTTTCAACTCTTTACAACTCATGTATTTCTTTTGAACTCTTGAGTAATATCACACTCTCCTACGTTTCTATGTTCATCCTGGTTACAACTTATTTTTTATTAAGTTGTCTGTCTTATTATGTGGGTGTAACACCCTTATTTATTTCCTCTTATGTATGGATTAGTAATGACAACAGAACTTATGAAAACTCGTCACTTTTGTTACTCTCTTGTTTCGTGAAAAGCGGTTTATAAATGTACCTGTCAATATTACAGGAAATGTTTTTGATGTCGGTGGTTGTCTGTGTGCAACGACATCTGGGGAGTGCTTATTTTGTTCAGCAACGCCTAGTCTATATTCGTGAAAATTTGATTATCAATATTACAGAGTCTAGCGTATACACACTGAACAAACTCATATTTCACAGACTGTTTCTGTTCTTGTTATGCCAACGATTAGGGAAAAACAACATTTTGATATGGAATATTTTGGCACAAATCTTACTTAACCCCTTAGTGCTACAGAAATAGACTATTTGTGATTGGCGGACTAACACAATAGAAACCAGAGGTCCTTTCATTTAGTGAAACAGAAAATATCAACAGATGTTTACATCTTTTTTCATTGAAATTGAAAAGTTTACTTCTGAACATTCAATGTAGTAATTGTCCTTTTGTTTTGAAGAGAGAAATAATTGATTAGTTGTTTTCTGCCTGGTTATTTGGTTCAGTGTTAATTTTAGACGTTAAATGTTTCAATAGACCTATGGAATTCACATATTTTGGTCACTTCTTGTCTTACGATTATTTCCTATGCATAATGTGAATCATGGTATGAGCTGCAACTGACACTCGCATGCTGTAGCGAACAAAACTTACGTTTTACTATCTGAATTGAGGAAATCAATGTGTGAATTTTACTGTTTAGGTAACTTGAAATTCTTGGGTTACATACAGCACGGAGAGAATTGTTTGCAATAAACTCTGTGCTACTTTTCAATGATTGTAGCATATAAAACACAAAATCGCCTCAAAAATACGGTCAGGTTCCTATACCGATTCAATGAATTCCCGGGTAAAAAGCAGTTAGTGTTCAGCAGAATTAGTATGAATCACTTGGTAATGAAGATGAATGTTTTTAGACTGGTTGGATTAAAGCCTTGTCAGTATAAGTCTCATATCGAATAATTGAATGTGGTAGTAAGAGGTCAAATTGGCCTTGAATCACTCAAGTTACATCACCGTGTAACACAACACATTTTCAATTTTTTATGTCACAAGCATAACGACAAAAACTATAATTTAACTTGTAATATATAAAATGACGAATATTATCGTTCATTTGGCTTTGGAATTAAATAGGGTTCACGAGATATGTGATTCATAGTTACAGTAAGTCAGAATGTCTAAATAAGCAGTGAAATCGTAAGTAGATCATTCAGGAGGGATTTTACAAACAACTGTCTGATTACAAGTGCATCCTTTTACTGTCAACAAATCTAAGCATCACGATAAGAACTTTGTTAAATTTGGGTTAGATAATATTTTAAGGGAACAATCTGTTTCTAAAATCGAAGAACTCGTTTTCTCGTATTTTCAGAAATAATATGAAAGCATTGATAAAGTGAAGTACTGGAAGGTGAGGATTCTTAGTTGTGACACAGATGATGGTCATCGTACTTTAGATTGATGTCGGCTTGGCAAAGCACCATCATATAATTTGCATACCAGAAGAGACTCATAAGTAGTTTATTGACATATATATATATCTATGATTAAGTTAAATAGAATATAAAGGTGTTCTTTGTGGGATTTATTATTTCTAAAGTGGCGTTTAGAATGCCTGTAGGACCATATGTTTGAATGCCTGTGTGACAGGCCACTTTACTTTATGCTGTGGGGTGAAACATTCACTTTAGAATAGATCAATTTGTCTTCTGGTATTGTTAAACGCAGCGGTTTCATTTTTAGGTGGCGAATGGAACATTTATCTATGAAATATCAAACGCTTTATAACAGGCCCATACTGCTAAGAATTTATTTTGACAAATCACACACAGTGTTGTACAGTCATATTAACTGATGACGTTTCGAGCACAAACTATTGCTCATAATCATATCAAGTTACTCACACAACTTTGTTCTTTCATTTATATACATGTGTAGAATCGATTAGATATTGGATTAAAATCAATGTGAGATAATGTACATTCAGAAATAATAGTACGAGTGTTGTTGATATTTTCCCATCTAACTGCAATTGATCAACAACACTCGTACTATCATTTCTGAATGTACATTATCTCACATTGATTTTAATCCAAATCTAATCGATTCTACACATGTATATAAATGAAAGAACAAAGTTGTGTGAGTAACTTGATATGATTATGAGCAATAGTTTGTGCTCGAAACGTCATCAGTTAATATGACTGTACAACACTGTGTGTGATTTATCAAAATAAATTCTTATCCATAATGGAGTTATACTCTACCACAGTGCCCAAGTTTTATACTTATATCAATAATACATATGGTCTTCCTAACCTCGCCAGATACTAGCTTGCTAGGCTACTAGCTTACTAGTTTTCTCGCCAGTCCCAAGCCCGGGTAAAGACGGTGGGTTGGGGCGTGGTGCTGGAATGGTGCCTGGAATGTTAGTACAATGTATGAAACTGGAAAGGCTGCCCAGATAGCCGCTGAAATCAGAAGGTACAGAACAGAAGTGTTGGGAATCTGCGAAAGCAGATGGAACGGAACTGGAAGGTGCCAACTACCTACTGGGGAGACAGTAATCTTTTCCGGCCACCCAGAGGACAACCATGAGCACACCGAGGGAGTGGCCATCATGATGTCACCAACAGCAACCAAAGCTCTCATGCAGTGGGAACCAATCTCCTCCAGGATAATGACAGCCAGGTTCAACTCAAAAGGAAGGAAAGTTACAGTCATTCAATGTTATGCGCCTACAAACGTCTCAGAACAAGAGAAGAAGGAGGCGTTCTACAGACAACTACAAGCAATAATGGACAACGTCCCAAATGGCGATATCAAAATCCTGATGGGCGACATGAATGCGAAGCTGGGAGGAGACAACACAGGAAGAGAACTCACCATGGGTCGTGAGGCCCTCGGTGAAATGAACGACAATGGTGAACTCTTCTCAGACTTCTGCGCCTTCAATGATTTGGTGATTGGTGGTAGTGTGTTCAAACACAAGGATATACACAAGACGACATGGATTTCACCAGATGGAAACACCAAGAACCAAATAGACTTCATCTCAATTTCAAGAAAGTGGAGACGGAGCCTACTGGACACAAGGTCAAGGAGAGGAGCAGATGTGGGTTCAGACCACTATCTAGTAGAAGGGACTTTCAAGGTGAAACTAAAAGCCTCGAGGATAGCTGGGGATAGGCCACAATGCAAGTTCAACACTCAATTACTGAAGGACACAACCACAAAAGACACTTTCACTGCAACTGTCAGAGCAAAGCAGGAAACACTACGCGACATCACTGAAGAATCATGCGTGGAAGAACATTGGAAGTCTCTGAAGGCGATTCTCAACGAAACGTGTTCAACGGTTCTAGGAAGAAAGAAGAGACAAGACAAGGAATGGCTCTCAACGGACACTTGGAAATTAATAGAAGAGAGGAGAATGGTGAAAGAGAAAATGATTCAATGCAAGGACGGACAGGAGAAGGAGACGCTGAGCTCAACTTACACAGCACTGGACAAAGAAGTGAAGAAGAGTGCTAGGAAGGACAAAAGACGATTCTACGACAACCTGGCCACTGAAGCTGAGAAGGCAGCAGGCAAAAGGGACCTGAGGACACTATATCAGATAACCAAATCTCTATCCGGGAAGAGATCAACACAAGCGAAACCTATAAAAGACAGCCAAGGGAACCCAATTACCAAGGAAGAAAAACAGATTAAACAATGGGCGGATCACTTCAAAGGACTCTTGAACCGACCATCACCTGCAACCCGTCCAGAAATACCAACAACAGCGCGCACACAACTGCAAGTTGACACCAATCCTCCAACGAGAGCTGAAGTCTTGAACGCAATCAAGCTTCTGAAAGCTGGAAAAGCAGCCGGACCAGATGGAATACCCCTGAAGCACTGAAAGCAGACCCAGAGACTACAGCAGACATGCTGACTCCATTATTGCAAAAGGTCTGGAAGGAGGGAAAGGTGCCTACTGACTGGAGGAAAGGTTACCTCGTGAAACTACCAAAGAAGGGCGACTTAGGCCACTCTGCAAGAACTGGCGAGGAATCATGCTCCTATCGACGCCAAGTAAAATCCTGAGTCGCATCATCCTGGAGAGATTAAAGGACGCACTGGAGACAGAACTCCGACCAGAACAAGCTGGATTCAGGAAAGGCAAATCATGTACTGACCAAATTGCAACTCTACGCATCATCATCGAACAAAGCATGGAATGGCAATCAAACCTCTACCTCAACTTTATAGACTTTGAGAAGGCCTTCGACAGCGTTGATCGTGAAGTAATTTGGAAATTACTCGAGTACTATGGCGTACCCCAAATATTCATCAACCTTATTCAACAGCTGTACGACAACGGCACATGCAAGTGATCCACAACGGAAGACTCAGCGAGGCGTTTGGAGTAAACACAGGAGTCAGACAAGGGTGCTTATTATCACCAATGATATTCCTAATTGTGGTGGACTGACTGGATTATGCGTCAGACAGTGGGAAACGAGAAGACAGGAATATCCTGGACCGACGTGAAGAACCTAGAAGACCTGGATTTCGCGCGTGGATGATTTATGTTTGATGTCACACAAAATCGAAGACTTACAAGCGAAAACCGACAAACTGGTCGAAGAAGCAGCGGCGAAGACAGGACTCCAGGTAAACATAGACAAGACGGAGGTTATGAAAATAACCAACCAACAACAGCAACAACATCCAACGTCAATCACCATCAACGGGAGGGATTTGAAAGAGGTTACTTCATTCACTTATCTAGGGAGCATTGTCTCAACTACAGGAGGAGCGGACGAGGATGTCAAATCGAGCGAGAATCGGGAAGGCGAGAAACACATTCATCAACCTGGAAATCTTCGTCACTCAGCATCAACAACAAAATTCGGATTTCCAATGCAAACGTCAAGTCAGTCAGTTCTTCTATACGGATCAGAAACTTGGCGGGTCACAAAGAATATTTCCAAAAGGTTGCAGACCTTTATTAGCAACTGTCTTTGCTCTATACTGAAGATCAGATGGCCGGAAAGAATCACCAACAAGAAACTATGGGAACAAACAAAGCAAGAACCAATCGCCCAACAAATATTCAGGAGAAAGTGGAGATGGATTGGACACTCGCTGAGTAGACCGCTGGGTGACATCGCGCGTCATGCCCTCGAGTGGAACCCGAAAGGGAAGCGGCGAGTGGGACGTCAGTGCAAGGGTGACATGGAGTAGATCGTGTGAAGAGGAGTTGAAAGAAAATGGACTAACATGGATGCAGGCGAAAAGTACAGCAGAAGACAGAAGAAAATGGAGACGTGCAGTTGAAGCCCTATGTTCCACTAGGAACCCAAGGGAGCAATAATAATAATTATAATATGGTCTTCCTACTAGGAAGCTTATCAATAAACTCACACGACTTTGTCAAACAGAAGCAAGATTCACAAACCACCCAATTTTTAATAGTTGATGTTTAAAATATCATATAATTCCAAAATATTTACACATACGCACTCCATTTACTTCAAGGAAAATATCATCAGCAGCTGAACATCTCAGTAGATTATGTCTAAGAGAAGAACTACATCGAGTTACTGTGAAACTAATTAAAATACGAAATGAAATCGAAAAACTGAAACAGAAACTCAAATGTATGGTCAATGCCAAAGATTATGTAATCGTTGTTGAAACATCCGAAAAAGCTAGAGAATCAGCCTTAAGAAAATCAAAAACCACACAAATCAAAAAATTCAACAAACTAATGGAAGAAAAGAACACAACAAATGAAATTGATGTCAACACTTCATCCTCTATTGACAGAACAAAATGGGTGATCAACCTCTCATCAAGAGAACTAAGCTCTAGTGAGATAAAAGTACTTGAGAAAGGATTAAATTTCAATGTAACAGTTAATAAATTAAAACCAGAGGATGTTATTCCTAACATAAAAGTAGCACTAAGTTCAATAGACAAGACAACAGTAGAAGAGTTTAGAGCACAATGTGCGTTAACCCTGAAAAATCAAAAGAAGGCAAGATCAAACTTAACAAAATCAGAAAGGGAAGCTTTAATTAGTCTAAAACAGGATAAAAATATTGTCATCGCAAAAGCGGACAAAGGAAACGCCACCGTAGTTCTGAATAAATCTGACTATATCAAGAAAGTCAGTGAACATATTGAAACGGGTCCATATGAGGAAATTAAGAAGCCTGTAGATACAATAATGAATAAGGTAAAGAAATCTACAGCGGAATTAATACGGAGAATGAAGCCGTCACTGGGTGAGTCTAAACGGTTTACTTTAATGCCTAAAAGTAATAATACTAGTAGAATATATGGTACTATTAAAATACATAAACCAGGACCCCATAAGACCAATAGTAGATTTTAGAAATACTCCCACTTATGAATTATCAAAACACTTAGCTCTAATACTTTGTCCCATTAGAAATCGTTCAAACTCTAGACTAACTAATTCATATGAGATGAAAAGTAAGCTAAATGACATTCAACTAGAGAATGATGAAAAAATGGTTAGTTTTGATATAACTAGTCTTTACACTAATATACCAGTCATTATGGCCTTAGAAGCAGTTAAAAAAGAACTAACTGCGGATCCTGAACTGAATCATAGGACAAAGCTGCCCATTGAACAAATTATGTTAGGGATTCAGTTATGTCTCACATCTACCATCTTTAAGTTCCAAGGCAAAATATATAGACAAACAGAAGGTGTAGCAATGGGATCACCAATATCCCCTATTGTAGCAGACATATTTATGGACAGCTGGGAAAGTAGTGCTCTTAATACGTTTAACCCCACTCCAAAAATATGGTGGAGATATGTGGATGACACTTTCACGGTGTTAAAAACAGAACATATCTCTAGCTTCCTGACACATATAAACTCACAAAAAAAGGAATTAAATTCACATTTGAATCAGAAAATGAACTAGGAGAATTAGCTATGTTAGATTGTAAAATAAAAAGAATAGAAGAAGGCAAACTACACACTAGTGTTTATAGAAAACCAACGCATTCTAATAGATATTTAGACTTTAATTCGTCTCATCCGTTAACTGTTAAGGCAGGCTTAGTAAAGTGTCTAACAAATCGAGCCATAGCACTAAGTAGCACAAAAAAAGACCTAAATGATGAAATAAAACAGATAGAAGAAGCGTTGGTGTTGAATAACTATCCTATAAAATTCATTAGGAAGATCAGCAAAAACCAAAAGCAAAATAAAAATAATGGTGAAACTATTAATGATAACACAAATAAGAAAGAATATAAATCATCCACTGTTATACCATATAAGGAAAGCACATCTGAGGCCCTACGTAGGATTCTTAATAAAGCAGGAATTAGGGTGGCATTCAAACCTACAAACTCACTCAGAGACAAGCTCTGTAGGCTAAAAGACCCGGTGGATCCAATTAAACAAAATAATATAATTTACAAAATACCCTGCAATAACTGTGAGGTCAACTACATAGGTCAAACTAGTAGGTCAGGGATAGTCAGATTAACAGAACATAAGAATTTAGCTAAGGTAAGAATGGTTGACCCTAAAAAGATAAGTAATTTAGAAAAAAGCTCAGCTATTGCACTTCATGCAATAACAAACAACCACACAATAGGGTGGGATAGGGTTAAAATTCTAAAAAGTAATATAGCTAAGTGGAGAGAGAGGTTGATTACGGAATCCTTATTTATCGAGTCCACACCCAACACATGCAACAAAAATGACTCAATGCAAATACCAGAGATATGGAAGATATTATTACCGCAGGTCAAATCAGAAGAGGATAATAAATAATATTAAAATTCTATTTCAATTCAAACACATCACAACATCCTAACAAAAAACTTATTATGACTATTAAAACACTCGTCGTATCTTCCATCTGATTATAGTTGATCAATAACACTCGTATTATTGCCATCAGTCAAACCAGAAGAAGATAATAAATAATCTTAAAATTCTATTTCAATTCAAACACATTCTAACAAGCAGCTTATTATGACTGTAAAAACACTCGTCCAATTTTCCCATCTAATTGCAATTGATCAACAACACTCGTACGATTATTTCTGAATGTACATTATCTCACATTGATTTTTAATCCAATATCTAATCCATTCCACACATGTATATAAATGAGAGATCAAAGTTGTGTGAGTAACTTGATATGATTATGAGCAATAGTTTGTGCTCGAAACGTCATCAGTTAATATAACTGTAAACACTGTGTGATTTATCAAAATAAATTCTTATCCATAATGTAGTTATACTTTACCACAGTGCCCAAGATTTATACTTATATCAGTAAGGTCCATACTGACACTTCCCTTTTCCTTGTTATTTTTATTAATGCAGTCTTCTGTTTGGAAGTAATCAAGGAAACTATAGTAAGTTAAAAAATGAAACACAGACTAGCTAAAGAAATATTCTTTTCGTAACCATGTCTTCAAAAATCGATGGAAAATGCGAATAATAGTCAATTATTAATATTCTTTGAATACAGAACATATGAAATTAACACCACGTGGATAAAAACTAGACGATTTGCAAAAGTTGGTCAAGTAGTCTTCAGTGATTCAAAAGCACTGATTAATGAATACTGTTCAGAGATGGTTATCACCAAAATGTAAAGCATTTTTAATAGTGATTAGTAGAGTTATTGATTCGGAGTACATATGAAGTAATCTTTTAATGTATGAGGTGTGTAAAGAAAGAAAAATACTAGATGAAAATGGTTTGCATACTAAATGATGGTACATGCCAAACTAATTTAAGTCCGTGGTATGAAACATGGCTGAACGAACTGATTTTCTATCGCCGTGTTGGGGTTTTCCTTGCGAATGGTAAATGCCTCCGTTGAGGACTGAGAGTGTACCTGGATCACTTCAGACAACTACTAATGACCAACAGTGAATTGTTGTAGTTTGAAGTCAGGAAACTGGTTAGGCTTTCTACTGTATAGGTGACGAAAACTTCATTGAGAAATGCACAGTCTCAATATGCTGCAAATTTAGCAAAAAAAAGAAATTATTTATCGTAAAATATGTGGTACTGTTCAACAGTCAAAATGCAGATTTTTCTCAACATTGCCGCCAGGGAACATCAGAGGTCACAGAATTTTCTAATACAAAACAAGTGCTATCGAACAAAGTTAATTAACCGAAAAGCAACTGTAAGAACTACTTGAGAATTTAGGTGAATATTCCCAAGGACTTGGGATCAAAGCTCTGTCAATAAGCATCACACACAACAAATAATTCTCCAGAGAATCGAAGTTCAGAATCACTGACATTCACTCAAACAAAAACGCATTGTAAAACAGCACATCAGCCATGTCATCCAACATGCGCAAAGAGAACTATTCAAATGAGAAATTAAACAGGTACAAATGGAAATAAGATTGATTTATTCAATGGACAATATTGCCTATGTTGTAGCAATGATATACAGTCTAGGAGATACGTTATTATAATATGTAATTTTAGCGTATTATTGCATAATTATAAAGTTAGCTAAGCGTTGGTGGCATAGCGGTTAAGACGCTCGTCGACCATGCGCATGGTCCGGGGTTCGATCCCCAGCCGACGCACACCTTTACCTCGCTAAACCATTAATATGACTGGTAAAGAGGAAAGGTTAGGCGTGGAGATAGCAACCCCATCCTGTAAAATTAAACACTGCTACAGAAACTTCAAGCCACTAGCTTGAGGCCCTATGTTCCACTGGGAACTTGAAGGAAATAAAGAAAAAATAAAGTTAGCTGAAACATCTAAACTACCAATGCTGTAATAAAATCGTTGTGGAGGAAGTTTCCAAACCATTACTCCACTACAGGTAAGGCATTTAGAATGTATATACAAAGTAAATTTAAAGTGTAGTAGTAAGCATAGCACAAATCGCTTCTGGATATACAATCAAAGGTCGGACACCATTCGAACAACTTGACCTCAGCGTATATATCAATTTGGAATATTTATCTGTTGTGATGGGAGATTATATGTAAGAACCACATGCACAAGAATTAAAACACAGAGTCGTCTAGTTGTACACCTTCACAAGCATATTAGGATATATTTTGTTATTTCAGGCTTTCTACTTAACTCCAAGAGCGTAGGCGGATGGACTTATAGATGTGGATGTTTCCGACGGTGGAACATAGACTTAGACATTTCGATGTGTTTCTTAAACGAAATCCTATGTAAATTTTAACGAAGCGATATGAACACATGAAACAGGATAAACACATCCATTTTATTTCGTTGGTGTCTTATCAACTGCTTACAACCTGAATAATTAAAGTCAACTGTTCTACCGCAATCGTAACATACTCCAGCGCATTGAAAATCAAATGCAAAACAATAATTAGACACGATCATGGTGAATAAATAATTTGAAATATCAGGTCAGTAAAGTACAGAAATATCGTCGGAGTAATACATGTAATGCAGTCAAAGTTTCCCAGAGAAAAAAAGAAAGGTGAGGATGAAGCGTAGCAGTAAAACATCCACCTACGAATATCGAAAGATTACGTAATTGATTAAAAAATTGTTAATTAACAAATGAAATGCGTAATTATGAAATTAAGTGGAGCTCAAATAATTTGTTAATGGATGTGGTTCAGTAAGAGCTGACAAATAAACTTGGTGATTTAGTTCCAGCTGTGAATGTCAATTTATATATAACTGGTTAGAGGACTGATGACGAGCTGATATCATTTGAAGAACCATTGGAGATTCAAGGGTTATTGGACAGCTATGTCATCCTAGTTCGAGACTCTCTGTCAGTAAGCACCAACTAATAACTGATCCCAAGACCTTCAGGTTACAGGAAAATCTCGCAGATTATTACACTAGTAGGACCCAACTCAGTGGCTCAACAATGAGTGATTTCCGCTGCTTCACCAGGCAGTGTCATCGGTGATTATTCGCCCCCACCTGTTCAGTACTCCCTGGCTTTCAATAGTTCATTAACTGATATCAATCCGTGGTCATATTTGGGACAGATCAAATCATACAAACTAATAGTGCAAATTGTTTGAGGTAGTTTTCGTTTACAAAGCCTTCTAATAGCAGTAGTTTTCTGGTGTAGTTTTGTCCCGCGAGCTGGGTATTCTAGTTGCTTGAACTTGACAGCTGAATATACTTCATCGAATTGAAATATTTTTTCGTTTCTGTCATATCATTATCACAAAGGATGCAGATATTATCCATTTACCAGCAAAAAAAATGAAAAATTTCCGACAAGGTTTTTCATAGGACGATTTTCTGGTCTACTTAGAAAGAAATCTTCTAAAATGGGATCCATTGTTGTGCACACTGTCACATCACCTACCTGTCTATCTAGTTGGCTCATCGACGGATTTAAAATTCATAATCATTGTACAATTTAGTAACAATTGTTTAGGAATTTCTGCTGTGATTCCTACATTTGTTGACTTGCTATTTATTTTTCACGGGTGTAATTGAACGTTTCAATTAAATTGATATGGTACCTACAAAGATATTAAAGAACGCTGCATCAAGTTGATGAGTCCAAAATAGGAAATAAAATGTGCATTCTGGATTTCGCTGCCTGCCAACACTAGCTGTATAAGGTATTTATTTTTTTTATTACAGCTTGATTCCACACCGTATTTTTGGTAAAAGTATGGAATTTTCAGCGTGGATATCGGTAGCCCAAAATTCGCAGGCCGACCATAGATATCAGATGTGCGTCGGCGTGGGCTCGAACCTCGGTCCATATGCATGGTCGGCTAGAGTCCTAACCACTGTGCCTGTTGTAATAAACAAGAAATTCGCCATAACTGGAAGTGTATAGTTTAAACAAAGAGTTATTGTTGCCAAGAGTTGCATTGCCATTGCAATATTTTTAATTATTTTGTTACTGTTATCAAAACATATGACATTACACATAAAATGTGTGTTTTTTACTAATAGCTAACACTTATAAATCAAATTAAGACATCACTTTTGTTAATTTCAAAGTCAACTTTGAATATTTGTTATAACGCCTAGCACACAATTCATCAGCTGTTGTAAGTTAATTTGTTTATATACAATACCTAAAATAACTTTAAATAAAACTATTCTATCATTTTTTAACATTTAAGCAATAGCGTTACATTAAATCATCTCTGTTTTGTGTTTTTTTTAATATGTATTGCTACATACGAAAAAAATATCTCTGATACAATTAGTGTCGATCATATGCTTTCTTCTACTTGACAAAATTTCAGCATCTCTAATTGCTTTTTTGCATTTTTTTGTGTGTGGAGCATTGTGTAGTTTGAAGCCTGTTAACTAGTTCACAGATGGTAAGTAACGTTTTAACAAAAATTGAGCGGGATGGGGGAGAAACACGCAAATACGTAAGAAACTTCTTTTCTCCTTGCTTATTCATTCCTAAATTGAGGCTATCTGAAACAATGTGTGCTGTTTTTTGGTGTCGCTGTTGAAAGTTTTGGTGTATCGCTGTCCAAAAGTTTGTTCGTTAGTCTGCCTGTCTTTTTTCACATGTTAATTAGTTATGAAAATCTGAACTATGCTGGGTTTACTATTTTTCTGAAGAAACCAGTAAGTAGTTAGATGGTTTGAAGCAATCGATGGAAGCCTTAGGTTGGGCAGATACAACATGCTGACGAGTACCAGGAAGTACTAAACGTAGGTCCACAGTTCTGTTATACAATAATTTTTGTGAAAATCCTCGTGAAGACTACAGAATATTTCAAGTTGGGAATTAATTCTGTTGTTTCCATTTGAAGAAAAAATGATATCAAAATGATTTACAATTTCCAATCAGACTTACTAAAATAAAAATATGGTATATAAACTGACACACTTTAGTCTGTGAAAAATAGTTAAACTTCAAAATAGGTAGTTGAAACAATGAAACATGAGTGCTAATCATGCACAGAGACGATTTTCAACTATACTGAAGTTATAAAACCTCAAGACTTTGACGAAAAATTGTTTGGAAAATACTTCCTGAATAATCTAATCATAATGGTTACGCTGATTTGAATGGGTATCATTTTTCTGACGTCTGCATATCATATGTTGACTTCATCTTTATCTGAATAAAGGCGTTATTAAGACAAATTTCCCGAGATGATGTAATTTCGTCGTTTCTTTACAACCGCTTTACAACTAACATGGTTAACAATAATAAAATAAAGATCATGACAATTACTCAGTTAAATAAAAAACAAAAGTACATACTAATGATCAATCATATTTAGATAGGTCATGTAGTCCAGGGTAGGCGAAGGTTGAAGTCTATTGTTTTTTGTACACAAAGTTTAGGCTGTATGTGATTAATCCCCCAAAGTGCTTCCATCACCTTCAATAACCGACTTTGAATTAGAGTTATGTGAAATAATTGTGAAACAGTCATTAATATTTATTTTGTGACCTGACATTAATAAGTGTTTTGCAATGGATAATGCTGGATTTCTATTCAGACTGATCGCATTGGGATTTTCTATATGATTTAGTAGCCATTTTAAACGACATAGGAACGTTCTGTTAGTTCTACCTATATAGGTGTCACCACAGCTGCATGTAAACAAGTCGATACAGTTTAAAGTAGAGTTCACAGAATTTCGTCCTTTATTCATAGGTACAGAGATCGAAAACGTTCGGCAAATGAAAAAAGAGATGCGGCGTAGAATGTGTGTTTGATGGCTGACCGAAGACTTTAAGCTGTCAACCGCATAATCTGGTCGCCTTTGAATGGCAGTTTAATAAAGATAGCTTTTTGCGTACAGAAGTTATCTTTTCGAGATGTGGTCTTTCTTTACTGTGACAAGTGATAAAGTTCTCCGGATGACCATTAACTAGTTAAACTGAATGTATATGTCGAAATGTCATCCATCAATGTGTCACTCGTGCATATTTTTCGGGCCCTTGAGAATAAACATTTCACTAGGGAACGTTTATACTGGATAGGAACAGAACTGGTAAAATGAAGATATTGTCCACTCCATGTCTGTTTACGAAAAATAGATCGTTGAATCGTTCCATCATCTCTTCTAGTTATTGTAATATCCAGGAAACCGGGTTTGTTATTCGATTCGAGTTCGGAAGTCACTTGGATATTTGGATGAATATGATTAAATAGGGTAATAAAGTTTTCAATAAATTTACTATTTCGTCCTAGTTTGGGACTCTTCAGCAGTACGCACCCACCGGGATTCGAACCCAGGACCTTCTGGTTACAAGGCGAGCTCGTAGACCATTGAGCCACTGGGACCCGATCCAATGGTCCTTGAATTCTAACTTCTGCCATTCACGACATAGCGCGACCACTTCACAATGTCTTCCTCGATGAGTTACTGCCTCATCTTCAACCTGCTGTACCCTACTGGTCACGGCTGATGTCAGCTCATGATTAAATCCTCCATGCAATCAAACAAAATCCCTACAAAACCAATACTTGAAATTAATCTGATGCTCACTAGTGACTGGCCCTATTCACAGTTAACCTGGGGTTCTAGTGGAAGCCGTGACCAAGGGTACAGCAGGTTGAAGATGAGGCAGTAACTCATCGAGGAAGACATTGTGAAGTGGTCGCGCTATGTCGTGAATTGGCAGAAGTAGATTCAGGGACCATTGGATCGGGTCCCAGTGGCTCAATGGTCTACGAGCTCGCCTTGTAACCAGAAGGTCCTGGGTTCGAATCCCGGTGGGTGCGTACTGCTGAAGAGTCCCAAACTAGGACGAAACAGCTGTCCAGTACTCCCAGGTTTTCCAGTGGTTCTCTAACTGATGTCAGCTCATGATTAAATCCTCCATGCAATCAAACAAAATCCCTACAAAACCAATACTTGAAAATTTACTATTATTACCAATAATGAGAGTATCATCTAGATAACGTTTATACAGCATAAATTCTCCAAGCATACCTTCCATTCGTTCCTCCAATTTCGACATGAATATATCTGCTAACAGGGGCCTAAGAGGTCTCCCCATCGCTACATCATCTATTTGTTTGTAAGCCTTTTCTTGGAAGGAAAATCTAATATTTTCTGTACACATTAAGATGATGTCTCTGATGTAAGTAACAGGAATAGATAAGTTTATCCCATTGCTTGTGATGTAATCGAAAATGAAGTCAACAGTTTCATGAAGAGGAACATTCGTGAATAAAGATTCTATATCATTTGAATACCTATATAGGCAGAACTAACAGAACGTTCCTATGTCGTTTAAAATGGCTACTAAATCATATAGAAAATCCCAATGCGATCAGTCTGAATAGAAATCCAGCATTATCCATTGCAAAACACTTATTAATGTCAGGTCACAAAATAAATATTAATGACTGTTTCACAATTATTTCACATAACTCTAATTCAAAGTCGGTTATTGAAGGTGATGGAAGCACTTTGGGGGATTAATCACATACAGCCTAAACTTTGTGTACAAAAAACAATAGACTTCAACCTTCGCCTACCCTGGACTACATGACCTATCTAAATATGATTGATCATTAGTATGTACTTTTGTTTTTTATTTAACTGAGTAATTGTCATGATCTTTATTTTATTATTGTTAACCATGTTAGTTGTAAAGCGGTTGTAAAGAAACGACGAAATTACATCATCTCGGGAGATTTGTCTGTTTAAGGCTTTATTCAAATTTATCAAAGGGACTAATTGTTTTAATTTCATCTTTTTTATTTGTATTTGCTCTTGTTTAATCTCTAATCTGAATGCTTTTCATTGTGTTTGTATGATGAAATTGATAATGTGTTTTGCTACGATATGATTTCGTTTGAGTGAATGAAAGTCATTCTAATTCTAGAGTGTTTGCGAGAATTGTTTTTGCGTGATCCTTGTTGGAAGAGCTTTGATCCCACCTTTTTGGGTATATTCTTCTTGATTCCTAGCTAAGTTATACTGAAACGGTAGAAGACGAAGGCTTGATGTTAAGGAATGTTTATTTGAAAATTCGGTATCTCTAAATAGCCAAATTATGTATACCTTGTTTTCAACGCCTATTTGCACAGATTTTCATGTTATGGTACTTCTGGACTTCATGTTGTGATTCTTTGTGTTCCTTTCACATCTTTCATGTATCTCTACAATACGGTAGCATTCTCTAAAATCAAATGTATCTGTATGCATTTACAATAGTAGCTCATTTCGGAGTGATAAAACTATCAAATGATACTAAAAATAAAGGCCTCAATGTGAACCTGATCATACAGTATTTAGGTTCTTTCAAAATACAGTGAATTCATAACTATAGGCCTCTTTTTTATAATAGAAATTACTACAATGTTGGCTTATTTCCTCTATACATATTCTGAATATTTTTTTGATTATAGCTTGATTTCACAGCGTATTTTCGGTACAAGCATGGAATTTTCAGCATATGATATTGGTATCCCAAATTACGCAGGCCGACCATTAATATGAGATGTGTAACGGCAGGGGATCGAACCCCGGACTATGTGCATGGTCGATGAGAGTTTTAATCGCTGTGCAACCAACGCACACGCTTATTTATCATTTTTCTAGGGACATAAGATAAAAAAGAAAGGTATAGTTGCTTGTTTCTTTCAATCTTAACAATATGATATAAGCTGTTAATGAATTTATCTCTCATCACAATCAAACAGGCATGAGAGGTTGATTCAGAGGTGTTTTTCATAATGTCAGGTGAGCAGTTTTCTAAGTCTCTTAGAAATGAAATCAGGCGGATTTATGTTAAATGAAGTGAATGAACATGTTCAGTGTTTAATTTCAAATTTGAAAGTTATTGATGGATATTTCATTGCATTTAAAGTGTTGTGGCAGCCATTTGCTTGCTCTTCAACCTAACTTGTCTGTACTTTAATGCTTTAAAGAATTTATTATTTCTACTCATGATCCCTTTGTAGGTTTGAATAAATCACTGGCGATGCTTATGGCTGCAAACTGAGGTGGAACAGATTCGAGTCTCCTTTAGGGTGTGAATCCATCTTGCAAAGAAGTTTAAATAATCCCGAAACCAGGATCCTTGGATTCCTGCTTACTGCTTCTAATCATCTTTCATAAATTTAAAGTGCATCATTATAACTTGCCGCCAAAATTATTGACTTCTTCAGAAACTTTACTAACAGAATTTATTTAGTACCCATACTTTGAATTGTACAAATAACTTTGGTTATATGATTGCAAGTAACCAATGTGCAGTAATATCTACAAATTTCGCCTCATACAGCCAACCTTATGCTTACAGAAGCAAATCAGTTTATGAAGACTTGATATGTTAGTGTTTAATATAACTTCACTATTTGAGAAAATACATCCATCAACACGAGATAAACCTTTATAGATACTGATTTAACATAAATTTCAGCACGAGAAAGATATATTTCAAAAACCTGCATTGAAAAATAATTAACTAAGACTGATATTGTAAGCATGACTAATTCAACTGTAAAAGATAATTGGTAAAAACTTTAGCTAAGTGAAGAGGGAAGTTTACCACTTTAGTCACGAATTAACTTCGGTTAGAGAACTACTGGAAATCAGGGAGTACTATACTGTTGTTTTGTTCAAGTCTGGGACTTCAGCAGTACATACACATGACCCTTCTGGGATCGAACGCAAGATTTTTTGGTTACAAGGTTCTCTAACTGAAATCACTTCTTGCTGAAAACTGAAATCAAGCAAATATCTGCAAAGTGAAGCTTGAAAGTTATCTCAATTAAGCAGACATAATTGTTTTGCATTATTGACAGTGAGTAAGTTGAATTCAAACCAACGCCTATTAAATCACTGGACTACCAGAATTTCCATTCAAAGAAATGCTTAAACTCTTCTGAGTTTATTATTGTTTACATCGTACAGTTATATCGAATGACCACCAAATGGACTCGAGCACACATTTAATTAACTTCGCGCTAAACACTGGGTAATTTTTGATACAAATTAGGAGAAAGTGCACAGAATTGGTTCTGTTTTCATGTGGAATAAAGTTACATCACATTATTTACTTCATGTTATTATTTTACATAGAAATCCTGTGTAAAGAGGAAATAATTTGGAACTAAATAATGTCAAAGTTTCTGTACTATGTGTTCACATGTTGTCTGAAATAAAGCTTCATCACTACTATCACTGTCAAGCACATTTCATATTTAGTAGAGTAAGTACAAACTTCATAGTGGAATGAAATACAGTAGCATTAAATGAGTCATTCTGGTCAGAGTTTGACAGACAGCAACTGTGCTATTTTAAAAAAGGACGACAAAGAAAGTAACGTGTATTCAAATTTGTCCAGACCAAGTTCACTTTTGACAGTTTGAAAAAATTGTTCATCAGGTATATGATATTCATTATAATAAAGGTTTTTTATATTTGCCAATGAATGAAGGACAAAACGATATTGTTTTTACTGACGTTTCGCTATTTGATGCTGCTAATGGCTTTGTCTAACTATTATTAAACTATAATTTACAAAATCTCAGCTCAATCAACGTTCCTAAGCATGGAATCACTTTTGCGTTGTCCAGTTGTCCAATCGGTAACGGTAACAGAACTAGGTGTAGATTGTTGGATTTGATCAGTGTGTAAAATTATTCGAGCAACATGTGTTGGGATAATGAAATTGTTTACCACATTCGTGTTGGTTTTGTCATTTCATGGAGGAGGGGGTGATGTAACCAGGTCAAATTAAGTTTTAGTCCATCATTACTATTCAGAAAACTTGGATTCCGTTTGATATGAAGCGCTTCTGATATTAGACGTTCTTTGTGATTTCTGGATTATTTCAATATTATCAAAATCAATTTCGTGGCCTGATTCTATAGAGTGTAGACGAGCTATGTCTGATGATTTTTCGAGCTTTTCTATTTCAATAGGATTTCTTGTTGGTTTGACAGAAGCAGGTCTACGGTGTTCATTTCTTCTGATCTTGATTTCTCGAGATGTTTGTTCGATGTATATCGCATCCCATCCCAGGCATTTTATTTTATAGGCACAATTAGATAGAGAGTCTTTAGGGGTTTGGTCTTTTATATGGACAAGGTTGTTTCATAGTGTGTGTGTCAGATGTTTTGAAGAAGACTCTGATGTCGTGCTTATTGAGCACTCTTCTGATATCGCCCGACGTCTGTGACCTATATGGAATGACAACTGTTGATGTCCATGTTTTCTGAATGCATTTTCGACCATACCTAATGTCACTGTTGGCTTCGCTGATGAATATATATGAGTAATTATTTTGCCTGATAGTCTCTGTTATGTTCAATATCTTTTCTTCTTTCCCATTCTCATCCATAATCAGGGAGTGTGCTCGTCTAAGAAGACTTGAAACAACTGATACCTTTGCGCTGATGGAGTGTGATGATCGGAAGTCTAAATATTTGTTAGAGTGGGTTTTCTTCCTGAGTATAATTATACTAAAATGTCCGTTTCCTCCTCCTAATTGGGGAGTCTAGAAGAGGCAATTTATGGACGTCTGATTCTGCTTCCCAAGTAAACTGGATTCTAGAGATAGATTGTTTAGTTTCTCCGAGAATGATCTATGTAGACCTCGTCTTAACACTGCAAAAGTATCATCTACGTATCTTAACAATATTTAGGAGTGAGTATGCTTGAAAAGATGTTATCTTCGAATCGATTTCATAAAAGGAAATACATGAAACATTTTTTATAATGTATATTCCAATTTGATTAGAAATACTCGTGAATTTTCTGTCATATGATTCATCAAAAGCCTATTTTGATTTTTACTTCAAATCACCTAATAACACCTTCCTCCTTCTCACGTCTGTTTTAATCATTTTCAAGTGTAGACCGTTCAGGTTTTGATTGCCACTTTTTCAATAACTAGTGAATGTCTTCTTCCACCTTATTTTCAGCTTTTCTTCTCTATATATGAATAGAATGAATGTATGTCATCCTAATTCAGATGGTGCATTTCCGCCTTTTTTGTTTGACAGTATAGTTCTTTCGAACAAGTGTTTTCAATTAGTGACCAAATAAAAAAAATATGCGCGCTGTTATTCAAAATTGCTTTGTAGTTACACAATTACAAGATAAAAAAAGGATGTGCATCAGATGACAATCTACGCAATACTGCCTTTTCTAATTGAATTAGTCAGACATTATTCATATTGAATCATTAAGAAAAGAATGTGAATTCACTAGAATTTCTAAAAACTACACAATTTCAAGTAAAAGAAGTACACTCTGCGTTAAATTTCGCCCACTTTCTAGAAAGTTTATGCTGGAAACGCAATGAACAAATGCTTATTCATATCGAAAATAATGTGTGTATGAAAAATGAAACAATTTGTTAACCCAAAGTTATTACTACTTGTAAACACTTTCTGACTACATCAGCAGGCTACTTCCCATAAAAGTAAGAACATGATCCGGAGCAAATAACCTTATCTTGTTTGAACAGCTTTGGAAACGTTATGTAATATAAATTTTAATGTCATTATCAAATAGTTTGGTGACTAGTAAAAATAAATAAATCAATACAGATCTAGACTATTTCCATAAAACTTTCAGCACGGCACACTTCTGAATAAAATTTATCCAAGGACGTGAATCAGACATGCTGCTTCCACTCCTGGATGTACTACTTACAAGAAGACAAGATTATTCGACTCAAAGATCAATGAATAGAAAGCCAACATGGTCTGGACAGTTTATTAACTTCTATAGCTTCGTCTTACTGGTTCGAAAGCATGACTTAATACGTATCACATTTTCAAAGATTACAAAAGTCTATTGAGTTACTTAATGACAACCTACTGGAGAACAGATATCTAACCAGATTTATAGAGGAAAACATGAACGAAAACCCCTGTTGCTAAAAGTTGCTACTCTTCCTAATGAAAGTGCCTTCATGATCCTCAAATTCATTGGCGACAGTGGGACAGAATTTTTAGAAACCGCCTTTCCAAATGTCTAAAAGAGACATTATAGGCTTCTATCCGTATCTCACTCTCCAACAAACAGTCAATCCAGTCACGCTTTAGGCATAAGATACAACTTTTGGTCACCTCAGTGTGTATTTCTCGGTTTACTAAGTAATCTCTAGCAAAGTATATCGACTATACATGACGTCAAGTCCACAAACGTATTCTAGAACATAGCCCGATCTGGCCAGAGGAGAAACAAATACGAGGAGCTTTGTCGTTGAACACCTTGTGAACTGTGAATACAAAGCACTATCACATCGCTACACACAGCTCTTCAATATCGTAAAAAAGGATTTTAAATGCGTCATCTACACATGACCGATCTGTAACCTGACCTTTGCCTTCAAAATTGCGATATACACTTACACTCCGCACCTTTGGCTATAGTCGCATCCTTCATTTGTGTAAGTTAACTATTATTGATATCATTTTGTAATCTGTTACCGTAGATTAATAACATTACATTTGCATGTAGATTTTGTTCACTTTGTGCAAATCTATTGGTTAGCCATTTTTCACACTTGTTAAGTCATGTCAACTTCTACCCTCTTTTTCTAACTTCATTTAGCTTATCCCTTTTAAATTGAACCCTACATTATGCAGCACATTTTCTAGATCGAATTTACTGCTATCCGACTGGTCTTATGAATTCTTCATCAAATATAAATACGACTGTACAGCATTCAAAAATAATTCGTCAAAAGGAAAATTTTCTTCATTACTTACGTCTTTTTCTTATAACTATCTTTCGACCTGCTTTTCATCTGAATCGATTCCTCTAACGAAAGACTATGCATCAGTTCTGTCGAGAGTATAGTGACAAAAATACATGATATTTATTTTTTAAAATATAAATTTAAAGTATATAAACTCAATAGGAAATTATCAGAAGCCAATAAGATAACACTATTGCATTTTCGAAAGTGATAAGGGTGATTTAGTGGAGATAAAATTAATAGTAGAGTGTTATGTCATACTTAAGTATGTCAGTGGTTCAGAAGTAGAATGCTTGTCGACCAAGTTCCACCTGGTCCAAGGTTCAATCCCCATTCGACTCAGTCTTAACTCTCGCTTAGACATTGTCAAGTCTCGCAAAGAGAAGAGGTTGGGCGTGACGCCGAAAGCTGTACTTAGTAAAAGAACAATAATACCAAAGCTTCGGTGACACAGCTGTAGAAAGCTCGTTGACCATGAATGTTGCCCGGGTACGATCCCCGGCTGACGCTAGTTATAAAACCGGTAAAGAAGGAAGGTTGGGCATGAGGCTAGCAACCCCATTCCGTAAAAATAAACATCACTACTACAGAAACTTCAAGTCACTATCATGGAGCTCTATACTCCACTGGGAACGTGAAGTAATAAAAAAAAAATCAAACCTTCAAGGCTCAAGCTGAAAGCCCTATGTTACAATCAGAACTCAAGGGATTAAAGGAATGTATGAAGTTTTAGAATAACCAAACAAATCAAGTACAGGAAAAAAAACTTAAGAGAGAAATGAGAAAATGGTACGCAAACATACATGACGAAATACGAGAGCGGAATTTCCTTACTACGGTAGAATATAATTCCTGACTATATAGGTTTCTCTAATATAGCAAGCGACCACATGGCATTAATAACTGCATATTAGTATTATTGACACTGTATCAATGTGTGCTATGTCAATTAATACAAAACAATCACTGAAGTTCTTTCAAATCAGTTCAGACCTCTAATCACAGTCGTGTTTCGTATTTTTTAAAAGTATAAAGCAGTTTAAAATTAATTACTTTCATTGATTGTACCATATATAAATCTGTAATTTACATTGATAGCACCACTTATAAATTTGTGGAATAGCCGCTAAAGGCTGGGAATCTTTCAATTACACAGTTTCCTTTCTGTGATTCTTAAAAGTCTTGCAAAACAGGTAACCAATGATATTATATAATGATCCTTTCAAAATTAGGAAAAATCCTAAAGAATATTTTGTCGGTCCATTATGGATAAGATTTTATTTTGATAAATCACTCAGTGTTGTACAGTAATATTAACTGATGACCACGTTTCGAGCACAAACTATTGCCACTCATAATCATATCAAGGTACTCACACAACTTTTTTCCTTCATTTATATACATGTTTCGAATCGATTAGACAGAAGTCAGATTATCAGAACATAATAATTTAGCTAAGGGAAGAATGGTTGACCCCGAAAAGATAAATAATTTAGAAAAAAGTTCAACAATTGCACTTCATGCATTAACACACTACCACACAATAGGGTGGGAGAGGGTTAAAATTCTAAGAAGTAATCTATGTGGGTGGAGAGAGAGATTGATCACTAATTCCTGGTTCCCTGAGTCTACATCCAACACAACACATGCAATAGGAATGACACCACGCAAATACCAGAAATTTAGAAGATATTATCACCGCCACTCAGTCAAATCAGAAGAGAATAATAAATAATCTTGAAATTCTATTTCAATTTAAACACATCATAACATTCTAAAAAAAACTTATAATGACTATAAAAACACTCGTCCTATTTCCCATCTGATTGTAATTGATCAGTAACACTCGTATTATTATTTCTGAATGTACATTTTCCTATATTGAATATTATTCCAATATCTGATCGATTCCACACATGTATATAAATGAAGGAAATAAGTTGTGTGAGTAACTTGATATGATTATGAGTGGCACTAATTTGTGCTCAAAAAGTGGTCATCAGTTAATATTACTGTATAACGATATTGTGATATTTATCAAGATAAAATCTTATCCATGATGGAGATATGCTGTACCACAGTGCCCAACTTGTAAACTTATATCAATGTTTTGTCGGATATCTGGATTACTGACGTGTTATCATGCTAATTACATCAACTGCCCTTGTATTTATCAATGACTGTGGAATATACGAAGCTCGTAAAAGAGCCCCAATCTTTAACTCAGATCATTGTATTGTACGGGTTTTACCTAAAATTTATGGAAAGTTACACAAGAGAACTATTTCACACCTCTCCAAGAAAACTGTACATGTATTTTACTCTGGACAATGTTCAGAATCTTAGGAGCATGCTCAACGACGCAAGGTGGGACCTATTTAATGAGGACTCTCTTGATGACACAATCTCTAATATTACAAGATATCTCACATTTTGTCTTCAGACCTGTTGTCCTAGAGAAACGGTCTTCATCAGATTTGACCGTTTCTCCTCCCCTCAACTTAAAAAGCTTCGCAGACAAAAAGAGAAGCTATATAAAATGAAGGTCAATACTGGTTTGAAAAGAATTAACATCCTAATAAAATCTGAAATGCACAGATTGAATTCAGTTTACAACCAAAAGTTTATATCCTGCAAAAATGCGTCTAATATATGGAAAATTTTCAAAGATTTTACTGGTGGTAAGCAGATAAATAGTATTCGTTATTCCTTTGATGTTTGCACATTAAACAAGTCTTTCATATATTTTCCCACAAATGCCAAACTTTCTAGTGTTACATGTGTTAATGAAACCTGTTTCCCTGGTTTCAATACCAAAGATGCTCAAAAATGTCTCCAGTCTCTGAACCCTTTTTGTAGCCTGGGCCCCGATGGTTTGCCTAGTGTTATTCTTAAGAAATGTGCAGACATCCTGTGTTATCCTCTTATGGACATATTTAACGAATCTTTCTCCAGAAATGCCGTGCCAAACCGTTTGGAAGGACATCAAAATTGTACCGATCCCTAAGTTGTCTCCTGGAGCATGTTTTAAATTTAGACCTATTGCTATTACATCTCCTTTTCTAAAAACTATGGAAGACTCACTCTTACTTAATCTTCAACCTTCACATAATGCCTTTAACGATCCTAAACAATTCATTTATAAACACAGTAGAAGTACTTTAGATGCAGTTGCGGTCTTGTACCATAACATTCTCTCCAGCTTAGACAAGGGGCTAAATGTTTTCGCTGCACCTTCCTAGATTACACATCTGCTTTTGACTCAGTAACTAGAAACATTTTATTAAACAAGCTTGCTTGAACTCAAACTGACTGTTGGGTTATCAAATGGCTGCATTCTTATTTCTCAGGAAGAAAGCAGTGCACTGTGTGTCAGGGAAAGTCGTCCACTTCTTTGCTTACTGAGGCTGGTGTCCCTCAAGGCACTGTCCTTTCTCTTTTTCTGTTTTCTTTCTTCTTGCATGAGTTGCCTCACTCTGATGAAATGAACTTTGTTAAGTATGCCGATGATATAACTATTTCAAAGTCTGTTAACTCCAGCTTGACTGTGCTAAGATGAACAGCTTTCTATCAGGAATTAGCAAATGGTCTTCGTGTAACGGCCTTCAACTAAATCCTTCCAAATGCCAGACTGTTAATTTCAGTTTCCGATGTAAACGAAAGTTAAATGAAGCTGTTGGTTCCTATGAGCCCTGCGAAATTGATGATACTGATATAGAAATCAAGTCTGAAGTTATGCATCTTGGATTAATTCTTTCTTCTGACCTATCCTGATCTTCCCATGTCTTAGTGATTTCTAAAAGAATATTTCGTCTGACTTTTTACATTAAGAAGTTGAGGCACTCAGGCATAGTCCAACCACTCCTCCTGTTACAGTTTGTCAACTCACGTATTTTACTTATTCTTCTTTACCGTTCACTCTTATTCTTTCCTGGATTGCTTAAAAAAGACTATGTCATACTTCGTAGAACTCTGAAGACTGTTAGTCAGTAGGGTGAGTGCTATCCCATTGGGCCATATCGTTGACATTGTCATTGATGTCATGCAACAAATCTGCTAAAGGAATTTAGTCAGACTGTGAGCACCCACTCTATCCGCAGGTCCAACCTTGTGTCTCCTCAGGTAAAACAAGAAGTCTTTTCAGAAAACTTTATGCACGTACGTCTAAGTATAAAAATTGCATTATACCTTATTTAGCACGTGCTTTATGTGATGAAAATGGTGTCAGACATGAACTAACTGACCGTCTTTGCACTACTAAATAAACCATTTCTTCCAACCTTACAGTACAAAACTTGATTGTTATTGTATTTCTTATATTTATAATCCTGTCAGTTTTTTGTTTTTATTTATTTTTCATACGTGTGATCATCGTTCAAGCTGTTTTACCACTGTTAATCTTGTATTTCCCCTCACTATACTACACCAACAGAACATTAGATTCAATACTCTGTAGTAACATGCTAAAATTTCCTAACTCAATCGACAATACTGTTTGAAACAAACTCACTGTTATTATTATTATTAATATTTAATACTCTCAATTCGTGGTTAGGATATTTTTGACTTAATATCGTAAGTGTGGACAAATTCCTCTAGTTACTTTTGCTTTAATTTTATTTATATTTTAGGTAAATCAGAGGCAACATTGTGACAAAGGCTGAGAATTCCATTCTGTATTATAAGTACTGTTTTTGCAATAAAGTAAAATAAATTATTATTATTATTCAGATATGAGAAAGTCAACAGGAAGGCTGTTGATTTTAAAATACATATTTAGGTCAAAAATGTGAATCAAGTCTACGTTTGTCTGAAATAAAGAAGCATCCCGACTAAACTGACTATAACGGGTAACCAAAATCACTCACCTTTGCATTTCGTTTTGACCCACGGCTTAGTTTCGCTGAACAGACTGAGTTTCCTTACTAATTCTCAAGCATTTTTTCTGCATAAATCGTATGTATAATGAATCATCCAAAGTGTTGTTATAAATGACAGATACATTACTTGCAATGTAAAGTAAGAGGTTGATTGACTGTTTAAAATTCGAAATAAGTGGTGATAAAGAATATTATTTGTTCATTCATTAGCAGCTGATTTACATACTGAGAACTTATAGAATTTCACAGGCTATTGTGATCCATCCTAGTGGTTTAACGGCATAGGATTTCTTCTCGTAACCTGAAGTTACCGGGTTCAATCGTTGATGGGGATTGTTGACGTGTACTGTTGGAGAGTCTGAGGCAGGAGTGAAACATGTGTTCAGCCTTGAATTCAACCAGATCTCTGCAAACTTACATCTGAAAATTAATGGAGCGCTCACTAGTGATTGATCATAGGATGAAGTAGGCTGAAGTCCTTGTTGGGAAGCCATGACTAACGGGATCCGCCTAGTTGAGCACGAGAACATATCTTCGCCAGTGTCATTGATTGGCCGTCAGGCGGAGATTGTCAGAAGTTGGAATTCATTTGTAATTTGATTCTGTCCGAGTGACTGAATGGTATGCAACCTCTCCCTATAACCCAAACGTCCTAGGCTCTGTCCTTGGTTGGGGGGCTTATGGATGCGATTAAGACGAAACAGCTGTGCAGTACTTCTTCGTCTTGAATGGTTCTCTGACTTATATCACCTTGGCATACAACTTTATTAATTTCAAATGGAACATGTGTGAACCTGCTGATTTTGCATGGTATAAGAATTAAACTGTTAACCTCTAACATGCGAGATATCTTCTAACCTCATATCCACGTATAAAATTATGACATCTTTTAGAACCGGTAATTATGCTTTCTGAATGTGGGATGATTTTGATTTTGTTATAGACATGCTTGTACTGCAATAACAATTTACAACTGTGCTTTGATGCTTTTGCCGAAATATTTGTTCTATTATGCCAAACGTCATATACACTGGTGAATTTTTTATCATATAAAATCAGTTTCTGATTTATTGAAACGTTTTCATAGTGTTTAGTTTTTCAGCTTGTGACGTATTTACTACACGGTTGTCGGAATAAAAGTCAAAGTTTGCATATGTCATAGATGACTGAAATCTTGAATATCATTCAGAATGTCAAATGAAATGCAAAGCATGCTAAAAATAAATCTTTCCTGCCCATTTATTGTCTGATGAGAATGATAGGATTTAGTACTGTTGATATCTATCAAAAAAACAAAAAAAGTATTTCCCTCACCCCCTCTCCCCCAAAAAACACACACCCGACTGATTAGCATATTTTGTAAACATTTTAACAGAATAGATAACTTTGAATGAAATAAAATGTTGGTTATTTGCGTCATTATTTCTGTCTATGCAGAAGTATTCTAAACAATAAATGAGAAAAACAGAAATATTTGTAACAAGAATGATATTTTATGCTACGATTGAATTCCCTTGTTAACTTTTTTTGAGTTATATAGGGTATAAAACATTCTTCATATATTATTATATGATATTTTTATATTATTATACTTCTAAAGACTTCCATATACTTCCAGCAACGCTTAGAATAGTATACTCCACTGCACTGATCTGCAGAAGCCTTAAGGACAAGATCCTGCATCTTACCCCTTCTATGTGCATATATCAGTTCATCTGCTGCTGTGGAGCCAAGTACATAGGTCTTTCGACACGCATCCTGTCCAAGAGTGGTGCAATAAGGAGTGCGATGATTGAACACCTGGTTAACACTGATCATTTCATTTCAACAAACGCCTCCTTCAAAGTAATTTACAGAGTCAAGAATAATCTATCAAAAGCTATACGGTCTCGTCTTCTGGCTATTCAAATAGAAAAACCGGAGCTGTGCATACAAAAGAACATTACTCAACCACTTCTACTCTCATGGTAACAATGTTTTGATTTGTTTTGAGTTTTTTATTTTTATTTTGATGACTTAATTTTGTTTCTTTGCCTTTTCTTTAATTGCTTATAATTCTTGTCTTCATTTAGAACTCTTACGTAATTTCGTATTATCTACTTTGTTTCTATGTGCATCATATTATTACGTAACTTCTTTTAACAACTGTTTGTGACAACTCATCACCTTTGTTACTACCGTAATTTCATTAACACCTAATTTTCTCGACTTGTATTACCAATCTTCGCCTGTTTAGTTAAAATAACCATAACCAATTTTAATTTTGTTTGACAAACTTGATGTACACATGCATAAAAATTAGCGCATATATACTTGCGATTGTACAGCTAAGAAGATGAATTTGCCGAAAAAGTCTGTTCGCTGATCTACATGTTTTGTTTTCACTTCTAAAGAATACGATTTTGGGCGGTACCCAGTTACTCTTTCTATAGTTAAAGGGCTTGTAAAGTAATATATATATATATATATATACTGTGTAGTAACTCATTTTTTCAGCTTTTGAACAAAATGTAGACATTAATTTAGAAGTAATCACTTCGGTAACACTATTTCTCAGTATAAAATGATATCATCATTCTATTTCAGAAGTTCTCATCAGCTAACTGAAAACTACTGGAAATTACAACGGGTATAAATAATAACATTTCATAACTTCAATGTTTCAAAAGTAATAGAGAAAACATTATAAGATTAACTCATCCGGAATATAAGTATTACAATTTTTGGTTTAAATCACAATCAACTTATATGCTTTCAAGCTATGAAAAAGAGGGGATGTGTGAAGACAGAAAACAGAGAAATCTCATAAACAGTGTTAGCTTGTACGTCAACATGGGAACTCATGAAGGTTAAAGTTCATCAAATTGAAAACTTGCTTAGTGAGCTGAGCTCACTAGTGTGTATGACTAATCAGTGTAATGAAAGTAATATGCCTACCAAGGGAGTCAGAGATTGACTACATTGTCTTCCTGTGTGCATACCTTTGGTCTGAAACACTTGATTGTAGTTACTTCAGTAAATCATAGCAGATTCGCTGTTCTTTGTGGTCTAATATTTAGAAGGATTTGGAAATCCTGACATAATGACCCGTATCCACAAGCTGTCTAGTAATTGCACTTTGTAAATATCTGTTTCCTTTTAAGCATAAGTTTCTTAGAATATGCTGTGGAAACGAGATGGAAGCCCTTCTTCCTGTCTTTCCAGTGCACTTGACTCCCATTCAAAGGAGAATCAGTATCACATAAGACTGAGAAGAGGATGAAAGAAGCAATAAAGAGATGCTTCCCTACAGCCAAGCTGGTGATACTATACGGCACTGCATGCTCTATTAGCAAATCCAAAACTGGATAAGTACCTTGCTGATGTTAACTCCAACTGCATTTAAAAAATTATGTGCGCTTGCGGCATCAAGTACACTGGAAAGACAGAAAGAAGGGCTTCTAACTGGTTTCCAGAGCGTATTCCAAGAAACTTATGCTTAAAAGGAAACAGATATTTAAAAGGTGCTATAAGCAAACACTTTATGGATACGTATAATTATATCGAGATTTCCAAATCCTTCAAAATATAAAACACACGAAGGACAGTGAAGGAAGGGATTGCAATCAAGTGTTTCAGACTAAAAGTATGTACACAGAAAGACAGTGTAGCTCTTTTGGTAGGCGTATTACTTTTATTACATTGATTAGTCTTACGCACTGTAACGACAAAAGACAAGATTTAGGCAACAGATCGTCTATTGAGAAAATCAACAGATACTTATAGATTTTTATGTACATTATTGTCAGCGGAGGAGCGACGTCTTCTGATTGGTTGTTTTCTTGCTCAAGGTTATTCTGTACTGCCTTTGACTGGTTTCTTAGAAAGTTGAGCCATATATCTGCAAATCGTATTTGCACACGTTAAGTCTGCTGTGATTGGTTGTTGAATCGGTCTTGTTCATATTTTTTCTTACGGCCAATATTAGCGGCATAGACATCGACGTAAATTACTGTCTACCAACTGGCTAGCAGCCTGCTCTCACCAAAACATTAGTGAGCTCAGCTCACTAAACAAGTTTTCAATTTGATGAACTTTAACCTTCATGAGTTCCCATGTTGACGTACAAGCTAACACTGTTTATGAGATTTCTCTGTTTTCTGTCTTCACACATCCCCTCTTTTTCATAGCTTGAAAGCATATAAGTTGATTGTGATTTAAACCAAAAATTGTAATACTTATATTCCGGATGAGTTAATCTTATAATGTTTTCTCTATTACTTTTGAAACATTGAAGTTATGAAATGTTATTATTTATACCCGTTGTAATTTCCAGTAGTTTACGGTTAGCTGATGAGAACTTCTGAAATAGAATAATATCATTTTATGCTGCAAATCTGGTCTTTCTCTCTCTATCAACACATCAAATGAACCAAATATGTGCAACACGTTTTCTGTTAAAATAAATATTTGCGTCTGTGGCACAGCGGTTAGGAATCTCGCCGGCGTGTAACCCCTTGCTGAAGGACTCCTGATATCAATGGTCGGCCTATTAAATTTAGGCTACTGACATCACATGCATAGTTGTAACAAAAATACTGTGTGGAACCAAATTATAATAAAAAATAATGTCTTGGTAATGTTTGTAACTTGGTAAATTTTTATCAACTAAAGTGTTTTCCAGTTTTTGTCCAGTGTAAGATCTGTAAATTAAAGTGTGTTAGAGACTTCAGTTATGCACCGAATGTTTGTATAAGGTGCATTCAAGCGTCGTATGCGCGTAACCACAACCGAAATCTTTAAGTAGCGACAGATTTGACGTGTTGGAGCAACATCTAGTAGTTTTGCATAACTGTAAATCATTTCCGACAGTGAATGACAATAGATCTTAATGATTTAAACAATCATTTAAGTAAACACGAAAGCGCTAAATAAGTCATCACTGAGTGAACGATTCATCAAAACATTCCCATTAGTTAAACTTGCCCATGGGAACTATTGCTTCGTATCATTTGGTGGATGGCAACTAACAGTGGCATCCAGAACTCATATTTTGTCCTATTTGGGACTAGTCAGCCAGACGTAATCGCAATCTCCATTGAGTGATGGTGTTCACAATGGGACTCGCACCCACCACCCATTCTTTCAAACACCGAGTCTCAGTGGGAATAGTTTTACACTTTGTAGGTTACAGGAACATCTAGTTGGTGAGTCCCAAATGGGGTGAAATAAGCATCCTGTTTTCCTCTATCTGTGAGAATTCATCAATTAGTGTCACCTTAATCCTCAGAAATCGTCCGTGTCCGTACTAGGAGCCTGTAGGCCAACAAAGACCCAACATTTTGGTCCAATACAATCAATCAACGGGAGATACAAAATTACATATCAAATTCATAATTTGCAAATTGGTTAGTAGTTTGAAATTTACACAGATCAAAGCGTGAAATTTCTGCGTAAGTTATTCAAATCACAATATGTGGTCTGCTTGGTACTATGAATGTCAATCAAGAAGGAATGAATATTTGCATGAAACTATATACTTCTCAGTGATTGAGATAAACAGTTGTATACCAGTCGTATCAATTGGTAGTGTGTACTAGCTAGATCAAAGTGATTTGAAAACTGGATGACTGTTTCACTCGTTTGGTGACGAGGTCGTCAGTGGTGTACCTAGCTAAACTAAGCACAGACATTATTGTATTTGAATAGTTCTGTACACGGTGATAAGTTTTCAGTTATAGTACTAAAAAAGAATTTCGGTATTTTTGGTTGCTCACTAGTCAGTAACTAGCGTATTGTGTCTAGTCCTATCTTCACTGCAGACTGAATTCTATTAGTCAACCTCGCAATGTGGCCACCATGCTAGGTGGCTCACCATTACGGTGCACTGTGAATTGTTGGTATTAGATGTTTGGATTGATAAATGGCTTGACTGATAGAATTCAGACTAAACACATAACACTAGTTACTGACCAGTGTGCAATCAAAAATATCCAATACAGTCCTACAGGAGGTCAATCGCGAGTCCAAATACCTCAGTGGTAACGTCTCTGACTGCAGCTTTCACTGGGTGACGCAGGTTCGAATCTCAGAAGGGACATGAGTTCCTTCAAGGTTGCAGATCCGCCTTGCTGACGAGTGCCAACTAGCACGGGACCTAGGTCAGGCAAGTCTTCCTTCCGATTGCCTCCAGTCATCTATTATCAAGAATTTCGGTGGTTTGTCTGATGAGGGCACTAATTCAGCTTGAATTTTAATGAATACATAAGTCAAAATGTTTGTTTAGGGGTCAATGATGGCATATAACTGGTGGGTTAATGAGGTAAGAAAAGCATATGGTTCAAAATGTCAAGCCGGTACTTTTATATGGTTTACAGACTTGGAGCAATTCTCACCATAATATTTTCCAACAGGCTCCAATAGGTGCCTTGGTTCCATACTGAAGATCAAATAGACAAAAATTATTAGAAATAAGCAAGAAATCAACAAAAAATAAGCAGAATAAAATAGAGACTGATCTACAGCATAATGAGGGGACCGCAATAAGGCATTGCGCAACAGTCCACTGTCCGGGTGAAACCTAAATGAGAAATGAAGACTTTGGCGTGAGTCGGAGGGTGACATGGATGAGATCGTCTAAAGCGCAGAAAAGTGTGTGTGTGTGATCATAATGTCCAAAATGTACTTACTGGCCTTCAGTTTTTTGTTGAAGATATAATGCAGGGTGCATGCTATCATTCCATAATCACTTTTCACTAGCAAATACATAATTGAAAAATGTGTCACCAAAATACCTCCAAGGATCAGCTGACTAAAAATAATTGAACAAAAGTTAACGTCCATTATTGTGAAGAAAAAGGCTCACTATTTTCCAATGAATGAAAAGCGATGATTTTTTATGACGATAGATTATTTAGTGATATTAGCTTTATCAATAATAAACAATAATAAACCAGAATTAACAAATTTTTAGCTAAAATACATGGAAAATCAACTATGGTTGCTCTTGCAGATTGCTGGATTTGATGTATGCGTGTTTACACAATGAAAGTGTAGATTATCATTTGGCTGACTATATTGGTTCCGCTGGAAGAAAGTCTTGAATCCAAGTCAAAATCTGTCTTAAAATGTTTTCCCAACGTATACATGAAGTGCCTGTGTGTAACGACTGAAACTCATTTGTTATGGTGTGGACGCAGCAAACCAATCTTCGCGTTCTTTTGTATAGCTGACAAAAACTTTCTTGAGTGACGTGCACTAGCAAAATGCCACAACGACAGCAAAAACGGTGGTTGTTTGAGACTAAATTTACGGAACTGTTTTACAATAATAACTCATCGAAAGGCCAAATTCCTCAACAATACCCTGAGGCAGCTATATAGGCCAGATAAGTTTTCAGTACAGGCTAATCATTGAGAGTGAAGTAGAATATTAGAGAGGATTTAAAGCTCAGGTGAATGATTTTGAATTAACTGCCTTCTTTGAAATGATTGATTTAATCGCGAAGCTTTTGTCACCCTTTTAGACAACTCGTTAAGCGGAAGTTTTAGCATGCAACGAACTCATTTAAATTCTCTATGAATGAAAACACAAAAACTCAATTTAAACTTGGACGGAACTTATAGAATTCTGCCTTACGCCATATTTGCAGTTCAGTAATCAAGCATAGGAACAGATGAAAGGAACACCAGTGGGACCGCCCATATCAGGCTTAATAGCAGCAGCCTTTATGCAAAGATTAGAATCAACAGCTCTACCTATAATTTAATCAAAATTTGGGTAGGTTACATTAATGATACATTTGTAATAATTAAAGGAAGTGTGAAAACATTAAATTTACAAGAGAAGAACAATTAGACAACAAAATTCCTTTCTAAGATGTCTTATCATGACTACTAACATAGGAAATTTAGAAAAACAAGCATATTGAAAATCAATGCACACAGACAAAATATTCAACTATAGTAGTAATAAGCCGATTACTCACAAAAAGAAACTGTGCAGACATTGTTAAAGAGAGTTCGAACACACTGTAGCACACTGGTGTTCAAGAGAATGGAGAACAAAGTTCTATGTCGAAAGCAGACAGACAAACAGACAGAATGGAGAACATATACCTATTAAACATTTTCAGAATGAATAAATATCCTCACGATTTAATCAAAAAAGTGTTTAAGCTCAAGCCATAACAGCAACAAGGAAATACCATGAAACGCTAAAAGGAAATTCATTCTACCATATATAAAACTTCTCTGAAATAATAACTAGACCGTTTGAAATAGATATAGCACACAGGCTGTCACAATTCCATAACAGTTTGTTTATTAAATGCATCACACAGTGAAACAGTATTATTTACTGGATGACGTTTCGAACACAATTTATTGTTCATAATCATATCAATTGTAAACACATGACTTTGAAATTTGAGTTTTAAAGCTTTCTGGGTCTTCTCTTATTTGTCGTAGGGGCAGTTAAATTTTCCAGATATCTGGGACATTCCTATCACATGTATTTGCAGTTGATTCGGTAAGGAAAGCTTCTGTTATCAATCTCTCCCTCCACCCTGTTACATTAGATTTTAAAATTATCATCCTATCCCATTCTATTCTATGGTTGTGTGTAACTGCATGTAATGCTATAGCTGAGGTATTGTCTAGATTTCTTATCTTATTTGGGTCAACCAATCTGGAATTTTTTAGGTTTTTATATTCGGCTAGTCTGATTGCCCCTGTTCTACTAGTTTGACGTATGTATCTGACCTGACAATCTTTGGAGGTAAGGTATTAGATAAACTAAATAGTTTTGTTTTAAAGGCTCCACAGGATTCTTTAACGGACTAACTTGTTTCTATTTGAGTTTGTGGTTTGAATGCCACTTTTATTCCTGCCTCGTTAAGAATTCCGCTTAAGGTTTCCGAAGTCCCTTCCTTGTATGGAATTGCTACTGATGATTTAGATTCCTTATTGTTGGTGTCGTCATTAATATTGCTATTATTATTATTATTATCAATATCGCTATCATTATTTATTTCACTTTTACATTTCCTTACATATTTCCTGACTAATTTATCCGGGCAATTGTTAAGTTTCAAGACTTCTTTAACGTGTATCACTTCCTGTCTTAGATTTTCCATGGTACTATTTAGTTTTTGGGCTCTATTATTTAAACACTTCGCCAATCCTATTTTCACTAACATAGGATGGGATGATCGGAAGTCCAAATATCTGTTTGAATGTGTGGGTTTCCTGTAAACACTAGTGTTTAGCTTCCCATCTTCTTTCCTTTTTACGTTGCAATCTACCATTGGAAGTTCCCCTTCCTGACTTTCCAATTCATAAGTGAATTGAATTGCCTCTACCTTCGAGTTGATGTGTTCGAAAAATCTATCTGTATCTTGTGTTCTAAGTACAGTGAATGTGTCATTTACATAGCTCCACCATACTTTTGGGTGGGGGTGAACTTTTCAATCGCTATCTTTTCCCACCTATCCATGAATATGTCTGCTACAAACGGGGATATTGGTGACCCCATGGTAACTCCTTCAGTTTGTTTGTATATTTTCCCTTGGCATTTAAATACTGTAGAAATCAGGCAATTTTAAAATCTAATGTAACAGGGTGGCGGGAGAGATTGATAACAGAAGCTTTCCTTACCGAATCAACTGCAAATACATGTGATAGGAATGTCCCAGATATCTGGAAAATTTAACTACCCCTACGACAAATAAGAGAAGACCCAGAAAGCTTTAAAACTCAAATTTCAAAGTCATGTGTTTACAATTGATATGATTATGAACAATAAATTGTGTTCGAAACGTCATCCAGTAAATAATACTGTTTCACTGTGTGATACATCTAATAAACAAAGTAATACGGAATTACTTACTACAATATTGCCCAAGTTTTATACATATATTAGGCTATTATAATCACTACATTCACTACTGTACAAACCGAAAGATGCAACAGAAAAAGGCGATAAAATTGATACCACTCACAAAATAAACTATGTGAACTACACTAAAAATTACATCAGTTGAAGTGAGCTTACGTTTGAGTCCGAATTCAAGAACTCAAATAGACTGTACAAAACATGATATATTTTATTTCGTATCAATGCGTGTCGATAATAACGGTCGCCAGTTTGATTGGGATAATGTAGAAATTTCAAAAAGAGGAAACACCGAAAGTGTCAGGGAATTCCTGGAAGCATGGTACTCAAATGAATTGGCAATTAACAAACACATTACTAAAGACCCCAATTTACCAACTAATAGAAGGTAAATCACATGACAAGAAATTTCAAATTCCAAGTCAATAAAAATGAATATTGGACACGTAAATTAACAACCGATCATAATAATGGTTGCCAAGAGACATAATTATTCATTCAATGAGAGTTCAAATGAGTTCATTTCATATTGAAACCTGTGCTGAAGCGATGTTGTCTAGAATGACAGTGAAAGCTTCGTAATTAAATCAATCAGCTCAGACGAAACAACTAAAACAGAAGTAAAATATTCGCAACAAGATGGAATCAAAAGTCTGTTCACTAGCATCATGCAACAAACAATTCCAACGGACGTTTCAAGATCAGAATGGTTTTGACTCATTCAAACACAGTCGCAGTCGTAAAATAACGCATTATTATTATCACACAACCACAAAAAGAAGCATTTACACTAGAGTTATACAGGAACAATGACAAATAACAGAGAGCAAGTCAGCATATGACATGCGAATGTCAGAACAGAGATATACAGTTTAGGAGAAAAATGGATAATGATTATAAATTTAATTGAAACCTTCAAATAAGTGTCAGTGTTTTAATTGAATATTTCAGGAGAAATTTTTCAAAGTTATTCCGTTTCACTTTGATATGAGACATTTTTTTGTAGAGAGGCTTAAAAATTTCTGAAAAAGTTTGCATATTATCAAAGTCAGTCATGATGCGGTTTTATAGAGTACAAAGTCCTTTGATTAACTCTTCTTTTTCATGGATAGACATACAAGCTAAAAGAAATATCTATCTCCTAAAGTTCTGCCGAAACTAGCAATTTTTCTCTTGTAAATTCATACTAAACAAATTATTCTAGTTTACTAAAGAGAATACAGTGACAAAGAAATTCAGATAATATAATAGATGTGTAAATGTAAACTGTCTTAAAACAGTTTTTTGTACCGTCACACTTTTAGTGGCTTTATATCACCAATGGCTATTTCACAGATGTGGCGCATTTGTTTAGGTCGTCAGCTTTTAGCTTGTTGGGTTACTGGTTTGAAAACCCCTACACTTATGTACAAGCGTGGTACACTGCAATTCGTATGTAAATAAGGGCTGTTAGTGGTCAATGTTACTACTTTTCAACTTGTGGAAAAATTGCTAAATGGTGACTGATAGACAACATGTTTGATGATATTAGATGGCTGGAGACAATCGGAAGGAAGACTTGCCTGACCTAGGTCCCGTGCTAGTTGGCACTCGTCAGCAAGGCGGATCTGCAACCTTGAAGGAACTCATGTCCCTTCTGAGATTCGAACCTGCGTCACCCAGTGAAAGCTGCAGTCAGAGACGTTACCACTGAGGTATTTGGACTCGCGATTGACCTCCTGTAGGACTGTAGTGGATATTTTGGTTTGAAACCAGTAAGTGGTGTGATGTGTTTAGCTCTTTCTTTGGTGCAGACTGATTTCTGTCAGTCAGGTTTTGTAATAATGCAACCGTTCTAGGTAGTTCGCCATCATGGTGCACATTAATTTGATGATATTAGATGATTGGAGGCAGTGGGCAGGAAGACTTGGACCTTGCTAACGAGTGCCAACTAGCTCGAAAACTAAAGTTCAAGGCTTCCTGTAGATTGCCTTCAGCCATCTGATATCATCAAATTAATATGAACCGTGATTGCAAGACACCTAGAATGCAAACGTGACTTACTAATAGGATTCAGTCTGCGCCAAAGAAAGGACTAAACACATCACACTGGTTCCTAGTGTCCAATCAAAGACAACATGTTTGTTGGAAATGTTGATTTTGTTAATTAAAATTCAAGCCTGATCTTTATTTAACAGTTAAGGTGACTAGTGGGATTGCAAACTTTACATATTAAAGTTTTATTTTAGCTGTCTGGCATTAACCAGTGACTTAGTTATGCACTACAACAACATTATTCTCCATTCATCACAGCCTGTTTCAAGCATGTAGTAAATAATAAGTTGAAAGCTACAATAAGAGATATATGATATACATTATTCCTATTATGAAACTAATATGTCTGTGGTCTAGTGATGAAACGCTTGCCGAGCATTCAGGTGGTCTAGACCGGTTCTAGGATGAAGCATTCTTAAACAAAGCTTATTTTAATAGGTGATGGTAAGGCAGGAGAAGAGAAGAGGTCTGGCCTGAGGTTAGTATCTGATTCCCTAAAAATTACCGGCGCTACTAAAACATCAGGGTCTAAATCCTATTTTCCATTAGGAACGCAAAGGAATGGGAAAAAATCGACAGACTGAGATCTCTGTAGATCATTACATATGTCAGCTTTTACTTTGAACATTCAGAACACAATTCACCGTACAAGACAGCTATGTGACTGTCATCTTCTGACAAAGTTCTACAGATTCCTTGAAAAGTTTATTTTTGAACATACCGTTGCATTTAACGGTAGTGCTGTAATGTTATTTAACGGAAATGAATGTATATACGGAAGGAGAGAAATTCATCAAATATCCGATTTCACTTCTAGGTTACCAGTAAAATATTTAGCTTGATTGTTGTTGATATGGAGCGAAGATTTGAAGAATATATTGTAAGCAAAACTGAACCTCGCAAGCGTGCATAACTCCATAGAGTATATGCATAAAATACTTGGAAGCCAGTGTTCAATCATAAAATGACAAATATTCGGCAGGAATACTTAAAGTTGGTTTCTGTAAAAGTATACTACAGAAGCATAAATTAGCTTGACAAACACTCAGTCAGAGTTAATAAACGAACACTACAATCTCACCTTTTGTTGTAGTTGAAATTTTTTCGGATAACGCTTATACATATCAAAGAGGTGCCCTAACTAAAGTATTTAACTTGATATTTGGTTATGTGTAACTCATTCTAAGATATCCCTTAAGTGGTTACAGAATTTTTTCATGAGCTGACATTGGTTAGAGGACTATTGGAAAACCTTGGAGTAGTAGACAGTTATTTCGTCCTAGTTTAGGAGTTTTCATCAGTACACCCTAATCACATAGGTCTGAACACAAGGCCTTCCGGTTACAAAGCGAGCCTGTAGACCACTAAGTCACTGGGACCCGATCAAATCTCCCATAAATTCCAACTTCTGCTAATTCTTGATGGAAAGAGGCCACCAGCTGTCCAGTACTTTCAGGTTTCCGAAAGGTCCCCTAACCGATGCCAACTCAAATGAAATCCTATCACTGGTCAAATCCTCGTTAACCAACGCCTGGATATCCCTAGACTGTTAAATTTTTAAAAGTAGACTGAAATTTTAAGAAGTAAACCAATGAATCAAAATTTTCACTTAACAACTTTCGCTGATCAACAACTTACCTTTTTCCCACCATTTTTCAGAGTAATTTGAAATCTTAGAAAGAGGTGACGGAATTTAATTTGAAGAAATGCCTTTCTCATACCATTTATTGTCTAGAAATTATTTTATTTTTATGTCCTCAGACAAATGAACATAATTAGATGAATTTCAACTTCTATTAAATAAAAAATATTTTGTTTGCAGTTTTGTTCTGCCTAGATCTCCAAGATGACAAAAAATTGCCTCTAAAGGCAATAGAGTGTATGAATTTTTAAAATTCTAACGTTACACAATTAACAAGAATGATGGTGGAAAATTGAATTTAAGAAATTTTATGGTTATAAGTCAAAATTTATCAGTTTGTTTCCGTAGTCTCTTTCCTGTCTTCTGGAAAACGTCATCAAACTAAATGCTTATTACAGCGAACTGTTTCACTTACGTTCGTTTCAAACTGGAGTATTATCATTATTCCGTTGAGTTCTTAGTGAGACATCATGCTTAAGAGACACACATCACCTTCTTATTTTGTCCTCCGCAGTCATTTTTAAGTAGGTCTTCGATTACCCTTACACTTCCATTTGCTATCCACCCATTCTCTTTTATGTCAACGTTGAATTCTCAAATCATTGTGTCTCTTTCGGTTTCTACTCCAGAGAGTCGCTGGAACGTGATGCAGCTCAGTAGTCGCTTCAGTGAATGCTTCATTAATCTCTATTTCCTTCTGCATATTTGTTGAGTAACACGTTGTTGGTTGGCTGGCTACCAGAGTTTCTCGTCACTTATCCTTTGTGGCCGGTTACCTGGATTTTGGTAGCGAAAGGAAGCAGCTGTTGATGAAGGTTTGCAGCAGGCTGTGAGATATCCTTTTGGTTGGAAGATTTAATCATGAAGTGACACCAGTTAAAGAACCACTGGGAAACCTGGTAGTAGGAGACAGCTGTTTCGTCATAGTTTGGGACCATTTGGCAGTACGCACCCACTGGGGTTCGAACCCAGGACCCGTATGTCAGCTCATGATGAAATTCTCCATCCAATCAAACGAAATTCTTCACAAAAGCAATACTCGGAAAAATACTTTTGCTTACATTTGCACCTTCGTGCAACGATACAGAAGCATTGATTAAACAACTTCCACAGTGATTTTAGAATAATGAAGGTCTGCCTTGGTTTTCTCATAGTAGCTTCGACTCACTCGTCCGTGTCAACTGTCTGCAGTTGAAACGATCCAGCCTAGAAAAGTACAACAGGTGACTTCTTTTTGATTTCTTCAGTGAACTTGGATCGGTGTGTGTTGTTCGTCAGTTATCTTCATCCCCTCTGACTTATCTATGTTCAGTTGAAGTCCTGTCTCAGCTGTCTGTGTCTTCTTTCAACTTGTTGGTTTTCTCCTGTAGATCTACAAGTTTGTGTTACATCTATGTATAAGAAAACGTAAACTGGGGTGGCTATTAATTAACATTTAGCCTCATAAAATTGGATGAATACGAGTAAAAATTAATGTTATCGATTTTTGTTCAACCCAAACCTTAGTAGATGTTTAAGGATATTTGATTACGTCCGATTGTTTCGTGCATTTCAAAATCAAATACTTTAGTGGGTTCCAAATAATGAAGAGCATCAAAAGCATAATATAATGACATCATTTAAAGTGGAAATTCTTCAGTAAAGTGGACTTCACAGAGCACATACTAAGTTACTGTATAAAAGTAAGGCGTCTCTTCTATTTAACTCATTTTATAAGCATACTATAGCTATTATTTGGCCACTTGAAATTCTTATTGTTGGTGAAAATTCACCGAGAACCTGCTGAGTTTATTAGGCCACTTTTTTTACAGTAATTGCTTTAACTTACATAACGGGACTGAATAAAAATTGAAATAAGCATAGAGAAAAAAACGTAGTATTTTAATTTGTTTTATTTGAATGGTTTGATGTTTAATCACCTACACTTCATGTAGGTGACTAAATATGTCTAGTCAAACTAGTAATGGAATAGTATTCTTAATTTGTAAGTCATTGATAGTCACGTTTTTGCCTAGAGTGAAACACTTTTATTATAAGAGACTGCTTAATGAACAAAGAATATTCTTTTCCGAAAATTCGTTATCACCTTCTACATTCATACAAGCAAAATAATTTAGAAAATATTATTACTAACAACATTATTTCTGTAGGAATTTGGTAAGTGGTGATTAGTGACGGAATCCAGAATGCGCATTCCGCCCTATCCGAGATTCATCCACTGGATGCCCCTGAATTCCCCAGTGAGACATGGTAATGCCACTGAGGCTCAAACCAAGTACTCTTAGTTTAAAATAACAAAGCGTTATTCACTAGACCACTTGGGTCACCTCTTGAGCAACGGATTTCAGCTATCATTGAATTCAGTTTGCAGTGTTCCGTTGACTGATTGGCGTTTCGAACTATAAGTACTGGGTACCAGTCTCTGTGGAAACACCATTCCTCACTGGACAATGCAGCTACACCCAGCTAACGAGACCCGAATAAAACGGTATGCGCAACTTGGATTTCACCGCTGGCCACCATTCACTAAATTACTTCAGGTTAATCCTCTGCACAAGGATCCGACATGTCTACGAAGGCTGAGCTGTTTTCAATTATAGTATCGTTTGCAATTTTAAGGTCATCTTCAATCACAGCCCTGATCCTGTAGTTGAGGGTCTTTATTGGATTTCTTTCAGCAGCCCAAAGGAACAAGGGTGTGGAAATTTGGTATTGACCGGTCGAAGTACGTTTCTCACACAGATTTCTTTTCAGGCTACCGTCTGGTCTTCTTGTCAGTATCACGTCTATAAAGACAATTTTACTTAAGGATTCTTCTCCAAATTTGAATTTGATAGTTGAATGTACTTCATCTATATATTTGTATATACACATATATATCAACAATCACACCGTGGACAAAATGTGTTTAAAGTCACAGGCAGTTTTCTCTTAGGAAGCATTGTAGACATCTTAAAATCTATGTGCTTTATTGAAAGTAAAGCCTTTGAATAAACCATTCGGGTCTCTTTCAAACTAAATTATTATTATTCATCATTATACAATCACAACATATCAGGCGGTAGTTATATGATGCTATGAGGTTCACAAAGTTGGAAAATGCGCTAACGAAATTCTGGTGTTATACTTTATGATAAATGGCCCGTTTTAAAATCTAATGCCCAACTAATTACTGTTGAAAAGCTCAGAACTTTCAAATAAAATTCTATAATTCATTTTTCTCAGGAAATGCCAACATAAAAGCTGCTTTACTGTATCCTGAACGAAATGTGTCCCTTGTGGATGGATTTACAGTTTCCGTATTTTTAATTTTGCAGCGTTTATGATAGACTTTAAAGTAGATTTCATCACTTTTGGATCTATTACCGTTTCTGAAATACTTTTGAAATCAGGCGATACTTAGTAGACATATGAAGCAGCAATAGGTTTTTCGAATGGCGGCCGTACCATGCGTAAACTTGAAAAGTTCGCTCATGAACAATATCCAGCTTGTCTAGTAAACGGAGAACAAAAACGCTTATATAGTTCAGTGACAGAAGATCTAGCATTGAAAAAATCCTTCAAAATAATATACAAGAATCGATCAAACTCCTCAAGGGGAGTTAAATTAAGACATCTGGGCATAGTCGAGGCACTAGTCATCCAAAAGCTCAAACTTACGCTGTGTATTCAAAAGAAATATGTCCAACCTTTGTCCCTGCCACGGCCATCATAAACAGGTAATTCTTTTAATAGTGACTGTCCTCTTTATTTATATTATTTTTAAGTTTTTCTTAAATCCTATTTACACTGCCATATTTTCCTATCCGAAATTCCTATCTAATTTGTCATTTTATTATTTCTGCATATTAAATCCCTAATTGCATAAACAATTGTTCGTCACATAAGTTATGATCCCACTAGATTTTGTATCCAACTATCCAGTCTATTTTTGTTACTTCTACATTTCTAACCCCCAATTGCACAATATGTCAATCTTCTTAGTAATTATGATGCTGATTTGTTTGATTTTCATTTGCCCCCGCCCCCTGTGTATTACGGCATTTTAATTCCTAATTGTAATCTTATTAATTTGCCCCTTCATATGAAACTATTCTGGAACTTTCCCGCCCGTTTATTATAATTTCATGAATGTACAGCTTAGTTGATGACTTCGTCGAAAAGAAAATTTTTCCGCTGCAACTGTCTTTTCACTATTTCCTATGATCAAATGTTTATATTCTGTGATTTGAAAAATAAATCTTGTTATCACGGCATATGAAACAACTGTTTATCCTTATCACTGGATAAATATCTCTTTGAATGTTTGCTAACATATTCTAGTAGAGCTTGGCTTTTCTAGCTCTGACATTACTGGACGAATAGAAGTGATTTTGTATTGATATAGTGTGATGATTAGCATTTTTGAGTGCAGATCACATGTTCCGTTTGATTTCGGCCAGTGATTCTGCTAGGAAGCTAATGCAGGTAAAAGGAGAAAAATGCTCAAAAAGACCTGATAATAATATTTTTTTAAATTGATGATTCGTAAACAAGGTGCATTCGTGTTTCGATAATTTCTCTCAGTTTTATATTTATAAACCAAATTATTTGAGAAATGATTTTCGCTAACAATGTTAACGTTTTTCAAAAAACCGAAATTATGGTGACCAAGGAATCAGTGATTTGCATATGAAAGCGATTATTCATATAATAACAGTATTATAAGTCAATCTGAAGGAAGAATATTCTTTACAATAATTTCTCTCCAGGTTCTTACATAATTACAAAGTATAATATTTGTTGGCGTTATGATAATGGTCACTTATGCGGCGGATACACTTTTTAACGTAGAATAACAGATTAGTACGTATAGAGTGTCAAAATAAATAGTGGTATTTGTGTGACAAACTTTCTAGGCCGAAATCGATTACAAAATATTTTGACGAAACGGGAGACAATAGTGGTGATTAGTCATAGTAGATTCGTAGAATGTGGAGTAGGAAAAGTTGACAAGTCAGTTCAAGGTTATGATAAGCGTCAGGTTGGTAGCTAGTACAAGGTGGTATGTATCAAAATGTACATAGTAAGAGCGCAATCACAGGTTTATCATGAAATAACCAATGTGTGAAATGAAACAGGTGGAGGCATATATTAAGAAAAGAGATAATATTACAAATGATAAGTTCGGATAGTATAAATGGAAAATTCGGTATTGTTGAGAGAATGTTTGCATGAAGGGTATACATTGTGATAAACAATAGTATTTGTAATAATAAGCAAATAAAAGGAAGAAAAAACCAAGAGAGAAACAGGGAAAAGGCACTCCTGATGAAAGGAAGAATCAATAATCCAATTGAGCCACAGTAGGAACAGAGTCTGGGCGTGTTCTTTTTGGATACAAAGTTTCGGTTTAATCGATCTTACTGCAACAGCCTCAGATATGTGTAGGAGACGTAAGCGAACTGTACGTGACAACAGCTTTTGAATTTAAAGTAAAACCTTGAAGGCTGCGTTTGCGTTGATGCCATGTTCAGTATAGGCCATGTGTGACGGCAAATATTATATCTCATAAGTGTTAGAAACTGAGGAGAAATTACTGGAAATAATATTCTACATTCAGATTGGCTTTTAATTCATGATGTCAGAATATTTCACATTATCACATCTAGCAGTAATATCTTTATTTTGGGTTAAATGTCTACATAATGTACAGAATACTCAGCTTAATTTCCTGCATACTATTTTCTATTTAACCGGGATGTTCATTTAAAATAGCAATCTATAGTACCTCATGTGAAGTGGTGAATAGAAATTTTCGTTGCCCAGTGATTCAAGTACATCTGGACTCCAGTTCCAGACATGAACATCAACTACTATGGTTGTCGAACGGAGAGCAGAGCATAGTCAAAAACTCGATTCTGCAGAAGGTTGCTATACTGCTTTTGTCTATTCATAACATCTGGATCATTGTCATCATTGTGTTGGCATGAAACATGAGAGATATAGTGGATTACTGTTTTCTAACCCTGGGAGACTAAATCAACCGACTAGGTTTGTAATATGACAGGTGATATGTTCTGCTGTTTACTCTGTTCATCATGAAGTTCATGAAGTTATTGAAAAGCGGTTACTTATTTGCTTACTGCTAACTCACTAGAATTCCCCTTTCATAAATAAATTTAAGTGCTATTCCTGCGAACAGGTAGGTGAACTGCAAGTTAGCATACAAATATTGGCAGAGTTAAACAATATGTCCCCGTAGGGATAAAAACGCACAATTGAGACAAACAATCATAAAAACAAGTGGTTTTTGTGCAAGAATGATGTTTACTTACAACAGAATGCAACACAAACCGGGTATTTCTCTCTGACATAGCTTGAAAATACGTTCCAGTTATAATGGGGAGTGCAAGTTACTAAATTAAACCAATTTCAATACACATATTCGTCGAGGTGACTGAAAATAAGTTGGTTTTGACAGCCACTTATTGCTATCATCCTATTTATCAATACACCTTAGAATCTCTATATGGAATTCGCATAAGTGTCAGCTGTAGGGCTGACGAAATCATCTGAATGGTTAACTAGATTACGTACATATCCTAAGTCCGATAAGCTGTTTTATCCCATCCATTCATCGGTATGGATAGTGGTACCAGAGATAACCAGCATTTGAAAAACAGGTGGAAGAGTGTCGGCAATGCAGTCTGAAATAACCTCCAATGTGCTCTTCTGAAATCAGGTGTCATGAATGCCCAGCATCCAGATGTTGTTAGGTCTAGCGTGACCACTATTATATTTCTTTTGTATGTGTACTATTCCGTCAATGTGAACGATCACACCAACTACTCCCAACATCTGTGTAATATTATTTAATTTCCAGGAGGATAAATGTCAGCAAAACGGAAAACGCTGCACTGCTGACATCAAGGTATTTTGTATCTCAGCGGCTGTTGATCTTACTCCGAACATTAATATCCATTAATAGTATAGAAACAGTATATTTGTCAAGGGAAGTTTCGATTTATCAAAGAAAGTTCCTGTAAAACAATGAACTGAGTATGTAACCGGCATGTGACTTACCGGTGTGAACACTCGCTCGTTTCCGAAATTCTGCATCTAAATACATAACCATCAATAGCTTGGGAATACGGTCGAGGGTCCATTGAAGCACTAAAACTAAATCTGCGACTACGTCCTATCAATCCATTATCCAGACAGTATTTAAAAAAGTGATCCAGGTGAAATTTGCTCCTTAGTTACTCAACAGCGTTCACATTCGCGCTAGAATAATGGCAGGTGTCATTTACCAACCACTAGCATGCATTCAAGGTCACTGGAGCCATTGCACCCTTGGAACACTATTTCTTAACTTCGCCCAAATATTTCCCCTAAGACTACTAGGAACTCTGAACAGTTGCTAACAGAAACCTATTAGCGGACTAATGTAAGAGGTAAGATAAAATACACATAACTTACACTGAAATCACCATTTGTACATGTTCCCCGTATTGTCCTTCTTTTGCCTTCCTTTCATGTCTTCTGTGCTCTTTCAAAAGGGTCTTTCATTTGTCCCCTTCTTGATTTAATCCTCTTCTCCGCGATTTAATATTGTTGCATAAGGCATCGCACAACACAATATACTACTGGAAAAATACTAACAGTAGAACTTGCTACAATAAGGATCCAGTCGGACCAGTTGATTTCGTGTGGTGGGAACAAATGGGTGCTGTTTCCCCATTTAATCGTCTAAGTCATCTATATACTACCTGCTAGCTGTGCAGTGTTAACCATTCTACCTCAGAATTACTTATCATTCCTTCAGTGTTATTAATATAATTATTATTAATATTTCTTAAACCCATAAATTAATTATTTTCATTCTAAATTATGTCTGAAGGAAAAAACTACCAACAGTTTAATAACCACTTGACAGTTTTATTATTATTAATATTAGTATCATCCACTTATTCTTCGCACTTTATATCATCACGCAAATAATGCATCAGTTAGGCTACTTACTGACTGTCCAAGATTTTCCCAGTTTTAGTATCCGTGATCCTCTCCATTCTCTCCTTCACATTTCTTGTTGATATGTTTTTTTCTTTTTCAACATATTTTGAAGTTTTCAAATTGATAAATGATTATTATAAATATTTTTGGGGATGATTAACGAATTACTTACTACTCGATCTTTGAATTAAGACGTGGACAGTTTTTTTTAAGAAAAAAAAGGTGTTAAGCATTAGTGTAAAACAGTTAACATGAAACTAATCGGAAAGTGAGTTGTTCTTCTTTCAGCGAGTATGTTTTTGAAGCATGAGATAAGAATATAGTGAAAGCATTTTAAACATAATTATTGTAATAAGACTAGTTATCAAATTTAAAATTATTCTCTGGAATAATTCTTCTTTCTTTGATGTCGTCTAAGAGAAAGACTTCAACGCAATGACTAAACACTACGAAATCACGGCAATACGGTGCCTGAAAGTAGGCGTTCTAGTGCAACACGACAGACATGTATTGAACCAACGGAAAGAGCCCAAACGTTTTGGTTTTAATGAATGATTTATGTTTTATCTGACACAAATTTGACGATTTATTCACAAACAAATGCCAATATAATGGCAGAAGAGCCAGTGAACACGAGAGATTGTTCGAACACAGAGAACAAAGAGGTTATGAAAGTACCCAAACAACAAACAATAAGCAACAACCGCCATCAAAATGAGAAATAAAAAAGACGTCAACAGTTTCAATTGGTTAAACAAAGTCAGTTCACCTGCGGACATTTGGCACGGATAAGGACGTCAAAATCAAACAAAACTGACCTTCATCAACTTGAGATAATTGTGAAAATTTACTGCAATCAGCATGATTAACAATATTCTGATTTTCGACGCTTATGTCAAATTAGTGCATGTATATGATTCAAAGACTATGCTTGTCACAAATAGCATTCCCAACTGATTGTCTTAGTTGGCCTCTGACTGGAGATCGAATGATCGGAAAGCATATATATATCACGGGAATCTGCTGTGTGTAAGACTGAATTAGCTAGGTTATATGTTTTAGAGGAAGTAGCTGTTGTCAAACAACAATCTCCGGGTAAGTGGTAGTTGTAAAGGAATATTTTTCGGGAAATCCCTCTTGAATGATCTAATCACAATATTTATACTTATTTGGATCTTTCAACTAACTTTCTAATTATTAACCGTCCTTCTCCTAGGTTGTATTTTGTTGCTCTGACTTTTGCGTATCCTTGGCAGCCTGTTTGAACATTTCGGGCTACCATATTCCATGTACATATTGCATTTATTTACTCATATTTTGTTGGTGTTTGCATTTTAAATTACGCATTCTAATCGTGTTATTCACTCTCGAGACTATATAAAATGCTTAAAATACAAAAACTTTCATATCTAAAATAAACTCAGAAAAAAGCACCATATTGGTTGGCAACGTGCTTTAAAATCTACGCCCATACATCACACCACTGTTCCGGTTATCAATAGTACCAACTGCCGGTCCCTGCCTAATAAAATTCTGGATTTTCAGTCCCTTTTGCTGTCCGAAGTTTTTCAAAATACTGGTTTTGTCACTCTCCATGACTCATATGATGACAATATAGTATCTTTAAATGATTTTAATGTATTCCGACAAGACCGTGTTTGTTCCAAGAAAAAATGTGGCGGAGGTGTTGCAACTTTTATTCACTCAAAATGGTCCATTTCTAACAAAGCTTGTTTCGAATTCTCGAATGACTACATTGATTGAATCACTGTGAGATGTCGCCCGAAACACTTGTCAAAATACAAATTCATTTATATTTCTAATGTTTATGTCTCTCCTGGCTGTACCATATTGGATTAATCTATGTTCGCAGATGGATTCACCGCTTTTGCTGCAGTTTGCTTCAAGAACTCTTGTATTGTACCTATTGTACTCTATAGCTCTCCATTAACCTTTCCTGAGCTTCTAAAAAAGACTATATCATATGACGACACTCACAGAAACTGTCTCTTATATTTGTCACTATATCGAGAAAATCAGCTGAACATCGGATTACCGACGACCTGTTTAAAAGAACTACTACTGAGATGTACACTAAATTGCAATTCACATTCAACGACATTATTTACAGACAACAAGATGGGATCGCAATGGATCTCCACTGGCCCATTACTAGCAGACTGCTTCATGGCAAGCCTCGAGAATGGCCCACTCAAATCAACCATCGACAATTTCCAGTTGTACGTTAGATATGTTGACGACATCTTTATCATCTGTGATGACGGTCACGATCTCAATCAACTACTGCAAATATTCAACAAATGCCATCCAGCCACAAAGTTCACTTTGGAAACTGAAAATGAATCTAAAATCCCTTTTCTTGATGTTGAGCTTACAAGGAGAGATGACGGAACTTTAAGAAGGTCAATCTATAGGAAACCGACTTGGAACGGACAATTAACAAGTTTCTACAGCTGGGTACCAATCAGTCGGAAAAGAAACCTAATTAAATCCCTTGCCACTCGCGTCAGACGCATCTGCAGCTCCGACACCATGGAAGAAGAACTAAACTTCCTGAAAGAAATCTTCATACAAAATGGCTACCCACCAAGATTTGTAGAGAAAAACATCAAACAGAAAAACCAAAAGCAAGAGACACTATCCGTGCCGAAAAAGATACTTTATATGAACCTAGACTTCAAAGGAGACCTATTTAGTGACGTCCTCAGAAGGAGAATTTCCACCTCTTTAGGAAGAACTTTCCCTGCGGCAACACTAAGAATAGTGTTCTCCAGTCGCCCGCTGATCTGCAGAAACCCAAAGGACAAGATTCCGCACATGACCACTTCTATGTGTATATATCAGTTCACCTGTTGCTGTGGAGCCAGGTACATCGGTCGTTCAACGCGCATCCTGTCTAAAAGGGTAAAAGAACACTATCCAGCGTGGCTACAGAAAGGAAATAATGGCCATATAAGGAGTGCAATAATCGAACATCTCGTCAATACTGGTCATTCCATCTCAACGAACGCCTCCTTCAAAGTAATCTACAAAGTGAAGAACAACCTTCCAAAGACAGTACGATTCCGTCTTCTTTGCATCGCAGAAGCCCTAGCCATCCAGTTGGAGGAACCAGAACTATGCATACAAAAGAAAATTATCCAACCACTTTACTCGCATGGTAACTACTCCTTTGATTTGACCTAACTTTTCTTTGTTTGTTTGATTTGACCTTACTTCTGTTTGTATGCTTATTTTTCTAACTTAAAACCCTTGTGTAATTCTGTATATTATTTTGTTTCCATGTACACCTTGAGCACAACTCATTCATCAAACTATTCATGCCATTACGTAACTCTTATTTAACAATCATTTATGACAACTCATCACTTTTGTTGCTATCCTCTTATCAACATCCAATTCATCTGAACCTACTAATTGTATTTTCGTTTGACAAATTTAATGACACACACAAAATAATATAATTTGCGATTGTACAGCTATGAAAATGATTCGCCGAAAAGAGACTCTTCGCTGAAAAGGGTATTAAATGTTGTGAGTAGGGCTTGTGGTTTGCCACTGCGTGAGCTCGCCAATACTATGGTCGTGAGACACATTAATTCCTGTACAAAATGGGCAAAGGCTATACTGTCAGACCCTCTGCGCCCCTTTATTCACACCTATCCCCTTGTATCTCATCAGTTAGGACGAGAAGTCAATATAAAAAGTTATATGCTCGAGCAACTAAGTACAAAATTTCTACAATGCCGTATTTAGCCCGTATTTTATGTGATGAAAACACTGTTAGACGTGAAACATATAAGTTACTGTGTAATTAGCAAAGTGAGTCGATCCTTTCATTTTTCATCTTACTGTAATGTTATGGTGTCATCCTTTCTATCGTTTAATTATAACTTTGCTATTTTATTTTAGTTGTTATTACTATCATTACTGTAATTTTATTCTTTATGCATATTTTTCTCCGTATCGCATACTGTAATTTGCTACATAGCTGCTATAACAACGTTTTGTTATTATTATGTAATGTTCTTTTTGTCGTTTTTGAGTAAATTAGATGCAATATTGTGCTGAATGCTGAAAATTCCTTGCTGTATCATTAGTACTCTCTTTGGAATAAGGCAAAAATTATTATTATTCTTTGTCTTTGCTGTTTTCCATCTTTAATTTTAATGTGGTTGCATGATGACATTGATGATGTGTTTCTTTGTTTAAGTGAAATACGATCACTCTGATATTGAACTGTCTTCGAGAATCGTTGGTGCATTATTTTTATTGACAGAGATTTTGAGTCCACCTTACTGAGAATATTCTAATTTGTTCTCAGGGACTTTTTCATACGGTTGAATTTTGGTTAACTAATTTTCGTCTGTAGTACTTGTTTCGTATTTCAAAACGTTCTCTTGACTGCATTGATCTCTCATGGTATTGCCGAGGTACTGTTGAGTTTTGAGACTGTTATTTATGAACAGAACCACATATATCTAACGACTAATGACATGTTTTCTGTCTTCTTTGGGGCGTTTTGTAAGTGTGCGTTTAACTTCTTATTTATAAAATATACCACTAGTTGTTAACCGATAAAACTAAATTTATTTAAATATGACAGTGAAATATAGAACCTGCAAATGTATTCAAGTAAAATGAAATGAAAACTTAATGATTGGCAAATGACCAATGATTTTGATTTCAAGAGTGGTCAGTTTTCTAAACTATACATTTGACTTTTCTTAAATAGAAGAAACTTTGCCTTTGTCTGTACAGCATTTATCCTGCCACTATTCTCAAATCAAATTGAATACGTTGCATTATTACTCATCACGCTTTCAAGCTTCATCATGCATTTATACAGACTGCTATGGTGAGGATAATTTTAGCGTGTATCACATCATCAGGAACGATAGTTGTAGTATATTTTAATGATTTCAGAAACAATACTAGGTTGATAATTGTTTTGAAAAGAAAGTCACACATGATGAAGAGCTTGCTGCATAGAAGTGAAAACTGTGTAGTTGTCTTGATGTTAATGAAGCGATGAATACAAAGAGCTAATCTGGTTGCAGAATGGTTTCATTCAGAACCATTGATGCAAGTGCTTCAAGACTGCGAGGATCCTAATTTTCATATGAATTATTTCAATTTAATTGCTGTAGGTATAAATACTTCAGTATCTGATTCGGGATGGCTTTTGTTCTAGTCAGGGTTTTCAAATGGATGCTATGCTCAAATAGTTATGTGTACATTATATCTGTAATTACTTATACTAGTTGGTTGCAAGTTTTGAAGAGAAAGAAGATTGGGCGTGGGACTAGAATCCTACTTTTTTACAAACAGAGCAAACCAAGGGTGGACAACTGAATGCAGCAAAAGACAAAACTTCATCTAAATGACGACGTTAAAATTCTGAAGAATGGTATGAGTGCAGAAACTGGGGACAAAGAAAGCAGGATAGGGACCGATTACTGGTGAACAGAAGCTTGGTGAAATGAACTAGAATGGAAGACTCTTTGCAGACTCCCTGGCTTTTACTGATTTAACAACTGAAAGCCGCCTTCACAAGTACAAAGAGATTAGTAAAAAAGCTTGGATTACACCAGATAGGCACACCAGAAATCTGATGGAATTTGTCACAACCTCATGAAAGCTGAGATGCAGCCTATTGGAAACAAAATCCAAAAAAGGAGCAAATGTAGGCCTAGACCATTATCTGCTGCAAGAGATTTTCATAGCGATGCTGAAAGTATTCAAAGACCTAAAACTTAATTTCAAAATTCACAAATTGAAGAATGAAACTACAAAGGACGCTTTCACTGTAATCATCAGGAAGGAAACGGAAGTATTAGACAACATCGCCGAGAAACTCTGCATAGATGCACACTGGAACTTCCTAAAAGCTACACTGAAGCAAATCTGTATAAACGGTTAAGATATGAAGAACAGGCAAAGTGACATCAGCTACGGGACATGTTTAGATTTCAAAACGGTGAATGTGACATCCGCATATCACCAGCCTAATGCAAGATAGGGATCAGACCTTCTAAGAGCAATTTAGGGATAAGGACAAGAAGTCCAGCGAAAAATTCATTTCAGCGATTACACTCCTAAAAGCTGTATAGTCACGTTTATATACATAAGTTGACGTAAATACAATCATGAATATAAATGGGACTGTACAGCTTTTTTTCAATGAATTCTCCAAAAAGATATCTTTCCTGAGCTTCTTGTCCTTTTCTCTTTATTGTCCTGATGGGCGTTTCTCACGGTTTGAAAAACTACACTCTTTGTGAATTAGTAAGTGATCTGTAATAAACGCAGTGTGAGAGATAAACAAAATTTGAATACGGTTTCCTTTTGGAAATCAAGTTGTTCACATCACAATTCATGCTCTGCTTGATATCATAAATACTGGTTAAGAAAGGAGGCATATTTGCACCAAGCTATACACCACTTATTGATTAGGATGAGTTGTTGCCACTCACATCAATCAGTAGTGCTTGCCAGCCTGCTATATCGAAGCACGGTTTCGCTCGTCTGGAGCCGAGCTCATCAGCGTTGTACTCGGTTTGTTTGAGCACAAAGAGCCGAATCAGTTCAAACTGCTTGATTTCTCGCTAGCTACTCTCTTGAACCGATGACACCATAAATTAAATTCAAAATTTCCAAATTAATGAGCAGTTTGCAATGGACTAAAAGCTTTTAATTCCGAACTGTCAATAAATGTGTTCACTACTAGTGTGCATGTAAGTATTTCCATTAGCAAACTATTTGTTTCTCTGTGCTTTTCAATTTGATACAAGAAAATGGAGATAAAAGAATTAGTAGGGATTGTGGCTATATAAAGCAAGTAATCAAGATGTGTGAATACACTAAGATGATAATGAGTAATAAACTGTGCTCAAAAACTCATCCAGTGGTCAATACCATATTACTAATTTTATCAGATAATCCGGAGTTTTATTCTGCAGCTCTGGTCAAATGTTACTGTCAGAAAGATCCAGACTGTTTACCTAAAACTGACCGTTACAATTGAACTTCGTTATACAGTTTATTTTGGACCATATCACAGGGTTATAAGATATAACACAATAATCAGCATATTAACAGATTGGTAGATATTTGATATCTATCTATGCTACTGATGTCGTTGAAGATGTTAAGGCAGGTCCTGAGATATATCAGTATCATCTATGTTCAGAGTCGGAAGGCTGAATTCTGTCTTGAAAGCTCTCTTCCAAAAGATTTTTTGATAGGCAATGACGCCGACATCATACGTGATACCATCCTTAAAAGTTAAGGGGTGAATTGGTCCAACGATGGACTTAAGCTACAAAAAGCCTTGATAAAGAAAACTGAATATACATATGTTAGTAATTTAAGTCAATTGTCGAATTTCATTACACTGCTAAGAAATCTGTAAGCTACTCATATTAGCCTGGGCAGTCATGCGAGAAGAATTATTTATATATTGAGTAACGAAGAAGCGAGCACTTCTTTTCCTCGGATTAGTTCCATAACTTTAATTCTAATTAAATTACAATTGATAGATGAACAGAGTTATTTGTAATACTGAATAAAGATAAGAACTCTGGGGGAGGTTTTGTTTGAATTGGGACAAGAAATAGGATGAAATGCTGAAACTGCTATTGCTGAGAATTTAATTTCCATTCTACTATTCTTTACATCCTATTAATCTAATTAGTAATTGTTTTCAAGCAGTGGGATGTTATATGACATATCATTGATATGATAGTCATGATTATTCTTATCACTAGTGACATCATCTAAGGAATACAAGAGAAAACCAGCACTCTAAAAGAAGAGGCGACGAAGAGAAAACTACTAGTGGACGGTAAAGGGACAGATGTGATGGAGACATCCCATTGAAAACTACAAGCGGCTATCATCATCAGTGGGAGGAGTCTGAAGGAAGCCGTCTCCTTCACTTACCTTGCTAGCCTCGTTTCAACTACAGGTGGTTCGGATGATTATGTGAAAGGCAGAATCAGGAAGTGAGGATATTTTCAGCAGCCAGCAGAAGCACCAAATGTGAATTCGTTTCACAACAATGAGAAGTTACTGATTCTATCTAGTTAAGAGACTTGGTATGTCGTCATAGTATTTCAAATAGTGTGCATACTTTCACTGAAAGCTGCCTGTGCTCCATTCTGATGATCAGGTGGGAGGATGAGTAATCAGGAACTTTGGGAGTCAGCGGATTAGCGGAAAACCTACCAACCAACAAATATTTTGAAGTGAATGAAGATAGACATGTAATGCGCGGGGGAGACCTTCAAGTGATATCACACACCAATGCTTCGAGTGGAAGCCAGATGGCAAGTGACATTTCAGTTGTCTGACGGTGACATGAAGGGGACTATGTGAAGAGGAAATCAGTGATTGCGAGTAGTGGTAAAGTTAGGTGAAGGCAACGGTGGAGAACAAACTGTAGTGGAGATTTCTTGCTTTGGGCCTGTGTTTCAACCGGAAGTCAATATTAGATACATTCGATTTTGATATTGGACCATGAAAGATCACTAAATAATATATTAGTCAGGTCGTTAATTCTGGTTTAAGTCTTCTTGTCTCTCTGGATTACGCCGATGACCTCAACGATGTGACATGTAAGTGAGAATATGTGAAAGTTGATAACATGCACCCATTATTTTCACTTCACTTATTCTTTTCGATGTAAACACTGTTCCTTATCAAGTTCTTATTCAAGGAGAACTAAGTCATATACACGCATACCCATCCTGCACCCATATATTTAACATTCAATCCTATAGTTGGCGTTGAAATCCTACGGTTTTCACAAGTAATATTCAACAAATTCGTAGCTTTTTTCCCTGACAAAATAATTCAGTTTAACACAACATCCTTGAAACTGTTTACTGACTTATATATTAGCAATTTTACTTCTTTCAAGATTTCTGATCAGCAACCATATCTTTTGTTACTCTTTTGTTATGCTAGAAGAACCATTTATGAAAATTTACATCTGCATACATTGAACAACTTTAGGCAAAATTGATTCTGCAAACAAGTATTCAAATTTTCATTGTTTTAATTTAGTGATGTATCCACATTTGTATCTCTGCTGACAAGTGGCAGTTGGTTAACGAACAGTGTGTAATGGCTTCGGTGTTAAGCACCCATATTCGCTCTGTTCTATTTCAAGTGTATCATTTAAGAGTAGCAAATACATTTGTAAGATGCCAATAACCTCTTGTCTTCTTCAAACCCTGATTCACTCACTCCAAACTAATACACTGAGCGTTATATTTCGATTTTGTGAATCATTGATGTCATCAATGATGAAATGTGTTCCTTCTGGATATTTTCGAAATTTGTGCACAATCAAATTCGATGTAATGCACGCTAACTTAAAACAAAAAAGCTTAAGGCGACATTGATGGTTCAAGCTTTCTTACCTTTGAAAATCTGGGTTACAATTTACGTGTAAGCTGTTCGTTTGTCTCTGAAGATATTAATGGAGAAATTATTTTCATGTACGACCAAAGAATTGTTTGCCTGACGTTAAAGATTAAATCGCGTAATGCTCCACACTTAGGATTTGTGCTCGCTGACAATCAGCAGTGATGCACTTGTGAAATAAATTGATGCAAGTCGTATATTACCTTAGATTCAGGCATTCGTTTATCAATAATTCCTCATCTCCACATCAAATACAATTTACCAGAGCTAGTAGTAATAACCACTCATATTATTCAGAAATGCCAATAGATAAGTCAAAGTACCATCGATTCAAGTTTTCTCCATGAAGTTGTTTAGCGCCCATCACTTCAGAAACAGAATACAATAAATTCACTGTAATGGACTAATTGTTTGTAAAATCCCTTCTCAACAATCTATTTATAATATTTAAACTTATTTAGGTGTTTCAACTAACTTTGTAATCACTACAAATTTTTCCCCTAGACTATGTACCATTAATTTGACATTTGTATACAATATATTAATTTTTCCTTTGTTATTTACCTTTGCCCTTTTTCACTCTTTAATTTAAATACTTCTCTTTGCGGTGGTATTATACAAGTGACGATGTGTTGTATAACGATATGAGTTTGTATGACTGAACGAATATCACTATGACACTGGACTGTCTGAGGGCAGCGATAATGTTTGATTCATGTGGACAGAGCTTTTGATCCCACTTGGTTGAAAATATTCTCCTCGATTCTAAGGCACTTTTTACAGTTGAACTTTGGTTAACTAATTTTCTTTTACAGTACTTGCTTTGCGCTTATAAATCTACATTTTCCGTACAGCAGCCTCATGACACTGCTTAAGTAAATTTGAGTTTCAATGTTATTCATGTTGTTTAATAGAATCAATAAAGTAATGAAGAATAGTTGTCTTTTCATTGCTTTCGAAACATTTCTTGATAGCACTTGTCTCAATGAAGTTTTAATTGCTATACATTAGAACGTAGAGATCGGTTTCTGGAGTTCAGACCATAACCGAATAAATTTGATCGTTAAATTTATACCTTTGAGAGTTAAACTAAAAAAATTTGATTTGATTCAAGTTTGATTATGGACTGATACTAGTTGAAGAACCACTGAAAACCATGGAGCACTAAATAGCTGCTCCGTCGTAGTTTGGGGACCTATGAACACGTTAAAGATCGAACATGAGACCTTGAGGTTAAGCAGAGGACTCACAAACCGATCCGTGATCAAACATGAAACCAATTAAATTCTCACAAACTAACTCTTTAAAACTAATCTGATTCTTGAATAATTCCCATTCGAACATTAGTAGACAGAAGACAAGTAGTTCAGCGAAGAGTCTCTTTTCGGCGAATTCATTTTCATAGCTGTACAATCGCAAATATATATGGTTATTTTGTGTGTGTGTGTATACATTAAATTTGTCAAACGAAAATACAATTAGTAGGTTCAGATGAATTGGATGTTGATAAGAGGATAGCAACAAAAGTGATGAGTTGTCATAAATGATTGTTAAATAAGAGTTACGTAATGGCATGAATAGTTTGATGAATGAGTTGTGCTCAAAGGGTGTACATGGAAACAAAATAATATACAGAATTACACAAGGGTTTTAAGTTAGAAAAATAAGCATACAAACAGAAGTAAGGTCAAATCAAACAAACAAAGAAAAGTTAGGTCAAATCAAAGGAGTAGTTACCATGCGAGTAGAAGTGGTTGGATAATTTTCTTTTGTATGCATAGTTCTGGTTCCTCCAACTGGATGGCTAGGGCTTCTGCGATGCAAAGAAGACGGAATCGTACTGTCTTTGGAAGGTTGTTCTTCACTTTGTAGATTACTTTGAAGGAGGCGTTCGTTGAGATGGAATGACCAGTATTGACGAGATGTTCGATTATTGCACTCCTTATATGGCCATTATTTCCTTTCTGTAGCCACGCTGGATAGTGTTCTTTTACCCTTTTAGACAGGATGCGCGTTGAACGACCGATGTACCTGGCTCCACAGCAACAGGTGAACTGATATATACACATAGAAGTGGTCATGTGCGGAATCTTGTCCTTTGGGTTTCTGCAGATCAGCGGGCGACTGGAGAACACTATTCTTAGTGTTGCCGCAGGGAAAGTTCTTCCTAAAGAGGTGGAAATTCTCCTTCTGAGGACGTCACTAAATAGGTCTCCTTTGAAGTCTAGGTTCATATAAAGTATCTTTTTCGGCACGGATAGTGTCTCTTGCTTTTGGTTTTTCTGTTTGATGTTTTTCTCTACAAATCTTGGTGGGTAGCCATTTTGTATGAAGATTTCTTTCAGGAAGTTTAGTTCTTCTTCCATGGTGTCGGAGCTGCAGATGCGTCTGACGCGAGTGGCAAGGGATTTAATTAGGTTTCTTTTCCGACTGATTGGTACCCAGCTGTAGAAACTTGTTAATTGTCCGTTCCAAGTCGGTTTCCTATAGATTGACCTTCTTAAAGTTCCGTCATCTCTCCTTGTAAGCTCAACATCAAGAAAAGGGATTTTAGATTCATTTTCAGTTTCCAAAGTGAAATTTGTGGCTGGATGGCATTTGTTGAATATTTGCAGTAGTTGATTGAGATCGTGACCGTCATCACAGATGATAAAGATGTCGTCAACATATCTAACGTACAACTGGAAATTGTCGATGGTTGATTTGAGTGGGCCATTCTCGAGGCTTGCCATGAAGCAGTCTGCTAGTAATGGGCCCAGTGGAGATCCCATTGCGATCCCATCTTGTTGTCTGTAAATAATGTCGTTGAATGTGAATTGCACATTTAGTGTACATCTCAGTAGTAGTTCTTTTAAACAGGTCGTCGGTAATCCGATGTTCAGCTGATTTTCGTCGATATAGTGACAAATATAAGAGACAGTTTCTGTGAGTGGAACGTTGGTAAATAGTGATTCAATGTCGAGGGAGAGCATAGTTTTGTCCTTTGTATTGATATCTTTAATGTAATCGACGAATTGGAAAGTGTCGCGAAGTGAATGGTGGCACATTCGTTTTCGTACAGGTTCTAAAATGTCAGTGAGCCATTTCGCTATTGAATGGTACGGGGAACCTGACATATCCAGAATTGGACGAAGTGGGAGGTTGGCTTTATGTGTCTTTGGTAAGCCATATAGTCTTGGTATTGTTGACCCTGTCGGTCGGATCTGATCATAGACTTCATGAGTGATTAACGTTTGGGTTTGCATTCTTTTCAGGACATCGGTGAGTTGCTTTTCAATCTGTTCCGTTTTGTTTCTTTCGTTGGGTGTTTGCGAAAATTTTGTTTTATCTGACAAGATGTTGTTCATTTTCTCAATGTAGTCTTTCTTGTCCATAAGGACTATACCGGCTCCTTTGTCTGGACGAGTTATAAGGAGTTCTTCATTTTGTTTTAGTTGATTTAATTCTTCTCTATGTTGCCTTGTCAGGTGGTTGTATACTTTTGGTTTTGTATTAAGATACTGATAACAGCTATCGATTATTGTTGATTTGAAACGGATTACCGACGACCTGTTTAAAAGAACTACTACTGAGATGTACACTAAATGTGCAATTCACATTCAACGACATTATTTACAGACAACAAGATGGGATCGCAATGGGATCTCCACTGGGCCCATTACTAGCAGACTGTTTCATGGCAAGCCTCGAGAATGGCCCACTCAAATCAACCATCGACAATTTCCAGTTGTACGTTAGATATGTTGACGACATCTTTATCATCTGTGATGACGGTCACGAACTCAATCAACTACTGCAGATATTCAACAAATGCCATCCAGCCACAAATTTCACTTTGGAAACTGAAAATGAATCTAAAATCCCTTTTCTTGATGTTGAGCTTACAAGGAGAGATGACGGAACTTTAAGAAGGTCAATCTATAGGAAACCGACTTGGAACGGACAATTAACAAGTTTCTACAGCTGGGTACCAATCAGTCGGAAAAGAAACCTAATTAAATCCCTTGCCACTCGCGTCAGACGCATCTGCAGCTCCGACACCATGGAAGAAGAACTAAACTTCCTGAAAGAAATCTTCATACAAAATGGCTACCCACCAAGATTTGTAGAGAAAAACATCAAACAGAAAAACCAAAAGCAAGAGACACTATCCGTGCCGAAAAAGATACTTTATATGAACCTAGACTTCAAAGGAGACCTATTTAGTGACGTCCTCAGAAGGAGAATTTCCACCTCTTTAGGAAGAACTTTCCCTGCGGCAACACTAAGAATAGTGTTCTCCAGTCGCCCGCTGATCTGCAGAAACCCAAAGGACAAGATTCCGCACATGACCACTTCTATGTATATATATCAGTTCACCTGTTGCTGTGGAGCCAGGTACGTCGGTCGTTCAACGCGCATCCTGTCTAAAAGGGTAAAAGAACACTATCCAGCGTGGCTACAGAAAGGAAATAATGGCCATATAAGGAGTGCAATAATCGAACATCTCGTCAATACTGGTCATTCCATCTCAACGAACGCCTCCTTCAAAGTAATCTACAAAGTGAAGAACAACCTTCCAAAGACAGTACGATTCCGTCTTCTTTGCATCGCAGAAGCCCTAGCCATCCAGTTGGAGGAACCAGAACTATGCATACAAAAGAAAATTATCCAACCACTTCTACTCGCATGGTAACTACTCCTTTGATTTGACCTAACTTTTCTTTGTTTGTTTGATTTGACCTTACTTCTGTTTGTATGCTTATATTTCTAACTTAAAACCCTTGTGTAATTCTGTATATTATTTTGTTTCCATGTACACCCTTTGAGCACAACTCATTCATCAAACTATTCATGCCATTACGTAACTCTTATTTAACAATCATTTATGACAACTCATCACTTTTGTTGCTATCCTCTTATCAACATCCAATTCATCTGAACCTACTAATTGTATTTTCGTTTGACAAATTTAATGTATACACACACACACACAAAATAACCATATATATTTGCGATTGTACAGCTATGAAAATGAATTCGCCGAAAAGAGACTCTTCGCTGAACTACTTGTCTTCTGTCTACTAATCTGATTCTCACTACTGACTGACTACGGGACTAAGTTGATTGAAGTTCTAGAGAGAAGCAGTGTCTATTGGGAAGGGCACGAGATAGGTTGTGAGGACAAATATTTACCAATGGCATTAGCTAGCAGTTGTGTTGAAACTGCAAGTTGATAGAAGTTAGATTTAATGACCCAGTGGCTGAATGGTCGAAACAATTCGCCTCATAACCTGAAGTTCTTGGGTTCATGAATTGATCCTACTCAGTAGTCTCTAACTGGGACAAAATAACTGCCCGGTATTCCCAGGTTTTCAATAATTTTCAGATTAAAGTCAGTCAAACTTGAAACATATTCATACCGCTAGAAAGATACGCAATAATCCACAGTGTTTTAACAAAAAAGTAAGTTTTACCTACATTTGTGAATTCTGTCAAAATATATCAAGGTATGTCAAATGCTTTATTTGATTACCGACTGAAATTTTTGCTTTCGCTATTTATTAGCTTTTGTACTACTAAAATCATTTTAAAAGAACCGCATAGAATAAAGAATACATAATGGATAATATGTCTCATATCTAAACATCACACATGTTCGCCTTTTCAAGCATATTTACGCACGCATGCCCGCTCACACACACACATATAGATTGTTTCATTTACTGACTTCACCTTTGACAGATAAACACTTTCGTGCTTGTATCAATCTCATAAACAACCTTCCTTCTTTTGGTTTAAACAACATTAGAGAGCAGTGATGACATTTCAGGTAATACGATAAGAAAGGGATAAAAAGGAAGGATACTTCTTTTATATTAAAAGTAAAATCAGATTCCTGTCAATAGGTTTAACAATAACGCATTCAAATAAAAGGATCAAGTTAGGAAGTAATCTCAATACATGAAATGGCTTGTTTTAATTTGTCACGCAAAACTAAGTTAACGTAACAAAAAATAATAAAACCATGGTAAATAGATAACTTATTCATATGTTTTGTTTTTGAAATGAAAATTAAATAGAGAAAAAGTGAAACATTACTGTTCTCAGTTGGTTGCATGTTTATTCAATTAATGAAGTTAAATGAACTAACTGCTTGTTTATTGATAAGTGGTTAAGTGTAGAACTAATGAGGGATTTCCTAATACTTGTATTTGTTGACCACTTAACTGTTTAAACTTCAGAAATCGATATAGCGTTTATTTCCTAATGAACTAAAAAATTAAAATACGATATTGATAACACTAACCATAGATAGTTAGCGGCTAAATGCCACAAAGAGGGATTTTTTACAAAGTAAAGTCAAAACTGCTGAGTTAACGTTGGTGCACCAGATATGTTACCTTGGTATGCAGAGGGTATTAATTTAGGGCTGAAAAAGTGATACATTCGCTTTACTCAGGTAACAGAATATTTCAGGTTTTCCTTAACAGTTTGAAATGTATTGCGGATATCATGCTACCTTTCCCTCCCCCACTCAGCTGTAGGTGTTTGGTACAGTTTCTAGAAACAGTTTGTAGTGTAGTCAGTAAGCTGAAGGACATGGTATCCTTGAAAATGTGAACTCCAATGTGAGATGTTAGAAATCAATAACGACTAACTGACCACTGAATATTTCAACAATATCAGTATTATCTTGGATTTCAAGTGGAATACTGGATTTCAGCACTGCACCTACACTTCATTTTGAGTTGATCTCCTGACCGCTCTTAGGCTTTCATCTTCTCATCACATGATCTCCTTCATGACACCCTCTGACGCCCAAAGCAGTGTTTCTTAATCGAGTTCCACTCCATGGCCAGAAGCCTAAAGACACTCAGCAGTCTCCTCAGAATATGTGCAGTCCATCCTCATTTTCTTCGGCTTAAAGTTTCTGCGATGGACCCTTGGTCGGTTATATGCACCTCCAGGATTCCTTGTTAATAATCTTTACTGGCCGTCAAATGTTCACTATGGAGCTCACGTGGACAGCTGTTGATGAAAGTCTGTGGTAGTCTTATGGAAGCTCTTTTTGTGACACGCTAAGTCTGTGAACCATATTGGTGCTGAAAATCTGAAATTCGTTCTTTCTGTTGAGTACAGAAGATCCCTGGACTTATTTTCAGAATGATGAATATCTGCCTTGACTTTCTGATCCCGCTTTAGATAACCCCATCTATTTCGATTGACTCTAGTCGAGATAATGCCTTCTGGATTGTTGAAAGTTTTGGCCTCTTTCAAATTTCTCCATCTGATAGTGACCGGTGACTGTTGTTACTGACTAGTTATCTTTTTCCCTGTACCTTCTATCTGTTTGCTTGAACTCATGTCTTCTTTGATTCTCCAAACAGCTTGCTGATTTTCGCCTGTGTTTCTGGATAAGTTGCAGGTGATGGTCGATTTAGGTGTCCTTTGACAGTATCAGCCTTAATGATATTTAATTCCCTTTGACCACCTATCACTAGTTTCATATATGCTGATGTTTGCTCGGATAAAGATATGATATAATGTTTTGAGGTCTGTCTTACTTGTGACCTTTTCTGATTCAATTGCCAGTTTGTTGCGAAATTATCTTCTGTCTTTTCCAGTGCACCTTCTTTCTTGTTTATTCAGCCTCTTGTAGACTTAAATCTGCTTCTCCTTTCTACGTCTCTGTTTTTGATAGTTCACCCACTTTGCCACCCTATCTTGTCTTCTAGCTTCCATGTGTCTGTAGAGAGCCATTTCTTGTCTTAGATTTTCTTTCTTCCTAAGACGGCCATTCAAGTTTCCTTACTTATAAATTTCACAGTATTCTGTTTATCTCAATCAAAGAGAATGCATTAACCTAACGCCATGAAAAAGATGAAGGTGAACATGAGACACCGTACAAGAAATCGATTGGCAGTATTAAAAGTAAGGCCACTGCATAAATAAAATTTTCAAAACATTTCAATAAAAGATTACAAGGCTGGACTGATTCTAGTGCATGACCTCTGTTCAGAATGGATAGATTTATAGTCACTAAAGTTTGAAGGATACTCCTATTTATTTCTATGACATATTTTAACCTTCTACATTGAAGTAAGGAAGTTTGTGGTATTTAGTGTCATTTTTGAATGTACTCGAATCGGTAAAATTGTTTCCCACTTTGAACTAACTATTGGCTGAAAGATAGACGAAGTTGTAAACTTCGCCTACATATGTGATGTCAGAGTAGACGAATAAATTCCACTGGTTAACTGATCCATTGACTGAAACGAAATGCTTACCAGGTAATTCAAAAACATCAGGCGATTCTCACCATAAAGCGGAAAAACACCTGACTCCTTTTTAATGCTGCAGAGCTGAGAACATCGGCTGTGAAAGCATGATTGATTGAGAAATTAAAACGTTGTTATACGTAGGTTTTTGTGAAGTAAAATTATCAGTGATTATAAATCGTAGCTTTGTGGTTGAAAATCACAAAATAATTTATGAAGTTTCATCGAATCATTTATCTATTTATTACCATTATAATCCACTTCAGTTCCTGATGGAACATCGGGTTCAACAATAAGCCTAAATTTCACCCTTTCCTCTGACCTCCTTTTCAACTGACTGCAGGATCGCCTATTATCTTTCATTTCCGCTTCAGATGATTCCCAAATCACCCTTGAATACAGTCTAAACTCGCCAATCCTCATTAGGGTTACACTTGAAGTCCTTGGGCTTAATGTCACTTAACGTCCTCCTCAGTGTGTGCGCGATCCATTTCCATTTTCCTCGGAATAGTTGTCGAGCGATAGAGTCTTTACTTGTCCCTTCCAAGAGTTTCCCTGTTTATTACCCTTTCTGACTGCTCATTCGCTTTTCACTGTAAATAGAAGGTAACTAATGATGAAAGTCTGAAATAGCCCGTTGAGAATACTTGTGATGAGGCGCGCTCGACGTCTTTGAATCGTAAAGAAGCTACAACTTAACAGTGATACTGAAAATCCAAGTGTTGTTATCTGTGCTGAGTGTTTTTAGCACATAAAGCATGCTCTCAACCTAACTGCTTAAATGTGAATTCTTTCTGGTATATACACTCACCTCTTTCTTACTGTCATCTGCAACGCTGAAAATTAGCTAATATCTGATGCATAATTCCTAATCAATTAAGATAAATTGTAGATCCTCAGAAAGATCGGCCATTTTTATTCTTTACCGATAATTTGAATTTATTCAGATCTAAGTGGACTGATTATTTCCCTCTGAATCTCATAATTAAATTGTATCATAGAATAAGTAACTGAGTAAGTACCTACTTAAATCAAATGGCAACGATTTTCTTTTCTTTCTCTTTTATTAAAACAAAAACTATCTGTTCGCTGATGATTGACTTTGACGCCATCTATGATATTCATAATATAATGCTGATTTTCTTTCTACACAGCATAGACAGCACTGTTATAATTTTCATTTTAGTCTTGAAGACTTTTACTAGACTGGTGACGGTTTGGAAAGATTGACAATTGACTCACCTTCATCTTCTCTCTACTTTGGCTCCATTTTTAAGCATTTTTAATAGTCTCTTAGATAACTTTCTTAAATATGCCAGTATCTGTTGCCAGCTTTCAGCTGTGTTGATCAATTTTATTTCTAAGCATGTTGTAGATTCATATGACGATTGGTTATACCAGTTTAATCTTATTTTCTATACAGTAAAGCAATTTATTATAGTCTGCTTATCGCAATTTGACTGATGTTCTCAGAATAAAAATGTATTTAGCAAAATAGGCTGTTATTTGATGAAAACATCTCTGAACAATAAGAATTGTTTTCAGTGTTACTGTGGTAACGACCAAAACCGACTCGTTCTGATCGGAAAAAAGGAAACCGACCTCTTCTGCGTCCAAGGGAATACTTTAGTACGAAATAAATAATGTAAAACAAAATTAGTCAACAAAAATTTGACTGTAAGAGGCACCTGAGAACTAACTAGACTATTCCCAACAAGGTGAGATCAAAGCTCTACCAACAAGAATCATCCAACAACTATTCCCGCGAATAATCCAAGGTCAGAATCACCCTGATTCACTCAAACAAAGTCACATCATGGAACGACACAGTTAAATTGGAGATTAAACACGAAGAATAACAAATAATAACAGAAGTCAAGGAGAAAAATGGTTAATAATTACAAAGTTAACTGGAACATACAAATAATTATCAATACTGCAATTAGACCATTCACAGAATAGTTTTTTTAAACAATTATTCCGTTACACTATCTGTATGGCTATTATCATAAGGAATAAATTATGCTGGGAATGTTGTCCAGTCGGTAATACTGTATCACGCCACCCACATATTTATATATCTTACCTCTCACTGATAAGTGAAATGAAAATGTCAGTTTCCACCATCATATATCAGATTTCTGTTAAAGCTGATTATTATTATTTCCTTTAATTCCCAGAGGAACATAGGGCTTCAGCCACACTTATGCTGATTGTTGTCTATTGTTGTCGCTGTTGCTGTTGACCAGGAATCTTCATCACCTCTGTTTTCTCTATGTTCACCTGCAGTCCTATCTTTGATGCTTCTTCCGCCAACTTGTTGCTTTTCACTTGCATATCTTCCAGTTTGTAGGAAATCAGACATATATCATCGGCGAAGTCCAGATCCTCCAAGTTCTTGTTTTGTGTGAGTCCATCTTATGCCTGTTTCCTCGTTACCCGCTGTCTGTTGCATTATCCAGTCTACTGCAATCAGGAAAATCATTGGCGACAGTAATCAACCTTGCCTTACTCTCTTCACTTCGAAGGATTCTGTAAGTTTCCCGTTGTGGATTACTTGGCATGCACTGATAAAGCTGAACAACTGTCATATTCATTGTGATTCACAATTTTTCTTCGTTATCTAAGATGGAAGCATTTTCCACGAAAGAACACGATAGACACTGAAATTAGTAAACGTTTCAAATATTTAAAATGTTTCAGGTGATTACAGGATTTCATCATGAACTGACATTGGTTAGAGAACCACTGGAAATCCTGGGAGTACTGGATAGCTGCTTCGTCCTAGTTTGGCACTCTTCAGCAGTACGCACCCATCGGGGTTCGAACCCAGGACCTTCTGGTTATAATGCAAGATCGTATACCATTAAGCCACTGGGATCCAATCCAGGAATTTTAACACCTGCCAATCAACCAAGTCCCTACAGACCAGTGTTTGAGTCGATTATTAATTCTACTTCAGTACACTCCACTTTATCTGTGGGTATAAAATATCCTTTTGAAATTCTTTTATAATAAGCTGACTTTTTGTCATTCTCTGAAGACTTCAATCGATTTCCTTTTGTTAAAAAGTAAATTTTCGAGAAAACTGATATTTGATCTTATCCACAACTTAAGAGAACGTATCGCTATATTATTTCTTAAAAATTCTAATAAGGAATAACTTTTCTTTAAAATTCAAAACACATTTATTATACTGAACACATAAAGCCAAATAAATATTGTAAAATAGCACTAGTGGTGGGTTTCATGTATGCTGGATGTGACCAATGCGTTTCATATTCCATTTTTGATTTTCATTTAGATCACTCACCGTCCAGGCTTATAACTTTGGTAGTCAGCAAAATTGAGTTATTTTGTTGATGAATTAGTTCATAGACTATAACACTGCACTGATAGATGCCGTTAAAATTACAAGGAATGTCAGTGACGTATTAAAACAAAATATTGTAGATTGATAACTGTGATGCTAGATTGAAGATTAATATGAGCCCTCTATTGGTTAACTTCATTGTCCAATATATGAAATTATGGCGTGTTAGAATCTTGTATTAGTCATTGTGTATAGCAGTATACTTTGGTAGCAGTATACTACCGACGAAATCTCTGCTTACATGACCTCCACGTCGTCTTCAAGATATTCATATGTCACTTTCTATTAGAAAGCCTGTTGTATGATGTTATTTCAAGGTCTCGTTTTCCTAGGATTTACAATACATAATAAACGTGTGAATATCTTAGTTAAACAGTTATCAGAAACTTCATGTGGTTTTATTCCTTCGAATTCGTAATTATTTTGTCGTTCAACAGCCACAGGTATTAACGTTTCCTTCAAATCAAGCCACAAAACTGTTCTTCATCAGGGTTTATACAAAGCTACTACGGATATATCGAAGTGGTTATACAAGCCATTGAAAACATGAAAAGACATTGTCTATGAGAATAAAGTTTCGAGGAATAAACGGTATCGGAAATCTCACCTAAACCCTCATTATTTTTATTCTATTGGAATTATCGATAGAAAGATGCAAATGGTACTTTGACCACACTGTTGAAGAAGCTACAATAGGTTTTTGATATATATACACAGGGGAATGTAAAGTTATCAAACACGATGAAACTGAAAAAAGATAACTGAAAATGCCAAAACGTTAGTTATCCTCTTTAACTTCTGTTTGAAGGCTCTAAAATACCACCGATTATCAGATAGTTCAGAAGTGTACGTTCAAGACTTCACTTGTTATGCATCACGCTTTCATCCAGCTACAAAGTGAGCGCATTTTCGCTATCTTATTAGTTTAACTTGTTTGACTTGACTAGTTACACACCAATCTTGACTTCCGTCATTTGACTGGTGTGTACATTAGTGAGAAGAACACACCTATAAGAAACATCTCAGTAGTTTTCAAACTGTACCAGTAGCTGCGTTTGGGAAATCAAAACCAAGTTGTTGTATAACTTAAAGTTTTTAAAACAGTAGAATATAAGACTATCAAGTGAGTTTCTTTACAAAATATTCAACTGTTCTTGATTGCATTCAAATATTGAAATTCAAAATTCCATACTGCGAATCCAATATCAAGAGTCATATGGACAAATTTCTAAGTGATCGGAGAAAGATTATGTGAGGACGGTAGCTATTTTTATTGAAGTTATAACTTGTAGGGAATACAGGAAGAAGTGTTCAATAATGAAATGACTTCTGTTTGTGTACCATTTATATTCAGATATTAACAAATAACTTTTCATATTTATCTGAGATTCAGAAACAACTCAGACGAGTATGTCAAACTCAAATGGGGTTATCACCACACCACAATACACTTCGATGGTTAGGATGCCTAATTCAATCAATTCTAAAGAATTGAGTAACGACTTCTTAGGTTGCCAACCGTAAACACTAAGAAGTAAATGGGTTGGTTAAACTGTAACTTCTCATCAGAGGATAGTAAGAAGTATTCCAAAATTATTCATTTCTAATTTTTAATTTTTTCCTTCACTTTCCCCAGTGGAACATACGGCTTCGAGCTGGTGGCAGGTATTTTTTTTTATTTTTGTTTTTGATTACAGCTTGATTCCACACCGTATTTTTGGTACAAGTATGGAATTTTCAGCGTGGATATCGGTAGCCCAAATTTCGCAGGCCGACCATAGATATCAGGTGTGCGTCGGCGTGGGCTCGAACCCCGGACCATGTGCATGGTCGGCTAGAGTCCTAACCACTGTGCCACCGACGCACAGATAAGATAATGTGCGAATATTAGTACCCTCTCAAACAACCGAAACCTATTCGTTATGTTCTGAAATCAAGAAGCCGACCTCTGCGTCCTACTATTTAATTGACAAAACTTCCTTGGAGAAAGCGCTGTCAAAAAATGCCCCAGAGGTAGCAAAATAACGGTCACCGATAGTTAGATTTATGTTGCCGTATTCAACAATAATAAAATCAAAAACTCAAAATTATCTCAATAATTCCATTAAATAGCTAGCTATTCAGGTAAGGGGATACTTCCGTAAAAATCAAGTACTGCAGAAAAAAAGTTAACAAGACTTCAACTGTGAGAGGTATCTAGGAATTAACTAGAATACTCTCAACAAGGTGGGGTCTGTCAACAAGCATCAAGCATCGAACAATTCCCACAAAATGTCCAACATCAAAATGACTCCGACTCACTGATAAAGTCACATCACGGAATAACACAGTCATTGTATCACACAACCACTATGAAAAGCATAAAAATAAGAGATTAAACAGGTAGAAAGACAATTAATAAGGATTAAGTCCATAGATGATATGCAAACATCAAAGCAATAGTATGCAGCCTAGAGGAGAAGCGTAATTTAACTACAAAGTTGATTGAAACATCCAAATAGTTACTGATATCGTAATTTGGTTGTTCATAAAGGATTTTCTGAACAATTATTCTATTATAATATTCTCTGTTTGAGTTGACTGCCGATACGAAAAAATCTTTCTCATGAGTACATATGAATTTATCATCCGAAAACAAAGGATGAGAGATATTATAATATACGGTTTGCGATTACTTTTTAATTTTCAAGGACCATTGGATCGGGTCCCAGTGGCTCAATGGTCTACGAGCTCGCCTTGTAACCAGAAGGTCCTGGGTTCGAATCCCGGTGGGTGCGTACTGCTGAGGAGTCCCAAACTAGGACGAAACGGCTGTCCAGTACTCCCAGGTTTTCCAGTGGTTCTCTAACTGATGTCAGCTCATGATTAAATCCTCCATACTTTTTAATTCCTAATAAATTTACTTCTGTTCCAAGCCCCAATAAAGACAAATTTTTTCAAAAATATTAAAGATTGTATTATAACAAAAATGGCACTAAATAATTGATCAGTCAATGTACGTATATATGTGATAAAGGTTATAAGGGGTAGAGTTGAAGTGGATAAATTACAAAAATATTAAAGGTTGTTTTATAACAAAAATGTCAAGTGTTGTCTAAAAAACTTATGAAAATTAGGAGTACGATTACGATAAGAATGAAGATGTGAAGTGAAGTGGAAAGAATTCAAGTGGTAAAATAAAATAAAAACTGGAAAGAAAATTATTATGACCAAGCCAAAGAAACGGGTTTGAAAAAACGCTTTTGAACACATAATTTAGGTTTCTGTTCATGTATAGCTAAAGCTTCGGCTATGCATAAGTGCAGAAAACGTAAACGTTTGGATCGATTGGATTTTGCCATGTATATAACTTTGAAAGATGAATCACGTGGGGCTAAATGACCAGACTCTAACAGGTGATCACAAATAGACGACTTTGCAGTTCGACGTTCACCTTTCATTAACCAAACCGGATAGTGTTCAGCTACACGTTTTCGGAGATTACGCTTACAACGTCCAATATAAACAGCTCCACAAGAACAAGTAAAAGAGTAAATGCACATAGATGTGGACAAAAGCGGTAATCTATCCTTGACGTATTGTCTGATCATATTTCGGCTGGTAAAAACTAGTTGCAGGTCAGCTGCAGGAAAAGTACGTTTAATACATTTAGATAAACGATTTTTAATCAATTCTGAAATGGTGTCACCTTTGAATGCAAGACTCATAAACAGCTTTTTCTTTGGTACTGTGACTTGTCTCGGGGTGGATTCTTTCTTGATGTTACGTTCAATGAACCTTGTGGGATAATTATTATTAAGGAGATTTGATCGAAGGTCGTCTAGTTCCCTATCGATTGTCTCTGGAGAGCAACCCCTTATAACCCCTTATATACCCCTTATAACTTCTATCACATATATGTACATTGACTGAGCAATTATTTAGTGCCACTTAATAACCTTTTTCTGTAATATAAATACGACTGTACAGCTTGAAAAGACAAATTTTCATTATCTTTAGTCCTCGTTTATGGATACGTTCAGCTTTTTGAGATCATCCGTTACATAGACAAGAAAATACATTCGTTGTATATAAATTACTGATAGGCAGTAAATAAGATAATACGCAAGTGGGAGTAATGACAGTATGGCCCAATTTAAATGATATTTATTTCACAGTTGTTACGATAAACAATGGGAGCAGAAATGGAAGAACAAATTTATGAACGTCTTATTTCTCCTTATCGCTAATATTTTACAGAAATTTACGATACGAATGAGACATTAGGTGATAATATCATGTTTTCTATAAAACTGCTGCCTGTAAAATGTAATTTAAATATACCACCTAAAATTTTATTTAAACCAACGCATTATTAACTCTTCACGTATTAATTAAAAGTACAAATATTTATTGTCGACAGTTAATTATCTATATTTTTTATTATTATTAATTATCTATATATTTCATAATGAACAGAAGCCGATTAGAGAATCATTAAAAAAAAGAGCATCATGATGTAAGAAGACTTTTAAGAGGTTAAAATTCCTTGGACGTTGGGTTACATCCCACTAGCTGATTGGTAATTGGGTTCAATTCTTTGATGCGCTGATGGTATGTACTACTATGGTTCCATGCTAGAAAAACACAGCCGTTCAAGACCACAGAGTTTTCAACAGTTCCATGAGAATTGTTGGTTAGTAATGAGCCCTTACAGATAATCAGTAAAACCTACACAAAACTAACATTTGAAAATATTTTTACTTTATTTACCGCCCTACTAAATGTCTCATTCTTTGCGGAGAATATGAATAATGAAGTTTTCAAGTAGATTCTATACAGCTGGTTTGCTTTATCAGTTTAAACAAAGAAAGAATGAACATATTTGTAGACTCCTTGGTGTGAGGTCATTACAAGCGCTTTTGTCGATTAGTCCTTCTCTAAGGCATTTCTTTGAAGCGCCTACTTAATATTTTTCGAGGGCCGTTCTCGCATCGTTTTTTGACATATCCATTCGGAATCTCATCTTATCATTGAGAATCATTGTCATGTTGAAGTTGAATTCCTGCTGGTTTATTACTACGGCTCTAGAACCATTGCATGGTTTAAGAATAACAACCTTGCCATCGTTTCGCGGGTTTTTTAATACTAGTCTGCGCAGTTCAATAAACATTTTTGACTGCTCAGGAGGAAAACTAGTTTAAACTTAGGCATTCTGATAGAAGTGTATTTATACCTATAGTGGATCACTCTTACTACCTCCAAAGGAAGAAATTTCTATCCAGCCGGGAATCGAACCCAGGCCACTTGTATGAGAGGTTCGCATACTGCTAATGAACCATCAGCCTACTTCTACGCATCATTCCAATAGCAGGCATCACCAGGAGGTCAGATGAACTTGTCTGTGACTTACCAAAACGATGGGGATCAAGGACGCCTAGTCTCGAGCGTGAATAAGGTGTGTGGCTGTTTGTTTAACTAGTTCTTTATACACTTGGTCAATTCGGACTCGGCTATCTTCTTGTTTGGTCATCCTGCGAGACGGAGTAAGGCACGCGAAAGCATCTCAGTTCCCATTCCGAAATCAATTGTCCTGGGTGATTAAACATAACTCAAAAACAAGATTTAAATGTTGCTATTATTAATATTTTGCCCAGCATTCTTTACAAGTATGTTTGTTGAGACGAAAGAAACCTACCTTGATTGTTGCACCTACTCCTATCATTCATTTCAAGCGATAACATAGGCCCAAACAAAAGAAACTGGTTCAATAAAATTAAGCATCATTGTGACACATACTGATGGACAAGTTAATATAGGCTGTATTCTATCACGTCGGCATAAAATTGAACGGACAGTTTCCTGAAAATCACGCAACTTTTCACAATTTAAGACGATTGCATTTCTCCCGCACACTGTTGAACTGAATCCAAAAATTTGAAGTCTGCACGAATTCGCCACTGAATGACAGCCAATGCATTTGTTACAGTGTCTGTCAGCTTTTAGCCAGTTTGAATGTTATGATAATCGACCTGAAGCATATGAAGTTCCGCCACTTATCTAAATTTATTTCAGAAACAAGTTATTTCTTATTGATACTTCTGAATGATTAAATATGAGTTAAGCTGAAATAACGCGACGTCGTTATATGTTTTGTAACATTTTCCTTGTACTTTTGTCGTGAATATTCATAGGAAACACTTTCCGGATGTTAATCATTTGCAGAACTTCATGCTTTTTTCAAGTTTTGTGTTCGCTTATTATTCAATGAATGAAATATCTGCCACCTGAAGATTAAATAACCATTTTTCAAGATTAGACGAATGTGGGGACTTTACAGAGTGCGAAATAAAAAACGGCTGAAGTGCTGCCAGGTTTCTGTTGCATTAGTTAGAAAATACAGGTATACAAACTTATGAGGGTTCAAAAGATTGTGTTACCTATTTCCGAATAAAGCAATTCATAGACATAGTGTAAAAAGTTAAGCTTCACCGACAAATATGTTTCATGCTTCTTGAAGAAGAATCTAACATACAATAAGCAACACACTTTTATCTAATATATCCACAGAATAAGCAGAAGCATTATCTTTCTGATATATATTTTTCAATTCCTAACAGTATATATTTCTTCTGTCCTTTACTTGTCTTCTATAAATTTGACTATTTAATTTCGTACTTATCTGAACTTCATGCTTCCTGGCTTTATTACTTCTTGAGAATGATTCTTAGAAATGATACTACAAGTTGTGAGTTATTCAAGGCACGTCGCAGAACAGAAAAAAATTTCCAACGTAAATATCCTCTGTTCCGTTCGTAGAACAAAGTGTTATATGGATTTGTTGTCAATTGCCTTCGAACAAAAGTCAAACAGAAGTCATACACCTGATTTTCATGTCAAGCGTCTTTGTAAATAACATGAAATCAGTTGCGTTTTCCTCTTTTAAATCTTGGCATAAAACTGTTTATGTCAGGTTCCCTTTAAGAATTACGGCGTCCTGTTTGAATCCCTGGAGTGCGAAAATCTCCGTCCATCAAAATGCTCAATATCTTCTACATTTCACGTTGTGTTATATATATATATATATATTTATCATATAATCACTACATGAATTCGGGCACACATTTGATTAATAACAACAATTTTACAAAATGCATTCCTATTCTTGAAAGGAAATGAAGGAAAAGTATATATAAAAGTTGGTTATCTGTTCATATGCAACATCACTATTCACGTGATATAGTTCAGATCATTATTTCACATGCCACTGCCACATGAGGAGACGATATTTCGGTACTAAATACTCTTGGAATTTCAGTAGTATGTTATTACATATAACCTGAAATAAACTTTTTTTGTTAGAAGTGGTAACATTTACATCGGCTAGAAAAACGCCGAGGAACGGGAAGAAATGGAGGAATAATTCCCTGTTACATTTGAGACCCTTAGTGTGCATGTGTGAACAAAAGTGAGATGGAGGACACGATCACTAGGAATAGTAGTGTAGCTCCTTGAAAAGTATAGACCAAATGTAAAAAAGAAGTTCGTCAATACCTTTTTACGATAGTGTGCCACTTCTCAAAAAATGAGACAAGAATGACGCAAGCATTTCATCACCAAGGTTCTTCTGTATTGGGAGATGAACAAAATTGAATCGAAATCTGGGGATGAAGCATATGAACAAGAATACTCTGGTTAACCAGCTTTACTTTCTGTTGACAGCAGTTCAAGATGCAATGCATTCAATCAATATGTATCTCTAAATCTTCTATTCTCTAACTAGTAACTGATTACTTATCTGCTTTATTTGATTCAGTATGTTTAGAATTGTGGAGAAGGGAATTGCTATTATAAATCCCTATTGAGTATGGAAAAGATGTTCAGCGAAGATTTACTTTTTTTGATTACACATTAGTAACTAGTGTGACGCATTCAGTCCTTTCTTTATTGAAGACTGAATTCTATCAGTCAGGTTTGCAATTCGGCAACCATTCTAGATAGCTCTCCATCACGATGTACATTGCTTTGGTGATATCAGATGGTTGGAGACAATCGCCTTGCTGATAAATGCTAACTAGCACGAAATATAGGTTCATGGCTTCCTGCCAATTACCTCCAACTTTGTAATATCATCGAAGATCTACTCTCTTCAGCAATGTCATTCACAAGCTGCACAATTGCATAAATGTAGTAAATGTTTCTAGCAATAAAAAGAATATTTCCAAAGAAATATCATTAGATTCAAAAGTTCTAGATAACAAATTGCGTAACACAAAAGGCGTTAGTCAAGTAGAAACAAGAATTAAATTAAATAAGCGTAATAAATGATACAGTACAATTGACAGCAGTGAATAGAAACCAGCTGGAGTTGAGCCGGAGTCAGTTTGAAAGCATCGGTAATAAGCGGTAAAAACTTAATAGGTAGTGAAGAGGGGAATATAATTCAATTGAGTTACGAAAAACAAACAAATCATACTCGGTGTGAAGAAAAATCAGTTCCTACAATTATTCCCCTTAATGAATTTGAACAAAGCAAGAACTACAGTTTTAGCAGAATAATATGGTACCATCATTTATTTCATTGACTTCTCATCAGTTGTTTACAGCCTAAATAAATTATGAGGTTTAAGTACAGATATGTTTTAACATACTTGCAAATTTTACATGTCAGTTGGCAGAAATTTCCACAATTAGTAAACAGTGCTCAGAAAATTTTCCATTATTTACATATATATATATATATATATATATAGTTTCCACACAGGCAGTTCAAGTTAAAACAAAAAAAATGTATGCAGAAAATGGTAAAGGAGTTAAGATAAGATAAGCTTTATTCCAAATCAGTACTTGTGATACAGAATGGAATTCTCAGCATTTTACTACATTATTGCATCCAGTTAGTACATTAACATTAAATATAGTTCTACATAGATTACAGTTATATCAGTCAGTTTTAACAACAACATATTAGCATGTCGATAGCAAAGCCAAAATTAAAGTGTTTGAAGGTGTTAGAAAAGTAGATACTACTAGCATATTTACTGGCGTAAGCGATAGCAAAATGGTCGAGATATACACAGTGTGAAAGAACGAACAAGAATGTTTTAAGTAGAGTTTGCAAGGAAGACAGAAACAAAACAGCACATAAGAAAAATAAATACAGAATGAAGAGAGAGAAAACGTTGTACCTATAAATGATTTGAGTTGGAAAGACGAGATTCAGCTGTTCTACTGACTATTTATTATTATTTATTATTTATTAAAGGTTTCACGCCTAATGCTTTCTTTATCGCATAGAACACGAGCTAGGTAGGGTATGGATGAGTTTTTGTACTTACTAGTACGGGCATATAGTTTCCTATATAGGCTTCTGGTTTTCCCTGAAGAGATACATGGGGAGAGTTGTGAATGTAGAGGGTGTTGTGAGTCAGATAAGATAGATTTCGCCCATTTTTCACATGAGTCCGTGTGCCTGTCAACCAGAATATTAACAAGCTGTTTAAGTGGCACGTTGCTTACCCTGCTGACAACCTTTAACATCCTACGGAATAAGGTATAGTCTTTCTTCAAAATCCCAGGAAAGACTAAGGGGGAACAATAGAGAATAATAGGCAGAATACGGGAGTTAACAAATTGTAGGAGTAAGGGTTGGGTTACACCAGAATGTCTTAACTTCTTGATGTAGAAGGTAAGACGGAATATTTTCTTGGAAATCGTCAAGATATGAGACGACCAGGACATATCAGCAGATAGAGTGACGCCCAGGTATTTAATTTCCGACTTGGTTTCTATTTCAGTGCCATCTATGTTGCACATCTCGTGAGTGCTAACCAGTTTGTTTAGGTCAGATTTGTGCCTAAAGGTGAAATTAACTGTTTGGCATTTGGAAGGGTTTAAGGTGAGACCGTTTTCTCTGGACCGTTGGCTGATTTCTGATAAGAAGCCATTTAGTTTAGAGCGGTGACTTTGACTTTTGACAGTCAAAGATACAGTCAGGTCGTCGGCATATTTGAAAAAATTAATGTCATTTGAAGATGGTAAGTCATGTAGGAAGAAAAAAAAGAGAAGTGGGGAGAGTACAGCACCTTAAGGGACACCAGCTTCAGTGAGCACAACAGAGGAGGATTCACCTTTGTAAACAGCGTACTGCATTCTGTTAGAGAAGTAGGAATGCAACCAGTTTGTGACCCAGGACTCAGTTTGTGTCATAGAGAGCTTTTTTAGCAAAAGACATCTAGGTACAGAGTTGAAAGCAGAAGTGAAATCGAGAAACTTGCAGTGGAGGTATTTGGCACCTTTGTCTAATGATGAGACGATACTGTTGTGTAAGACGGTTGCGGCGTCTAAAGTACTCCTACCCTGTCTGTAGGCAAATTGTTTGGGGTCTTCGAAGCTTTTAAGGGAGGGTTCGAGTTTAAGAAGTACTAGTTTTTCCATGAGCTTTAGAAACGGGGAAGTGATGGCAATGGGTCTGAACGAGGAGAATATGCTCTATAGATAAACTAGAGGAGGAGTTTGAGTTTCTTTGAAAAGATATTGAAGAGGAAAGGGTATCCTCAAAAGTTCATCAACAAGTATGGACGATCTGAAGTCACAAATGTAAAACAAATCACAGTGGGATAAAAGCCAGTCTACGTTCAGCTTGACTATAAAGGTGAAAACATTGCGGCGATTATCAACAGAAGGCTGAGTACATCACTAGCCATAGCCTATCCTGCAGCTAAACTCTTTCCCGTCTATCGAACAACTTGCTCTTTGGTGCAATCAAAAATCGATAGATATCCTTCTCATGTTACCTCCAACTGTAAATACAAATTTACGTGTATCTGCGGGAGCAGTCACATTGGAAGAACAGAAAGAAGGGCATATCTACGATTCTCTGAACACGTACCAAAAAGCTTACGTCTAAAGGGAGCAAATGCTTTAAACAGTGCCATCGCCAGGCATCTCCTTGACACGGGTCATGACTTAGACGTCAAAAAGTCGTTCAAAATTATCAATAGGCAAAAGAGCTCAATTCTCCTTGGGTTTGCTGAAGCGATTTCTATCAAACGCTTGAAATCAGATCTGTGTGTTCAGAAAGAAGCAATTATTAGTCTTTCATTGCCTTGGTAACTGGATGCCTTTTTTTCTCTCATCTGATTACGTAATCTTTGTCTTTAACCTCACCCTCCGTTTTATAATCTGTAATTTTGCTTGTCTCTTGTTTCTATGATTTGAGCTCAACTCAGTACATTGATACCTAACTTACTAGTCACTATGCATCTAACGCACATTTCATCTTTATTATGTAACTCCTTTACCATTTTCTGCATACATGTTTTTTGTTTTAACTTGAACTGCCTGTGTGAAAACTATATAAGCGCAATTTTCTGAGCACTGTTAACTAATTGTGGAAATTTCTGCCAACTGACAACATATAAAATTTGCAGGTATTTTAAAACATATCTGTACTAAAACCTCATAAATTATGTAGGCTGTAAGCAGCTGATGAGAAGTCAATGAAATAAATGATGGTACCATATTATTCTGCTAAAACTGTAGTTCTTGCTTTTTTCAAACAAATCAGTTCCATTGTGGATTTAGTGACTGAACAAACGTCTTCTGTCTATCAAATTCGGAATTTAACTTGTGGATCACCATCACTTCTGCAGTTTGTAGAAGTCTTGTTCGGTCTCTTTTAGCAAGATTCTTATATATTCTGTTCATGAATTTGACGTTGTTTAGTGGGTCCGCTTGGTGTCAGAATTCGATCAGGCGTTACAGGATAAAGCCCAGTAGGGATCTTTTTTCGCCTTTATAAAACCACGAGGGTAAGTGTTCGATGATACATTTGAACGCCAATTAGAGTACGGTCGACATTATATTACGCTTTTCACCTTACCTATATGATTTAATTCTAGTTTCTTTGAGAATAAAGTTTCTTATATTACGAGATCTTTTATGTATAATTTGTTATTCTAATGACACATCTTCGAAAATGTTACAATTATTCTTAAGAGAATTTACTATTTACATATACGATTGTATAGCTTGAAAATGATATAGGTGGAAGCCGTAATTTTTCCCTGAATGTCTCTTCTTTTAGATGAGAATTCGGTTGACAGCTAGTGTGACGACCTTAAGTAGGCAGATACATTTCATAAACTAATGTGACAGCTTGTTGAGGACTTTGGTGAAATGACCATCTGAATAACAGCTGGGTTTCTTAGCCCACTCACTAAGGGTCTAAGCTACTAATCCTGCAGATAGACGGATTTGTACTTGGCTTTCTGGTATCACTTGCTGAACCAATCGAAATGGCGAAAATAAATGGAGATCATTATAGTGATATCGAGAATAAGATAGCTGCATAATAACACAGGCATAACATCAAACCATAGAAGCTGTTCAAGAAGTTTGTTGAAATGAAATATACTCATATTACTCTCATTTAGTGAAATAATTATATAGGTATAACTAATCACGTACAGAAATTGCTTAAAAGAAAGGATTCTACACGTGCTTTTATTTCAGTAATTCATAAGAAGGTGTTGATATGAATATATTTATTATTTATATTCATATGAGCATATGTGAGAACATTAGAAAAAAAGTAATAATCTTCTTATTTCTATTGGGAAATGAATAAGTTTAGTCAGAGTAATTATCAACTTTTACAGTCCAAGAAAAAACAACGCAGAGTAGAGGAAGAGATTTTAGGATTTAAAACTTCTCCTGAAAATTTATCTAAATGGCATGATATTATTACAAAAGGTGATTAATGGTGCATAAAATGCATTGCTAAAGACTATAATCCTTTATCAAGTTTCATTTTCAATCAGAAACAATTTTCTAATCAGATATTTTAATAAGCCTAGAGTCTACAAGATATATTATTGATATTCATTCATTTCTATTTTTAATTTCGTAGCTAAAGTTGAGCGGATTTTGACGCAGTGAGATAGGAATGGATGAACTACTTAAAATAAGTAGCATACTGCCAAACCGAAGAAAAATAAGACGAGGTCGTGTTGTTACTTGTGTTTGAAATGGAAAATAAGTCTGTCAACTCGTGGAAGATAAGATCCATTACTGATTGATTAATTGATTGATGTGAGTTGGAAACGCGTGTTATTAACCAGTAGTTTCTAATAGTTAGGTCGAGGAGGTCGTAATACTTGACAGCCATTTCTGTCATTTGGCGCAAAACTCATCAGTGGAATCAGGGTCCCTGTAACAGAATAAGGGTTCAGGAAAATCATTCTGAATGATCTAATAAGGATACGGATACATATTTGTATGTTTCGACTAACCTTGTTATTATTATCATCCTTTTTCCTGATAGAATTTATACCATTGTTCTGGTATTGGCATATCAAATGTTAATGTGATTCTTATTATTTGCAGTTTTCATTGGTCACCTTCTGATTTTAATGCTTTTCTTTGTGATTGTGCAGTGGTATTGATAATTTGTTGTGCGTTGGTAGGACAGTGGTTGGCACTCTCGCCGACCATGTACATGGTCCGGCGTTCAATCCACTGCCGACGCACACCGGATATCTATGGTCGACCTGCGAAATTTAGGCTATCGATATCATCTTCTGAAAATTCCATACTTGTGCCAAAAATACTGTATGATTTCAAGCTATAATAAGAAGAAATTAAAATTAATTTCACGACCGTGACCTTGTTTGAGTGAATGAAGAGGATTCTGACCTTTGAGTCTGTACAAGAATCGCCTGATGTGACTCTTGCTGACAGAATATTAATCGCACCTTGTTGGAAATATTTTACTTGATTCCAAGATAATTTTTACAGTTGAATTTTAGTTAACTAATTTAGTTATAATGTACGTGTTTTGTTCCATGGAAAGAATAGGATCTATGGAGCTATCTAACGGCACTTTTGAGGTATGTTTGACTATTTGAAGTGTTACTACTGATAAATACTACCTCAGATTTTATTTTAAACAACTGTCATTTTGCTCTCATTCAGGCATTTTTGTCCATGTGTGATTCAACGAAATTTTAGTCTCTCTGACCGGATCCCAGTTATTGACAAGTGTAACGTGTCTAGTCCTTTGTTTGGTATCGAATGAATTCTATCGGTCAATTTTCCAATGTGACCACCATTCTAGGTGAATCGTCATCGGAGTGCATTATGGATTGTTTGTATTAGATGGTCGGAGGCAGTTGGCAGGAATCCCAAGGTTTTATGCTAGTGAGCACTTTTCAGCAAATGGTACGGCTTTAAACAACTCAAAGTGCACCATGATGGTGACCCAACTAGAATGCTGGTCACCATGCAAAATTGACTGATAGAATTCAGTAAGCAATGCGTATATGCAACCTTGAGGAAACTCATGTCCCTATTAGGATGATTTGAACCCACACCACCCAGTGCTGCAGTCAGTCAGAGACATTACCACTAACTTATTGAAGCTCGTGACTGACCTCCTGTAGGACTGTAATTGATACTTGGATTGGACACAAGGTAGTAAGTAACTAGTATCATGCATCTGGTCCTTTTTTGATGTGGATGGAATTCTATCAGTCAAGTTTTAGTCAGCTACACAGTAGAACTCTAAGACTGGTTTCTTGTGTCCAGGCCAGGTGTGATCGTTACAATTATAGGTGGTAGTCCTCTAAAACGTGAAGCCGAATAGACTGGTAAGTAGTCTTAGTAAATCTTTAATTTATCATGATTCTTAACTCTTGTTTCATTTTTTAACTCCAGTGATGTGAAGTATGTTAAAAATGTTGTCAGGTTACTGTAGTTATTAAATTTTATTGTGTCGTATGTATTTGAGAAAACAAAATAGATCTGTTTAATGCTTTTTTACTTGTTGCTGTTGATTTCTTTTGAAAACACACTAATGTTATTGCATAGAGAGTCAACTCGAATCTTAATTACAGGGTAATAAAATATTCGCTTGTTAATTACATAGAAGCGATTTACTTTAATTCAAGTCAGCATACGGGAAGAACATATCTTTATTGTATTCTGTGCTACTCAGATTAAAGGTTTCACTCAAAAATTTATGACTTTCAGATTAAAATACAAATATCTTGACTAAGTAGGATAATTGCTTAGTTACTGGGATGTTCACGGTGTCATGTGTCTGATCCATAGTGTTACTGCTGACCTAATTCTCTCAGTCAAATATCCAATATGGTGGACAAGAGTGTTGACTTGTAGACGCCGTGGAATTCAAGTTTACGTTAGGTAGTGCTAGACGGCTTCCTGTCTACAAACCATATTAGTGGAAAAAAAGACATTTGACACTGAAATCCTACACTGGCATTAATCATCTGGTTGATATTCTCAGAAGTAAGAAAAATTCTTTCAAAAACAATAAAATTGATGTTTGTTATGCTAGATGGGTGTTGAAAATGTTATCTCTAAGTCATTATAATATTTCTCATGTGAATATTTTATCCCCTTTCCACCTGTCTATCGAATTCATGCTAATGTTGTTGTTTTTTTCCACTTGTCTAAGAAATGTATACACAACTAAGATAAAATCTTACTGTTCTGTCTCACCTCTCTAACAGCCTAGGAAACCTGTGTAAAAATCAAACTCTTTTGAAAACATTTTTGAGAATATTTCATGCTCAAGCTGGTTTTCAACTATTCTTCTGACGCACTTATATAAACACACTTCAAAGGTTACCTTTATTCTGTGAACAATAAGTTTCATTTTGTCTAAAGGAAGAAGTTAGATTTCATGGAGGTGTCGTTATCTCTAAATCTACAAAAGAAAGTGAATCCTTTAAAACATGCATCAGTGCTCCTAATATGCAGTTTTGATTTAGTACAAAGTGGCAAATTATTCTGTAGGCGTACAAATCCCATTGGTTGGCATTTCTCCTCAGTCACTTTGATACTACTTGATTCTTTTTGAACGACGTGTTTGTTTGGTATCAAGTATCTTAACTTGTTGCTTGCTTTGCAATAAGTAGCCATCTTTCTCCTAGTCTGTACATCAATGTTCTGATATTTGGATTACATCTGTTGTTAATGGAAGCAAACATTGAGCGTTTGTTTATTGGAACTGGTAGCCATTGGTGGACAACTCGAAGACGCGAATGGTTTAATCGTGTACAATTTGGAAGAAGACGAAAGAATACGAATAAAAGTCTGTCATCACGTCTCATAAACCGTTAATGCCCAGCTCTCGCTACGCTCGGGCCCACGCTGTTCTTTGAAGATTTCAGAAACGCTTAGTTATAACGGACGAAAAAACCAAAACACCGATCTGCCGCTTGATATTTCTTTATTGTTACACCAACATGTAAAAAATAAGTGAACTAAGGTTTCTGACGATGTTTCACTCTTCTTTCTGAACAGCGACCGATGAGACGATGGCTGTCGTATTGATGCCTCCGCGAAATTGGGGAAGTTGATTTTAAGCAAACAACCAAGAATTGATCGTTCAATCTTCAACTCCATTGACAACGTCATATTTATTTGTAAAACATTTGTTTATGGACTTTGTAATGATATCGAATATAATTTCTTATTGCAATTCCTGGTGTTTTGAGGTTAAAGTCGATAATCGATCCTAGTAATTATCAATTCGGAGCGTCTTCACAAATAATAAGAACTTAGGGTTAAATTTCTTGATATCTGCCGGCTTAATTCTTATTATTTTTCTTTCATCTTCTATGTTATTTAATGTTAACTTTTCTCTTCCTGGTTGTACAACACGAAGATAATTTGTTGTTTCGCAAATGAGATTTCTTCTGAGTGAATGAAGGTGATTCTGATCTTCTGTGCATGTGTTCGAAAATTGCTTGGTGTGATTTTCGCTGACAGAGTTTTGATCCCATCTTGTTGGGAATATTCTAATTGATCCTCAATACTTCCTCAAATAACTCTCTAATGGCATCGTTGTAGAGATTTTGCCTTTTCATATTCAATTTTTCGCTCTCATTGGACCTCTTTTTGACTGTGTTTGACACAAGGAATTTTAGGTCAGTCATACAGTAGAACAACAAAATTGGTTTCTTCTGTTCACACCATCACCCCTTCATTTCAGTCGTTGCATAATTTGCTGCATTCGTGACAGGCATCCATCCAGATATGGAAATAGGCGACAACGTTTAGTGAAAAGGCTCTTTCCGGTGAATCCACTCATCTAGCTGTATGAGCCTAGATATATGTGCTTTTTTATGTGTGTGCATTCACTCTGTCAATTATAGCATGAAGGTAAATTGATTTATAACATGGTTAACATCTTCAGAATATTTCAGAATAGTGAAGATTAATCAAATTTTAACTGGTTGAGAACTTAGTAAGTTTAGACTAAAGGTTACTTAGCAAAAGTTCTGAAATATTGGGTAATAATGAGTGTGAAATTTTGATTTATGGCAGGTGAACGGTGTAAAAAAAGTGGTTAGTTAAGAAGATGATGTTCACAAATGTCAAATGGAAAATGCACACTGGTATCAGGAAGAAATTAATAATAACATCATTATTGTGGACAGCATTAATAAAATGTTCAGAATTTCCAAAGGAGTTAACTGCATGATATTTCCCTCAATACAATACCTTCAAGCAAAATACTAACTGACACAATCATCTATGAGCTGAAACACAAATCATTGCATCACGATATATCTCCTTTGTCTCCTTCAAGAAATCCACGATATCTGATTGAAAGCCACTTGTTCAGAAGCACACTCTGAGACCCAAGAACATAAGCGAAGAACAGTTATCTCATATATTTGAACACGTTGGCTGCCTCAATCAGACCTTTTCCTCAAGTTTGTAAACATTTTAAATACTCACAAGAGTAGATAATACCACTAAAGATCATATCTTAATCAGTTAAAACAAACCGAACGAGAGAAAATATATACAATTGAGAGAGATGGAATTTTTCGGCAGCTGAAGTCTTGGAATTATTACCACGGTTGGAGAAGTTTATTCAGTGAAAAGAAACCAAGGCTTTTGATCCGAATGGTGACGACCACAGCAATGTAAAATATACGCAAACATACCATTTTCTGGAGGCTACTTCTGCCTATGTAAATATCTTTCAATGGATTTCCATGAGACATTGAATCACCAATGTTGAATATATGTACAGACATAGCACTCGTTATTGATCCATTGTTATTTTTTGTATGTATACAGGATAAATTTCTTTGTCACTGTTAGATATAACACTCAGTGAATGATCTATTCATCTGGCTCCACATTGGCAAAAACATATAGAAGTGGTCAAACTTGATAATTTATCTTTCGGGTTACTGGATAACACGGGGTGACAGGAAAGTAATAAACTTAATGTCAGTGCGAAGAATGTCCTTTACATTGTATGTTATAGTAGCCTATCAGTTTGATATGTTCACATAGTTCATCAGTATATAAATCTAGGTTTCAGCTGTTACTGAACTTCAGCAACTTATAATCATACAAAATTTCTTAAAATAATCCCAACATTTCACTACAACATTATTTATTTTTATTAGGAGAATTACTTGCACTTTGTTAACCATCGAAATAAACTGTCAAAAATTACATGAAGGGAAACAAACTCTTTTGAAGGTCATTATATCACCAGAAACTATGTAAACAGTCATCAAGTATAAAACGTGGGCACTGTGGTAGAGTATAACTCCATTATAATTATATGATATGGATATAAGCATTAATTTGTGCTCGAAACGTCATCATTAAATACTAGTGTAAAACACTGTGTGATTTATCAAAATAAAATCTAATCTCTAATGGAGTCATCACATATTTGTAATGATTTATGTCAAATTATTGTAAACTGGGAGAAGTTGAAATTCATAGGCAATTGAAATGATTCGCAGGGACTGAATGTTCTACGTGCTCTCCTTCTTACAGGAAACTTCTGTATTCGAAACTCAGTGGATGCTTACAAGGACCAAAAAGATGTTCAGTACTTCTTGGTTTCGATGGCAACTCGTGAACAAGCTTGAAACTAAATCAATAGTGAAATAAATCGACGAATGAAAGTCTTTTACGAGAATTTCAACACTAACAAAATCAATCTCATATCCGCTTTCTACAGCATGTACTGCTGTAGCTGATTTTTTTTCAAGACTCCTTGATTCTGCTTTATGTCGAGGAGGAGGTTTCGTGCACAGCGTGCGTTCATTCATTCTGATCTTCACCAGTCAAATGGTTTCCTGAACATGTTAGCCAACAGACACAGATGTTTTATGTCACTGAGAATTTCTAAAACCTCTGATTCTTCAGAAGTTTTTGTGGTTTCTGATAGGATTCCAGTTTCATTTGCGCATCCATTTCAGTCTAGATAATGAGACAGGAAGCCATATTGAATATAGTTTACTAATGGGTGTATTTTACTTCCCTAAATACTTTTTAATCATTACTGGGATTGAATAATCATCAGAAAGTGACTTAAAACTTATTGTTTACTGATTTTAATCAAATAATCACGCTTTCTATTTCGTTAGATGAGGATAAAAGTTGATGCAAATATTCCTTCTGGCGTATTATTGAATAGTAGAGTATTTTGATAATATGAAAAAAAATTTGAAACAGACTTATTCCTCAGGCAAAAATGATGTATATTTTCTTCTTTAAATAATTATACTATTACGAAACTTTTCTAATACAGTAGAATAAATCAATTACAGAAATATGTTTACACAGTGTTGAATTTTCACCCTATTTAATAGTTTTCTAGACATGTACTTTTCATTGTTAACACAAACTGAAAGAGGAGAGTTGAAAGTATTGAATACATTTGGTATGACAGCATAACTAGTTCGCAATTCTCCCCTCAACATTCTAATCACAATATTCGTACTTATTTGGATGTTTTAACCAACTTTGTAATTATTAACCCCTTTCTCCTAGACTATATATCTCTGTTCTGACATTCGCATATTATCCGTTGATTTCACTCTTCTCTATAATCTACCGGTGCCTAATAAATTGCTAAATTCATCGAAGCACCGCATGCTACAAACAGCAGAGGCTATTGCGATTCGCCTCAAGCAACCAGTGCTCTGTGTTCAAAAAAAGCAAGTCCAGCCCCTACTACTGCCTTGGCTGGCCTTCAGTAGAGACCATAACTTCGTGAATTTGTAATATTATCATTCCTAACGTTTTTGACATTCAGCTTATTTTATGTTGATGCGATTCAGCTGTAATCTATCAATATTATTGATTCAATGTTATTTAAAGAACATTAATGTTGTTCATAACATTAAGTCATTCATTCACTATAATGTATATATAACTGTAGAGCCTGATGATGAAGTTATCGAAAGGAGTACTCTTTATTCAGCGTTCATTCTTTTGAAAATTTTAATAGGGATTTTTTATCCCTGTTGATTGTCTAATTTGAATTCTTCTCTTTGTGTTTGTGTAATGATGATCATTGAGACTCAGTGAGGATTATTTTGACTTTGAACTGCTCCCGAGAATTATCTGTTGTGATTCTTGTGTATAAATTTTTCATCCTACCTTGTTGAGAATGTTGTTCTTGCTTCTATCTCTTTCTGAATTTTGGTTAACTAATTTTGCTCCATACTATTGCTTTGTACTAGAAATTTATCTGATCTGTATAACTGCCAAACGGCATTGTCGAGATAAGTTTTAGTTTTTGATGTTATTATTGTTGAATACTACCTTATATTTTATCTTAGACAGTTGTCTTTTTGTTGTCTTTGGAGGATTTTGTGGCTGCGAGTAATTCAAGGAATTTCAAGCGAGCTGTACATTAGTACGCATAGACCAGTTTCTTTCTATTAGAATGCAGAACATTGCTGTTGGTCGTTACATCAATAACAGAGGTAGATATTCAAAAATAGACTTCCTCCCAGGAGTAAATATCAACAAGCTGGATGTAAAATAAATTTTTTGCTTAAAGATTGATATCCGGGTAAAAAATGATCTCCTACGAGTGTGGTTTAAGTCTCAATGTAGCATTACACAGTATTTCTGACTAAACCTTCTTCTTCTTATCCAACAACACTTTATGACAAGAAGCAATAGTTGTCTATTCCAATAGTTGAATCAATATTCAATGGGTTATTTTGATTTTTAGATTTTTTTGAAGTTTGATCACAATCTAACATCACTAAGAGGAGTACTGGACAGCTTTTTAGTCCTAATTTAGGACTTCTCTTCACTACTCACTCTCTAAGACTCGAATGCAGGTATTTCCAGTTATAAGAGAAGCTCGTAAAACCTGATCAGAGAATCCCCGCTACGTCCTGTAATAAGCGTAAGGTTAATTTTCAAGATTTCGTATGTTGAGATATGATTCATTTCAAATGTGATAGAGGAAAGATAAGAGACCGTTCAGCGAGCTCACCTCATAACCTAAAGATCTTCGGCTCTGTCGCCGGTGGAGTCATGTGTATGTCGTGATGAAGAGCCACATACAACGACGAAACGGCTAACCTGTTTTACCTATTTTTCAATGACTCTCTAACTAAAATTAATCCGTAATCAAACTTCAGGAAGCTCAAACCCTTAAAATTTAACTCTCGACAATAGGAATGTGTTTCTGGAGAATATGACACTCAATAACTTCGTGGAAGAGAATTTGAATCACTGATTTAGCCATTGACATTACTGAATGATACAAGCAGTTATCACTAATCGCTTTGATAAATTGTGTTTGGTGTAGAGATGTGAAAACATTTGATTGAAGATTTCCCAAACCCATTGTGAGATACGAGTGGGATTAAGTTTACCCATAGACGCATCACTGATTATGTGATGTGTTTAATTATTTTATCAACAGAGCTAGCGATTTTTGACTAGTGTTTCCGGAAATCAAAGGATTTCGATGCAAACAATAGAAGACCCCGAAATTAATTTATGGATTCAGGATGGCTATAAATATAAATATGCGAATTCCTCTGTGATAATGGGTTTCTTATGGAACATTTTCTACACTTCAAAGTACTTCTCACTAGAAGTCATGGCGTGACTATCAATAACTGTTGATAACATCGGCTGGAGATCGTGCCAAAATCTCTGATAGGCAGAAGTTGGAATTCATATGCCCCCGGATCGGGTCTCAGTGTATCAACGGTCTACAATGTCAACTTGTAATTAAAATGAAGATCACTTGATGATAAGTGATATGTTTTACTAATGGTTATAATAAAATATGTGAAATACAAAAGAAGGGGTTTTCAACCGACTAACTCGTAATTGGCAAAAATTAATATTGCCTTTACGCAGATTCCAGCTGGATCAAATTCGCAATCTCTGCCTATATGGTCTGAGGTGAAATTTGACCATGATCTGCTTTGGAAATAGGAAATATTCTGATCACAACATGTGACCTGCTCGATGCCAAAAGTGAAAACCGAAAAACCAAACATAAATAGATGAAAGTATATACTATTAATTAATTGATATGAGTTTTTGAAAGTCGTTCACACTAGTTGACAGGTCTTTCCAGTCGCTCTGAATACTACTGCTTCAACTCCCTGGAATGGATCATCCTGGTTGCAGGAGTCATGAGCACCAACTCGAATGAGTGGAGTGACTGCCTATTCTGTATATCACTTTGACATGGCTTCCAAGTACTACTGGTAGATATCAGTAGTATGTAGCTACTCATTACAATCAGTTAGTAGTACACAGCGTCATCCATTCATATTTTTATACAGACACATTTCGAATTATAAGGACAGTTTCTACTTTAAGTCAATCATAGTAGCTGTCAATATTTTCACTTCATGAATAATTTCTTGACACTCAGTACTTGCCTAAGAGCACAGATTACCAAACTTCATGCATACAAATGTTCCAATTCACTAGATAAATCAAGCAAATCAATCACAACGTTATCCCTAACTACAAAAATGCAAAAAACACAGTAAATGTTGTTATGTTTTACGTTTTTTACGTCCTAGCTTGTCAAAAATAAATTTCTATTTTAAAGAAGACTCTCCACGATATATGAATATTTCATGAAATCTGCTCATATTTCATAAGATACAATAGGGACTATAAATATCAATCACTAGTTGTCTTCCCAGTCATGATTGATGGAAGCTCATATCGGTTGTATACAACCTGTAACTTTTTTGTGAAATAAAAAACAATTTCTGAATAATTTCTTTTCAGTTTATATGAAGTGTGAACAAGATTTGACTGAATAGTTCCACAGTAGTTGGGTGCCAAGCGAGAAGTAGACATATAAAAATTATATTTGTAAAATCTTAGCAAAACTAAAGTAAATAAATAAATAAATAGTCTAAGCGTTTCTTTCGGGAAACTGGTCTAAACTTCCTTAGGGAAATTAATCGAAACTAAAATGAAAGAGGTATATATACATACATTTATATAAAAGACATATTTAAGATCCATATTCAGAGAAGATGCTTTTTTGAGAAATTTATTATCACCTAGAATGCTGGTCACATTCCAGTCTTGACTGATAGAATTCAGTCTACACTAAACAAAGAACAAGACGCAAGATACTAGTAACAAACTACCTAGTATCCAGTTAAAGTATCAAGTTCAGCCCTAAAGGACGTCAATCACGAGCGCAAACAGCTTAGTAGCAACAATTCTGACTACAGCATCGATTAGTGCAATTATCTAATCCCAGAAGGGACATGAATTCCTTCAACTTTGCAGATATTCTTGCTGACTGGTGAGTGCTAGCTAGCACGAAACCTAGGTTCAAGGCTTCCTGCCCATTGCCTACAAGCATCTCATTTATTATCAAACTGTACAGTGGTATATATTTGATTTTTTACAAAATTACATCCCGTAAGGAAATTTAGGGATGCGCAGAAGACACTTTCGTCACATGTAATAAAGAAGTAATTTATGATGACATCTTGTTTGAATCCAGCAACTGTCAACCTTCTTTGGAATTTACAATTGATCTAGGTAGATTCTGATTAGAAGCTTCCCACCCTATCTTACTCTCCCATACTCCCATACTTCTCCCATACTTTAGTGATATTTGTTTAAACCCTGATTATCTATCTCCTTCACCTTTAGTGTTACGTAAACTTTAAGACTTGACCTAATCTACTTATTGAATTGTCTACACATTTGTACTGTATTCTACATATAACATCATTTGTTTTATCACATGACACTTGATATTTAACTATGATTATAATAACAAACATTTGAATTGCATCTCATCAAATTACTATACAATGGAGAAATAATTACTAGGATCTGTCATGCAGCCCGCTTGTAATCATTGAAGAAGCCAAAAGTAGGCTCGACTTTAAACCTAAAAAGTGCACAAGTGATTATGTTGCACCGCACACTACATAAGAATTTACGTGTGTACATGTCGGGACATAAACATAAGGAGGGGTAATCGCTGTTTGCATGTGAGGGTGGGAAGGCATATTCAAATATGGTTCGAAAGACAGATGGACTTTAGAAAATCGATAGAATCCAGTTACGAACTACCAACTTCGTCTATAGCCAAACATCTAGTCGATATGAACCACAAGATTGATGTCAACACAATTTTCAAAGTCATCTATAAAAATGGTCGAAAGACTTATTAAAATACGCTGAGGCTATAGCTATCCATAAACCTAAGCGCCTCCCCCTGTGAGTTCAGAAATAATTTACTGCTGCTCGTAACCTACCCTGGTGATCCTCATATGATTGAACAACCAAACGTAGTGTTAATTATTCTTATTATTCTTAAGTTCTTTTTCTCACTCTGTTTACCCTAATCGGCATTTATTTTTAACATAAATTGAATTGGCAAATAAATATGTGATCAGACTGTTCGAAATGTACCGAGCAAATGAATCACATTCTTCAAATAATCTCCGTCTTCTAATAAAATTGTCCAAATTTGTAAAAAGTAATAAATGTTTTAAATTTCATTCGATTATAACTTTATACATTCACACAGTCTAAATCTCCCCATGGAATATAATTGCTTAAAAAACTATATGTATATATATATACGGCTATGTGCGTCGGTGGCACATCGGTTAGGACGCTCACCAACTATGCACATGGTCCGGGTTCAATCCGAGGATGAACCACTACTTAACCTCGCTAAGCCAGAAATAATGGCGGTAAAGAGGGAAGGTTGGGTATGAGGCTAGCAACCCCATCCTGTAAAATTAAAAACAATGCTGCATAAACTTCGAGCCACTAGCTTGAGGCCCTATGTTCCACTAGGAACGTGAAGGTAAAAAAAATGCAGCTTGATAATAAATTCATACATTTGGTTCCCTTGATAAATTTCGATAAAGAAAGGAAGACGAAATTTGCAGTATAAAATGATATCATTCTATTTCACAGGTTCTCATCAGCTGCAGACTACCTGAAATTACAATGGTTATATAGATGATAATAACATACTTTAATGTTCGAGTGGTGGTAGAAAAGAGATACTATAAAATTGACGCATCTAAATGAAAGCATTACAATGTTTTTAGTTTAAGTTTTCATCATCAATTTATACGCTTTTAAAGTTGAAAAGAGGGGGAGGGGTAAGAGAGAAAACAGAAAAAATTGATTAACAGAACAGTGTTAGCTTTTAGGTTCACATAGCAACTCAAGAAACAAAAAACGGTTACAGTTTATGAGATTAAGATTTGTTCAGTGAGTTGAGATCACTGAATTAGATGACTAATCAAAATCAAAATTCTGTTACCAAGGGAGTGAGAGGTTAATCACACTCTCTTTCTGTATGCATAAGTCTGGTTTAAGTCTTTTGATTGCGATTGCTTCGGCAAATCGTAGTAAATTTGCTGTCCTTTGTCTATTTAATATTTTGAAGGACTTAGAAATCTCTACGAGATGTCCGGTATCAATAATGTGTCTGGTAATTGCACTCTGGGAATATCTGCTTCCTTTCAGGCACAGGTTTTTGGGAATATGTTCAGAAAACCGGATAGAAGCCCTTCTTTCTGTCCTTCCAATGTACTTGCTCCCGCAAGTGCACGTGAATTCATAAACGCAGTTGGAGGTGACATCAGCAGGGTATTTATCCAGTTTTGAGTGGATTAAAGAAGGAGTGGTGCTGTATACTGTTATGAGTTTTGCTGCTGGGAAGCTTCTATTTATTGCACCTTTCAGTCTTTTGTCAATCTTTTGTGACACTGCATCTCCTTTGTATGGTAGACAGATAAACACTTTTTTCTTTTCTACAGTTGGATGCTTTTCTTTCTCATCTTTTTCTCTGCTGTACTTCTGAATAAATCCCTTAGGGTATCCATTTTCCCTTAGGCATTTCTCGACGAAAACTAATTCTTCTTCGACCCTGTTTGGTGAACATAGCTTTCTGGCTCTGTCATACAAAGTCCTCACTAATCCACGTTTATAGCTTATGGGACAAAAGCTGTTATAGTGAAGATATTGTCCAGTCCAGGTTTCTTTTCTATAGATGGACTTTTCGACCGTGCCTTCGTTTGTTCTTTTTACATTTAGATCCAGGAAATTGAACTCATTATTATGTTCATATTCCATGGTGAATTTGATATTTGGATGTATCTCATTTAGGCGATCATATAGTGCCGATGCGTGATCCATATCGTTGCAAACAACAAATGTATCATCAACATATCGGCGATAGTAGGTAGTTTCATTGATAGCAGAATTTAGTTTTGTCTGCTCAAGGTAGTCCATGAAGATATCAGCCAGGATAGGTCCCAGAGGCGAACCCATCGCGACCCCATCAGTTTGTCAGTAAAGTTGATTGTTGAATTTGAATTGTATATCTTTTGTGCAGAGCAGTAGAAGTCGCTTCATCTCTCTTTCCGGTAATGGTAGTAGATCCGTTTGTTTACAAATTATATCAATTGTTTCCATCAGTGGTACATTTGTAAACAAGGAGGTCACGTCATACGATACAATGATAATAAATTCGCTGAAAACAGCCTGTCTGCTGAATATTCTGTTCTTGACGTTACACAAGGGAATTCTAATATTATTTAAAATCCTTCTCCAATCATGTGACTCATGAATAGCTATGAAAAGGAACTAACAGAAATTAAATGAACTGTGATCAGAAGTTAATTGGTGGGTGATGACTAGCAGTGGGTTCAAGGATTCGCGTTACGTTTTATTTGCTAGTCATCATCCACTAATTAACTTCTAATTAGAGGATTTCATCATGATGTAGCATTAGTTAGAGAACCGTTGGAAAATCTGGGAGTACTGGACAGCTGTTTCGTCCTAGTTTGGGACTCTTCATCAGTACGCACCCACCAGAGTTCGAAACCTGCGCCAGCTCATGATGCAATCCTGTAACCAATGAAATCCCTACAAACCAACATTTGAATAACTTCTAATTACATGGTCAGGCATTGTCGAGGCATCAGCACAAAAAGCCGACATGTCAACCTGAGACCGAGCACTTCGGTCCAATTAATCGATTGGAAAATCTAAAATTCTGTTAAATGAACTGTGATAAAAATTTTACTACAGAGTTATAATTCTGTGTTTTTCTCGTTATACACTGTCAAACAGTGGGTAATTTTTTCAGCAGACTTCAGTGATCACGTTCAATTAAACACAATGGTCACGGATATCTGAATATGAAAAATATATGCTACATACGATGGTGTGTGTGAGTGCATGGGAGGGCAACTGTAAATCATTTGTTAGCCTTCCCATAATAAGATATAAAAAATTTAGAAAATAGACTAAGCATGATAAAATAGTGATACATATCCAGTTTTATTTATTAACCATTATTTGGCACGCATCAGCTAACATCACACCTTTATGCTCGTTCAAGCTTTTATGATTCACCCATATATTTATATATACATATATATTGTATATATACATTTTTCAGTCAGTCCTTCTCAACGGGTAACAAAACTTTTCTGTAGAAACTTGGTCTCATCAAAGTAGATCCTTAGTCCCGTTTCTATCCAATGCAATGCAATCGCTGACTTGTTTTCTAGCTTCTTCAAATCTGTAGAGGTCTTTGCAACTACTTGTAGGCAGTATTTTTGCAGTTTTATTCTTATATTTAGCTCTCTGGAAGGTTCTCTTACATATACATCATTACACTCCCAACAGTTTATCTGATACACACAATTCTCTTTTCAGTCCTCTATTTTATCCTTAACGTTTATCGTCGTCACTGGTAAACGAAATCTGAAGGTGTTCTTTGCATCAAAATACACTCTTATATCAAGATTCTGAGGAGTTCACTTTACTTCATCTGATAATTCTTTACGATAAGTGATCGAATAGTACTAATCCAATTGTCATCTTTACTTTTTAAATATCCTTCAATAAAGGGTTTTGGTTAATTTTGTGATTCCATAGTAGACTGAACCAATTCTCTGTTAGTCTCTTCTTCCTCAGTGACTAGACATTCGACTCTGTTAATCAGATTCTTAGAATTGTTTCTTTGGTGGTAATGAACCGAATCCTAATCGAGGTATCTATCGGAATGTGGAAGTTTACCGAAAAAGTTGATTTTTACTTTGCGATCTGTTTGTCTTTTGTCCAAACAGTCCAGAAAAACCAAAATCATTTTCGTTGGATTCCACTTCTTTTCAAAACCTACTGGCGTTTGATTTGATGTTTATGGAAGGATAAAGTTCACTGGAAATACAGTGTTTGAGGATGACAAATGTATCGTCCAGGTATCTTAACCACACTCCTGGATTATTAAGATATCTCATAACTTTATTTGTTTCTAATAAGTCCGTAAACTGATAAAGACACTGGTGATCCCATATCAATGCCTTCTGTTTGACAGTAAAGAGCCCTCTTAAATGTAAATAACGTGGAGCATAGGCAGAGTTCCAATGCCTTCAAAATTTCTCTTTTGTATATAATTAGGCAAACAACCTAAACAAGTTTATTGGCAAATTCTGAGTCAACAGATATGAATTCTAAACAATAAGTCTGCCCGCCACACTTTTGTGATTGCACGCGTTTCTGTTGGATTATTTATCGAGTCAAATCTAAATGTTTAAACTATCTCACCAAAGGAAAATCAATACAGGTTTCGATCAGTAGTCGAATACAGTCAGTAAGATGCTTATCGTATAAATAGTGAAATATCACAAATCTATTACGTGGTAAACGTGCCAGCTGATCTGTAGTCTGTCCTGATTGTGACAATCAGAAGTAACTTTTTGTGGTCTGAACCAAGGGAACCGATCTTTACGACCTACTGTTTAGCTGTCTGAAACCTCCTTTAGAGACGTACAGTCACAAAATGCTTCAAAGAAAGCAAAAAGAGGACTACTCTTCGTCGAAATATGTATCGTTCTATTTGACAGTAAAAACATCAGAAACTCAACAGCAGACTTTGGCAGCTACACAGTCTAGATTATTTTCTAGTATGAAACAAGAACTCTAAGACAAAATTAGTTAACCGAAATGCGATGTAAGAAGTGCCTGAGAGTTAAGTAGAATGTTCTCAACAGGGTAAGATCGAAATTGTGTCCTAAAGTATTGCATACCAATAATTCCTCCCCAACAATCCAAGGTCAGAACCAACTTCACTTACCCAAACAAGATCGCAGTCGTAAAACGACACGATCACAAAGAGCAGCTTCAAAATTAAGATCATTATTGTTGTTTTCTTTAGAACTTCAGCCTCGCGTTTCCATTGCGTTGTGTATTTTGCCAACGTCTTCACCTGGCTCCATGTCTGTGCATGTGCTTTCATATCCTCTTTGAATGATCTCCCTCATGTAACCCTCGCATTGAAGACAAACTCGTCGCTTCCCATTCGGGTTTTACTCGAACTATGGCCTGGAGAACGATGACACCCACTTGATGGTTTGTTTTTCAGATTATGCCAATTCACCTCCATTTATTCCTGTATATTTGTTGCGCAATTGGTTCTTAATGGGTTGGGTCGTTCCCAGAGATATCTCACTATTGCCGATCTTTTCTAGCCATCTGATCTTGAGTATTGAGAGAAGATAGCTGTAGACGGATGTCTGTAGTTTGTTTGAAGTGCCCCTCGGGACGCGGCGCCAAGTCTCTGAACCATCCGTATAGTAAGCAGCCCTAACATCACATTATAGTTGAAAATCCGGATCTTATTTTCATTGTCATGCTGAGTGCTGTTGACCTCCACACAGACCTGAGACAAATGAAAGTTTGCCTTGCTTTCTTGATTCTCTCTTTGATATTCCCATCAATTCCTCCTGTAGTCGAAATGATGCAGGACTAAATACAAACGATGATATACAAAAATCAGTACACTGATATACATTCTAGGAGATAAAGGGATTATAATTAGAAAGTTAGTTGGAAAATCCGAAAAGTATCAATATTGTAAATGTATCCTGGAAGAGACATTTTCCAGACAGTAATTTCATTACACTCATCTCCTCCTACTGTTTATCATATGTGACTAGGATTATTTATCTACGTGTAAAATCGGCTTCACTTTATTGCATATGAAATAATATTAGGCCTTTGTATGTTTATTGAAGGAGCTTTAAATGAATTCAAAACAACTTTTACCTAATTATTAATCAGACAGGAGAAAATTAAATTCCTATCCTAAGACTAGTTGACGCTAGAATGAGTAACTCTAATAAAATTAAATATTCCCATTATGTTAATTACAAAACACAATATTACATAATGAAATATGAATCAAGATTTCTGTAATTAATGTAGACAACAGAATTATAGTTCAGTCTTACGAATCAGTCTTTCATTGTCAAATTGGCCATAATAATAATAACTTTATGCGTAAATTCATGCAGGTGTTTATATAATCTAGGTAATCAGTCAGTGTGCCTGTGTAAGTAGGATGAAAATAGTTGCACCGACAAGGGGGAAAATAATTACCGTTTCACAGACACTTACTGATTTGAAGACCAGACAGTAGCATAGAAAGGAATTGGCTGAGGAAAAGTACTTGGTTAGGTCAATATACACATTTTCACAAATTTGTTCCTCTTCGATGTGAAACAAATTAGATATTAAATCTTCAGTAATAGGGTCAGAGCTATTTGTTCAGAAAATGAAGTTGAAGATGGACTTAACACTGCATATGAGACTTCAGTTAAAAACAGCTGTCTGAAAGACTGACTGAAAGACTGAGTACGTAGGATAGCCACCTACTAGAGTATGGATCTGTTCAACTACTCCTTTGAAGCCATTTTTATTGACGGTTGTTTCAGGAACTTAAATTCCCCTGCCTGGGATTACCCAATAGTGTGAAAAAATAAAATTGTTGTTAAAAACGGTGACCTAACAGGCCACAAGGCTAGCGATGAAGAAGGTCCTGGGTCTAATCCCTGATGTTGAGTGCGTACCACCAAACAGTCTCAAACTAGGACAAAACAGCCGTTCAGTACTCTCTGGTGTCCAGTGCTTCTCTAAGTGATATCAATCCGTGATCAAACTTGAAACAAACCAAATTCCTACTAATTAACTCTTGAAAATGAATCGTTGGAAAAACACTTTACTTCGCTACTGCAATTTTTTTGTATTGAGGAAAATAACCTTGAAATGCATTGCTAACGAAAGAATTTCAAAGGAACTATTTTTATGGCGATCAAATTGAAAAACACTTCGAGGTGGTGGGTTCCCTTCAGTTCTACAGAGTTCAGTAACTACGTGTTACTTTTTACGATTGCGATAACTAAAGTGACAGGCATGATAAAATTCTGTGAATGTATATGCCAGCTTAGGCTTATCTGGTTTACCATGAATGCCAGTGGAATCTAGGATGCCAGTGTCATTCGATTTGAAATAAGCTGGATATATCTATAGACTAGTAGTTAATGGTGTTTTTGTTGAGACTGAAATTACGCATCAGAGTGAACTAAATAGTACTGTTTCAACCTGAAGTGCCGCAGTAAGTTGATCGTGCCATACCTAATGGATTTCTCATCACATAACAGCTGTGCCAGATATGGTTTTGTAAAGATTTTGTACTTGCTAGTCCGTGCATATAGCCTCCTATAGTTGCTTCTGGTTCTACCAGATGAAATACAAGGAGAAAGCAGCTTATAGAGAGGATGCTCAGGGTCTGACAATATATTATTCGCTAGTTTCTTACATGACATTATGTGTCTATCCACAATAGTGTTAACCACTTGGTTCAACGATATCCCACTTGCCGTAATAACAGCTTTTAGTGCCCTTCTCAGTAAAGCAAAGTCTTTTTTAAGTAGTCCAGGAAAGATTAATGGGGAGCAGTAAAGAGAAATGGGTAGAATACAAGAATTGACAAACTGAGAAAGCAAAGACTGCTTTATACCAGATTGCCTAAATTCCCTAACGTAGAACGTTAAGCGAAACATCTTTCTAGTAACTAGCGAAATGTGTGAGGACCAGGAAAGATTGGAGGAAATACTCAGTCCAGAGTACTTAACATTAGATGTAAGTTCAACCTCTATGCCATCAATGATAGTGGGAACCAGTAGAGTCACTTCAGAAGACTCTTGCACCGATTATTACCTGAAAGGTGTCTACAAATACCACTAGTTGATAATAATCCCTCGATAAATATCAGAGGTATTGAACGGAATCAAGCTACTGAAATCTAGATGGGAAAGCAGTTGAACTGGATAAAACTCCCAATGAAGCACTGAAAAATCATCCAAGCAGCGCAGCGTATATGCTCACTGAATTACTGCAAAACGATCAGCAGGAAAGAAAGGTACCTACTGACTGGAAAGAACGCTGGATGCCTCATCAACTTGACTAAGTAGGGTAACTTCAGCCTCTGCAAGTGTCGGAACAGAATCATGCTCCTATCCACACTAAGCAAAATTTTAAGTTGTCTCAACCCAGACATGGTTCAAGATGCTCTTGATGCAAGCCTCCAACCGGAACAAACTGGAATCTGGGAAAGCAAATCATACGCGGACTAAATAGCAAGTCTAGTCACCATTATTGAAAAAGCAGTAGAATGGCAATAAAACCTTTACTTCAAATTTATTGTCTTTGAAATGACCTTCATCAGACAGCATTGACCGAGAAGTAATTTGAAAACTACTTCTACACTACGGCGTGTGGTGCCTAAGTAGCAAGTATAAAGTGATACACAGTGGAAAATTTAGCAAAGCCTTTGAAGTGATAAGAGGAGTAAAACAAGGATGCTTCCAAATGCCTTCATTGATATTCCTTATCTTGGTGGAATGAATTAAGTGGGAGACTGTCGGGAGTGAGAACACAGAAATACGTTGGAAAGATAAGAAAACTGTACAAGATCTGGACTTTACGGACGACTTTTTTCTGATGTCATATAAATTCCAAATATAACAAGCAAAACCAACAAGTTGGCAGCACAGACAGGACTTCGAGTGAACAAATAGAAGACATGGGTGATGAAGATGACTTATGGACAATAACAAGCACCTGATCGTTATCGACACGACAAACTTGAAGCAGGCGTCTTCCTCCACTTATCTCAGTAGGATCGTTTCGACTACAGACGGAGCAGAGGAGGGTGTCAAGTGAGATTCCCAAAGGCAAGATAGACCTTCATTAGTCCGAAATCAGTATGGATATCTTCTGCATTCATCATAAAGAACGAGATCTGGATTTTCGGGTCTTTTGTCAAATCATTTCTTTCATATTATTCAGACATTTTACGCGTCAAGAAAATCATTTCGGACAATCCCAAAACTTTTACAAATATTTATCTTCTATGTGTGAACATCAAGGTTTAGATAGACGAACTTAGAAAACAAACCAACTAAGTTCCTATTGCTCAGCTAATATTCGAGAGAAAATGGAAATGAATAGAACATATACTGAGGAGACCAGTGGGTGACATAACACAACGGAAAACGACAAGTTGAGAATTGGTCTCAAGGTGATATAAGAGAGATCATGTGTGGAGTAAATGAAAGATTATGGCGGTGGTGAAGCCAAATGGGGAGGACGGCAGAAAATGGGACAAGGCAGACATGCGCTTTTGAAGCCTTACGTGCTACTTGGAACCCAAGGGAATACTAACAAGTTGAAAGTTACTAACAAACAGTAAACTGGGATACAATGGACTGTTAACTCAAATGGATAAGAATAAGAAGAAAAACTGGGAAAAAAAATAACCTTGTGGCTATAATCTGTTCAGCTCATAACTGATTACTAAGCGCTTTTTCTAGGCGTATATTCATAAACATTAGGCCAATATTCCTGAACCAGTATGCTTCTTATTGATCAGTGCGTCGTTTGTACGCATAATTGTATTATGGTTACAACTTTATTTAATGATTTACGAATGTTTACTACGAATAGTGATTTACGACTTTATTTTATGAATACATATATATACTATGTTTTCTACAAATTATTAAATGGAAATGTCGATTCCTGCTTATTTCATACATTATAATGAAATCAATAAAATAGTAGGTAAAACTTTAATTCAATCAATAAGTCTAATTTCAATTGTAGAACAAGCGCATGTACACTCACCCACAATCACATTCACACACACACGCAAACTGTCTTATTATACGCAACGTGTCACGAAAATAGTTTCATTTGCATAATGATAGACAGATCACTGCAGAAACTGCCTTTATTAAAAGAAGAAAAAATATATGTAGAGAGAGAAACTGCTTTCCGCTATTCCTGGAGGATCATTGTGTTTAATTAAGAGAGAAATGCGGGTTTGACTGTTTGTTGAAGTAGAGGTGTATTAAAAGTGGCCAGTCCTGTGTAAGACACATGTTCAGCAATCAGTTCTAAGCTCTTATTATTATAAAATTAAAACGTCCTGTAATTTTTTCAACTAACATGGGGAATATATCTGCATATAATGTTTTCGTTTCCACAGAAGGTGACTTGCAGGAGGTCATTTGAGTAGAGGATGAAATTTATGAGCGATCATGAAGTCAGCTGAGAAGAACTGCAGAAGACTTAGTCGAATAAGGAGGCGCTGATGAAGCCCTATGTTCCATGCAGAATCCAAATGAATAATAACTGATTACATACCTGGCTAACTGATTTATACAGGATAAACAGAAGACCAGTAATTCAGCAAAGAGTCCCTTTTCGGCGAGTTCATTTCTATAACTGCACAATCGCAAATATAAGGTCCATCCATAGGAAACCCACATGCAACAGCCAACTGACAAGCTTCTACAGCTGAGTACCAATCAGTCGAAAAAGAAACCTAATTAGAACTCTTGTGACTGGCGTCCGACGCATATGCAGCTCTGATATCCTGGAAGAAGACCTACACCTCCTGAAAGAAATCTTCATACAAAATGGTTATCCACCAAGATTCATAGGCAAAAACATCAAACAGAAAATCCAAAGCAGGAGACGCCATCCGTGCCGAAAAGATACTTTATGTGAACCTTGACTTTAAAGGTTACTTACTCAGTGATGTCCTTGTGAGGGGAATTTCAGCTTCTTCAAGAACTTTCTTTGCGGCAACATTAAGAGTAGTGTTCTCCAGTCACCTGTTGATCTGCAGAAGCTCATAGGACAAGATCCCGCTTCTGACCACTTCTATATGTATATATCAGTGCACCTGTTGCTGTGGAGCCAGGTCGTTGGACGCGCATCCTGTCAAAATGAGTCATAGAACTCTATCCAGCGTGGCTGCAGAAAGGAAGTAACGGCCGTATAAGGAATGCAATAATCTCATCGCCACTGGTCATTCCATCTCAACAAATGCCTGTTTCGGAGTAATCTTCAAAGTGAAGAACAACCTGCTAAAAACAATACGTTTCCGTCCTCTTTGGACTGCACAAGCTCTGGTCATTCAGTTGGAAGAACCAGAACTATACAAAGGAAAATTATTCAGCCACTTCTACTATCATGGTAACAACTCTGTTGATTTGACTTAACTTTTGCTTGTGTGCTTATGTTTTTGACTACCAGAAACTCCTGAGTAATTCCAAATGTTATTTTGTTTCCGTGTACATCCTGAGCACAACTCTTTCATCAAACTGTTCATGTTATTAAATAACTCTTCTTTAACAGTCGTTTGTGACAGCTCATTACTTTTGTTACTATCCTCTTATATCAACATCCAATTCATCTGAACTCCCTAATTGTACTGTCGTTTGGCAAATTTAGTGTACACACATATACAAAGACAACCATATACATTTGCTATTGTACAGCTATGAAAATGAATTCGCCTAAAAGAGACTCTTCGCTGAACTGCTGGTCTTTTGCCTATTAATGTTCAAATGGGGATTTTTCATGAATTTATACAGGTTACCTGAAAGGGCTGAATGCAACAAAAAAGACAAACATTTAAGGAGCAGCTGCTTTCGTTCACTGTTTATTCTCTGATATGTTCATGATCTGTAAAGACATGGGCCACACTTGTAAATTGTTTCAAAGCCTCAGCATTGCGAGTGGAAAAATCAGTTTCACAAGAGAATATCAACGAGAAGATGCATTTTGTTTTATGGATTTACCAGTGAGAAGTCGACGCGATGGTACAGTCTAGTGAAGAATAAACTACAAGTTTACCTGGACATGACAGTATTTTAATAATCCGAATTTCTTTCCAATAAAACACCAGTAAGTATTCGTCAGCACGATCTTTAAGGGAGAGTAGAAACTTTGATCTAAGTGCTTGAAAAGTAGGACTATCTTGAAGAGTGACCGTTTAAAATTGACTGGTTGCGGAAATTGTTAAGATATCGTGAAAGAAATTACATTAACCGAAATAACTCGTGAAGGTTATAATTCATGGGCCAATGGCTGATGTCCCAGTTACTGAGTGGTTTATGAGTTCAACTTTTAATCGGAAGATCCTGGGTTCAAACTCCAGGAGAGTCCCAAACGAGGCAAAAACAGCTGCTTAGTAACTGCTAGATCTCGATGATTCTACATTTGATATCAATGCATGATCATACTTGAAAAAAATCTAATCTCTTCAGATTGACTCCTGAATACCGAAAGAATATCCGGAAGAAGCCAGTATTTATCCAACCAACCCCCAGAGGAAATGATGTATCTCTTCGTGTGTAGAAAAGTCCAGAAATTACCCCGTAGCCGAAGTTGTTCCTGTTCATAGCACCAGTTGTGCTCTTCATAATAAAAAATCAACAGCCATCCAAAGTCACCTCTAATTGTCTTTGTTAATTCAAGTATTCGTGATAAAGTTGCTTGAATGAATATTCAGTTAAAGACGACCATTGACAATTTAGAAGCAAAAAGAAGATACAAAAATGACATTTACTACTACCACAATCAGTTGCTACAAGTATTTAACAGGTGTCATCTGGCAATAAAATCCACTCTTAGAATGGATGATGAATCTAAAATTCCCTTTCTTGATGTGCAACTATTCAGAAGACACAGTGGAAACACTGGGAAGGTCAATTTATAGGAAACCCACTTGGAACGGTCAACTAACAAGTTTCTACAACTGGGTGGCTATTGAACGAAAACAAAATTTAGTTAAACCTAATGACATCAGAGTTCGACTCATCTTTTGCCCTGACTTCCCAGAAGCAAAAATAGATCTTCTGAAAGAAACCTTTATCCAAAATGGATACTCAACAAGATTTCTTTACAAGAATAACAAACCAAAAGGTCAGAGGAAAGAAACATTACTTGTGTCAAAAACGAAACTTTACATGAACCTGGATCTCAAGAGACACAGCTGGTAATATGCTCAAAAGAAGAATTTCAGCATCTTCTAAAAAAACATTTTTTCGCAGCAGTGCTAAGAGTAGTGTCTCTAGATGTCCATCAGTCTGCAGAAACTTTAGGGACGCAACCTCGTATCTGACCACTTCCATGTGTAAACATCAGTTCACCGGTCGCTATAGAGGCAGGCTTACTGATCGTTCGACGAGCATCCTATCCGAAAGGATTCAAGAACACTATCCCGCATGGCTGCAGAAAGGTGGTATTGCCTCTGTAAAGGTTGAGATAATTAAACACCTTGTCAACACTTGTCTTTCCATTGCAACAAACGTCATCTTCAAGGTAATCTACAAAGTGAAGAATAACTCAAGACAGGCGATACACTTTTGTCTTCTATGCATTGCCGAAACCTCAGCCATTCAGTTAGAAGACCTGAAGATATGCGTACAAAAGGAAATTATTCCAGCACTTAGAACATAATGATAACAACTTTGTCGACTTCCATTAACTTCTTATAACTCAACAATAATAATCATACACAATGTAAACGTTTCAGCATTTCGCATTCAGATGAAAGAGAAATGAAAAATTTACAGTTACCAGTGCACGGAAAGACTGATAGCCGCCTCTTTCAGGCGCTTGCAGGAAATGGCTTGAGAAGAATTGAGCTCTTTCGTCTATTGATAATCTTGAACGACTGTTCGACGTCCACCTCATGACCCGTGTCGAGGAGATGCCTGACGATGGTACTGTTTAAAGCGTTTGTCTCCTTTAGACGTGGGCTTTTTGGTACATGTTCTTGCTTCCCTCAAATTCATTAAGGGGAATAAATGTATGAAATCAATTTAATGCTCATCAATAACTGACAACATAATGAATTTGCTTGGAGTTGTATTGAGAATTCGTGGCCAGTGGGGTTCACCAAGATGAGTTTGTGCTTCAGCTGGCGGTGGTGTTGTATATCAAAAATCAACAGACGTTAGAATTCGTGAGTTGTTGGATTCCGTTCAACTGAAATCTTAACGAATGTATGTCATCCAAAGACCAAGTGGAAAAGTGAGATGACTTAACCTTAATTCTGTTATTTGTACGTGGGATGGATCAATGAATAGAATACTTCATCAAGATGGCAATTAAACATTTATATATAAGTAAGATCGTTTTACAAATAAAATGATCTTTCAGAAAATAAATGCACATGCTTTTATAGACAGATACTTATGTAGCGACCAAAACTAAAATTTTGTGGTCTGAATGTAGATAACGGATCTATGCCTTCCACTCTATAGCCAACAAAAACTTCCTTGAGTTATGCGGAATACGAAAGTGTTCAGAAGACAGTAAAAGTACAGTTATTTGTGATAAAATCTGCTATCATGTTCAATAGTCGTAATATGTGAAAAAGCAAAATCACCTCAACAACGCCGTTAGACAGCTACATAGCTCAAATATTTTTTCGACTATAAAACAAGTGATGTAGGACAAAATTAGCTTACCAAGTTTTAAACGTAAGAAGTACTTGAGGTCCAGGTAGAATATTCCCAAAATTCTATCAGCAAGAATCACGCGCTAAAGAGTTCATGCACACTGTCTAAGGTCAGAATCACTTTCATTCAATCAAACGAATTGCGGTCGCAAAGCAGCCAACTACCAATAATATCACGCTACCTCAAAGCGAACCATTCATATTAGAGAATACAAACACGAACAAAGACAAACAATGAGGATCAAGTTAACATATGATAAGCAAATATCAGAACAGTGATATACATACATTTTACGAGGAAAAAGGATGATTATTACAAAGCTAGTTGGAATGTCTTTAAAAGTAGCATATAATTGATAGATTTTTCAGGAAGGATTTCACAACCAATTATTCGAATACAAATGAACTAACCTGACAGTTGTTTAACTCAACTTCTGATGGCCGACTTATCTCAAAAATTATTTACCATATGAGACATAAAAGAACCAATAACTGGAACTCTAATGAATGCTGATAATTCCATACTGTACAGCCAGTACTGTTTCTGGAATAAAGCAATTCATGCATCCCTGGATCATAGTACCCACTATAATATGTTTCCACATACTGCTCTAGTTAGACTTATGACTTCGAGACCTTTTTTATATACACATAAATATATTACCAAGTATTGATTTTGCAGTGATTTTTGTTCGATTGCATGGAGAATTTCATCATGAGAACCACCGGAAAGCCAGTGGTTCTCTAACTGATGTCAGCTCATGATGAAATCCTTCATGCAATCAAGCATAAATATATGTTTAATTTCATCAGGTTTTGTCTCCTGTTTAAGAATGTGTTTACACAAAAGACAAAGTCTATTCTCTACCAAATACAACCTTCAGTCTACATTTTAACGCAGATGTGAATAGTTGTTATCGTTATTACAACTCTCTCCCGCCTACAGTGAATGTAAACTTATATTATTATTATTATCATTAATTGATGAATTAATTTCAAACAGCATGCTGCTAAAATGGACTGAACACATGATTCTGAAGACGTAATTATAAACTTCATAGATAGCTTATAAATTAATTTGAATCTAAAATTTCAGCATTATTCATTGTAGGCAAGTTCTAAGCAGTGAAAATTTTTTCCCAGGTGGATTAGTCTAGAAACGTTCTAGTCTCATTTCATCTTTTTTGTGACAATCCAATGGTTGTCAAATTTAGCTAACAATTCACATTTTTTCCAAAAAATATAATTCACTTCTATCTTTATTTTAACTTTACTACTACCTAAAGAGTTTTGAGGTATTGGAATGGACTTCAGAGCTATTCTTCATTTCATTTCATCCCGCATGGAACACAGTACTTCCAGTTTTCGAAGCTTCAGTAATGGCTGTATTGGGAATAGTAGTCTCATCTCCAAATCTTTCTTATCTTTTAGGCTTAATACCGGGTATTAAAATGACTGAGGTTGAAGAGTGCCTTGGCCACAAATCGAACCTGAACCACTGAGATATCGATGCATTATGTGCAGTAAATACTATTTCAAGGTGTTCCTCAGTATCTTTTATGCATAGAATTACTGTACTTCAAAGTTTTGAGTCTCATTATCCTGTTTAGTTTCTGTTTATAAATTAGATGTGATTTATGGAGTAAATGTTCTAGACAGTTTTCTTGGTGAACCTCATTATTAATGTTAAATGAATCATATATATGAATATATTTAATTCAATTTAGGTTTACCCGTTGATTGTTCGGACCAGCGTGCTCGGTCCCAGGTTAACATGTCAGCTCATTGTGCAGATGTTTCGATGACGTCTGATCATGTGACTTGAAGTCAATGGGAACACTATCACTCGCTGGGGAATGTAGACACAAGCAGTGACGAGTCTCAAATGGGACGAAATGCGCGTCCTGGATTCTCCTGCTAGTCACTATCCACTGGTTGTCAATATAATTGTCTAGAAAATCTCTCCTGTAAGATCTGTCCACTATAGGCTTATTCTTCAGATATTCCTACTAACTTTGTAATTATCTTTTTCTTTTGCCCATACATCGTCGATGCATCTGCACGAGAAGCCGACATGTCATCCTGAGACCGGATGAGCACTTTGGTCCAATCAATCGACGGGAAAATCAAAAATTCAATTCAATAATTAATATGACCCGTTGCACAAGAGGTGGCTCTCGTAGCCCAAGTGGTCTAGTGGATAACGCTTTGGCGTTTGAAACTATGGGCACTGGGTTCGAGGCTCGATGGGAACATCATCACTCACTGAGAAATGCAGGTACATCCAGTAGACGAGTCCCAAATAGGACGAAATGTGCATCCTGGATTCCACTGCTAGTGACCACCCACCAGTCAAATATCTTCTTGTTTCCTCCTAGAAAATATATCATTGTTCTGATATTTGCTTATCATATGCTGACTTGATTCTTATTATTTGTCTTTGTTCCTGCTTATTCCTTAAATTTCAGGGAAAATAACAAATATATCTTTTTATTGATTTCATATTCGAAAGCCAACAAAAACTTTCTTGAGTTAGGAGAAGTATACAAATGCCTGCAAGACAGTAAAATGACCTCCTAACTTACATTTCAAGATGAAAATTATTATTTCAATTTTTTTCCATGCTCATTTTGTTCACACCTATGATTCGTTCTATCCTTTTGCAATTTTTGCTTCTAAGCCTCTTGTAATTCATGTCAAGTTGAAAATAATTATCACCTTTTATTCGCCTCTCAGATTATTTCTTCAGTTATCAAATATTAATTTTCCATACGTTGTAACTGTTCTCTAATCCTAAGTAATTTGGTCTCTAAGCGCCTTGTAATCTGCATTCGTACACTCAAACTTTCATATCAAGTTGAAAATTATTATCTTCTTCACTAATATTTGGAAGTAAATAAATAATAATTGTGTCCATGTAAACTTATGTGTATAAATGCGATTGTATAGCTTTTGAGAATGAAATCGCCGAAAAGATACCTTTGCTGTACTTCTTGTTCTTTTCCCTCTAATGTCCCAATGGCTATTTTCCACGATAATCTTTAAATGTATTGCTTCCTTTTGCGGTCGAAAGTGTACTTTTTTACGATCGGATTTCTCTTGAGTGCATGAAGTTCATTATAATTTTAGAGTGTTTGTGCGAATTGTTTCGTGTGTAATTCTTGTGGAATGAGGTTTAACGCCACGTTTCTATGAATATTCTTCTTGATTCCCAGGTACTTTTTACGAGTAATTTGATCCAATAATTTTGTTCTCCATTACTTGTTTTGCACTTAAGAACCGGTTTGATCTGTGTAACTGACTAACGGGATCGTTGCGATAGCTTTGCAGTTGGATGTGTTATGAATGCTAAATATTATCACATAAACAACTGTCATTTTACTGTCATCAAGAAATTTTTGTACTGCACATAACTCAAGAAAGTTCTTTTTAGCTAAGCAGTAGAACGCAAAGATTGGTTTCCTGGGTTCAGACCACAACAAGTAGGCGTTACACATATATATTATTGTAGACGGACATTAATATAATAGTTTATGCATCATAGTTATGACGTAATACGATAGTTCTTAGCTCTTACTAAAGAGAAGTTTTAGTTGTGAAACTGTCTGATATAATTTAATAATTACGCCTTTCCTTAAAGTGTAATGCTACCTACTTTGCAGTTAGCGTGAATCGTATTGACTCCAATATCCTCAATGTCTGGGGAGGTTCCTAATTTTCATCAGCATTATTAGAAATGGTATTCTTGTGTTATCGTTAAAAATATTGAAAACTGTGACTCTGAGGTCATATGAGAAGAGGAATGTCGTCAAAGCTGTGTGATGACATTGAATTTTCATCATAACAAGGACCTTATCACTTTGCGTGACGAAATAAATACAATTTATGATACTAACAGTTGTCTATTAATTTATTTAATCAAAGATTTCAATAATTTATTGATTCTCATTGTAACACTGAGTAGACAATATTCAGTGAAGAGACTCTTTCAAATAATTTGTTATCAAGCTACACACTCGTAAATATATCGGTTTTTGAAAATGAAATTATGTCCCGTGAGGGAATTGAATCAAAGGCGTGAATACGTGAAATAATAATAGCAGTATGAAATGCAGTTAAAATATTTCTGATTATAATCATAGTTAAATGTCAAGTAGCAAAGCAACTGGTGTCAAATATAGAATAATTCATAAGGTGTATAGATGTTGGAATGGAGTGCACAATTATAAGATTAATAGGCCAATATAAAACGTTATGTAACATGGTGTGAATTTCGATAAGATAGAGTTCAATATCTCAAAAATAACTTTTCGGATTTAGAATGACAAGTGGGACAAGTGGCATCAGTTAAAACTGAGAATGATAGGGAAAGCTACACAGAATAACTAAATAAACAAAACACACTAAAGATAAAAATAATAAAAAAATAAATATTTTCAAACATTGATTTTGTAGCGAAATTTTTATTTGATTGGTTACATTATTTCATCATGAGCCGACATCATTCAGAGAACCATTGTAAAACCTCGGAGTACTGGACAGCCATTTCGTTCTAGTTTGGAACTCTTCATCAGTACGCACCGACACTGCGGGGTTTGCACCAATGACCTTCCGTTACAAGCAAGCAAGCTTGTACACTATTAACCCACTGAGAACTGATCCAATAACCAGTCCATGAATTCTAACTTCTGCGGAATCGGCTCATGATGAATTCCTGCAACCAGTGAAACAAAACATTCCCTACAAACCATTACTTGAATAACTCTGAAATCATCACTAGTGACTGTCCGTAACCAGCAGGGTGCAGCAGGTTGAAAGTGAGTCAGTAACTCATCGAAGAAGATACTGAAAAGTGGTTGCGCTATGTCATGAATCGGTAGAAGTCTGAATTCATGGGTTAGCCATCGGATCGGGTCTCAGTGGCTTAATAGTCTGCGAGCTACCTCGCCTTGTAACCTGAAGGTCCAGGGTGCAAACCCTGGCGGTGAGTACGCACTGACGAAGAGTCCTAAACTACGACTAAACAGCTGTCCAGTTCTCCCTCCTTTTCCTATGGTTTTTCGACTGATGTCACGTCGTTATGAAATCCTGCAACCAATCAAACAAAAAATGAATAAATTTATATCCATCATTTTACGGCTAAGGCAGAATTAAGGGGTTGTACATGCTTCTTTTGTACCACCAAAGTCTAGCTTAAATTCATCAATGGCCAGTGCTTTTGCTGTGTTAAAAAGTTTATAACTAAGGAAACGCGTAAAATAAGCATGAATTAGAGAGTTTATCTTAAAATCATGGTGAGAATTCGTAGGTTGATAATAGTCGATCAAATGTTCCAGAATAGTGCTTCCAAGGTACAATGGCTGTAGCCAGAGAACGCCTTTCACACAGCTACATGAACATATTTCAGTATGATTTTATAAGGAGGAAAGGAAGAGTATACATTTCATACTCTTCTTATTATTTCATGTATTCACAATTTTGATTTAATTCCCTCAACGGGTATAACTTCTTTTTGAAAAAGTCATTTATATATACGTGTGTACAGCTTGACAATAAATTCGTTGAAAACAGTCTCTTTGCTGACTATTGTGTTCTTAATTATAAATTTTATGATCAATAAAAAACTATCCTTTTTTAATAAAAAGCGTGAATGCTTGTTGCGCATATTAAAAAATACTGATGTTAGAAAGAATTTGCAGTATAATACACTTTTATGTTTATTACCCGAAAAATTAGTGTCGACAAAATTCCATTGAGAGTTAATTTGAAAGAGGATATGATTTACCGGTTTCGCTAGTCGCAGATAACAAGCGATATGAATACACACGATCTGCAAAACCGGTTAAGATTATGAGACAAGTGAAAAATGATAACAAGCTTCATATCGTCTAATAATTAAGTTTATGAAGGGTCAGTCAACATCAAGAAGTGATCAAAAGTAGAAAAGAATGATAGTATTTGTGTTAATGGAGATCATATAGGGTAACATTATCTTCAACTTTGATGCCTCAAAAATCTACAGATTTATAAATATCGGACTATGATTTATAAGAATTCATATAAGTTCTATTTTTAAATAATTTCCGAAGTGGTTGAAAATGTGCTGGATATGAGCCTAAGTAGAAAACACTTGGGCTCGTTGAAGGTGATGTTTAAGGAGGCGTTTACAGGCGTTTTAGGAGGAAAGAAGAGACTCGACAAGGAATTCTTCTCTATGGATACCTGAAATTTATTCAATCAGAAAGTTATGATAAAAAAGAATAGGATGCCATGAAAAGATGGACAATGGAAAAATAAGCTAACTTCAATGTACGTTGCACTGAATAAAGAAGTGAAGAAGAGTGTTAGAATAGACAAAAGAGAATTGCTCGACACAATGGTAACTGAAACAGAACAGGCCGCAAGTAAAAGAGACCTCAGGACATTATACTAGATAACCAGGTCTCTATCTGGGATGAGGTCAGCACAGATGAAACCTATAAAATACGTCCAAGGGAACCTAATTATCAAGGAGGAGATACAAATAAAACAATAGGCTTATCACTTCAAAGAACACTTGAATGACCATCACCTGCAACTTGCCCAGGAATACCATCAACAACACGCACTGAGCTACCAGTACACATCAATCCTCCAACGAACACCAGGAGGGAAGGCAGGAGAACCAAAGGAATCCCCTCTGAAGCACGGAGGTCTCAGCGAATATGCCCACGTCAATAATGCAAACGTTTTGAAGTAAAGATGCATGGTGACGGAGAGAAAGGCTTCCTTGTCAAACTACGAAAGAAGGACGACTTAGGCCTTTGCAGGAACTGATGTGGAATAAAGCTTTGTCCATGTCAAGTAAAATATCAAGTCGCATCATCTTGGAGTGAATAAAAGGTGTTCTAGATAAAGAACACTTCCAGCACGGAACGAGGTGTATTCAGGAAAGGTATTCATGTGCTGATCAAATTGTTACTCTAAGCATCGTCATTGAACAGAGCATGGAATGGCAGTCGAACGTGGAGCTCAACTTCAATGACTTCGAGAAGGCCTTCGACAGAGATGGCTGAGAAGTAATTTGGAAACCACTTCGAAAATATGAAGTGACCTTGTCTTAATCAACCTCATTCAACAGCTGGCTACATGACAATGCCAAATTTTAATTGGTCCACAACGGAAACCCCAGCGAAACCTCTGAAGTTAAGTGAGAACTAAGTAAAGGCTGTCTAGCATCGTCATGACATTTCCAATTGTGGTGGACTGGATTATGTGGAAGATGGTGGGGGAGTGAGAAGAGAGGAGTACGCTGTACTGAGGAGAAGACTCTAGGAAATCTGGATTTCACTGATGACTTATATCTAATGTCACACAAACTTAAAGGCATACGAGCTAAAACCAACAAACTGCCTGAGGAAACAGAGAAGACAGGACTTCAAGTGAATATAGAAAAATGGCGATGATGAAGATAACCAACCAACAATGACAGTGACCTGCACCAATCAGTCTCAGCGGGAGAAACCTGAAAGAGGTCACATCCTTCATTTATTTCGGCAGTGTCGTTTCAGCATCAGGCTGTCTGCACGGGTGAGGATGTGGAAATCATAATCAGGGAGTCAAGACAGACATTCAACGCACTGAAATCAGTGCGGAAATCTTCTGTAGTCAGCATTAATAACAATATTCGTATTTTCAATACCAATGCTAAGTTATTTCTTCCATATGAGTCCAGAACATCGTGCACGCGTCAAACAACATTCCCAACAGGTTTCAGACTTTTAACAACAACCTTCTTCATTCTGTATTGAAGATCAAATGGCCAGAAAGAATTAGTAACAGAAAGTATGGGAACAAACTAATCAATAGGCTATTATTCCACAAATATATGGGAGTAAGTGGAGATGAATTCGGTACACACCGCTGAATGAAATCATACTACAGGCCTTCAAGTGAAACCCGAATGAGAAACGACAAGATGAGCTCGGTTTGAGGTTGATATTGTAGAGGTCGTGCGAGGAGGAGGTGGGAGAATATGAGCGATATGGGAAAACTTGGACAAACCTAAATAAAACAGCTGAAAATAGAAAAAAAGTGGTGACCTGCTTTTGAATTCCTACTCTACACTGGGAAACCGAGGAACACTAAAATAAACGAATAATACATAGGTCATATGAATTCCTGGCTTTATCTGACTTTCAGGTAGTATTTGACTGCTGGTTAACTGACCATGCTGCTGCGTTAAACAATTTTTATTGGTCACATTCGTTCTGCATTATTAAATGTATCATACAGTATCAGAATTTGAACTTTCTAGAGAACAACACTACCATCGGAAATGGGAAAGGTGTTTCAAGCCACAGCCAGAGATTTTGTTAAATTATACGACTGTTATATGAGCTAGAAAAGAGGTTAAAAGAAAACAGTAATCTGTGCTCAGCGAGTAATTACAATAGAACAGATGTATCACTGCATAGTTCAATTCTGAAAACATTTCCTAATTTTTCCTTCTTTTAACTGATTATTTGACTGGCCTTCATTCTTTTCAAGACGTCTGTGAACTGATTCTAATCGAGAAAATAAATGATATACTGTCGAATGAAGATCAATTTTCCCAACCTTTCAATGAAAGAAACAAGACGGAACAGATTGAGAAATATCGGATGGTCATATTTTTGTGCACTGTCAAGGAGAAAATTGCTGTCTGAAAATACAAAAGGTAAACAATTAATGAGTTGGGTTAATGGAAAAGGAAGCAATTGGAGATTGTTTTTCAATGAGATGATTGTTTATATATCGAAAACAATTTTTTCTCTCATGAAATGATTGATGAACTGTAAAGTCATGATACAGTGTAATTTCAAACAAAATCTGTGCAGCTTTCCATTTTTATAATTAAATGTGAAATATAAATAATAATAATAATGATTAAAATGGTTTAGGATTATTGAATTGGATCCATTGACCTGAAATTGATACTGAGTAGTCAGATGAAACACCAGCCGCATTCAAATAGAAACTGGATACTGAGGCATATTAGGGATATGGATTAAGGACGTTTTAAAAATGAGGACAGTTCCGTTCGCTAGTGTCATTGTTGCTGTTAAACATCAGAAAATTACTCACAAATGTGGTTTTAATTAATATGACTGCTTGAATATGAGGAGAAAATGTTTTTCATTAAACGTTTGAAATAATGCCACTATGAAATATCAATGATTTCGTCCCTACGTTGCTCAAAGAATTGCCATGTTATGCTGTGTTCGCTGGATGACAAGTGTTAGAACAAAGCATCATAAGCGATTTGTTTCTACAACACGGAATAAATTGATTATATATGGAATAATTGCATAACTGGTGTTTCGGAAAATATGGCATACATATCTGTAATTGAAAGGAAATTGATTAAATGGAGATTAACATGCCTCTTCAATTACGTTTTTATCAACAAATCTATTCCCGTGTATGAATACAGAGGAGAATTGAGTTAACCTTATTTGTCATAGATGTAAGTGGCAGAAAATATTATCAGATCAACTGTTTGATTACAATTAGATTACAATCACTGACATTTTAACCGCATCTCATGCCATTTTGTTTTATTTATTCACACTTTTAAAATTTTTCTCACTGGATATAATTTCTTAAAAATATTTTGTAACCTGGAGGTCCTGGGTTCAAACCCAGTGGTTGTGTACTGCTGGTGATGATTAGGTATCTGTCCTTGAGGTCAAACTCTAAAAGCCAGATATATACACACGATTGTACACATTGATAATAAATTTGTTGAGAAGAGTCTCTTCGCTGAATATTGTTTTCTTATACAAACAGAGCTCAACCCAAAGTTCAGTAGACATATGTGGAAAAGATGACAGGAATATGAAGTGAATTTGAAAGTGTGAATACAATATGATGGGGACATATGATAATTGAAATGTATGAGTGACCAAAACTGAAAGCAGAAGAAACAAAACGTCAAAAATGCACCAAAATTATAAAATGATAACAACATTAGTACCTAAAATAATAAGATGACTGAAATAGTGTCCCCATGAATTAAGAAATATATGAAGATCAAATAACCATTTATTTTGCTAATTACATAATAATTTGTAAGGTACACGCTTAAGAATACCTGTATCACTTAGAACATGGGCCAAATAGGGTATCGTTGACTTTTCGGTACTTAGTTGGGCGAGCATATAGTCTTTTATAATGACTTCTAGTCTTATTCTATTAGATACAAGAGGAGATTTGTGAATACATTTGGCGTTGACAAAGAAAATGAGAGTCAGATAATATGGATCTAACCCGTTTTGAAATGAGTTTACGTGTCTGTTGACTACAGTAGTAACGAGCTGAACCAGTGACACACTACATGCGTTGCTGATAATCTTTAACACCCCCAGCCAAGTGACATAGTCTTTTTTGAGTAACCGCGGAAAGATTATGAAGCCCTAGTAAAGAACAACAGGCAAAATTCCAGTGTTTACAAACTATAAAAGTAGAAGCTGAGTGATTCCTGATTATCTCAACCTCTCAGAAATCGACAAGAAAGGATACAGGAAAGAAGTATCCTAAGGTATTTATCGCTTGATTCAGTTTCTACTTCAGTGCTCTTTATGCTCAAAGTGTCTTTTGAACGAGCAAATTTGTGTGAGTGACTTGATATGATTATGAGCAACAGTTTGTGCTCAAAACGTCATCAGTTATTAACACTATGTGATTGATCAAAATAAAATCTTATATATAAAGCAGCTGTATAGATCACGTTTATGCATGAAGTTGAGGTTAACTGTCTAAAATTTCGAAGGATTTAAATTAAGACCATTTTGCTTGAACCACTGACATGTGTCAGAGAAAGAGCCATTAGGTTTGGGAAAGTCACGTCGGGATGCAACAAACAAAAAGCTACACACACGCGTGAGATTGTTAAATCTCTTTCATCATGAAATCCAACTTCCTAATTTCAAAGTATTTTCTGAAGAGCTGTTTCGATTACATTTTAACTCCCGGGTGCTCATTTCAACTATTTCGAATTCAGCATACTACAGGATATATCAGAGTGCAAATTTTGACACCGATCAGCAGATATTAGTCACACTATTTTTATAATGAGTAATAATTACAAAATTTCAGTGTCCAGCTTATGCGACCATTTAGCCAGTTGCCATATGAGATTGTTTTCCTAAAAGAATTTCGATCAGTAGGCTTGCGAACAAGACCAAATTTGTCGACAGTTGTAATTTCAATGTTTGATATGCGGGATTCCAGTAGTTACATGTTTCATCAACAAATGACACCAGTTACAGAATCGTTGAATAACAAGCGAGTATTTGAAAGCGGTTTCATTCTTGCTTGAGAATCTACATCAGGACGCAAATTTCGGGGTTCAAACCCAACAAATCTATCAGAAGAGAAAAATATCAGAAGAAAACAAAACACGTGGATCAGCGAAGAGTCTCTCTTCAGGGAATTCATTTTCTTAGCTGTACAATCGCAAGTATATATGCGCTAATTTTTGTGCATGTGTACATCAAGTTTGTCAAACAAAATTAAAATTGGTTATGGTTATTTTAACTAAACAGGTGAAGAGTGGTAATACAAGTCAAGAAAATTAAGTGTTAATGAAACTAGGGTAGTAACAAAGGTAATGAGTTGTCACAAACAGTTGTTATAATAATATGAATAGTTTGATAAGTGAGTTTTACTCAGGATGCACATAGAAACAAAGTAGATAATACGAAACTATGTAAGAGATCTAAGTGAATACAAGAATTATAATTGCTTAAGGTTATTTTAACTAAAAAGGTGAAGGTTGGTTATACAAGTCAAGACAATTAAGTGCTAGGGTGGTAACAAAGGTGATGAGTTGTCACAAACAGTTGTTAAAAGAAGTTATGCAAGAATATGAATAGTTTGATAAGTGAGTTTTACTCAGGATTCACATAGAAACAAAGTAGATAATACGAAGCTATGTAAGAGATCTAAGTGAATGCAAGAATTATAAGCAATTAAAGAAAAGGCAAAGAAACAAAATTAAGTCATCAAAATAAAAATAAAAACTCAAAACAAATCAAAACATTGTTACCATGAGAGTAGAAGTGGTTGAGTAATCTTCTTTTGTATGCACAGCTCCGGTTTTTCCATGTTAATAGCCAGAGAGAGAAGACGAGACCGTATTGCCTTTGATAGGTTATTCTTGACTCAGTAGATTACTTTGAAGGTGGTGTTTGTTGAAATGCAATGATCAGTGTTAACCAAGTGTTCAATTATCGCACTCCTTATTGCACCACTACTGCCTTTTCGCAACCATGCTGGATAGTGTTCTCGAATCCTCTTGGACAAGATGCGCGTCGAACGACCTATGTACCTGGCTCCACAGCAGCAGGTGAACTGATATATGCACATAGAAGTGGCCAGATGCGAGATCTTGTCCTTGAGGCTTCTGCAGATCAGTGGACGACTGAAGAACTCTATTCTTAGCGTTGCTGCAAAGAATGTTCTTCTCAGAGATGATATGATCCTTCTCTTGAGAATATCGCTTGCTAAATCTCCCATTAAATCCAAGTTCATGTAGAGTTTCTTTTTAGGCGCAGTTAGAGTATCGTTTTTCCGAATTATTGGTTTTATATTTTTGTCGATAAATCTTATTGGGTATCCATTTTGGATGAAGATTTCTCTCAGAATATCTAATTCTGTTTCCAGAACGTCGGGACTACAGATGCGTTGGATGAGGATGGCAAGTGATTTATTTAAATGTCGCTTTTGTTGAATAGGCACCCAGTTATGGAAGCTTTTTAGTTAACCACTCCACGTAGGTTTTCTATGGATTGATCTTCTTAGGCTTCCATCAACTCTTCTTGTCAGTTCCACATAAAGAAAGGGAATTTTTGACTCGTTTTCCATTTCAAAAGTGAATTTTATTGCTGGATGGCAATTGTTAAATGATGGCAAAATGTTAAATGTTAAATGAGCAGATTGGGGTCGTTGTTGTTGTCACAAATAATGAAAATGTCGTCCACGTATCTTTTATACAGTCGCAAATTGTCGATGCTTTGCTTTAGTGAACCTCTCTCGAGGCTTGCCACGAAGCAGTCTGATAGTAGTGGACATAACGGAGATCCTATTGCAATACCATCCTTTTGTCTGTAGATGGTGTCGTTGAATGTGAACTGGACGTTCAGAGTGCATCTGAATAATAATTCTTTCAAGTATGTTGTCGGTATTCCAATATCGAGGTGGTTGTTATCTATATATCTGCATATGAAGCAGACCGTTTCCGTGAGTGGGACATTAGTGAAAAGTGACTCAATGTCGAAGGACAGCATAATTTTGTTAGATACATTCATGTCTTGTATGCACTCGATGAACCGGAAGGTGTCACGGAGCGAGTGCGTACATAATTGTTTCCTTACAGGTTCCAGAATATCTGCTAGCCATTGTGCAATAGAGTGGTAAGGGGAACCTGACATATCCAGAATTGGATGAAGTGGGAGACCAACCTTGTGTACCTTTGGTAGACCATAAAGTCTTGGTATTATTGAACCTGTTGGCCGGATCTGGCCGTAGATATCCCCACTGATTAGTTGACTGGCCTTCATTCTCTTCAAGACGTCTGTGAACTGATTCTAAATCGAGAAAATGAATGATATACTGTCGAATGAAGATCAATTTTCCCAACCTTTCAATGAAAGAAACAAGACGGAACAGATTGAGAAATATCGGATGGTCATATTTTTGTGCACTGTCAAGGAGAAAATTGCTGTCTGAAAATACAAAAGGTAAACAATTAAATGAGTTGGGTTAATGGAAAAGGAAGCCATTGGAGATTGTTTTTCAATGAGATGATTGTTTATATATCGAAAACAATTTTTTCTCTCATGAAATGATTGATGAACTGTAAGGTGTAATTTCAAACAAAATCTGTGCAGCTTTCCATTTTTATAATTAAATGTGAAATTGAAATAATAATAATAATGATAAAAATGGTTTAGGATTATTGAATTGGATCCATTGACCTGAAATTGATACTGAGTAGTCAGATGAAACACCAGCCGCATTCAAATAGAAACTGGATACTGAGGCATATTAGGGATATGGATTAAGGACGTTTTAAAAATGAGGACAGTTCCGTTCGCTAGTGTCATTGTTGCTGTTAAACATCAGAAAATTACTCACAAATGTGGTTTTAATTAATATGACTGCTTGAATATGAGGAGAAAATGTTTTTCATTAAACGTTTGAAATAATGCCACTATGAAATATCAATGATTTCGTCCCTACGTTGCTCAAAGAATTGCCATGTCATACTGTGTTCGCTGGATGACAAGTGTTAGAACAAAGCATTATAAGCGATTTGTTTCTACAACACGGAATAAATTGATTATATATGGAATAATTGCATAACTGGTGTTTCGGAATTGATTAAATGGAGATTAACATGCCTCTTCAATTACGTTTTTATCAACAAATCTATTCCCGTGTATGAATACAGAGGAGAATTGAGTTAACCTTATTTGTCATAGATGTAAGCGGCAGAAAATATTATCAGATCAACTGTACAGAGGTGGTTGACAGTTAACTACTAGCTACTGGCTGAATGTAAGGAGTTATCAGGAGTTCTAGTGAGATCTCGTAACTAGTAGGGTTCATCAAGCCAGTGAGAGAAAAAATTACTCGTCCATGATATTAACTGGTGGCTGCACTATAAATTGACAGTAGCTGAGATGCATGGGACTTCTAGTTTTGTCCCAGTGACTGAATGATCTATGAGCTTGACTTGTAACCGGAAGGTACATGGTTCGAGCCCTGGTTACCGTGCACTGAATAAGAGCCCTAGACTAAAACAAAACAATTGTCCAACAGCCCCCCCACCCCGGCTTTTACAAATGTTGTCCAAGTGATATCAGCTCACGATCAAATCTGCTACTGATTTTCACGGATTGCCAAGTTACTCACTTTACCCAGGTTATTTTAAGCTTTGCTTTGTAAATAAATACAACAAAATACCTCCAATTTGAGTAGTAATGCAAAATGCAATAACTAATATATAGTGGAAACTTCTTAGTAAGCATTAACGAAATCAGCCTAAGCTACATGACTTTGTATTTACATTCTTAATATTACCGAGAGTCAACGTTTGAGAAAACGTGCACGATATATCTTTTAGACGGATTTATGTTTGCTTAGAATCAACTTTGTGTCTTCTTACATGACAGCCAAATAACAGGAAATTTTATTATATTTTGAAAATGAAGAAATATTATTTCTGTATACATTTTCATGTTAGATCACAAGACAGTAAAAAGTCAATGTCGGTATCAATAATGGATAGAGAAAAAGTGAATCAAAGACAGATCAGTTTCCTTTTGTCTTCCGTGATCAATGGAGGCGAAAGTTTTGTTTTTCTTTGAGAAAATGAACATTTTAAGCTGCATATGTAAGAATCAGGGTAATAAACGAATAAATATGGCAGAGGATAGCTATTTATGAAAAAAATACTTTTTTGAAATATGACTTTTTATGATGTCTCAAACTGGATAATTGGATTTCAACCCAGCTTCTGAATGAGAAAGTTCTCTTTTTGTAATTTGCAGGTCTCGGTTACGATCCTTCCTTGGATTGTTAATTTGCACTGTTAAAGGATTCTATACTAGCATGAAACGACCTGGAGCATCTACTCATCTTCACTTCTTTTCTAAATGACAACGGTTAGTGACTAAAGCCATGCTGACACCAACTAACAAACAGAGGCGATAATTTAAAAATTCGAACTCATATCGATGTTCTCCTGGAGTCTTTCTGTCCTGACTGGGTTACTTCCTTTTCTTTATTTACAATAACGTATCTGCTAAAATCAGTGCTTCTCATGATTCATTAAAAATTAATAATTTTCGATTTATCAGGTCATATGGAAATAATTCCAGCGGTACATCACACGAATAAAATTTCTCCATATGTGCTGCTATTTCGAGGATGGAGTGCACACCAGCCACGTACATTATCCGGATTGGATTCCCAACTCGCCCCTATACTTCATTTAGCTTACCGTTTGATATCATTCCAAGAAGAAGAGAGGGTTAAGTTGTCGGCCTAACCACGAATACTGAAATTTCAAAGAATAATGTACATCTGTTCCACTCGGAACGGAAAGAAATGAAACAGTAAGTAGTATATGCAAGTAGATAACTTTGTCCTTAGACCGCAGCCTTCTATCTTGGTAAAATCCATAGTGAATGTGATAAATTTTAGGCGAAATTTTATCTTATATTTTTAGTTATCAGTTATGTCAGTCATGAAAGTGTTTATTTTGTTATTGATTCATTTAATAAGCCTTTTCTTATTTTCAATGTTTATATATGAAATTTTTATATAAGACTTGAATTTGTTAATTTCTTTTCAGTTAGTATATGAATAAACGCGTATATTTTACTGTTCCACATATGATTTCGGTCTCTGAGCCAGATGGTTGGATCTTCCGAAGTTGACATAATTCTAGCTGTAACGAAAGATTGTTTGAAAACTCTCTCTTAGTCAAGTCAATTACAATATTTCTACTTATTTGAAGGTTTCAACTAAATTTGAAATTGTCATCCATTACCATCTAAGACTCTATATCGTTGTTGACTTAGTGCTTACTCTTTGACGTCCTTCTCTTTTTATCTCTAATTTTAATGCTTCTCTTTAAGGTTGTGTGGTGGTACTGATAATATGTTATTTAACGGCTGTGATTTTGTCCGGGTGAATGCAGGTCATTCTGATAATGGACTATCTGGGGAATTGCTTGTTGCGTGAATCTTGACGACAGAATTTCGATCCATGCTTCTGGAAATAATCTGCATGATTCTTAGGTATTTTTTTCTGCTTAATTTTAGTTAACTAAATATGTTTAACACTACTTGTTTTGCTCCAGAAGGTCGTCTTGACTGTGAAGCTGCTTAGTGGCACTGTTGAGATTATTTTAAATTTTCATCCAGGAGTATTCATCCATTTCCGTCTTCGGAGTGATTGTGACTGAGTGTTTGTCTCAAGAAAGTTTCAGACAGCTATGCAGTACAACTTAAAGATAGATTCCTTCCGTTCAGACAACAATAATCTGGTTTTGGTTGCTACTCTTACGGACAACATCTTCAGTGTTGGCTTCACAATGGGATCTTGGCTAGTAAAAGATCCATCTTAGAGAATACAAAACCATACGCATCGCGAAATTCCTCTGTAATTTCAAAGTACTTCACTGTATTCAATAAAACAGTGGCATTTCTAAATATTTTTATATAGTATTTAGGTTTCAGCAAAAAGCAATTGGAGATGTGCATTTTCAGCATAAAGGGTACCACTTGAATACTAGAGGATACAGTCACGCCGGGTCAAAAAGGGTGGTTAAATTTGAAGTTACAGAAAGTCTAGCAGAGTTCTACAGTTTTATTTGAATTCCACAATGGCTTTTAAGCTTGGTGGATACTAGAATCGATGCTGAATTCAGGAGAGAATTCAAAGCAGGGAAAAGGTTCGGAGCAGAAAAGCTAACAAGCAGAAATGCTATTCATTTTAATTTCCAGCTGTGTGCCAGTGAATAATAACAAAAGTCCTCGTGACCAAGCTTTATAACTGCTTACGTATCAATGAACACCTTACAAAGTTTCCAGAAGTGGAATTTCAAAGTTTCGTGGTTGAGTACAAAGCATTAAGGATGGAGCTACTGTAAACATAAGAACGCTGGACAAATCATCAGTGCACACGAATAAACTTGCTGGAAGTTGAACTCTAAGCTTCAGGTAACAGATGAGAACTCCTATCACCTAGCCTATGGGATGGTACCCATTATAGCATGATTTCTGGTGTCTGTCAGTTTGATGTGGTATGCGGTCACTGTACAGAGTCTGTCTTCACACCCAACTTGACAGTTAACAAAAAATCTACTTTGAATCCAACAGAATTCACAGGATTTAGAACGATCTACTCATTAAGCACTTCAGTTGTTCAGAGGGAGAATCCTTGCATGTGTATGGTCTAGTTTCGATTCCCAACAGGTGCACTTCTAAAATTCTTCTAGCCAGTACTACACCCGGTAAAGACGGAGGGCTAGAATTAGGCTTGCAACGCCACTGCGCGAAAAGCATTACTGCCAATGCAACTTCAAAGCTCATCCTCGAAGCCTTGTGCTACACTCGCGATGCAGAGGAATGAAACAACTACTCATTAGGTATCCAGAGATTCTACTAATGAGGCGCAGCTGGTGATGTGTTTTTCTGCCATATTTTTATCTTTCTTTGATTATTTGATTACAGCTTGATTCTACACAGTAATGTTTGGTACAATATGGAATTTTCAGTATGGATATCGGTAGCCCAAATTTTGCAGGTAGACCATAGATATCAGGTGTGGGTCGGTAGGGGATCGAACCCCGGACCATGTGCATGGTCGGTGACAGTCCTGACCTAACCGTTGCATTCATGACTCTTTCATCATTCATCGTAGAGGGACTTCTAATACTTCCAGATGTTTGCATTATTTTAGGCTTGTATGTTCCATCCTTGTTTCCGGAATCATCAGTAGTACACACCGACAACCCAGGACCTTCCGGTAACAAGGCAAGCTCGTCTGCCATTCAGCCACAGAGACTCGATTCAGTGGCCCATGAAATCTAACTTCTAAATCACGAAGTGGTAGAAGTAGGTGCGTATTGCTAATAATTCCCAAACTAGGCTGATGAAACAGCTGTCCAGTACTCCCTGGTTTTCAATGTTTCTCTAACTGATATCAATCAGTGGTCAAAAAAGGAATTATTTGCTCTTTTGTTATATAAGTCAACACTTAAACTAACAAGATTTCTGCCCTTTGTTTATAAATTGTAAGTGGATATAGTACATCATTGCTACTCTTGCTCTGAGATAACATGTTTGTAGTATCTCAGTAATTATAACGTATTTCTCATTTCAAAAAGTTTGTCCGGACATTGTTGACATCGACGTTAATTTAATTAATTTCTTGTCTTCTTAATGCCTTATTTCAATTCATTTCTGTTCAGACTTTACATTGGTTTACCCTCCAGTTAAACAATATGCGCTTATATCTGTAAGCATGTGTGAATGTGTGACTTAGTACGTGTTTTGATAGGCTATTTTTAATTACCTAATCACTAATTAATGAGCAAAGTTTACCTCATTTCCCGCTTTCTATTTTATTCCTCCTACTTATCGCCTTGTGATTAAAATTGATTTCATCAGCAAATGTAATGTAGTCTGTTTTACCTTAGAACGTATAATGTTAATTGCATTCACTATTAATAAGATGGTTGCTTGTATCTTCTCTGTAGAATATTGTGACTAATCTTCAACAATTAATTCATTGAATTAAATTTGTATGTTATCTCCAAACAAGTTAATATATTTAAAAATTGATTCAAATACAACAGAGGGAAATAGGCCTAATATAGTCTCACTTATATTGTATTTGGTTGATGAAGCACCTGAAATAGAGGTTATAGAACCAGAAGGATTTTAACAATACCAATAGTCATTTATTTGGGAGTTGAATGTGTCATCTGATGTATATCATTGACTCGCCTGCATGTGAGTAGTCTTTGTTAGAAAAATTGGGATGATGTCAGCTTATTGATGAAATCCTGAAACCAATCAAATCCCTGAAAATCAACACTTGAATATCAATCTGATGCTCACTAGGGACTGGCACTAATCAGATAGGTAGTTGCCTAGGTTCTATTGGAAACTCATGACCAGTGGGATCCACCTAATCGGGTGTGACGACAAATACCGCCACCGATGACATCGCTAGTGGTAGTACAATTAGATGCCTAAAACAATGTGAAATATAGTAAACGCAAAACATTTCGACAGGCAAAATGTTTAGGTTACCCAGTGATTTAAACAGATCACGTTTCTTTGTTTTGTGCTCTGAATGTATCTGTTCCGTACACTTCCTAAAGGTATTGCTGAGATGATTTCGGCTATGATGTTAATAGTGTTGAAAAAAACAATAGATCTAACAAATAATAACTATCTTTTTTCATGTCTTTGTAGCTTTCTGTAACTGGCAGTGTTCCAAGGGAGTTTCGGTCAGCTACAGAGTCGAAGCAGAGATCATTTCCTGAGTTCAAACCACAATGAGTCTGTTTTAGTCCTTGCAATGTCGAATAATGATTATTTTTCGGGTGATTTGACGGAATTCAAACAACAGACCCAAACTTTGTAGCTTCGATACGTTAAAGATGGAGGCACATATTAACACAGCCAAATGGATACAATGCATTCGAGTTAGCTGATTCAGTCGTTGAGTGACAGCATTGTGCTTTACTGTACAAGGCCTAGCATGAAGTCAAGTTTGCACGAGGTAAGACATAGCAGCTGCAAAAAACGTTTCACTTGTTCATAAAAGGATACCTTCAGTACTACATATGGTAATAGTGTGAAGATAAAGACGATTTAAACTGGGATAAATTGTTTATTAACCGAATAGCGCACTATACTGTTAAAACAATAATAACCAAGGGTTAATGTTCTAATTTTCATCAACTTTTTCCTTCTTCTTTCTTTTGTGTTTCTCTTAGATATGTTGGTTTCTGTTTCATTCTCTCACTTGTATTGCCTTTCGTGTGACATCATCACTCACTCCTATGCTCATAATTTTCGTTAAAGAAATCACAATATATTCAATATTAAAATAACTTGAGTAGTTTATGCCACATTATGAAACTTCAGGTCTACTGGAAATAAGAGTAGACAGAACGAATTGAAAACACCTAATGCCTCGATTCACGTGCACAAAAATTTTTACCTGCCTCTTCCAAATGATTTCTGCTCAGTTGGCAATTTTTAATGGTTCCACAATTCGTTCCTGAATTTCTTCTGAGTGTCAATCACTGGAAATAATCGTTTTCTGCGCAAACCATATAGAGTTAGTGTTGCTTAACAACAACTTTCAGTTTCATGTACAGCTAGTTATGAGTCATATCTATTGTCTGAGATCAAGTAATACTACCTGGCTCCTCAAACCCCAGTAGTAAGAGTGAGCTTCGAATTTGTGACTCCTTGGTGGGAAGTCAAGGGACTAAGCCAATTAACCACAGCTATACATACCAACCGCAACAAATTCAGTGGCATGTAAGACTTTCTGGCCTTTACGTTTACTAATTCGTCATTTTCATAAATTACGTAATAGGCTGAAGTATCTCAAGTACTAATCAATGCGCTAATCGTTTTGAAATACGACATCAAGCTAGACTGTTACTCTTATTTTGTTTAGCAAAACATGTTAACTGTTTTAGTAAGTTGTAATTAACAGCGATGCATGCGAATATACAAATGACATTGTTCTGAATTCTTTAAAATTATATTAAAAAGTCTAAAATACGTTGTTAAATGACTTGTAAAGTAGTTGCGTAACGGAAATAAACACTCCATAACTTCTTTCTGATTTCGATAAGCATTTAAATTACTATCTGGATGGTATTTTCAAAGTTTCCAATATTTATTAGTGGTTTTCTGGATATTGAGCGAAAATAAAATAGGTGTGGAGATTATCTTCAATCTTGCTTTTATCTCAATAGAAATACGTCAATGTTTGCAACTTCCTGAAAGAATATATGTATATAGCATATAGTCCTCCCCAAGAATAAGTTTAATAACTACATTAAAGACAGTATGTTTTAAGCTTTATTTCAAGCGTGTCGGTTTTCCTTCAATGAATATCAGTGTAGCGAAGAAAACAATCAGGTCGACTTAATTGAAATTCTGCCAACAAAAGAAAAGTAAATTATGTTGCGTAAATATGAGTCTGCTACTCTTAACAAAAGACACTTTGGAATTATGGCTATTCCTATTTCTCCTAAAGAATGCAGTAAACCGTATATAAAGGGAAGTCTTCCACTTCATTGCCTAGTGAAGCTGGTGTTCCTCAAAGTGCTGTTCTTTCTCCTTTTCTTTTTTCTTTCTTCTTGCATGACTTGCCTCACTCTGATGAAATAAACTTTGTGAAGTACGCTGATAATTTACCAGTCTCAATGGCTGTTAACTCCTACCTAGATTGTACCAAATAAATAGCTTTCTGTCGGGAGTCAGTAAATAGTCTCAGTCTAACGGTCTTAAACCGAATCCTTCTGAATGTCAAAATGCTGATTTCAGCTTAAGATGTAAAAGACAGTTAAAAGAAGTCGCCGATTCTCATGACAGTTGTATGATTGACGACAATAAAATAGGAATTAAACCAGAAATTAAGTATTTCGGGCTTATTCTTTCTTCTGATCTCTCATGGTCTTCCCATGTCTTAGCAATCTCCAGTCAAATATTCCGCCTGACATTTTACATTTAAGAAGATAAGGCAGCCGGGTATAACTCAACCCTCCCTCTTACAGTTCATAAACTCTTGCATCCTACCTATTCTTCTTTATTGTTCACCCTTATTCTTTCCTGGTTTGCTTAAAAAAGACTATGTCACAATTCGTAGAATACTGAAGACTGTCAGTAGGGTGAGTGGTGTCCCAGTGGACCACATAGTTAACGTCGTTGTCGGTAGGCACTTGACTTCGTGCAATAAATTTGCTAGAGGGATTTTGTCTGACTTGGAGCATCCACTTTACCCTCAGCTTTCACCTTGCATATCCTCAGGTGGAACAAGAAGTAACTTCAGAAAACTGTATGCCCGCACGTCTAAGTATAAAAATTCTATAATACCATACTTGGCACGTATTTTATGTGATGAAAATAGTGTCAGGAAAGAATTAACTAACCTTCTTTCATCTAGTAAATAAACAATTTCCTCCATCCATCCTTATATACTTTCATGTTTTACTTTTATTATTTCTATAATATGTATGGTCCTGTTGCCTCTTTGTTTTACTTTCATAATTGCAAACACCAACTTATCTCCATGACGGCTGTAATCTTTGTTTTTCCCTTCACCATATCATGTAAAGAGAACATTATATTCAATAATTTTTAAACAAGCTAAGATTTCTATACGACATTGCCAATACTGTGTGAAACAAGCCCACGGTGATTTTCACGTGCATTATTATTATTACCCTAGCTGTTATCATTATTATTTCCATTTTATATGCTACATGATTTTGACATTACTCCTATTGTAAATGTGGAAAACTTTCTGTGTGATTAACTTTTATTTATAATTTGAGGAAATTAGATGCAATATTGTAATTAATGCTGAAAATTCCATTCTGCATCACAAGTACTGTTTTTGGAATAAAGTAAATTATTAATATTATTATGATACTTAATACATTTCAGTGTACTACAATTAACTTTATACTTCTTGTCGCACTTTGGCGCCTTTAAATTATGCTCAGCATTAATTTTCAGTCTCCTGGTCTGCACTTACTAATTCACTTACAACATACATTCGGCTGTAAATATATAGATATGTATTCATAGAGAGAGAGCTTATTCTAGTGCAGTGTCGTCAGGAGGGAACCATTAAATATTTGTAGTTGAAGAAAGCTGGCTTACTAATGCCCAGAGTTTTCAATAACTCTTGACCTTGTACTTCAAACACTTAGATCCAGATTAAAGGAGTTAGATAAAACGACATTCACAGTTTATGAGGTCAAAATCCCACGTGCTTTTGACCTGGACACACGAAGCCAATAGATGCATTCTACTGTATGGATGGCCGAAAATCGCCTAAGCTAGACGTAGTCATGAAACGCCTCAACGACAGCGAAGAAAACTGTTATATGAGATAAAATGTGCAGCACCGTTCACCAACAATAACATAGCAGGTGGTAAAAATCACCTCAGCAAGGTGGCGTTAGGCAGCTGTACTTATCAAATAAGTTTCCACTACAACACAAGTACTGTACAACAAAATTAGTTAACCGAAAGCCACCTGTGTGAAGTACCTTAAAATCAAGTATAATATCTCTGAAATCATCTTCAGAGGCCATACAGTCGTATTTTTACTTACTAGCTCAATTCTTGTGCATTTGGTGAACTCAGGCCACGTAGCTCCACCAGAGTCGTCTTTTAACATCATCTACAAATGGAAGCCAAATGGTACAAAGGGCGTCAGTTTTCGGCTTGGTGCATGGTGGAGGCGTCGCCAAATCATCATTACAAGCTTGAACTCTGTATATAGAAAAAGTTTGTCAAGTCTTTTATTCTACCTTGGTCTTAACCTCTTCACTAATCGTTCCCTGTAAAAAATTGTTTTCTTTTATTTTCTTGATTTTTAATTTTACTTTTAGTTTGCATTTGCTTTAATTATTAATTCACTATTATCACTCCCATATGCTCCTTTTGTATATTTTCACACCCTCTCCACACTTGTTAAATTGACCCTCAGATACTTTTATGCTCACTTAAAGGCGATTTTAACCTTATGCCGTTGAATACCACGTAACTTACAACTTTTAATTTTCACTTCTAAAGCCACTTCTAGGTAATTATATTAATTATGTCACCCCCTACCCTATTTTTCAATAATAAACCACTGTATATTTTTGTAAGTATAAATACGACTGTACAGCCTCTGAAGATGATTTCGTCGATGAAGAAAATTTTCTTCGCTCAACCTGTCTTTTATTTTCTTCATGACTCAATGGGTATTTTCGGTGATTAGAATATCCCCAACAAGGTGTGTGTGTTAGCAAGAATCAGATCCTAAACAAATGCTCCAGACAGTAAACTGCCAGAATGACCTTCAGTCACAGAAACAAAATAGCAGTCGTGAAACATCACATGAATGTCAAGACACAACCACAAACAGAAGCATTAAAATTAGAGATTAAAGGAAAGTGCACAAAGACAAATAATAAGGGTTAAGTCAACCAACATACGATATGCAAATGTCAGAACATTGATAAACAGTTTAGGAGAAAAGTGGTAAATAATTACAGTAAGTTCAAATATCCGAATAAGGATGAAAACTATAATTAGGTCTGAATAAATCAATAACAACAGTGGTCTGTGCAGAATAATATGTTATCAACATTTATTTCGTTGGCTTCTCATCAGCTGCTTACAGCCTAAATAAATTATGAGGTTTAAGTACAGAAACTTTTTAACATACTTGCAAATTTTACATGTTGTCAGTTAACAGAAAGTTCCACAATTAGTAAACAGTCCTCAGAAAATTTCCCTTATATGGTTTTTTTGCACAGGCAGTTCAAGTTTAAACAAAATAAACGTATGCATATAATGGCAAAAGAGTTACGAAATAAAGATGAGATGTGCGATAGATGCAGAGTGACTAACAAGTTAGGTAACAATGTACTGTGTTGAACTCAAATCATAGAGACAAGAGACAAGCAAAATTACAGATTATAAAAGGGAGGGTGAGGTTAAAGACAAAGATTACCTAATCAGATGAGAGAAAAAAGACATCCAGCTACCAAGGCAATGAAAGACTAATAAGTGCTTCTTTCTGAACACATAGATCTGATTTCAAGCGTTTGATAGAAATCGCTTCAGCAAACTTGATGAGAATGGAGCTCCTTTGTCTAATGATAATTCTGAAGGATTTCTCGATTTCCACCTCATGACCCATGTCGAAGAGATGCTTGGTAATAGCGCTACTATAATAGTTTGTTCCTTTGAGACATAGGCTTTTCAGAAAATGTTCAGAAAATCAGAGGTGTGCTGTTCTTTTTGTTCTCCCAATGTAACTGCCTCCACAGATACACGTTCATTTTTATACACAGTTGGAGTTAACATGAGAAGGGTGTCTATCGACTTTTGACTGCACCAAAGAGCAAGTTGTTCGATAGACAGGGAACGAGTTTAGCTGCAGGATAGGCTATGGCTAGTCAATTTCTCAGTCTTCTGTTGACCATTTCTGCGATATTTTTACCTTTAAAATCTAGTTGAATGAAGACAGGCTTTTTTCAACTGTGATTTGTTCGGCATTTGAGCCTTCACATCTTCCATATTTGTTAATGAATCTTTGAGGATAACCGTTGTTTTCTGCACCTTTTCGAGAATCATAATTTCTTCCTGTAGTTTCTCTGCAGAGCATATTCTTCTTGCTCTGTAGCACAGAGTCTTGACTAGTGCTGGTTTATAGCTATTGGGACAAAATGTAAGTATTTTCAAAATGTAAGTATTTTCCATTCCATGTGGGCTTTCCATAGATTGACCTGTGGAGACTACCATATTATTCTGCACAAGCCGCTGTTGTTCATGTTTTGTTCAAATTCATCAAGGGGAATAAATGCATGAAGTTTTTAATAAGTTCGTTGAGGAGGTAATTTATTGTCCAGACAGTTATTCCTTTATATTCTGTGTAAACCACCTATCGTATTTTAAGTGTCCTTCAAGGACAAAACAAAATGAAGGCTTTATAGAAGTAAAAATATTAACTAAGCAGTGTAGTGTGATGATACGTTTTTAAGTAGTATTGGTTACATTCATAACCTTAGATCAAAGTATCTCGCCTTAGTTTGTGAGGTACTTAGAAGCGAAAAAATCTCATATCTCAGAAATTCAAATATCTCTCTTACAAATCTGTCAAATGAGACTGTGAATTACATGATAAATATGGTGGAATATTTGAAAAGTAGATCTGTTCCAATTTATGCTGTACTCTTTTTCCCCATTAAGCTGTTGGAGCATCATACTTGTAGTAGTCATACTCAGAGAATGACCAACAGAAATGTTCTTATCAATTCGATGATATTGAAACTTGCCAGCAAGCTTATTTCAATCAAGATCTCCACGTTAAAGTTTGGTAAGCTGTATATCATTAAGCGCTGAATTTCAGATCGCCTTTGAGATCTTAGCATTTGCCGACGTTTCGATAAAGCCTTTGACTGGTGTAGTGGTTTGGAAATGCAACAATATTTTAGGGATTATTAGTCTAAGTAAGTTATCTCTATGGAACTTCCTTTCAGAGCACATGAACACCTTTCTGCTCAATTCTATTCTAACGAATCAAGATGTTATCAAGTAGGTGATTTATTATTTCCTGTCTTCCACTGTATGTCTGTAATGCTTCTCTTCAGATTTGCTACTGGTAACTCTATTCGTACGTTTCCGTGATCTAAGATTAATCCCTGTACACCTTCTGATTGACGATAACATATTTACTGATATGAAATGGAAGTGGTTAACCTATACTTCAGGTAATAACAACTGCAAATTTCTGTTGCATCTAAACTACCTTTTATCAGCGAAAATTGTGAACAAAACCGCAACACGTGTACTTATTCTACAACTATACTTAAAACTCCAGTAAGTTTACTAAATATTTTTTATTTATTATTCCACTAAGTTCCGAGTGGATTACAGAGCTTCAAAAGTACATCTTGATTTCATTCTGTTTTCGGTAGTCATGCATATCTGGCCTGTTCGATATGATTTTCTCGACACGTCGTCTCTGAATCATATGGAAGTACTTCCTTGCATCACATTAGTGACGAAAATATGAATCTCATCGTCTATGCCGATTTCAGAAGATTTCCAGTAACAAAAGCCTGTTTTGCCTTTCCGATCTTGGTTTTCGCATTCTCATCCGTTCCGTCTGTAGGTGAAAAAACTGTACCTAGCTGTGTGAATGAAGCGACTTCCTCCACTTTATCCCAATGATGGTCATTTGGTTCTTCTTGTTGCTGGTTAGATTTTTTCACCAACTCTAGTTTTCCTGTATTCATTTGTAATTCATTTGGAAATTGAAAACTACAGCAATCATGGAATGTGAACGCATTACTAAAATTGGGGCAATGAATCAGGAAAACCGGTATTTTTTTTCTTAAAAATGACGTTTATTTACGGGGAAATACGGCGAATAACAATAGAGTACTTAACAGGACAGTTTTCCCTGACGTGAATTGTACATATGTCCCAGTTGTAAGGAGGAGTATGAGTTTAGACAGTTCTTGTGCTCGTATTTGTCGAGATGACTGAGAATGAGTACTTTTTACTACCCATTTATCAACCTTATGCTGTGTTCCAGTCTGCGATGTTGGTATCATTACACAGCAGATACTAAAGAATTCTCCATCTGTACAACTGTTGATCTCGTCCGAAACTTTAATACCAGTGGTGACAGATACAACGAATATTCGGCAGTGATAGCTTCGATTCAGAAAATAAAGTCTCTGGAAAATAATGAATTGAATGTATGATATACCATTTCTATCACTGTGTACTCCCAGTGCATGTCCATAATTTGCTTCTGAAAACCGCTGGATATAAATGGAAGAATCATAGGATCATTTTTGGTTACTTAATATCAACATGTCATCTAAACAGTACTTCAAAACAAGATGCAGAAGATATTTTCACCTCAATTCATGAATAAGGTTCAAAGTGGGGTCAAAATAATGGTCAATAGCACTATCTAACAACTGGTATGCGTTCACAAGCATTGGTGTGTCGTCGGCTCAATGTATGCAGCTTTCGTGTTCCCTGCGGTCTGTTGCACGATTTAGTACTACACAATTAGGTAATAGTAGGCGGCCTGATTATTCTTTGTGGATCACTTGACTTGTGACATCATCAGATAGGTGTTAAATGTGGTGATAAAGTTTGAGGTACTCCATCGTGTTGAAGCTGTTTCTAAATCATCCACCGACATCAGTCGGATTCCAACATCCAGGGTTGAATGGTAATATGCAGACTTCTTAACCTGAATGTTTGAGGTCAAGTCTATCTGTGTTGACGTTATAGATGCGTGGCAGTGATGAATCACAAATTAGGATGAAATAGCTATGTGCAGCTCTTTAGTTTTAAATGACCTCTTACTACCTGAATCAGTCTGTTTCAACATTCATTTTATCTATATTTTTTTCCAGTAATAAATATGTCAAATGTTTTTCTCAAGTTAAATTCATTTCTACAAATAATCACGTAGCAGATACCATTTTGACTAACAATGACTAACATCAGTCTTTTTCAAGGAGTATTATTCACAAGTGTTCTTATCTTAAACTGTTAATACTGACACAAATACTCAATAACATATAAATAAATCTGTGATAATTCTTTAATAAAACGCTGCACTTATCTAAAATAACCTGTCTTACTTCAAAAAAGCTCATTTTTATCGATATCAAAGCATTTATTGAAGGAGGCGTATTAGTAGTAGTAGTAGTAATATAAGATGGTCACTCTAATTAAACAAAATAATCAACAGGCTATCCCAAGCATAATAAGTAAACAATTAGTCTCCTTTGTGAAAACAAAGAAGATAATACAGATAAAACTCAGTTGTAATTTTTTTACGTAATGTCTGAAAGAAGAAGGGAAGGAAGAAATCAACTTCAAGATTCATTGATCAATATATGTACATAATAATAAATTCATGTCGGACTCATAAGTCTGCTACGCAGTTAGTTAGTTAATTGCTTTGAAAGAGCTCGAGAAGTATATCAGGCTTATAATTTACATTAGTAGAAATAATGATTAGTTTTATAAAGTCGAATTATCATGCAATGTAACTTGCACATGTCTGATATATTAAATAAAACCTCTTTTACTCAGTCTACCAGTTAGCAGGTACTGTTTAAAACTGAAAAATGCATGATAAAACTTCCAAGATGGTAATCATCTTTTAGCATTTACTGTCATCCTTGTTTTTGGATAAGAAAGTACTCTTCGACTTCAAGTGTTTATTTTAAGGGATTTGATTGGTTTCAGGGTGTCATCATAAGTTGACATCGGTTAGAAGACATTGGAAAATCTGGGAGTACTGGACAACTGTTTCTTGCCAGATTGAGATTCTTCTTCACTACGCACCAACCACCAGGGTTCTAACCTAGGCTCTTCTGATTACAAGGCGATCTCGTAGACTATAGAACCTCTGAGACACGACCTAGTTGCCGATGAATTTCAACTTTTGCTAATTCACGATATGGTGTGACCACTGGGATTTGTCTTCAGAAAGTATTTGTCCTCACATCTTCGGTAGTTACCTGGGTTCTAATGGAAAGTTGTGACCAGCTGGGTACAACAGTTCGGGTGTGAGGACAACTGCTCGCCAAGAAGATTCTCTAGTGTTCGCACCATATCGTGAATTAGAAAACCTTGACTTCATTGACTGACGATTGAAGTTTTAAAAAATCTGGGCGCAAGACGATTATTTAACTGGTTTGTATTTGAATAGTGGGCATTCAAAACCTTCGATGAGAAAAGTGAAGGGAACAATGGAGGGTAATGAACTATTATATTTGTTCTTACTTAGTAACTACATCTTACGGGAATCTGTAAATATGTAACGGAGAGACTGTTTATGGAATCCCCAGTGATCGATCCAGTTATAATACTTATACTTATTTAAGATGTTTCAGAAGATTCTGAAATTCGAATTCGTCTTCTCCCAGGCTGTATATCATTGTTCTGATGCTAGCATATCTTATGTTGACTTAATAATTATTGTTTGTCTTTGTATCCGTTCGTTTAGTCTCCAGGTTTAACTCTTATCCTTGTGGCTGTGCAAAGTATTCATAATGTGTTCTTTCACGAAGTGATTTTGTTTAAGTAAATCAAGATCATTCTCAGCTAGGACTGTCTATGGGAAGCATTGGTACATGTTCCTTGAGGGAGGGGTTTTCATACCAACTTGTTGGGAATATTTTGCTTGATTTTAAGGTACTTCTCAGGGTGAATTTTGGTTAACTAATTTTTTTCTACAGTACTTGTTTTGTACTTAGAAGGTCTATTGAGTGTAAAGCCGCCTAACTTCATTGTTGAGGTGATTTTGAGTTTTCGAGATATCATTCTTGAATAAAACCACACAGATTTAGCCACAAATGACCGTCTTTTCTCTGTGTTTCGAGCACTTTGGGACTGTGAGAGGCTCAAGGAAGTTTTTTAATCTCTACAGTAGGTTGCAGAGGTGGATTTCCTGTGTCCAGACGACAATGAGTCACGTTTAATTGTTGCAAAATGTTTAATAACCTTCTCGATTGAACTTGATAAACTCTTATTTAGAAATTTCTTTATTCCTTAAGTTGACAATTTGAAATAGGCTACGCTTCGCAAAAATGATGCCTGTTAGGTGGTTTAATATGATGTAGAAGTTTTCCAGTGAAAGGAGCGCTAAATTCACCACTTAGCAAAGGAAATTCGCATTATTATGACCTCAAAAGCTTAAATGAAGTTCGGTATTATGATGAAATTTGATGGAAAAATAACTACGCTGATCACTTATTTCACTTTTCTGAATCTCTTCTAACGGAAACTTTCCGTCGACTTTATTGTTCCCTAATTTACCAGTGAGGTAAACAAATTTAAGAGACACGTTCAGCAATCAGAATGGAAACACTCCTTCAGTTACATTGTTTCTTTGACTGATTTCAGTTGATAGCGAAGCGCATCAGCGACTACACAAATAGCTTATTCTGCTATACTACAAATGCGTCTTAAACACTATCATCTGTAAAATATTTTACATTTTTCCGCATAATTATTCGAAAAATGGACACAGTTGTGTAACGTGCTGACTACATAACCTTCTCTTAATGTTATGTAATTTCAGTGAGTCGAGGGAATAAATTTAACTTCAGCAAGTGTAGTCATGACTGGTCTGATTAAGTGTTCTTACTTCTAAGGTATTTAATCGTCTTTATATTGCTGTTTTTAGTCACTAACTTGAACGACTGCTTCCACCCGCCCCTGTCCTTCTACTGGTTTTCATCACGAAGTACATAATTTCATCTGTTTGCCAAACGTACACACGCTTAGTGTACATCATGTTAGAATCTTTTAATATTTCTCTGCAGCCTTTCTTGCTGTTATCAGTCACTACACATTGCACCTTTTTATCGGTTTTCATTTACAGGCATTCATTTTGTTATATATGTTCTACTGCAATTGTTTACAAACGCTGTTAATGCATGAAAATTCTGGATTTCATTGTAACTGGACAACCACATGGTTCTTTCAGAGCAAATGTGTTTCAGATAATACGTAACTCTTAATCTGAAACTAAAACCAAAACACCATAAAATCGAGGCAACTCATTGTTTCGTATCTTTAGTGACCCAACGAGACTTCTGCAGTAGGCTCTTGAAACCATGAAGCTGGATAGGAAAATTTGAGGTATATTGCACAGTAATTGTTTGTTATTCATGTTGCTTTGATAGTTTACGTCTCAATTTCATGCTCTGCGACATCTTCACACCGGACTTCATGTCAAAAGTGTTGACCAGAAGACCAATAAAAACTACCAAGTCCAAAATGAACACAGCTCAGAGGACAAAACAACATGAAAACATTAAATTGAGGTACAATTCTTATTGCTTGACCCATTCACAATAATTTTTCTGTGGTGTACAACGTGAATACACGTTAAACTTGAATGTGAAACTCTCGTAGAGGTAAGTAGTTCCCCACCATTATTGACCTACAGCATTTTTTATTCAACATTAGGTGTTGACATTTATGGTTTAAGTAGACTTTTTATTCTGAAAGGTATGCAGACAAGCGTCATCGTCATCTGGCAAGCTGTAATAATAATAACAGCTTTATTCCAAACGGTATTTGTGGTACAGGTATGGAATTTTCAGCGCACATTACAATATTGCATCTAATTACCTCATAAATTTTATAAGATTTTAAAATCAAAAAGCAACAACGAAAAAAAGAAATAAAATAAAGAAATAGATAAATAAAAAGAACAGCATTGCATTTACATTTTAAACAATGGACCACAGGATATGAAATATAAAATTTGTGTGTAATAGAAGAAGAGAACAACAGTGTGATAGTAACAAGGGAAGGAAAACAAAACTAATGGGACTATTTGTTAGAGTGCCGCAGTAAGTTGATCGTGCCATACCTAACAGATTTCTCATCACATAATAGCTGTGCCAGATATGGTATTGTGGAGGTTTTGTACTTGGTAGTCCTAGCATATAGCCATCTATAGCTACTTCTAGTTCTACCAGATGAAATACAAGGAGACAGCTGCGTATAGAGAGGACGCTCGGGGTCTGGCAATATTGTATTCGCTAGTTTCTTACATGACATTATATATCTATCCACAATAGTGTTAACCACTTGGTTTAACGATATCCCACTTGCCGTAGTAACAGCTTTTAGTGCCCTTCTCAGTAAATCAAATTCTTTTTTGGGTAGTCCAGGAAAGATTAATGGGGAGCAGTAAAGAGAGATGGGTAGAATACAAGAATTGACAAACTGAGAAAGCAAAGTTATTTAATTTGGAACAATCTGACTGAGAGTTGACAGGCATAGAAACAGAGGGGTCATCGGCATACTTAACAAAAGTGGCTACATTAGAATTAGGCAAGTCATGTAAGAAAAAAAGGAACAGAAAAGGAGGAACATCAGCTTAAGTAAGAGAGGTAGTGGAGGACCTTTAATTGTAGACGGTGTACTGCATCCTATCAGAAAAATAGGAATCGAACGACTTACTTGTCCAGGTCTCAGCTTGTGTTGCAGCAGATGTGTAATCAAAGAAGGCATACCTAGTGTATTAAGCTCCTCTATCTAAACTAGAGACTATGTTATGATATAGGACAACAGTGGCATTTTTGGTACACCAACTATGTTTATGGTAATGTTGCCGCGCGCTTTTCGACTACTGCGTTACATTTTGCTTATTAATAAAAACTCTCGTTTCTGTAAAATTTTATGCCAAGAGTTTGTGGAAACAATTATTTACCTTTCGAACACTAAATCCAAGGATACAATCTTATTGACAGATAATACATATAACTAACTATTTGGATTTGTGGAACACATCTATAATTGTATATATTGTTGGATTTATATGTTCAAGTTGCTCCAAGTCAGTGAGTTTATGGTTAAGATATCATTTTAGTTAACTGTGCTGAACTATATTGCATGTTGTCTTATTGTATAGTTGTCGTCGCTTTTTGCCCTTTTTTCTGTGAACTGTTTCCTTTGTTGATGTTGTTCTCATTGTTTGTCCGTTATTTTCTGATTTTGAGGGGAGCAACCCAAAAAGTTGCTTCTCTCTAAACTTTTACTTAATGTAATCATTCTTTTCTCAGGCGTGAGGCTAGCAACCCCACCCTGTAAACAAAATTGCTACAGAACTTCAGCTAATGAACCTCTTTGCACCAAAAGAAAAAGTCTGTGTAGGAACATGGAACGTCCGAACTATGTACGAGACTGGGAAAGCTGCCCAGATCGCCAACGAGATGAAAAGATACGGAATACAAGTGCTGGGAATATGTGAAAGCAGATGGAATGGGAGTGGACTCACCAAATTGTCAACAGGTGAGTCAGTGATCTACTCCGGTCACCCAGAAGATAACCACACGCACACCGAGGGCGTGGCTATCATGATGTCACCAACGGCAACGAAAGCCCTGATACAATGGGAGGCGATTTCGTCCAGGATAATGACCGCCAGGTTCAACTCCAAAGGAAGGAAAGTGTCAATCATACAATGTTATGCACCCACAAACAACGCAGACCTCGAGAAGAAAGAAGAATTCTACAGGCAACTACAGGCAACAATGGACAATACTCCAGCTGGCGACATGAAAATACTAATGGGAGACATGAACGCCAAACTGGGACCAGACAATACGGGAAGGGAACTCATCATGGGTAGAGAAGCTCTAGGAGAAATGAATGAAAACGGAGAACTCTTCGCCGACTTCTGCGCCTTCAACGAACTGGTGATTGTGGCAGTGTATACAAGCACAAAGATATCCACAAGGCTACATGGGTGTCACCAGACGGGCAAACCAAAAACCAAATCGACTTCATCTCAATCTCAAGGAAGTGGAGGCGCAGCCTACTGGACACAAAAGCAAGAAGAGGAGCAGACGTTGGCTCAGACCACTATCTCGTACAAGGGACAATCCAAATCAAATTAAAAGCTTTCAGGGAATCAGGAGCTGCAGATAGACCACAAGCCAAGTTCAACACTCAAAAGCTGAAGGACCAGGCTACAAAGGACATCTTCATTGCAAGCATAAAGGACAAAGCCGAGACACAAATCAACACCAGCGAAAGGTCAGCGTCGAAAAGCACTGGAACAACTTGAAAACGGTGTGGAGCCAAACCTGCATAGAAATTCTAGGCAGAAAAAAGAGACAGGACAAACAGTGGCTCACTACGGACACTTGGAAACTAATAGAAGAGAGAAGGACAGTGAAGCAAAAGATTATCCAGTGCACTGACGAGCAACAAAAACAGGAGCTGAATGCAAGCTACAATACACTGAACAAAAGAGTGAAGAAAGTGCCAGGGAAGACAAAAGAAAATATTATGAAACCATGGCAAACGAAGCAGAACAAGCTGCAGGCAAAGGAGACCTCGCCACACTCTACCAAACAACTAGGAACCTTTCGGGCAAACGTTCGACACAGATTAAGCCAATAAAGGACGACAATGGAAAGTCAATCACCAAAGAGGTGGAACAGAGAAAGCACTGGGTTGAACACTTCAAAAGACTTCTAAATCGTCCGCCACCTACAACACGTCCAGCAATACCAACAACGGAAGCAGAACTACCAGTGAACACTGACCCCCCGACGAAATCAGAAGTCCTGAATGCAATCAAGATGCTAAAAGCTGGGAAAACACCGGGACCAGATGGAATCCCAGCAGAAGCTTTGAAAATAGACCCAGAGACAACAGCGGACTTGATGACACCACTGCTGGAGAAGGTGTGGAAAGAGGGCAAAGTACCCGAGGATTGGAAGAACGATACTTATTCAAACTTCCAAAGAAAGGAGACTTAAGTCAATGTAAAAACTGGCGTGGAATTATGCTTCTGTCCATTCCAAGCAAGATACTAAGTCGCATCATCCTGGAGAGAATCAAACAAGCCCTAGATGAAAAACTTCGTCCGGAACAGGCTGGATTCAGGAGAAACAAATCATGTATTGATCAAATCGCCACTCTACGGATCATCATTGAACAAAGCTTGGAATGGCAGTCACCTCTCTATCTCAACTTCATCGACTTTGAAAAGGCCTTCGACAGCGTCGATCGAGAGGTCATTTGGAAACTACTTCGCTACTACGGGGTCCCATCGACAATTATACACCTCATCCAACAGTTATACGACAATGCTGCATGCCAAGTAATCCACAACGGGAAACTTACGGAAGCCTTCGAAGTGAGGACGGGAGTGAGGCAAGGCTGTCTACTATCACCAATGATCTTCCTGATTGCAATTGATTGGATAATGCGACAGACAACGGCAACCAACGAGGGAACAGGCATAAAATGGACTGACACAAAAGACTTGGAGGATCTGGATTTCGCCGATGATATATGTCTGATTTCCCATAAACTGGAAGATATGCAAGTGAAAAGTAACAAGTTGGCAGAAGAAGCATCAAAGATAGGACTTCACGTGAACATAGATAAAACAGAGATGATGAAGATTCCTAGCCAACATCAACAGCAACAACAACAACAGACAACAATAAGCATAAATGGGAAGAACCTGAAAGAAACAACCTCCTTCACCTACCTGGGAAGCATCGTCTCAACTACAGGCGGAACTGACGAGGACATCAAAGCCAGAATCGGAAAAGCAAGACAAGCTTTCATTACTCTCAAATCTGTGTGGAGGTCAACAGCACTCAGCATCAAAAATAAGATCCGGATTTTCAACTCCAATGTGAAGTCAGTGCTACTATACGGATCAGAGACTTGGCGAGTCATAAAGAGCATCTCAAACAAACTTCAAACCTTCATTAACAGCTGTCTCCGCTCAATACTCAAGATCAGATGGCCAGAAAAGATCAGCAACAGGGATCTCTGGGAGCGAACCAATCAGGAACCGATTGTGAAACAAATAGGCAGAAAGAAATGGAGATGGATTGGCCATACGCTGAGGAAACCATCAAGTGACATCACTAGACAAGCCCTCGAGTGGAACCCGAAAGGGAGGCGGCGAGTTGGTCGTCCAAGGGTGACTTGGAGGAGGTCATGCGAGGAGGAGATGAAAGCATGTGGACAGACCTGGAGCAGGGTGAAAAAGTTGTCAGAAAACCGAAGGCAATGGAGGTGCGCAGCTGAAGCCCTATGTTCCTCTAGGAACTAAAGGATACAATAATAATAATAAACTATGTTTATGAGCAAACTGGTTGGGGGCATTGAAAGGCTTTAAAGAGGGTTCAACATTAAGTAAAATAAGGCTTTCCATAACTTTCAAAAACGCTGAGGTAATAGCGATGGGTCTAAATTTAGCAGTAGGTCCACTTGTTAATTTAGGCACTGGAACAATCTTGATATTTTTCCATGAGTCAGTTATAGTACTTTTGGCAAAAGATTCGTTGAAAATGTCGGTTAACAGGGAACATAAAATGTCAGCATACTTCTTAAGGATAACAGCAGGAACTCCATCAGGATCAAGCGACTGCGTAGTGCACGACCCCTAGCTGTTCAAACAAGAATCATCGCCTTACATTTCTGATCCTGAAATATATCTATCGTACTTTCAACGATCAGTTTGTTGGTTTAATTTGTCTCTGATCCCTGTAGAACAAATACGTTTGGTGTTTCAAGATAGAGACCTACATTTGCGTAGAGCGTACCTTGAGTAATCGTCAACGTCCTCCATCTCCTAAACTTATAATTCTAAAGTAATTTTTCAAAAGCATTGTGTCTACAACTAATGTTATTATTTCCCGAGTAGGAGGAAAGACTTCAATTGCAAAATTTTATCATGTCATGTTATCTGCAGTACCAAATACGATTGCCCACAGACTCTCCTCTTTCAATTTCCTATATGTCGCCTACGAGCACAGGCCCAGCTTGTAGTTTCTCATTCGGGTCCCATTCAAGCGCGCGGTGTTACTCAATAGTCTCCTAGGCGAGGAGCTGATACGTCTCCATTCTCTTATTCATATTTGTTGAGCAATAAGTCTTTGATTGCTTCGTTCGTAGAATTTATTGTTTCTGACCTTCAATATGGAACCGCTTAAGGCGGTTGATGATGAAATTCTGCAGCGGGCTGTTGGAAATGCTTTTGGTGAGGCGCCAAATTTCGGAACCATACTGAACAAGTGACTAAACATTGGTGTTGAGAATTCAAATTTCGTTCATTGTGCTTAGTGCAGAATATTCCCAAAATGAAGGTCTGATTCACCTTTCAGATTATGGTCTTGACACCTTTATCCGTACCGACAGCCTGTAGTTGAAACGATTCTGCCTAGCTAAGTGAATGAAGTGACCTCTTTTGAATTTATCTTGTTGACAGTGATCAGTGATTGTTGTTGATGGTTGGTTGTCTTCATTACCACCGTCTTCTCAATGTTCACTTGAAGTCTTATATTCGCTGAGTGGCCTGTTGATTTTCTCTGGAATGTCTTCGAGTTTATGCCACATTAAAGATAAATCGTCGATTAAGTCCGTATACAGTAGTGTTTTGCTGTCGGTCCAACGTATTCGTGTCTTCTTACTCCCTGTTGTCCATTGCATATTTTAGTCCGCCATAATTGGTGGTAGTAAGTAGCCCTGTCTTACTCCTGTATTCCCTTCATTCGCGTCGCTGAGGTTTCCTTTCTGTATGACTTAACATGTAAAACTGTCAGACAACTGTTGATTGAGCTTGATAAAACTTCTGGATACTCCACTCTAAGGCGTTGAAGTAGTTTCCAAATTGATTTTCAGTCAACACTGTCTAAGGCCTTTCAAAAATGATGAATCTGGCTAATGTTAATTATTATTTGTTGTCATTGCTTTGTTAATGAGTTATTGTCACATAGTAATTCCTAGTCGATACTTATTATGAATGAAATATTATCCGTACGAACTGTGATCAAGATTTGACCGGATAGTTGCAAAATAATTGAGCGCTGAGTGAGAAGTAGACATTTATAAAGTTATATTTGTAAAATCTCATATTTAAAAATAAGAGATGTACTTTTATATAAACATACAATTCTATTTATTTATTTATTATACATATTGATAACTGTTGCATTAACATTTTATCATTGATAACTGACTGGAAGTTAATTTATTTTGTATAATCAATAAATACAATCGTTTCTTTCACTCGATCAACGTCATTTCATAAAAAAATGCTGAACCTGACGTTCAATTGGTTCGGTTTTATTTCTTCAAATACATAGATAATAGTAAGAAGAAAATCATTGACAAAATACCTGCTATGCATTCTGTATTACTGCGCAGATTAAACAGACGAATTGGCAATAAAAAATGCCGTGCACGCCGTCCAATTATTGTCAGATTTAATAGTGTCATACACTCCCATAACATGAATAAAAAGTAAATCTGCACGAAGAATATACTTTTCAATAATTTCTCTTCAGGTTCTTAAAATTATAAAATATAATATTTTTTTGTCGTTACAATAAAGGTCAGTTGTGCGGCGGATACATTTTTAGCGTAGAATGACAGATTAGTTATGGGGTGTCAAAATAAATAGTCGTAGCTGTGTGACAAACGCGTAAGTCCGAATTAGATTACAAAATACCGTGAAATAGGAGACGATGGTGGTGATTAGTCATGATAAATTCGTAGAATGTGGGGTAGGAAAAATTCACAAGTCAGACCAAGGTGATAAAAGGTGTCAGGTGGGTGGCTAGTGCAAAGTTGTATGTAATAAAGAGGAGATAGAAAGACTTCACTGAAAGATTCATAATGAAATAAACAATGTGTGAAATGAAACATGTGGAGGCATATATAATGGAAAAAGAAAGAGATAATATTGCTAATAATAATTCCAGATAGTATAAACTGAATATTCAATTGTATTCAAAGATTGAATGAAGGGTATACATTATGATGAATGGTAATAATTTTAATAATAAGCGAAACAAAAACACCGAAACCAAAAATAAACCAAGAGGATTAAGGAGAAGAGGCACTCTTGTTGAAAAGATGAATCATTAATTCAAGTTTGGCCACGGTAGGAACCTTGAATCGTCAGTTTACTTATCATTTTTTTCATTCCCACAATCTAAGAATCTATTACGACTATTCGCCACCATCGTCTCCTATTTCACAGCATTCTGTGATTGATTTCAGTCTAGCATGACGTTTGTCACAGAAATACGCCTTTTATTTCGACACCCCATCACTAATCTGTTATTCTACGTTGAAAAATGTGTCCACAGCATAAATAATTGGGGATTATTGTAACGACAACAAATTATTGAAAAGAATATTCTTCGTTCAGATTGACTTTCAAGTAATGTCGGCTGAAAGGACTACATTTACACATGGTCTAGATATTATTATACTAACATTTAACTTGGTACATCTATCTAACACTCATCCTAGGTACTGAAATAACACTAAGCTAGTTATGTTCAATGTTATTACACTGGAATCCTATTCTATTTTTGATCCGACATCATTTTTGCTTGTCTGCTTATTATATTACTATACAAGTCTCGTATAAACTTGTCGAAAACCTTCCTTGTAACTCTTGACGATAATGTTTTCGATTGTATTTTATTTTGATTAACATGATGCATTTGAAGTGTAAACAGACAGATATCAGAAAAAACCTAATCCGTTTTAACATCCGTCTGAATAAGAAAACATCTAGATATGATAGAGAAGATTTGTAGCTCAGGTGGATAAAACATCTAGAACAGTTTACGTACCAAAGGGAAAATGTGTGTATAACTGATGTATTCACCAAATTTTTAAAGAAATGTTTACAATCAGCTGTTTCTCTTAGGAAGTAACAGTCTTTATTTTTGAAGCAATTTTCTTGAATACAGAAATGAATTTATCTACACAAAAGAAAGACCACATCATTCCCCTGTTCTTCCAAACGATTTCTTATTGTTTTTCTACTGGTTTTCGAGTGCAATATAGGACTTCAGCAACATATCTTCAGTCTGTTCCATTCTCTGCTACCCTCTTCAGCTGGGTCAACAACTTCCCATCTCTTCCTCACAGGATCTCGTTCATGTCACTGTCACACCGACGACTCACTCGTCGCTTCCCATTTGGATTCCACTCGAGGACCTGACTCGCAATGACATTCGACGGCCTCCTCAATGTATGCCCGACCCATCTTCACTTACTCCTACAAATTTGTTGAGAAATTGGCTCTTGGTTGGTTTGTTCTCACAGTTTCTTGTTACTTGTTCTCCCTTGCTGGCTGACGATTTGATCTTCAACATGCAGCCAATGAAAATAGCTCCTGATGTAAGTCTGCAGTAGCTTGTTAGAAATCCTTTTTGTGACTGACATGCAGTGCAAGTTTATGACCCGTATAGAAGGACCAACTTGACATTAGTGTTGAAAATCCGAATCTTGTTCTTTATGTTGAGTACATAAGATTTCCAAATTGGTTTTTGGTTGATGAAGGCTTATCTTGCCTTTCTTATTTTGGTTAGCCATGACATCTTCATCCCTTCTGCCTTTAGTTGAAACGATTCTTCCTAGATAAGTGGAAGAGATAATCTCTGTCAAATCTCTCCAGTTTACGGTGACTGGTGGTGGTGGTTGTTGCTGTTGGTTGGTTATCTTCAACACCTGCATCTACTCTATGTTCACCTGCAGTCCTATTCTTCCTGCTGGTCTCTTCTGCCAGTTTTTGGTCTTCGACTACAAGCCCTTGAGTTTGTGGGAAATTAGACATATACCATCTATGAAATCTGGCTTCCCTAGAGTCTTCTTATCAGTCATCCAGCGTTTTATTGACACCTCTCTGCCTAAAGTCTTCTAAACCATCGTATATTAAATTCGAAATTGTTTGTAAGGCTTAAATTATTCGTCCAATTTTCCAAAAGCCATACCATAAGATGAGCAGTGTGCACACTGAATGTACAGAATTAGATAAAATTAAATTAGGTAGCGTGTTAACTGTTACATAAACTGCCTGGATGTACTCTATACGCTTCTGTATTATTATTGTTCCCTTGGGTTCAACTGCACTTCTTCACTTGCTTCTGTCATCTGCTGTACTTTTCCCCTGAGTCCATGTTAGTCCATACTGTTTCAACTCCTCTTCAGACGATCTCCTCCATATCACCCTTGCACTGACGTCCCACTCGCCGCTTCCCTTTCAGCCTGGTTCCACTCGAGGGCCTGACGCGCGATGTCACCAACCAGCCTCCTCAACGAGTGTCCAATCCATCTCCACTTTCTCCTGCATATTTGTTGGTTGGCGATTGGTTCTTGTTTTGTTTCTTCCCGTAATTTCTTGTTGGTGATTCTTTCCGGCCATCTGATCTTCAGTATAGAACGAAGACAGTTGTTGATAAAGGTAACGTATGCAACAGACTGTTGGAAATATTCTTTGTGACCCGCCTGTCAAGTTTCTGATCCGTATAGAAGAACAAACTTGACGTTGTTTGTTTTGAAAATCCTACTGAATTTTGTTGTTGACGCTGAGTGACGAAGATCTCCAGACTGATTTCAGGTTGATGAATGTGTTTCTCGCCTTCCCTATTCTCGCCCGATTTTTGACATCCTCGTCCGTTCCTCCTGTAGTTGAGACATTGCTCCCTAGATAAGTGAATGAAGTTGCATCTTTCAAATCACTGCCGTTGATGGTGACTGGCGCTGGATATTGCTGCTGCTATTGTTTCAAGTGAAGCTGTTAAATCTTAGGTGATGATTTTAACCAGTCAGGATGTGAAACAATATGGTCTTTGAACTACAGGACAAAATATTATCATGTATCATAATTTTTTAGTACTAGAAAACACAATTTGCAATGTAGACTACCTTAAACATCTGCTTATTTCAGTGTGAAGTTGTAATTTTGAGAGATATTCCAGGTGGATTCGTTCACTTCTGAATAAAACTAACGTGTATAGTAAATTGGGTAACTTGGACTCAGAAGTCGTATTACTCCATTTGAGGACAAAAAATAGGTCTTAGCTATATTACGGCTGGAAATGACTGTGAATCCATCCAGATACTGTAGGACCTGCATCTGTTTGTTTCAGCGGGAGAAATTTAAAAGAAGTTTCACCTTTGACTTATCTAGACATCTTCACTCCAAATATCGGCAGTTTAGCAGGGAAGAGGATGACGAAATCGGGAATCCGAAAGGCGAGACAAACCTTCAATATTCTGAAAGCAGTCTGTAAACCTTCTGCACTCGGTTGACATAATCAACAAAATTCAAATTTTCAACACCAATGTGAAGTCGGTCAAACTTTCTATGTGATTCAGAGATTTGACGCGTTACCAAAAGTACTTTCAATAAACTGCAAACTTTCATCAACAACTGACTTCACTGGCATCATGGTGAACAAAGGATTAGCATCAAGAAACTCTGGGAAACAGCCAACCAACAGCCTATTGTTCAACAAGTATCCCGAAGAAAAATGAAAATGGATCCGAAATACTCAGAGGAAAGCGCTGGATGATGTCGTATATCATATCAACGAGTGGAAGGTTAATGAGAAACAACGATCTGTGCATTAAAACTTCACGTAATTCTTCCCATTAATAAACTTGAACAAAGCAAGAACAACAACTGTGCCGGGACAATATGAGCTCATCTTTTATTATTTCGAGGATTCTTCTGAACTGGTAACAACCTGAACATTAAAAAATATGAATTACATTAAAGATATAAACATAATTTTCCACGATCATAAGAAGTAAGTGGTAGGAATTAAAAGTAACATTAGTTCGGAATGATTTAACTGATTAGGAGTTACAAACACTGACTATTTATAGAATAATTAGACAATTAGGCTTGAAAACAAAAGCAGGGTTGTGTATATATGTGTGTGTATAGGAACAAGGTTTATCCAGAAAGAGCATAACAAAAAAGTAGATTGCGTAACTAAAAAAACGTCTTATCTAGTAGCCAATAAAAAAAGGAAAGAAAAGACACAAGGTAGGGTGAATCATGTTTAGATGAGAGTAAAGTTTTTTTAAACATGAAAGAGGTGACTCATGAAAGTTTTATTTTTTTTGTTATCACCAGGGTAGTGTAAGATTCACCACTGTCTCTTTCTTCGTACATAGATTTGGTTTAAGTCGTTTGACGGCAAGGGCTTCATCAAAGCGTAGCAAGCTAGGTTCCTTTTGCTTGTTGATTATTTTGAGCAATTTCAGGTTGTCTACGATATGACAAGTGTGCAATAGATGACGAGCAACTGCACTATTTAATGCTTGCGGGCCTTTCAGTCTCAGGTTCTTTGGTGTATGTTCATAAATGCGGACACTAACCTTTCCCTCTGTTCTTGCAATGTATGTGCTTTCGCACTTACACGTAAATTGGTAGACACAGTTGGAGGTAACATGAGGTAAGTATTTGTCAACCTTTGATTGTCTCAAACAACTGGTTGTTTGATAAACACATACAAGCTTGGCGGTTGGATATGTTCTTTTCAGGGCAGCGTTCAGTCTGCATCTTATTCTACTAGCAGTATCATTACCTATGAATGCAAGCTGCAGAAAGGTAGGCTTTTTATCTACTGTGCTGCTTTTCACTTTTTCAACATGATGTCTTCCATACTTGTCGATGAACTTTTGTGGGTAAACGTTGTCGTGTAGGCATTTTTTCACAATGGATAGCTCTTCCTCAATCTTTTCTTTTGAACACAGTTTCCTCACACGATCAAATAATGTCCTCATCAATCCCTTTTTGTAACTTATAGGACAGAAGCTTTTGAAGCTAAGATAGACCGCCCTCCAGGTCTCTTTTCTGTGTATATATCTTATGATTTTGCCGTCTATATCACGTTGGATACTCAGGTCAAGAAAATGGAACTTGTCCTCTTTTTCATACTCCATTATAAACTTAATATTAGGATGGGCGCTGTTCAAGACTTTTCATACTTGAGATGCATCATTGAAAGAATTACAAATAACGAAAGTGTCACCGACATACCTGGCATAGATGTTTGTCTGACTGATTGCGGATTTTAACCTTGTTTGTTCTAGACTGTCCATAAAAATATCTGCCAGAATCGGACTCCGTCAATTTGGCGGTATAGAGTGTTGCTGAACTGGAACTGTACATCTTTGGTACACATAAGTAAAAGTTGTTTTAGTTCGTTCTTGGGCAGAGGAAGAATTTCGGCACATTGATGCATAATTTGTATTGTTTCCTCCAATGGGATCTTTGTAAACAGTGAAGACGCGTCGAAGGACACCATTTCGCATTCATCCATGGTCGTGCGTAGAGGAAATCAGAGGGTATGGGCGATCGTGGAGCTAGGTAAACAGGACTGCACAGGACGAAATAAAGTGCAGACGTGCTGTCGAAGCCTTGTGTTCAACCTGGAATAATAATAATAATAATAGTGACACAGTGTGAGTAACACATCCTTACGTGCATTTTTCACCTACCGGGCCCCCTTTTTTTTGACTCAGATAAATATCTTAAAATATCGTCTAATGACATTGAGCATATTTCAACACAGTCAACACTGATATATACCACTGACATATTTCTTTTGTGAAACGATGTGTCACATATCTTCTCAACATTAAGTCTGGCCGATACGAATCAAGTGCTTAGAATAACCTTTAGAAGTGCCCGGATTGAATATTATTATTGCCACTATTAAAAATTTTCGTCAATTCCACCACTCTGAAGAAAAAACTGATCATGATAATATATCACAAAGATAAAATTTTTCCAGAAATTTCAAACAAAATGAAGCTTGAGTTTCCTTCGTTATAATTTATTCAGAATCTTTTGATAAGCATATCTAATTTGATTATCACATTTTTTCTCCTTTTAGTCTAACTTTGATATATAAGATTTCCTATAAAGACAAAAGTTTAAAAAAAAGTAATCCCCTTTTTCTAAAAATCGATTTATTTAAGAAAATAGATATGCCAAAGTTTCTGAATATATGTGTGTATGTATAAATGGCATGAGAAGAAAGAATGGCAGTACTACATGATTTTCAAGGCATTATGTAGCCGAGTTTCGCAAAGCTTTCTTGAAGAGTTAAAGAAAGACTTGGTGGCATAAAATATGAAAAAATTAGAGTAGCAAACGAAATTTGGTGTGAATAAGTACTATAAAAGATTGTTTCACTCACGCGGAGTTTGTTTTGAGTACCCATGCTCACCAAAGTGACACTGAGGTGGCTCCTGAATACACGTAGTCATAAAGAAATAGACCAATGTTTAAGCTGTTCATCCATTGACCGTCATCAAAGTAGAAAGCCTAGATACTTCTTCCGTGTTCCAAAAGGTCCTTTTTTGTCTTGAGAAATTAAAGTGCCTCAACACCTGGTTAACGTTTTAGAAATTCTTCGAAAGTGGATTTCGCAATAAAGTAATGAGTGATGTGAGAACATTGCATGAGTGAGAAAAAGGCTGTTTATCTTACTTAACATTCCCTTACGACCAATTGTTTCGCTTCCAGGAAATTAAATTATCTAACAAAATAATGCGACCATTCTATCAATTCGTCAATCTAATTTTTAGAGCAAGTGAAAAACATTCAAGTAGAAGACAACGAAATAATCGTGTCCTTTGATGTCACAGCATTATATACTTCAATTAGTCCAAAACTAGCAGCAAAAACTATGGAGCAATTACTCTCTAGTAATTAGGACATAAAAAATGCAATGTTCAACTTGGATAGAACTCATAAGATTATGACTTACAACATACTTCCAATTGAATACTCAAATATATGAACAGATAAAAGGAACATCAATGGGATCATCGCCCATATCAGGATTATTAGCTGAAGCCATCATGCAAAGTTGAGAATTAATAGCTCTACCTATAATTAAACCGAGAATCTAGGTACGTAACATTGATGATATATTTGCAATCATTAAGAGAAATTCTTTAGAATATATCCTTTAATTAATAAACAACATATTTAAAGACAACAAATTTACATGAGAAGAAGAATTAGGTAACAAAAACCCATTTTTAGATGTCTTAATCAGGAGAACCAACACAGGAAATTTAGAAACACAAGTATATGGAAAATCAACGCTCACTGATCAGATTCTCAAATATACTAGCAACAATCCCATCACTCACACAAGAAACTGTGTGCAGACATTGTTCACAAGGGAGTTCAAACACACTCCAGAGTTGAAAAGAATGGAAGAAAAATACCTTAAGACTGTCTTCAAAAACAATGGCTATCCACTAAATTTCTTCAAAAGGTGTTTCAAATTAAATCACAACACTAACAAGGAACCATCATCAAAGATCAAAGGAAATTCATCCTACCATACATAAAAAATATCTCTGAAATAACAGCTAGAATACTGAAACCGTTTGATATAGATATAGCACACAAATCAGACAAATCACTTAATTAGATATTATGCAAACCGAGAGATCCAACAGAAAAAGGAGATAAAATTAATACCATTTACAAAGGAAATTGCATGAACTGTAACAAACATTACATTGGCCAAAGTGGGCATCCCCTTCGAATCAGAATCCAGGATTACGAATCAGCCGTGAGAAGACGTGATATGTATTCTTTCATATCAATGCATATACACAATTACGGACATCAGTTTGATTGGAATAATGTCGAAATCTTGGACAGAGGAAACACCGAAAGTGCCAGGGAATTGCTAGAAGCCTGGTACTCAAACGAATATGCTATTAACAAACACGTTAATGTAGATCAAATATATCAGCTAATAAAAAGTAAATCATGCGACCAGAAAGTTTAAGACCCAAGTCAATAGAAAATGATCAATACATATGAAAAGATAGTTACCGGGAGACGCAATTCCATCACTCATTAAAAACTTGAATCACTTCACTTTATGCTGAATATTGCGCTGAAGATGTCCAGAGAAGCGACGAAAGCTCCGTAACCAAAACAAACCAGCTCAGAGAACACTAATAATTGCATAACAGTTTATTACCGATGAATGTTTCTTAATTAGCAAATGAAAATAGTTGTGCCCCAAAAGGCAATATTTTCACCTTATTAACTACATACACTATAAATACATTAATGCATAACTAGTTTGTGGGTAGCTAGCAGTGGAATCGTCTACTTCAGGAAGTGTCAGTTGAATGAGCCTAAACATCAGTTAGTGGTTTTCCCAATGATACTTACCTCTAGTATCCATAGTTTTGAACTCCAGGGCCCCTACATCAACAGATTGACTGTTCATGCAACCAGTATGATCTGTTATTTATTGTAATTATCAACTCTAATTTGTAGTTGAGTGTTTTTCTACATGCTAGCGCCTGCTATGACCCCAAGGCACTGATAGAGTCACCAAAGAATAGATATCGAATGTTTCGATTGAAACAAATAAAATGATAGGAAGTTCAAAATAAATTTATTTTGACAATAACAACATGAGTGATCTCAACCTGTATATGCTTCTCTAGATTTCTATACTGACTGACCACATTCATATTATGGACCATATTAGGTTCAGCAATATTCCCAAGAACTCTTACAAACCACATTCAAGAATAATGTGGGACTTCAGATCATAAGAATATTTCAAGTGAGCTATGTAATTCATCTGTAAAAACAGTTTAGTATTCTTCTGATGAAATGAGAAAGATTGTTTGAAAAATCCCTCCTGAATAGTATTATCACAATATTTATATTTGTCTGGACGTTTTGGCTAGCTCCGTAATTACTTTCAGCTTTTCTCCTAGGATATATATATATATATATATATATATATATATAACTGACCTGACGTTTGCATACCACCTATTACCTTCACCTTTACTATTTGTCTTTCTTCCTGCTTAGTCATTTATTTTATTACTTCTTTTTGTGGTCATATGGTGGATGATGATTGGCACAAAGGAATCCAGGATTCTCATTTCGTCTTTTTTTGGACTTGTCATCTGAATGAACCTGCATCCCTCAGTGAGTGGTTATGTTTCCACCAAAGCTCAAACCCAGTGCCCGTAGTTTCAAACGCTTCTTTCTGTGGTTTTGTGATCCACTGATAATGAGCCGTTTTACGACTGCGATTTTAATTCAGTGAATCAAGGTCGTTCTCACACTGAACTGTCTTCAGGAATTATTTCGTGTGTGATTCTTATCAACACAGTTTTGATTCCACCTTGTTGGAAATATTCTACTTGATTGTAAAGTACCTCTTGCAGCTGAATTTGGCCAACTGATTTTGTTCTACAGTACTTGTTTCGTACTTAAAAGTCCTACTAACTTTACAGCTGACTAACGGCAATGTTGAAGTTATTTTGGGTTTCTGATGTTAACGCTGTTGAAAAAAACCACAAATTTATTTAAGGATGACGGCTTTTTGCTGTCTTTGGAGCGTTTTGCTACTGTGCATCTTTCAAGGAAGTTTCATACAGCTGTATAGTAGGATGCAGAGATCAGTTAGCTGCTTTCTGACCACGACGAGTCAATCCTGATCGCCGCATACGTTTCAATAAGACGACTATACACAAGCAGTGGCTTGATTTTAAATCATGAGGTCTTTTTATCATGATTATTAAAATGATGTTTTGATTGCTACTATGAAGGATGTTTTTAAGCTATCTGGTCATTGTTCCAGGACAAATAAGCTCTGCATTCGTTAACTGACTTTATTATCTGTAATATTTTGCTAACGTAAAATAATCTGAACAGATCGGTGAAAAGCACTGACACATTGGAATGGTTTTGGATTAGTATTACTGAAATTTAACTTCAAAATGCTCTCAGCAGCTTACAAAATGCGCAAAATGGTAGGAAGCGGTTAAAACAATTCAAAATAGACCGAAACTAGCTAAATCAGGCTGGGATCAGCTTTAACCAATGTGAACCAATTAAATCACTGAGATGAAGCCAAATATTTATTATTTTAATACTAGTGGACAAGCTAGATACCCGATCTCATGCAACCGACTAGACTGTTTATTTGTTAGCTTAACTTTTGAAGTTTGGTGATACTAGAAACGATGGATTTCTGTATGACAAACTGGATCGTTTTCACCAGCATGGACCAGTCTGTCTGTTATGTTTACTTGCATAAATGTATTAACAGTATTAACAGAGAGGTCAGCAGCAATAATACAGTATCACCGACATAACATAAGATATCTGTCTACAACCTTACGAAATCTGCGTTTTATTTGAAGTTTATTCAACAATAACACAGCTATTTGGTTTTGAAGGTTTCACTTTGCTCCTTCATATTTTTTATGTTAAGACTGCATCAAGACTTCTGATTCATCTGTAGACGTTTTGCACCTATTTCACCATTATCTTCAGGTGAAAATTCTGTTGCCTATCTAGAAGAATAAACTGAACTAAGTCAGGGTATTTCAAGGAGTTTGCAGGTATTTAATAATTATTTACAGACATATCATACAAGCCTTTTGTAGATTTACGCTTCGATCTAACATCCCACCCTTGACGCTATAGGATTTTTCTCTTACATTCTAAATGTGTGTGGTTGAGGGAAGATGCGAAGATGACAGTTGCATCCTTGAATCACTGTTCGCGCTAAGGGCCATCGTGATAATAGAAATTGGATATTTCAACTCAGTGGAACTCATCGAAAGCGAGTGGAGGTAAAATAATTTGAATAAATTATTGGAAAATTGTACGTTGGTGGTTAAGTGGTAGAATGTTCTCCAGCTGCGTGACACGTTTGGGTTTTTTATTCACCAGAAAAAGCACTCTCCACCTGATTAAGTAGTCAATAATAAGACCTTAAAATGAAGAAAATTGGGCGCAGAAACAAAACACTGTAGCTACTGAAAATTCAAAATACTCAAAGCTCTAATTTCTTTGTAGAACTCAAAGAAAATGAGAAAATCTCTTAGTCATAAAACACTTTAGAATATTTTTGTAGGTAAAATGATCAAGTAACATAAGGGGAATAATGGTAGCACTCTTTACTGATCCATTGTTAACTTCACGTAACCATGTGGGACAATCTTTTTTTAACTCTTTTAGATTGAAGACCCCAAAACAATTCGCTTATAGACAGAGTAGGAGCACTTTAGACGATGCAGCAGTCTTACACAACAGTATCGTCTCATCATCAGATAAAGGTGCCAAATACCTCCACTGCAAGTTTCTCGATTTCACTTCTGCTTTCAACTCTGTACCTAGATGTCTTTTGCTAAAAAAGCTCTCTATGACACAAACTGAGTCCTGGGTCACAAACTGGTTGCATTCCTACTTCTCTAACAGAATGCAGTACGCTGTTTACAAAAGTAAATCCTCCTTTGTTGTGCTCACTGAAGCTGGTGTCCCCCAAGGTGCTGTACTCTCCCCAATTCTCTTTTTTTTTCTTCCTACATGACTTACCATCTTCAAATGACATTAATTTTTCAAATATGCCGACGACCTGACTGTATCTTTGACTGTCAAAAGTCAAAGTCACTGCTCTAAACTAAATGGCTTTTTATCAGAAATCAGCCAATGGTCCAGAGAAAACGGTCTCACCTTAAACCCTCCCAAATGCCAAACAGTTAATTTCACCTTTAGGCACAAATCTGACCTAAACAAACTGGTTAGCACTCACGAGATATGTAACATAGATGGCACTGAAATAGAAATCAAGTCGGAATTTAAATATCTAGGCGGCATTCTATCTGCTGATCTGTCCTGGCCGTCTCATATCAGGATGATTTCTAAGAAAATATTCCGTCTTACCTTCTACATCAAGAAGTTAAGACATTCTGGTGTAACCCAACCCTTACTCCTACAATTTGTTAACTCCCGTATTCTGCCTATTATTCTCTATTGCTCCCCTTAGTCTTTCCTGGGATATTGAAGAAAGACTATACCTTATTACGCAGGATGTTAAAGGTTGTCAGCAGGGTAAGCAACGTGCCACTTAAACAGCTTGTTAATATTCTGGTTGACAGGCAATTGAACTCAAGTGAAAAATGAGCAAAATCCATCTTATGTAACTCATACTACCCTCTTCATTCACAACTCTCCCCTTCTATCTCATCAGGCAAAATCAGAAGTCTATATTAGAAAACTACATGCTCTCACTAGCAAGTACAAAACCCAACTCAACCATATCCTACTTAGCTCGTGTTCTGCGCGATAAAGAAAGCATTAGGCGTGAAAGGTATACCTTATTAAATAGTCAGTAGAACAACTGAATCTCGTCCTTCCAACTCATATTATTTATAAGTACAACGTTTTTCTTTCTTTCTTTTCCTTTCCTCTTTTTTCTGTTATGTGCTTCTTTGTTTCTTTCTTTCTTAAAAAAACTATTTAAAACATTCTTCTTCGTTCTCTCACACTCTGTATATCTCGACTATTTTGTTACCGCTTAGGCCAGTAAATATGCTAGAATCTACTTTTCAAACACTCTGCTCAATTTTGGCTTTGCTACCGACATGCCAATATGTTGTTGTCATAATGAACTGAGATTACCTTAATCGATGTAGAATTTTATTCATTGATAATGTATTAACTGGAGGCAATACTGTAGTCATAATGCTGAGAATTCCATTCTATATCACAAGTACGGTTTTGGAATAAAGGAAATTATTTTTATAATTATTAGGAAAATGCATTGAACGACCTATATATTTCGCTGCATAAGGCCAAGTGAACTGGTAGATACAAACGTCTTTGTGTATTCATGTTTACTCTAGGGTCACCATGTCCTCATAATAAAGTAAATCCAAATTTGAAATATAAAATCTGTCTTCGCAACTACTGGTTTAAAATTTCTATTACAATTTTAGCTGCTTCAAATAATTAAGTATAAGAAATTTTAAAAGACAGTTACAGAGAAGAAAATTTTCTTTTCGAGGAAGGCGTCAGCTAGACTGTACATTGATGTATTTATATTAAATGTGTAAGAAAGTTCCAGAATTATTTCTGGTCAAAAGTTAAATCAGTAAAATAACTAGGTGCAATAAAATGAAGACAGGTGGTGGCGCTATTCTAGGAAAATTTCAGGTCATAGGTGAAATTAAAAAATTACAATGTATAATAATCAGACAGAAAAGACAAAATAAGACTAGAATTACTGGAAAACTCGACGCTTTTTATAATTACGGGTTAAGGACGTTGTATTATTAAAATGGGTAGGAGGTTCGGACATATAAAAATTAAAACAGTAACCAAATCTGATAATGCAGAGAGGGATTAAAAATGTAAATATAATAAATAAACAGGAAAGTAGGACAAGATAGGTAATAGGATAATCGTTTCTGGTGAGAGTGACTCTTCATGATGGCCACAGTTGGACGTATTTCTTTTAGACACATAAAGTAGACTTGGGCTTTTAGATCGACAGTACCTCAGCTATTTTTACCTGTCTTGGTTTCACTTCCTTTGATAGGTTTGATCGGATCTTGTATATGGCTTAGAAAAACTTTTCAAATGGAGCTGAATGTCCAGAATTCAGCAGATGTTGCGTTATCGAACCGTATACCCTTTTGTGTTCTCCTCTGTCAAACCATGCTAGTTAGTTTTCCCGAGCGCGTTTTACAAGCCGATGTATGGGACGGCCAATATACTGGGCTCCACATGAGCAAGTGAACTTTTATAGGCACGTTGAAGTGGCTCAATCTGACAGCTTATCTTTCACATGCTTAGTGAGTAGTTACCTACAGGAATTCCATACTAGAAATTTCACAAAATTCTTCAAGGAACACGTAGAGCTGAAGCTCAAAATCAAAATCAGAAAAGTTTCTATGCATTTGACGGCACCAGTCCTTCTCTGCTTGCCGATCAAATTACATAGAGGTGTAGATGCGCAAGTCTCCATCAATATTCCTATAAAAGAAGTTTATTTAACGATATTTTTAAGCAAAGCTTTCAGAAAACACTATTAGGTTTTCCTATATCTGTCGCATTTTAAGGATATCTATAAAGTATATGCTTATTTATCATTAATCAAGCTTATAAAGCCTACCGAATAAGTACTTAGCATGAAGTTGATTAATGCTGTCTGCGACAGTACTTTAAATCTTTGTTTTATCCCAGACTACTTTATCATAAATTGCTTACCTCTAGAATCTATATATAAACACAAGCGAGAAAGAATATTTATGATGCAATGTGATCATCACAACAAATGTTAGCGCACTCAGTAACACTTTTCTTGTCTTTATTCCTGAATTATGAAAACCGTCAATTTTCAATTCTCACAGTATACGGGCGTAATTTATAACTGGCACATGGGGTAAAAATAATGACAAGAACTTATTTTGAATAACTGTGCTATTTGATTTCAATTTACAAGCAAACAAATATACCACACAAGTAGTTCTTTACATAAATGATACTGATGTTTCCATGAAAGTTTATTCGGAAACTTGCATTTTATTCCAGGTATTCTCTTGATTCCTTGTTAAGGAAAGAACTCTATAATTAAGCGTTATTTTTTCATGCTTGGTATCAGTTGTTAAAGCCTGACACAAATTAACATCTCTTCAGGTTACCCTTTACGCCACCAGTAATACGAGGTGGACAATAAAATGATCAGGTTGTAAGGAATAGTGAGCTAAAAGTCAATTTTATCTGTATGGGTTGAATAGCATTAGTTTATTATTACCTCCTTAGTTTGCGAGTGGAATAAATAGCTTCACCACTACACCTTCATCCGATTCTGTTTTGTGAAGCCGTCTTTAGCCGGGTCCATAATTGTCTGTAAACTCTGATTTACTCGTCATACGATCTCTTATATGCGACACTCGAACGCCAGACAGTTCATTTCCGATTCCGATGTTACTCGAGTGCTCGCTTTCTGAGTGATGTAACCCAACGGTCCATTAAGTACCTGTATAATACACGTTCATCTTATTCACGATATCTATCGAGCAGTAGGCTGTCGATTACTTCATTCACAAAGTTTCTTGTTGCTTATTTTTTCTGGCCGGCTATCTGATCTTCAGTATCGAGCAAAGACAGCTATTGATGAAAGTCTGAAGTCAGTTGTGAAAGGTTTTTTGTAAAACGACAAGTTTCTGTGCCATATAGAAAAACTGACTGGACACTGGTGTTGAAAATCAGAACTTTGTCGTTTGTGCTGAGTGCGGTGGGTTTCCTAACTGACTGTTTTTTCCAATGTCTCTATAGTTGATTATGTCATTTCATGTACATATTGCGCAATATTTTGATCTAACTTGTAAATAATTGCATTCACTAGTAATTTTTGCTTATTATTCATCAACTTACGATTCACCCTTATGAACAGGTTTACAATTTCTTCGCCTTCTTAAATGATATGTATCTGTGTTTTATACATTACTGTCAAAATAAACATCAATGTTTAATTGTTTTTCGCTGATGTAATAAAGCCTCATAGTGAAGAGTACACGTGTTTTTGACAGGCAACTCAGTGAATTTACAAGAGGCAAGTAGACAGAGCAACTTAAAAACATAGAATGATACAATATGACTTATACTTTTCTTGTTCATGATTGACAGATGAATGAATGAATGATAGACAGCGTATTACCCCATCATACCATTGTTTAGCATAGTTTAACGTGCAGACAAGTATAAAACAAGATAGGTGCTAATGCATGTTTTACAACTGAAGAGAGAATAGCAGTGCATATAATCCAATAAAGCAGTGATGGTTAGGTCAGGCTAACCTAGAAAGTATCTTTGAAAATTATGTGCTAAAATATATTATATGTGATTGGAAATTAAACAACAACCTGAAGAGGGATCTAGTTATACAGTACATACTGATATGTGATGCAAGTTGTTGGGTATTGCTAACGTCAAATGATAGAACATATCAGATATATGAAAATAATCTAAATACTTTAGGGGTATTAGATGCCACTTCATCACAGTCAGTCAAAGGGTGCAACGACCAAAACAGACTCAGGAGACCGATCTCTGAATCCTACTAGATTGCAGGTCAAAACTTCTTTGAGATACGAACAGTCACAAATGCTCCGAAAAGGGTATTAAGTTTGTCAATTCATGCATCTTACCCATTCGTCTTTACTATTCGCTCTTATTCTCCCCTGGATGTCTTAAAAAAGACTATTTCATAATTTGTAGAACTCTGAAGACTGTCAGTATGGCGCGTAGTGTCCAACTGCGCCATATCGTTGATATCGTTATTGGTATGCACTTGATTTGACGCAACAGATTTGCTAAAGGCATTTTGACAACCTGTAAGCATCCACTTTACCTTCAGCTTTCACCTTTTATCTCCTCAGGCAAAACCATAAATCAATTCAAAAGACTTTATACACGTACGCCTAAGTATGAAAATTCTACTAAACCATATTTGGCACGTATTTTATGTGGTGTAATTAACCTTCTTCGCGCTAGTAAATAAACATTTTTATTTATCTTTATTCCAACAAGCTTCGCTGTTATTATTCCTCCTACATTTATGATCCTCACAATTTTTAATTTGTTTATTTTCCCAAAAGTGTGAACATCATGTAATCTGTGTAATAATTTTTATTTTTGTTTTTCCCCTCATCATGCTATGTCAAAAGAACATTAGATTCAATACTCAGTAACATGCTAAAATTTCCATACTGTTTCGACAGTATTGTTTGAAACGGACACACTGTTGTTATTATTATAGTTATTATTCTTATTTTCTACTTTGTACATTTTTGAATTTATTCCTACTGTAAAACTGGACAAATTTCTGCGGCTACTTTTACTTACATTTTGAGTAAATTAGATGAAGTATTGTGACAAATCCTGAGAATTCCATTATGTATTATAAATATTGATTTTGGAATAAAGTAGATTATTATTATTCCTGGTTGAATCTATGTGTGGTTCTATTCAACAATAATTACACACAAAAATCAAAATTATCTTAGCAGTGCATCAACGCAGCTCCACAACTGAGAAGACTTTGAAGTTTAATGCAAGTACTGTAGAATAAAATTGGTTAACTAAACTTCAGCATTAGGAAGTACCTGATGATCACGCAGAATATTCCCAATAGCATGAGATCAAAACTCTGTCACCAAGATTAACAGACCGAAAAATTCTCACAGATAGTCCAATGTCACAATTACCTTCAATGACTCAAATTGATCGAGTAAAAAAAACACATTATAAGCATCATCACACAGATATAAAAAGAATAGTTTGAAATAAGACGAATAATAAAGATGAAGTCAGCATATGATTTTAAAATGTGAGAACAATGATACAGAATCCTGGAGAAAAACGGATTACGATAAAAAGTTAGTTGAAATGTCGTTTTAGGGGATTTCCCAATGAATATTCCAGACTTCCGGGATAGGTAATGAATGATTACTGCCACATGTATTCTTGTCTGATTTGTTAAATAAAGACCCCTATATCAAACTACCCCTCCACCCCTTCATGTCCGATTTCGAAACTGCTATCTTATCCTATTCTATGATTGGGAGTAATTTCATGCAGTGCTATGACTCAGCTCATTTCTAGATTTCTTATCTTATTAGATTCAACTAATCTAGATTTCGCCTGACTTTTGTTCTCCGAACCCGTCTTACTACTGCGAAATATTTATTAGACTTCACAGTCTTTGCGGGGTATTAGATAAAATAAATTATTTTGTTTGATTGGCACCACGGAATCCCTCAATGGAGACATATTACCTTTCTATATTTGTTTCCGCTTTGTTAAGAATTCTAAGTTAAGGTTTCTGAAGTTCCTTCTATGTATAGAAGTATTACCGACGTTTTAAAATCATTATTTCTGTCATCAACTTTCTGTGCATTTTTCATCATGTCCATCGTCCTTATTATTATCACTACTGTTAATTTTATCTTCACAGAGTCCTATTTATTTCATGATTAATTAACCAGGATAATTATCAATACTCAAAATGCCTCTTATACGTCTTGCTCCCATACTGCCTTAGATTTTTTTGGCACTATTTTTGCCTTATTAATTAAGGGTTCACTAGTTCTATTTCTACTGACATACAATAGGATGAACTGAAATCCAAACATCATTTTGGATGTGCAGGTTATCTATAAACACTGACGCTCAACTTCTTATCTTCTTTCATTTTTCTAATACAACCTAACATTGGAAACTCCCCTTTCAAATCATAAGTGAATTGAACTGCCTCTGACTTTAAGCTGATGTGTTCGGGATGTTTATTTAATGGTGTTATTACTACTTTGTATGCGTCATTTACATACCTTCACCATACTTTAAAGGTAAGGTTGAAGGTTCCGGTGGCTAGGTTTTCCCATCCGTCCTTAATTTTTTGCAAATATCAGGGATATTAGTGACCGCAGTTTGTCTGTATATTTTTCCCTAGAATTTAAATTCTGTAGCAATCAGGTATAGCTGCACCACTAGTAGAGCTTTGGTTTTAAGTTTAAGTTCTTGTTTAGAATTTATTATGTTCCAGGCCACTGCTATAGCAATCAAGTGGCGATATGTTTGTTAACAATAATTAGTCAGTGTCAACATGTCAATGGGATGATAATTAACGAAGAAAATTAATATACACAATCAAAAGGTAGAAATGGTTACAACATGTGGATTGCATAATGCATAAATTTGGAAAAATAAAGAGTAAATAAGGAATAAGCGTGTGCACAGGTTGATTACGTAACAGATTGTTAAAGAAAAGAAAATGATTTGGACAATGGTAATTATTATAAATTATTTAGATTAATCCCAGCGTGTTTAAGAAAAATCTCTTTTTGATTTTTTCCTAAACACGCTAAGATTAATCTCAATAGTTTATAATGAATCAATCAGACTCGGCGCTCAAATTATTCCAGAAAGTTCATAACATCTACGATCTGGAAACCTATAATGATAATTACTGTTAACAAAAATGTCGCCATTTGATTGGTAATTTGCTGTGTATTATCATAAAAATGCTATACATATTAGAGTAGAGCCAAAGATGAGGATCTAATTGAAAAATAAATATCTCTTCACTTAATCCTTCTACTTTCTAAGTGTCTAGATGCGAATTTTTTCTATTTAGCCATATTTATCGGTATACATGTTTATAAACTGATATTATGCAAACTAAGCGTGTTTTCCCTTATTATCGATATATAATTTTTCATTCCGGGTTTCAGATCATAAAAATTACTAAGTTCAAATTTTGAGTGGTTTCCAGTTGGATTTAATGGCATAGTTAAATATTTAGTAGGAGAATCGCTAAAATCGACTATGGGTTCAGTGAGATACCTGAGCCAATGAACTTATAAGAAAACACCACACACCCTGCCAGCGTCATTAGTTTTAGGCATCAAATTAAACCTTATCATGTTGTAAGATATTTTCAAAACACGAATAATCCACATCAGACATTATTGAAGATAAAACGTGTTAATCAGTGAAGAGATTCTTTCCGGTGAATTCTGTATCTTTACCTTCAAAATCGCATTTATATATAATCTCTTTTTTCTGAAAGAAGTAGCAATAAAAATGATGAGTTGTCACAAAGTTGTCCATGCTAGTCAGAGCGTAAAAAAGATGAATAAGTGTGTTAGAGTTACATAATAGTATAAATGATTTGATGAATGAGCTGCAATCAGAATGACATATTCTAACACCTTGCCAACATTGATCGTTCTGTCTCAGCAAGCGCCTCCATCAAAGTAAACTACAAAGTTAAGAATAACTTGCCGAAGGGGATACGCTACTGTTTCCATTTGCATTGTTGAAGCCTCGGCCATTCTGTTAGAAAACGAGCAGCTATGCATGCAAGAGGAAATTGTTCAACCACTTCTACCATAATAGTAACAATCTAGTTAACTTCGACTTACTCCTTTTAACTCTAGTGTTTCTTTAGAACACTTACGTAATCCGATATTCTCCTTGGTTTCTATGTGCATGCTAATAACAACACAATCTGTATACTGTTTATCCTGTCGAGTAACCTAAAACAGTTTATTTTTTAAAAATTTTATTCCTTTACGTTTCAAGTGAACATAGGGCTTCAAGCTAAAGGCTTGAAGTTTCGGTAGCAGTGGTATTTATTTTAACGGGATAGAGTTGCTAGCCTCATGTCCAGCGTTTACCCTTTATCAATCTTCTTACTGCCTTAGCAAGGTAACGGAGTGCGTCTGCCGGAAATTGAAACCCGAACCACCTGCGTGGTTGTTGTCCAATCTAACTCTGTGTCACTGACGCATAAAATGTATATTATGAGAATTCAATCTACACTAAATTGTAAGAAAAAGCAAAACAAAATCAATTGACAGATGATATTTTAATTATTGTAAAAACTTACTTATACACTTATTCAACTTCTTTTAAGCATTGGCTAATATTAACAACTATCACTATGACAACCCATCACTCTTTTAGCTACCCTGTTTCGTGAAAAAGAGACTGTATATAAATGCGGCTGTATAGCTGAAGAAAAGCAATTCACAGGAAAGTGGCTATCTCTGATCTACGCGTTCTGTTTTCATTTATCCAATAAACAGGTAGATATAAAATTAAATAATACCCTAGGTGCGGAATTAGCCGTTATCCTCAGCTAATAAGCTCAGCCAATGAATGGCAGAAATTTCAGTCAAGCCTTTGCATCTTTTCATTCTGATCTGTGATTACTAGACATCTAGCTTTCGTGCTTATTGTCATTTCCATTTTCTTCTTAGAAGGTTGCACAATATCTTCAAAATATTTCGAAATCCCTGAATGATGATAGCATGATGAAATGAACTTTCTAAATAGTATAACAATAGTCAGTAAACTCAGAAGGTTCATTGCTGAATATGTTTCCAGTAGTTAATTTGGATGAATGCGCTTCACTTTTACTGGGTTTCATCATCCACTGTTTCTTGGCCTCGACAGAAACAACTGAAAAGTTAAAAATTAATTTAACGTTTTCATTCACTATGAAGAGGATGTTTTTGTGGTTATTCCATACAATCAACTTAAAAAGAAACAACTTTACTGTGGATATCAATTGAAGTAATCAACTAGATATCTGATTTCAAATGATGTCAACAAATAAATTTTAATAATAGTATTTCTTTCGCTCCTAACCCCCCTTGAAAAAAACTCAACAACTTTGAAGGAAGTGAGATAAAATTATTTAGATCATAAAATGCAATGAAAAAGCAACAAGGATGAAATTATATTGCTTTTTATGAGTGTACGAATATCTCAAATGATTCTTTTTTAACCGTAGCGCATAAAAGCATCGAATTCCCGCTCCCCTTCGAATGACAACAAAGTTTTACATAGAGTATATGTTATAGTATAATTATTATTTGTTTTTATTGTCATCGAAATACGTTCGGGGTGTTGTGATCGTGACAACTTCCCAAATGTCACGAGTATTTTCGTTCTCATTATCACAACATTAAGTGTTGTTTGTGGTTGACATTTTATGATGTATTCGAAGTTTATTTTTCATATATTTTCCTGAATATATATTTGACTCCCCTTCAAAATAGTACGGCATTGTCGATGCATAATTCTTGTTTATTCATAGAAATCTTTCAATTCCGTATATATGACTTTTAAACAGATCAGTGTTGCATACAATAACGGATATGGTAACATATTTGATGTAATTCGAGATGATGGATTGTAAATATGATGCTAATTGTGAAGATAACATTGTGATGAGTGCTACGTTACTTCCTATTTCATACTGACTGAAGTTGACAGTCTTGCAAGGGGGGTATAACTGCTTGTTACCCAGCAGTGAAGTGGATCATCTGAAACAACAGATATCACTGCATTACGAATATATACATATAAACATCTAGGTTTAGTATTTGTGACGGATAATTTGTTCTGTCCTTTCTAAGTGGAGCACGGCGTTTTAGAGGCTTATTTCCATTGTATCTGGTACTCTGGTATCAATTTCGGCTAAATCGACAAATGCCTTCTCTTTATGCAGCCTCCTGCACTTCACTCTCGCATCTTCAACCTGTCTAGTTTTCACCTCAATGTATGTCCAATGAATTTCAAGTTTATTTTGCAAATTTAGGGGCAACAGGTTGTTTACTGCCTGCCAAAACCTATCTATTCTTGTTTTTTCTCATCTGGCATCTCATCGTTAGAGCTGAGCGAAGCCAGCTCCTGATAAAATCCTGCAGCAGTCTGTCCGAAATGCGCTTATCTTGCTTCTCCTCTCCTGACTGGCTTTGACATCGCAGTCACTGTTGCATGCAGCTGAGGTTATACTACCCAGGTAGCGATATATATTCACTGAAATACGCACAAGATTAAAATTACCTTTGGATGTTTCTAAAAACAATAACAGTAACGATACGTTTATTCTGGACATCCTTTATATAATGTAAACAGTATTACGTGCGGTTTATTGGATGACAGTTTCCCTTCGTCAGGGATCTTTACGTACAATAATCAATGATAATAGATTGCATGACACAACAATATCTGACCTGAAGCACAAACAAATCTTTTATGATATTTCTTCTCTATCTCTGAGAAATATCCAAAATTTGATTGAATGTCGATTATGAAATGCGAAGCAGTATATTTTGATACTCAAAGACATAACTTAGGAATGGTTATCTTGCGTATTAGGACAAGTTACCACCCACAACTATGCTTCAAATTTAGTGGAAACTTGCACATCAACAGGCTGTTAACATTTAAAGTAATCACGAGAGGGTATAATACCACTACAGATAATACATTAGTAGATTAAAACAAAGTTAACAATAGAAATTATATGCAATATAATGATACAGGTTTTTAATAGCTCATGTTTTATGTAAGCTTTTAGCATTACACTGTAGCTGTTTTGTTTTCAAAATAAGTAGGGAGAATTTCAAACGCTCTTGATTTTCAAACGTTGATTTGTGGGTATTTTATCATAAGTTGATATCGCTTTGAGAATCACTGGAAAAGCCAGGAGGAATAAACAGCTGCCTTGCACTAGTTTTGAACTCTTCAGGAAAACACACCCACAGGGTTCGAACCCATGACCTTCCTGTTATGGGGCCAGCTCGTGGACAATTCAGTCACTGAGTCCCGACCTGATGATCCATGAATTCTAACTTCTGCCAATTCATGGTACTGCGCGACCACTAGCTAATATCATCCGCTAGTATTTGTCCTCGAAACCGCCCTTCTCTATCCCAGTAGAACTCACGCCACTATCTACCTGAATAGGGCTAGTCACCAGTGCGCATCAGACTATTATTCAAGTGTTGTTTTGCAGGGATTTGATTGGTTACAGAATTTAACCATCCCCAGATTTTACTGTATAACTGAAAGTTTATCCACTTCACAAATGGACAAATATTTCGATACGAAATATGCTCCCTATGTTACATGTTTGATACAGATAGCGGAACAAAGCAGCTCAGAATTTCAGTTAAGGTGTTAAGAAATCCATTTCTTCCCACCATTATGCAAATAGATAATCTGAAGTATTACTAATCTTACCGTAACTAATCTCCCTTGTACAACATCTCCTCTTCACTATCCCTCAATAATTTGTTGACTGTTGCTTTGGATGAAACGGCTAAGCTCGTTTAGACGCGAAATAAAGAGGACAAAACAAATGCAAACATACATGTATGTAGAGAATAATTCAGTCCCTACAAATTAATATACACATAAAATGCAGTTACTTAGTGAGTTATAACTGTCCCAAAATGCAAGAGTAAAGACTTACAGAATTGTAGGAATGAAGTAGTCTTTTGTGGGGGGGGGTACGCAGTTGCTCACTCCACTTAAGAGTATGCCAAAAGACCGAGGATACTTGTGGAGAGAAAAGTAGATTAAAGCAAAGGATCAGAATGTGGATGTACAGATCAGGTACGAGCCAAAGACGACTAGCAATAACGGGAAAACAAAAGGCTGGAGAGGGAAGATGTGTCATCCGTGCTGAGCGCTGAGCCAGGTAATGTTCTTATTCAATCTCAGTTAACGATCATGATGCGTAATGAATTCATAATTTTTGCTATTCAGAAATAAGCCTATAATTTGATGTTTTTTAGCCTCCACACTGTCATTCACATCTGTAACACTAAAATTTAATGAATCCTTTAAAATCAAATCTTAATAGGGAAAATGCTAATTTTAAACTTAACCCAGTTACATTTTTGACAGCTTTATATACAATAATGAATTTTCCGCCGTTTCACTGTGCCTTTTTTCGTCAATTAGCTCTAATTGAATCTTTTTTGTTCACTAATGATCCGCTAATTCTTCATTGAATGACAAGACGAAGTTATGATCGGCATATTGAATATATATATTTCAAGTTTAGAATCATGATATATACCTGTAAATAATGAAATAAACAGATTCGGTGTTAACGAATGCTCTAAGAAATGCGGAGAAATGTGTTATATTCCGATTGCATTCATACTTCTATCATGTTAACATGTTAAATGCCACCTCTCATTCAAAGCATAACGTATGCTGTTTGCTTAACTGCAATGTATAGCCTTCTAATGAGAAAGGCAATACACGCAAGGCATTATCAAAAGTTAAATTTCATGTCAAACAATAATAAAGTTAGACTTCACAAAAATTATATTGCAGGGGTTAATATACAGAACAATTTAACTGACATTCAGTAGTAATTGTAAATTTTAAGAACAACTGTGTTGAGGGAATAAATTTCTTTGCTCACGCATACCAAATTTTATATCAGTAATTTAGAAAAATGAGTAATCTTTATTTATTTCTTCATTTTATAATGGCGTTCCCTTATGCATATTAGTTCATTGTTAAGTAGTAGATAGAAAGTGGCAAATTATAAGCCATAATTAATTTAAATGATGTTTTATAGACTAAATCTAACTCCTAGTGGGAACGCAATCACTTCGTGAGATGCATGTTCGTCTGACCAACGTGTCTCAAACAAGATGGAACGTACTCTGAGGATTTCACTGCTAACTAACCAAAGCTAGTCGCGATAACAGCATGTTAACGCACCACCACAACAAGGAAAGGCTCCCATTTTCTATTGTGTTCATTTATTTTTCATTTTGCCAGCATTCATCTTCATTTTACGAAAAACGTTCTACATTCCATTCATATTTCAACAATCAACAGATCAATAATATATTCATTCAACATGGGGAAAGGTTAAACATGATGATTAAAGCACAAGTCGTAAATAGCTTCTTCACATTTCGACATTGTTTTCAGCGTGTGTGTTTCTGTAACTGGAAAAACCCTGACCATATAGATTTCACTTGCATGTTTGGTGTGCAGCATAATGCTAAATTTAATCGTTTACCTAAAATACACCATAGTTACACAACAAGTCAATTCTGTTCTTCCAATCTATTATTATTATGATCCTCTTGGATACTCGGTGAAACACACGGCTTCAATAGTCAACCTCGGTTTCACTTCGTTCTTTGTCAACCATTTTAGCTGGCTCTTTGGTTGCCTACTGAATTGTCCACACGATCTACTCCATTTTATCCTCGGAAAAACATCTATCTCGTCAATATCCATCCGAGTTCCACTCTGGCGATAGCCTAACGCTAAGTTTCACTCAACTGTTTCCTTAGCATTTTTCCAACCTATCTTTACTTTCGTCTACGTTTGTATCGGGCAGTACATTCTTGATTGTTTCCTCGCCAGGATTTCTTGTTACTTATCTGTTCTGGCTGGTTATCTGGACGTCAGAGTAGAGCGAAAATAGCTACCGATGTTTGCTTTGATGTGCAAGCCGAATTACTGACCCATAAAGAAGAACTAATTGACTTGACACTATTGTTAAAATTCAGATTTTTTTAACTTCAGAAGGCTTCCGAAGTGATTTCAAAGGGTGGAAATCTGCCTTGCTTTTCCAATTCTGATTTTGACACCTTCATCCCTGTCAACTGTAGCTGAAACTATACTGCCCAGATTAGTGGAGGAATTGACTTCTTTAAAGTTTCGTCGTGCTGAAATTGCCTACTGCTTGCAGTCTTCCAGCTAAATGATCAAACTAAAATATTCAGACTTTATTGTTATTTCGTTTCCTAGCACTCACACTTCGATGATGCCAGGAGACTGACACAATGTTATTTGGTTGGTGATGACAAGCAGTGTAATCCAGGATGTGCATTTCCTTTAGTGAATAACGCTTTCGAGTCTGAAACAATGAATGTTACATTCGAGTTTCAATGAGAACACTATCACTCACTGAAGATTATAGGTACATCCGAAGGACAAATGAGACAAGTAAGATGAAACGCACAAACTGGATTCCACTACTAACCACTCTTTACTGAATAACATAATGCTGTATATATGTCTATCAATAGTTCGCTGCGATAGGTATTCATGAATTCCGCCAGTCATAAATACCTCAGGACCACGTCATTGTAGTACTCAATCAACTGATTTTCAAAATCTCATCGAAGCAAAATTTGCCACTTATATTCAGTAGAGATGTTTAAATTCCTCAAATTTAGAAATTAGAAACAAGTGACATGTAGGCTTCAAATATGAACAAATATCAAGTATCTGTGGAGATGTAGTTAGGAGACTTGATGACCTTTGTCTCAGCCAGAGATCCCTCAGCTCGAATCTAGCTCCGTCTTCAGCCTTAGCAACTAAGAAGTATCCTTAATACTCGCATACGGGGGATGAAGACGCAGTTCTACATAACCGAATCCTAATCAATATTTTTTTAAAGACTTGCTGAAACAACACACTACACAATAACTTCACTTCTATGATTACAAGACACTTTCTGCATCTCTATCTTAAGTGTTTCGCAGTGTGACAAAGTTCAGGATAAATTCGGCATAAATTAAGCAGTCTAATTTCATTCATTTAGAAAAATAAGCAAAATCATAATTTAAAAAGTTGTGTTAACAAGTCTACTATTATTATAGGTAACACTATGTGGGCAGGAAATTATGCCGCCTCAAATTAATGTTTCACTTTATTCTCCTATAGGGTTTGCGAAGACAAAGCACAAATTCATCTCTCTTTCTGAAAGGCCTACGTGGCTGAAATCACATGAATGCATCTTTCAAGATGTTCTTAATGTTATATTGTTGATGAAGTTTTGAAAACACATGCGTATTCATTATTATTAAATTGTCAGTGTTTTAAGTGCACGTCGTCTTTTTTCTCGTGGTGAAAAAAAGTGAGCGTTTTTATGCATAATAAGGATAGAGTACCAAGGGAGAAAGAATTTGGAATTGACAGTCTCCTGCGAAGCGTCTAAAAATACCGCTGATAGCTGCAGAATTGTTGATAAAAACCAACCCACTGACGAAAGCAAAGGTCTTGAATGGTTTAAAGTTAGTGAATGCAGCCGTGAAAGTATTAAAGTATGAAATAATCCTCCAAAAAGCACTGAAAACAAACTTAAATATCTCAGTGGATATGCTAACTCCATAGTCGCAGAAGGTATAGAAAAAAAGAAAATCACCCAACGGTTAAACCAACTGCTACCCATGAAATGAAATGTAACTGTAGATTATTCGAGAATTGACGTGGAACCAGGTAAAGGCATTAAGTCTCATCATCTAACTGTATCCAAACCAAGTTGCGATGCTACGCTTCATTATTGAAATGATCATAGAGTGGTTGTAAACCCTCTCTCGAATTCATGGGCTGATAAAATTCCTTCGACAATATCAGCCGCGGAAAAATTCAGAAAGCTCAGGAAAGCCTTTGAAGTGAAGGCAGGAGTAAGACAAGGCTGCTTGCCATCACCAGTAATATTCTTGATTGTTGTGAACTGAATTATGCGGTAGGTGGTGGAAGGTGACAAAACAGGACCAGCTAAAAAGCACTGGAAGATATAGACGTTGCCGATAGTTTTTGCGCATTATCACACAAAATCAAAGATCTGCAGGTGAAAACAAATAGGTTGGCAGAAGAAGCAGCCAGAGAAGACAGTACTTCGAGTAAGCATGAAGATATTCAACTGATAACAACAAAAACCAACCACTATTAACGGGAAACATTTCAAACGGTTCACTTCCTTCACTTCTCTAAACAGTACCCTATCAACTACAGGCGACAGCATAGTTGAAATTGTTAAGGCTAGAGTCGAAGAGGCACAACAAACTTTCCTCACTCTGAAATCTTTTGGAAGTCTTCTGCACTCAGCACAGACAGCAAGTTCTTGGTTTTCAAAACATGTCAAATTAGTTCTTTTACACTAGTTAGACACTTAGAGCGCAAGTCCCGAAAAGCATTTATAACTAGCTTCCTTCGCTTACTGCATAGTGACTGTCGGATGACAGGCCAGAAAAATTTAGAAACAAGAAGCTCTGGAAGTGAATCAGTCGAAAACCTATCGCTCAACAAATATGTTAAAGATAGTTGAAATGTATCGAACATACTTTAAAGCGACCAATGAGTTACATTGCATGCAATTTAGACCCTCACGTTGAACATGAAAGAGATAAACAGCGTGTTGGGCATGAGTTCGAAGGTGACTTTTTTGAGAGCAGTCGTGGAGACAGCCACATAACAATAGAATATAATATAAATAATTGCAGATAACAGCCCTCCGTTCAATCAGGTACTTGAGTGAATATAAAGAATCTATAATAATAGACATAACGGAAGCTTATTTCTATAAGACCGAACGAGGTTGACATGAAACTCAAATCAATAGATTCTACAACGTTTGTCATTAATTTCTGTCAAAATTATACTGCATTACTATTTGACATGTATCTCTGTTCGCGACTCTCAGGAAATGGAGAACAACAATAATTACCACAAAAATGATACAAAATTCAGTCAGTTTGATAAATTCATATCAAATTATTGTCCTCATTGGCAAGTTAGTGAGAAAAAGCGATAGGTAACACAATAAGCCATGGTAGAAGTGAATAACTCACATTAATGCAAGTCATAATTACAATGAATTATTCACACATTCGATGATGATTCACAGAGATGACAAAACAAGAGAAAATTAAGAGGTAATTTTAACATTCAAAGATGCAAATAAGGATATCTCTAAATTCATACATATTTTATCAACAAAATATTATGACTATTAGGTGTATTACAATAGAAATACTGGGAAATTTTCCCATACCCCTGTTATTGGTCGCCTTAAATGAACCAATCGCATTCTTCGCATACTGATCATGGTTAAACAACACAGAGTGATTATTTAACCACAGTCTTTTGTTTGGTTATGTTAAATTATGCAAATAAATTGAGTCTTTAGAATAAATAATAATATCAGAATTTCTATAAACAATATAAGCACGGATTTCAAGCCAAAGTTTTATGTATATATACATATATATTGAAACATACATATATTTTATTCGAAAGGAATATATTTATCATTGATGAATTGCAAAATAGAATGAAGAGAATAGAACTAAACAGAATTTTGATCAGATTACATTGACTTGAATTGGATTGACTCAATAAAACCGTATTTGCGAACTGTGGATATACATCATACATATATCCATAAGATTTTATGCTTGCAAAACAGACTTCCCAATTTCTCAATTCCTTATCATTATAATTACTTTAAGCAGGAGAAAGTATTTGAAAATATCTCCACGCTGGAAGAACAACGATTCAAATCCTTTGACAAATGTTAAAATGTAATTTTTGGAAAATATACACAGAGTTTAAAAATTAAAATTACCCACACACGTACACACACAGAAATAATCGGAAATAAATTATGCCACAAAGGAAAGGATTACTTGCACCACAGAATACCTTTTTGGATACCATTGCAACAAGATTTGATGGAACTCGTAAGTGCCTATAAAATTTAGTGCAGTTTTTTAAAAAGATGACAGTCCTTACTATTAATACTTCAAAGTTTGCATATATGTATATATGAAATACAGATATAAGGTTTTTGGTAGTTCATCTACTGTTTGACATTGCTGTGTATTGTTGATGATATCCTTTGACATCTGTTTAAGAGTTAATTTTAGTGATTGATTGACTGACTGAGTTCCAAAGTAGATTTTTACACAGAAGTGCAATAGTTCAAGTCGTCATAGTGTATATGGCAAACGAAGGTACAGGAAAATAAATTGAAAGAACTATAATGATAAAAAATACGCAAGAGAATTCAATGCATATAAGAATTCATGAGGTGTCAGTGCACTTGCTGGGTGGGGAATGATTTTTGACCTTATCACAAGCTATCTCAAGAGATCAGCCCTTAGTGTATGTAGAACCGCGGCCAGTCTACACCTCACCATGTGGTTCAAATTAATGGTCAAAAAATTCATGGATTAATACGGCGTCTTCATGTGATCACTCCTAAATTTCCCCCAACTAAATCCTACGTCAGCTAACATTGCCCATAATGAATGGTAGTGGCTGAGCGTACGCGACACGTATTCTAGCCATATGAGTCTATGAAGCTTTACAACTCCGTTGAATAGAGTGGCATCCTTACTGAATACTGTACGCCTAACCTCAACATTGTTCACCGTACTATATTTCCTAAACCCTGGAGATATTTCATAATGACAGCTTTCCATACTTTTGATATAGGTAAACTCGCCTTCTGTATGCGAGCTTGTATTCATGCAGTAGTAGGTACTGTCGAACAACACACTATCACATAAAATACGTTGTTCTGATCTAACAGTTTCATGTATTAGGAATTTAAGTACGATAGCATTTAAAGTTACAAACTTACTCAGAGTCAAAATCTTTGGGCCTCAGAAAACCAAGTGACCCTATTTAATTAAGTAACTTAATCTGCTTAATACCACATTATGACTCTGAGACTCAGTTTACATTTCAGTCCTAATAATCAAGGCCTGTTAGGTTATCAGAATTTTGGAAATTCAACTACATATTGAGTGAAAGACACTGATTAGTTGAATAATCTGAAAAGAAACTCAAGCAGTGTTGCTTATGTATTCGCCCACGACCAAACGTGTGCGAAACTGGTTCAAAGTATTGAAAATTATGTCACGTGTATATATCGAGACGATTATGAGCGAAAAAACAAGCTCGAAATGAGATCTATTTATTAATTCTATATCATGGGTGATACATCAAATTACCTTGTATACATTATTTTATTTTTTACTTACCTAAATCGTCAACTACGATAAACTTGTTAAATGTATTCACTGCGGCCTCGTTATCTTGGACTGTCATTTGTACTGGTATGAATTAATAAATTTTGCAATATATGTCGTAGTACATTGTTATTTATTTTTTGTTGACACTTTTACAAACTTCATACACGATATACAATCAATCTAAAGGTGATATGGACGTTCAGAGAAGATGAATGCTAAAGTGCCTGCTTCATGATATCAGCAAATGATCCAAACTACTTTAAATTAACTAGAAAGCATGTAATTGTCGGATGAGTTTATTTCTGTATACCTTTTCACCCTTATCCGAAGAAAAATTAGCGAAATATTGATAATCATTAACCATAAGACATAAATCCTATTGTATGAAATATTTTGGACCTAGGAATATTACTATCCCTTGGATTCCTAGTAGAAATGTGGCTTCAACTACACTTTGTCCTATTCTTTGCAGGCTTTTAGACTTTCATATCGTTCTCACATTATTTCCTCCATATCACCCTCAGAAACAGGCCCTGCTTTCCGTTTTCTTTTCGGGTCCCACTAAAGCTCTGTTTTGGTGGGCGATGTCACTCGTGCGTCTCCTCAGTGTATATCCAATCCATCTTTTTTTTCTTCGGGATCTGTGTTGATCATTAAGTTGTTGGTCACTTCATTGACATAGTTTCTTGTTGTTAATTCTTCCTAACGGACTTTCTGACTTTCGGAACGGAGCCAGCTGAAGCGGCTGTTGATGAAAGCATACAGTAGGCTTTTGTTAGTGCTTTCTTTGACACGTGCTCCAATTTTATGGCCTTTATAGAAGAACTGACTTAATATTTACGTACAAGATCTGAATCTTGCTCCCTATTTTAGTTGCAGAAGATTTCCGAACCAGTTTCAGAGTGGTGAATGTCTTACTTACATTTCTGATCCTGTTTTCAAAATCCTTATCTGTTCCGACTGCCTGTATTTCAAACGATGCTTCCTAGATAAATGAAGGACATAACTTGTTTGAGATTTCTTCTATTGACAGCGATCGGCTTTAGCTGTTTTGTTGTTGTTGGTCGGTTATCTTCATCAATTCCGTCATCTCTACGATCAATTAAAGTCCTGTCTTTGCTACCAGGCTTCTCTACTGACTTGTTGGATTCCACCTGTAAGTCTTCGATCTTATATGACTAGGTCTAGGATGCATAAGTGTTAGGCATCGTATCAAAAATACTTTAGTTTTTGGTGCAAAAAGGCTCCATCTTTCATCCTGCAGTTTTTTTAAAGTGTTTCGAAGCCTGTTATACCTTAACATACCTGTTATAGTCGACCTGCCTTAGATATTTTAGCAACTGAATCCGTTTCACAAACAGAGAGAGATGTTACACATACTTTGTGGAACCCGCAGCTGACAAAGTTTTCTTATTCCCACTTTTGTTTTCTGTCACTGATAAACAAAAGGACAATTGCCTAGTGTGTATAGTTCTAAAACAGTCGGCAAAAACATTCCTTCTGTTTTCGGAGTATTTTTTCATCCTATTTTAATGTTGCACCACCGATTGTATGTCACATTTTTTTAAAAAGGTCAAGTGCCTTGTTTTTCTTAACATCAAAGATAAAACAGTCGCATGACTTTAGTCTCGCCGAATAAACAAATCCAGGATTACGAGCGGACAGAATTAAACTCTCACCTATTAAAAAGTGTTACATCTTCAAGCATACCTTAAAATAAGCTAACACACGCTTAAAAATTTGTGAAAACTTTCAAAATAAACACTTCTGTAGACATCATAGTTGTAACATTTTACATAAGACTAAGGTCACGGCGTTTAGACAAAATATGTGGGGAAATAAGTATAAAATATTTACATTGGAGAATTTTATTACCCTGAAATCTTGTGAATAACTTATACGATATTGGATAAGTTCACTTGATATAATGTATAGCAATATTGTATTAAATATATATATATATATCTTCAAAGACATCTACAATTTCACGATATGCCGTATGAAACTGAAGTGATGCATCATTTCGATGTGAAATGTGAATAGTGGTACGAATAATACTATTGTAAGACTGTGAGTTAACTGAAAATGTGATTGTTGTCCGAAATGCATTCTCGGTAACATCGACATATACACTATTATTACCCTGGATTCCGAGCAGAACGTAGGATTTCGGTGCACATCTCCATTTCACTGTGTTACCAGCAGTCCTATTAACCTGGTCCGACAATTCCCCGTATCTCTCATCTTCTCATCGCACGACTTACCATTATATCACCCTCTAACTCATGTCCAGCTCGTCGTTCGTCATTCGAGCTCACTCAAGGGTCTGCCTGGAGCACGAAGTCATTCAACAGTCTCCTAGGCATGATTCAGATCCATCTCTATTTCCATCGGTATACTTTCTGGATGATACGTTCTTGGTTAGTTTGTTTCCACAGTTCATCGCTGATAATCCTTTTGGGTTATATGTTTATCTGTAAGTAAACGTTTGAAGCTTCTGGTGACACATCAACTCTTTGAACCATACAGAAACAATGATTCGACAATATTATTGGGGATCTGAATCCTTTTTCCTATGCTTAGTGCAAGAGGTCCCAACTATGATAATGGAGTAATAAGGTCTGCCTGGCTTTGACATCTCCATCCAGTCTGCCTGCAGCTCAAAAGATTTTGACTAGATGAGTGAAACAGGCCACCTCCTATATATAAACATACATGTCTACAGAACCTCCACAGTTTGATGATATGCCTCAAAGATTTGAAGAGATGTATCATTTCAATATCTGATGGAATTTGGGATGGAGTGTGGGTGAATAAATGTTCGTGACATAATACATGTCCAACTATCGCCACGTTAATCCACTCTGTTGTAAATTAACACATGACATTTTTCTCTCTTGTGAATGCTTCAGTTGTTTCACTTTCTTGTAGGGCTTCTCCAGCATGTGACCGTATCCTGTAATTCTATCTTCATGCCCTTTGAAGAGGTAGGTGTACACAAATAGATTAACGTACATGTTAAGACTGATATTTGCATTTAGATACCGTCACCAATATGAAGCCAGAAGAGTATTTTCATTAATAACGGTTCCCTGTCATTCAACTTTTTTTACCTGATATAAAATTTTGTTTCACAAGAAAACATATTAGTTTTTGTAATTTGAAAGCAGTAATTTTAATTTAGTAATCTGGAAAGTCGAATTCAAGAGATATTTCTCACTGTGTCGAAATTCGCGTCCCATATTAGGGGGTTCCATGGGTACATCAGTATTTTCGAGGAATTAAGTCTTTTCCAGTAATTTAAGAAAATTGAATTTTTCAAAGTTTGCTCCCCTTATTTCTTCCAAATACTTCTAAAATGCACTCGTAAATGAATCCTGAGGTCTGCAAGTGTTTGTGCGCTTCTAACATTTTTTCCTTCACGTTTTCCAGTGGAACATAGGGCCTAAAGTTAGTGGATTGAAGTTTCTGTAGCAGTGTTTATTTTAGACGATCGGGCTGCTAGCCTCATGCCTAACCTTTCTTCTTTACCAGCATTATTTATGGCTTGGGGAAGTAGAGGAATGCGTTGGCCAGGAATCGAACCCCGGACCATGTGCATGGTCGGTTAGCATCCTAACTGCTATGCCACCGACTCACACTCTTCTAACATAGTTACTGATAAATTTTCACTTGTGGGTGTTTCCTAAGGTCTGCTCGCAAATCATTATCATATCAATGTATGCATATGGCTTGACAACTTGCTTTACAGAGTCCTAGTTCTTGCTGTTTTTTACTACAATTATGTATATAACCAGCGATGCCTGTTGCATCGTTTCGACTACGGTGTCAGTTCAGTGAATAAGGATTCCTTGATTAACCTCTAACTCCGCACCTAACTATATTACTTTTTAATACTGCCATCCTATCTCACCCTGGTCTGCAACTAGATGCAAGTGAATGCAAAGCGGTGGCCCATTTCCTTTCGAGATTTGTAACTTAGCAGGGTCAGTCATTAAGCGATATTTGGTAAATTATATTAATTTTCCTACTTTGGTCTATTAGGTACTTAAGCCGAAAGATTTTTATCTCTGACACAGTTAGTCGGTTTATATGCCACCGTAATTCCAGCCTTATTAGGAATCCCACGGAGAGGTTCTGATTTTACTTCTCTATACGGCGGCACCACAGACGCTGCTAATTTCATATTAATCCAATTTTCATCAACTTGTTACTACTATTATTTTTCTTATAGGACTTAATAAATTTCTGAATACATTCTGGTAAGTGGCACATTAACTAATCAACTCACTCAGGTGGAAACTCTGTTGGTTTAAGGAGCCCACAAAACCAATTAGGAAAAATAATATAATTTACCAAATAGCATGCAATGATTGTTAAGCCCATTACATAAGTCAAATCCATGTGTATTCACACATTTTGGTGGTATAGGATGAAAGTATAAACAAGTAATGTCGTGAGGTACAGAGCGAGTGGGTTAATCGCTGGATCTTTTTCATGGAATTAACACAATATATAGATCAATCGGATACACGCTGAGTAGACGGTCGCATGATATCAGTGAGCTCCTTATAGAAAACGACCAGTAAGCCATCCGTAAGTGACTTGAAGGAGGTTGTTTGAGGAGATGAGACATTATAAGGAATCTTGGGGCCGACTGAAGAGAATCTCAAAGAATCGGACAAGGTGAAGTTGTGCAGTTGTAGCCCTATATTCCACTAGGGATCCATGGGGACCGTAATGATAATAATATCAATGATAATATGAGAAGACTACGGTATACTACAGTGCTCAAATGCTACCCTTACATTAACTTATATAATGTCGTTTAAGATATACTTTCCCTAATGTTTTTTCTAAACGTTAATATTTCTCAACTAGTTGAAAACATGTTTCCTTACATTTAGCATGTGATTAATTTACGCCTGAATTACTGAAGTTTATCAGCTTTTCTAGGTGAAGTTATAATGAAATCTAACATTTAAAAAATACGCTGAAGGGTATACTTTCTTACCTGTCCATATTGTTTCGTTGTCGTTATAAACTCTAACTGTTTGGTGAAGGAAAGAACGTATGAAAAGGAAAAAAATTTAAGGCAAAATATTCGACTAAACGAATAGAAAAAAATAGAGACTATTATGTGAAGAAAAAAGAAGTAAAGAAGAAAACAATTCTGACAGTGGTGTGAACACGGGCAGTAATTTTGCTCGAAATATTACCAATAACAAAACTTCTCATTGTGTGTAAACTGTTAAAATATAATTATACTTTATTTGATCTAATCCACAATGCTCAAACTTTTTACTGATATTAAAAAGAAGTACTATTTTGCCCCTTGGTCGAAATTACTCTTTCAGTGAATGTGTAAGGAATTCCGATAGACACAATAAACGGCAATAACTACAATGTTAAACTGTAAGCAACTGAAATATTTTGCATGCAGACGAGTTGAATGATAGGAAAAAATTGATGCCATGTCTAGACAATATATTAGTGTAGGTGTTATCATGAGACTTGTTATGTTAAAATCAATCTAAATTAATAACATAACATTTCACTATCTGTTAATGAAAACCTTGTTTTATTCGGCTTTTATATGCTGTTCACTAAATGCAATACTTCAGGTGCAGATTTCACTATAAAACCACAGAGCTGTGAACATCTCATTGAGTTGAACATTGAGCATCCAAAACCTTCAGATTTTAGCCCACTGGTCATTCAAACATTGGGTATGTATCCATTGATATGTCTCTTTCGAACCAGCGAAATTCGCTCTAATAGCAACCATTACCATAGATGAGCGTCTATTCCAAATATAGTGCATTCTACAGACTACAACTTCCCAGCAGGATTTCAGCATAAAACATCAAAATGGTGTCTCTTTGTAATCATCATTGATGTATGTTAGTGACGAAATCTGCACTGATATTTACCAAAATTCTTATAAAACCCTAATTTTGAAATTTCAATAATACCATGGTTTCGAATTTCGTAACTGTGGTCATTTAAAGGTTTATAGGAACAATGCCAGTATCAAAGATAAATCACAATGTACGGAAAACAGGAATTTGATTTTTCACGAAGAAAGATAAAGATACTAAGAATTGAGAATTGAAAACACTGATACTGCTGCCGGATAAATAGAAACCTCAGAAACCTTATGAAGAATTCTTAACAAGGCAAGAATAAAAGTGCCACTCAAACTCACAAAAGGACTTAGAAACAAACTATTTCGGTTAAACGACCATGTAAAGCACATAAAATAATTTAGTTTGTACAATACATTACATTGAAATGAAGTAAGTGAGTTTAAATAGTAGGTCGATATAAACTGAATTACGTTGGTTGAGAACCACAGACGCTTCGTCTTGGTTTGGGATTATTCAGCAATACATGAGTACTAAGACCCGAATTCAGGATAACCTGGTAACATGTCAAGATCCCAGACAATTAGCCGCTGAGATCCGATCCCGTAGTCTAAGAATTCTAAATTCTACAATCCGTAATTTTGAGTGACCACCTACCAAGTTGGGACCAAACATCTATCCTATTCTCCCTTGTTTTCTAATGATTTCGTATTTGTTGCCGACTTGTGTTCAAACCTGGTACATATCAAATCCCTGCAAAAGAACTCTTGAAAATTATTAGTATCTAATTACATACTATCACAGTGTCCAAGTTTTATGATTACCTCCTTCGTGTTGCCTTCAGACGGCTAACCCTTCACTTTTCAATCGGCTTCCACTCGATGGCTCCACATATGAAGATCTTAGCATATGTCCAACACATCTCCATCTGTATATGTCATTTGGATTGATGCTGCAGGTCTTTGTCACTTAAGCTTTCTCGCCAGCCATACGATATTCAGCATTGGGCAAAGGTCTACAGGATTAAGAACTAATGATTTTACGAAATATTATCTGAATAGAGTTTACAAAGTTAAATCAACATATATTAACACAAACAATGGCATACACTATATCATTAATATATTGCAGATAGTAATCATACAAATGTTAATTAGTGTCTTATAAGAAGCATTTCTCATACACACAGTTATATACATAATAACAAATGGTTTATTAGAAAAAACTGTGTCGCCTGACAAAATTGTATCTAATTGTGTTTCCTACTAGATGAGTTCATTTCATTTAGCCCAGTGATAGAGTATTAATAAATGGAAAGTAGGAAACTCCGGTAGAAAAATATGAGCAAATGATTAGTTTTGACCTAACCAGTTTGATTGCAAACATCGCAATTAATGCAGCTGTTCATCCCACTTAATAATGAATTAGAAATTAATCCTGAACTCATAAATAGGACTAAGCCGTCGGCTAAGGGAATAATATTATGTGTACAGCTGTTTAACCTTCATTGTATTCACTGTATTACGAAATAGAAAATAGAAAAACAAGCAAAAGGCTTGGCAGTGCGGTCATCAATTCACCCAACAGAAGTAAACATATCTATGCATTATTGCATACGTATAGCTCTTGGAACATTTAATCCTACTACTGGGTTATGATGAAAATTTGTAGATGAAACATTCAGTGTGTTGAAACGTGAACATAACTCTAAGTTCTTCACACAAATAAATTCATCAATAGAAGGAATACAATTCATTTTCAAGTTAGAAAGGGAGAATAGTGAGTTGGAAATGCTAGACTTTAAAATGAAACAAAGACAGACTGATGGGTTAGATGTTAGGATATACAGAAAATCAATACATTTTGATAAATACCCGGACTTTTATTCGGGAGTTGCAAAGGTGGGTTTAATTAAATGTTTATGTAACTAACCCAGGAGCCCAACTAGTAAGACAAAAGATTTGAATAATGAAATCAGATCAATATGAGAAACATTACAAGTTTATAACTACTCACCAGAATTCATTGGAAAGATGTACGAAGGCATGTAGAACAACAGTTTGAGAGTAATTATGCAAATAATAGAAGAAATCTGATAGTCAAAGCGTTAGTGATAATGTCGTATAAAGTGAGAATTATGTAGGATTCCTAGAAAGCATGGCGGTTTAAAAACCAACTAACTCACTCAGAGATAAACTTGTCGTCTTAAGGACCTGACAGATCCAATTAGACACAATAATATAAATAACTTCATTCACTGTAATTACATTGAGGCCAGTATCATAGACAGAGTTTAATCTACACAGAAATTCGGCCATTGCAGTTCATTCACTTGCACGTAATCACACAAGTGGCTGGGTTAGAGTGAAATTATCAAATGTTATCAGATGTTGGGTGGAGAAAGATACAGGTTAATCACTGAATCATATGCCGTCACACTGCCTAAAGTTTACTTTTCTCCTAAACATAAAATTATTTTTTTCTCTCTCAGCATACAGAAGTTAGAGTAGTCATACATTTTATGCTATTTTCATCTGTAAATTTCTTCAAAATATGGGTACTTTCAACAAAGATACATTTTCTTGTGAACTGCAAGGATGTACTTTTGGTCTTCGAAAGTTTGTAATATGTGTAATCTTATGTCAGATTAGTTCTAAGAGAACATAATTATGGACTAATTACAGTGATTTCAGTAATTAGGCTTATTCTTTGTTCGGATTAGTTTTCTGAGGTAGTGTTCAGTTAGTTAAAATTAATTACAAATATCTTAGGCAGTGTGCGTATTACAACTAAATAAAATGAGATGAAGTTAAATCGACGAACTCATGAATTGCTCAGGTGTTAAACGACACCTCAAATTCGATCTAATAGTTGTTAACAAATATTTCTATAATCAGTAGGGTAGCGACTTATATTTTGCTGGTTATCTCAACTTATTAAAATTATGTGAAACCTACAACATCTATGATATCCGATGAAAACTTATAGAGGACTTACAGACCATCAGAGCCCAAATGAGCATCCGAACTGTTACATTTCAGTAAATTGCATGAAATTTCAGCTTTATAAGATTCATATGAATGTTTCACGGTTAGAATACGACTTCCTTTTATTATTATACGGTTACTGATATAGTTCATTATATAACATCTTTCAGATAAACTGTTCGGTACATTCAGTCATCATTATTATTGTTCCCTTGAATTCCAAGTGGAAATAATTGCTCCAACAGCACATCTCCGTATTGTCTCATTCTCTCTGGTCCCCTTGTGCTGACCCCACAACTGCCAGTGAGCTCGATTTTCTTCCTGTCACGAAATTCTACATATCGCTCTCGGATACAGTCCCAAGTCGTCATTTCCTATTCAAGTTCCACTTGAGAGATGGTCTGTGGCTTGCTGTCACTTAACAGTCTCTTCAGCATATTTCCGATCCATCTGCATTTTCTTGGAATATTTATGGAGCATTAAGTTGTCGGTTGCCTCGTTCCTAGGGTTTCTTGTCGCCAACTATGGCCGACCAGCGGAGAAAGCCTCTGACTAAAGCCTGTGGTGAGTTCGAAATGTTTTTGACGCGAATGTCAAACTTCTGATCAAAAGGACTCAACACCGCTGTTGAAAATCTGAATTTCGTTTATTAAAGTGAGTGCATAAGAATTCCACAATGAAGGTATACCTTGCATTTCTAATTCTGGTTTTAACAATCTCACTCGTTCCACCCGTCGTTGGAACGATGGTGCCTGAATAGGCGAACGAAGAGATATTTCAAGCTTCTTCCATTGGTGATGATTATAGCTTCTTGTTGTTTGGTTCACTTCAAGTCAAAAAATCACTGCCTGTCTCTTCTACAAACTTGTAAGTTTTTGATTTCGTGTGACACTGGATATAAATCATCCATGAGTTTCAAATCCTGTAGTGTCTTCTTATCAGTCAGATGCATTCCTGTGTTCTCGCTCCCCATACGCGATGGGGTGCATAATCCAGTCCCCCACAATTAGGAATATCATCAGTGATAATAGGGAGCCTTGTTTAACTCCTGCACTCACTTCAAACGCTCCATTCAAATTTCCTCTGTGGATCACCCGACAAGTGGCATTATCATTACTACTCAGGATGAGTAGTAATAATAATATTTTGCCATTAAGATCTCTAAAATACAATCATCTTTATTAATAAAGTGCTTATAAAGCTGGAAACGATTGAGTTCATCATGAAATATGTGAAGACTCGAAAACAATGACTGTTTACTGTTCAACCGAAACTATATGTTGAACAAAAAGATAACACCTTCATAAACAAGGTGGTTTTATGACACCGAGAAGGCTGCATTTCACTTCATATTTATTCATGAACACAACGCATAATACAATATTTTCACAAAATGCTAACAGAAAGCACACTGACCACATTCCCAAATAACATTTGTGAAGAAAGCTGCCCCCATCACCTGACTGTTGTCAAAGATGTCTTGAATTTTATTCAAAACAATTAAAGAAAGCTGTTTTTAAATTGTCAAAAAGATTTTCCTCTTAATTGTTGCATTGTAATTTATATTTGACATGATATTTTGGTAGAAAGTCGGTTGAAAATCACAGTTGTCAATGCAGTTCATGGGATTATATTTAGACATTATATGGGATTCAGACATTGAATAACATATTTTGTATAGTCGGAAATTCCGTTGTTCATCATTCCCCTGAAGCTGTTTACCTTTATCCTTCCAGACATGTTATTTCATTCAAAACAAAGAACAAGCAGTTTGACGTGAGCGGAATCGAGAAATAGGTTTGGTGTAGCCACACGTTCCCCTAATATTTTGTTCTCACATGTCTGAATTCTGAAGTTTGTTAAAATTGGTTAAATTGTGTGACAGAAAATAGTATCTATGTACTAGAGGGATATTTTCAAAACTGATTAACTGTGACAACATTTCAGTGTGACAAAACAGCATTAAAATGTTGAAAATACCCATCATTAGAATATGAACTAGATATATAAGCTGACAGAATCATTTTCCAATAAAATCCCTACGTGGCTTGACCTTGACACTGGTATGCATAACAAAAATGTCGGTGATTAATTCGAATTTCCAACTTGTGAATCATCTAGCGATTTGAAATATATACAGAGTTTGAGGTATGATTTCACTGCAGTTTAGTTTACAAAATAAATTATTCACTCATATTATGTCACCTGCTGAATAGTATAAATGGTAATCAAGAAGGCAGGCATCATACTATATAATATATATATATATAGCGAAAGAAAATGTGAGACGTTTCAATAACAGGTTTCCAACAGGCCATTGCAGATTTTTATCAACAGCTATCTCCTCTGACTCCACACTGAAAATCAGATGACTAGAAAAAATTAGTGGCAGGAAACTCTGAGAATAAATCAATCGAAAAACTTTCGCTCGAAAAAATACTGAAGAACATGGAGATGGATGGAAAATACAATGAGGTGATCGTTGGATGACTTTGCGCACCAGGGAGGACCTCGAGGAGAACTGGAATGGGTAACGACGAGTTTAGTGTCCGAGGTTGATATGGATGAGTTAGTGTGAGGCGAAGATGAGAGCCACGTAGGCTGTCTCTAGTATACAGTAAACTTATTTGATAATGTCTTTAAATGTCATGTAATATTATTTATTGACGATGTTTTGCGCATCATATTATATAATAGTGACTGATCACATAATGTATTCTGGATGATTTTGGTTTCCAAGGGTGATTGTGATAAAACTTCACGTGGAACTCTGTAAATCGCAAATTGTACAAAGTAACCTGCTAATTGTGCATTGGATTTAATTCATCGCTAGTTTGATAAAGTAGCTAGCTACAATTCAGGATGATTTGAGCTGATTTCGCTCCCTATCTGATGAAGCTGGCCTCAAATGAGTAGAATGACCTTCCCTTGTTTAAGTCACGTAGATATGACTAGCAGACACCACTGGTTCATGTTAGTAGCGTCCAGCTACTCATTAAGGGACCGTATTAGAAGTTGGACGATGATAAATATTAAGTAGATGAATGACAGAAGTCTGTATAAGACTGAATAAACATATGAAGCGAAAGAAAAAGTGAGACGTTTTAATAACAGGTTTGCTTATCAAGCCTATCTAGGTCAGGGAAAAACAAACTTCTTTGAGTGCGAAGTTTGGGGTAATTCTTGGCAAGTTCCTTTAGCTGCTTCTATGTATAATAGATGGGTTCGAATTCTTTCCGAATAGCTTCATGGTACACGATAATTATGGTTGAAAGCAACTTTCTTGTCGATTTGGTGACTACCAGCCATCATTTGTGACTAAACTAAGCTTCTTCAGCCTAACAAGTGACTGGTAACAGGTTTTTATCTACGTCTGATAACAGGCAGTCTCTTCTGCAATGGAAGAATTAGCATTTATTAATAATATTAATTTGCTTTATTCCAAAACAGTACTTGTGATACAGAATGGAATTTTCAGCATTTTACTACAGTATTGCATCCAGTTAGTAGATTAGCAATAAATAAAATTCTACATAGATTAAGTGTAATCTCAGTTAGTTTTGACATCAACATATTGGCATGTCGGTAGCAAGCCGAAGTTGAACAGTGTTTGAAGGTGTTAGACAAGTAGATGCTAGCATATTTACTGGCGTAAGCAGTAGAAAGAAACAAAGCAACACATAACAGAGAAAAAAGGAAAAGAAAGAAAGAAATCGTTGTACCTATAAATGATACGAGTTGAAAAGATGAGATCCAGCTCATGTAAATATAAACTAACGATTACAGAATGGATAACAAATTCTTGAAGCCATAGTAGGCGCTGTTAAACGTTCTAGTGTTGTACATACTTTTACGCTTATAAAAAATAAGGCCAACAAATAAGTGACCCTATAAACTTGTCATATTTTTAAAATTAATAAACTGAGAATAACTGAAGCTAAAGAATAATAAATATTTAAGTAGCTATTAGGAAAACCAACACTGAATGTGGACTGCAGGTGTATCCAGTTGACAGGTTCCAAACAGGACAAAACATACATCTTGTATTCTTATGCTAATCACCATATCCAGAGAATGACATCTAACCCTAATAGTGTCTATAAAACAGTCATAACTAGCAGTCCGGATTTGACTTATTGGAATTTGTAATTTCTTGCCATTTGATAGATTAATAGATCCAAGATACAGAATCTAATTTTGAAGTGGATTCTAATGGCTTATAGATAATATATATATATATATATATATATAGGCACAGTTCGAAAATCCAGTGCAGTCAGGACAGTGAACAAAATTCGAATCTTTAACACCAATATTACTATAATCAGCCTTTCAATATGAGTCAGAAACTCTATGCATCACGAAAATCGTTTCCAACAGACCACTGCAGACTTTTATCAACAGCTATCTTCCCTGACTCCCCACTGAAGATCAGATGACCAGATAGCAACAGCAGCAAGAAACTCTGAGAATGACTCAATCGAAAAACTGTCGCTGGACGAATATACCGAATAATATGGAGATGGATGGGACACACAATGCGGAGACCGTTGGGTGACATCGCTCACCAGGTAGGCCCCCGAACATAAGTGAAATGGTAAACGACGAGTTTAGTGTCTGAGGTTGATATGGAGGAGATCGTGTAAGGCGAAGAGTAACTTAAATAAACGTAAGCTGGCTCCAGAGTAACGTAACTTTACTTGATAATGTCTCAAAGTATCGTGTATTATTATTTACTGATGATGTTTACTGCTCATAATCATATCAAATTGATATGATACCACAGTACCCAAGATCTATTCTTATATCAGTCTAATGTGGGCTGCCTCCGTCTGCATTTTCCAAACTCTTTTTTGAGCAATAATCATTACCATAAAGCTCCTGAAGTTATTTTCTCTCACTGCTAAGGTGTGGCCTAGGATTTTCTAGCCACCCAATTATTTAAAAGACTATTCTGCTTACAGTGTAAACCTATGATCTGGACAGAATGTTTTCCTTTGAATTACCAGTCAAGGATTCTCATTCGCCTACTATTTGTTTACACAGGAAAGTTAATTAAAATCATACCTGTGACCAATATAAGTTACTGTTATTCTTTTCATGTTAAGATAAAAATAATAACGAGATTAATTCACTCTCTTTTTTTACACGTTCGTTACTTGTTTACTTTGCATGGTATACAATCAACGGTGAGTAAACAAACTCTATAATCAATTGGCCCTTATTTCCCTTGTTTATCTGCCTGTTTTCTTCATTCATTTCTTCTCTCTTCTCTGTTTTTCCAACTTGTTGATTATTGTTGTAACGTTCTTTGTTGATTACAGTGTTGACGGAATAACATATCGGTTTTTTATGCTGTCATCTAAGAGAGTAAACAGTGTTAAGAAATAAACAAGGTATACGAGTAGTTTGTAAAATGGCGTTGTTTGCTGTGTCTTTTCTAATTAAAATATGTCAAAAACTGTTAACTAATAGTTAATGACCATCTTCTCTTTTTTATGCCATTCACAATATTTCTGTTGAATGTGGTTGTTAGCATCAAAGCTTCCACTTATTAGTGGGTTAGAATACTCTGCAAATACTCATGTAAAACGGGTTTGACTCACAACTGACGTAAACTCACAATCTGTTTAGTTTACTAGCTGTAACTAATAAAGGCTTTCTTCCTTTATCGATAAGATTTTATTTTGATAAATCGCACAGTGTTTACAGTTATATGAACTGATGACGTTTCGAGCACAAACTATTGCTCATAATCATATCAAGTTACTCACACAACTTTGATCTCTCATTTATATACATGTGTGGAATGGATTAGATATTGGATTAAAAATCAATGTGAGATAATGTACATTCAGAAATAATCGTACGAGTGTTGTTGATCAATTGCAATTAGATGGGAAAATTGGACGAGTGTTTTTACAGTCATAATAAGCTGCTTGTTAGAATGTGTTTGAATTGAAATAGAATTTTAAGATTATTTATTATCTTCTTCTGGTTTGACTGATGGCATTAATACGAGTGTTATTGATCTACTATAATCAGATGGAAGATACGACGAGTGTTTTAATAGTCATAATAAGTTTTTTGTTAGGATGTTGTGATGTGTTTGAATTGAAATAGAATTTTAATATTATTTATTACCCTCTTCTGATTTGACCTGCGGTAATAATATCTTCCATATCTCTGGTATTTGCATTGAGTCATTTTTGTTGCATGTGTTGGGTGTGGACTCGATAAATAAGGATTCCGTAATCAACCTCTCTCTCCACTTAGCTATATTACTTTTTAGAATTTTAACCCTATCCCACCCTATTGTGTGGTTGTTTGTTATTGCATGAAGTGCAATAGCTGAGCTTTTTTCTAAATTACTTATCTTTTCAGGGTCAACCATTCTTACCTTAGCTAAATTCTTATGTTCTGTTAATCTGACTATCCCTGACCTACTAGTTTGACCTATGTAGTTGACCTCACAGTTATTGCAGGGTATTTTGTAAATTATATTATTTTGTTTAATTGGATCCACCGGGTCTTTTAGCCTACAGAGCTTGTCTCTGAGTGAGTTTGTAGGTTTGAATGCCACCCTAATTCCTGCTTTATTAAGAATCCTACGTAGGGCCTCAGATGTGCTTTCCTTATATGGTATAACAGTGGATGACTTATATTCTTTCTTATTTGTGTTATCATTAATAGTTTCACCATTATTTTTATTTTGCTTTTGGTTTTTGGTGATCTTCCTAATGAATTTTATAGGATAGTTATTCAACACCAACGCTTCTTCTATCTGTTTTATTTCATCATTTAGGTCTTTTTTTGTGCTACTTAGTGCTATGGCTCGATTTGTTAGACACTTTACTAAGCCTGCCTTAACAGTTAACGGATGAGACGAATTAAAGTCTAAATATCTATTAGAATGCGTTGGTTTTCTATAAACACTAGTGTGTAGTTTGCCTTCTTCTATTCGTTTTATTTTACAATCTAACATAGCTAATTCTCCTAGTTCATTTTCTGATTCAAATGTGAATTTAATTCCCTCTACTTGTGAGTTTATATGTGTCAGGAAGCTAGAGATATGTTCTGTTTTTAACACCGTGAAAGTGTCATCCACATATCTCCACCATATTTTTGGAGTGGGGTTAAACGTATTAAGCTAGAGATATGTTCTGTTTTTAACACCGTGAAAGTGTCATCCACATATCTCCACCATATTTTTGGAGTGGGGTTAAACGTATCAATACGTATTAATACGTTTAACCCCACTCCAAAAATATGGTGGAGATATGTGGATGACACTTTCACGGTGTTAAAAACAGAACATATCTCTAGCTTCCTGACACATATAAACTCACAAGTAGAGGGAATTAAATTCACATTTGAATCAGAAAATGAACTAGGAGAATTAGCTATGTTAGATTGTAAAATAAAACGAATAGAAGAAGGCAAACTACACACTAGTGTTTATAGAAAACCAACGCATTCTAATAGATATTTAGACTTTAATTCGTCTCATCCGTTAACTGTTAAGGCAGGCTTAGTAAAGTGTCTAACAAATCGAGCCATAGCACTAAGTAGCACAAAAAAAGACCTAAATGATGAAATAAAACAGATAGAAGAAGCGTTGGTGTTGAATAACTATCCTATAAAATTCATTAGGAAGATCACCAAAAACCAAAAGCAAAATAAAAATAATGGTGAAACTATTAATGATAACACAAATAAGAAAGAATATAAGTCATCCACTGTTATACCATATAAGGAAAGCACATCTGAGGCCCTACGTAGGATTCTTAATAAAGCAGGAATTAGGGTGGCATTCAAACCTACAAACTCACTCAGAGACAAGCTCTGTAGGCTAAAAGACCCGGTGGATCCAATTAAACAAAATAATATAATTTACAAAATACCCTGCAATAACTGTGAGGTCAACTACATAGGTCAAACTAGTAGGTCAGGGATAGTCAGATTAACAGAACATAAGAATTTAGCTAAGGTAAGAATGGTTGACCCTAAAAAGATAAGTAATTTAGAAAAAAGCTCAGCTATTGCACTTCATGCAATAACAAACAACCACACAATAGGGTGGGATAGGGTTAAAATTCTAAAAAGTAATATAGCTAAGTGGAGAGAGAGGTTGATTACGGAATCCTTATTTATCGAGTCCACACCCAACACATGCAACAAAAATGACTCAATGCAAATACCAGAGATATGGAAGATATTATTACCGCAGGTCAAATCAGAAGAGGGTAATAAATAATATTAAAATTCTATTTCAATTCAAACACATCACAACATCCTAACAAAAAACTTATTATGACTATTAAAACACTCGTCGTATCTTCCATCTGATTATAGTAGATCAATAACACTCGTATTAATGCCATCAGTCAAACCAGAAGAAGATAATAAATAATCTTAAAATTCTATTTCAATTCAAACACATTCTAACAAGCAGCTTATTATGACTGTAAAAACACTCGTCCAATTTTCCCATCTAATTGCAATTGATCAACAACACTCGTACGATTATTTCTGAATGTACATTATCTCACATTGATTTTTAATCCAATATCTAATCCATTCCACACATGTATATAAATGAGAGATCAAAGTTGTGTGAGTAACTTGATATGATTATGAGCAATAGTTTGTGCTCGAAACGTCATCAGTTCATATAACTGTAAACACTGTGCGATTTATCAAAATAAAATCTTATCTATAATGGAATTATACTCTACCACAATGCCCAAGTTTTATACTTATATTAATAAAGGCTTTATTCCAAACAGCAGTTTCGGTGTAAATATGACACTTGCAGTGTGTGAAACAGAACTGCATCTAACTTTCTCATTACATGTATATTAATTAAAACAGAACATTCACACTGATAATATTGTCAGCAGGGTAAGGTACCTCCGGAATGAAAGAAAGGCTACTTATTCAAAATAACACAGAAATGAGACTTAAGTCATTGCCAAAACTGGCTCGACATTATGCTCCTGTCAATCTTAAGCAAAATGCTGAGCCTCATCATCCTGGAGAGAATTTAACAAGCCCTGGATGAGAAACTTCTACTGAAACAGGCTGCATTCATGAGAAACAAGTCATGCATCGATCAAACCGCAACGCTACGGATCATAATTGAACAGAGCTTGGAATGGCAGTCAGCTCTCTATCTTAACCTCATCGACTTTGAAAAAGCCTTCAACAGCGTCGATCGAGAGGTGATTTGGCAACTACGTTGCTACAACGGGGTGACTCCAACACCTCATCCATTAGTTGTACGAAAGTGTTGCATGCCAAGTAATCCACAACAGGAAACTCACGGAATCCTTCGAAGTGAAGACAGGAGTAGAACAAGCCAACTGCCTACTGTCTCCGATGACTTTCCTGATAGCGGTAGACTGGATAATGCGACAGACTGCGGACAGCGAGGAAATAAGCATAAAATGAACTCACACAAGAAAAGAACTTGAAGGATCTGCACTTCGCCGATTATATATGGCTGACTTCCAACAAACTGGAAGATGTGCAAGTGAAAATCAACAAGCTGGCAGAAGAAGTATCAAAGATAGGACTTTAGGTGAACACAGAGAAATCAGCAGTGATCAGGATTTATGGCCAACAGAAACATCAACTACGACAGACAACAATCAGTGAAAGTGTGAGAAATCTGAAAGAAGCAACCTCCTTTGTCTTCCTATCCACCTGCCTTGGAAGCATCGCTTCAACTACAGGCGGATGGAACTGATGAGGATATCAAAGCGAGGATTAGGAAAGCAAGGCAAGCTTTCATTACTCTCAAGTGTGTGTGTGTGTGTGTAGGTCAAAAGCATTCACCATGAAAATGAAAATAAGATCCGGATTTTCTGCTGCAAAGTGAAGTCAGTGCTACTATAAGGATGGCTCAGAGACTTGCACTACGCGTCACGAAGGGCACTTCGAACAAACTACAGACTTTCATCAACAGCTGTTTCACTCGGTACTCAAGATCAGGTGGACAGAAAAGACCAGAAAAGAGGATCTCCTAGAGAGAACTAACCCAGCAGAGATCGATTGTGCAACAAATCTGCAGGAAGAAACGGAGGTGGATTGGCCATACGCTGAGAAAGGAATGAAGTGACACCACACACTAGGCTATCATTCGAGTGGAATCTAAACGAGAAGTGGAGAGTTGGTCGTCAGTGAGAGAGTGACATGGAGGAGGTCATGTTAAGGGGAGATGAAGGTATGTGGGTAGACGTGGAGTCAGGTGAAAACGTTGACTGAGAACCGAACATAATAAGAACGTGCGGCTGAAGCCCTATGCTCTCTTAAGAACTAAAGTAAACATAATAATAATGATAATGAATATAAATATAAAATTAGCTGAGAATATTAACAGCAATATAATAATGAGAGAAGGAATAAAAATGATTGTTTAATTAATGTTTCTCAGTAAGTTAGTAGAGTCATGCCTTACACTTCTGTCACACATAATATTTATATCAAATAAGGTATTGTACAGTTTTTATACTTAGTCGTCCAAGCAGAAAGTCTCCCATAGTGAAACTAGTACCACTTGATGAAATACCAGGAGGCATTTGCATACAGAAAGGATTCTCAGGGTCCGATAACCATAATATTCTCTAATCCTTACATGAGTCCATGTGTCTACCTACAACAGTACTAACAAGTTGGTTTATCTACAATCCAATTGCCTTACCCCCTGCTTTTAGTGCCCTTAAAAATGTAACAGAGTCTTACGTAAGTAGCCTTGGAAAGATTAAGAGGAGACAACAAAGAGGAAGAGGCAGAATACAAGATTTAACAAACTGGACTGAATGACACAAGGTTGTCCCAACTTCCTGACGCTTTAGACAACTGAAACGATGCATGCTGAGTTCAAAGTGTCAGCAACGCCATTCACTTGGGATGAATGTGCATCCAATTAATCAGTCCCAGGTAGGATGAAATGCGCACCATGGATACCATTATTAGTAACCACCAACCCAGATCACACCACATTTCAGTTCAACATAACCAGTCCACCAAAAAAGCAAACTAACATATGAAATCCAATTGCTTGAAGACCAATATTATGAGTTCACATGGTCCAGAGTACCAGTAAAAGTAGCATTTTTCAGTCAATAAACTCACAGAGTCTTCTCGAATGTACCTTTTCCCGTTACATAACTTTCAGTTATTCGATGTATTTTTGCATAATGCTCATATTGAATTCTTTTTCGTTTGAATATAGTTGTGATTCTGTTGTTATTCTGAACGTCATGGGATAGAGGGACAGTTTACTTCACATTTTCTTTCTAAAGTAATTACAGCCATTTAGTTAAGCGTATATACGAATAAGTGAGTTGGTTTTCAATCGTAATGATCATTCAACGCATAAATAAAAGCAAACATGTGACCTATTTAAGCCGAGTACCATTTAACAGTAATAATGACAACAGAGAATAGTGGCATTTTTGAAGTTGTAATGATCGTATGAAAGGTAAGGGGGGTACAGCTCACTTTCATCAGTAGGGCATCAAATCACTTTTCTTTTACATTAATGAGTTACACTATATTTCAATGTCTCATTGAAAAAAACTTTGTCGTCTATTTTGTCAACAAATAATTATATTCAACATGAAGTCAATTAGACTAATTAATTCTTCATAATAGAAAATGTTTTCTACGAAACAATATTCCATATTTAAATGCCTACCATTACTTTGAGGATGAAAATAATGACTAATAAGTATGATCATTATTATTACTATATAACATTATTTTATCAAAGTTCAGATGTACGTTTTACAACAAATGGCTTAATTTTTTGAAAGCTACTAATCTGACATTTAGTCGCCATATTCACGTAAAACTATTTCATTTAAAAAGATAGCGGCACTCATTGTATTATAATAATTTTATTATAAATACCTTTGATTCCGAGTGGAGCGTAGGGCTTCAGCAGCACTACTGCATTTTGTCCTATCCTCCCCGCTCCTCTTAATTTAGCCCCAAAATTGTCTATAAGCTTTAGTCCCACCTTATACAATCACCTCCATGCTACTCTAAAACACACATCCCAATCGTGGTTCCTCATTTTGGGTCCTTTGTCGAGTGATGGCATGGCGCAGGATGTCATTCAGTGGTCTCCTCAACCTGTCTTCCATCCATCTTACTTTCCTTCGGCACATCTGTTTTGCTATTGGTTCTTGACTGGTTCGTTCCCAGAGTCACTTTTTGATATTCCCTATTTGCAAACCCTCTCATCTTCAGTGTCTAGCGAAGACAACTGTTGATCAAAGTCTTCAGAAGCCTATCAGAAATGCTTTGCTTGACAACCATGTCAAGTTTCTGACCCACGTAGAAGAATTGACTGACTTAACATTTCTGCTGAAAACCAGAATCTCGTTGATTATTAATTTTTTAAAATTTTTTATTACAGCTTGATTCCAGACGGTATTTCGGTACAAGTATGGAATTTTCAGCATGTGATATCGGTAGTCAAGATTTTGCAGGTCGATCACTGATATCAGGTGTATGTGCCCAGAGGATCGAGTCCCGGACCATGTGCATGGTCGACGAGAGTCCTAACCTCTGTGTCACTGACGCTCATATAATATTTCTACAGTAATCTCAGAGTGGTAAAGTTCTATCTAGCATTTCCGATCGTGGATGGTTTTGACATCCTCATCTGTGGAGTCTGCCTGCAATTGTGACAATTGCCTTTAAGCTGAGATAATTGAGGCAAGTCACCTCTTTCAAATTTATTGTACCGTTGGCGATTGGTGCTTGTGCTTTCGTTTGTTATATTCATCACCTCCATCTTTTGTGTGTTCACTTGACTTTCTGTCTTCAATACCTGACTCTTTTGTAAGACTTTCGATTTTCACTTAGTTTCCTAGTCGGTTTCAAACTCAAGAAAACAGAGAAGTTTGGCTGTAGGGCTAGTCACTCTACGTCAGAAAATGAATTCATTTGTTATAGAAAATTCAAAGCACTGCAAAACATCACATAAGACGAAGGCTTCTTATCACTGAATATAATATTTCAGATCTGGAAATATCTTAGACCAAATATTTTGATTTCCATGCACAACTTAAAGTTTTTTGGTGAGCATGTTAGCTATGCGATTCAAACTAAAGAAACCAGCTATTCAACACTGACTTGTCAGAAAAAGCTTTTTTATTGTGAGCTGACAAACAGTGTACGAGAAATTCTTCTCTGTGGCACTCGCCGAACTGGTATATCTAAAGTGTCCATCCAGGCCTTTTGAAGCCTTATGATAATATCCTGAAATCAGACGTCTCAGAGACGTTATTCGGTGGTTTTTCAAACAGTCGACTTTCCTTTAAGTCATATTGTGCATTCTTATCTTGAATCCCATATCATTTAGCTTTTGTTAACTGGCCTTTAACTTTTCATATTACACAAAATAAAATATACAGGCTCAATATAATCACTGTAAGAGTATAATTTAGTCCTTTTGGTAGAATATAACTCCTTACTGAACAGATTTGATATGATACGTAATACTTTGGTGATAAATTGATCACATTTCGAGGACAATTTATGACTGCCTGTAATCATGTTAACGTGTTTACCTGGTCTCTTAATTTGCTTTACATAATCTTACTCCCCCACCTTCTTCTCATTGAAATTTCACCTATATTTAGTATTGGCCTCTGACGTTCCTCCTTTATATGGCTGTAAATGAAAAAACACGAAAGAGTCCACATATGATTCCTAATAAGGTTGGAATTAGGTGGTATTCAAATCAACCAACCCGCTCAGAGACAAATATCTCGTCTCAAGGGCCCCACTAGGGACTTAAATTAACAAAAATCAAATTGTTTATCAAATTACGTATAATGGCTTTGAGGTCACTTACATCATTGAAACTAGTGAGTCGAGATCAGTTGAATTACCGGAACATAAACATTTAGCTTGATCTGGAATAACTGAGCCTGTTAAGTTTTTTTGTTAAAGCTTGATTCCACGCCGTATTTTTGGTACAGGTATGGAATTTTCACCATGTAATATCGGTAGCCCGTTTTTGCAGGCCGACCATAGATATCAGGTGTGTATCGTCAGAAGATCAGACTCCAGACCATGTGCATGATCGGCAAGAGTCCTAACCACTGTGCCACCGACGCATATAATCTAGAAAACAATTGCAATGTACTCCCTTACATGTAGTCACTGAACAGGCGGGAACAGGGTACAAGTAATACAAAGTAATGTTGTTTGAGTCAACCCGATACAAGTCCCATAGAAATAAATTAGGAGCTGTACTGAGTTCCTAAAAGACTGAAGACTAAAGGAGCGAGGAGAGAAGATGTGTAAAGCAAGGTATGAATCGGTGTCAATACACTTTTATGATTATGAAAGATAAAATGTACTCAAGATGTTATCCAGCTATTAATACTCTATCACTGTGTATTTTGATTGGACACTAGTAACTAGTGTGACGTATCTAGTCATTTCTTTGGTGCCGACTGAATTCTATCAGTCAGCTTTTGCAATGTGGCCACCACTCTAGGTAGCTCACCATTACGGTGCACATTGATTTGATTGCCTCAAACTATCTAATATATCTAGCACTGTGTGTTATGTCAAATTAATTAATTCACTACTGAATCCAATGAAGCCATTTGCAAACAGACTGTTAGCAAAAAACACTGACAAATCATAACCTCTCAGTGACCATATCAGAAAGGCATAAACTGAACTGATTCACGAAGGTCTTGTGAGAGAATAAAGAAGGGAAAAAAATGTGAAAATTCTGATTTTCTTGAATTTTCAAAAACAAAAGATTCATTCCTCGAGAAATGTTGATGTGTCTATGAAACCACACAATTCAAGACAAGCAAGAAACTCAGTATAACTATATCTGTAATATCCGTTTAATTCACTTTTCTTAATTCATAAAATACAACTGATTTCAAATGCAAAGAATTAGGATGTTTTCTTGTGAAACAAAATTTTATATCAGGTAAAGAAAGTTGAATGACAGGGAACCGTTATTAATGAAAATACTTCTTCTGGCGTCATATTGGTGACGGTATCTAAATACAAATATCAGTCTTAACATGTACGTTAATCTATTTGTGTACACCTACCTCTTCAAAGGGCATGAAGATAGAATTACAGGATACGATCACATGTTGGAGAAGCCCTACAAGAAAGTGAAACAACTCAAGCATTCACAAGAGAGAGAAATGTCATGTGTTAATTTACAACAGAGTGGATTAACGTGCCGATAGTTGGACATGTATTATGTCACGAACATTTATTCACCCACACTCCATCCCAAATTCCATCAGATATTGAAATGATACATCTCTTCAAATCTTTGAGGCATATCATCAAACTGTGGAGGTTCTGTAGACATGTATGTTTATATATAGGAGGTGGCCTGTTTCACTCATCTAGTCAAAATCTTTTGAGCTGCAGGCAGACTGGATGGAGATGTCAAAGCCAGGCAGACCTTTATTACTCCATTATCATAGTTGGGACCTCTTGCACTAAGCATAGGAAAAAGGATTCAGATCCCCAATAATATTGTCGAATCATTGTTTCTGTATGGTTCAAAGAGTTGATGTGTCACCAGAAGCTTCAAACGTAGATGCCTTCCATGCATACGGAAAACCACATAACTAGAAAGGATTATCAGCGATGAACTGTGGAAACAAACTAACCAAGAACGTATCATCCAGAAGGCATACCGACGGAAATGAAGATGGGTCTGACACTTGCCGAGGAGACTATTGAGTGGTTTTGCGCCCCAGAAAGATCCTCTAGTCGGGCCCAAATGAGGAACAACGAGCTTAACGATAATTCCGGGGTGGTATGGTGTTGGTCTTGCTAGAAGGAGATGTGAGATTATGTAGAGTTGTGGAACCAGCTGACAGGGACTGCGGGCAACACAATTAAATGGAGATATGCTACCGTATTCTGCTCTGAATCCAATGGAACAGTGATGCATATGTGGATGTTACATCCAATTTATTTTATTTATTTTTGATTACAGCTTGATTCCACACCTTATTTTTGGTACAAATATGGAGTTTTCAGCATGGATATCGGTAGCTCAAATTTTTCCAGCCGACCATAGATATCAGGTGTGCGTCGGCAGGGGATCGAACCTCGAACTATGTGCATAGTCAGCAAGAGTCCTAACCACTGTGCCACCGACGACAATAACTACATTTTCAATCGATTGTTTTTACTATCTTAAAATAGCTTCATTCATACTCACTCAGATTCACACTTATGAAAATGAATAGTCTCTAAACGAAATCCAAGTATAATATTCAATAAGAAGTCAATGATACAATAAACGTTTATCATGTGATTCTTTCTCAAATGTTTAAAACACCTAACTTACTATGTAAAAACGTTAACAAGAAAATCTTCGAAATATAATTACACGCAAATTTAAAACAATAAAACTTATTTATTATGTCCTACAAGACTATCTATTTAATAAGAAGTTATTATAGGTACAGTCATATTGAAGAGAGGATTAAGTTTTATTCAACAAAGTTATGAAGTGAGGTCAAATTCTGTTTTTGAAAATAAAAAAAGTGGGTTAAACTACTAAATTAAAGCAGATACATGATATTTTGAGCTATTTTTAAATCACTAATTAAACTGAACTGAAAGTCTTTCAAAACTTAGAAGATATTAAACATATACGTAGTTCTGTATGCTTCTTGGCCACAGGGTTTCTGAAAATGAATTCTTATGAAAAGAAGACGTTTAAAGACCTTGTAGATAGTTAGTATAAACTTTATGATAATAATAAAACCCTAATATTTATTCGACGAGTTCATCTTCTACGTGGAGCTGAAGCTATCGGAACCCATCTAAAGAAATCACATATGTGTTTCTAAGAGAAATTCGTTCAGCTACTGTCTTTACCTTGACCATCACTTAATGAATGTTGAAAATTGACAGTTCCTCCTAACACACAGCTTTTCACAAGTTATCATTATCATAATTATTTTAGTATTCTGACTACTTCACCTTTAACTGAATATTACATAATCAACTTGAGCATTCAGTTATTTCTGAATTCCACTGCTAGTCACCATCCAATAGTTAACTTCTAATTACATGACCAGACATCATGGAGGCATCTGCACAAGAAGCCGACATGTCAATCTGAAGGCCGAGCACCTCGGTCCAATCAGTCGACGGGAAAATCTATAATTCAACTAAATAATTAATATGACCCGTTGCATAAGAGGTGGCTCTCGTGACCTAAGTGGTCTAGTGGATAACGCCTTGGAGTTTAGAACTAAAGGCACTGGGTTCGAGCCTCGAAGGGGACATCATAACTCACTAAGGAATCAGGTACATTCAGTGATGAGTCCCAAATAGGACGAAATGCGCGCTGTCCTGGTTTCCACTGCTATATTTCCACAATTATGCATTACGCAACTCATTTGTTTAAATTTGCAAATGTTTCTATCGTACATAAGGTTATAAATTAAAAATAAATTCTTCATCGCTCAATCCTTTTGTCTTCTCAATGTCTAGATGGGGATTTTACTTCCCACACTTCTTAGTTCATCAGTTCCTAACAATTCTTCTTGATTCCATTGCTCACAACATAATAAGAATGTACTGGACATAGTTAGTGCGCCGGTGGCATAGTGATTAGGACGCTAGCCGACCATGCACATGGTCCGGGGTTCGATCACCGGCCACCGACGCACTCCTTTACCTTGCTAAGCCAGAAATAATGCTGGTAAAGAGGAAAGGTTGGGCATGAGGCTAGCAACCCTATCTTATAAAAGTAAACACTGCTACATAAACTTCAAGCCACTGGCTTGAAGCCCTATGTTCCATCCACTTCGAACGAAAAGGAAAAATACACATCACTGATTCAAGTTTACTTATATTAGCATGTGAATATAAAAATTGTGTTGTTAAGAGAAGTGGTAACATATTTCACACACACACACACTATCAACTGAACTTCACGCTAATTTGTGGAGTGAAGGAAAAGATTATCGGTTGTTTTTCTGGAACCAAGTTTAATCATTATCAGAAAAATAAGCTAAGAATGAATGGTTTTATTGTTTATCTGTTTCTTTTGTTGAGAAGTATGTACTGAACAAAAAGGACTGATATTTTGTCACATGTGACTTGTTTTTCCCAGTCTGAAGAAGACTAGCAATCACCATATCAAAACTGAAACAAAACGGAAGGGATAAATAACTTAGATGTATGCTGTTAAGAAACGTATATTTGAAAAACAGGAAGATTAAAGTTGATTTGCAGTTAATCGAATTATATGAGTGGTAATAAATATACTAGGAACTCTTAAATTGTGTGTGATAGCACAAAATAAACTCCAAATGGTGTCAGAGTCTCCTCAAATGTTTACGTGTTAAAGGTTAACTGAAAGCAATAGACAGGCTGCTTAAATTGCCAGGCTAGGAGAATGTCCATTTATCAAAATGCTTAAACTCTTCTCTACATTTGTTTCAATCAGGTAATTATATCAATGGTTCACTACGTCAAATAAAGCGCATATTAAATAAATCCCAACAAAATGCTGTATGGTGCTAGAAGAAAATGAAGAAACAACATCACGGAAAACTGGCTCCTTGTTCATATGGAATGACACTGAGTCATATAATCCCTACATATAAAATATTTTATAAAGAACCGCAGATTATTTCTCAGACCATTAAGTGATTTGGTCTAGTAGTACTGTTGTTTAAAAGGACTAACTTCCCTGTTTTCTTCAGCCGTAGGCACAATAGTCTTTTCGTTTAAAATTCATTCAAACAACACTCGTTATTCTTGTTATTACAAGATGGCTCTTGACAATCAGCAGAAAGCCTTGAACTTAGGCCTCGTGCTTTTTGACGTTCACCAGTCAGCTAGGCGTATCTGCAACCTCGAAGCAACTCATATATCTTCTGAAATTCGGACCTGTGTTGCCGAATGCTGAAGCTAGTCAAAGACGTTGTCACTGCGCTATTCAGCCTTTAGATTGACCTTCTGTTGGAGTATATAGGATACATTGACAGGACACTTTTTTCCATTCACGTTCCCAGTGGAACATAGGAACTCAAGCTAGAGACTTGAAGATTCTGTAGCAGTGTTTATTTTTACAGGATAGGGTTGCTAGCTTCATGCCCAACCTTTCCTCTTCACCAGCTTTACTTCTGACTGAGTGAGGTAAAGGAGTGAACCGGCCGGCGATCGAACCCGGACCATGTGCATGGTCGGCGAGCGTCCTAACCACTATGCCACCGACGCGACTGGACACTAGTTACTAACTATTACTGTGCATCTAGTTGCAACAAGCTTTCCGTCAGTTATACACATCCATCTCATAATTAGAAATCAGAGTGCACCATGATGGTAAGCCACTTAGTAGGGTGACCATATTGCAAACTTCACTGACAAAATTCAGTTTTCACAAAATAAAGGGCTAGAATCATAATGCCAGTAACTAACTATAATGCCAGTAACAATAACTTCGGTTTCCGCACCCTGACAATGGTTTGCTTTTATTGTCTTTTCTGTTAATGTGAACATTACATATTTACTTACTTTTGGCTGCCATTTGCTCTGTAGGTCACCCATATGTAAAAGTCATACGACTTTATTATTAGGCATTTCAAAGGAGATCAGTGTAAGTAAAACTTATGTACTGTATAACTGTAGTTTTCTATTTCATCGCTGAACTAAATTTAAGGAATAAAGTTTAAGTTATTCAAAAGGATATCGGAACAATACAACTGTAGTCTCATAAATGCTAAAACACTTCATAAAATGATATCCGAACCTAGTTATTAAATAGTGGTATGTTCATAGCGAAGCCGTATATCCTGCAAGTTGTTTATGTAGTGAGGTTAGGTCATTAAATGAATAATGCTAACTGATATTTAAAATTCTCTTGGCTGACGTCGACAAAACACGTTTCGAAATGGATGAAAACGAATGTGACTGCATTTCTGTCATAGTAATAGATTATTTCAGCTAAATTTTTTGATTTATTAAAAATCATCTATCTGCTTCTCTAAATAGACACTTCAGAAATGACTCCAGGAAAACAGCTTTCACCTGCATATGTACTTTTCATATTGGGACACGAATTTACTTCAGTCAGAGAACCGTGGAAAATCAGGGGTTACTGGACAGCTGTTTCGTTCTTCTTTGAGACCCTTTCGCCTAGATAACCCCAAGATATTCAGGTTATGAAAGTAATTCACTAGCCATTCAACCATTGGAATGGCATGCAGTTAGCTATGAATTCTAATTTCAATCAACACAACTTTTCGCTAGAGTGGATTCTTCCTGTATTAACTAACCAGTGAGCCTCAGATTCGTTTTCATCTGTTAGTTTGTTGGTTGTGGGAGCCTGTAATTGACGATGACAGCAGGTGGCCGTGTCGCTGAAAATGATGAATCAACCAAAGAATAGTTTATTTTACATTGCAACCTCTTCAGATGGCTGAAAGGTCAACGGCCTAACGTCATAACTATGTCTTTGTTTCCATATCAAGTGAGATCATGGATGCTTCCTGTGAGGAGTGCCAGATTTGAGTGAAACAGCTATTCAGTACTCCCTGTTCCTGATGGTCCTCTAACTGATGCCGATCCTCTATCTCACTTAAAATTAGCCAAATCTCTGAAAAACCGGTAATTGAAACTGTTTTCTTATAAAAATTAAGTTCCCCGGTGTTGAATGACGAAATTAAAAGTACCCTGAATTGATAATCCACTTAGATGAATTTCTTGTTGTTTTTTTTTGTGATTATTCTAGCAGTCAATCATCTTCCAAATGTATTTCATGAAAATTTCGTTAAATAATATCAGTGTTACCCACAAAAAACGCTTATTTTTCTCAAAGATAAACATTCATTATTATGTCATTGTCACATGTTTACAAGACAGAAAGTTAACTAAAATTATGACCATAGTATTTCCATTTTTAGGCATAATTATTACCTTATTAGCTATCTAAACAGCTTCGGCAGTGCCACGTGAAAAACAAATACCTAAAAGACAATAACATTTAACTTGGTTTTCCATGCACCTTAAAATTATTCAAAAACACTGAGTTCTAAAGTAGTTTAACTCTAAAAGAGAATTGTATTACATTCGTACACCTTTATAAAGTTCAGTCTAACAAATATAATTTCATAAATTTGGTCCCCTTGATAAATTTGATAGAGAAAGAAAGACCAGATTTGCAGTATAAAATGACATCATTCTATTTCACAGGTTCTCATCATCTGCAAACCACCTGAAATTACAATGGTTATAAATAATAACATTTCATACTTCATTGTTTGAAAGGTAATAGAGAAAACATTATAAGGTAAACGCATCTGGAATATAAGTATTATAATCTGATTCACCATCAATTTATATACTGTCAAACTATGAAAGAAGAAAAAAAGGATGGTGAGAGAAGACAGAAAACAGAAAAATCTAATAAACATTGTCAACATGGCAACTCAAGAAGGTCAAAATTCATGAATTTGAAAACTTGCTGAGTGAGTTGAGCTCACTAGTGTGTATGACTAAACAGTGTAATGAAAGTGATATGGTTACCAAGGGAGTGAGAGATTAACCACACTCTCTTTCTGTATGCATAAGTTTGGTCTGTGACGTTTGATTGCAATTGCTTCAGCAAATCGTAGTAGATTCGCTGTCCTTTGTATGTTTAATATTTTGAAGGATTTAGAAATTTCGACAAAATGACCCGTATCCACAAGGTGTTGGTAATTGCACTTTATAAGCATCTGCTTCCTTTTAGGCATAAGTTTCTTGGAATATGCTCTAAAAACCGGATAGAATCCCTTCTTTCTGTTCTCCCAATGTACTTGCTGCCTCAGGTACACGTAAATTTATAAATGCAATTGGAGGTAACATCAGCAGGGTACTTAACCAGTTTCGATTGCCTTAAAGAGCATGTAGTACTGTATAGTTTCACCAAATTAGCTGCAGGGAAGCATCTCTTTATTGCTCCCTTCATCCTCATTTCAATCTTTTGTGATACGGTTTCCCTTTATATGGAAGGCAAATGAACACTTTCTTCTTCTCAAATGTTGGAGATTTCTCTTTCTCATCCCTTTCTTTGCTGTACTTTAGGATAAATCCTTTTGGATACCCGTTTTCCTTAAGGCATTTTTCGACAAAGCTTAATTCTTCTTCTACCTTGTTAGGAGAACATAACTTCCTGGCCCTGTCGTATAGTGTCAACAAATATAACACTGGCACTCAACGAAGGATGGATGGCCTTTAACAGTGTGATACACTGACAAAAGGTATTGCATATCTTTTAAAGGAAACTCATTTCTATGGTGTCGTCCACTCCGAACCATAAGCTATTAATTTTAAAAAAATTTTCGCTTGAACTTTAGCTATAACTTAGCTACACAGACATTATAATTTCATCTCGGAAAATCATCTCAGCTGTGCTAAACAGTGTTGACCAAATGATTACCGAAAACGTAAGTGAAGTCTAAGCCGATACAATCACAGACCGTGAAACTAGTGGCCTGGTTGAATAGCAACTTAATTAATGCACTGAATTTACTTAATACCACTTTGTTTCAATTATTTAATAATGTTTCAGGATTTAATCATGTGCTGACATCAGCTAGAGAGCCCCTGGAAAACCGGGAAGTACTGGGGAGTTGTTTTGTCCTGGTTTCGAACTCTTCATCAGTTTTCACTCACTTGGGTTCAAACCTGGAATCTTCCAATCACAAAGCGAGCTCGTATACCATTAAGTTACTGGGACTCAATCCAATGGCCCATGAATTTTAACTTCTATCAATTCACGATATAGTGCAACTACTCATCAGTGTCATGGGCGAGTATTTTTCCGCACACTCACCAGGTTTCGAACCCAGGACCTCTCAGTTACAAGGCAAGCTTGTGTACTATTCAGCCACTGGGTCGCGCTAAATCACGGATTGGTAGAAGTTAGAATTCACGTGCAATTGAATCGGGTCTCAGTGGTTGAATGGTATATGAGATTGATTTTTAGTTTGAAAATGAACTCTCTACAAGTATGTCAAAATTATTTCTGTAGATATACTTAATAATATCACTGGGCTGTATGCAGCTGATGAGAAGCTAACGAAATAAACAATGATGGTGCCATTTTATTTTGTAAAACCTGCTGTTTTTACTTTGTTCAAGTTAATATTAAGTATAGAATTGAAGTTTAATAATCAAAGGTTTAGGACAAGTTCACTATTACATCTAGGAAGTTGAAGACCAGATGGCTAAACTCCTGACATCTTATTATTGTTATACAAATATAAAATAATTAAATAAAAAAATGTTTATGCATCCTGTATTTACATTTAAACTTTAAATATTGATAGGAGAGCATAAATTGAACATGTGTTTAAGTTTATCTCTTTAAAACTATTCATTTATGATTCATTTATAATATTCTCAAGATTGACATTGGTCATCTGTCATAGATACACTAACTTCAGAATATTGTGTATTGTATTCGCATTTAGGAAACTTAGACCAGATGTTGGATCGCTCCCCAGAAAATGGGGATAGTGTGTTCTGCAGTCAGATCAGTTTACTCAAGAGAGATTGATATTCATGATTCATTAGAAAATAAGTAAATAAATAAATTCTGTAGGATCCTGCTTAATCACTAGAAAATTGGATAAATATTTAGAACAAAACTAATTTGTATAACAATAATAATAATAATTTATATTTCATATAAACAGGTAGGTTTACAAGAAATGAATACCATTTTACAGGCACGATCAGTTATGTTTTAAATTATAATCCTGAAGTGTCATAAATTAACACTTTTTCAAAAGTTTAAATCGTTCAATCATTGTGCAGGCAATCAGAACTGGTTCTTACAAATGTTTGATTGTAAACCTTTCACTAAGATTGCTATCAAAGTTGAGTGAAACCCCAAACTTCACTCGGTTTCCTGCTGGTAGTTATGGCCGACCAGGTAATAGCGTATATATTTCGGTAAGTGCTATGCCACCATGTGATTAGAAGCCATTTCAGGAAGAGAAGAATGTCCTGGGAAATTGCAAAATGGCATCAATTACAATTATGGATAATACATCATTGAAAGTACATCTACAAGATATAAACAAGAAGCAGCTAGAGACTCCTTGGAATAATAGTATACATTTGCAATGTTTAATGCCAACCATACTGGTCTTACCATGAAAACTATGACGTTTTAGACGAAAATATAGGTTTGCTCAAACATTGGTGCTGTTGTGTTTTTTTTTCAACAAAGCGACCGAATATTAACCAATGGTAAGCTGTAGATTTAAGAAAGGCCTAGGTAGTTATGATAAATTAGTGTATAAAAGTGAGTAAATAAAAAGGTTATCGTGAGGTAGATGAGTAATAGTTCAGTGAGAAGTGAATTAAAAGATCTGAAGGATTAGAACCCGTAGGACAAGCTAACCTTCAAGATGTCTCGCGAATTTCTGTAGGGCCGATGGGGTAGCATCTTTACAAGAATCGGAACAGGCTTGTAGATGGTAGGAGTAAAAGCATTTTGTGTAATTTAGATCTGTACAACCCTTATTTTTTCTTTTACTTTTTGTTAAGGATCTAGATTAATGTTTAGTTATCGAGCTGTCAAATTGAATGCTGCTGTCTAACAGACCGGAGTGATTCGCATTTGAAAACACTACCATATCTGCTGATCAGCATGCGCCACCCTCCCTCCTTTTCAATGTTAAGCTCTGAGATATTTTGGCAATAACTGTAGTTGCAGCATAGCATTTCTTTGAGCGCGCTCCAGTCATACAGTATGCTGCTTTCATGATAACTGCTTTCCATTAGGTCACCAGAAACACTGATACCTGAGGACATTCGTTATAGTATCACTTTTATGCATGCATACATTTATATAAGTATTTGTGAAAACGACTAGGAAATTTAGTTTGCCCTAAAAATTTATAAAGTATAGGTGTAGTTAATATTACAGCAACTAATCAAGCTGTAATCAAAAATAAATTAAAATTAAATTAAAATAAATAAATAGTCTATTTAGTAGAGTTAAATATGTAGTGGAACAATTAGTGATAATCACAGTCAGGGCTAATCATGAGTTACTGTTTGCTAGAATCCTTATTTATGCTTTAGTTTTGTTTTATTGTTCTAATTCTGATAAGGTAGTAGGTGGCCTGCTTGAATCACTGTGCTACCAGAATTTTCATACATCAAAATATCTAAACTCTTTTGTATTTCTTATTGTTTTAATCGTGTGACTATATCATATGACGATTACATGAACTAGCACTCATATTTAATTGGTTTTCAACGAAAGAAAATGAAAAGAATATGCACAGAATTGACTCTCTCCTCAAATGTAACAACACCACGTCATATGATATACTTCAGGTTATCACTTTAAGTTTAAATCCCATATGAAGAGGGGGTATTTTGGGAATGAATAGGCCAGATATTTCTCTATTATGTGTTCATCTATTGCCTGAAATGAAGCTTTAGTATTGTTTATATATTTTATTAATGTTTCACATACAATGAACGTGTCTTTTTGTAACAACACGTTTGTCATGTTTCCTTTCAAAACCTGTCAAAACGTGTAAAACTTTAGAGAATAATGTTTTCGACAGAAAATATGTTAAGATTTAAGTAGACACTTTTTTTGAAAGTTGCCATGGTGAACTGAAGGCGACAGTGTTATTTATACCATCCGCCTCGAAACGATAACAACTCAGAAGTCAGAATATAAAAGGAAAGTATAGATGAGATACTTTTATTTGAGTAAAATTGTTCCAATATTTATCTGCTGTGATTTATACTTAAAACAACAATAAGGACAAAAAAAGAAGATTCCTTAAAATTTCCTCACTAGCTGGACCGAAATGTGGTCACACCACCTAAACTTATACGGTTGACAACAACTTTTGGTACTGAAAAGAACACAAGGCTTCAACAGCACATTTCCACTTTAGCCTATTCTCTGTGACCATTTTTATCTGACTCCACATTTCCTCACATATTTCATCTCCTCTTGGCACGGTTTCCTTCGTGTCATCCTCGGCCCAAAGCTTAATTAGTCGTCTCCCATTCGCTTTCCACTAGAGCGCAATGACTTCGCGCGAGATGTCGTTCGATGGCTTCTTCAACGTATACCTGATACGCCTCCATTTTCTACGCCATACTTGTTGAGTAATAAGTTCTTGATAAATTCATTCACAGAGTTCCTTTTGTCAATCCCTTCTGGATGGCCGTCTGATGTTCATCATGAAGCCAGGGAAGGCAGTCGTTGATAAAAGTCTGCAGTACGCTATTAAAAATGCTCTTTGTGACGCGCATGGCAAGTTTTTGACTTAAATAAAAGAAGTGAATTAACATTGGATTCATAAATTCATATTTTGTGCTTTGTGATAAGTGCAGCGGCTTTTCACACTGATTTCGGAGTGATTCTAGTCTTCACATCCTTATCCGTGTCTCACTTGTAGTTTGAATGAAGCTTCCTACATAATTGACGAAAGTGACACCTTTCAAATTTTTTCCGTTGATAGTTATTGGAGCCTGTTGTTTCCAATGTTGGCTGGTCACAATCACCATCTTTGTCTTCTCTACGTTTGCCTGTAGTCCTGTCTCTGCTACTTATTCTGCCAGTCCATAGTTAAACGGAAACTGGAAACATGTTTCACCCTGGTTTGAAAGTTTTGTCAGTACGCATGATTTCACGTGGAAGGGAACCCAGATAACCAAGCTGCTAGCCTGGCACTTTTTCCCCTCAACCACGACGACACGTTCTAGTGACCTCTGAACTATAAATTCCGCCAAAGAATACAAAACTAAGATTAAACACCTGTTCACTTCTCTCTTATTTTCAATTGTCATTCAATTTATCATGTTTCACTAGTATGAAAACAGAATCCGATCATTGTGGTAGATTGTAATTTCACCTCAGAGTAATTTACTTGATAAGAAGCATGTAATGAATCAGTTTAATCTACGATGACGTTTGAGCACAGTTTAACTGCCATGTTATAATCATACTAAGTTGGCAATATAACTTTAGAACTTCGCTTATAAAATTCCATGATTTTTTATTCCTTGGTTTGTTGATAGCAATATTTCCTTGTCTCTAGTATAAACGTGTAATTTAAATTCTAGGGTTGTATTATACAATCAACGAATAAAGATTAAGTAATCAGCTTCCCTCTCCACCTTACTGTTCCTGCATACCTATGTCCCACCCTACTGTGTGGTTGTATGTTAATGTGTGCATTGAGATTAATGGGATTATATAAGCACAGCTGGGAAGATATACGACTACTTTGATATGATGATGAGCAGTAAATTGTGCTCCATAACCTATCGGTAAAACAACACTGTCTCGTTGATATTAGATGGTTGGAGGCAGTCATCAGGAAGCCCTCCACCTAGGTTCCGTTCTAGTTGGCACCCACCAGCCAACAAGATGTATCTGCAGTCTTGAAGGAACTCATGTCCTTTCTTAGATTCAAACCCATATCACCCAGTGCTACAGTCATAGACGTTACCACTAGGTTATTCGGACTGATGACTAACCCTGTGTAGAACTGTACTGGATACTTTGAATGGACACTGGTTAGCGACTGGTATAATAAGTAGAGCCCTTTATTCGATGCGTACCGAATTCTATCAGTCGCGCTTGCAATGTGGCCACCATTATAGATGGCTCACCATCACCATGTATTTTGAATCGTTCAAGGCTGCAGATACTCCGTGTTGACTGATGAGTGCCAACTAACACAAAACCTAGGGGGAAGGCTTCCTTACTACTCCCTGCAACCATCTAATATAAAAAATTCGAAATGATGGCGAGCCATCTAGAATGGTGGCCACATTGCAAACCTGACTGATAGAATTCAGCCTGCACCAAGACAAAACCCATACACAATAGAAATTTCAATGAGAATGTTACTGTTCTATTTCATGTTATTATACAATAATGACCATCACCGTTGTCATGATATAAACACTAAACAGTTATATTGCTCAACGTCAAGATTTGAAATTTCTATTGATTTATTTCGTCTCTTTCGAAATGCACAAATAAATGTTTGTGCATCTATTAGGGAATCACTTTGACAATGTAGCTTCAATTCAAATGCTGAACCGACAAAATAGTAAATGTCATTAGTATGCAATAACAACGTTTTGTAAAACACTTAATTCCTTTTTTTATGGAAGAGAATATACCGCTATTTTAGAATTGACTAAAATATACCTTAAAGCAAACTGTACAGAAGAACACTTATTAACCAAATTTTTTAAAACATATTATCTATGGTTGGTTTGGAAGGACCAGTTTTGTCTTTACGAGCTTGACCATGGACTGAAATCAGTTAGGAAACCATTGAAAACCTGAAAGTATTGAACAGCTGCTTTATCCTAGTCTGTGACTCATCGGCAGTACGCACCAACCACCCAGGTTCGAATTCAGGACCTTCCGGTTACAAGGCAAGCCACTATACCATTCAGTCACTGAAAACCGATCTGATGGCTCATGAATACTAACTTCTACCAATTCGTGATTTAGACCGACCACCAGCCAATTTCTGAATGGCATTAGAGCTTGCGTTGTAGCCGGAAAGGCCACGGGTTTGAACCCCAGTGGGTGCGTACTGCTGATGATTCTGAAACTAGGATGAGACAGCTGTCCAGTGCTCCCTGAGGCTGGTTCCCAATATTTCTTCAACTGATATCAATCCGTGATCAACTCATAAAAATTACAGAAATTAATTAAAAGTCTCATTTCAGCCAGTGGTCTTTCAACGTTTATCACACCTGGAGGATTTCTACCACAATGATAAATGTAGGGTATTATCAAATACTTCTCTTAAATTTCAATTTCGTTGTCACAGAACGATAATTCTGTTAGACTGTTCGCTTTTTACCAATACATCAATTCGTGAGCAAGTTTCTTTTTCGATCAAATTGTATAAGCTGATTCAGCTCATTTTCTAGGAGAAGTTTTAACTATAACCGTTTTTGCCTAGTTTAACTTGCATTTTCCGTTGATTAATTATTTTAGGCAGAAATACTAGTATACAATTGGTGGATGGTGGCTAGCAGTGGAATCCAGGATGCGCATTTCGTCCTATTTGGGACTCGTCATCTGGACGTACCTGCATTTCTCAGTGAGTGATGATGATGTTCTCACCGAGGCTCTAGCCAGTGCCCATAGTTTCAAACGCCAAAGTGGTATCCACTAGACGACTTGGGCCACGACAGTCACTTCTTGTGCAAGGGTCATATTAATTATTGAATTGAATTTTTGATGTTCCCATCGATTGATTGGACCGAAGTGCTCGGTCTCAGGGTTCGAGCCTCAGTGAGAACATCATCATCACTCAGTGAGAATTGCAGGTAAATCCAGTTGATGAGTCAAAAGTAGGACGAAATGCGCATCCTGGATTCCACTGCTAGCCACCATCCACCAATTGTATACTGATTAAATGCCCAGACATCGTCGAAGCATCTGCATAAGAAGCCGACATGTCAATCTGAGACCGAGCACTTCGGTACAATCAATCGACGGGAAAATCAAAAATTCAATTCAAGAAATACTAGGTCTATGTTAAATCATCCCCTCCTTAGTATGGATGCCTCAACTATGTCTTGAAATTATCAAGTGATATTATTTTGTTTCGTAAGGACTAACAGTGGAATCAGGACGCGCACGTCAGTGACTAAGACCCAAGACAGTATCCATCTCTACAAATATCAAAGTATTACCCACTAGGCCACTGCGACCACAGTAGTAACCAATAGTTGCTCTAGAAAAGATGGCACCCGTGATGCACTGGCTAATTTGATAATGTCTGTTTTTTTAAACTGAAAGCCACTGGGTTTGAGTCTCTAGAGGGTGCAGATAAATCCAGTTAGTATGTCTTCAACAGAGCGAAATGCGCATCCTAGCTGTGTTTGCTAGTCAACTTCATCCAAAATAACCGCTTTGAACCTTTTCTAAAGATTTTACCTGAAGCGAATTAGTAAGAAATTCTTTTTCCATTCTCTTATGTCCCATAAATAATAATTTTCTAGATTAGCATTTTCTTGTCCGGATGTGAACGTCTCTCATTTCTCTACATTATTCAGAATTATGGAGACTAGCCTAATGTGGTGAAAAAATATTATCAGTGATAACAGTGTGAGGTGATTTTAAACAAACTTCTGATCAAAGACGCATAACACCGGTTTAGCTAGGACGGCTGAAATGTTTGCACATCATAAAATCAGGATTGATGTCACTGGAAGGGAATGATTTTTTGGAGAATCCAAATCCAATTAAATTAAATAAATCTAATCTATCTAATTATAATATTGATCGTTATTTGAATATATCAACTAAATCTGCACTTGTTTTCCTCTTTTCTTCTAGACTGTAAATCATTCTTCTTACATTTGAATAGCACACGTCGACTTGATCCATATTTTTTGTCCTTATATCTGCTTAATCGCTAATTTAAGTGCTTCTCTTTGTGACTGTGTGGGATATACTGATAATAAGTAGTTTTGAGACTACATTTTTTTTTAATCAAGGTCAATCTGACCCTGGACTCTATGCGGGAATGGTTTAATGTGTGATTTTTGCTGATAGAGTTTTGATCCCCTATTCATGGGAATACTCTAGTTGATTCTCAGGTACTTCTTACGATTTAGTTTGGTTAACTAGCTTTGTTTTACAATACATGCTGTGTACTTGAAAGTTCTTTTGACTGTATAGTTGCTTAACAGGAATGTTAATGTATTTCTGCGTTTTCACATATTACGATTGGTGAATAGAACCACATATTTGATGGCAAACAGCTGTCGTTTTGCTGTTGTTGAGGCATTTTGTAACTGTCCATAGTGTGAAGGAGTTTGGTCAACTGTACAGTAGAAGACAAAGATTACTTTCCTGCATTCAGACCCCAACAACTTGGTGTTTTTCGTTACAATGACTTTGTATCCTACATGGTTATTCTGGGTTTTATGCTGTCTTCTTCTCCAGATATTCCTCGTCCTCTTCTTTATTTCCCCTTTCTATTCTTATCTAATTTTCCCTATTTGATTCATTAGTAATATTCCCTCCCTCTCTCTATGTAATCTCATACTTTCCATGTACTGATTAGTTCATGATAGAATGCCTACTATCTTATATTTAATGTATACTCTCTTCGTACTAGCCACACACAAAATATTATGCAACAAACTTGTCAGTTTTCCTTCCAAATGCTGTTTAAAATGATTATTATTGACTGATCAACATCTTCATTGACCTAACAGTATTTTATATTTGCATTCGACTCAATACATGCGTCACACAAATACTGTTTGCTTATCCCCTAGCAGCTGGAATCTAACGTCATTCTAAATCTCCAGTCACATTCTGCGTTCTGCTGTGTAGCTGATAAAACTTTCTTGAGAGAGGCACAGTCACAAAACGCTCCAAAGACAGCATAACGACGGCTGTTCATGGGCTGCAATCTGTATGTGATTCTATTCAACAACAACAATAACATCAAACCTCAGAACTACTTCAACAATGCCGTAAGGCAGACATGTACAGTCCAGATAATTTTCTAAATACAAAACAACCGCTGTAAAAGAAAGTCAATTAACTGAAATCCACTTCTTGGAAATGCCCGAGAATCGGGTAAAATATTCCCAAAAAGGTGGGATCGAAAGTGTATCAGGAACACTTCGGCACCAAATAATTACAGAAGGGAGTCCAAGGTCAGAATGATTCTGACCTCACTCAAACAAATTCGTAGTTATATAACAACAAAATATTAGTAAAACTTCATTATAGATAAGGTTTTATTTTGATAAACCATAGAGTGTTGTACAGTAATATTAATTGGTGGCATTTCAAGCCCAAACTGTTGCTCATAATCATAATAAGTCACTCGCTATGATATGATTACGAACTGTGCAACACTGTGTGATTTATCAAAATAAAATCTTATCTATAATGGAGTTATGCAATACCACAGTGCCAAAGTTGTATGTTTATATCAATAGTTCATTATCAGATTCATCACACAATCATAAAGAGGAACACTAAATTACAGAGTAAACACAAACATGCAAAACTATTACAGATCAAGCCAACATGCGATATGCAAATGTCGGAACATTCATATACAGTCTAGGATAAAAAAGGATAATCATAAGAAAGTTAGTTGAAACATACAAATATCCACTGATATTGTAATACGTCGTTTAGAATGAATTATTTTTCAGACAATCATTCCATTACAGCTTTCATATTATTTTATTCTGAGTAGGAGACAAGTTTAAAGCTTTTTATAACAAATGGACTTGTTCGCCAATGCCGTTTGTATTTTCCGGGTTTACTAGACAACCTTCAGGGGTACGTCAGCTGGATGTTATACCCAGACCAATTGAGTGCTTGAACAGAATCCTACTATTAAGCCAATCATGCACAATTCTTGTCATCCGACTAGTATTCACATTAATCTTATTTTATTTTACATTACAGTCGTTCCTTTAATTAATTAACTTGATTAATTTTAAACATCTTAAAGTTTTCATCATTCCTAATAGATTACGAAGAAAAACCAAGTCGTAAAAAGAGTATTTTAAGGAAGAACTATTGCTTTAATTATCATAACACTTGACTACCCTTCAGTTCAGAATCAATACAAAAGTCATCTTGACTAATCTCACTGAATAAAGTTTTAATGAAGGTTACTTTATAGAAAACAAAATACTTTATTTACTAACAAGAGGCTGAATGTGTGTACATATATAAAAAATAAACATCCCAACACCTACGCATTTTGTTTACTTATACATGGAAAACCTTGTATCTTCCTTCGCTTGTATTAATTTATTATGCCTTGTTTATTCCTAAGCTTGTGATAACACACTCAGTATTATGTGTTTCGTAGAACAAATTCCACTTTTCTTTTATTCTCGAAACTAGGCTAATAGATGTAAACATGGATACTAGTTTGTGTAGTAGTTAGTCTTTCTTTGTAATCGATGAATGTGATTTTAACACATCGAATCAACCAAACTGATTGATGGATGTTGACTAGCAGTGAAATCAAGGCTAGCACGCATTTCGTCCTATTTGGGACTCGTCATCTGGATGTACCTGCATTTCGCAGTGGGTGATGATATTCTCACCGAGGCTCGAACCCAGTGCTCATAGTTTCAAACTCCAAAGCTGTATCCACGAGAGCCACCACTCTAGTGCAACGGATCATGTTAATTATTTAATTGGGTTTTAGGTTTTTTCGTCGATTAATTGATCTCATGTCTAAAATTGAATAAAATAACTAATATGACCCCTCGCACAAGAGGTAACTCTCATGGTCCAAGTGATCTAGTGGATAACGCCATGGTGTTTGAAACTATGAGCACTGGGTTCGAGCCTCAGTGGAAACATCATCACTCACTGAGGAGTGTAGGTACATCCAGATGACGAGTCCCGAATATGACGAAATGCGCATCCTGCATTATACTGCTAGTCACCATACACAAATTAAGTTCTTATTACATGCCCAGACATCGTCGAAGCATCTGCACAAGAAGCCGGCAAGTCAACCTGAGACCAAGCACTTCGATCCAATCAACCGACGGGAAAACCTAAAATTGAATAAGATCAAGTGAATGTTTCAATTTTCTCCACTCGAACTGTTATGATATTTTCAGTTAAAGAGGGATTCAGCGATTCATTTGCTTCCTCAGAGTTGTTGGCGATTTTATATTATCACTACTACCATGACCACTAATACTAATAATTCTGCTACCAAATAGCAACCTGTATGTGTTTAAACCAACATTTGATATACTTTTTGGTTTGTTTATACAGCTTACTTAAGTATCTGTTTCTTCCAATAGATAATCAAATGCAAATATGTTAGTATAAACAAATAAGAAATTCACTGATGGAAGATAAAATAAGATAATCACCTTATTATATTCCTTTATGTGTTTTGTATATCTATGGATACCCATATTTAAAAACATGGACGATACCAGAAACTTTTATATTCATAGTTTTATTTAAGGGAAGGAAAAAACTATATAGTCCACTAAAATATTTACTTAAAACTGATAAAATTTTAAAGGTAATATTATTGTTTTTTCAGTAATCGCAGAAAACTTGATATCAGATGGCTGAGGGGAATCGACAGGAAGCCCTCCACCTAGGTTTCATGATAGTTGGCACCCACTAGTCAGCAAGACGTATCTGCAATCTTGAAGGAACTCATGTCCCTTCTGCAATTTGAACACGCGTCACTCAGTGCTTCAGTCAGTCGGAGATGTTACCACTGAGTGGCTCTAGGTCACGACTGACCTTGTGTAGAACTGTATTAATACTAGTAACTAGTGTTATGTGCCTGGTCTTTTATTTGTTGTAAACTGAATTCTATCACTGATGTTTGCAGTGTGGCCAGTGTTCTAGGTTGCTACCATTACGGTGCTTGCGAGAATAGGAAGAAACCTTACACTTAAGTTTCCTGCTAGTTCGTACTGGCCAATCAGCATGGAGTATCTGCAGCTTGAACAATTCAAAGTCCACCGTAATGGCAAACCGCCTAAAATGCTGGCCAGATTGCAAACGTGACTGCCTGAATTCAGTCTGCCCTAAACAAAGGACTCGATAAATCATACCAGCCACTAACCAGTGTCCAATTAAAAGTTACTTCCTTGATAAAAATTTTTTTTCAGATCTTGGTCCTGATAACATCTAAAGTGATTTTATTGAGATGTGTAGTTGTATGTCACTCACATGAACCAGTGCATTCCAGCCAGCTAGATTAAAGTGGTCTACACACTGGACTGGTTTATCTTTTGTTTGAGCTCGAACTTAATTCAGCTCAGAGATCGGAATCGTTGATATTAACTAGTCGTCTTGGACTGAAGTAGAGGGGAATAGTTTCCCAATACTGAAGGGTGATGTCTGAAAGTTAGTGTTTGAAGTAAATTTACTAGATACTCATATTTCGTCACTTTACCTTTAATGCAGTAATCATGTGTTAAAGTGAATCTAAAATTGATCAGACAAACTCACTTTAAAGTCATGTTCATTATACTTATAGCCCTCCCAAAGTTATCTATTTTGTATAAGTCCTCGTTTTGTATAAATCTGCGTCGGCAGTATAGCAGTTAGGGCGCTCGCCGACCATGCAAATGGTCCAAAGGTTCAATTCCCGGCCGACTCACTCCCTTACGTGGCTAAGCCAGAAATAATCCCGGTAAAGACGAAAGGTTGGACCTGACGCCCCATCTTGTAAAATAAACACTGTTTCAGAAACTTTAAGCCAATAGGTTGAAGCCCTATGTTTCACTGGAGAACGTGAAGGAAAAAAATAAATCCTCGAACACCTGGATCCTTCAATTGCATAATTTAGGCTGTGCTCTTCAATGTCATCTGTCCAAGCACTGTGATCTCGTAAAACAAACCATTAGTGCTGTTATGTATGTCGGCATTGAGAATTCATGAAATTCAATCGGCACTGAACTAATAAAGACTGTCCTTGTTTATTCTTGTTTCTCACTGAATGTCTGGTATTTTACTTCTTCCGATGTGACCGATTCTTCTGCATTCTGAATATACAGCTGCGAAGAAGCGAACATTATTACAAATAAACACTTTCCTGAGAAGGAAATTTCGGTCATTATTATAAACGTTCTGTATATATCAGTGACTAAAAGACAAAACGATATTGTTTTTACTGACGTTTCGCTATTTGATGCTAATGTGATGCAATATACATTTACCAGATATGGCGAGAAATCAAAATCAGAAGAAATGAACACCGTAGAACATCTGTTCGACCATCGAGAAACCCATTAGAACTTGAACAGCTTGAAAAATCTTCACCCATACATCTACACGCTGTCAAATCAGACCAGAAAATTAATCTTGACTTTACTGAAATAATCCAGAAAAAGTATTTCAGAAATCACAAAGAACGTCTAATATCAGAAGCACTTCATATCAAATGGAATCCGAATTGTTAGAATAGGACTGATGGACTAAAACAGAATTTCACCTAGTTACGTCACCCCTCCTCCATGAAATGACAAACTCAACACGAACGTGATGAGCAATTTCATTATGTAAACGCATGCCACTTTTACAATTTTATACACTTATCAAATCAACAATCTACGCGTGGTTTTGTTGTCTTTAGTGATTGGTCAACTTGATAACGTAAAAATGACTTCTTTTTGGGGAAACATATTTAAGATGTTATACATAAACTCAGATTTTGTAAATTTTGATATAATAATACTTTGTTAAAGCCATTAGCAGCATTTATTAGTAGGAATTCACTAAAAACAAGGATGTTTATTCTGTTTTTCAATAAGTGGAAATACAAACACTTTTATAATAATGAATGTCATTTACCGAATGTTCAAACTTTTTCAAACTTTTGAAAGTAAACTTGGTTTCGACATAAATGGTCCTCTAACCAGTGTCAATTCCTGATGAAATCCTGTGGCCAATACATATAATTATTTTGTGTGTGTACATTGGGTTTATCGAATAAGAATAAAATTTAGTTTGGATGATTGTTTACATCAAAATATTTCAAAATTGTGATGAATAATTAAAACTGTAACTAAGGGTGAAAACTTGTAAGTTTAAACTAATGTTACGTAATGCTAAGGTGTTCAGAAAAATGTGGTGTTGATGAAAGAGCATGGGAACAATTAGTGAAATAGATTATGTTGTAGGCGAAGTGACTAAACAGAGGTTAGTTAAGAAAAAGTGACGATAATAAATGCTGGAAAACACACACTCGTATTAATAACAAAAAAGTGATAAGAGTTGAACTTGGAATTATACCCAAGGTAAGAGGAAGGGATGGTAACGTTTCTTCTATGTATATAAATCAGATTTTTCAACCCAAATGGCTCAGGTTTTGGTAACAGAAATTATACGGAGGCTTAACACTTTTAGGAGGCCTATTTTAACCTTTTAGGTAAAACTGAATGAATTTTCCTTGTATATTGAGCAACCACTGTTGAATACATGTTCAATTATAACACCTTTTATTGGTCCTCTGTTACCTATTCATAGCCAAGCGGGATAATGTTCTTTGGTTCTTTTAGGTCAAACACGCATCGAACGACCTATATATTTCGCTCCGTAGGAGCAAATAAAAGGGTAGATGCACACAGAAGTGGCCAAATGCGACAGTTTATCTTTACAGCTGTTGAAGAACAACAAATGGCTATAGAATACCAAACATAATGAGGTAGCAGAGAAAGTTTTTTCAGGACGTTAGATATTCTCTTCTTTAAGTTATCGACCAGAAGGTCGCCTTCGAATGCTGCATTCGTGTATAGTATCTCTTTTGGCAATGAGATGTGGTGTTCCTTGTTGTTTTAGGGGGGTTTATGTGTTTATATAGAGGGTGTAGCCATTCTCGAGTGGTATCTCCTCGAAAACAGTGATTCTTTCTATCAACTGGTTCGGGGCTACTAATTCTCCGGATTCTATTCGCAAGATATATTATCCCGTTACTCTAGTGAAAAATGGGTACCCAAGTGTTAAAGTCTTACAGCCTTTTAAATGTTTAGTAACATCAGTAAGGACTTTTCATTCCCTATACTAATAATAAATGTTATCATGATAGTTTAAATCTGACAAGATGTCCAACTACCATTGAACATCTCACGATGTAAACAATAACATTTAAATGTGTACATACTACTTAAACAAATAGCTGGTCTTGACACTGGACAATAACAATTTACTTAATACAACCAAATTATTTTGATAGACGTAATTATTCAGGCGAATATAATGATTGCCAATGATTGTGTAATTATTTTAGTGAATGATTGGGTGACCTAATCAAATAACGTTGTTTTTTTCGATGGATTGATAGGAGGAGAAGTCTACAAAACACCTGTCTAAAACCATATCATGCACACGGTGAATGAATTTATGAAGGTGAAATGTTTTCAAAACAAATCACATTTTAACTACTAAAAATACTCGCCATCCTAACACAATGATTTAGTGCATACAATTTAGGTGAAGATGTGTCTAGATATTGCAAATTTAAATGCATACAAACTTTAGTTTACTCCATATATTTCATTACGAAGAAAATCGCTGATAGTGTGAGAACTTAACACCTTTATTTGTCAAGTCCGCTTTATCTGTTGCCCAAAAGAGTTTGTTTAAAATATTGTCACGGGGAAAACATTACCTTTTGGAAAATATCAATCCATGGTATATCATCTGATATAACGCTGTTCGATTTGTATCATAGACTAATCGCTCATGAAAATTTCCATTCATCTCCGAGAAGTATGTCGAAATTGGCTGTTTTAAGGCTAATATAAATGTATCTGAGTTCACTTTGCCACTCAAATGCATAATTGAACGGTTAAAACGATGGAAATTAGAGAAATTATGAGGTATTTCGTTTGGCTGGGAATTCAGGTAGCCATGACATAAGTCATATCCCTGTAAACCAGCACTTGAAAATTAATCTACGACTCACTAGTATCTCACTAAGAGTTTGACTGCCTATACTTCTAGTGGGAATATTATGACCAGTTGGTCCCACAAAGTTGGCTGAGAGGACAGGTATTCGTCGGTGGCTGGAGTTGGAGATCTGCAAACTTCGGAAACCGTCACAGTGACTGACTCAGCAGAATAACTTTCTGACATGCAGATCTTGACATCAATCTCTAGTCGAGTCGAGGGGGGGTGTACTTCTAAAATAAGCACAAAGTAGGACGAAAACTTTCTTCGCCACTCCTTGGCTTTAAATGTTTCTCTAAACGATGCTTATTTGGGACTTAACTTCCAACAGCGATTTGCATTTTTAGGAGGAAATTGTATGAATATTAGGTGAACAGTAAAAAATTCTGTTGATGATGTATTTTAGAGCTATGCTTTACTCTCTTCTAACACTTACTAGTTCTATTACGATGAAGACAGTGAAATAGCTGGCAGGCTTCTGTGTGAAGGAAGTGAAGTTAAATAGAAGTTAGCACAGTGGTTAGGACTCTCGCCGACCATGCACATGGTCCGGGGTTCGAGCCTCCGCCGACGCACACCTGATATCTATGGTCGGCCTGCAAAATTTGGGCTACCGATATCATATGCTGAAAATTTCACACTTGGACTAAAAATACGGTGTGGAATCAAGCTGTTATCAACAATATAAAAAATAATATAAAATATAAATAAGAATTATGGATTAGCGAGTCGAGCCTTTGAACGCCTAGGCAGTGACATCCGTTTTGAGTCTGATAACTTAAGGCGTTACTTGCATTCATGTCGACACGTGTCATTCCTAGTAGTAGACCTTTTGTTTTAATACTATTTTGAAAGTAAACTATTTGTTCACGATCGCTTACAAATAAACGTTGCCAAAGCTTCTCTTAAGGCTTAAATCTCGTCTACTGATGAAAACCTTCTTTCGTGCTTCAAACTTACTGAAATAATTTGTCAGTTTGAAATTTTATCAAGCCATTTTCCGAATATTGCAGGCTACCAGTGACAGACCTTTTTCTCTTGTGATTGAGTTCTTTTAATCACGAACTTATGATTTCTTCAACAAGAAAAATTTACGCAGACCTTTTCTCTATGCATATATTATTAAATAAAACGAACAGGTTCAAATTACAAACAGCTCATAAATTACTTCAGTTTTATGTATTTTTCACTGTGATTGGACAGAGACAGTAATATAACATCGAACTTAAACTATTCTACTTAATTTTCAAGTATTGGTTTTTGTAGGGATTTTATTTGATTTGTTCGAGGATTTCGTCATGAGCTGACATCAGTTGGAGAACCATTGGAAAACCTGGGAGTACAGGAAAGCTGTTGCGTCCTAGTTTGAGATTCCTCATCAGTACGCGCCCACCAAGGTTCAGACGCAGGATTTACAAGGTGAGCTCACAGACCAACAAGCTACTGGGACCGAATCCAATAGCAGATGAATTGCGACTTCTACCAATCCCCACAAAACCAATAATTGAAAATTAATCTCACTAGCGACTGTTCTTATTCAATCAGTTACCTGGGGTTCTCTTTGGAAGCCTTGACTAGTGGGGTGCAGCAGGTTGAAGGTGAGGCAGTAACTCATCAAACAAAACATTATGAAGTGGTCACGTTGTCATGAATTGGTAGAAGTTAGAATTCATGGGTTGGCGAGTGGATTGGGTCCTGTTGGCTTAATGGCCTACGAGCTCCATAGCCCAGTAACGAGAAGGTCTTGGGTTCAAACCTCGATGGATGAGTGCTGCTGAAGATTTTCAAGCTAGAACGGCGGAAATAGTTGTGCAGTACTCTGCTTAAATACTTACAAATTCGCGAGTGAATGGTAATGCACAGAATTTGATACTTGTAGCTAAATGTGATTTAAGGATATAAATTATAATAACATCTATTGTAAATTTAAGGAATAAATTCACTACGAATTTCTTTATTGTGAATCGACAACAATCAAAACTATTATTAATTAAATTTTGAGTGTATGTTCGCTAAGGGAGAACCCATTGCCACTCCATCTAATTGCGTGTATATTTCCTTGTTGAAACTAAAGTACACGTTGACGGTTAGTTGTAGTAACAGTTCTTTCAGGTAACGGATCGGAATACCGACATCGGTGCTATTGGATTGAATGTAGTCACAAAGAAAACATACGGTTTCTGTCAGTGGAACGTTGGTGAATAGAGAGATGAAATCCAAGGAGACCATTTTTTTTCTGCCTTATCGATATTATTAATTGAATCAACAAAGTCGAATGTGTCATGGAGGTTGTGTCTTGACAGCTTCTCTTTCACCGGCCCGAGAATCTCCACCAGCCATTTCGCTGGACTTTGTCGAAAAGAAAATTTTCTTCGCTGCAATTATCTTCTTAATAACTCCTATGAACCAATATTATTACATGTTTTGTATGTCTAAGAATGTCGTCTTCATGCAGATATTTTAGACAAAGCATGAAGAGCGAGACCTACAGGATGGAAAGTAAATATTTCGTCCTTAAGGCTCTGCTTCGATACCAGGACTCACAAAATATATTTCGAGTTAATCATACGAGGATATGCATTTTATTTTCACAAAACAGAAATTAAGTACAAAGGTCTTAGTTTCACAGGACAACAAAGTGTGTCATACGATGATAAATATATTACAACTGGCACCGAAAGAAAGTAAGTATTTATAATCAGTTCTGGTGAATTGCTTACTATAAGGCACTATTTGCCCAGAAAATTCGAGCAAAAGATTGTGTAATAATGTACAAGGAAGCACCTATAACTGATCTGAAACCAACTGCGTCCAGATCACGGGGTCAAAAAGCAATACTAGAAAAGAGAATATAAGTACTAACAAGACAACTATTTCATTTTGTATACACTTACTGGATTTAGGTCGTTTGCTGGCTGTACATTCAGTAGAAAAGAGCGAAACCGAATTAATTTGTGTTCTGGTCGATAATGATGTCGAATAATGATGCCTGTAATAGATTACGGAGTATATGTTTTAAACTTTCAGAAAGAAGTTCGAAGATATGAATGGGTATTTCTGTTTCTATCGTCCTAGAGTACATCTCGAGATACACACACGTAAATTTTTAAACGTAACTACAGGTAACTCCTGATAGGTGAATGTCCCATTTTTGATTGAAAAAGAACACCAGTAGTAAAGTCAACAAGAACAAGTTCATCTCTGAACAATTTTAGTGCTAGCGAGTGTTAGTCTCTTTCTACATTCGATTTCGTTTTGTGTACTACTACATTTTTCTTTAAAACACCCTACACTTCATACAGTCAATCTGTAGAACATAGATCTCGGGTTCTTTCAGAGAGAGATATGAGAATTTCTTTGCATAGAAACTAGCACAGTCCACTTATCCCTGTGGTATATTCTCCTCACTATTAAGCCATCGTCTTTTCACTCCAATGAAGGAAGTGAAGCCCACTATGCTATCTGTGTGTTTCTCCCAGTCTTGAAGAATAATCAAACATTCCAGTGAATCTCAATATCTCTAAAAGGATAATACCCAGTGAAAAGAAAAGAAATTGTTCAGATAGCCAATTCTCTTAAGGCTTTGATATTTTACTATGAGTACCTCATGACTCCTTTTAGGACAAACTTCATAAACAAAACAACTGCCATATTAGATTGAATTGATTTTGTAATGAATATTAATGCATTAACATTTATTTTTGCACAGTATTCTTGCTCTCTATATATACATTTACTGAATCTTAATGAACAATATCACAAGATAAACGGTTAATATTCATATTCCACAGAAGAAAAAAAGTTTCATTTGTTGTTTCTTTTCATTATGAAATCGACAGCTACGTTAATTAGTGAACAAATTGCCTATTCTTCAAGTGAGTAGTCAAAATACTGAATTATACTGTCTTGTGTATGATGAACACCGACCGCCTTCTGAACATTTCGAGTGGTTAAAAATCAATAAAGAGATTCAAGTGTTACAGGATTATATCATGAGCTGACATCAGTTAGAGAACCTTTGGAATATCAAGGAGTACTGGACAGCTGTTTCGTCTTAGCTTGAGAATCATCGAGAGTACGCACCCACTGAGGTTCGAACCTAGGACAATTGATTAGAGATATGAATGAATAACTAAATAAATAGAAGTTAGACTACGGTTCAATAGACAAGAGTATAGATATTCAATAGACAAGTTTGAAATAAATGGTAGGAAAATATAGTATGTTAGGAAATGTGAATGTGTGAATAATATATGGAGGAGATATAGGATGAGTGAAAGGCTGTTAAATAAGTAAGCTAGATAAAAGTTAGAACATAAAGTAAAATGAAATAAAAAATATTAAACACGGAGCAAAGAAGAATAACAAAGTTGTCATGTGAATTACATAATAAAATCAAGACTATGGTAACGAGAGAGATAGAACAAATTGTTTCTGTACGTAAAGCTCTGGCTTTATGTAATTTCAAAGCCTCTTCTATACAAAGTAAATGCACTCATGTACCATTCGGCAAACTTTGTCAGACTTTTGTAGACAATATCAATCTATGTTACAGATGCTGCGTGGTCAATATCTACAATACCTTGCAGTATCGATGAATCATTACCTCTGCGTTCTCCTTTGCACAACCACCCTGAGAGGTGCTTCCGAACGCGGCGGGACATCTTTCTTGACGAAGGTGTTATATACCTAGCTCCACAAGAGCAGGTGAACGCATAAATACATATAGAATTAGGCAATCAAGAGGACCTCACCCTGAAATTAAGATGAACCAGTGGACGGCCAGAGTGCTTTATTCGTACAGTGAGAGCAAAGATGGTGTTTTCAGTGATCTCACCAGAACGATTTTTAAGTATCTCACTCACAGTGTCACCCCTAAATTCTAAGTTTAGGTGTAGCGATTTTTCACTTACCTTTTCAGTATATCTATTTCTTCCACGTAATTTGCCATGGGCCTCTACATAACATAGCGGATAACTGTACTCTGTGAAGATTTCTTTCAGCTGTTTCAGTTCATCGTCAACACTATCTTCACTACAAATATTTTCTACCAAGTAAGGTCAGGGAAGTAGCAACAGAACACCATATATCATGGAATTCAAAATCATTGAGATATATATTCAACCTGAAGTTATACTAATTTTGTACATTTCTAGGTTCAATAACTTAATACCGAACCCATTAACTTCAGCGGTGATTGGTATGAATTCTAGAATTAAAATAAGTCGAGTTTTCTCACACTTATATGTAAGCTCTGGTAAATAATGATAAAAATACTTAAGCCTAAAGCTTGGAGAATCTAATAGCCTTTATACAACATCCCCCCCCCCAAAAAAAAATAAAGACAGTGTAGGCAGTTCGTATAACTAACTTTTATCAACCTACATCTACACGTCATGTTTCTGACTCTGTTGAATATATATATATATATACTGAAGATACTCATTTTAAAAAGACTCCAGAATTTGTTAATCACATAAGAACTAATGAGTATACTATTCTGAAGTAAACCAGCGAAATTCTCTTCTAATTATAAATTTTACTTTTCATAGGAAATCAACCCACTTTAGGTGCGTCGGTGCCACAGCGGTTGGGAGGCTCGCCGACCATGCACATGGTCCGAAGTTCTATCCCCAGCTGACGCACTCCTTTACCTCCCTAAGCCAGAATTAAAGCTGGTAAAAGGAAAGGTTGGGCATGGCTAGCAACTCCATCCTATAAAAATAAACACTGCTACAAAAACTTGAAGCTTCAATTCTGAAGCCCTATGTTCCACTAGGAACAGGAAGTAATAAAAGAATAGGAAACCAAAAATTACTGGAAACTGGATTTTTATTAGTGTAGAGTTTTGTTAGGGAGGACGTCTAACTGTTCATTTATTTGTAAAATTCAAGGAAAGATGCTTCTTCACTTTTGTGAAAAGTCAGTATTCTGCATACGTAAGAAATGAATAAAATAAAAGTGAAATAGATTTGGTTAATAGACAAGTTTCGCTCCATAAATACCAATACTTATGACTAAATGAGGTGTTCATGGGTTCCTAGGGAGAAGACATCAATGAAGAGAACCACAATGTTGATTTTGTTAACTTTAATTTTCATTTCTTTGAAATAGTCTGGAGATCCAGTATGCAGTGATTAAATGAAACTTTGTTTTTCCTCAGTATACATTTAAGTTTTATATCACATGCGTCGGTAGCACAGCGGTTAGGACTCTCGTTGACCATGCACATGGTCCGAGGTTCGACCCCATGCCGACGCACATCCGATATCCATGGTCGGTCTGCAAAATTCGGGCTACCGATGTCACATGCTGAAAATTTCATACTTGTACCAAAAATACGGTGTGGAATCAAGCTGTAATCAAAATAAAAAATATAAATAAATAAAAATAATATCTTTCTGCCAAACAGCGACTCCTAACGAATATAATACTGGATTAAGATTTATGGATTTTTTACTTGAATAACCTAATGTTCACTCAACATAAAAACCAAGTAGCACAAATCAGTTATTAACGTCTACCACTTTCAGATCTGGTAGAGACCATGTCAGTGGGTAACCATTTTGCAAAACACCAAGATTTTCGATAAAAGCAGTTTATAACTACTCAAAAGTTCAAGAATTTGTTATGAGGCGTTGAATGTTAATTCACATGACATAAGACTTAAATTTTTGCTAATGTTAACTTACAGTCTTAAATATTTAAATGACCTCCGAAAATAAGTTTCTGTTTATAAGAGATTTAGCTAATTTTAGGTTGAATCTCATCATGAAAAAGTTCCACTCAAACAATCATTGAAAACCATAGGCCATTAAACAGCTAATTTGCACTAATTTGGCATTCCTTAGCAATACATACCTGCGCCTCAACTAGGGATCGAACCCCTATAAAATCAGCTTGATATTCAGACACTATGACTAAATCCAGTGCCCCACAAATTCTAAACTTTGTCACTTCATCATTTATTGCGACATTTGGGTTTGCCATCAGTATATGGTTGAAGGCAATCAGCAGGAAGCCTTGGACGTAGGTTTTGTGCCTTTTGGAACTCAACAATCAGTAAGACGTACCTGCAATCTTCAAGGAACTCATATCCCTCCTCAGATTCATACCCATGTCATCCAGTGCTGCATTAGAGCAACTGGGACCGTGACTAACCTCCTGTAGGATTGCATCAGATAAATTTTCAAATCTCAAAGGAGATGTGAGCCCCCTGCAGATAAGCCTTGCTGATGAGTGCTAACAAGCACAAAATCTTGGTGTAAGGCTTCCTACCAATTACCTGCAACCATCTAATAGCAACAGTTGTGATTGCACCGTGATGGCCAGCCACCCAGCATAGTGGGCACATTTCACACTTAACTAATAGAATTTAGTCTGCATCAGAATAAAAACCTGACACACAGTATAAGTTACTGCCATGTGTACAACCAAAGTTTATTGACCATCACTGAGAAGTGATGAACAATTTAGAATTTAAATATCTTGTATGAAGTGTCCATGGAGATGGTGAGCTTAAATGCTTATTGCAGTCTTATTTTAAGGTAAGAGATATAGCCTTAACATAGAGTTGAAATGCTTTGAATTATCTGGTGTCACTTTATGATAGTTTTGTTATCTATTCTGTTATTTCGAAATGAAATTAGGATGGTTTCCAAATTCTTTAATGCTCCCACTTTAGTTTAACGGTTCTTCATGTAATCAACACGAGTAATACTTGTGTAATAAACGCGCAGTAATTTTTCTGTAGAACATATTTTATTCTACAAGTAAATTAAAAATCAACATGACTCTTTTAATAACAATGAGACACATAATCTTTCATAGACAATAAAGGATTTCATACTTTTGTGAAATTGTTATTCTATTTGTAATTACATGAATGATTGTTAGAATTCATTCTGTTACCAGACGCTTAGAGGTAATCTACAGGAAATCGTGGATTTTCTTTGCGTGCTCACTCGTTAGCGTCAGCAAAGTATATATGCAGCCTTGGCGATTCAAGCCTATGTCGCCCAGTTCTGGTGTTACCACTGATCTGTAAAACTGAGATAGTAACAATACGGACCGGGCATATGACTTAAGTTACACTCGAGTGACCACTGAATATATAGTCATTAGAGCCCCGCAGGATGTTGATTGTAAGTCAAAATACAGAAGTGAGTGATATGGGTACGAATTTTTATTGGAAATCCCAGTTACTGAAGACTGCAGCTGTGCATAACACATAAGGGTCAATGAGTACAAAAACCAAGGTTCACAAATTCCTGTCCACTGACTCCCACCCTTTATGATAATAAAAGAGCCCAAAGTTAGCCAATTTCCTAATATGATTACTGATATTATCCAGCCAGTATTAACAATGAGGACATGACACTTACTGCACCCTTCTCTTGATCGTCTGTTTAATCACTGACGTAATAGCCGGCGTTATATGTCTTACAAGGTGAATTCATGTGTACCCAAGCAATTAAATCTGTCAGTTTTTGACACATATGTCTAGCGGTTAATGCTCTGATTTCTATAAGTCTGGCCTACATGTTCTTAAGTCATGGCACTTGGTTCTTACACTTACTAAAATAAGTGTACATTTCAGTATTTTCCAACAGTATGCCAATTTTGAAAGTAATATTTATTTCCCGATACGAATTAAAAACATGCAACAAAGGTTAATAAAGCAGGATTTAATGAATTCATCAAATTTTGGTAGAACTCGTTAGTCGAAAACTCTACATACACGGATATATATATAATTTTGAAATTACATTGGGAGATATATGAGACTGATAAGCAAATAAACTACATTGAATTAATCATGCAGAAAGACAAGAGCGGATGTTTTTTTAGGTCATGTTCAAATAGATAAGGCGAGAGGGAGTATGACAGATTGAAATTAAGACAAAATGCATTACGCTTCAATGACATCACTTAGATAAACAATTAGTCATTAGAGAATATATCAGAAATTGCAAACAGAGGAATATCAATAGTAATAGTTATAATAACAATATTAATAATATCGAAGTGAGTTAAGGTAATGCTACTTATAAAGGATAGTTTTAAATGAATCAAGAATAATAATAATAAGAGGTAGAATAAAGTGTTGTTAATATTAATAGTAACAGTCAATAAATAAAACGTATTACCAGGGTAGATTCAGAGTGAAGACCATTTCCTTTTGTACATTGTGACCTGGCTTATAAACTCGAATTGCACAAACATGTGCAATTGCAAGCATCTTCCTATTTCTTTGTCTGCTGACAATAATGAATGACTTTGACAGCGTCGATAACATGTCCATAGTCCACAAGATGTTTTGTTAATGAGGTGTTTGGCACTTTGCATTCAACCATTTTCAACCACTCTTATAAATGCTCCATCATACAACTAGACAATCGGCTCTCTGTACGACCTGCTTTATTAACCTTCGTTGCTTGTTTTAAAAGTAATAGACTGACCAGGGGAAAATATTACTTTTCAATTACTTGATTATAAATGACTATACATTACAGTATTAGACACTCATACGTAAGCTCATTAGTGATGTGAATTATCATCTTTCATCTCTTGTATAGTTCATCAAACATCTTGCAGATGAAGTTCATTCAAACTATCGTTCTCAAAATTGTCTAGCTATTTAGCTTATTCAAAGGAGAGACTTATTGAGAACTATAATTCTCAATACTATTAACTGCTTAAAAATGCCCTCCCCTTATAGCAATAAAAACTCTAGCATCTATGAAGCATTCCTTGATAAACTATTGCTTGTTAAAACAAAAGAAAATTTTGTTTTGTCTTATGAAAATGGCTTTAAAAATGGACTTTTACTCGGGAAAAAAACACCCTGATATGTTGATAGTAAAAGGCTATGCAGATAAAATTGAAAGCCTTCACTTAATCTTATCATTCTGAATAAAAAATGCATAGATAAACATTTCCAAAATACGTTAAAATAAAATTCACAATAAGAATTAAATGTCACCTAATGGTTTGTATCAACTTATGTATACAGATATCACATGGTAAAGAGGCATTAACTATCACTATTATTGAAATTTCACACGATTAGGCCAAACCTCTTTTAGTTTGGATATTATGTGTTATCATCAAATGAAATGCATTTTACCAAACTTAATAAACCCAATTTTTATGAGGCAGTTCTGTGTACTTTCTCTTAAAAAAAATGGGGAAAATGGCATACACAATCTGTGCACACAACCACAAGTGATGGTCAGTCAAAAATTATTGCATAAATATTTAAGTGCATTGCTTTTAGATAGAACTGCAAAATAGCTTATCAGACCATCGTTTTTATGGTTATACTACTGGCAAGTATATTTGCATAGATAAGCGTATGAAATAAACTCTTATTTTCCTGATCGTAGTATAGTTATCGTGAAATGAAAGGTGAACACATGGAATCTAAATTCCTGAAGACCTTTTTCTATCATCTTTCACTTCAATAAGCGGTGACTGTCTTGCAAGAGGATTAGATACGACTTGTTTTGTACTTATGACAAATTTGAGGAAAATCAGCAAAAATGCTCTAAAATTGTGAGAAATAGATTATTCATTTCATTTCATCTATGTGAATATCAACACTGCAAAGAAAACAATGTCATTGGAAAATGTCCCTTAGAAAAACGTACTGTGTTTGATCACACTAAGAAACAAGAGGAAAAATACATCTGTAACGATATTCTGATAACATTCCGTTTGGTTAGTCCTTATTAACTATGTTGCATACTAGTACTTGACTGTAGTATGTATATTATTTCATTGGGTTCTAAATACAACATAGGGTTTCAACAGCTCACCTCCACATTGTACTGCCCTCTAAAGTCCCCTTTAGCTAGCCTTACGATTGCCCATAAACTCTCATCTACTCTTCACTTGATCTCCTCCATGTTCCCCTTGAACCCACTCCCAACTTGCCGTTTCTTTTTATTCGGGTTCTACTCGAGCAATGGCTTGGAGTGCAATGTCACTTAGTGGTCTTCTCAGTGTGTGTGTCCAATCCATCTCGATTTCCTCCAGCATATATCTTCGGCAGTGGGTTCTTAGTCGTTCCGTTTACAGGGTATTTTGCTGCTAAAGCTTTCTGGCCAGCAGACCATGTGATCTTCAGCATGGAGCCAGAGGAGGCAACTGCTGACAAAATTCTGCAGTAGCCCATTCGAAATGCTTTCCGTGATGCTTAAGACATTTTCTGACCCATATAGAAGAGCTGAATTAACAACGGTGTTGAAAATTCGAATTTTGTTCTCTCTGTTGGCTGAGTGAAGAGGATTTTAAAGTCCAATTAGAGTGGTGCAAGCCTGCCTTGCCTTTCTAATTCTGGTTTTATATCCTCATCTTTGTCATCGGTAGTTGAGGGTGAAGAAAAAGGTGAATTCCTGTAAATTTCTCCCGTAAGTAATGATGAGGGCTTTTCGTTTGCCTATCTTCATCACCCCGTCTTCTGTATGCTAACTTGAAGTCCTGCTTTTATTCACTGCCTCTTTTGCAAACTTGCGGGTTTCTGCTTGTAAGCCTTCGAATTTCTGCGACATGAGACATGAATCGTCCAGAAAATCAGAATCTTTCATATTTTTCTAATGGGTTTAACGTGTTTCTGCCTTGGAAACATTTATTTCGTGATGTGAATTTAAAACAAGCAACAAAGGTTAACAAAGCAGGGCTTAATTGATTCATTGATTTTCTGTGGAACTGTTGTGCGTGTTTGATTCACTGGAGCTTGTTCTCATATCAGTCTTAAATCTCATAATGTAGGTATCCTTTTATGTTGGTTATTCACCTGAAGACTTCTATTGAAATGTCATGAATTCATTATATCCTGCCTTATTAACCTTTTTTGATTGGATTTCTGTCTTCTCATTCCCTATCTTCTATCGAATAAACCAGTCCTCAAGAATGAGGTTTATCATCAGTGATAGTAGGTAGCCTTTTCTTACTGCAATCTTCACTTAAAAGGCTTCTCTAATTTTTATGTTGTGGATCATTTGACACTTGGCATTTGTTATATCGCTGTTGAGTCAAAATTTGAGGAACTTTGTATTGTTTAACTGGCTTCCAAATCACTTTGCAATCAACGCATTCGGTCAGAATTATCACAGGAGTACATCAATTGCACGAAGTAACATATTTTGAAAAAACCGTACCCAGAGAGTCAAAATGACGTTGGCTGCTGGTAGCCTACACGAAACCAGTCAGTTAACGTGTCTTTTTTGAATGAAATTTAAAATAAACATGGAAACATGGGATATTCTCTCGATGTTTCTGAAGCTAGAAAGACTTGAATACTTCCAAAAAAGGGTGACAATAAAGTTCAGCACACAGGTTGTGTAAGTCAACGTCAATATCAAAATAGCATTCAAAAAATTATAAGTATAGCGACCAAAACCGATGTACTGTAGTCTGAAATCAGGAAGCCAATCGTCGCATTCTATTTTATAGCTAAATATAACCATACGTCACTCATCAAATACACCTAGCTCACGACACTGAACAACTCACTATTCAAAACAGACGTGGAACAGATATATTTGACAATAAGCAGATGTATAAAGATAGTTGAATTATTGATTGAAGATGCCAGATAAAAACCTAAAAGAGTGAATAATAAGCAAAGCATATACTTTCCTACAAATCTGTCATCAGGTATTAGTCTAAACGTCAAAGGAATATTGTTATTAACAGGACTAATGCTTTATTTAAATTACATTGAATCAATAGTATCAATATGTTACTTTTCGAAAGCATCATTATGAAAGAGAGCATATACATTAATACTAAACTAAACTAAATATCAGATGAATTGATAGAAGAGAGAATTTACGAATTTGTAGGTTCGACAGTAGGCCTGGATAGTAATAGTGACCGGCTGGACTTGTTTCTTCGGCAGTAATAGATCCGGTTGTTTTAAGTGGATTTCGATATCTTCTGCCATATACACGACTACTATTCAAAAGTGATAAACCAGCGTGTTGAGAAAATGGATTCAAAGAAAGTTTAGTGCTGAAGAGCTGCGGCTTACATTTCCCGCACAACCGGTTTTGATTCTGAAACTGAAGTGCCTAGGATAACCACCTCTTAATGTTCAGTATTAGTTCAACTGTTACCGTGTAGTCATTTTTCTAAACCGTTCCTCCAGGAACATCATTTTTGTGCTCAAGAACATCCAACCCTATCTTTAAATACAGCTCTTGTTAAACCCTTAACGGTTGTATGTTGGACTACTTCGTCCAATCAGGCTACAAAGCTGGTATTGGCATGTCATCCTCTATCATCTATCAGGTATTGCATAAATTACGACAAACCTTTAGATCCCAAAACTTCTAAACAGTAGGGGCCATTACTATTCACATAAATCATCTAGATGTCTATGTACAGAAGAGACAACTTCGGTCACTACTGCTATTCTGCTGTCGAATCTATTAATTCATAAATCCTTGCTACTTCCCTTAACTTCTCTGATATTCACTTTACTCCTTATCTCTCTTACCTATGCTTTTGAACTGTAGTCTGTTGATGCAACTGATCCAATGTAATTTAGAAAATAATTTTCAAAACAGTGGTCATTCAAAAAAGAATACTCTTTTCGATAACGTCATCATCAGTTCAAAAAACTTTTATTGATGGCAAACTACACGTCTTATTGTCTACACGACCGACTGAAAGATGAAATACCTAGACTAGCCACTTCAAATTGTACCTACCAACTCAAATGCGCTTGTGGAGCGAGTTATATCAGCCCTTGCCCCAGGAACCTGATTTTTCCTGCTCGAGAAAATCCACCAGTATGGCTAAGTAAAGCTGTAGTAAAAACAATCAACAGTTCGATATTAGACCACCTGGTCCAAACCAGCCGGCCACAAATCCAGCACTGAAGAATCCTTCTCTATCATCTACTATCTACCAAATAAATTGCCAAAATCATTGATGTCCCGCATGCTCCAAACAACAGAGGCTATCGCGATTCGCCTGAAACAAGCAGCGCTTTGTTTGCAAAAGAAACAAATCCAGCCACTACTACTGCTCTGGCCGGACTTCAAGGGAGACTATGGATTAATGAATTTGTATTACTGTTATATTTCTTGATTTTCCTGATATTGGGTCTGTATTGTTATGTTGATGCTATCGAACTGTGATCCAATGATACTATTATTGATTCGACATTATTTAAACATTATTGTCATTTAAGTGTTGGTTTGTAGGGATTTGATTGGTTTCAGGATTTCATCATGAGCTGACATTGTTTAGAGAACCACTGGAAAACCAGGGAGTACTGAGCAGCTGTTTCGTCCTAGTTCGTGACTCTTCAGCAGTACGCACCCGCCGGGATTCGAATCCAGGACCAGTTGGGGTGCAGCAGGTCGTGTGTGAGGACAAATACTCGCCGAAGACATTGCCTACCGGTGGCGCTATGTCGTGAATTGGCAGAAGTAAGAATTCAAGGACCATTGGATCAGGTCCTGGTGGCTTAATGGTATGAGAGCTCGCCTTGTAACCAGAAAGCCCTGGGTTCGAATCCCGGTCGGTGCGTACTGCTGAAGTCCCAAACCGGGGCAAATCAGCTGTCCAGTACTCCCAGTTGGTTTTCCAATGGTTCTCTAACCAATGTCAGCTCATGATGAAATCCTGAACCATTATTGTCATCAATATCACTAATTTACTCACGATTATGTATATATAACTGTGCAATCTGATGATGAAGTTATCGAAAAGTATGTTCTTTGTTCATTAATTAGTCTGATAAATTAAGCTATTTATGTGGTTCAGATTCACGGGGATGAAATGCATTCAATCTCTTTTTCTAAACTATAATTTAATCAAATCTTTATGCTACCACTACATAGTTTTATGACTTTTTGATCATTTTTCAATATGAAGATGAAATATCGTTCTGTGTGAACGAGTGGTTTCATCAAATTATATTGCGATGCCAAAAATACATCTGTTACCTGGAATACATGAATTGTAAACAAACTATAAATAAGAATGTTATTATAGTTATTTGTGTAAAAGTGACCTTTGATTCAGTGCACAATTTTTCAATTATTTTTTTGTGTTCAACCTAACTGTTACATGTATTCATTTTATTATTGGTACAGGTATATTTTAAAACGTCAAAGTAATCTATAAACTGTGAACGGATAATGTCTGTCTTCAGTAATAATCCCTAACCTTTGGAGGGAATGGTTTATCAGTTAATTTATAACTTGTAACACAGCCATATCACTAACCTTAAAAAACCACTTCAAAGTAAAAGTATTTAACACAACACTGTTCCGCATAGCAATGCTTTTCATATTTCGCCAAATTCTCAGAGTTATAGGTGAGGATTCACCATAATTTCATTCGAAGATCTCAATTATTCAGGTCTACCATAAAGGGAAATCAAGAAATTTAGCAAAACAAAATCATCGTCTCTTAATGTTCTCTTAGTTTCAAAGTGAAAAGTAAGGCTTCTGCAGAGCACCTCCACTTTCCTATGTCCTCTATAGTCGTCTTAAGCTGCCTCCAAGCTTGACCGTCAGTTAACATCTCTTCTTCACACAATATCTTCCGTGTCACACTCAGACCTACAGCCATTTTGGTTCATTTCGAACAACGGCCTGTCACGCAATATCATCCAATAGTCTACTCACTGTGTGTTCGATCCATCTCCATTTCCCTCTGTATATTCTTTTGTGAGCAGTAGGTTCTTGCATGGTTTGTTCACAGAGTTTTTTGTTCCTGGCAAGCCATTTGATCGTCAGTAGGGAGCGAAAGCGGCTGTTGATAAATATCTCTAGCTGGCTGTTTGAAATGCTTTTCATGGCGCGCTTGGTTCCTCACCCATATAGAACTTACTGACCTAAGGTTAATGTCAAACATCCGAATCTTATTCTTTATGCTAAATGAGTACAGCAGATTTCAAACCAGCCTTAGATTGTCTTTGCGATCCTGGACCAGGTATCGTCATCCACGAGGCCCATGGTTAACATGATTCTGCTTAGACAAGTGACTGAATTGATCTCTTTCAAACTTCTTCCTTTGTTGGTTGGTTGTATTAGTCACCCATGTCTTCTCTATGGCCACCTGAAGTCCTGTCTTCTCTGCCAGCCTTTTTTGTAAACTTTTTTGTTTTTTCCCTGTAAGTTTTTGAATTTATGTGAGCTCAGACATAAATGGTTCGTGAGGTCCAGATCTTCCAAAGTCTTCTGTAAAACTGACCTAAATGATCAGTTTGCAAATGCCTCATATCAAATGGTAGTATTTTTAATCTATATCCGGATCACCTACGATACTTGATGTATACGTTGTTGATAGTCCTGAAGGGTCTGGATGACAGGAACTACTGTTTGAAGTTAGTAGTTTCGAAATAATATCATCGTTCAGCAGTACACACCTCCGTAGGTTCTATTTTGTTTCACAGACTAATTTGAAAGAAAGCTGCTATCGTTAAAGTTTTAAAATGCGTAATCTCACTTTTGCAAACGTGTCTAAAACGTGCTACTAAAATTGACAGTTGCACTTTTAGGTGAGAATAAATTTTAAAACTGCTATGATGGATTTCTAGTGAAAAACAGATACATCATCTTATTGTTTCAGACGTCTATTTTACATTCTATAACTCCTTTCATGTAGATACTTCAGACTGCCTTCAGAGTGACTGTGACATAATCATGATTGAAAGTCTCTGGGAAGTAGGAATGAGCCTCAGTTGTTTTAGTGAATATTTAGAAATAAGACTACGTGTGAAAAAAGTCTATTTGCATGAAACCATCTCTTTTTTCCCTAATATTATACATTATCTAAGAGATCTAATCACACTTCACTTTCCACTTTCAGAAGAAAACACTAAGAAAAGTGATAACTGCTAATCTTTAAAAAAAATTATAAATACCATGACATTTTCGACATAAATTAAACAAAAAAAGAAGGTGAATAAATCTACACCAAAAGGTTTTTTGAAGTTTGCATTTAACAATACGTCTGAAAATATTAGCATGATTCTGTTTAATTACAAGGGAATAGACACAGCAAATAATGAAACTGCTTCTTTTCTATTCGATAAATTGAATATCCAATCTGCATATGTGTTAATTTAACTCCTTTTTATAGCGTCACTGATCCTTCGAAAAAACAGAAACTCAGTCCAACTGCGCGTAAACTAGATTAGCAAGCTAAAATTTGATTGGTGGATAGTGAGTAGTGCAGTTGAATCCAAGATGCTCATTTCGACCTATTTTAGGACTCGTCGATAGGAAAATCTAAAATTGAATTAAACAAATTAGCAAGTATTCTGAGAAATTAGTTCTAAAAACATATTTCAAGTTTGATCACAATTTGACCATAATAAGAGAATCATTCAAGACACCTCTTTCATTCTTGATTAGATCTCTTCAGCAATACACACCCATGACCGCATCAGAGGTCATGCCCTGGCGACGACGCTGAACATTCGGCCAATTCAGCGGTACCTAATAACTTATTCAGCGGCTACAGAAGGAAGAAACAGTCGTTCGGTACTTCTGGGATTTCAGTGGTTCTCAAAGTGAATTCAGTCCGTGGCCAAACTTAAAAACCAACATTTAAAAATTAATTCACTGCATACTAGTGACTTACTACAGGATGAAATTGCCTGAAGTTCAGGCGAAAAGTAACTACGAGTGGTGCAAACCAAGTGTGATGTGAGGAAAAATACCAGCAGGCTATATATATTTCTCCGGAAGTGGGAGGAGATAGAATCGGTTCGACATCGAACTCCGTTCCACTGGGTGAATGGCTGACATGATCACATTGTATCCTTGGTCCAGTCCCTAGTAGGGTCATGAGTGCATTCTGCTGAAGGACTCAACAAGTGGTCGCAACAGCTGGCTTTTCAAAGGTTCTATAACTTATGTTAGCTCAAGATTAAACTTGTAACTAATCAAATCCCTGTAAGTCGACACTTTGCAAGCAAACTTATACCCTCCTAACTTAACCATGCAGTGGATGAGGTTTAAAACTAAAATAATTTCTTTTAAATTCTACAGCAATTTTAAAAGGCCTAAAAATGTCAGAAGTACGGGTGTGACACTTCTGAATGATTGGGTGAAACTAATTTTCTCGTTAGAAACAATACCACAGTAGAAGATAGGTCTTCAAAAGAATCCATATAACAGGCGAAAGTAACATCTTCCAATGTTAAAAATGAAAGCACTTATCTGATCTGATAATATTTTCTGTCAATTGAATCTAGCCTAAATAAGATGGATTCAGTTTCTTTCTGTATGCATACTTGACTGAATTTGTATCTAACGATGATACAGTTTTAAAAACATATTCATGGGAATAGAGTATTCGATAAGAACTTAATTGAAAAGGTATGTAAATCTCTACTTGATCAGTCTTCTAAAAATTAAAGCTAAGATTCTCCGATACACTGATTTTACGCACAATCACACATATGACCAGAATTTATTCCATCAGTTTATTCACCCATCAAACGTATTATAGTGTAGTAGTTATTTGGATACAAACTTCAGGGATGAATACCTTTCTAACAATATAGGAACAAAATTATTGATATTTCACAGTAACATTTGATGAGTAACATTTTCTGCCCATATTCTAGCAGTCATGGTAATTAAAACCACATTTGTGAGTAAATTTATGATGCTTAACAGTTGCAATGACACTAACAAACTGATCTGTCCTCATTTTTAAAACGTCCTTAATCCATATCTCTAACAAGCCCTACTTTCCAGCTTCTATTTCAATGAGGTTGGTGTTCTATTTGACTGCTCAGTATCAATTTCAGGTCATTTGATCCGATTCAATAATCCCAAACCATTCTTATCATTATTATTATTATTCAAATTTCACATTTAATAATAAGACTGGAAAACTGCACAGATTTTGCTTCAAATTCCATTGGTATCATGACCTCACAGTTCATCAATCATTTCATGAGAGAATATTGTTTTCATGTTAAAATGATTACCTCATTGAAAAACAATTTCAAATTGTTTTCTTTTCTATTAGCCTGACTCATTCATTTGTTATATACATTAAGAAAATCAAAACAACTGGGGATTCAGCGAAAAGACTCTTTTCAACGAATTTATCATCAAGCTGTACAATCGTATATATATTTCTTTTAAGAAGTTATATCCGGTGAGGGAATCGAATCATAGGTGTGAATGTATGAAATAGTAATAATAATAGTAGTATGAAATGCAATTAAAACTAAAATGTTAGTGATTATAATCATAGTTAAATGTCAAGTGGCAAAACACAAATAAATGTCATACATAGAATAATTCATAGGATGGATAGAACTTAAAAAAGAGTGTGTAATTATATGATTAGTAGACAAAACGAATAAAATAAAAACGTTACGTAATATTGCGTGAAATCTGATAGCATAGAATTTAACGTTGTAAAAAAGAATCACAAGTGGGAGAAGTGAAATAATACCAGAGACACCTCAAAGTGAGACTAATGATAGTAACAATAGGATTATAATTACAAAAGCTTTAGTTTTAATTGCATTTCATACTACTACTATTATTATTATTTTATGCATTCACACCTATGATTCAATTCTCTCACCGGATATAACTTCTTAATAAAAACCGTATATATGTGATTGTACAGCTTGATGATAAATTCGTTGAAAAGATTCCTTTCGCTGAATCACTTGTTTTGATTTTCTATATGTTACAATGGGAATTCTCCATGAGTTGAAAAAAATAAACATTAAGTGCAACCACCAGCTAATGTTACGGGTGAATGACTGTCCTCTTCCCCCACTTCGTGGACCCTGCTGGTTACAACTTCTCACTAGAACTGCAGGTACCCTAGGCAAGTAGACAGTTACTCGTTAGTGACACCGGCTGGCAAATGCGCTAAATATATATCGGTAATTGTCAGATATCAGAATTCGTTCACCGTCGGGTTGGCTCCCAGTAGCTTAATGGCCTAGGAGCTCGCCTTGTAACCAGAAGGCCCTGAGTTCGAACCTCAATGGGTGCATGCCATGAAGAGTCCCCAACTAGGACGAAACAACTGTGCAGTACTCTGTGCTTGTTTTCCAGTGGTTCTCTAACTGATGTCTGCCCGTGATCAATCCTGTAATTAACCATTATTTCTGCAAATCAATACTTGTTCATTTATTTTTTATTTTATTTTTTGTATTATTTTTTTCAGACAGTAATTTTGTTCTTGGTAATGCACAAGTACATGATTATCCGATTGTTTATTGTTCCGATGGATTTGTTGAATTGACTGGATATAACCGATCACAGATAATGTCAAAATGTTGTTCATGCAGTTTTTTATGGGGTGAAAAAACACAAGAAGATGCAAAACAATCCATTTTGGATACGTTGAAAAATAAAGGTGAACTAAAAATTGAAATTCAATTTCATAAGAAAACAGGTTAGTAATTAAATTTTACAGATATGCGTATATTGTAAAACCTTGTTTTATCAAGTTGACAGAATATTTTATTAGAGTTTGTGCTATCTCTCATTTGTTGGTATTATAGCTGCATGAACCTGAAATATATTTCAATTTCTTATCGAATATCTACTGGAGAAAAACTTTAGACTTGCTATTTATTTTTCATCTTTGAGTATGGTGACTCACTGTGGCTATTCCTCAGAAAAAGTTTTTTCTGATGGCCTCTTAGGTATCTTCACGTATCAGAATATTATTTAAGAAATTCATATGAAATAATCAACCATGTATTTCTCAAAAACGACGCATAGCGGGACAAAATTATGAACGTCAGCCGGACTACATTACTACGTTTTTATGTATTTCCATAGACATTTGAACATTTGTGCTCGCTAGATATATTTAACTTAAAAGTGAGTTCCAATAAATGATGTTCCATAGCTGCCCGGTGGAAGAGATAATACGTCCTATTAAAGTTTGAATCGGTGCCACTAAACTAATCATACCTATGACATAGTCTGGAGATATCGTATGGATACTGAGTGCTCCAGACAAGACCAATCAAATGCTATACAGCATGAATGCTTTCGAACCCTATTGTGTTAATTCAGTTAAATGCTGAATTCTTAATAAACTGAATCAGATGTGTAAATAGTCTGTTTTGTGCATCGTGACACAGCGATTAGAACGCCCGCCGATCTTCCACATGTTCTGGGGTTCGATCCACGGCCAACGCACACCTGATATCAATGTTCAGCCTACTGAATTCGGGCTACTAATATGACATGCTGAAAATTCCACAGTTGTACCAAAAATACTGTGTGGATTCAAGGTGTAATAAAAAATCAAAAAACTCATTAACCTAAATTTAGTCTGAAAAAGATTTCTGCTACAAAGTTGACACTTGATAGTCTTATTTTTTATATCTCAAAAACTATTCTTCTGAAAAGTGAAATAAACAATGGATCTAGCAAATAATATATTATATATATATATATATATATATATATATATATATGAAATTAGATTCTAGTTCCAGCCCGAGTGACTAGTAACTTGTCAGATTAAGGCTGACGTTAACAAGGATAATACAGCTCGGTCCGGATAATAAACGCCAAGTTGATGAAATTGCTGAACTTATGAGGTAAAACCCCAGATTTTAATAACCCGCAATATTACTGATAAACGGCATACCAGAAATTAAAATGTATTGCATAGAACAGTCAACAGGCGATTAATTTGTTATATATAAATCTTTTAGTCCTTCAAGACTATTAGGTGTTGCTAGCACACTGTGATATCAGAGATGGACCATGAATCAACCTCGTGAGCTCAAATACATAAGGCATGGTAAAGCTTAAAGTTAAACATTTACAGCCAAGATAAGCAATTTAAGTTCTCTTATTAGATAAATATAAATAGTGCAGTACTCCTAGTACTCATATATCTATTTCGAGGCTCACTATTGTGCAAACCTAGTTCATGCTGATACGAAAATCCACACTAAGGCAGATTTTCGTCTCTTGCGATCACTTTATTGATATTCACTTGCTTGTAATCGCTGATGTGTTCAAAAGAATACAAATATAACTAATTTGTCCACATAGATTTGTTCATTGAAGAAAAATCAATCGGAAACTGTAGACCATTTGTTTATGGAAACAGATCATTATATACATATTGGCAAGAAACGTTACTACAACTAACAGTTAGTGTCACCCTTTCAGATATCGTACAGTATGAAATAAGTTAATTATTATTACGACATAAGTTTGAAATTTCTTAGATTGTTACTTCATTGTATCTTAGCATTAGTTGTAATTGCATAACTACCAATTGACGTAAAAGTCACTTACTTTTGAAAAAAAAACGCTTATGTTAAGACAGTGGACTTTTCATCATTCATCAGTCACGTTACAAATACACGTGAAAGGATTTGTATTACTATGCCGGATCGTGTCAAGTTCGTTAAGGTTCTACTTAGAATAAATGAATTTACTCACCACCCTTCGGTGCGATCAATATTTACGGGGTAAGAAACTCAACTTAACACGAATACAAGCTTATAATAATGATGGCATGCACTAAGCACTTTGACAGAGTATAGTTACGTGGTAGAATAATTTTGTTTGACAAAAAGAGGACAGAGTTACGGCATTATCTCCTAATGGAGTTTTGACCACAGTCATATCAAGGTGATCACATAAAGTCCTTTAGATTTCACCCATATAATTGTATTATCTCTCATTCTTCCATTTTATCGTTAGTAGTGTTTTTGATATCCAAGTTGTTGGTGGTGCATCATTCTTATATCAAGTATTCAGCATAGATTCAGTGAACTAAGATTCAGTGATAAACCTCTCCCCTCCCCCCCAACGTATCGATATTACGTTTTAGAACTGTAACTTTACCACCCCACTGTGTTGTAGGGTTGTTTGTCAGTGCATGTATTCCGACTAGTGAGTTTATCTTCAAGCTATTCATCTTCATGCGGTCGGTCATTTTACACTTAGTTAAACTTATGTCCTGACCTATGGATATGACACGTCAATGTTATTGCAAAATATTTCATAAATTAAATTATTTTGTTTAATTGGATTAACAAGATCCTTTAGGTTACAAATTTCTTTCGGTGAGTGAGTTTTTAGGTTTGAATATGAAACCTACTCCCACTTTATCGAGACACCTAAGTAGGGTTTTTGATATCCCTTTTTTGGCAAAGTAAAACTGTAGATGGTCTAAATTCTCTCGTATTTATGTTGTGATCAGTACATTCACTTCACTTTTCTCTCTGTTGTGCAAAACTGAATTCTTTTAACATTTAATTTCTTTTGACACTGATTTTTATGAAGATTCTTAACAAATGGGTATAGTCAGTGCTGAAAAGTCCATAACTAATGTTGTCCTTCTTCTGTCAAGACTTTTGCGAAAAACCAAAGTTATTCAACTGAAATGCAGATGTCACCGATTTAGCATTGCCAGGTGTCTCCGGTTGGGTTTTGAAGTGATTTATTATTATTATATAGCCGCAGATAAGTGTGGTTACTCATATCTTCAAGGATGAGAAAAATTTAGCATAACTAAAAATAGGGTAGACACTAAGAGCTAAGTCAAAAAAGTTTCACTAGTAAAATGCATTTCTCGCATTATGCAACATCATGTCTCATCTTTTATAAACACGAGTTTACAGTGAATTTCATGCATTAAAATCTAGATTTAAAAGTATATCTGTTGAACTGTGAATTTCTGTTTTCATATTTTCTACCCTATCTTTTGCTAACTGCCTTTATTGACGTAACTAACAGTCGCATGTAATAAATACATCACAGCTATTCTCATAAAATCTATCGAAAATATTATGAAGTCTAGGCAATGACTATTTGATAGGGACATTTGAAGTGTGCCAAGAAGTTACCTTAGATTACGGATTTCTGCAGTTAATCACATAAAATAAATTATACTCAATTAATTTATACTAAACCCCAAATCACTGGACTAACAGGTTAAACGACAAAATCACACATCGACTAAAGAGTAAAACTACTTAATTAGTGTAGTTTCTCGAGAGCCTCATACTCTATTTATCCTCATATACACCGTTATATCTTCATTTATTTATTACTATTCGTCTTATGATATTACTGTGATAGGTTTCGATAGAGATTTCGTCAGGAACTGATATAAATTACAGAGTCATTGAAAATGAAAAAACCATCTTCTTCAGTAGGTACACTTGATCCTACCTAAGGTTCAAACCAGAACCTGCCTATTACACAGCTAGGACATAAACATCCAGACTCTGGGTAGGGTTTCAATTACCAGTGAACTTAAACCCTTTCAGCTGGCGATCTTGTGCTACAATCACTGAACGTAAGTAAAGATTATCCACCACCACACCGACTTCGTAGAAACCACTGGGTGCATTTTCTCCATAAAACTCTGGAAAATACATCCACTAGTGGAATAATTTTCAGGTGTTGCTTTATGGAGGTCTTAGTGATTCAAAATAGGTGCCATCAGCTGTCAGAAGTGCGGAAGAGACAGCTGTCACGTTCTCCCTGGATTTCAATGGTTCATTAATTGGTGTCGGTTGCTGGCCAAATCCTGAACTGCACTGATTCTGGTTGACCTGCTATGCCACACATGTGGTTTTTTGTCTTTGTAAGAGCCGCTCAGGGAAAGCTGTGTTTCACACAAATCGACATCCAGTGACAATTTTAAAAATAGCCACTGGATGACTGACCAGCTTTCATCAACACATCTAAGGTTTCACTGACACTTTTCATGATTACAAAATATTACCTCAAATTTATTAGAAATGGAATGTTCACAGGAATAATAAAAGGTTAAAATTCCATCTTAAATGGAAGTATTCTGAAGAACTTTTAAATGATTAATAATACTACATTCTAAATCGGAAGATTTAAAACCTTTAGACGGGGAAACACAAAGATTGGATGGAGGACTTCATCATGAGCTGACATTGAACTAAATCCCTACAAAACCAATACCTGAAAACACAAAGATCTTCAGAGAATTCCTGAAAGAGGAATGCTCAGTTCAATTTTTCAATTAACAGACAAGCGAATATGGATAGAATTTATCAATCAGTCAGTCAGTCACAAATAATTCACACGTGCAAAGGGTCAAATATCGATCGGGTCAATGAGAGATCCAATATTGATGCTAGTGAATAGAGTCAAAGGGAAAACACAACCACTGACAAAGCAAATCACCAAGATAGACAAATTTTTACTCACGTACAATTCCCGAAGGACAATTCACACTAAAGTTAGCGTCAGACATGTTGTCTATAAAGATTATGAAATCTTCACTAGTAAACTATCCAGTTAAGAGAATACATCAACACCAAAAACATTCATTTGAGTCGCCAGTCTTCTCTACTACTACAAGAAGGGATAATAGTATTTAGATTATAGTTTCATAAGACATATGACGTGTCAGTTTACCGAGTAGCTACAAAACTAATGGAGAATTACGACGAAACTATCTGGAAGCTATTAAACTATGTATGCAAATATAAATATCTTTTGAGAGAAGTCTACTCGGTCCTTAAAAAACTTAATGAGCCAAATTTAGTTACCTGTCACAATCAAGTTGGGTTAGACTACTTTATTTAGTGAATTATAGTGTCCTACGGCATGCTACTTTAAGGTAGCAATGTAACATGAAAGATAGTAAGTACTTGGTCCCTAATATAAACATTGTCTTCCACGTGTGTTCAACGTTGATTTCACTACCTGTCAAAATCTTTCCATTTATCGAATTTTTCTTCGTATTTCGCCTCCCACCTACGTGCATGGTTGATTAAAATAAAAAGGAAATTCAAGTATTGCTTTGTAATGCTGAGCACAGTGCGCACCCACTACTGATGAATACCAAACTAGGACAGATGAAACAGCTGTCAAGTAGTCCCAGGTTTTCCAATGGTTCTCTAACCAATGTCACCTCATAATCAAAATCCTGTCACCAAAAAGGATATTGTTTAACACAGTGGGAAAAAGTGGTCGATTTATTCTCCTACCTAAAGAACAGCAGCCGCGGAGTGCGAACGCACCAATCACCTTGCACGCATGCCAGTTGTTGGATTACAGTACCTGCCGTTATTACAGAATCATTATGAACACTGTGCACGAACTGATGTGCAGATTACATCCTGATTTCGTTTTTAAGTACTGTTTGGATAATGGGTTGATAGCACTTTAGGGTTATGGTTGTATTTAAAATTAGGGTTGAGGTTGGTGTTAATGTTATAGTTAGGATTAGCTTGTTTTAATATTATATTTACTTTCCTCGTAAATAAATAAATGGGAGGAGAGTGTTTCGTTCTTGATATAGCTGAAACCATTTGAATAGCTATAAAACTTCAAAACTGATACCTTTCATAGCATTTTGGAAGTGTTTTTCAGTTACGCCAGGGTAAAATATCACCTTCAGTGTGTTTCATCATTATTGTGGTGATTTTTTCCTAAATAAATGACTTTTTATATGGAACACACTGCACGTTCTGTAATCCAATGAATGGTATGAGTTCAGGGTTACTGGTCCTTTTGCACAATTTGGCTGCTATTCTTTATGACTACCCATTTATTATCCAAACCTGATCAAGGGTAATAAAACCTAACTCGTATACAACACATTTACTGAGCAGTATATCGAAGAATCTCACGGAATCTATGTAACAGATTGTTTTTGTCTCCATTCAAAACATTTTCTATTCTCCTTGAATAACTTCATATTTCCAATCACTTACAGTTGGGGAAACTGATTTACAGGAAGTTAGATTTATAGAGTTACTATGTCTGTGTGGTATACCAGGGCGAATCTGACAGAAACATAACTTTCCGAATATCCTTTCTTCAAAACTAGTTTCTATATTGAGTTATTCATGTTTCCAAAGATGCTTCTGTCCTTAAGCTGAACGTTTGCTGTCTACAATAACACCTGACTGTACAAAGGTGAAATCTACAATCATGTTAAGCTCTGAAATCAATACCTTTCTGAAGAAAATATTCTGCTGGGCAGAAGATAAATTAATAACAGACAGAAAAAAATATGAGAAGGCTGAAATGTAATTGTGACGAAAGCAGATATCTGTGACTCTTATCTTATCAAGATTTACAGAGAATACTAAAAGTTAAGATTACAGTTTCTGATAATATAAGAATTCGGGCCGTAATTCTTCCATATGTTATTTGCAATCTTTTGAGGAAATTGTTTCCGATCCCGATTGTCAGTGACTTCAAATTACTAAAGCCTTTCTTATCAGAAATTTATCACCCGACACTAGATTCTGTCATTCCCGCCAGAAAATGGCGCGTAGGTTAAAGTGACTGCTGAGTTCTAAATAAAACGTCTATAAGAAATCAGTGTATTTTGTAAAGGAGCGTGCAGATTCAGAACTATGGAGTACTAAGCAACAAAACAAATTAATTTATTGTCTGTAAAAAATAATAGTTACATGGATGACAGTGAAATTGTAGTAAATAATTCCAGTTGCTTCTATGGCAAACTACTCCGGACTTCTACGGCGAAATTATCAGAACTAATATTGTCAAAGTTATACGTAAAACACATATCTCGCCTTTAAAATTATTGTCCAGTTATATTTGAGAAATGAAAAGTCAGTTGCAGGATTTCATCATGAGTTGTATCAGCTGGGAATAGTGGACAGCTTTTTCGTCCTAGTTTTGTATTCTTCATCAGTGCACACCCACCACAAGGGTTCTGACCCAGGACTTCTGATTACGAGGCCAGCGACCTCGTAGACCATTAATCCACTGGGGTTCGATACACTGGTCAACTGATAAATTCTAACTTCTGCTAATTCCTGACATTGCGAGCTGGTCGCGCTATGTCATGGATCGGGTCCCAGTGGATTAATGGCCTACGAGGTCGCTGGCCTCGTTATCAGAAGGTCCGGAGTCAGAACCCTTGAGATGCGTGTGTACTGCTTAGGGATACAAAGCTAGGACGAAACGACTGTCTAGTAGTCCCAGCTGGTTTTCCAATAGTTCTCTGGCTGTTGTCAACTCATGATGAAATCTTGTAACAAATCAGTCAAAATCTATACAAAACCAATACTTGAAAATGAAAAGTCATCAGAAAATAAATACGAATTATTGAACTAAGAATGTTCTGTGTTTGTTACCCAATAGAGCTGTTAGGCAGCTACACAGACAAGGGAAATCTCTAATTACAAAACGGCTGCTTAAAATCAGGCAGAATATGTCCAACAAAGTGAGATCGAAAACTATCTCCTAAAGAATCACACACTAACGATTCCCAAAGACAGTCCAAATTTAGAATCACCTTCACTCACTATCGATATCATCACACAACCACAAATAGAAGCGTTAAACCTGAAGATTGAACAGGAAGAAAGATAAAAAATAGGGATCAAGTCAACAGGTGATATGCAAGCGTTGAAACAATGGTATACAGTTTAGGAGAAAAATGGACAATAATTACGAAGTTAGTTGAAACATTCAAAAGTGTTAACACTGTAGTTATATCGCTGAGAAGGAATCTTCCAAACAAGTATTCCGCTACAAGATGGTGCTTAAGAAGATATTGATAATCGGTGTACTAAACTGAGAATGACATTTAGTAATACAGATACATTTTATTTACTAATCATGGCTTACCAAGGAGCATCTAAAGCTATATCTTTCCAAACATGCCGGGTTCACATGTATATATATATACATATCCCTTCTGTAGTCATCTTTCTTCACATAAACCAACACCTTATGCCGTGTTTCAATTAAGTATAGTGCAATCTCTGATTTGTTTTCACGTTTCTTCAAATCCATTTACGTCTGAAAAATTCAATTTAGGCATTGTTTATATTCTTCTACTCTCTAACACAAGACTTAAGTTCCTACTGAGAAATAAAAGAATAATTTATGTCCATGGAAAAATATACTTACGTAATTGTTGAAAATCGTCTTGAAACTTGTTCAATTCAAATGTTATGAACGATTTCCCAACAATTCCCAACTGGGAATTTCCTAATCAACCCAACTAAACCTAATAAGTAATCGATTGTAGACTTTTTCAATTTGAAATACTTACATTAACACAATCTGTTTGCAAGAGGTTACACCTGAATATTCAAAATATTTCTTACTTATGTCCCTTCTGATATATCTGAAAATGAAATCAGTAAACTGAATAAAACTAATCCGTCAGGTCAGTTTTGCATAACCTTAAGATAAACATGATAATCCGTCTTTTGTGATTTGAAACACTTTCTTACAGATTAGTTGCAGAGGCCAGAGAACCGTTATACCTTTATCTACTTAACTGTACTCAGTTACACACGTTTTCGAAAGTACAAAGCCTAGTTTAACCAATGAATCTAGGTGCAAGAATGGCCCTCTGATTGAGAGGAAGAGAAATATAAATTTAACCACAAAAAGAGGATTGAGTGAACTTCTGTTCGGTACTGGTCGCCTTATTTCTAAAGCCCCTTTCTTAAAATAACTAAGCGTCCAGTTCATCTATTAAGCTGAAGCTTTGACCATTGAAATACAAGAACCAGAGGTCTGTATGCAGAAAAAGCTCGTTCAGTTAATCCTGTTTGCGTAGTTCCTATCCTTCTGTTTTTAAATTATTTCAGTTCACAATTCTACCTAAGCATTATATATTTTCGTTTTGTTCAGTCAGTCTATTCATCTATACCCTACTTTCAACTTGAGAAATTCTAGGTATTATTTGACTGGTCACTTGACTAATTTAATTCACTATTTATCAAACTTAGTCAACAAGTGATTGACAGTAACACTTGTCAACTAATACAAAACGGTAAACTCACTGAAGCCTTTAAAGTGAAGATAGGAATAAGACAAGGCTGCCTACTATCACTGGACAGGAGCAGAAAAAAAGAAGACAGGAATACGTTGAACCTATATGAAGACTTTAGAATATCTGGACTTTACAGACGATTTATGTGTCTTGTCGAATAAGTTCGAAGAATTACTAGAGAAAATCGACAAACTCAGAGAAAATGCAGGCAGCAGAGACGGGATTTCAACCGAACAGTGGGGAGACGGAGGTGATAAAGATAATTGACCAAAAACAGCAAAGGGAGAAGTTTCAGTGAGATTACCATTCTGACTTATCCAGGCAGAATCGTTTCAACTACAGATGAAGGCATGTATGAAGATATTAAGGCCAGAAATGGAATAGCAAGGCACACATTCGCCAATCCAAAGCTAGTTACAGGATTTCATCATGAGCTGACAGTATGGTGCAGCAGGTCGGGTGTGAGGACAAATACTCGCCGAAGACATTGGCTAGCGGTTGCGCTATATCGTCAATTAGCGGAAGTTAGAATTCATGGGCCATTGGATCGGGTCCCAGGGGCCTAATGGTATACGAGCTAGCTCGCCTTGTAATCAGAAGGTCCTGGGTTTGAACCCCGGTGGTCAAGAGTCCAAAACTAGGACGAAACAGCTGTTCAGTACTCCCAGGTTTTCAAATGGTTCTCTAACTAATATCAGCTCATGATGAAATTCTGTAACCAATCAGTCAATTCCCCACAAACCAATCCTTGAAATCCAAAATTAGTTTGGAAGTCTTCTGCAGTCGGCATAAGGAATGAAATTCGGGATTTCAACAAAAATAATAAGTTACTTCCTCTGTAGAAGTTAGAAGAACATTTCCAACAACCTGCTGCATACTTTAATCAACATCCGGCCTCACTGTCTCAGTACTGAAGATCAGATGGCAGGCAAGGAAGAATTAGCATCCAGAATCTCTGGGAACTAACCAATCAAGGACCTATCACTCAATAAATATATCTCGCTGAGAAGACAGCTAGGTGGCATCAGGCGCCATGTCATTGCTCCAGTGAAACCAAACTAAGCTGATCTATTGCCTAATCCTTTGAGTTACGAAAACCAGTGTTATGTGAATTCGCAAAATCAATTTTTCTTTTTTTCTGATTATGCTCAAAGCGTTCATTTTCCTGCCTTCTGTATACAAAGATAATTTTTATCTATCAAATAGTTTACTTTTAATGTTATTCTAATTTTTAACAAACACTCAAAGTTTTCAATGGCTGTTCAAATTTTTTTTTTACTTTTATGTTTGCCTTCATAAACATATATTCTTGCCGCTAATTCGATTAACTCTAACACCCTTCTGTTTATTTATCCGTTCATTTCTACCCAGCTGACTTACATACGGTTGATAGTTGACCCGAAGTTTTATCTATATAATGCGACTTAGTTTTACTGTAAACTTCATAAACTCATCAAATCTTCTAATATACTTTACATATATATATATATATATATGTCTCGAAGGTGTATACATTACAGTTCTATTGAAATCTATAGATTTAAAAGAAATCGATCCTTTTTGTGGTTAAGTTCAAACAGCCAAGTCGCTTGTCTTTTTAGAAAACTGTCACATTTATTTTGTTAAATCTTAGTAAACATCTTTATTAACTTCTGAAATTAAATCACACAATAAAGCCCTTTATCATCCCTACATTAAACTTAGGCACATGGATTAAATTAGAGTGAAAATAATTCCAACGAAGGAAATGCTTTGTTTTGTTCCGCTAACCTTGTTTGTTGGCAAATATCCTCACTTATTATTGCTGTTCAGTGACAAATTACTTCGCCGTTTATCCGTATTACTTAAAATAATTTGTTCCATAAATTGTAAATTTGAATATATTGATGATTCTCCATGACACTAGAACACCGACACAGCACATAATGTCACAAAATCAAGAACCGACGAATAAGAGTCCTAAAGAACAACTGACTACTGCTGTCAAAGTGTTCTTGTATGAACTCAAGTCTTTACGTTGAGTACTTTGATGGAATTACATCTGATCGTATATCTGGTTCAACAGCTTTAAGATAGTGCTACATGTCAGTGAAGTGATCTAGAGTGGAAAACTCACTGATGCCTTTGAAGAAAAAACAGAAGACAAGGCTGACTACTATCACTGGGGATATTTCTGACTTCGATTGGCTGCATTATGCGCCATACTGTGGGGAGAAAGAATACAGGGATACGTTGGACCGATGAGAAAACTCTACAAGATCTGGACTTCGCGGATGATTTACCTCTAATGTAGCATAAATTCAAACACTTGAAAGCGAAAACCAACAAGTTGGTAAAAGAGGCAGGCAGCAAAGCCAGAACTTCAAGTCAACGCAAAGGAGACGAAGTTGAAAAAGATAATCAACCACAAACAATAACAATCACCAATCACTGTCAACACGAAAAAATTGAAGGAGATTACTTCCTTCAATTATCTGAGAAGCACTGTTTCAAATACAGACAGTCAGTACGAATGATGGTTTCAAAACCAGAATCGAAGTGGCATGGTATACCCTCATCACTCTCAAATCACTTTGGAAACCTGCTACACACAGAATAAAAATAAGAATGTTGATTTTCAAAGCCAGTGTTAAGTCAGTCAGTTCTTCTGTATGGCACAGGAACTTGGCTTATGCGTCGCAAAAAACATTTCTGACAGGCTTCAGCTATTTATCAACATCCGCCTTTGCTGACTCTATACCAAAGATCAGATGGTCTACCAGAAGAAGTAGCAACCAGAATCTCTAGGGACTAGTCAGCCACTGCTTATCGCTCAACAAATATGGCAAAATAAAGAGGAAATTAATCGGAAACACACTGAGGAGTCGATTGATTCACAGTACGAATCAGACCCTAGAGTAAAACCCGAGTAAGAATCGAGGGGTTGGGCATTCAAGTGTGATGTGATGGAGATAGTGTGAGGAGAAGATGAGAGCTCATCATCACTTAAATAGACAGCTAAAAAACTGCAGAAAATAGAATGAAGTGGAGATTTTCTCTTGAAGCTTATGTCCCACTCACAGTCCAATGGGGATAATAACAATAATACTCTATCAAAGAGCTGATCAATAGGTTAACCATGTGAAGAGTCTCATCTGAAAAGGTTTGAATGTTAATTCTTTGCCACAGATTATACATCATCAAGCAAGTTTGGTACATTTGTTATAAAAATCAGAGGCGAGGAGAAATGAAATCTAGAATTTTCGAAATGGAGGCTAGAACAAACAACAATTGACTGATAATTTTAAAATACACTGTCTCCTATTTTCGTCTACATGAAAGGATGCTTATAGTGGGTATTCTTCATTGAAAAGTTGGGGTTTGAATACAATTCTCCTTTCTTATAATAAGGAAGATTAATAACTAAAATGGATGTTTTCGGCAGTGTGTCTTTCAGCTGAAGGATAAAGCTTTCACTGTCGTTCTAAACAACGTCACCAGTGCTTACTCTATCAAAAAAGCACGACGATACCAAATGCTCATCTTCACATTGAGTTTAGGTCCATGTACGTTTACCTACCAAACCTCCAATTGATAATACAATCACCCAAGTTATTATCTTCTCAACAAAAGTTACCAAAAAACCTACATCTTCACTATTTTTAAAGTCAACTCGATGAAAGCATCTGTAACCATAGGAGTTCATGCTGCCTATCTTATTTTCATAAAGTAGATAAATAACTGGCTACATCATTCATAATCCGTAGGTTTAGTGGTAAAACGCTTGCCAAGCTTGCACGTGATCTCACTTTGATTCCCGACGGACACTTTGCTAAACCCAACTTAGTCTGTCGTAAGCTCAGTAAAAACGGGTGGTTAAACATATGGCTGGTAATCCCACCCAGTAAAATGAAATATCACCGTTAATGAAACTTTAATCTCAAACTTGAAGCTATGCGCTGCATTTGGGACGCAGATGAATGAAAAAAGCACCAAAATACAAGTTCATGTCGTAATCTTAAATGTAATAAGTGTAATAAAATAGGATTACATTTAGGGCACTTTGATAGAATTTGTATATTAAAGGACATTATCAAGCTTAATTCATTTCTCACAGTCATGATGCAGTAACCCTTCCCCCTCCCCCTAACTTTGTGAAATAACTTTCATATTTATTGCTTTGTTTTTTTTAAAGATTTTGTTGGTCGCAGAATTCTGTACTCAACTGAAACGATTGTTCAGTTCTTCCGCTTAGAAATACTTGATGTTGGCTCGATAGACAAAGATTGAGTTTCTGTGTCTTCATCTAAGTATTACAGATTTTATAAGTTAGTCTGAACCATTTTATAGCATGAATAAGGTTAACTGAGTGCATCTAAATAGCTAGGCTTCCTCTAGACTACTTAGATATATATTTAACCCCAGGTTGTTAGGCAAATTCAGCTTTGCTTAATTAGTACTACAGGGTGGTTCAACATAGATAGCTTGTCTCTAAATGCGTGTGTATGTATGAATACAACTCTAACCTCAGCTCTGATTAAAATCCTACATGACCCTCTTAATATACTTCAGAGAAAATGAAGAAGGTATTAACTGGGTTGTAACTGCTACTTTAGTTGCTATGTACGTTTTCTTCGGTTTCTTAAACCTTTTATAAACCTTTATATAAATGTGCCACTTCAAAATGTTCAAGATTCTTTTTGAAGTTTCCGAATTACTTGTCGAAGTCCTGATTCGATTGCTGAAATATTTCACCAAGTTTACACCAATAGATATTGCTGGTGGCCACGTTATGTTTATGACTTATGAGTAGAAGTTAGAATTCATGAGCCGTTTATTTGGGTCTCACTGGTTGAATGGCTCTGTCTTCAATCCTTAGTGAGCACATAATGCAGATGAGTTCCACACCAGTACTCCTTGTTGGCCTTCATTGCTTCTCTAACTGATATCAGCCCGTAGTCAAAAACCTGAAACACATGAAATCCTTACAAACTAACTTTTGAAAATGGTTAGAAAGAATTCAAAATTTTAACACCTATGTGTTTCTTTCTGGTAAACTTGTCAACTGTTATTTTCTTTTTGTCTTAATTGATAATAAAACATTGGAAGTTTTTCTTGTTTAACGTTCTAACTTACTAACGCAACCGTTTCTACACGAAAAAAACGTGTATGAGTTTCCGATTTATAACTTTACACAACATAAAAACACCCAAAACGTTTTTATATACACAGTCAGCAGTCAATAGTATTTCCAACAATTATGAAAAAGAAACTAACAAGGGTAGTTTCCGATGTTGGATTATAGAATAAAACCAAGGGACAATAGTTGTAGTTTAAATGCCATTGTTTACTGATAACCAACACCTACATTTTTGAGTACAATACAATTTAAATCATTTATAAACTCAAAAAGAAAGACATTTTGCATTGAAAAGCTCAATAAATATACAAAAGAGGTGGATATATTTACGAACTCAACCGTTTCATTTTGTCAATCTGGTTCAAACATCTTCAAAGGAATTAACCAAAATTAAAATAAATTAGGGATATATAAAAGGACACAGCTTGTATTTGAAATCCTTATCCATTCACGGCAGTGATGAATAAATTTCAAAACAGAATTAACAATAGAGAAGATTTGTAGCTCCTGTGGATGATTTGCAATTAACAGTGTTCTCTGAGGTGGGTGATTTAGTTGTGGAGATTTCGTCGTCCTTCTGGACAATATCCTCCTTCAGCGCAACTTTTAGCATAAAGTGAAATTATTTAAAATTTTTAACGAGTGATAGAATTGCGTCTCCTGGTAACCATCTTCACATATGTACTGATCATTTTTCTATTGACGCACACAGATAAAATACTGAAATATACTAGCGATAATCCAATTACTCACTCACGAAAGAAACTGTGTGCAGACATTGTTTAAAAGAATTCGAACACACTGTAGCACTCCAGAGCTGAAAAGAATGGAAGAAAAATACTTACAAACGGTCTTCAAAATAAACAGCTATCCATAAAATTTCATCAAAAAGTGCTTAAAATCGAATCACAACACCAACAAGGAACCATCATCAAAGGCCACAAGAAAATTCATCCTACCACACATGAAAAATATCTCTGAAATAACAACTAGAATACTGAAACGGTTTGATATAGATATAGCACACAAGCCAGTCAAATCGCTTAATTCGATATTATGCAAACCGAAAGATCCAACAGAAAAAGGGGATAAATTTAACACCATTTACAAAATAAATAAAATTGAACTGTAACAGGCATTACATCGGCCAAAGTGGGTAACCCCTTCTAATTAGAATCCAAGAACACAAATCAGCCGTGAAAAGACACGATATATATTCTTTAGTATCAATGCATATAGACAATTATGGACATCAGTTTGATTAGGATAATGTCGAAATCTTAGACAGAGGAAACATCAAAAGTGCCAGGGAATTCCTAGAAGCCTGGTACTCAAACGAATATGCTATTAACAAACAAGTCAATATAGATCAAATATACCAACTAATAAAAAGTAAATCAGGTGACCAGGAAGTCTGAAATCCAAGTCAATAAAAATGGTCAATACATATGAAAAGATGGTTACCGGGAAACGCAATTATATCACTCATGAAGAAATTTAAATCATTACACTTTATGCTAAATATTGAGCTGAAAGGGGATGTTGTCCAGAAGGACGACGAAAGCTCAGCAACTAAACCAACCAGTTCAGAGAACACTATTAGCTACAGAATAAACAAAATTCCATAAATCCTGATAAAAAATTTGACCACAAAATTAGTAGTGGTCTACTTTGTTATACAGCGTAATCGGTATTTACTTTAGTGATCACACCTAACTAAATTTCGTGCTTATGGATAAATGAATATGAAAAAATGTACGTATGGAACACAGTGATATGTGAGAGTACATATGAGGGACGCTTTTGGTAGCCCTTTCATAATAGGATATATAAAATCCTCAAAAACAGAATAAGCCTGAGAAACCAGTGATACATATCCATATTATTTACTAATCATGACTTATCATGCACCAACTAACATCACACCGTCTGGACCGTTCAAGTTTTCATCATTCATCCATATATGAAGGGCTTCTTCAGTCATTCTTTCTTCATATGAACTAAAACCCTTCTGTAGATCCTGAGTTCAGCCAAAGTCGATTTTGTGTCGCTGATTTGTTTTCCAGTTTCTTTGAATCCTCCAAGGCCTTTGGAACTATCTCAAAGTAATTTTTATGCTCTTTAACTGTTATATTTATCCGTCCAGATGTTTGTCTCACATTTGCAGAGTTAAAATCCCCGAAATCTATCTGGCGGACGCAATTTTATTGCTTGTTTTCTGTTTCATCCTTAACCTTGACTAAGTAATAAGCGGAAGGTGTTTTTTGCGATAATTTCTGCAGGTACTTTGTTGGCACTGCAGTAGAATGCTCGCCAATCACGCCTCATGTGTTTCATGGTTCAGTCGCCGGACGACGCACTCCTTTACCTCACTAAGCCATTAATCAGACTGGTAAAGAGGAAAAGTTGAGTATGAGGCTAGCAACCCCATCCCGTAAATATAAACACTACTGCTACCGAAAATTCAAGCCTCCAGCTTGAAGCTCTATGCTCTAATGGGATTGTAAAGAAACGAAAGAAAATAATGTCTACATGTTTACTCCTCACTTAGTGCCTAATTTTTGTAGAACTCTCTAGTCAAATCTTATAAAATAAGAAATAACAATAAAACATTTACAAATAAACTATACATATAACTTCACCATAGCCACAAGTAAACAAAAGTGAGCATACAAAATAAGGAGACACGAAAACACTGACACTACTTCATGATTCAGAGGATGAAATATGTAGACAAGTAAGACAAAACAGATGAAGTGATCCCACCAATGAAGTAAACATTAAGCAAATGTAACTTTAGAATTAAGGATAACCAAAAATAATCATTAAAACATGAGGAAGAAGGGGTTCAAATTTTGTTGAGATTGTGCTGACAAGTAAGCTTTGAATTTAATATGAATTTGCTTTCAAAGCATAACGATTAATTATAAAACATTTAGTAGTTTTTATTTCTGTGAACAGTGATGTGACTAAAACTACATGCCTTCCAGTCTAAAGTCGCCATGAATGACTGAAGGGGTCATTAGAATTTGGTCCAGATGCAACTCCCTCTGAAGTTTTATCAATCAGCTGGTAAAATCGTTTACTAAACCAGTATACAACATTTCTTGGAATAAAGATATGAAGTTCTCAGAACCTATTGGATAAATTGTATACAAAGTTTTGGGGCTTCAGATCGAATTTTCTCACAGTGACCTTCAATTCTAGAAATAACTAGTTTTCCAGATAAGTCTGAAATATAGAACACTACATGAAATTTACTTAACGTGGAGAGTACGAAAATGATAGTTAAACTTTAAAACGTTGACAAGGAAAAAAGATTCCATCAGGGAATCCCTTCTAAAAACTTAGTCTTGACAGATTCTCTAATTTTTGAAAGACCAAATGTCACATGTTGATTCAAACTTTGAATAAGTCTTTTGAAAATTATCCTATTTTCCTTGCGGCTCAAAGCTTATCAATCAACTGAACAAAATGAGAGATAAGTAAAGTCATTTAAAATCAGCATTTGATACATTTAGCAGTTAGCTGCTAGAATACGATCAACCGTGAGCGCTAATTTATCCAGTTTCGCCTAGTAGCACCCCTGTCATTAAGGCTGATTCAAAATTTGTAGCAGGTTAAGTTCCCGTCGGTTATTAAAGCCTTATGCATTAGCTCTTTGTAATGGGATTCACCGAAAAAACTATTTTGGCCATAATCGATATCAAAACGGAAAATTCAGCCAGGCGTTTGGAGTAAACACAGGAGTCAGACAAGGGTGCTTATTATCTATCACCGATGATATTCCTAATTGTAGTGGACTGACTGGATTATGCGTCAGACAGTGGGAAACGAGCAGAAACAGAGATATCCTGGACCGACGTGAAGAACCTAGAAGACCTGGATTTCGCGCGTGGATGATTTATGTTTGATGTCACTGTCACACAATCGAAGACTTACAAGCGAAAATCGACAAACTGATCGAAGAAGCAGCCGGCGAAGACAGGACTCCAAGTGAACATAGACAAGACGGAAGTGATGAAAATAACCAACCAACCAAACAACAACAACAGCAGAAACATCCAGCGTCAATCACCATCAACAGGAGGGATCTGAAAGAGGTTACTTCATTCACTCACTTATCTAGGGAGGGAGCGTTGTCTCAAATACAAGCAGTCAAACGGACGAGGATGTCAAATCGAGCAAGAATCAGGGAGGCGAGCGAGAAACACATTTACTCATCAACCTGAAACCAATCTGGAAATCCTCGTCACTCAGCCTCAACAACAAAATCCAGTCGGATTTCCAATACGAACAACGTCAACTCAGTCAGTTCTTCTATACGGATGAGAAACTTGGCGGGCGCGTCACAAAGAATATTTCCAACAGCCTGTTGCAGACCTTCATCAACAACAGCTGTCTTCGCTGGCTCGATACTGAGGATCAGATGGCTAGTTGGGAAATAATCACCAAGAAGAAACTATGGGAAGAAACAAAACAAGAACCAATCGCCAACCAACAAATATGTAGGAGAAAGTGCAGATGGATTGGACAGTAGCTGAAGAAGCCACTAAGTGACATCGCGCTCGCGCCAGGCCATTGCTCGAGTGGAACCAGGCCGAAAGGGAAGCGGCGAGTAGGACGTCAGTGAAAGGGTGACATGGAAGAGATCGTGTGAAGAGGAGTTGAAAGAGTATGGACTAACATGGATGCAGGTGAAAAGTACATCAGAAGACAGAAGCAAGTGGAGAAGTGCAGTTGAACCCCTATTTTCCACTAGGAACCCAAGGGAAAAATAATAATAACAAAAAATGACATCAATGAACTAACAAATAACATTATCAGCTTCCTTCTAGATACAAGGCTTACAAACACAGCATAGAATTCTCGGGGTCTATACTAAAAACTATTCACTCTTTGTAAGAAATCATCCAAGTAAAATATCAAATGACTGTGTTATTTAATTCAGTATTGTTTAGTTTGACATACAGGATGCAATCTCACACGATGTTTTCACTTCATTTCCTTCAAAAAGTTTTAAATCTGACGTAAGCAGTAATTTGACTGAAGGCGTAATTAAATGATTGAGACAATATGAAATAGAGTTAAGGCAAGGTGTTATGCTTGGTGGAAAAATTAGGTAGCTGTGTGATTTGATCATTTAGTGATAACATATACACTCATTAAACGCCTGTTAAAGTAAACGAAAATATCACAGAAATGACTCATTAAACTGTTTATTCAACAATAACTGGCATGATGATTATTACGGAGATTAGTGAAGCCTGAAAACATATAAGAACGCATGTATGCGAAATGCTAGACTTCATCAGCAATGGAATCATTTTTTAAAGAACAAACCTTAGTTACAAGATTTCATCATGAGCTGACATTGGTTAGAGAACCATTGAAAAACCAACTGGGAGTACTAGACAGCTGTTTCGTCCCAGTTTGGGACTCTTCATCAGTTCGCATCCACCACAGGGGTTCGGACCCAGCACCTTCTGGTTACAAGGCGAGCTCGTAGACCATTAAGCCACTGGGACCCGATCCAATGACCAGCCAATGAATTCTAACTTCTGCCAATTCACGATATAGCGCAACAGCTAGCCAATGTATTCAGCGAGTATTTGTCCTCACACCCGACCTGCTGCTCATGATGAAATCCTGCACCCAACCAACCGAATCTCAACAAACCAATACTTGAATGTCGATGTGATGCTCACTGGCGACTGGCTCTATTCAGAAAGGTAGTTACCTGGGGTTCCATTGTGGAGTCGTGACCAGTATGGTGCAGCAGGACGGGTGTGAGGACAAATACTCGCCGAAGACATTGGCTAGCGGTTGTACTGTATCGTGAATTGGCATAAGTTGGAATTCATAAGCCATTGGATCGCGCCCCAGTGGCTTAATGGTCTACAAGCTCGCTTACCTTGTAACCAGAATGTCGTGGGTTCTTACCCCGGCGGGCACGTATTGATGAAGAGTCCCAAACTGGGACGAAACAGCTGCCCAGTACTCCCAGGTTTTCCAGTGGTTCTCTGACCAATGTCAGCTCATGGTGAAATCCTGTAACCAATCAACCAAATCCATGCAAACCAATACTTGAGTAACAAACCTAAGTGTTCGGAGTAAAATGTGTACAGAGTTAATCTGAACCAAGTATGTACTTAGTCAACGGAATCGTAACCGTTTTCTTAGTTTGTCGAAATTCAAACAACCAACAGATATTACCAGAGCAAGACTGAACAAATTTAACAAATTTCCGTAGAACTCCTTCGCTGAATACCCAACATAAAGTTTTGTAATACTATGGGAAACACTTAAAGAGATATGTAACCTATAAATAAATTACAATTAGTCAATCACATCAAAACACAAGGTGGAAATGCCTTAAAGTTCTGAGCTACAAAGGTGAGACATAATGAGTGCATAACAGATTTAAAATTTAAATTATAATCTAGTTTATACTACTAGTTTCACTGTACCAAACTATTAACTGTCATAGCGCAAACTTTAAAACGTTAGGAAGTGCAACTGAATAACAATAATTTGAAGTTTGTTCACGAAGTTACATTACTCAAAGAACCACTGAAAACCAGGAACTACTGATCAGCTATTTCATACTAGCTGGAGAAGTTTTAGCAGTAGGCATGCTTGACCAAAACAAGAGTCGAACCCAAGATCTTCAGGTAACAAGACCACTCAGTCGATCATTGAACCACTATATACTGCCCACCACTGATTGACTACAGGATGGAATTTCCTGAAATTCCTGTTGAAATTCGTGATTGTTGATGTTCAGTCAGTCGGGGTGTGAAGACAAAAACTTGCCAGCGACACTGACCTGTGGTTACGCTGTAACTAACAATTTATATACGACTGGTTACCGCAACAGACACTGGATAGTCAACCCGCCGGATGCTCAGACCAAGGATTTTGAGATCGATCCTGGTAAACTCATGGGTGCATGCTAAAGAAGAGTTTCGGCCAACGACGACACAGCAGTACAGTGTTCTCTGGTATTCGTTGGCTGTGATCAGTCTGTGATCAATCAAATTCCACAAAACCAACACTGAGTAGTAGTAATTATAATAATAACATCTCAACGAATAAGCACACAGGTTTTCGTTTCAGATAATGACTCAAACAGAAGATAATTTTTAACCAAGATAATGATGACAATAAAAGCAAAGGATGAAAAAGACTAATAATAACATTCAGAAGGTCAAAGGTAATTCAATGGTAGATTCAAAGTAGCTACTATTTCCACCTGTACATACATATCGAATTTATCAAAATTACTTCGACCCCTTTAGTGAAATATTCCTACCCGTATATATTAAAAAACATAAAATAGACGTTAATTGACGGGAAGTCACAAACATGAATACATATTTTCAAACCACCTTTGCTGTATAAGAGGTGATTGTGTCATCTAATGTTTGTTCTGTAAATAGGTCCCAGTTAGTGTCTTTCAACATGCATCTTAGCTTGTTTAGGTTGTTTGGGAGCAGCATCTCCGTTGAACTTTACTGTAGAGGTGAGAGAGGACATCTTTGTGTGATTTGGAATATATTTTAGGCAGTACACGTATGATGCAGTGGTCAGAGTTAAGTAAAGGAGCACGTTTGCGAGCTTCGTATATACCAACATCTTTGATAAATACTAGATCCAGTGTTTTTCCAAGACGCGTAGCAAAGTTAACAATATTGTCATGACCAAGTGATATAAGGAAGGAGTGATCACATGAATTAAAATCGCCAGTTACTATTGATAAAGAGTTCTCGAAGCAAGCTGTCATGGAACAATGAGTTAGAGGAAAACGCTTCTGCATCTGAAGCAATTATCACTGGGTTCAAGAGTAAGTCAGAACAGTATCACTAACTGGGGATCCAGTGGATCAACTTGACAAGTCCCAAACCAGAGAAGTCCTGTATTATACCGCTAGCCACCAGTAAAACAATCAAACTTAGATAAACTAAGATATGCATTCTGGAAGCTTCATGGCTATCAAAGCTAAACAATATCTAATAAGAACATAAGGAACACAGACATTTAAATTTGTTGTACCTCAAATAAGTTTGATTATTCCAGGACTAGACATTATTGGCTTAGATATGATGAAATTTCTAGTTCAGGCCGATGACACTGGTAGATTTTTAAAAGCTCACTTTAAACTGTAGTATGCTATAAGATGTTTTCTAGGAATGCAGTAAACACTTCTCCATAAAAACACACAGCTCCTATAACCCACCCACATCAATACCTGACATTATCATTTTATTAAAACACAACATGGTTATGCAACACATAAAATTTCAAAGTTCTTGCGACGACTGAGATACTTGCCAGACTTTCATACCGAAAAAGATAGTTGTCTTAATACGTCACCCGTTTCCGAAGCCCTTGACTTGGACTTTGATCCAAAAGACGTCGCGTCAGCCTCGGAGCTATGGTGTCATAATTTCCAGTGACTGAATTACGTTCATAGTCAACTCGATTCTTTCGGATTTTGAAGCCTATGTACACCATGGTATTCTAATCAAGATTTTCCAACTCCTTTGGCTAGACCAGCATAACTGGCAGTACTGTTGTAAGGCCAAACATTCTTATTTTTACTTTTGGGACGAACACCTTCGCCTCGTGAAGGCAAAGAATAAGATTCACTCGGTAGAGGCTATGAATCGGCAATGATATGAGAGTATTTCGACAGGAAGACTTAAGTCCAATTACCCTGAGCCGTACCAGATCGAATACCTTACAGGCTGTTATACATTACCTTTTTCGTGATATCAGTGACTTCTTCTACTGCCTAGCATGCAAATCAAAATGAAAGTGAAACACTCGTGATCCGAAGAAAAAAAAGATTATCCTCTAAGTTACTTGAATAAATACCACTTTTTCTTATCTTCTATTCATCCAATTTTTTGAAGGAAAAACTACAATAATTAACTTTCTTCTCTACATCTTTGTCTCTCCATCATTCGCGAACACGAAACTTCTCAGAGTCGGTGCTGAAGTAGAATTTCTGCGTGCGCATTTATGTCAAAGTAAAGCACAGATAGAGAGAGAGGGAGAGCTAACATAACTACTGTGATTCGTGAACACTTAATCTACATTTTTTCAATCATCGTCATCATCATCGTCATTATCATAACTCACATCGATAATTAAGAAAAGCAATTTATGTGGAAAAAGCGCTTACAAAGACTAATTAATAGGATAAGTAAAGAAAAAGTAAAAGACAAACAGGGAGGTTTTTTCCCGTACGTACTAAGTGAAGGACTCTAAATGTAGATACTTCAGCAAAGTAGATTTAACCAGCGAAAACAATTCAGAAATGATTATGACTTTTGAAAGATAACATTGCTGAATTAATCACGGGTTAGTCTCTTTTATTTTGGATTTCATTTAGGCCCTCTGATGAAGTAGGCGTTATTCCCTAAAATTCCTTCATTTGATTTATAGATAATGAGAGGAAGTTTTACTCCCAAATTAGTAGTTTTGATAAATATTTAAAAAAATAAAACCGAAACGTAACACCTACAGCTTAAAGTAAATGTTCTGTGTAATTGTCCATTTTAAACAGTTTCTAGTTACTATTTGTGCCTAGTTTGCGTTCGATTCCTTATTTATTTATTTATTTTAACGCATAAAAACTTGGTGCAAGATGGCACCAAGAAGGATGCGCCACACAGTAATACTACAACATTGATCAAAAGAAAAAAAGAGAAAATATATATATAAGTAGAGAACGGATGAAGAACTTCATCTGGAAGGAAAACAGTCATGCTTAACAAGTTCAAACAGTATTCGTTAACTATCATCGGGAAGGGAAGAAAGATGGAAACTGCAACACGCGTAATAGCACGCGATAAGTTTCATTGATTATTTGTTGCTTTATTCACTTCATTGTGTGAGGGCTGAGATACTGCCCTGGCGCCCAGACCGAAGCAGGTGGTTTTATTAAGGGACCACCCCCGAGCCTTTGACTTGGAGTCTAATCCGCAAGGCAGCGGAGCAGCGTCAGGAGCTGCATTCCCATGGTTTCCGGTGACCCATATGGGTTCATACGCCATTTGATGCTATTGGATACTGGAGCCCAAGTACCCGTGGTAACTTCTTTTAGTTTAACCGCTATCCAAACAACCTTTCTGATATGGTAGGACCTGTAGGGACAGGTCCCAGTCAGTTTAGCATGTCGGGTCATTAAGGTATTCAAGCCCGACCACCACGACAAGGTAGCAGTTATCGACCGGGGCGTTTGATTCTCTCGTTGATAGATCAGACCCAAATATTCGGTCTTTGCTGACAGGTTGACCAGTCACCATCTATGAAACTATTTCAGGTTTTTATTCACGTTGGATGAAGTTAGCAGCTAGAATTGCTAAATTTAGTGAAGTGTGAAAGCTTCGTAACTAAATTACCTAGGTCAGGTAACATAACGACATTAAAGTACGTTTTAAGACCAAAGTATAAATATATCAGTGATTCGTAGAACTAATGGTCTAGGGAAGCGTGGTAACAATATTAATGTTGTATGAATAATACCAATATTGTGAATTTATTGAATATAGGATTTCGTCATGATTTCACATCGGTTAGACAATCATTAGAAAACCTGAGAGTGATAGACAACCACTCAATTCATTTCTGAGCAGTACATACACACCGGTGATATATCGTGAATTGGTGGAAGCTGGAATACACGGGCCATTGGACCGAGTTCCAGTGGCTTAATGGACTACGAGCTCGCCTTGTTACCAGGAGGTCCTGGGTTCGAACCTCGGTGGGTATGTACTGAAGAGGAGTCTCAAATATAGACAAAACGGCTGTCCAGTACTCCTAGGATTTCTAATGGTTCTCTAACTAGTGTCAGCTCAATCAAATCAAATCCTTGAAAATCAACACTTTAATGAATGTAATTTGCTTGAACACCGAGTAGTCTACGTTATACATCTAGCTCTTGATGTTAATGAAGATTTAATGGTGCCAGTTATGTATGCATGGTGGCCACTATTCCGGTTGGTTGGTCATCACAGTTCACTCTGAGTTATTGTTAGGAAAGCTCAGTGGTAACTGCTCTGGCTGCAGCACCGGATGACTTAATTTCCTCCAGAATTGCAGATACGCTTTACTGACCAGCGCAGACAAGCATAAGACCTTTATTTCAGTCTCCCTACCGATTTTTTCTAACCATCCAATGAATATAAACTCATATATGAACAACAAAATGAGAGAGGGACTGATGTAAAGTCGAATTACCAGAAATAAACATGTTCAATAGACTTAAACACAAATTCATGAACATATAAATTCAGTCGTTCACAGTTATAATCTTCTGCCAAGTTATTGGGCAGTTCTCAAGCGGTAGATTTGAAATCCTGAAGGGCTTGAAATCGAGAAAACACAATGGAATCTTCGGTAGTCCTGAAATATAACTTCTTACCAAAATATTGTCAGTTTTTCACAAAAGAATCACCTCTATTTAAATAGTCTCTCAAGCAAGATGAATACATCAATACGGCTTTCTCGATCTTCTCTCAGCTATGCTTGTTTAGTCTCCGTAACTTAAATGAAGTCTGAAGACAAGACACCTCTAGGCTTTACCACCACCAACATACCTTCTGATTTCACTGAAAGAATTATGAAAAATTTATTGTAATATGCATCAATATAAGCCTTTTATTAGTCAAGAAAATCAAAAAGTGGCGTCAGTTACTAAAAATCCTTCACAAAAACATGCACAAAGCAACTAACTACCATCAATGGTCTCTAAGTCATCAGTGGATTCGTTGATTTTAGTCTATGGAGAACATGACTCCTGGTAAGAATCGCATCAGTTAACTGAGGTAAAAATAAAAAAGGATGCTAAAGTGATAAGCACAGCATATTCACACTATGAACAATTGGAGCTTGGACGTCAAAAAATCTGCATAGGTCCGACATAAATGCACCGACAACTGGATGAGATACAGCAGGAGAGATAGTTCATCGGTTTGAATATTCAACTGAAGCATTTAAGCTTAAAACAATAATTAAAAGCATTTTTCTCATTTATTAATAAATGAGCTTCGTAGCTCACATCCGACCATGAAAAGTACTATAGGTAATCATCAAGTGATGTAGAGTTTACTGTACCTGAGTTGATATCACTGTGTATCCGTATAAAGAAGTAGGACTAATGAGAAATCATTGCCAGTATCATTATTATTATCAAGAAAATCAAATAAACTAAATAAATTGCCAATATAAAACAAGCAAAACTAATTTTGTCTTATGTAAAATTCAGTTTATTTTTCCTCACTAATTTTAATCCTGCATAAAAACTATCATTCCCTTCTTCGTTTTCTGTTTTGTTTATGTTAGGTGAAGCATTTCTCTGTCTACTGGATATTGTTCCGATTAAAAATGACAAATCACAAGTTGTACTATTCCTTGTTTCGCACAAGGAATTATCACCAGATCGACATGGAAGAAGTAAGTTAAGATAGCATTACCTATTTAAACTTCACTATGTACATGAATATGCATACTATTCTTTTTCCTACAGCATGTTCTGTGAAATTTTAAAAGAGGCGTATGAAATTAAATAATATTCCTGAAGTTTTTTCTATGGTAGGTAGTATCACATACTATTACAGAGTTGATATGACAACTAGGGGGAAACTGGCAAAAATGTAGACGATGCAAAATTCAGTTATCACGACAGAATCAAGTCTGTCATAGAATAAATCTATAAATAAATCTGGTTTTTCTACATCAAATTATTCCAAATTCACTGTCATCTTGCACCAATTGTATGTATAAATATAATGAGATAAAGCAATAGGGTGTAATTTGTCTGAATCCTGTGATGTGTTTGCGCAACACATTTCGAACAATCTGATTACACACAGACTTGTGATATTTAAGAGGTGAACTAAATTTATTTTCTCATAAGTTTGAAAAGTCCATGATCAGATTGTTCGAAATGTGTTGCGAAAGTACATTATAGGATTCAGACAAATTTCGTCTTCTTATTGTTTTGCCCAACTAAATTCATAAAGGAAACTGTTTCAAATATATGTATATATATACATGAATACCACGGAGTTCATTTGTTTCGTAACAGACACTGATGGCGCATACCAGCTCTGCGTTCATGAATGCGTTTCAAGATAGTATTCTATATTATAAATAAGCTTTTCCCTGCATTCATATGAATTCTAACTAAAAACAGACACAAAATCTAAAAACGTAAAATGTAATGAATTCATCAAATTTCGATAGAACTCTTCAGTTGGATACTCTGCATACAGGGAAATATATGTACCATTAAAACTAAATTCGGAGATATAGGAATGATAGGCAAATAAACCTTGTTGGTATGAGATGTTTGGTGGCAATTACGAGGCCTTGGAACTAGATTTCGTGCTAGCTGGCAATTGTCAGCAAGGCTTATCTACATACCTGAAGGAAATCATTTCCCTTCTGACATTCGAACCTGTATCACTCAGCGCTTCAGTTAGAGACGTTACCATTGAGTTGTTAGGGCTCGTGATAGACTGATACAATTAAGTCTGCACCAAAGATAGGACTAGACACATAACAGTAGGTACTGCCTAGTGTCCAATCAAATAAACCTTACTGAATCAATCATGCAAAATGACAGGTATGAATGTCTTTTAGGTCGAATTTAGATAGATTGGGGAACGGAGTAAGAGAGCTTAAAATTAAGATAATAATGCATCAAGATTCAATTACTTCAATAAAATTAACAAATATCTATTAGAGAAATGAATTCAATATATCATGAATTTCAGACAGAATAAGATGGACAGTAATAGTTATGCTATTATTAATAGCAGTTTAGATAGTTGTTCTGATAAAGGAAATTTTTAAATGAAACAAGAATAATATTTCTGATTCAATTTAATTAACTTCAGATATGTTGATTGGTCGGAAGAGATTAGCAGGAAGCATTAGACCTAGGTTTCGTGCTTATTTGCACTCATCATCAAGGCATATCTGTAGCATTTAAGGAACCGATATTTCTCCTATCTGTGGTTCAAACCCTTGTCACCCTGTGTTGCAGTAAGAAGCGTGACCATTGAAGTGTTCGAGTTTACAAATGGCCATCTGTAGGGCTCTAATGGACAGACTTATCGAACCATTTGAAGCAGACCAACGTCAAGTAAATTCGCTTTCCTTAGTGACCACATTGCGAACCTGACTAACAAAATTCAGCCTGTACCTACACCAAGGAATAGATGCATGATGAAGAATGGTAAACATTTTTTAAATATGGTTAATATCTATATGAAAAACAGACAACAAATGAGTAACTTAATTAATTAGAAGTCTTATGATGAATATCATTGCTGCATGCTCTGAAATGGAAAAGAACATCCAAGTTAATCATTTGCTGCTTCAAGTGAAAAGTTTGAAAACACTGAAGGAAGATAGCTGTATTGAGCATTAATTAAGACGAAGTTGTTATGTTGGTGAGAATACAACCATTTGGATTACTTGCTTCTTATATAATCTTCAATGCAACCTGGTAGTTATGAGTGCTTTGCGCCAATCAACTTCATAACTATTAGATTTGTGAACACATTGTTTGTAATCACTATTTGCAAGGACAACCACCACAACATGATACCACTGACATGCAGTGAAAAAAGGGGCACAGACCGTTGAGCAGAGAGCTTTAGCTGTCTCGGATTAACAGTTCAATTAGACAGTCATAATAAAAGTATCACATCAAATATGCACAAAGATCTAAAAACGGTTGAACCAATCAACAGACAAAATACTGATACAGTATCACTTAGCCAACATCATTCGAAAAAGTTAAAATCCGTCGATATGATTAGTGTAGATCTTCATTTTAACACGGAATTAAGGAAAGAGAATAACACTACAAGGAGTATAAAACAGTTTCAACCGGCTAGGTATAAAATAGTGATGTAAAAACGACGATGCTGGAAATCACATCTACACAGAATTTGCTTTCCACAATCAATTACTGATACTCTGATCATCATTCACCACTTTAGTGACGGATTTCCATTGGTTAAAATGAAGATTTTTGATATATTATGTGAAAAATATGCTTTAGATCACATATGAACACCATTTGTGTTAGATAGTGATTGCGTTATGCAGCAGACTGAGAGAATTCTGTAAAAGGACACCAAAGTATTTCATAATCATGATGACAATGACACTTATGCTGTCAAGTACAGCTTTGGTTAGGCAACCGTGAAACACCACAAAATACAGCAACAGTTTATTTTCAAGTAGCTCTTGTTTATAAGCTTCCAAGTAGGAATGCTGATCTCTGACGAAATCTCAGCACGAATACAGGGGCGTTTCGCATTTGTTATTACGCCACTCTGGCGTAGACAGAGGTTCGACTATCGACCAAAGGCGGGTGTACTGCTCATCGGTCCGCTCCGTCCTCCTTTATGGTTGTAGACCCCACTGAGAGTGAAGACATGAAGACTAGCTGTCTTTGATCATAGTGCCTGCGTTCTATTTCCGTGTAAAGTGCATAATAAGGTAGCAACACGGAGTTAGGCGTAGAGTTCTAGGTAAACAGGGAAATCAATCGACGAAGTCATGAAGTTACAAAGACTGAGATGGTAGGACATGTGTTACGTATGCCAAGCCATCGCCTCCTCGACGAGCAATGTTAGCGATATAGGGTCAGGCTGGAAAAAGCTAGCGGCGGTCAAACAAAACTTGGCATCATCAATGAAATCCACAACAGTTGGTCTAAGCCACGTAGGAGGTGTAGACTTCCGCTTGGGTCCTCGGGACGGTAAAAATCTATGTTGGAAACAATTGCTGATTATGATCTTCAATGAAACTGTTTGTTTTTCTTTATTACTCCTTTGTCTCACACCTCTGCTCATGTTTCTATTATGCTTTCTTGTACTTTCTTCTCTTGCTGCGTGCTACACGGAATGTGGGACTTGAACTTCCGCAATTTGTGCAAGTTCTATTCGAAAACAGACAGACTAGTAGGAATGCCATCTGTGTCATTGGGATAACAATAGAATTTGTACATTGTGGTAGAGTATAACTCATAATATATCATACCTGATGTGAATATGTGTAGCGAATTCTGCTCGAAACGTCATCAGTCAATATTACTGTATAACACTGTGAGACTTTATTAAAAATAAATTTCACTCACAATTGAATTATAGTTGTTGTTTCTTATGAAAACTAACCGAATAAAATTACACAACATCAATACGAGATTGATGGCTAATCCAGTACCTGCATTAAGCGTAGAAATGTTGTCATATAGCAGTTTTTAACCTGTCAGTACTCAGAAGCCTTTAAGAACAGGATTTTAGATATTCTGTTTCTTTCTTTAATGAGAGATGAAACCAACTTTTGTTGAGTTCATTTCATGCCTACGAAAGTTCTTAGCCTAACTAGAACATCACCACAGTGTCAAATACCTAATAACTTCCTATCAATCTTTTTTAACTCAAACTTTTTTGTAGGATCTTAAACAACTATTATTATTAATTTTTCCTTGGGTTCCTAGTAAGACACAGGGCTTCAACTGCATGTCTCCACTTGCTTCTGTCTTCTGTTGTATTTTTCACCTACATCCAAGTTTTTCCATACTGTTTCAACTCCTCTTCATACGATCTCCTCCATGTCACCCTTGCACTGACGTCCCACCCACCACTTCCCTTTCGTGTTCCACTCGAGCAATGGCCTGGCGCAAGTGCGATGTCACTTAGTGGCTTCTTCAGCTACTGTCCAATCCATCTGCACATTCTCCTACATATTTGTTGGTTGGCGATTGGTTCTTGTTTTGTTTGTTCCTTCCCATAGTTCCTTGTTGGTGATTCTTTCCGGCCCGGACATCTGATCTTCAGTATAGAGCGAAGACAGTTGTTAGTTGATGAAGGTATGCAACAGGCTGTTGGAAATATTCTTTGTGAGGCGCCCGCCAAGTTTCTGATCCGTATAGAAGAATTGACTGACTTGACGTTTGTATTGGAAATCCGACTGGATTTTGTTGTTGATGCTGGCTGAGTGACGAAGGTTTCCAGATTGGTTTCAGGTTGATGAGTAAATGTGTTTCTCGCTCGCCTTCCTGATTCTTGCTCGATTTGACATCCTCGTCTGTTCCGACTGCCTCTAGTTGAGGCGATGCTCCCTCCCTAGATAAGTGAGTGAATGAAGTAACCTCTTTCAGATCCCTCCCGTTGATGGTGATTGACGCTGGATGTTTCTGCTGTTGTTGTTTGGTTGGTTGGTTATTCTCATAACCTCCATCTTGTCTATGTTCACCTGGATGGAGTCCTGTCTTCGCCGGCTGCTTCTTCGACCAGTTTGTCGGTTTTCGCTTGCCTCTAAGTCTTCGATTTTGTGTGACATCAAACATAAATCATCCACACGCGAGAAATCCAGGTCTTCTAGATTCTTCACGTCGGTCCAGGATATCCCTCCCTGTCTTCTCGTTTCCCACTATCTGACGCATAATCCAGTCCACGACAATTAGGAATATCATTGGTGATAATAAGCCAGCACCCTTGTCTGACTCCTGTGTTTACTCCAAACGCCTGGCTGAGTTTTCCGTTGTGGATCACTTGACATGTGCCGTTGTCGTACAGCAGCTATTGAATAAGGTTGATGAATATTTGGGATATGCCGTAGTACTCGAGTAGTTTCCAAATTACTTTGCAGTCAACTCTGTCGAAGGCCTTCTCAAAGTCTATAAAGTTGAGGTAGAAGTTTGATTGTCATTCCATGCTTTGTTTGATGATGATGCGTAGAGTTGCTATTTGATCAGAACATGATTTGCCTTTCCTGAATCCAGGGTATTGTTATTATTGGCTTTCTTCATACTTTCAGTCCCAAAATGTGTTTTATTTATGCCTCATTTAACACCTCTTGTTCATGATAAGTAGTGGTTACAGGAATAAAGTAGTGCTTAGTTAAAAATCATGGAAAATCATAAAGCACTCAGAAGTTGTGTCTCATTACAGTTATCAAATTACTGTTTAGGTGTGATCTCCAAATTCGCCAATTCCCCTTGAAAACAGATTAGTTAAATATTATATAATATCCCTACAGTAATTCTCTAAACCTTAACCTACAGTAATCAATACACATTGTCTAAAAGATTCAAATTCCAGCATAACTGTGCCGTTCCATCAAAGAAAATTTAATTGACAAAGTTTCACAGCGTTAAACAGTAATATTTACTTATGATGTTTCGAGCACAATTTATTGGTCATAATCATATCGGGCTAACCACACAACATACCGACTTTCTTTAAATAACTGCATTATCTCTCATCTCGTGATTTGACTTATAGCAATAATTTCCATGTCACTGGTATTATTGATGAGTCATCGCTGTTCCATACGCTGCTTATAGATTTAAAAAACAAAAATTCCGTGATCAACCTCTCTCTCCAACTACCTATATTACTCCATAGAATTTTAACCTTCCCGCATTCTTTTGTGAGGTTGCGTGTTAATGCACGCAGTATGACTGCTGAGTGGTTTCCTAAATTACTTATTTCCGCGGAGTCACTCATTCTACATTTAGTTAAATTCTTATGTTCTGACAGTCTGACTATGCCAGATCTTATCTAGCAGACCACTTCAAAATCGCTGCAACGTATTTTTGTAAACTACATTATTTCATCTAATTGGGTCAACCAACAGGTTCCTTTCTCTTACAAAGCTTGTCCCTGTGTGAGTTCGTAGGTTAAAATGACACCCTAATTCCTACTTCATTAAGAATCCCAAGTAGGGTTTCAGATGTCCCCTCCTTATATGGTAACACTCCTGTAGATGCCTTTCATATTTATGTTATCATCGTTAGTTTCACCATTATTTTTATTTTGTTTTTGACCTTTTCTGATCTTCCTAATGAATTTTAGAGGATAGTTATTTAACACCAATGCCTCATGTATCTTTTTCCTTTCATGGTTTAGGTCTCTTTTTGTGCTACTTAGTTCCCTGCTTGGTTTGTTTAACACTTAACTAAGCCTGCCTTAACAGTTAACGGATCAGATGAATTAAAGTCTAAGTATCTATTAGAATGAGTAGTTTACCTTCTATTCGTTTTATTTTACAATGTAACATAGCTAATTCTCCTTGTTCATTTTCCAATTCAAACGTGAATTTTATTCCCTGTACTAGTGAGCTTATGTGTGTCAAGAAGCTAGAGATATGTTCTGTTTTTGATACTGTGAAAGTGTCATCCACATATTTCCACCATATTTTGGAGTAGGATTAAACGTATTAAGATCCATATTTTCCTAGCTGCCGATAAAGGTATCTGCTATGATAGGGGGTATTGGTGATCCTGTTGCTAGACCTTCTGTTTGTTATTATTATGAGCGAAAAATAGTGTGCTAGACACGTCATCAGTAAATATTACAGTATAACACCGTGAGACTTAATCCACTCAAATTTCTCCACCATGGAATTATACTGTAACAGCAGAAGGCAAGACATGGAAACCAAGGAATGTTTATCAATAATCAAATCGCTGTATATATATATATATATATATATAGCTTATATTCGTTAACCAGTCACTGAGCGTGTGATTTCGGCTTACATTAAACGACATGAAACAGAATGTTCAAATATACATCGTATTCTGTCGCTAATGCTGTATTGAACTGTGGGAATACGTCAGAATCATGTTCCGTTGGAATACATCGTTTCTATCACACCACTACAATACTATACCACAGTGCTTAAGTTCTATTCTTATTAAATGTTTTGTGTTTTGAGTGATTTTCATTCATAAAAATTACTCGTTATTTAACGGTGCTTGCTGACTAAATTTCCGAAGATTTATTCCTGTAAACCAATGGAAATTTAGAAAATGTACTTAGTGAAAGTGTAAAGCTCTTAGTGCTGACTGTTTTGTTATTTTTGAACCCTTTACATATATATATATATATATATATATATATATATATATATATAGATGTGATAGAGAAGATTTGTAGCTCAGGTGGATGATTTTGATGTGGTTTTGTTCTCTGAGCTGGATGGTTAGTTTCCGAAGCTTTCATCACCCTACTGGGTGACATCTTCACCGCATACTTCAATTTGAAGTGAGCTTTTAGATTTCTCCACGAGTTTATTAATCATTCCTCCTGATGACCTTGGACGTGATTGGTTGTTTATGTGTGTTTTCACACCTTCTAGGTTACTTGTATTGGAACTGATTGTTTCTTTGACTTGAACTTTGACCCTTTGTGTGTGAGGTTTCTTTCTTATTGGTTGATATGAAGACGTCTTCGTATCCACGAGCATAAGCTAGCCGTCAAAAGACATGATATCCACTACCTCATATCACTACATACATACAACCCCGAACATAAATTCGACTGGGACAACCAACGTTCAAATATTAGACAGAGGAAACAACAAGAATGTTAGAGAATTTTTAGAAGCTTGGCATTCCAGTGAATCATCATTCAGTAGACATATCGAGATAGACTAAATTTATCAACCAATAAGAAAGAATCTTCACACACAAAGGGTCAATGTTCAAGTCAAAGAAACAATCAGTTCCAATACAAGTAACCTAGAAGGTGTGAAAACACACATAAACAACCAATCACGTCCAAGGTCATCAGGAGGAATGATTAATAAACTCGTGGAGAAATCTAAAAGCTCACTTCAAATTGAAGTATGCGGTGAAGATGTCACCCAGAAGGGTGATGAAAGCTTCGGAAACTAACCATCCAGCTCAGAGAACAAAACCACATCAAAAACATATATATATATATGGTTAGTGCTATGAAAACAGATGATACCTGATGTATCTAAAATACAAATAAATAATTCAAATTGCAGACTTATCTCAACTATCCATAGTCCCTAGAGTCTTTACCAAGACTTCTCTAATCCTAAGTTGTTTTGTTTCATTAAAAACCTTTTTTCCACCTTTACTACTACTATCTTCCTTTTAAATGATTCATGAAAGCATAAAAGCTTCTTAATTTCGTGTCCGGTGAAAGCAATAATAAAGATGTATGTTCACTGCTTTCGTTAAAATACTTTTTTATCTCCAAATAGTTTTTAGAAAGTGTGCCTTCTTTCATCAAGTTTTTATTGAATGTGTAGAGTCATAATATGTTTTCTGAAGGTCTTTGTTGAAAAAGTAGATAAACTTAATCTAAGTAGCCAGACTGTGAACCAAAATACATCAGTGCTAAATTCTCCAACTAAACCGAAAGATGATACGCATTTAATCTTATGTAGGACATAAGTTAAGTGATAAAATGCTCACCAGGCAAATTTGTGGTCTGGTTTCTACTCCCCACCAAAAGACCCCAAAATACTTGCCTAGTTTACTATCTCCTTGTAAGCTAAGTAAACAGGAAGTTGAGTATGAGGCTAGGGAATCAACCCCCTGAGTACGAGAGCATCTCAACTGATGCTTCAGAGGTTTAAGGCCTCTGTTACATTCAGGAGACAAGGAAAAAATTAGAAAGAACAACAGAGTAACCAGACATGTGTCATTTTTTTATTCTGATTCATCCAGAAGAAATTCCTTGTTACTTTTAATGATGCGGACTGTGTGTGTTTTCATTCTTCGAAAGTACAGCTTCTTTTACTTCTGATTGGTTGTTTCGGGATTCCTCGACAAATAGAGTTTCTATCTGCGAATCATATTTTGCCACGTTAACTTTGCTGTGATGGTTTGAATCAGCCTTGCTCATATTTTCTCACGGCCTGCTGTCACACACTCGTCCCCCGTCAAATACGGACTGAAGTCGGCTTGATCTACTTGGTGCAGGCGTCATCGTTGGCTTGTCTCGCTGTATCCATTTCTGAGCGCTGACGTTCACGCGCCTCTCATGTTCGTCATTACGATTGTGTCCGCGTAATCCCATCTCGAAGTGACCATATGTGGTCCTTCCCACTTTGGAAACTGTTTGCCTGACCTGTCGAACATTCGTCAACTACTACTGAAATCAGATTTGTGAGGCCGGAACTAATATTCAACAGGACGGTATAATGTGGACATTAAGATAATAATATATCATCCTTTTAACATAATAATTGTTTAGAAAGTCTCTCTTGAGCGATATGTTTACAGTAATACATTGGGAGGGCACAAAGAAGGGCATATCTACGATTTTTTGAACATGTATCAAAAAGTTTATGTCTAAAGGGAACAGATGCTTTAAGCATTGCCATCGCCAGGCATCTCCTTGACACGGGCCATGAGGTGGATGTCAAAAAGTCGTTCAAAATTACCAGTAGGCAAAGGAGCTCAATTCTCTTCAACTTTACTGAAGCCATTTCCACCAACCGCCTGAAACTTGATTTGTGCGTTCAGAAAGAAACAGTTATCACGCTTCCTCCACCTTGGTAACTGGATATTTTCATCTCTCTTTCATCTGAATGAGTAATGCTGAAAAGTTTCCATTGTGTATGATTATTATTGTTCGGAACAGTGTTTGATATTACATATATATATATATTATTATTATCCGTTTATTTCGTAGACTGTAAATTATTCTCTTAATATTTGCATATCGTCTGCTGAATTCATCCTCATTATTTGTCTTTGTCTGTGTTTTGTCTCTAATTTTAATGTTTCTCTTTGTCGTTGTGTAATGATACTGATAATGTGTTGTCTTACTATGTGATTTTGTTTGAGTAAATCAAGGTGATCCTGACCTTGAAGTGTCTTAGAGAATTGATGGTGTGTAATTCTTTTGAAGAGAGTACTTAATATCATCTTGTTGGGAATATTCTACCTGATTCTAAGTCCGTCTTTTGTATTTGGAAACTTCCCTTGTCTCTTTAACTGCCTAACAACACTGCTGAGAAATAAATATTAAATGACAAAGAATCTTGTTTCTGCTGTCTTTGGAGCGTTTTGTGACTGTGTATCTCTCAAGGAAGTTCCAAAATGCTTGCAGTAGGACGGAAACATGACTTCCTTGCATTCAGATCACAATCAGTCGGTTTTAGTCGTTTCAAATCTTTCTGTGTTGTTTACTGTCTGTCGTTTATTTGATTTGCTTCGCGTTTCTTCTGCAGTAACTCTTCCATCATTGTTTCTCCGAATACATAGTATTCTACTCATATTTATATATAAGTGGCACACACCAAATTACGACTATATTGTAAAAAAAATGTTCTTCAGTTGCCGTTGAGTTTCATTGATACACACAGTGTTCATTTGGCATAAACACTTGGGTTTGAACCAACATTTAAGAGGTTTAAATGATTCGCCATCTATTCTGATTTTCACAGACGAGTAGTATCATTCTTCATATTAAATTAATCGCAATTCTTTGAATAAATGTGTATGAGATACGGGTTGTTTGTATTAGCCACTCATGTGCTCTCTAAAGCCTTCTTCGCAGAAGATATATATTTATCTGTAAACAAGAAGCCACTTTATATACGACTACAATTCAAGGGCGATATACCTAGTGAGATAATTACGAGAGAATTAGGAAAATCAATTCAAAGAACTTTCAATGCTGGTCAACCACACGTCTCATTCTCTACACGACCTATGGTGCTACCTCGACTGAAAGATAAAGTACCTAGACTAACCCCTTCTAAATGTATCTATCAATTCAACTGCGCTTGTGGGGCCAGTTATATTGGCACTTGCTCTAGGAACTTGATGTTTCGTGCTCGAGAACATCTCCCAGTATGGCTAAGTAAAGGTGTAGTGAAAACTAATAACAGCTCGATATTGGAACGTCTGGTGCAAACAGGACACAAAGCCAGAATGGAAGAATCCTCCTCTATCATCATCTACCGGGTGCCTAATAAATTACCAAAAGCATTGAAGCACCTCAGGCTCCGAACAGCAGAGGCTATTGCGATTCGCCTCAAACAACCAGCACTCTGTGTCCAAAAGAAGCAAGTCCAACCTCTACTATTGCCCTGGCCTTCAGTAGAAGCTATAAACTCATGAATTTGTACTATTGTGGTGAGAGCAGGCTGCTAGCCGATTGGTTGGCACTAATCTACGTTAAGGTCTAGGTCACTAATATGGGCCGTGAGAAAATATGAACAAGCCTGAGTCAACAACCAATCACAGCAAAGTTAACGTGGCAGAATATGATTCGCAGAGAGAACTCTATTTGTCAAGGAATCCCGAAACAACCAATCAGAAGCCTGCGTTTGTCTACCTAAACAACCAATCAGATGACTGCGCTTGTCTATAATAATGTAGTTGAAAGATGTATAAATACGTGTTGATTTTCATAATAAAACGATCTGTTGCCTGGCCCTTGTCTTCTGTTGTTACACTATTACCTTTCTTAATGTTTCTGACATTCAACTTATTCTATGTTGATGCGATTCAGGTGTAATTTATCAATATTATTGATTTGATGTTATTTAAACATTAATGTCGTTTATAACACTAACTCATTCATTCATTATAATGTATGTGTGAATGTAGAGCCTGATGATTAAGAGGTTATCGAAAAGAGTACTCTTTGTTCATTATCCATTCTTTTGAAAATATATTTATGCATAAAATGGATAAGTACATTATCTTACTTGCCATAAGATCTAAGGAAAAAGCCGTCCTAACGTTACCTATTAGATTTAAATATTCAGTTTATATTTAGTACCATGCTATTAAATTCTTTTACATTAAAATAATTCGCTAATTATGGCACTGTGTGCCCATTCTCATCATTTAATTATATTTCCCTAACTTTTCTAAAAAGAAACTATCTCGTCGACTATTTTAAGAATTTAGACTAGAAATTAATGATCGTTAACGCAATACATTACAAGAAAGTCTTGCTTCAAAATAAAACACAACCGAAACGAAACAACTGGTTGAAATGTTCATTGTTTCATTACACGTTGTGGAGTCAGGTGTTTGCATTTTCGTCCGCTTTCCTCTGTATTAGATAGACATTGGTTTGCTTTTTAGTAGAGAGTATGGTCGAAGAGTATAAGGATCAGTGTTAAAATAGGTATTACTTTCATAAAATAATGTTAACGATTACTTTTTCTGCCACATACAGTTGACGGCATTAAGCGAAATTACAGTTTAGTTTATTTGATGCTGACCAACATTAATATCTAGGACATATTTTTCCTAATTCACTTGCGTTTCGGATTGAACGTAGGACTGGGAGCTTGACCTTTGAAGTTTCAGTAGCAGTGGTCTTATTTTTATGAAGTTGCTAGTCCCACATCTAAACTTCCGTCTTTAATGGGCCTACTACTGCATAAGCGAGGTTTAGGAGGCGTCAGCCGAAGATCGACCCCGATACGCAGCTTGACTCGACATCCTATTTTTGCTACAAGTATGGAATTTTAAGTATATGATATCGGTAGCCCAAACCTTGCAGACCCACCATTGATATCAGGTATGCATCGGCAGAAGATCAAAGGAAGCAACTGGATATTAGGTGATATGAGTCAAATGTTTTAAAGCGGTACATGGTTATGCCACCTGATCTACCGTCAGATGTGAGTTAAAATAAGTTGATATTAGAGGGTTGGAGGCAATCGACAGGAAGCCGTGGACATAGGTTTCGTGCTAGTTGGCGCTCGTCAGCAAGGCATTTCTGAAGTCTTGAAAAACTCTTGCGCCTTCTGAGATTCGAACCCGTATCACCCAATGTTGCAGTCAAAGAAGTTACCGCTGAGCTATTCGGACTTCGCGAATGACTTCTTGTAGGACTTTATTGCTTACTTTGATTGGACTTCAGTAACTAGCGTAACGTCTCCATCCCTTTCTGAAGTGCAGACTATAGATTGCCTCCAACCATCATGCACCGTGATGTAGAGCTACATAGAATGGTGGTTACATTGCAAACCTGACTGACAGGATTTAGTCCGCCCAAAGAAAGAACTAACAAATCAAACTAGTTACTAGTGTTCAAACAAAGTAAGTTGTTATCATTTGCTTGCTATTAAGTAGTGACATGCCGTTGAATATAATTCACAAATGTGGTCAGTGACACCACTAACAGCCGAAGTATGAAGTTATAAGGACCATGGAATTAAAAAATATCAGCTGAAGTTAACTTGTATTCCTGTTGATTGATTATATTGAATAGAAATATTCAATTTCTGTTGGTATGTCGACTGCTAGTATGGACGTGTTAACAATATTTGAGGATTGATATGATGCTATTGGGTGAACAGTGATCAGCAGTGGAATCCAGATTTCACAATTCGTCCTATTCGAGAATAGTCAGCTGGATATACGGGCGATCCTCTGAAACGTTGAAAAATTAACACCTAGGCGAAATGCACACTACGCATTCCTCTTTTTTGAGGTACTGAGTTCAGCGTAAGGCTTCAAGGTAGATGTTTGAAGTTTTGGTAGCAGTGGTGGATTTTCTAGCCCCACGTCCAATCTTTCATCTTTATCGGGCCTACCACTGGCTTAGTGAGGTCTAGAAGTGCGTCGGCCGAGGATCGGACCCCGGACCACATGCGTGATTGGCGAGCATTTCACTTTTGAACCACGGACAGATAATATTTTATTTGAAATAATAGATACCCTACGAAGAATTATCAAAGGGTAAATTATTAGATTTGAGGCTTTGTGATGAATACAAAATGCCTAAACAAACACGTTACAAAGAAAACACTACTGATTTCGCAAGCAGACTATACATTCTCTCTAAGATTTCAGAGTCCAGCCTCCCGTTTCCTTGCCTAAAGTCAATAAACACAAATGATCTCTTTTAACTAAGTATATGTAGTCTTTTAAATTCACCTGTTTAGTTTCCTAACCTTAATGCGGAGGAACATTAGATCACTTTATTTTTTATCAATAAACTCAAAGTTACTGCATGACAATCCAATATCATCATTGTTCCTTGACACGGTTGAAGTGTATGCTAGGCATAATTGGGTTTTCAGCCATTCGAAAGACTTCAGTTTTTGTCAGTATTTTCCCATGAAGACCTACACCCTTTAAATGCATTAAATCTGCTGCCTCTTCACCTAATTGGAGGCTAATTCTCGAGATGTTTAATTCAGTAAAAATAACCTTCAACAGCACATCTATGGCATAGTAGAATTAGAACGGTGTCCCTGGCGAATGCAACAGGGTGTCAGTACAAAAACAAGAGCCCTTCGTAAGCTCTCACACAGGTGTATTCATATAAACGGAGTGCTTAAGTTTAATGTGATGTATTCAACTCCACATTTCTGTCGTATCTCTTGAGTGAAAGAATGAAATGCCCTTTTCAGTCAAAACATTATGTATTGGACTACAGACCTAATCAATGCATTTTTTCAGATTTGTTCTACTCACTCTTTGAACCACTGCAAACCCTAATATCCTGCTCGTAATGTCTGTCAGGCTGGTCCCTTACTGTCAAAACTGGGAGATTTATCCTTTTTTCTCACTAGTTGAAACGACCGAAGACATACACTGACCTCTTGAAATTATTTTGGCTTTCCAGTCAAATCTCATCGTTTCGCTTCATTTCAATAATTATAAGCCTAAGCATCTTCTACCGTAGTTTAAGTGTCAAAACCTCCTTTCATTTCAGGCTATGATAAAATGGTATGCGACGTCAGCAATATTGCAGACCATCTTGTTTAGTATTCGAAACATCCTGTCTAAAATTTAGACCACCAGTTCTAAAACGTTTACAAGGCTTTGTACTTGACACACATTCTGCTCATTTAATTAATGTTTCAGTCTCTATTTCATATTTAGGTAGAATATTTAACGGGTAGCTGCTCGACCATAAAAAATAAATTTACAAGTATTTGGTATAGACGGAACCACCTGATTTAATGACTAATCATAAACTAACTTCAGTTAAAGAACCAATGAAAATTAAGGAGTACTGAACAGCTGTTTGACGTATAAACTGTTTCACTTTTCCTCAATGAACACAAACAGGTTTATCAGCATATTTCTAAAACTTGTTTGAGAAAGGTTCGTCTACTGCTCCCTGATTTTTAATAGTCCAACTAACTGATGTTGGTGAAGTGAAATCAATCAAATACTCAGTTATTGTAGTAAATTCCTCTCAAAATATAGAATCAGCTTTCCTTTAGTCGTATGTCGTATCATATTCAGTGCCATGATTTAGACTATTGTTAAACTGACATGAGGTAAAATAAAACAATTTAAGAACAGCCGCTTTTATGCGAGCAAAGGTTCAACTTAAAAGTTTCACTTAATTTAATGTTGACATTGACAAATGTCAACTGTTTAAGGTTATGGGAACAATACTTCCGTTTAATAATTCTTTTCACGGCCTAATATTTTCTAGCATAACCTTAATCTGATACACTCCCTTCCTTTTTTTAATATGTTCACAAAAAAAATTTACTCGACAAAAATTTCATTAACCAGTGCTATTTATTTTCTACAAGAATGGAATAAGTTTTCGTCTAATTTAATACATAGTCTGTTTCGAAAATAATACAGCCTAAATTGAGTGGTAAATCTGATATTAGTGAAATGTTTTTCTGCACTCCACTGTATAGTATCGGAAAGTTATGACTTGCAACATATTAGATCGCTGAAAAATTGTTGAATGGTAGTGTGTCTATCCTGGATACATCTCTCCAGTTTCCATTTACATCAACTGATGAAGAATACCTAATTGAAAAAGAATGCCTACCGAGTTATTCTTGGTTTTCTGTACTGCCCTGGCTAAAGCCAGTAAATTGATCAAAAGCTGGAAAAACTCGGTCAAATACTGTAGTTGGAGATATGTGACCGGTAAATAAACTGCATTGAATCAAGTCCAGATAGACATGTTAGGAGGCAGTACGAAATATTATAATGGAATACAGGTTAGTTGTATTACAGAGAGAATTTGAAAGTGTTAAGAATTGCAAAATCAATAATGATAACAGGAGTGAACTTGTTTAAAGTAACTGTACTGACAAAAACAGTTTGGGAAACAAGAATACTAAGAAGAAATCCAATAAAATAGTAATAATAATAACAGTTAAGTGAAAATCATTGCTACAATAGGTTCAGAGAGATCACTACTTACTTCTGCTTACTGGACACCGAATTTACAAACTTTAATTGCATTTAATAATAATATTATAATAATAGTTGTATTCTGAACAATGATTTAATAATGTGTAGAACTTTCAGCGGAGTTTATTGAATGATACCTCCTTTCCCTCTGGGATTTGAAAAATAAAATGTTGACTGACAGTAGATCATGTGACACAATGCTGTCTGATCTGAAGCGCTAACCAATTCCTTATAATATCTTTCCATTGTCTCCCTCAAGGAAGCAAAATATTTGGTTTTTACGTGGTTGTGTTCTCTGAGCTGGATAGTACATTTGCGAAGCTTTCATCGCCCTACTAGGAGACACCTTCGGCGAATACTTCAATTTGAAGTGAGCTTTTAGATTTCTGCACGAGTTTATTAATCATCTCTCCGGTGACCTTGGACGTGACTGGTTGTTTTTACGTGCGTTTTCACACCTTCTAGACAGCTATTTGTATTGAAACTGATTATTTCTTTAACTTGAACATTGAACCTCTGTGTGTGAGGTTTCTTTCTTATCGTGTGATATGATTATGAACAATAAATTGTGTTTGAAACGTCATCCAGTACACAATACTGTTTCACTGTGTGATACATCTAATAAACAAACGAATATGGAATTTCTTTCTTATCGGTTGATAAATTTAGTCTATCTCGATATGTCTACTGATTGATGATTCACTGGAATGCCAAGCTTCTAAAAATTCTCTAACATTCTTGTTGTTTCCTCTGCCTAATATATGAACGTTGGTTGTCCTAGTCGAATTGATATCCGTGGTTTTCTGTATGTAGTGATATGAGAGAGTGGATAGCATGTCTTTTGACGGCTAGCTTATGTTTGTGGATACAAAGACGAAGGGGACGTCCACTTTGGCCAATGTAATGCATTTCGCAGTTGTTACAATTTATTTGTAGATGATGTTGGTTTTGTCTTCTTTTGCTGTTGAGTCTTTTGATTGACATAGAATTGAGTGCAGCGACTTTGTTGGTTTGTGTACGACGTCGATTCCTAAAGGATTGAGGAGTCTTGTAGTGATTTCTGAGATATCCTTTATATATGGTAAGGCGATTTTCTTTGTGCTTTCCTTGGGGGCTTTCGGTTTGATAGGTTGGCTTGGGGGTATATGTCTTTTGATGAAATTTTGTGGATACCCATTCTTTTGGAAGACGTCCATGAGATACTTTTCTTCAATTTTCCTTATATATGGTAATGGATTGTGTTGTTGTAATTCAGGATTTGGTCTGTGTGAGTTGATTTTCTATAAACTTGAATTTCTAATTCCCTGTGACTGTTCGCTTGACTGAGACGTCCAAAAATGGTATTTAGTTCTCTTGTGAATTTGATGTCGTTGAAGACGTTGTTTATTAAGTTGTGAGTTTTATCTAATTCGTTTCTTTTGATGATTACAAATGTGTCGTCAACGTAACGTATCCAAATTTTTGGTTTTATCTTCGGTAGAAGTATGTTTTCGGGCCGTTGCATCACTGCTTCTGCAATCAAACTTGATATTGGCGATCCCGTAGGTGTTCCTTTGACTTGTTCATATATTTGGCCGTTGAATTTGAAGTATGTTGTTAGGCAAACGTTTATGCATTTCATCCAGCTTGTGATGCATTTTTGATTGTTGTGGAAGGTGTTCGTAGCTGATAATTAATTGCTTCATGGTTTCTGTTGCTAGGTTTTGTCCGATTGAGGTATATAAAGCTGTGACGTCGGAGGATATCACTACTTCTTGTTCATCTATTTGGATGCCTCTGATTTTCTGTTGGAATTGGATAGCAGAGTTGATGGAGTGATCACAAGATTACGTTAGGTGTTTTAGTTTTCTGTATAGTTCTTTGGATAAATTATATGTTGGAGTCCCTGGGAGTGATACAATTGGTCGTAACGGGATATTTGGCTTGTGTATTTTGAGTCTGCCGTTGAATAAATAATTCAGAGCCGGTAATTGACTCGTTCACCATCTTCTTCAACATTTAAGTTATATTTCCTCCAGTTTGTTCCGTTTGGTCTTTCTGGTTACTTTCAAAATACTCAAAAGAAAGATGACACAAATGCTGAAGAAAACGAAGAACAGATTGATTATCGGATCTGAATATTTTGAGCAAATACAACCCTCAGGTTCCATGTTTCCCCGTTTATATGGTCCGCCAAAAATACAGAAAGTGAACGTGCCACTACTTCTAATACTGGATTTAGTTGAATACCAATTATTTTTCACTTATCAATCACATATCTCCCAATGCCATTCTAATGTTATGTATACTTCACTGTTTGTAGAGTATTTAGGTGAAGAATTCTATCGAAATTTGGCGATTTTTTAAATCCTGCCTCATTAACATTTGTTGCTTGTTTCAAATTGACAAAAATGTCTTAAAAGACAGCATATTTCCAACTGCGTGTATTTAGAAAATGAAAATCAACTTTGCACATTATTACAAAAATATCCTCACTTCAGGAAAGGCAACTTTTTACGCCCACGTTTGATTTAATTTCCAAAAGGTGCATGACTAAGGCACATCAAAGTATGATGTATCTACAACGAAAACTGTTCAGTTTTTTGTTGTAGACGATGAAATAAAAGGTTTGATTTAGTGAATGAAAATAACATGACCAATGGTTGTAGAATATCACAAAACAAAAGAAGAATAAGGATATGGAAAAACAGACAAGGCAGATATATGTGATATTACAATTAGCATGAAAACAATACATAAATTATTCGTTTCCAAATATATTCCACGTTACTCCGAACTGCAGCTGCCAGTTGGCATTGTTTTGGAAATAAAAAAAATTATGTCTACTACCTCCATCATAGATTCACGCATTATTTCAATCTTTCCTTAATCTTTCTTCAATTAAATCTACACATTGTGACGATCATCATCCTGTCATGCTTAATATACTCCCTGATTCATGTGAAACAATGAGTATGGTGAACAACATTAACAGATAACCCAAATTCCGATTAAAAATCTACGGCTAATATTATTATGTATTCGTATTAGTATTCCCTTAGGTTCCAAGTGTAACATGAAGCTTCCACAGCCACTTCTGCAATCTGTCCGGTCCCTGTATTCCCCTGTTGCCAGCCCAACGACCAGCCATAAGTTGTAATCTCCTCGTTACACTATCTTCGTCATGTCGATGTCGAAAACACGCGCAACCCATCGTTTCTCACTTGAGTTACACTGAGGGCCTACATTCTGTGTGATGTCACTCACTGGTTTCTTCATCGTGTATCCAATCCATTTAAGTTTTCTTTGGCATACTAGTATAGCAACAGGTTATCGACTGGTTTCCCTCTCAGAGTCAATTGTCACTAATTCTTTCTGGTCGTCCGATCTTCAATATGGAGTGAAGGAAGCTATTGATGGAAGTTTACAGTGGCCTGTTCGACATGCTTTTCGTGACGCGTAGGCCAAGTCTCTGAACTGTACAGAAAAACTGAATTAACACTGATGGTGAAAATTCAAATTTTATTCATTACGCTAAGTGCAGCAGATTTCCCAGCTGACTTCAGAGTGAAGGAGGCTTGACTTGCGTTTCCGATTCTGGTGTTTACGTCTCCATCCATGACGCCTGGAGATGAAACGATTATGCTTACATAAGTGAGGGATGTAACTTCACTCAAGTCTCTCCAGTTGACAGTAGTTGATGCTTCTTGTTGTCGTTATCTTCACTACCTCCGTCTTCTCTATATTTACGTGAAGTTCCATCGTTTTTTAGTTTTTCTATCAACTTGTAAGTTTTGTTCGCAAGTCTTCGAAATCACCTGATATCAGACATATACCATTTGTGAAATCTAGGTTTTCTAGATTCTTCGTATACGTCTGGTGTATTCCTGTCTCTTCGCTCCTCCATCATTGTTTTTTCATCTCTCTTTAAGTTTAAAAAGGGGAATTTATGTATTATGCTATTCTACTATGGAATGTTTTTATTTCATTAAGTTCAAAGTCATTTTGTAACGTTTACTGATGAATTTTTCACCACAAAGTAGTATACTTTATCATACCAAGGTTCTTTTCTATTATGTCCCTATATTTCCACCAACTTATTCAAATTATGAAGATTCATATTGTTTGAATGCATGGTGACTTGAATTTTTTAATACATTTGTACATCTTCGTATTCTTTCAGAATACGCAACGAAAACATTTAAGTCAGTGTCCATAGTGAAAATCGACACGATTATTGAAATGCCTTATTAGGATGCGTGACAGGACGTGTATCAAGAATGTATCCGCCAGCAATGCTGATAAGTAGTCTTCCTCCCGCCTGACAACAATCTGTTGGTTGTATACCCAAAATATTTCACAAAAAACTCTATTCTTTTAAAGTATGAGTATTCCTATAGCATACCTAATGGAGTATAGGACTTCAAATTTCAGCCTTGAATTTTCAGTAACGGTGATACGTTTCCTTCACGGAGTGAGGTTGCTAGCCTTAAAACCAACCATCCCGTCTAACTAAGCTTACTAATGGTTACGCAGGTTATAAGAGCCTGTATGACAGGAATCGAACCCCAGATAACTTTCGTGGTTAGCGAGGACTGTACTACCAAGCCATCGGTGCCATTGAAAGCACAGATAAATTACTAGATACAACTGAGGGCAATATGAGGGAACTCGAGGATTTGAATATGTGAGTGGCTCAGTTTTAGTCACTTAGAAAACCACTGTCCCAAAAGTAAAAAGTTTTGTAACAAAAACATCATATAAAGCGAAAAACTTAAGTACAGAGCCACAAAGTTCAATTTTACAGTTCAAAAAGCAGTTGGTTGTGCAAAACAAGTTAAAACTATCTTACGTCGTCTAGTTCAACAAACAACATCATACTCACTGGAATGTACAGTGAATTGTATTATTGAAATACAATTTTCGGTGCTAGGATTCAGCTAGAATACACTAGGTATGCACTAGATATATAATTATGGAAATCACTTTAACAGAATTCTGAATACGATAAACAGATCTTTTATTCTCTTCTCCCATTATTACTATTACTACTACTACTACTAATGATAATGTTTCTTTCTAGTTCCATATAATGTATACCCTCGTATTCCCTCACCTACTTCTGCCATCAAACACTTTGTTGTATGCAGTAAATTTGAGTTTTGAAACACAAGGGAAATTGCCTTAGTTGACGCCAGCCGTTGATGTTGTCGTCTACATAATTTTCATTGTTAAAAATAAATTTTCTCTCTCACTCTTTCTAAATCCATTTACCTTCACTTTTTTCATCAATTTTAGACAAAACCAACTGTAAAGTACCTGAATCAAGTTTAAGACTACCCTATTTATTATCTGCTCAACATGTAACAGGAGTCTCTTTAACAAACAAATCACCAAATCTACTTACAATGGGACTAGCAACAACCATCACCGCAGCAGCTTTAGGCTCAACTGGATTTCGTAGTAATAAAATGTTGGATTATTTAAGTACAAATAAAAGTAAACCTCAACCAAAACTTTCGCATGATTTAATTGATAGAAATAAGCCAGTTGTACAGAATTGTTCAGCACGTAGTTCAACTGACTCAAACAATCCTTCTTCAAAGTATCCATCACCTAAGGATAGTACTTGTAGAAATAGTATTGACAGAAGTTATATGCATCAAAATGATAAGATACAAACGTGTAGCTTGAATAAGAACACGCCATCAAATGTTGTAGATATTGAGACTGGACCATTATTAACTCCAGAATATAATTGCTTCAGTAATAATAATAGTAGTAATAGTAAATCAGCAACTTCCAATAAATTAATGGTTCCTGAATCAGATTCATCAGATTCTTCAACAGATGATTCAAGCAATACAACAGATGATCCATCAACTGCGTTTAAATTTCAAAGACGTAGAAGTCGTGCTGTATTGTATCATTTATCTGGAAGATTTGATCAAAAGTCAAAACACAGACTACCATTCAAAAAGGTAAGAGAATGATCCATACGGAGACCCTAATTTTTTCACTTTTTTCGCATAAGTAGTCTATTTTAGTGAGAGGAAAATAACTGTATCTGGACTAATTTCATTGCAAATTGAATGACATATATACAATTCTGTGTACTTTCGTATGATTTAAAGTCCATTCATGGTGCAATATGCAACCAAAGATATTTACACCTAAGGTTCATTTTTCATCAAAACATTCTAGAAAATTGTATATCAGTGATTCAATGGTAGGAAGCTCACCAATCATGCATATTCGATGGGTGATTCAATTCCCGTACAGCGTACATCTTTACCTCGCCTAGCAGGTTGTAAAGCCGACAAAAAGAGAAGGTTGGGAGTAAGACTAGCAATCCCACGTGGTACAGACAATCCCTCTGCTAATGAAACTTCAAAGCTGAAGGGTAAAGCCGGATGTGTTCACTCCGAATACGAAGAAATCAAATAAAAATATTCAAAAGACTGGCTACTGAATAAAGAATATTTTTTCAGTAAATTCATCATCAGGTTTTAAAGCCGGCAAACTACAAGTCTTATTTTTTAAACGATCGGTTCCCTAATTGAAAGATGAAGTACCTAGACTAGCCACTTCTAACTGTATTTCCCAATCCAACCGCGCTTGTGGAACAAGTCATATTGACCGCTGCTCTAGGAACTTGATTTTTCATGCTCGGGAAATCTACCAGTGTGGTCAAATAAAGGTGTTGTGAGAAGCACCAATAGAACACCTGGTCCAAACTGGCCACAAAGCTAATAAGGAGTACTTTTCTATCGTCCATCGGGTACCAAACAAATTACCAAAAGCATCCAGGTACCGCATGGAAAAAAAAGAGTCCAGCCACTACTACTGCTCTGGCTTACAGTGGAAACTATGAATTCATGAATTTTTATTATTATTATCTTTCCTAATTTTCTGATATTCAGTGTATTGTTATGTTGATGCTACAGAACTGTAATCCATTGATATTATTATTGATTCGATGTTATTTAAACAACACTAATGCTGTTAATAACACTAATTCATACACTATTATGGATATATAACTGTAGGACCTAATGATGAAGTTATCAAAAAGAATATTCTTTGCTCAGTAATAATTCCTTCAAAAGTTTAAATAAGCATTTTTTAATCAGTTAAAATGAAAATAAATGAAATCTACAAAAATTCTGTGTGCAGATGAATTCTAGGCAAATTTGTTTAAATCAGTCTTCTTCCCATTGATTGACCGAACATAAATGTTCTGTCTTTGTTATAAAAATGTCAGCTCTTAAAATGCCATTCCTCGATGAAGTCAAGGAATGAACAAGAAGCTATTTACTGTATGTTGATTTACAGTGGAATCCAGGATGTGCATTTTTCCTGTTTGTGACTGTTCAGCTGTATGTGTCTGCAGCATCTAATCACTGCTGGTTCTCCCTCTAAAAGCTGAGCATAGAAACATCATTTCAAACCCCAGATGGGCTAATGGACAACATTTTGGCCTTTCGAATGATGAGTACCGGGTTTGGGTTTTAGTGGGAACACCCTGACCCACTTGAGATTCCAGGTATATCCGGTTGACGAATCACAGGTAGGACGAAATGTACATCGTAGATTAAACTGCTAGCAAGCACACACTGAATAATATTCGGTTAGATTTGTTTAACTGAACGAAATCTGACCCAGTGAAACCTTTTCTTGAAATCAAAGATAATAGACTTTTTCAGGAAAGCTGTATAGTTAAAGATCTTTAATACATAAAATGGTTGTACCTTAGGACCAACGCTGTTTCATGGCTGTTCTAGCCCCATATTCATGTGTTAAAAACAAAATAAGGAACAGACGATATCAGCCAAAACAGAAGTTGGAAAACTTCAGTAAGATCAGGGAGCTGCTGAGAGAAAGCTGCGATAAATACTTTCGGATTTGACTTTCTGAAACACTGAGATTCCAGATATTTTGAACTCCAACTACAGATTTGAAACGTTCCAATTTATGTTCAATTACTAATTTTACATTCAAGTAATCAAAACAATACTTCGTAAGCTAGATACTTTCAACCATTCTTAGAACTAACAACTAGACAAGTTCTGAGGCTGTCGAAACGCTAATCTCGTATCATTTTCTGACTCTGAACTAAATGTTATAAGATGTCTGCGTAAATAATGTCTACTCTCAATGTGCTGTCTACATTGGGGTATTAGAAGAACATGAGTAATACAGCAAATACACAAAGGCCTTTAGAAAACCCACAACCAAAGTATCCAACTATAAACTTAATAATATATCACTTATCATACTGCAGAGATCCAGATACTTTCACCAGCGACTGAGTGCTAAGCTCGCATATCGCATAGCATCCGAACTGCAAAAACTTCTTGAACTTCGCGAAATGTTATCCATACCATTTTGTTTTATATAACCGCTTACTTCAAATCAAATTATTTGTAGAAAGCCTGGTGTTATGAAGTGTGTTATGGGTTTAACGGTTTCCTAACTGTTTTAATATCAATTCAGCGGTTGCCATTTTTAAGCCTTTCTCATTACAAGAAAATGTATCGTATTTGAATTAATACAATCAGATGCCTAAGCAGTCAGCTACCGATTGTTACTTTTCTTCCTCCTACAACTTTCTCTCGTGTTTCGATTTCAGTTATAAATCTCATTCACTTAGGTGTGCGATTTCATTTAGTTCATTCACACAACGTCTGAGCCTTACTCACGATGCCTGTAGTAAACTGATTAGCTTATTAGCGCAAGTAAATCTGACACTCCATCCGATAGAACGCCTAACGGCATGTAATGCTACCGCAAATCGGATCTTCGTCTAGTCATTACTTATTCCGAAAATTAGTGTACCACATTTATAATATTTTAGATGTGTCTTTTAACAAACATCATACCTTCCTCAAAATGTACTATTTTTCTTTTCAGTTTCAACGAATCTCTGGTAAAGAAGCCATACCTGAATACAAAGTACAAGATGTTCAAGCTTCAAGATTTATTCTACTTCATTATAGTTTATTTAAAATTATATGGGATTGGATGATACTATTGTGTACATTTTATATTGCTATAATGGTACCGTATAATGCAGCATTTTCTGAAGGAGGTGGTGAAAAAGATTTAATTATTTGTGATATTATTGTGGAATTATTATTTATAATAGGTAAGTCATGAGTTAACATCATGAAAACATTTTTACCAAGTATTAGTTTGCATGGATTTGATTGGTTATAAGTTTGATTCACTGGAAAACCAGAGAGAAATTGACAGCTGTTTCGTCCTAGTTTAAGACCCTTCACCAGTACGCACACACTTGGGTTCGAAACCAGCGCCATGGATTTGAAGTTCTCCTATTTTGCGATACATATTTATAGCGTAACTGCTAGCCAGTGTGAAATGTCGTAACTCTTGGGGTCCATCAAGTCAGGAAGAAGTACAGCTACCAGCCTGTGTGAATGGTTGGTGGTTGAGCTTTATATATAACGAAATGCTAGAAGCTAGAATTCATGGACCGTTGAATCAGGTGCCAGTGTCTGAATAGTCTACGAGCTCGTCTTGTAACCAGAAGATACTAGGTCCAAGCTCTGGCGGTGCGCTTATACCGCTAAAGGGTTTCATACTGGGAAGAAAAACCTGTCCAGTACTCTCATGTTTTCCAGTGGTCCTATAAGTGATGTTATCTCTTGGTCAAACTTGCAAAAATACATTAATTGGAATCAGTTTGGTATAGATCACTTTTCCTCAGCCAGTGCTATTTGTTTCACGCTATGCAACTCTGCTGATTAAAGATCGATGTAAAGCTATCGTCTGGTAGACATTTGCATCAATAAAACGATGCACGTTTATAATGTGGGGGTGATGTTCGCATTGCAATTACACAACATGAACGTGGTATTTGCAAGCAGTCGTCCAAAAATCTGCTTTTTCCCAGTATGCATTTGCTTGGAAGACAGTCTCTTTTTGGTTAAAAGTTCTTTGATTTAGTTTGCTCCATATTCTTTTCATATAATATAAGTGAGTTTATATAAACAACGCATTTTATTCACTGGAATAACTTCAGGTAGTTGATGAATTATTCCGACAGGATTACTTATTCCACTTGCCCTATTTTTTACGCCATGCCATTTTATAAATAACAATCTCTAAACTAATTTGCCCACGGTAAATCTTTTCCTATAAAAAAAGACATTTCATGTCTGAAAATTTATTTTCTGTCCTATTAACTGACTCGATTATCTCTTTAATATTTCATCTGAATGATGCTGTCTCCTCAGAATCTTTTTGTAGGATCGTTTATAACCTAGATTTAAGGCTTGTTAGAAATTCAGAGTGAATTTCGTCATGATAAATAGGATTTCAAGACTGGTTATAGGTAACACCAGCTACAGAACCACTGAGAACCAAAAGGTGCTGGACAGCTGCTCCATTCTTGGTTCGAGCTATTAGATGGTAGGCACCAAAGATTGAACCCAGGACCTTCAAGTTCCAGGGCGATTTTGTGTACCAGTCATCCAAAGGAACGAAATCTATTGACAAATCTAATCTAACCTCTGCTAATTCGATATATATAACATGATCACCTATGACATTTGTCAGACGTGGCACTATATAAGGCGAATTTAAAGAATTAATTATTCACAAGATATTAGATTCTTTTCAAGTGGCTCAATGGTATACAAACTAGCCTTATGATGATGTAAATGATGCCAATTCGTGACTAGTCTTGAAATCCACTAAATACCTGCATCCGGCACTCTACAATATGATTAATATTTCTAATTCTATCTAATGATGTGTAGGTTCTCAGAATAAGGGATTAACACTTTTACCTTATATGTGCATGGCGAAATACATTATATGAATGTTTCAACCATTTTTAATAGATGACTTTCAGTGATATCTACACGAATCCTCATAAGAATGTATCTACATATAGGTTTTCAGATGAGTCCTAGTGGTAAACAGTTTTGGGTACGTTAGGGACTTTTCAATAATTTCAACATCTAATACAGAATCATGGACAAGCAAGAAGCACTGCATAGTTGTTTTATTCGACTCTGACAGAAGCTGAGGTTTAAGGCTGACTGCATTCTAACCCAGTGGCTAAGTGATTAACCGGTTCGCCTCATAACCTGAAGTTACTTGACTAAATCTTGAAGGGTCATGGATATGCACTGCTGAATAGTTCCAAAGTCATATGAAACAAACACTAAGTACCATTCGGTTTTAAGTGATCTACCTTTAAATCTTAGATTGCCCGAACTATAAGTTGTAAATCATTCTAGTCATTTGACTGGCAGTGAATCCCTTCCTTTTGTCAGATTTTTATTTCTTTACATTCCCAGTGGGACATAAGGCTTCAAGCTAGAGACTTCAAGTTTTGGTAGCAGTGATGTTTATTTTTACGGAATGGGGTTGCTAACCTCATGCACAACTTTCCCTCTTTACCGGGCTTGTTACTGGCTTAGTGAGGTAAAGGAGTGCGTCAGCCGGGGTCGAACCTCGGACAGCATATGTGGTCGACAAGCATCAATAAAATGTATTTTATCAAAGAGCTTTTAGGCCGGTTAAAAAGAATATATTGTGTTTGGTATAAGTATTTTATTCAGGTTAATCGGAAATCCTAAGCTAAGCCTAGAAATTTTTCTGAACTAATTAGCAAAATGTAGTTAAAAAGCTTAGCGAGGAATGTATATTTTCATGAGGATTTGAGCAAATAACATGCTTTAAAAAGCTTGAAACAATCAGATACGGAATGACAGTTACGATAAGTTCTAACGGAAACCTAAAACGTTTTTTCCTATGGAATTTATCCTTCATTAAATACAACAGGAAATCGAAATTACATTGAGCATGTACACTACATTCTGAATATTATAGTCACAATTGAAGTAAGAAAGATAATTGACTTTCAGTTGTAGATCTGTAACTTTCATGTCAATTATTTTTATACCTGGTTTGTTGAGATTTATGTTATCAACTCCTGTCAGTAGTATGTATTGAATGTCAGCAAAACCTGAGTTCAGTTTTCATTTCAATTACCTTCTGGCTATATAACTGATAAAACAGTTTGAAAGACTAACAAGCAAAGTATACCATCCTATAAAGGAATTACAGCAAACTTAAATGACCAACATTCAAGTATGTACAGATGTATGTATCAGTGATTCAACTGTGCCAGGGTTAATCATCGCTTAGTTCACTTAATTTAAAAATTAGTAGTAAAAATAGTTGATGTCTTTACCCAAATTCCCCCAAACAGAAAAGAACTAGAAACGCAGCAAAAATTTCTCTTACACGATTTCAACCTCTAAAGCAGATATAAAATCGCGTTTTAATACATACATTCACATAGTTACAATCACTAATCAAATAAACATACTAAGAAAGGGTGATCAGACAAGATAAAAATTATCAACTTCATATGAAAATCTTAAGGTGTGAATATATATCTAAAGGAGGCGCAGAAACAAAATATTTGCATGTTTCGTAATTATTATTATTGTCGGAGCTGGTTGGTTTAGTTGCGGAGGTTTCGTTGTCCTTCTGGACAACAGCTTCATCGCAATATTTAGCATAAAGTGGAATGATTTAAATTTCTTCATGAGTGATATATATATGTATATATATTTTCATGTTGTATAGGAATTGCATCTGATAGATAGCATGTAAGGATTAATGAATTCTCCTTTCGTATCTCAGTGAAACACTGTCCCCCACAAGGATGCAGATAGATCCAACTGATAAGTTCCAATGATGACGAAATTCACCACCTAGATTTCGCTGTAAATCACCAAGAAACGACTTACTTTATTGCACTTAGTTCCTTTACGTTCACAGTGGGAAGCAAGGCTCATATTTTAGCCTTGAAGTTTCAATAGTTATGAATTCGTCTTTTACGCGATGACGTTCCTAGCTTTGCACTCAAACTTCCTTCTTTAATGGACATACTACTGACAAGACGAAGTTCAGGAGTGAGTCAGCTGGGGATCAAACCCCGGCGTAGTGTCGTCGTTGGTGGGCATTCCGCTACTGAACTGCGGACGCTTAAGAAGCGTGTAACACTGATAAATCAACACTTCGTTTTATAGTTTGGTGGATTCGTTAAAAATGTCTGCCTAAAAGCTAAGAAATTGTCCCATAAGCAGTAGAAATAACATATAATATCACACATACTATATAAGCTACTTCCACAATACAAACTTCAACTTTACCTACTTCTTCATACATAAATGGCTAGTTTGTATTTGTAAAATAGTTCTGAAAATCCGCAAATCTTAACAACTCAAATTCAATGTTTCTGACTACATTGTTTGGTGCCTCTTCTTGGAGTAGATTCACTAAGAGGTGGCAGATACTCCTTGCTGACGTGTGTCAAGAAGCATGAAACTTGGATCCATGGTTCTATACCGATTGCTTTTAATCACCCAGCAAAAATGTCAAGTGCACCGTGACAATGAATTATCTATCGTGATGATCGTCTTACAAATCTACCTCACTAGACGTCGAATAGCATCAGCACTAAGCACTAAACATGTAAAACTGGTTATTCTCTTGGTGAACAGTCAAAATACAAATGTTCTAACGTTCCTTCTCATAGTGAATTCGTTTTCATTCTATCGAAACGTGTTATATACATCTATGCAAATCTTGTTCCTTTTCGGCTAAAATCCACGGAACGTTATTAAAAATACTTACAAACAATAAAGCTATTCGACTGATAACCTGATTCTAGCAGTGAATCACAATTTGCATTAAACATTTAGAGGATATCATTAAAAAAAGGAAGTGCAATATTTGGTGAAATTTCTATGCAAGGCTGCTGCGCATGGCTGATATTTTACACTTATTTAGGATGAACAGATTAAAGGACAAAGCTTTGATTTTAAAAAAGTATGGGTGGCAGGTCACAGTCTCTGTGACACTTGTATCATTTAACAAGAAGCATTCAGCCGAACTATATGTCCCAAACAATACTGTTTCAGTAATATTCAGCACCAAACTAAATGCTATTCATACACTCATCAAAAAGCCATCATCACGTTGGTTGATATATAGAATTCATTTTATTTATTGTTTTACAAATACCTTCACCGGGTCAAATATTACCAGAGATTTTCGTATCAGGATACGACTGGGCCACCAAGTCTACACAGACATTTGGCCATATAATTTCTGTTGTTATCAAACATAAACAGTATTACGCAACAAGAAGAATTCAGTTTTCATCCATTCCTCATTCAAAAACCTTCTGTTTTCTTAACTTTTTTCAGGCTTCTTCTAGTATCACACTAAATTAGTATCCAATATAGCAAATTACGTGCGTCGGTGGCACAGCAGGAGAATGCTCACTAGCCATGCAGGTGGTCAGGAGCTCGACCCCCAGCCGACGCTTTAATTTACCTCGCTAAGCAAGTAATAAGACTAGCAAGGGGGAAGGTGGGGCACGGAGCTAGTAAATTCATCCCGTAAAAATAAACATCACTGCTACCGAAACTTCAAAGCTCTGGCTTGAAGCTCTATGCTTCACCAGGAACGTAAATGAATAAAAAGATAGCAAGTTACATAGTGTATCAAGTTTCTACCTACTACAACATTTCAGTGAAAATAGATATGGCAGATTTTGATTGGCTGTTGGTTAGCTGGCTTCCTATTGGTCTAAAATTTAAGTTAAAGCGGTAATCTTTTTATTTTGACACGGAAATTTACAGTCAGTATGATTTAGGGCTTACCTTACTATTATATAATGGCGTGTTAATTTTTTGGTATGAGTGTGGTGTGATAGTCACACGCTATATGGATGCATTTTATTTATTATTGTATCCTTTAGTTCCTAGAGGAACATAGGGCTTCAGCTGCGCACCTCCATTGACTTCGGTTTTCTGACAACTTTTCCCTGCCCAGTCTGTCCACATGCTTTCATCTCTCTCGCATGACCTCCCCAAGTCACCCTTGGACGACCAACTCGCCGCCTCCTTTCGGGTTCCACTCGAGGGCTTGTCTAGTGATGTCACTTGATGGTTTCCTCAGGTATGGCCAATCCATCTCCATTTCTTTCTGCCTATTTGTTTCACCCGTTGTCTGTCCATTATCCAATCATCAATCAGGAAGATCATTGGGATAGTAGACAGCCTTGCCTCTCCCGTCCTCACTTCGAAGGCTTCCGTAAGTTTCCCGTTGTGGATTACTTGGCATGCAGCATTGTCGTATAACTGTTGGATGAGTGTATAATTGTCGATGGGACCCCTAGTAGCGAAGTAGTTCCAAATACCTCTCGATCGACGCTGTCGAAGGCCTTTTCAAAGTCGATGAAGTTGAGATAGAGAGGTGACTGCCATTCCAAGCTTTGTTCAATGATGATCCGTAGAGTGGCGATTTGATCAATACATGATTTGTTTCTCCTGAATCCGCCTGTTCCGGACGAAGTTTTTCATCTAGGGCTTGTTTGATTCTCTCCAGGATGATGCGACTTAGTATCTTGCTGGAATGGACAGAAGCATAATTCCACGCAGTTTTTACATTGACTTAAGTCTCCTTTCTGGGTTGAATAGTACTTCTTCCAATCCTCGGGTATTGCCCTCTTTCACACCTTCTCCAGAGTGTGTCATAATCGCTGTTGTCTCTGGTCATTTTCAAGCCTGGGATTCATCTGGTCGTGTTTCCAGTTTAGATCTTGATTGCATTCGACTTCTGATTTCTCGGGTCTGTTCACGGTAGTTCGCTTCCTTGTTGGTATTGTGCGTTGTAGGTGGGGACGATTTAGAAGTCTTTTGAAGTGTTCACCCAGTGCTTTCTTGTTCATTTGGATGCATTGGTGGTGTTTAAAGTACATTAAGATGTATGAGAATGTCTAGTAACTGAACATAAATCAACAATAATTTCGATGCATTTATTTTAAGCCCAAAATAGGATGAATGCATTTTTGATTACTAGGCGAATAAAATTTAACTACAATTTCTAAAAATTAAATGTATCCTTAATTAGTACATATAGATAAATGCATGTATAAACTAATCTACTTTTGTAAGTTGTCAATTCAATGACCTTTGGGATTTGCGCATACTAGGTCAGCATAAATCAAGTAAATTTCCCTTCAAACGGCTGAGAGCGACAGTTTAGAGCATACTTTGGTTGATTATTTCGTGATGAAAGCAATTTGGAGTCAGTTATAAATTACACCGACCTGTGTCTTATTCATACGTTTTTCAGCTGAGGATTTCCGGTTCATAGCGTATCCTGAATAACGGTGATTAATACGATTTATCACTTAAACCGCAGCACCACCAGGCTTAAAACAATTCTAAATTTATTCTAACCTATTCCTCGATAATGCCTTTTTATGGTAACTGAAGATCATATTTACCCACCATGTTCTGAAATGACACAGGTCTTGCTTAAAAAGACAGCTGCGTGCTGAATCAAAACTTTCCACTCTGGAGTAACGCTAGTCCATGCTTAATATGTCCTGTGAGGGCTGGAACAACGTTGATAAGCAAACTCAGTAGGTTCGATTTAGTGCCACTCATGCTGAAAAATCAGCGCACAGGTTCACCGTCAAACAATGGCAAAACAGTAAGGGAGTTTAATGTTACTATATTAGCATAGTATATGTTAATTAGCGCAATGATTGCGGGTTTACAATAACCTTTGACTACCAACATAATAACTGTGAACTTCAGGCTAAAAATAAGCTAAATAGTAGCACCCAGTGACAAAAACTGACCTACACACTGCAAAAAGATCAAAACATCCAGAAAAACCTTTAAAATTCAATAGAAAACGAATTCACGAAAACATATAACTAGCCAACGCAGGAATTCATCATGACCTAGAAACTGACTGTAGCCCCTTTCCATTTCAGTCTGTTAGTTATTCATCATAACGGTATAGAAATGTTGAAGTGGCCACATCTAGCTTCAGCTTTGTATTATTGTTTGACCATATACAGTATAGAAGAGAAAAACTAGACTTTTTACAATGATTTTCCTGCGCAAATTTTCTAATTCCCCTGAATTCACATTTGTGTCTCAAAACTGCTGTCAGATAACTGTAGTAGGTGAGACTACTCACAATAAAGACATGTGTAAATCGACATATCGACATATGGTTGTGGGTCTTCAGGAGACTTCATAAAACTTCAGAGAGGGAAACATTTCTTTCCATGGAGATCGTTTTCGTTGTCTATTCCTGTGGGCATGTTCATGCTGTTACAAATGGACAGACAGGTGACTGGTTTGCTTACTTTGGAAATTTATTAGGGGTTTTATTAAGGCTAGGCCTGATTTGATTTAGTCCAATAGAATCCATAAAAGGCCATGAAATCATACATCACCTTTTGCCTCATTTTATTATTTTTATCCGTTATGATAATGAAAATTTTTGATTGTTAACAACATTTACTGATATGAAATATCAGATAACAAGAAATCTTTGACATCTGGAAACAAGTGATAATCATAATTGATTTTTTACAGCTTCATACACGTTTTCTATTCCTAAATATTCGCTTATGATGCATCTTTCGTGAACAAAACATCTGAAACTGAAAGAATACGATAAGTTACATGAATTACAGACACTAACAGTAATCTGTAATGAACTAAAAATCTTTTCTTCAAAAGGTAGAATAGGAATACATTTCATTTTGCCGGTTCTCCACATGTGCATGCAAATCAATGTATTAAGTTAGGAAAAAGTATATCTCGTTGAATAAAATGGAAGGCTAGGAAAACATTTATACGTTTTTGAACTAAGACTTTAACCAATAAACTGAAGTCATTAAATCTCACTTACACGGTCTACCAGAGTTGCATTAGATCCTTTACTATCACCGGTGAGTTCAACTTTCTAACAGGGAGAAATTATCTCTTCATCTTTCAGGACTAACTAAACACCCTCTAGAAATTTATCTTTATATGCTGAACTGATAAATTAGCTCAGTGTCACCAAAACAATTAGTGAATTCATTTGACAGATTCCGTCTTATTTGCCACCTCATGTTTTTACACCGATTCGACTACATCTGTAACAGCAGTAACTTTGCAAGAACAGAAACGAAGGATTACCACTACTTTTTAAAAATGTACCGAAACACGTTTGCTTGTTAGAAGCCGCGTAACACTTAGCGATTGCCTTAGAATTATTTCAAATAATTAACAGTTGAAACCGCCCTGAACTTCTCTGGCAGACTGGAGCTATTGTAATCAGACAAGTGAAGCCTGACCTTTATTCGGATCTAAATAAACTTAATGACTTCATTTTCAAATCTTAGGAACTCATTTCCCCACTCTACCATTTGCTTTATGCTACCTATGCTGCTGATCCCATTAAATTCTCTATGCAAGAATTTTGTTTGTGACATCTCAGAATAGCTTTCCAATAAGACTGTTTCAATGTATCAATGTAATCAGAATCTCTCAAGGCCATTTAAGGCATATATATATATATGGAATTGCTGTTAACCCTTTTGGGATGTTGATTCTAGACAGTAAAAGCTGCCCACGTCAAAGGCCTATCTTCATGTCTTCTTGCGTCACACTTTCGGTGGTATGGTATAGTGTCATTGTTATTGCTAACAGTGATCAGAGCAGTAGGCCCTCAAAATCGACTGGTTAGGAAGTTCGTTAGTGCAAACCACCAAGTGTATTAACGGTCATATTAGGGTTTACATTACTTGATTCTCTTATCCGCTTAAATCTTTAGTAAAAATTTAGGCAGTGTGATTATTTTGGGTTTCTACTAATATTTAGTTGGGGAGAAAAAAACACCTATGAAAGAAGGAAATCATTAAGGATAACTAATTCTGTATTGATGGTGAGGATAAAACCAAAACCTGTATTCAGCATTCGTGAACACACTGAAGTAGCTTGAAATCTTGGATATACATGGCCTTAATTATATCCTAAATCATTCAGTCTCACTCATTCAAATAATCTACTCAATTAATATACAGGATCTATTACGCAACGTTTATCTTAAAATTCCATGTACTGGAATTTACGAATTATCATAAACGCTTTTAAAATAAATCAATGTCCTTTGAAGGTAATATGTACCTGCAAATCGATCTCATCCTTCCACTATTTATTTGAATATTGTAAGTGCAGAAAAAACTAAAGAAAACCCAAGGTTTTGTGAAATCAAACAGTCACCTATCTGGCTGACTGTAGAACTTACCGAGAAGTTTTGTCTTCTTAGTTAAAACTCGAATCTTATGTTCACGTGCATTAACAGCATTGTATGTTTATACGTTTTGTTTTACACACAGAATTTCACTTACCTCTAGAACCAAAATAAATCTAAGTACTGTATACAACATATTAAAACACAAATTCAAATAGTTTTTTTTATTTACAGGAAACAACTAAAACGTACTTAATTATGAACTAGAAAATTTTAGAAAACAGGTGCTAGGCGTCATTATTTCATCGTTACTCTAAGAAAATTATCCGCATACTTTGAATATGAGTGGAAATAAAGCAAAGTGATGCAAGAGTTTTTTTTAATGTTCTTTTTTCTTCAAATCAAGAGTGTTAAGGAAACGAAATGTTGTCTTTCTTTAGCTTGTTAACTTTCTCCGTTACATTTTTACTTATATATAAACAGCTTCAGAGAATAAAATGCGGGTGAATTCTGTTTCTGTTAATAACATACAGTTCCGTTAATCCATTTGACAGTGTAGTTTAATGACCACATTACATATCCAGTCGGCAGATTTTGACTTGTGAAGCGGTTATAATACTTACCATTTGGTGTTCAGCCTACGTACATAATTCACTCCTGTAGGAAATTGATTATAGTCTAAGGAAAAAACTAGTAATGAAGTCTGTGATTTAATTTCGCATTCTAAAAGGAGTATGATTTCCCTCATAGTTGCAAGTTCTAACTGATAAGTGAATGGAAACACGAAAGTTCAAAGCAGATCTCTAGGTCTCAAAAGGAAAGAAATTGTCTACACACATTATTACGTGCAATGACCCAAATTGATTCGTTGTGATCTGAATGCAGGAAACCAATATCTGTCTCCTATTGTATAGCTGACTGGAACTACTTTGAGAAACGAGCAGTCACAAAACACTCCAAATACAAAAAAAGACGGCTATTTGTCATTACATCTATGTAGTTGCATTCAACGAGAATAACATTGACAACTCAAAATTACTTTAACAATCTGTCCACATGAATCGATTACATCCTGCTGGCGAATAAATGCATCTATTACAATTTTTCAAGGGGGAGAATCATGACCAAGTACAGCTTAATGGTAACGTTCCAGGCTGCGGGTTCCAGGAGTCACACAGGTTCGAATGGCCAAAGGAACATCAATTTTTCGAGGCTTCAGGCACATTTTGCTGATAATTACCAACAAACACTAATTTTTTCAACTGCCTGACGTTTGAAGCTTGACGTTTGCTGCATTGAAATGTCCCTGACAAAATGTTTCTGCATACTAATTCATCCGAATAACTTCCACACAAATATATTTCCAACAGGAAACAGTGGAGTGCATGAATGACCTATGCTTGATTCCCCGTTTCCCACTCGGGTTCCAATCGAACAATGGCCTGGCATGCTATTTCATCCAACCGCCTTTTAAGCAGCTGTCCGATACATGGGCACTTTCTTCGGAATATTCGTTGGTAAGGTCGTTCCCAGAGTTTCTTGTTGCTTATTCTCTCTGCCCAACCATATGACCTTCACTATCAAGCCACGGAAGGTAACTGTTTACAAAAGTCTACAGCACGCCGTGGGAATCGTCTTTCATGACGCGTTCGTCAAGTATCTGATCCATACAGAACTAATGTGTTGGAAATCAGAATCTTCTTCTTTATACTGAGTGCAAAAGGTTTCCATACTGATTTCCGAGTGATTAAGGTCTGTCATGACTTTCTGATTTTGACTATGACATCCTCATCCATCTCACTTGTATTTGAAATGATTTTGCCCAGATAAGTGAATGAAGTTACTTCTTTCAAATTTCTCCTGTTGATAGTGATTGGTACTGGTTGTTTTTGTTCTTGTTGTTAGCTGATTTTTTTCCTCACTTCCGTCTTTTTTGTGTACACAGGAAGTCCTGACTCCACTGATGGCTTCCTCTGCCAGTTTGTTGGTTAACTCCTGTAAGTCTTCTAATTTATATGACATTTGACGTGAAATCAAGATTTTCTAGAGTTTTCTGATCGGTCCAGCGTATTCCTGTCTCCTCACTTCCTCTAGTCTGACGTATAGTCCGGTTCACCACAGTTAGTAATACCACCAATAACAATGGGCAGGCGATATCTTTTTACTCCTATCTTCCCTTTAAAAGAACCTGTGAGTTTTCCATTGAGGATCATTTGACATATGACAGTATCATATAGCGGTTTAATGCTGTTAATAAAGATTTTTGGGACTCTACAGCGTTGCAGTAGTTCACAAATTACTTCACAATTAACGCTGTTGAAGGCATTTTCAATTTGAATTCAGTTGAGGTAGAGTTTTGACCACCATTCTATTACTTTACCTTCGGTGGCTTAGCGGCAAAATGCTCGATAACCATGCATGTTGTTCAGAGTTCAATACCCGGTCTACGCACTCCTTCGCCTTGCCAAACCGCTAATAGGGTTGATAAAGAAGAAGATTTAGAATGAATAATTTGATGAGTGAATTGCAATCACAACGCTAATCAAGACGAAGGAACATATGGAGTTACTAAAGAATTACAAGAGTTATAATAGAATTCGAAAAACAAACAAAAAATCAAGTTAATAAGAATCAACAAGGCTATTACCATGATAGTTGAAGTAGCTGAATAATTTTATTCTGTTTGTATACTTCTGGTTTCTCTATCTGAACAGGAGACGAAAAAGTACTACCTTCGGCAGGTTGTTCTTCACTTCACAGATTATTTTGAAGTAGAGATTTATCAAGATGAAGTGATCAGTGTTGAGTGTAATAATCGAAAACCTCAGAACTAACCATTCCGTCACAACAAGTGCCTCCACCAGAAATAATTACAGAGTGAAGTACAACCCGCTGAATGCAATACGCCATCGTCGCCTTCACATTAACGAATCCCGAACTATTGAGATAAAGAAACCAGAACGGCACCAAAGTTTCTACTCCCTTCATGTAAACAGTGCTTGATATTAGTGTTTTAGCGAGCAACAATCTGTATCTATCACAAACAGTTTCTGAAATAATAGATTAAGTCTTTAGTATAACAGGAAGCAACTTCGTCCTCACCAAACATACCTTACATTCAACTTCCATGTCTAGGAGGGTGTTTCCAAGTATGCTTTTTGCGTGCTTTTCTGTTTCTATTATCCCTCTAGTTTTTTTATTCCTTAATAAAATGAATGATTGACTGTCTTCAGTTTTTTTGGGAATAATTCATAAGTTAATGTCTATTTGTGCTATCAGTCAGTCTTTTTTCGTTAGTTGAAATTACTTTGAAACTCATGTCGAATAATCTTGCTAGATTGAAAGAATCAGTTTCTGCTAATACTTTGTGTCCTAGTACGAAAGCTTCTATGATGTCTTAACATTACCTAAATAATCATTACTCTGATGTTTAGTCGGCTTGGTGGATGTTTGCAACGATAGGTTCTGTGTTCAATTCTTGCATGGAATATAGTCACTCGCTTTGGGTTAAGTAAATTCTGCTGATTTGTCCCACTCGGGGTAAAACGTAGATTCTGGGTGAGTATCCGCTGAACAGTTATGTAATATTTCGTTTGTCTTGAACAAGAAAAATCACGCTCGTCCAGTAAGATCGATTCTAGGTAATGCACCTACCAAACGAAGTTAACGCCAGAGGGAATAAGAAGTTCTTCTGTATTAAGTGCCCATCTTCATTTGCATTCATACAGAATATATGTTTTAGTAACTAAAATAACTTTGAAGTGGCTATCATAACTAATCATTTGGCTCGGAGGTGTAGATAATACTTAGTATAGTCAGTTTAGACTGTTCTATTCTGAGTAACTTCAGAATCGATATTCAGACGTTCTGGTACATCAACCAGCAGTGCTTCCTAGACAGACCGATCAGCCATTTTACTTGTCCGTATGCCTAGTTTTGACTCAACTCAAAGATCCGAATTAGTTCAAATAACCGATTTCTAACTAGCTAATTAAATGATCGAGACGACCATCCGATGTTTTGATCATTTCGATCTGACTGCCAGCGACTACTTGTTGATGTAAGTGGTGAACAAATACTCAGTTCAATCAATCAGTACTCCATAATATTATGCATTTTTACTGGCTTTCTTAATTACCACTTATGACACCACACATATCCAAAGGTTTGATCTGAATAAATTTTCTTTTCAGTTAGTAAACTGAGAATTCGATCCCTACGTTTTAAAAAGTATTCTTAGGCGTTTGAGTCTATCATGTCAGATGTGAAGGGAATTATCTAAGTTCATATTGATCAGTTGTGATGTAGTGCTGCAAACTGGAGGGACTGAGAACTAAGGAAAATACTAAATTAATGGCTGCTAAACTGAGGTTACCAGGTTCCACCTCTAAAAAGCTCAAGGTGCGGACACCTGAAGAGTGTGAAACTGGGACGAAATAGCTGTCATAACTACCTTGGCTTTTGAAGATTCACTAGCTGACATGTGTACGTGATGAAATCTATACTGAAACGAACGAAATTCTTTGCAAATCTACAAAATTGCATATTAGATATACGCTGTTTTCAAATAGATGTGGTTTCATAAAGGCTTAGGAAACAAATTGTAGGATTACACAATGCTAGATTGTGGGGGAAATAGATAAATCAAGTTTTAATAAAAAATAAACAAAGAAGAAGAGTTGACAGGAGATGATAATCTCTTTTTTATTAATTATGTTGTCATCCCTTCCTTAATCTTAATTCATCTTCATTAAAACTTAGTTTATGTAAACTTCCTTTACGAACTGCCACTGCTTAATCGTATTATGTGTTCCCTGAGCTTTTATCTTCTACCAGTAGGCTTATTTGATGAAAAAAACACGCTGATATATACAGTAATAATAAATCTTTTTGAATGTTCGCTATATTATCAAATAAACATAAATAAAGTGTACAACGTATTCTTAAACAAGAACCAGCCTACGACTGGTTGCATATTCTAAGAAAGAAAAAACATCACTACAACAGTTTGTTGTACAGTGATAACGGTTCACCTTCTCTAATATTACTTGTATATAACACGGTTATATCGCATGTCATATGAGGGAAGCATAAATTATCACAGATGTAAGTGAACGATAAATTCTGTCGGAATAATCACCGAAATGAACAGAAAGATTTACTAAAACTATCATTAGTAACGGTTTTCAAACTAATTATTTTTCAGATCAGATTTCTACCTTATTCTTAATTTATTTGGTACCACTGCTACTACTAATACTGTTAGTAATAATAATAATAACTGTGTTAACGATAAAGTGTAAAAGGCAAATAATAAGGATAAATAAAAAACAGAATTCAATAATTACCAGTTATCACGATATGGAAATAATTCGATGGGCAGATGTGTTGCGTGTGTGAGCATCATTCGCGTCTACTACACCAGATAAATCTTTTCTAATACAACTGATAATGAATACTGAATATATATATATGAGATTCTTTCTTGTTAAAGGATATTTTTTCATTGTAAGACAAAAACAGTTATTCCACAGTGAAAAACGTTTTTGGTGAGATTTTTTAGCTCTGAAATTCATCACATAATTAAAGCAGTGCTTAACTTCTATTTATGGTGAATCTAATCTGTTGGTGAGCTATCAGATACGGTTAAAAGTGGGCAGACTTCGGTCTTCATCTCAAAATGCTCTCTTGTGGCCATGAGTTCATAGACTATGACAGGTGAGCCTTATTCACTGACTTCATGGGTCGGGAGTGCTGCTAACAAGAGAAGAAAATGGCAAATACAAACGTCTGACACTTGAATCTGGATTCATAAACACAGAGGTCTACCAGTAAGACCTGAAAAATGCTGATTCCAAACTGATGATGTGCATGGGCTTCCGAATCCGAAAGAATATAATGGCGTCTGAAGACGCTTTCGTCACTAGAAACCATGAGAACATAGCCGCTGATACTACTTCTCTACCTAGTGTAACAACAGAAGACAAGGGCGAAGCAACAGATCGTTTATTATGAAAATCAACACGTATTTATACATCTTTCAACTACATTATTATAGACAAGCGCAGTCATCTGATTGGTTGTTTATCAGAAGTTAGGTAGACAAACGCAGGCTTCTGATTGGTTGTTTCGGGATTCCTTGACAAATAGAGTTCTCTCTGCGAATCATATTCTGCCACGTTAACTTTGCTGTGATTGGTTGTTGACTCAGGCTTGTTCATATTTTCTCACGGCCCATATTAGTGACCTAGACCTTAACGTAGATTAGTGCCAACCAATCGGCTAGCAGCCTGCTCCCACCACACTCGTCCCCCCGTCAAATACGTGCGACTGAAGTCGGCTTGATCCACTTGGTGCAGGCGTCATCGTTGGCTTGTCTCGCTGTATCCATTTCTGGAGCTCGCTGACGTTCACGCGCCTCTCATTGTTCGCCATTGCGACTGTGTCTACGTAACCCCATCTCGAAGTGACCATATATGGTCCTTCCCACTTTGGAAACTGCTTGCCTGACCCTGTCGAACATTCGTCCATACTTCGGCCCACACCTTCATATGCTGCTTTCGCCCGACCGCCCAGCAGCGTCTCAAGTAGCAGCTCCATCGCTGACAGATCTTGAACGCCACTCAACTGCGCAGAAGCCTTGAAGTCCTGCCAACTTCCCAAAAAGGGGTTTTTTTTGGCACAAAAAAAAAAAAAGGGAATTTTTTAAAAAAACTTTTAATTTTAAATTTTAAAAGCTTTTGGTTTTTAATGGAAAAACGGTTTTTGGTTTTTGGGTTCTAAAAAGTTCTCTGAAATTTCCCTATTTTGTTTGGTTTCGGTTTTTTTTTCCCGCCCTTTACCCCTTATTCCAACAGCCCCCCCCAACTTCAGGTAAAAGGCTTCAAATGCTTTGGTCTCGATATCTCCGGAGAGTATCTAAGCCCTCACACAAACTATGAACTTTTAGTTGATGAATCTCTTGTTACCATAATGTACCAAGCTTGTGTTTTAATAATCAAATAAATAAAATTAGCATTGAGTGCGGTATTTAATAAAACCGCGCTCATACAAACAAACATGATCGGTAATGCAAACTAGCTGACTGTAAATAGTATGAACTCAATGAGCTAACGAAGCTAAGGTAGTCGCTAATCACAGTGTCAACCACCATCGCAACACCAACAATTGTATTTCCAAAATACAGGAACAAGAAAGGAAAATGGATCGTAGTAAAGACATACGTTACTGTCTTTGACAATAGACTAATCACTTAAGAGCGATCTAAGGATAGAATATGGGCACTTATTGTTACTATTATTATTGTTCCCTTGTGTTCCTAGTGTAACATAAGGCTTCAGCTGCACGTCTCCACTTGCTTTTGTCTTCTGCTGTACTTTTCACTTGCATCCATGTCAGTTAGTTCATACTGTTTCAACTTCTCTTCACACGATCCCCTTCATGTCACCCTTGCACTGACGTCCCACTCGCCTCTTCCCTTTCGGCCTGGTTCCACGCGAGCAATGGCCTGACGCGTGATGTCACCAACCGGCCTCCTCAATGAGTGTCCAATCCATCTCCACTTTCTCCTGCATATTTGTTGGGCTATTGGTTCTTGTTTGTTTGTTTCCATAGTTTCTTGTTGGTGATTCTTTCCGCCGCGGCCATCTGATCTTCAGAATAGATCCAGCGAAGACAGCTGTTGTTGATGAAGGTCTGCTACAGGCTGTTGGAAATATTCTTTGTGACCCGCCCACCAAGTTTCTGATCCGTATAGAAGAACTGACTGACTTGACGTTGTTTGTATTGAAAATACGACTGGATTTTGTTGTTGATGTTGAGCGACGAAGATTTCCAGATTGGTTTCAGGTTGATGAGTAAATGTGTTTCTCGCTCGCCTTCCTGATTCTCACTCGATTTGACATCCTCGTCTGTTCCAACTGCCTGTAGTTGAGACAATGCTCCCTCCCTAGATAAGTGAATGGAGTAACCTCATCCAAATCCCTCCCGTTGATGGTGATTGACGCTAGATGTTGCTGCTGTTGTTGCTGGCTGGTTAGTTTCATGACCTCCGTTTTGTCTATGTTCACTTGGAGTCCTGTCTTCTCTGGCTGCTTCTTCGACCAGTTTGTCGGTTTTCGCTTGTAAGTCTTCGATTTTTGTGACATCAAACATAAATCATCCACGCACGAAATTCAGGTCTTCGAGGTTCTTCACCTCGGTCCAGGATATCCCTGTCTTTTCGTTTCTCTATGGGCACTTAGGTAGATTATAACTCCATCATACTATAACATTATTTAGTAAAAATACACAGTGATGCAGTATTATGATGACGTGATAACGTTTCCAGAACAGTTTTTTGCTTCTTGCATTCAAACACCGAGGGTAAAGTTGTTTGTTTGGTTGACATTGTGATTAGCTATCAGCGTAACTTTCTGTAAATAATATTTTATCGTTGTGCGTTTTTACGCTGGATGAGGTTGACAGACAATAAATTCATTGATAAGTTTTGTAGATTCGACAACTAATCAAATTCTGACCTTCACAAAGAGTAAAAAGTGCAGTAAGCTGCATGCGTTCGTGAATACTGGAAAATCGTTATTATAAAACTATTGCCTAGTTCGAGACACAATTTAGTCAGAATTAAGAGAACATAACATAAATAGGATAGTTAAGAATGTTAAAATATCATACTATTATTATATTATTATTATTCCCTTGGGTTCCTAGTGGAACATAAGGCCTCAACAAAACATCCCCAGTTTGTTCTATTCTCTGCCGTCCTCTTCAGACGGATGTATGATTAACCGTTATCTCTCATGTCCTCCTCGCACGATCTCCTCCATATCCTTCTCTCACCGACCATTCCCATTGTTTCCCATTGGGATTTCACTTGAGCAGTGATCTGCATATTTACAAATCAGACAGTATTGCATCATGTCGTATGCTGCAGACTGTTATTTTGCTTGAACATTCTGGATGAGAGAATATTTTGCAGTGAATTGCACTGAGAATTCTGTATATTGTGCAAATATCTTCATCAGAATAAAGCTGTTCTTATCAATAAACCTGAAATAGATACCACATTAAAAAACAATCATAATATAGCGGTTTTACAGACTATTTTTTAGTGTCATGGGGTTCATTTAATATATCAGCTGATTTCCTCCACATTTTTCCACAAGCGAATGATACTGTTACTGACATGAGTGCTAATCTTTTTCGGGGTTTCAGCTGCGACGAAGCAATTCTTTTCAGGGTCGACGGTCTAATTTCCTTCACAATAAATATCAATAGCTGTTCATTATAATTTGTATAATATTTGTATTTCCTAGTGAATGTAAAATACAAATAACTTTTATCATAATGAATACCGTATACCCGATGCCCATATTTTTTAAGCTGTTAAAAGTAAACTTGGTTTAAACATATATAAATCAATAACTGTTGTCCTTAACGCGAAACCAATAGCCAGATAGATTTCGCCCCACCCCCGGCGAATACTGAAGAAAAGTAAACTGTACAATGACAGCTCATAACCGACAGTGGCTTTGTTTCTATGTTCTAAACTTATTGGCAGTGTACTCGAACTGATTCACTCAGGAAAATCGAATCTGTTGAGTCTAAGTTCAGGTGATTTTAACTGGGCCAAATGTTGGTATGAGTTGTTTGTTACCTAGTAGTATACATCGTGCGTCAGTGGCATAGCAGTTAAGACGCTCGCCGATCAAGCGCATGGTCTGGGGTCCGACCCCCGGTCGACACACTCCTTTACCTCGCTAAGCCAGAAATAATGCTGGTGAAGAGGAAAGGTTGGGCGTGATACTAGTAACCCCATCCTGTAAAATAAACACTGCTACAGAAACTTCGAGCCACTAGCTTGAAGCCCTATGTTCTACTGGAGGACGTGAAGGAAAACAAAAAAATTATATATATCACATAAGGTTTATGCCCGCTTTATTGATTTCGCTGATTGTCTCAACCAGTTCATATATTATATTATATGTATTAGAGGTTTCTAAAGAAAGAACCGTGTTGAAAACAGATTTTCAAATGAGTGCTTCGGAAAATTATGTTTATTAATCGTATTTTATTTATCAGGACTTGCTATGACTTCCTCGTGTAATTGTTTGTCCACAGTATTCTTTTACCCAAATCAATCTCGGAGTCACTTCGTCAGTTCTTCACTGAAAATGATGTTGCCATCAATATGCAAAACGTTAATGCGCATTTATAATGAATAATTTTTTAGATTCTTTATTCATTTTTCTGTCTTAATGTGCTTTTCATTTCTTTGATTACATCAAAATAAAGTGTTTTCTATGACAAATTTCTTATAGATATCATACTGAATTTTTGGACCACATATGTTAGCAAAAGTGGGCAAGTTGTTTATCACTTGAAGGCTATCGCTATCAATTATTTACGTGGTTGGTTCTTTCTTGACCTACTTGCTGCTATTCCATTCGAGGTGACCTTGGCTGTGAATAATCCAGATATTCAAGGAACTATTGGGGAGATGGTAAGTCGGAAGAGGTTAAAAATATTCATACTGTGAGGTTTTTAAAAAATCAGTAAAAAACAAGGGGTTGTTAAACAGAATTTTTGAGAATAAAAGAGCTGTATTGTTGAGAATTTCTCCAAGTATCGAAAAACTACGTTTCAGAGTACCGGTTTCAACCTAATAATTTGGTGCTTCTGATACTAAATCAGGGCTGAACTTTTGATCCAACTGAAAACTTGTTGTAATATCCAAAATGTGCACATTCTATTAGGACATTTTTGATGTGTTGGAGCTGGAGACTTTTTAAGAAAGATCTCACCAGCAAACAACTTCTGGAAGAGAATCCTTTAAATAAAGAAATAGCGAATTCCAGTTTTTCAGTTGGCTAAGAACATGATTCACTTCGAAACTAAAGCGTCGCAAACTTGATTCCTGGAGAAGCCTCGTCTGAACACTCTTGAGGAGTATAAAATTGGGACGAAATAGTTGCCCATCACCAATTCGCATTTAAACGAGAGTCGTTTCAAATTGGATTCACTTAAAGAACATTTTTATTTAGTTTAAATGGTTCTATACCAGAGATTACGAGGAATTACTAGCCGACAAAGTTAAAAGATAGCAATCAGTGAAAACAGGCTGAGAAGCTACACTGTTGGCATACTTGCCTGCACAGCACATAATGGACAGACCACTTTACACAACAAGAAATGGATCTGCATCATAATATTATGAAAGAAAATGGCTAAATTTAGTACTTTTGTATACTTATTAGGACTACTGAAGCACTTTTCACACCAACGGAACAAAATACAAATAATGCAGTATATTAATATAAACCTGAGAAAACGTTTACAGACAATTTCGACTAAGGATAAACGGCATTTTACTAGATTATTCAAATATATTAGAATAAATGCATCGAAATACTAAGTCGGGAGATTATATGATATATCCAATTTTAGGAGTGGCGCCACCTTCATCCGGCGAGAATTAGGGCGTTTCAATAAATAGGCCCAAATATACCAGCGCGATTTCATGAAAAGTGAATAATATACGTTTAACTTTTGAACTTACTGCCCCCTATAATTCATCAAACATCGCGCAGGTATCAGTGTCAATCAGCATTTTCTGGTAAAAATGAAGCAAACATTACTCGGTTTAAGAACTTAATCCCACCAGCAGTATGTACATAAGGAAATGAATTTTTACCGCAGAATTTCATTTATAAAGCATACCAAAATATAATTTGTCATTAAACCCCCATAGCAATCGACTATGACGCCACAATTAGCTGGGATATACAATAAAGCCGTTGCACTACTTTACCCATAGTCCTATGTCTTTCTAATAATTTAGTAAAATATGGTTTACTTGCATTTATAAGATGAAACCAAAAATACTTTTCATTTTATACGGCTTTAAGCCTAACTTGACATAATAAATGTTCTCCCGAGGATTGTGTAAGTGACTGTCTGGAGAAAAGCACATGAATAGCTGTATTTACAAACAGCCTAGATAACATTTTGTGAACTGACATTATTGTTATAAAGTAATCCATCAAAGTGTCTAATTCATATGGTGATGAACAGCTATTACATATCATCTACTCGCATGGCAAATTATCGAAAATTCTAGGCGATGAAAATAAATGTCAGCTTTCCAAATAATAAATGTTACGGTTCAGTCAGAGTAGCATTGCACCGAAAACATGATGGTTAGTTCATCTCAGCGTCAGTCAAAACTTCATCGCATAAATATTACCAATGTAATGTACTTATGTTCACTCAAGAAATTCATGGGGTGAAATAAAGTCTGGTGTTGGGTGTTTAGATTCTATCGGAAAGAAGTTACGAACTCAGATTTTGTGCTTGCTGATAGTCACCTGCAGCTTTAAAGGAACTGATTCGGCAGAAGATTAGAATCCTCTCATACACTGCTATCATCACACACGTTACCAATTATCTGTTCGAGGTCATGGATAGCTTGTCACTAATACGTCAGATAATTTCTGTATGCCTTAGTGGTGGTGATAAATATCTCCAAAAACTAACATCACTTCAAAGTGCACCATAATATAGTCACATACCATCGTGAGCAGATTTCACACTTCCTCAACATTCTTGTCAGGTAATTATAGTCAATAGATGTGCGTTCGTGTAAAGACTGAAAAGTCAATATTTTAAATTAACTAAGGTATAAACAAGGTCGGTGGTCCAAGGCATTACACTACGATAAACAGATACACTGAAATAAATATGTCCAAATTGTAGCTCACTCATTTTCCTGTATGTTTAATGAGCTGACCAACATGCCTTATTCAGTTATTTGCAAATAACCGTTTCAAAATCTAAGCATATTTTTTTACTCATCTGCAACTTTCGGAAGGCTTAGGATTATAAGTAAAACAGTATATGAATACACTTATTCTAATGCATTTAAATAGCCTAGCAACATGTTGTTGACGCTCAGTAGCAACCTATATTAAGTACTGTCAGGTGTGTTACATTTCTGTCCAGTCCAGTTAATACTAGAAATATAAACCTTTAGAATAATACCTATCAACTACTCCAATATCCAAATAAAGGAATTACTAAAGATCAATTATTAGACAAACAGGAATGTTTTGTTCACTTTATCAAACCCAGAAAAATGATGATTATCTGCCATCCATCATGTTGTTTCTCTGAATCCAGGGACGGATTTTTTTTGTCATCTACTCCAAAAGAAAAAATAGAAAAAAAAAGAAATAGTGTAACTTTCAGTAAATTGTATTCATAAAAAGAAAAGCAGAAGTTAAGTGAAATAAGGGATGATAAACTGACACTCAAGTAAAATATATATGAAACAGAATTCTGACCCATGGAAAAGTCGTGGTGTGTAGCTGCATTTAGAAGGTCAAAGAAATGCATCAAGAAAGCTTGAGACTTGTTCAAAGATGACCAACAAACGTTTACAATAATTCCAATCCAAACATTAGGCAACTAAATCCGAAGAACCAAAATATTTGCCGAGTGGAGTCGGACTACAAAGGAGGACGCATTCAACTAGTTCCACATCGAATTTGCTGTAAGGCCAAACCGTGCAAACCAAACATACCGCTACGACCAATAATCTCACTTCCATGAACCCTAAGACACAATTTATTTCGGGGGTGGCATAGAAGACAAAAATATGTCGCAGAATCTTGTGATCACTCCATCATATCTCCAGCTAAGTTGCGACATTCAGATGGAGAGTCATGTCGCTGTAGTAGCCATTAAGTCACAGGACAATCCTCTTCAGTTCGACATAAATGACAAGATTAACTATGCACCAATTACCCATCAGTGGAGTGTACCTGTCCCAACACTCAAACTGCAATCCTAAAGTTGGATGGAAGGCAGAAATTGACGTCTAATAACATATTTTCTGTCCAAAAGTTAAATAAGAGAATGGATAAAAGGTGAGTCAGTAGGATCACCAGCATCAGGACTACTTTGTAAAGCTATTTTGCAAAGTTTTGAAACCATAATTCTGTCAAAAATCAAACCCCACAATGAGATGTGTAATGTGGATGAATTTAGTAATAAGCAAATGAAGCGATTTGGAAGACACCTTCGACCTTACCTACAGTCAGTTTACAACACAAAATTTAAAACAAAATTTTGTTTTTAGATGTCGTATTCAAGCTAGCAAAAACAAGCGAATAAGAAACTCATACATGCCAAACATCAACTTTAGTAGATCAGATACTCATTCACAACAATAACATTCCAAAGGCACACAAAAAGATTTGTGTACAAACATTATTGTAAACAGCTGGGACACGCTGCTGTATTCCTGTATTGAGGAGAGTAGAGTAGAAATACCTTATAACTGTTTTCCAGAAAAAAAATATTCACAATACTTCACTCGTCACAACCTAGTCAACCAACTCAAAACTATTTAATAGAAACGCGAATAGAATCTTGTTACTGTATATGAAGAAAATCTTTGAAATCACTACGAAATTACGGAAATATTTTAGGATTAATGTCACTCGAAAACCAACGAAATCACTTCAGTCGGTACTATACCAACTAAAAGATGCGTCAGGAAAACAAGACAAAACCAACATCATCAACATGACAAATTGTAATAGCTACGAGACAAAAGAAGTCTCGTCAATAAATCGTCCAGCTCAGAAGACACAACACTAATATATACATTCAAAAGTTAGAATTCGTAGGTTGCTGAATTCCAACCCATTGGTTGAAAGGATAAGGAGATCAGCTCGCTACTTCTAGGTCTTCGGTTCAGTCTCTAAGACGAAATGCATAGGGTCCAGTATAGATAGTCTTCACAAAAGTTTAAATCATTCATATTTTTCATATTCAATTAACAGCATAATATAAGAATATAACTTGTGCACTGTGGAAGAGCATAATTCCATCCTGGATAAAATTTATTTTTATAAAGTCTCACACCCTCATACGGTTATATTTACTGATGACGTCTCAAGCACAATTTATTGCTGCTCATAATCATATCAAGGTACCCACAGAACCTTTTGACTTCGTTTATATGCATAGTGAAAAATGATTGAACTTATGAATGAATGAACAAAATCAGTATGAATAAAGTTCAATAAATATGCATGAAACAGGAAGGAAGACAAACTACATTTGGAAATAATATTAGCGTTATCAATAAAAATAAAACATGATGAGAAATAAGATGAGTGCTGTTGGTCAATAAGGTGGGGTATAAGACATTTTGTCAGTCGAATAAAACAAATAACATGTTAGAGAGGTAACACTAGAACGAATTTTAACATTATCTCTTATCCACTGCTTATATTGGTAATTATATCTTCCACATCGCTGGTATTTGCGTTGAGTCGTCTCTACTGCAAGTGCTGGGTATAGACTCAATGAACCAGGATTCAGTTTTCAAACTTTCTCTACACCTACCTATATTACCTTTTAGAACTTTAACTCTGTGGTTGGGTGCTAATGCAAGCAATACAGTTGCGGAGTTTTTTCTAAATTACTTGTCTTCGTGGTGCTAGTCATTCAACATCATGCAAAATTTTTATGTGCTGACAATTTGACTATTCCAGATATGATTCAGTGGTCTGCCGTATGTAATCCACCTCACAGCAATCGCAAGATATTTTTTAAATTGTATTATTCTGTCGAAATGGTTTAGTAGGTTTCTTCAACGTAAAGAGTTTGTCCCTGAAGAAGTTGTAGGTTTAATTACCACCCTTATTCCTGCTTTATTAGGAATCGTAAGAAGGGATTCAATATTTGTTCTTTATACGGTAAAACTTTGGGTGCTAAAACTCTAACGGACAATAGATAGACTGTTATAGTTTCTTTTCTTGAGAGTTTTCGCCATCATTTTAGTGAATTTAGTAAGATAGTTGTTTAAAATCATTACTTCTATTTGTTTCATTTCATTATTTAGGTCTTCTGATGTACTAATTTGGATCACTGATCAGTTTGTTAGACATTTAACTAAGCCTGTCAACACAGATAACGAATGAGATGAATTAAAGTCTAAATATCTATTAGACTGGGTTGACTTTTCACAAATTCTAGTGTTTAGTTTAATTTTTCCCGTTCGTTTTATTTTACTATCCAACACAGCTAATTCTCCTTGTTGATTTTCTGATTCAGATGTGAATTTTATTCCCTCTCCCAGTGAGTTTATTTGTGTGAAGAAACCAGAGATATGCTATCTTTTTAACACTTTAAAAGTATCATCTAGCTATCGCCACAACATTTTTGGAGTGGGTATAAGTGTATTAAGATTCATATTTTCCCAACCACCGATAAAGACATCTGCTGCAGTTAGGAATATTGGTCATCCCATTGCTGGACCTTCTGTTTGATATGATTATGAGCAAAAAACATTTTGCTTTACACATCATCAGTAAATACTACTGTATAACACTGTGAGACTTACTCAAAATAAAATTTTATCCATAATTAATACAAAGCGAATGACATACACTCCGAAATTAATGTTCTATGCTCTGTACAGATCCTAATGTGGGTCGATGGCACAGTGGTTAGGACGCCCACCGGCCATGCACATGGTCACGCGTTCGATCTTCGGCCGACGCACTCCTTTACCTCATTAAGGCATTAATAAGACTGGTAAGGAGAGAAGGTTGGGCATGAGGCCAGAAACCCCATCTTGTAAAAATAATCACCACTGTTACAGAAACTTCAAGCCTGTAGCTTGAAGCTCTATGTTCCACTGGAAACGTGAGGGAATAAAAAACACGTATTCTAATACAACTTGTTTTAACATACCAAAAACAGAATTATATAAATATTACTCACAGTAATAACTAGCGGGAATTCTCAAGTATTCGAATATGAATTAGAGAAAACAATACATGGATTTTAAAAGTCAATTTACAACGCCACATTTTTCCCAATTTTCATGAATACTTAATGATTTTAAATATATTAAAAAAGATAATCTAAAAGGCTGAATTCCACTTAATAACACTTTTACTAGATTAAAGTGATACTTGAAAATTCAACATAACTAAAACAACTTAAATGCACAGTCGGTTTTTTTATCTACTGTTGTTGTTGAGATGGATTGAAATTAAAGTTTTTGCAATAGCACATTTCGTTTTACTATTAAGAACACTTGAATTTTCTTTAAGTGAATATTTTATAAGTGATACTTTTATGTAACAGAGTGAATTACAGAACAATATATTTGACTGCACTTACATTACTTGAGTTGTGGCTGTTATTAAGTGTTTATTTTGAAAATAAAATATTAAAATAATTTTGTATGTCAAGTGGAAAAGCGGAACAAATATGTTTCTGTATTATTGTATGGATTGTGCAGAATTTTAACTGATGTGAATAGGGCATTTCTCTTGAGACATGGCCGTGCTATGCATCTGGTTGTAAAACGCGCTTGGCAACACTATATAGCATGGTTTAGCAAAGAGAGAACGCAAGGGTGTATATTGTACGGTGACGGAACATCTTGTTAATTCAAAACATCCAGTTCTATCAGAAAAGTCCTTCAGGGTTATATACAAGATCTAATCACATCTCTCAAAGGGAGTGAAATCAGGGCATCTGGGAACAGCTAAAGCACTGGTGATCCAAAAGTTCAATCCCACGCTGTGTGTTCAAAACAAATAAGTCAAAACCGCTGTACCCACCACGGTTATCACAAGGAGCAATTTATTCCCTCCAGCAACCTATTATACCGGTAAAAATAAGGACAATAAATTGTGTTCCAAATAATATTCCTATATTTATATTATCTCACTCTAACATTTAATAAATAAACAGAATAAAGTCTAAGTATACTGTGCGTCAGTGGTATAGCGGTTAGCACGCTCGCCGACCATGCTCATGGTCCGGGGTTCGATCCCCGGCCGGCGCACTCCTTTACCTCACTGAGCCAGAAATAATGCTGGTTTAGAGAAAAGGTTGGGCATGAGGCTAGCGACCCCATCCTGTAAAAATTAAACACTGCTACAGAAACTTCAAGCTACTAGCTTGGAACCCTATGTTCCACTGGGAACGTGGAGGAAAAATTATTATTATTATTATACTGTATCACAGTCACTGGGTTTCAGACTCAGTGGTAAGACCTGCTGCCTCTTGAATTGTACGAAAACGAACCTGTATTTCAGTAGTAAATTACTAACTTATAAGAAACACATTGAAAATGGCAAGCATAAAGAATAGAGACCACGGATTGCGAACGCACCAATAGCCTTGGGCATATACCATTCCTTGGATTACGGAATCCGGCATGTATTTCACATAAAAAGCCTCTGATTTACAAAGAAAATCAACAAAATAATAGTTAAACATATCAAAGACAATGTTTTACCCTGATGTAACGGAAAAATGGTTTCCAACTACAATGAAAGATATCAGTTTTCAGGTTTCACAGTCACCTAAACGGTCTCATTTATATGAACAAGGAAATGCACTCCTCTTATATATATATATATGCAAGGAAAATACAGACAATAATAAAGCACCCTTATCATTTCTCCTTAACTCTAACACGTACCTTAACCCTAACCGAAACGTGCTATCAACCCATTATCAAAAAAGTACTTAAAATCGAGATAAGGATGAAATTTGCGCCTCTGTTCGTACACAGCGTTCATACTAACGCTGTAATAACGGCAGGTTCTGTAATCCAACAGGTGATATACGTTCAAAGTGATTGGTGCATTCGTACTTTATGGTTGCTATTCTTTAGTTTGGCCCCATTAATTCTACACAAATATTTCCGTCATACTGTAGGCAAGAAGGAACACAGATTTGTCAGTAAAATAAAATTAGCCATGAACAGAAATTCATTGATCAATCTATAAGTATAACTAGCACCTTGAATATTTTTGTTTATTGAACTAGCAAGTGTTGTATTTTCAACTTTTTACTTGTCTTCAATTTTTTCCCTCAGGGTAACTGGATTCATTTACTTAAATTGGCACGTTTACTACGATTGGCAAGATTATTTCAAAAAATTGAACGTTATTCACAATATAGCACAGTAATATTGGGTCTTTTAATGTGTATGTTTTTTCTTGTTGCTCATTGGTTCGCATGTGGATGGTATTATATTGGCAAGGAGGAATCAATTCAAAAATTACACGTGAATATAGTAAGTTGATTCATTTAAACAATAAATTAGGCATTTGTGAAAATATGTCAAAATATACATGGCGAAATGAATTCATTTTATTTTATTACAATTAGTTTTTTCCAATTAGGAAATGCAATCTAATATTTAAAAACAAAGTCCAATGAATTTTCATGTAAAATACTGCAAAATACTACACTAGTTATGATAAGTTTAAACTGTAACGACCAGGGTGAGTGACCTAGATAAAAAGAGGCTGCGGCCTTGATCAACCAATCACATGAGCCCATAGCATAGATGCGTAATTTTAAAAAGTTTTTACAGGCATCAAAGTGGTAAACATGTGTCCCAAGAAAACCTCCTAAATCTTTATTGCGGTCTGCAGCAACAGTTTAAAACTCCTTCTGCACATAAATTCATCCTAATAACTGTATAGCATGCTGTTTCGTGACCCACTCACTACTCTACAGAACTCAAGGTTATTACGTACTTTTACTTGTGTAGTTCGTTTGGGCTACTATGGTTTAGAGTTACCCGAATTATTATTATAATCCCCCTGGGTTCCCGGTGAAATATAGAGCTTTAACAGTACACCCCTCGTTTCCTATTGTTACCTGCACTCCTCTTCAAATGGCCTCATGATTGCGCATAAGCTTTCATCTGCCCACCACAGGACCTCCTTCATATGCCCAACTCGCCGTTTTCTAATCAAGTTCCCATTCGAGTGATGGCATGGCACGCGATGTCACACAACAGTCTCTCAACATGTGTCCTGGTCATCTCTTTTTTTTGGAATATTTGTTGCACAATTTGGTCTTGGATGGTTCATTGCCACAGTTTTTTGTTACTGATGTTTTCTGCCTTACCATCCAATCTCCAATATGGAACGAGTGAAGGCAGATGTTGTCAGAAGTCTTTAGCAGGCCGTTGGAAATGCTTTTCGTGACTCATCAAGTTTTTGATGCATATAGAAAGAATGACAACACTGGCGCTGGAAATCCAATTTTTTTCCTTATGCTAGGAAGAAAGTCAGAATAATAAATTGTAATCTAAAGTAACGAAAATGAAATGAACCTTAAGTTAAAGCAAGAATTACAAATAAAGTAGATGTGAACTATAGTACTTCATTAAAACTTATGTAGGTGAAAATGTGTAGACATCAAAGATCCATGAACTATACAATACAATTCAGGTCATAGGAAAGTAAAGGGTCGGTTGTACTCTGCTTCTTCATGCATAATTCCAATAAAAGAGACTTCATTCAAACATTATCTACAAAGCAGCCACTGGGAAATACTTGAAAACAGGTTAAGTGTATTGTGTTATTTTGTTGAATAGGTACTAGAAATTGAATCCAAGGTTTTAGAATTGTCAGATGAACATACCTACATTTCGCAGTGAGAGATGCTGTTCCCATGGAGACCTGAACGCCAAATCCGTCGTTTCAATTGCCAAAGCATTATCCACCAGGCTACCTAGGCAAAGAGGGCCAGTCTTTGCGCAACGAGGGTCAATTATTATTCCTTTGATTTAATTTTCCCGCTCTCCGTCGACTAATTGTAATGCAATAAAATATTTAATCTCTATCGTCATGCATTTCTGTCACTTATAAGTTAGCCTGAATAATGTATAATGTATCTTGAGTACTCCTGTTTGACTGAGAAACTATCCAGGCTGTTTTCTCACAAGGCTCTGAGTTGACAGTATCATATGTCTAGTCCTTATTTCCTAGAGAATCCTAAAAGTTAAATTTCCCATGTAGCCACTTAGCTACCTAACTCGACACCATGGTGTACCTTTTGTTATTATTAGATAGTGGAAATCAATTAGACAGGAAACCATGGATCTAGATTTTTGCACGTTTGCACTCGAAAGAATTGGTATTCAGCAGGGGGTTTGACTTAGTTTTCATAAAAAAGGTTCATAATAATGTGCAGCTTGAAGGTTTCACAAAATGAAATAGGTGGCGCAAACGTGAACCTTGTGTATCTTTCTTTAATCTTCACTTGAATACTTGAGCATGCAATAATTTTGACGACAATAACACTGATTTAGGTGACAGGGAAAGGGTTTTGAAACTTTTCATAGTCAGTAATAAAGGGCACAAGGTAGTTGCCTCAGAAAATTGAATAATAAAGCAATAAGTCAGCCTATATGCTCTTATCTAAAGTGGCACCAAGACTGACAAACAAAAATACAAGGTGTATACTACTTGAGTCCTCTGAGATCGATGAATATTTTTGATGAGTAAGGATACTAATAGATTGAGAATATCAGCTGGTATTTGGAACAACGTATTAGATGATTGGAGGCAATCAACAGGACTTAGGTTTCGTGCGAGCTGGCACTTGTCCGCAGGGCGTATCTGAAATCACCTTGAAGGGACTCTTATTCCTTCTGAGATTTGAACCCGCGTCACCCAGTCCTGTAGTCAGACACGTTACCACTAGGCTATTTAGGCTGGCGGTTGACCTCCTGTAGGATGGTAGTGGATACTTTGATTGGACACTAGCAAATAGTGTGATGTGTCTAGTCCTTTGTTTGGTGCAGACTGGATTCTATCAGTCAGGTTTGTAATGTGGCCACCATTTAACATACTGTAGATTGAGCTAAGTAGCTGTTTCCCACTGACATCAACCAGTAGTGCTTGCTAATCAGCGTGAACGAAGTGATCTAAACACCAGATAGCCATTTCGATGGTTTGGGGAGAAGGCCGTCAGTAGCTCACCCAGTTTGACTCAACTCATAGGGTTGAATCATTTCAAGCCGCTCTATTTCTGCTAGGCACTTGGGCTAACTGGTGATATCATAAATGAGATTCAAAATCTGCAAATTAATTCGAAATTTGCACAGTTTGAGGAAGTGAAATTTCGCCATAGTTTCCATTGGAAATCAAAATTAGTGAGATCACAATATACCGTCTTCTTGACTCCATAACTGGTAATCAAGAACGCAGACGTAAATGCGTAAACTACAAACTACTGAATAATTGCGATGATTAGTAGTATACCACTCACATTAATCATTATCAGCTGTGAGTATGGACTGTTACATGCATGTTATATGAGTAGTTGTTTTACTGGATATATGTGTTTCAGCAGGGTAAATCTCAAGAGAATTCCTAAAGTCGGTTGTTTTCGTCTTCCTCACTACTCCTTTTTTGGAATACGATATCAAATATAAACATTTTTTAAGAGACAATTCTTACCATTCACTGCAGCTGAAAACGTTTGTCTACATCAGATTATCTTTTGTCAGACTTTAGACAAATTAACCAATTAACTCATGCTTTTCAGAATTAGTATTAGTGTTAATAAAGTGGAAGACAGTAAGACCGGTTAGGTTAGATGTCTACTGGGACAGAATATACTGGATATATATATACATATATGGAGAAAAGTCATAAAAATTAAAACATCGATTTCAAAATTCGAAAATACTATCACTTTCTTTTAAATGTATTGGGTGTGTTCTTTTACCATTCTGTCCATAACTTATCAGATTATTCACATTATTTTTACCTTCTGCTTTGGTCGCTTCTTTAGTGACGTTTTCATTACCACACAAAGTACCATTTCCTCTGTGAATGCGTCACTTGATATACAACTTATATCTGCCTAAGATTACAACACACTAAAATATTAGTAGTAGTTGTAGTAGAAGCAGCACTAGGGAAGTATGTATAGGAATAAATATACATATCTTTAGTTTTATTTTAGCAGGTAAAAGTGAAAATATATAAAACGCCAAAAAAATTGTATCATTCCCTAATGCTGACTGAAGGAAAAAGGAATAAGATGAAGAAATAAAATTGTTAAGAGTGCGAAGTACTTTCATGTCTTGTAGCCAGAAGATCCTGGGTTCAAACTCTAGGAAGCATATGCTGACGAAGAGTCCCAAACTAGGATGAAACAGCTAACCGATACTCTCATTATTCCAATGGTTCTCGAACTGGTGTCATCTCGAAAATAAACCTGTAAGTGTTCTTCTTAGTATTATTATTATTTCCTTTAATCCCTAGAAGAACATAGGGCTTCAGCCGCACGTCTCCATTGCGTTTTTTTCCACCAACGTTTTCACCCAGCTCTGAGTCTTCCCACACGCTTTCATCTCCTCTTCACATGACCTCCTACAAGTCACCCTCGCACAGAAGACCAACTCGCCACTTCCCTTTCTGGTTCCACTCGAGCGACGGCTTGTCTAGTGATGTCACTCGATGGCCTGTTTTCTCAGAGTATGGCCAATCGATCTGCATTTCTTCCTGCTTATTTGTAGCACAATCGGTTCCTGCTGTGTTGGTTCGCTCATTGCCAGAGATCCCTGTTGCTTATCTTCTCTGGCCGGCCATCTGATTTTGAGTATTGAGCAAAGACAACTGTTAATGAAGGTCTGAAGTTTGTTTGAGTTGCTCTTTATGACGCGCTTAGTCTCTGATCCGTATAGTAGCACTAACTGACTTCACATTGGAGTTAAAAATCCGGATCTTATTTTTGATGCTGAGTGCTGTTGATCTCCACACAGACTTAAGAGTAATGAAAGCTTGTCTTGCTTTTCCGATTCTGGCTTTGATATCCTCGTCAGTCCTGCCTGTAGTTGAAACAATACTTCCCAGGTAGGTAAAGGAGGTTGGTTCTTTCTGGTCCCTCCCATTTATTCTGGCTGATTGTTGTCTGTTGTTGTTGCTGTTGGTGGTGTTGGCCAGGAATCATCATCACCTCTGTTTTATCTATGTTGACGTGCAATCCTATCTCCTCAGGATGTTTCTTCTACCAACTTCTTGCTTTTCACTTGCATATCTTCCAGTTTGTGAGAAATCAGACATATATCATCGGCAAAGTTCAGATCCTCCAAGTTCTTTATTCGTGTGTGTCCATTTTATGCCTGTTTCCTCATTGCACGCTGTTTGTCACATTATCAATCTACTGGAATCAGGGAAATCATTGGCGATAGTAGACAGCCTTGCCTCACTCCCATCCTCACTTCGAAGGATTCCGTAAGTTTCCCATTGTAGATTACTTGGCATGCAGCATTGTCATACAACTGTTGGATGAGATGTATAATTTTCTTCAATTATAAACGATAATATTGATTGTTACAATAATGGCCGGTTATGTAACGGATTCGTGCTTGCTCAGTAAAACAGATACGTTACATGGCGACAACATGCAATGTATTTACGTAACAAACGTAGTGGGCTTAATACAATTACCAAATGTAGGAAAATGCGAGATAATGGTGGTGATTAGTCACAATAGTGTGGGGAAGAAAACCTGATGAGTCAGTTCAAGGTTGTGAAAGCCGTCTAAGGAGTAGCTAGTACAAAACAGTACGCATTAAACAGGTGACCGTAAGACTGTGGTGAATAGTTCACCATGAAATAATCAAAATGCAAAGTGGATAAAAAGATGAGACCACTAATAGTAAATCAGAGTAACATAAATGGGAAATTCGATTATACTGAAAGAATGTTAGAATGAAGTTTATGCATTATAGAACATTTTGGCTAGATCTATTAGGATGAAGACTCTAGCCTCTATATGTTAACATTAACTTTATGGTTAAATACTACATTTCAAATTCATTATCACGGAAGGTTCGCCTACGTCTGTTCTAATAAGATCGTCTGAACAGGGAGTTCGTACTCAAAAATAACACTTTCAGTTATCATTTCTACAACAGCAGACTCCAGATTTGAAGTTTTCCTCCCTTCCAAGAGTGTCTTTTTATCTTATCTCTTTTTTGTTTCATTTGTGATTTAATTCGTTTTCTCGTCTTCTTGACAGTTTTAACCATAATATTTCATATTTTATATATTTCAATCTAGCATTTTTTCAGTCTTATCGAATCTTCCAATCTTACTTTTCTGATTTGTTATTAGTGATAGTGTCTCTTTTCTCAAAAAAAAATGCAACCAACTCTTTCATTCTTTTATTCAGACTGACTTCTAAATGAAAATCTTACAAGATTTTCAACTATCCTCTGAAATGTTGTACCAAATGAAAACCTTTTTTGAAAAGAGGATGAAACTTAGGTTTATCTTTCGTATATTTTTAGGATGCTGACGGTAATTTGATTTCAAATCAGCGTCTGTACTTATTATCACTTCCAGATATTCAATAATCTCTTTTAAAGGAATGCCACTAAACAACACAATTGCAGAAATGAAAGACGAACATTCAAAACTCTGAAATCACATGAGATATCTCCTGAACTCAGTATACAGAACAGAAATATTATATTTAATTCTTCTATGTGGTTCAGAAGCTTAGCGTGTCACGAAAAGCATTTCCAACAGCTGGTTGAAGACTGTTGTTAACAGCTGCCTTCGTTGGCTCAATGCCGAAGATCAGATAGTCTGCCTGATAAGATTAGCAACATAAATAAACCAATCAAGAATCTGTTTTTCAATAAATATGTGGAAAAAAGTGGAAATGGATTGGGTACACACTGAGGAGATTGTTGGGTGATATCGCGCCCAATGTAGTTCCTCAATTGGAACTCGAATGGTAAGGACGAAATGGATAAAGGTCCAAGGGTGACGCGGGAAGGGAATGAAAGGTTCTGTGCAATCATGTAGTCACGTTAAGAAGACGTGAAAGAGCAGGTTTATGCACTGCTGACGTACAATATTTTCCCCTGGAAACCCATCGAAATAATAGTAGTAATAAACGGGCTGTTTTTACTGGATACTAGTAAATAGTATGATATGTCTAGTCCTTTCTTTCGTGAAGACTGAATTCTGTCAGTAAGGTTTGTAATGTGGCCACCATTCTAGATAGCTCCACATCACGGTGTACATTGATTTTATGATATTGAAGGGTTGGGGAAATCGGTAGGAAGCCTTGCTCGACCTAGTTTTCGTACTAGTTATCACTCACTGGTCAGCAAGGCGTATCTGCCACCTGGAAGGAACTCATATCTCTTCTGAGATTTGAAACCGCATCACACAGTGCTAAATTCAGAGACGCTACTACTGAGCTATGCGGACTCCCGATTGACCTCCTGTAGGACTGTACTGGATACTTTGATTGGACACTAGTATCAAGTGTGATGTCTCCAGTCCTTTCTTTAGTGGTTGCGGATACACCTTGTTGACTGCTGAGTGCCAACTAGTACGAAACCCAGGTCAAGCAAGGCTTCCTGCCGACTGTCTCCAACTATCTGATATCATTAAACGGATGTAGTGGCCAACTGTGGATTGATGTTCGTACAGCCGATGGACAGGTAGTTTTAAATGGATTTTAGGCTATCCCAAGCCACAGTCACTACAGTATTGTGATCAGCTGTCGAACAGAAAGTATTTATTACCCATAAAAGGTAACGTAATCGATGCATTACAGGAGGCTTGAGAAAATAGTACGATACCGAAATTAGAATTTGATTTCAGAATGGATAATTTTTAGTACGCATAAACTTCTATCAAGATAATTCACAACACAGAGTTTGCTTCAAGTAAATTATTCAGAAATACACTTCTGCATTCTTTCTGCGTATAACAAATTAACGCCAACATACTTTCTGGAAAATAAAGCTTCACATTCATACACCTATATGAGGACAAAATTAATTCTTAGGTTACATTTTATCAGTGATAGACATTAGAAATTGTACTGGATAACAAACAAATTATTACAGTTTATTTCACTTTTCAAATGTTAACGTACTCAACTTGGTCGAAATAAAAATAAGACGGTTCGGAAGAAGTTGCAAACTAGAACGAAACAACTACCGTGTAGTCTTAACCATTCTATTTTTTTTGGGGGGGTGTTCATGATATAGCCTCCAACTAAATATGTGCTAATCAAGTGAAATTTTATCTACTTTTCAAATAATTACTGTGGCCGGAAAATGCGTCGAAGGCAAAATACTATAAACACTATTTATCAAGTAGATGTTTTTACTGGACTGGAAGTTATAAATGATGAGTGATGTTAGGCACTGCAAACAAATAGTTATACTGCTAGTTGACGAACTATAAGTTTTTCAAGAACTGGAAATCGAAGTAATCTGCATTTCGCTGCTAATATCTAACATGTACCGTTAAATAATATTATATTTAATGAGTTTAAATTAGATTACTGGACAGACTGTGAATTTAATCCAAATCTCACTGGTCAGCTACATATACTACTTACGGGCAAATAAATGTTGGCTCTAAAAATTCACTAGGAAATGAGTGTTTCCGCTTTAATCAATTTTTTTTATTTTTATTCCTTTACGTTCCCAGTGGAAAATAGGGCTTCAAGCCAGAGCTTGAAGGTTCTGTAGCAATTTTTAGTTTACAATATGGGTTGCTAGCTCCATGCCCAACCTTCCCTCTTTGCCAGTTCTATTTTTGGCCTAGCGAGGTAAAGAATTGCATCGGCGGGGATCGAACCCTGGACCATGTGCATGGTCGGCGAGCATCCTAACCACTGTGCTACGACGCAAAAAAATATGGAACGCTTCACGATTTTACGTGTCATCCTTGCGCAGGGGCCATGCTAATCTTTCTGTATCGTTCCAATTTTAGTATATGTACCGCCGATGCGAGTACATATACTAAAAATCTTAATATCAACTAAAATGCTATAATTTTATTATATTACTATTGCCTTAGGTTCCAAGTGGAAAATAGGACTTCAACAATACTTCTCCACTTCCTCCTCTTTTGTTGTGCCATCTTCAGCTGGTTCCACAATTGCCCATAATCTCTCATCTCCTCCTCCAGCTCAAACAGTCTCTCCATATCACCCTTGGAAGACCCACTCGTCGCTTCCTATTTGGATTCCACTCGAGCAATGACCTGCATTGCTTGAGATATCATTCGACGGTATCATCAACTTATGCATGATCCATCTCTATTTCCTCCTACATATTTCTTAAGTGATCAGCCCTTGGTTAGTTTGTTACCAGAGTTTCTTGTTACTTATTCTTTCTGTTCAGCCGGTCATTTGATCTTCAGTATGGAGCCAGCGAAGGCAGATGTTGATAAATATGTGTAGCTTGTTGAAGATCCTCCCAGTGACTCGTCAAGTTTCTGACCAGCATAGAAGAATTGACTTTACATTTGTGTTGAAAACGCTAACCTAATTGTTTACGCTGGCTGAGTACAGAAGATTTCCAAACTGGTTTCAGATTGATGAAGGCGTATGTCGCCTCTCCGGTCCTGGCTGCCTTTGACATTTTCACCCATTCTGACTGCCTGTTGTTGAAATAGTGCTTCGTTGATGAGTGACTGAGGTTCCCTCTGTCAAACCTTTCCCATTGATGGCGATTGGTGCTGGTTGTTGTTGCCGTTGGCTGATTATTTCACCACATTCATCTTCTCTATGCTTATCCAAATTCTAAAATGTTAGAATTTAGGTAATTAAAATAAGTTAACTACATTTACATCAACCGAGTGTAAAGCCCTGGAAAAATAAAAGAAAATAAGAAGAAAAACTATAACAGTAAGTCTGAATGGCTTTTACTTAATTCGATAAAAAAAGTGAAATCAGATAATAGTTTAATGAGACCATTTAATCAGATCATTTGATTAGTGTGTTTTTCTTCTCCTGCTCTCATTGCAAAATACTAAGAATTTGTTTCCTAAAAGAGAATTAATTTATGCATTTATTTTGCTAAGCTCACTTTTCTAACTTATTTGTAGGGTGAGGAGAATGCCTGACTTTAGGGAGTAAAGGAAATTGGATAATGAACACAATTTAAACTACAATTTCATTTGGTATTGTATGCTTCAATATAAAATTAACTACTAGAAATGTAAAGTCCAGTATTCTTTGATTATTCATTGGGTGGTAACTAACATCATAAGTTTAGTCTTTTGTCTGGTGTAGACTGAATTGGTAGAAGTTACAATTCTCAGACCTTTGGATCGATTCCCACATACTGAATGATCTGCGGGCTTACCTAATAACCGACAGGTCCTAGGTTCGAACCCTGGTGGGTGGTTGCTGCCGATGAGTCCCACACTAGGCCGAAATAGCTATTCAGTACTCACTGGTCTTCAATGGTTCGCTGACTGAAATCAATCCGTGGTCAGACTTCAATTCTGTCAATTAACTTTGCAGTGTTTGGGTTCCTCGCGGAGTTCACACTCATGACTCGATCAGGAATGAAATATAGGATATTCAGGTCATAAAGCTAGGCCGGTAACCATTTAGTCACAGTGGTATTTCTTTTTTTCCGTATAAAATACACAAAGTTTCTTCTAAAGCCAACTCACAGTATTTCACATGAGGTGTTTCAGGAATGCAGATACTCCTTGTTAATGAGTGTAAATAAGCACCAAACACTGATCCAAGTTATCAGGCACACTGCTGTGTACTGCTTAAACATTTGTGTTTTAAATTTATACCTGTGTTATTGTTTTATTTTTTTTCAACTTTAGGTTGGCTTCATGAACTAGGTGAACGAATGCAGCTAAATCTTACATACAATCCAAATAATAATAAAACAAATGGGCTAACAAGACGTGCATTATACGTCTCCAGTTTATACTTTACAACAACCAGTTTGACTAGCGTTGGATTCGGTAATGTATCACCGAATACAGTTAATGAAAAAATATTTGCTGTTATAACAATGCTTGTCGGAGGTAAGAATTATTTATGGGATATACATGTACTTTTTTCAAGCGCTGGTAGCCAAGGTTTTGATTGATTTTAAGTTTAAGACTTCAGTTAGAAAACCATCGAATCTAGGGAGTATCAAACAGCTGTTTTTTCCTGGCTTGAGATTCTTCAATAATACACAACCATGATTCAAATGGGAGTCTAGCCTGGCACCCTAAGGTTACGAGACCAATTGTTTGATCATTCAGCGACTAGGATGGAATATGTGATAACATTGACATTTTATTTCTTTGTACAAGATGCATTAAATGAAGCAATTTTGTAAAAGGTCATAGAAGAATGTTATGTAAAGAAACTTCAATTACATGAAGACAGATTTTTTCCACAACAACTCTAAGCAGGGTCAGCAACTAGCTCAAACATTGACGAGAAAAGTCAGTCAATGATCATGGCACACAAGGTAGGTTTCCCAGGCTCGATTCGGGAACTATATCTTATTTTAACAAAAATACACCCAAGGAAACATTAACTAACTGACTGACCGACTGAGTTGCGGCGAAGAACGTTGTACAGAAGCGGAGCACTTCAAATTTCACATCCCACGTAGTGCAAAAACGTAATCAAAAGAGAGGAAAAAAGACATTTGAAAGTACTAAAGTAGACAGAAATATATATGGGCGAAAAAATGGTGACGTAGAGAAAAAACATAACGTTTCAGTAAATACGGGAATTGTTATTTATTACTGGTGTCAATTTACCCCTTTGCATTCCGAGTGGAATACAGGGCTTCAAGATTGAGTTGTAGGGCTGCGGCAGCAGTGGCGTTGAGTTATTTTTACAGGATAGGTTTGATAGCCACAGGCTCAATTTCCTTTCCATAGCGGGATTGCTAACGGCCTATCAAGGATTAGGAGTGTATCGACCCGAGTCGATCTCTGAACTACGTAAATGGTTGACAAGTATTCTATCACTGTATCACGATTAAGAGTTATGGGAAATTAAAAAGAGTGAATACATATACAACAGTGGCAACGATTTCGAGCCATATCACCAACAGTCTCAAGCTATTCCCACCCAGACGGCCTAACCCCCCCCCCTTTTTGATTTAAAACAACAGTAAATGACTGCATGGATTGATATCAGGTTTTAAATTTGACCATTTCTAGCCCTTCTCGAGCCCAGTTCACTGTCTGTTAACATTGATGGTCGTGGAAGACAGTGATTCGGGATGCGCAACTGTGTCCCAACCATCTTAATCGATGTAGCTTCACGACTTGATCGACCGCCTCTTCACTTTACCTAGCACTGTAGGCCTAACCTCAACATTACTCACCATATTATACGAATTGACACGGGAGATGGAATTCAGAAATCAATGGTCGAAAATGGCTAGTCTTTTCATATCTTTCACTTTCAATGGCCATGTCTCACATCCATAAAGCAAGACAAAATGAACTGCTGTGCAGTACATGCGTTATTTCGTTGACAGCTGGATATTACATCTTTGCCAAGGATGAAGTTAAAAAGTGCCATATGAACCCCTTGTATCCACACTGGGATTTCGTCAGCAGTCAGTCTATTGTGGTGAATGCAGCTTGCAAATAAATGAAGTGGTCAACACACTTAAACAATTCACTCCTCAACTTTACAACAGGATTCAGTGCAGATCAATCTTGTAGCCTCATTTTACATTTGACAGGAGTGAGATGCACGCCGAATATTTGAAGACATAATAAAAGTAAACACGATTATATCCTAGTAAAATATCAATCCTTAAGTCGCCAAATTCAATTAGGGTCAATTCCATATTGGTACATCTGTGATGAAAATCAACAAAAATGGGGTCATTGGCTAAGGAAATGTTCCCTGTTGCTTTCCATTGTTATTTAGCTCATTCATTAAAGTCCAAATTCACTTTATAATCTCCAATGAGCAAACTCTTGCTCATTGAAGATGCCCACTGGAAATTTAAAAGACTGATCAGGCGAATATAGTATATTCTTCCTGATATATTCGTCATCAGGTTCTACAGTTATATGACAATAATAATTAAAAAAGTACGCTAATTAACAGCATTAATGTGGTTATAAATTTCACTGAATCAACAGTATTGCCTAACCATATTAATATAATGCTAAACTGCGTGTTTCAGATAAACTAGGGGAAGTAAGACAGAATAGGTTAAACGGACGGCTAGGGTAGCATTAGTAGCTGAACCCATTTCTTTTGCAAGCAGAACTACAGTTGATTTAGGCAAATTGTAATAGCCTGTGCTGTTTGCAGTGTTCTCTATCTAGAGGCCCTTGGTAATTTTTTCGATACTCAATAGATGAGGCTCTTCACTGCCCAATTTGTGGCCTGTGTCAACAAATCCTAAGAGTTGAAAGTATCACCCGTTTCTAAAAAGAAGTGAACATGACTGAAGTATTATTTTGTCATCACAATGAAATATGTACCTGATTTTAGCATATTTTATTGAAAATATAATATTTCACTGATAAGAAAAGAAGCAATACAGAGTGGTAGAGTTAAGAAAATAAAGTTTGCGCAAAAAATGCATTCATTCGAACGTTTGATTTCTAGATGTATCATTAAAAGTTACAGAATTCTGTTAATCTAATTTGTAAGGATAATTAATTGCTTTCTAGTTCTCTTTCCTGTGGAGGAAAATAATTATCGCCCTAAATATAAGCAAGTAATTTATTCAGTCATATTAAGTGGAGTTCCATAAACATTGTTGTATCTCTCCATAGATTTTAATTGTAAAGTTTAAAAAGACAACAATGCTATCCGTTTGATGAAGACTATCAGCAGAGTTCAAGACAGGTTCTACGTCCTGCTTCGAACTCGATAGCTTCATATACCTGAATCTCAGTATGGCAGATAGTGTCTTTACTGAGAGTCCGTCATTTCGAATGCCAGATAACTTCATTACTCTACCTTTATCACAGTGTGGTGCTTGCCAACAGATCAGTGTTTCTGAGTGTTAGTTTGTAGGGATTTGATTTGTTTCAAGTTTGACGGAGGACTGATATCACCTTGATAACTACTGATAATCAAGGAGTACTGGACAGTTGCTTCGTCCTGATTTAGGACCTTCCGGGCACAAGTCAGGCTCGTAGACCACTCACCCACTGAGATCCGATTCAGTGGACCATCAGTTCTGTCACTGATATCAATCCGCGGTTCAACTTGAAAAAGATCAGTGTTTTGCTAGATGAAATTTTCAATACGCAAAGGGAATAGTATGAATTGAATTACCATCTGCATAATCGTTTAGTCATTTGTGTATCTCACGCCTATTTAGTTAACAGTTTGAAAGCTAGCTTCTAAGAAGTAATCAGAATTTATTATACATGCTAACAACACTCTCAACTCACTTGGAGAAAAATGATAATTCTGTCCTTATACTATCAGTCTAGCTAGTTATATATTACGAAGTTGATTGGCTTGATATGCTATATTGAAAATGGTTCACTGATGGAACACTGTCTAACTACGTATGTTGTCTAGGATTCGGTTCCTAGTAGACGCATTCCTAAACCTCACCTACCACAGAAGTTACAATAGTGACTCCGCCTTGTAAAATATAAAACACAGCTACTGAAAGTTTCAGGCCTTGTTCCAGAAGATGTGTGTTTCACTAGGAAGACATGGAATGAAAAAAATTTAAAAAACTGGCTGAATAAGCTATGTATAAAGTTAGAATATTCCGGTCAACCTTTAACGCCAAAAAAAAATAACTCTTTATTTATATTGAGCAATGCAAGTACTACTGACTAAGGCCAAATGGTATTTAATAACGTCTCACAAATTAACATTTTAACCCTGACATTTTAGCCACAACATCCTATATCTCAATGGCTTCATAAATAGTAAGCCCACGGAAATGAATCTTGGTAATTATAATTATACCACAAGGACATCTATATTCCTCCTTTGCCTGCCTGAAACATCCAGCTGCTGATTTAAACGTCACGCATATCAAACATCATTGCTTATCGCTCGCTGCCTTAGGATTACAAGATACGATTTTTTTAAAACCTACTCCTATATGTGACCCTTTATTCTTCTGAACTACATACCAGAGACTCTTCGCTCAGAATTTATTTGAAACGCAAAAAACATCTTTCAGAATATTGGTCATACCTAACTAAGCATATAAGAATAGAATTTGGGCATTGTGGTAGAGTGCATATAATTCAATCAATAAAAGATAATCTATGTTGGAAGTCCTCACAACTAAATCAATATGCGAATAAAATCTTTCTTTTACCTTAAAAGTGATTAAATTGTTGATCAACCTGAAATTTTCTCCTCAGCCTTCCCTCCTTCACTATATATATATATATATATAAATCATAGTCCAACCCTCCAGATAGTATGTTAGCTAAGCACAGTTAGTTTTTCAGTAGAATCATTGTCATTGCTAAATAAATTATCAAGAATTATCAAATACTGATTGACAGGTTATTAAAACTTTATTGAATAGGATCAGATAAGCAGACAATTGACTGAAGAAAACAAAAATGAGTGGAAAATTCCATCCTTTACGTTTTCAAGTGTTGGTTTGTAGGGATTTGATTGGTTTCAGGATTTCATCATGAGCTGGCATCAGTTAGAGAACCATTGGAAAACCTTGGAGTACTGGACAGCTGCTTTTTCCATCCTAGTTTGGGACTCTTCACAGTACGCACCCACCGGGATTCGAACCCAGGACCTTTCGGTTACAAGGCGAGCTTGTATACCATTAAGCCACTGGGACCCGATCCAATGGTCCTTGAATTCTAACTTCTGCCAATTCACGACATAGCGCAACCGCTAGCCAATGTCTTCGGCGAGTATTTGTCCTCACACCCGACCAGCTGCACCTTTACGTTTTATTACGCAACAAGGAAGATTATTTAGACTTTTTCAAAAGACTAATAACGAAACAAAGAATATTCTTTTTAATAAATTCGTCTTCATCAGGTTCTGCAGTTATATATCTACAATGACTGAAGAAACACTGTTATTGACAATATTTATGTATTTTTAAAATAAGATCGAATCATTGATATCAAAATTCCAAGAGTTATATGCAAGTAGGCGGTTAGTAGATTATAGCTCAAAACATGTGTATGTGATAACATGCATAAATGTAGCACTAAATTGAACACCAGCATTCCAAAGTAAATAATCATTGATAACACCTAATGTGTATGGTGAAGAGTGCTGTTGACTAGTATTTATGATGAACTCTATTCACAGAAAATGCCCAACCAGACAGGAATATAAGAACAAAAGCGCATCAAAGAGTCTCTTTTCGGTTTATTCATTCACTTAGCTGTACAGCTGTGTATTTGTACATTAGGATCGTTAAACAAATATAAAAATTTGATGGGGTTATAATTTACGTTATTAGAATGTTTCAAAAATTTGGTGAATAATCAAATTGTTACTAGGAGGCGAAGATTGGTAAGTACTGACAAGGGTTGCATAATATGAAAGATACCCAGAAAAATATGAGTTTAACGAAACAGCATGGAGACAGTTGTCCAGAATAAATTATGTAGTAGATAGAAAGAGTAAATAAAGGGTTAGTTAAGCAAAAGATGTTGCCAAAAAGTTATACAAACATTCAAAAAAGAAGTATTATTAACAAAGTAGTAGAACTTCGAATTATACCCAAAGTAGAAGGAGGAGGTGAAGAGGTTTCTTCTATGTACATAAATCTGGGTTTTCTATCCGGATAGCTAAGGCATCGGTAATGCAAAGTAAGTGGAAGCTTACCATCTTCGGGAGACTTCTTTTGACTTTGTAGATGCCTTAGAATGAATTATTCGTGCATAGTGGGTGATCAGTAGGACTCTTTATTGATCCACTGTTCCCTTTTTGTAGCCAAGCTGGATAATGTTCCTTGACTCTTCTAGAGAAAACAAACATCGAACCACTTATAATATCTCGCTTCACATAAGCAAGTAAATTGGTAGATACACATTTTATCTATACTGATCATAAACTTTATATGGACAAATGATAATATCAAAATTAGGAAGAGAAAATTGGGTAGAAGTTTATGTGTGTACTTTTGTGCCAGTGTTTAACCTAATGATTAAGTTTAAATGACAGCATAAATGGTTTGTTTATACAGGTGCAAATAAAAGTGTTAGGGGAATTGATATGTAAACGGGATGGAAGGTTATACATCAAAAGACCGAAGTAATACAACATTCATGAACTTATAGACTCTACGACAAACCAGAGTAGCAGCGGTGCACACAGAGCACCAGCTGTTTTAAGCGGATTTCAACAGCCTCTGCTATTCGGAGTATTCGGCATCTGTTGGCTTTCGGCAACTTATTTGATATCTTAAAGAAATGCAACTTTTGGAATTTTCATACATTTATTCGCCTTTATCAATTTGAAAAAAACCAAGAATAACAGTCTTTACAGAATAAGATGGTATCATCACCTTTTTTTCGTTGTCTTTTCATCAGCTGCATACAGCCTAGAGAAATTATTAAATTTATATAAAGAACAATTCGTTAATACTTCCAAATCTTCCATAATGTCAGTTGACAGGAGGCTCCAAACTTAATAACCACTGCTCAGAAAATCGTACTTATATATTTTACACCCAGGGAGTTCAAGTTTCCACAAAATTAAAAGTTTGCTTACAGTGGTAAGGAAGTTAAGTAATAAAAACAAGAGGCGAGTAAGATGATAACCAACTAGTAAATTGAGTAACGGTTTAGTGGATTCAACCCAAATCACAGGAACAAGAGACTAGCAAAGCCTCATTATGTTATGGGAGAAAGGTTAAGGCCACAGATTACATAATCAAATGAAACAGACAATAAAAAAATCCAGTTAACAAGGCAAGGAAAGACTAGTAAATGCTTCTTTCTGGACACATGAATAGGATTTCAGGCGTTTGGTAGCGATTGCTTCCGCGAACTCGAGAAGGACTGAACGATTTCGTCTACTGATAATTTTAAGGGATTTCGCTATGTCACCTCATGACCCGCATTGACGAGATGTCTGACATTGGCACAATTACAAGCATTTGTTCCCTTGAAACATAGGCGTTTTGGTATATGTTCATAAAATTGGAGGTGTGCCCTTCTTTCTCTTCTCCCAATGTAACTGCTACCCCAGATACATGTAAATTTGTATACACAATTAGAGTTAACACGAGTAGAGTATCTGTCGACTTTTGATTGCACCAAAGTGCATGTTATCCGATAAACAGGAATCAACTTAGATGCAGGATAGGTTCTGGTTAGTGAGGTATTCAATCTTTTCTTAACTATTTCTGCATTATTATCACCTTTACAATCGAGTAAAATGAAGGTCCGCTTTTTTCGCACGGTGAATCTTCACATCTTCTCTACTTAGAATCATGATGTTAACGATTCTAGGAAATTTAAGGAAGAACATCAATGTTGTCAATAACAACAGCACTGGTGTTAGTAACAACTATTCTTTCATTTTTACTGTCACATAAGTGTAGAACGTGAAGATAAATTTGTGTTAAACAATAATCTCTCTCCATTAGTCAGTCTTCTGAATTGTTAAGTCACGGAGATTCCACAATATTTTAATGATTCATGCAACACGCAGTGGGTATTCTAATGTTTCACAGTCAAATAATGGTTGTTTTTCAACTTTTTATTTAAAGATCTTGACTATGTAAAGATATAAACAAAAAGTATACATTTCTAACTCGGAATTCTCTAAGTTAACTTGGAGAGGAATATATAATTGAGATTTGGTGGCCATTACAGAAAGCATGGATTATTTAAAACATCCTCTCTACGCCTTTTTTGCAATTTGACAATTCTGTTTTCTACTTTTTGATACAGTCGTTCCCTATTCTTAAATGAAGCAACTTTATAGCTGCCTGGTTTGGCAGAAGATTTTAAATCTCTTAAATGTAGTCTCCAGTTTATGCACTGTCCGTACAGGAGACTAACAACCTAATAAATTCACATCATGGAACTATTCATACACCTCTTTTTCTCAATAATTTAAAAAATAAACAGTCCTGTAGGTAGCTTCACCCTTTATTATTTGACCGAAAAACGGTCAGAAGTTGGTCATTCATATCTCACTTGGTTGACTGGCTGATTTGTAACCCATAATTCCTTGGTGGTATAAATCAGATAGCAGTTTCTGCCTTCTTCGTTACCACCTTACTTCCCCAGCTCGTTTTAAAAAATTATCTTTATTTCTTTCTGTTTATTAGCTCTTATGCATGCTGCAGTATTTGGTAATGTAACTACTCTTATCCAACGGATGTATTCCAGACGTTCAGCATATCAGACAAAAAATCAAGATCTGAAAGATTTTACACGTGCACATCATATACCAAAACCGCTGAAACAACGTATGCTAGAGTTCTTTCAAGCTATGTGGGCAATAAACCGAGGGATTGATAAAGAAGCTGTAAGTTGAATTTTGGACTTGAGATATTCCGTCTGTCTTCCATTGACACTGTGAAAATACCTCAGTGATATATGAACATTTTATAAGTTGCAACTTCAAGGTGAAGTAGATGGAAGGCATTGACTGAATTTCAGACGAAATAGCTTAATGGTCAACAAGCCCGCTCTTATAAACTAAAGGTTTCTGGTTTGATACATGGCGTGGTCGTGAATGTGTACTGCTGGGCACTCCCAAACTAGACGAAAAGAGGATTTTGGTGATCTCTAATTGATTTTAGTTCAAGTTGAAATCTGCACTAAAACTAATCCAAATCCCCCACAGAAATCCAGCATCTAAAAAGTTGTAGCTGTCAACCGTCTTCTTTAAGGCAGGAAAGCCAGTCCCTTTTTAATAAATTCATGTACAAATGATGTAATGTATCATAGCTATAGACTTCCTCTAGAACTATGCGATCATGGACATAGTTCATCAGAAAAGTGTTAGAAATGTATTCTAAGTTAATGCTAACTTCTTTGTTCATAATGAGGCAAAGTAAGACGTGAAAATTAAGAGCAACACAGAAGTTACATAATATCTTATCATCTTTGTATGTCTTAGTAGGCAATAGTACAACTTTTGTTGACAGTAAAGTCAACTTTTATAACATCGGATAAAAAGTGATTTAACAAATTAAACTCTTAATAAAGGATACTTATTCTACGAAAGCTAACCAGTAGTCACATACAAATTTACATTACTTTTACGTAGGACGTCACGTTATTTAGCACTTGTCTTTGTTGTTATAACTAGCACACAGTCTGCATCGACGATAGGACTAGACACATTACAGAGAAATAAGCTTTGTAGATTAAACGATCCCGTGGGGCCAATTAAACAAAACAATCTAGTTTATCTAATACTTTGCAATGATTATCAGGTCAAATATATAGGTCAAAGTAGTAGAACGGGGTCAGTTAGTTAAACTAGGGGAGCACAAAAACATTCCCAATCTGGATTAGTTGACCCGAATAAATCTAGAAAATAGGTCAGCAATAGCACTACATGCAATCACACACAACCATACAATGGGATGAGATAGGATAACAGTTTTAAAATCTAATGTAACAGGGTGGAGATAGAGTTTGATAACGGAAGCTTTATTTATCGAGTCAACTGGAAATACTACGTGCAGTAGAAATGATTCAACACCTGTCCCAGACATCTCAAAAATTCTACTACCCATATGATGAGTAGGAAGGGATAAAGAAAACTATAAAACTCAAGTTTCGAAGTCGTGTGATTATAACTGATGAAATGATTATGAACAGTTGACTAGTTGTAACTATGAGCAGTCCATTTAGCCCTGTTTTCGCAGATATATTCATGTCCAACCGTGAAAGAACAAAGTTGAAGCATGCAATCGATGAAACAACTTCCTATTGTAGATATGTCGGTGACACATTTGTAGTGTGCAACAATTAAAGTCATGCTTCTCACTTACTCAGATTATTCACTGACGCACATATTAATATTGAATTTACTATGGAACACGAAAGTGATGGAAAGTTCCACTTCCTCGAAATTGCCATGCAACGCCTAGAAGATGGTAGTCTTCTGAAGCCAATTCACCGAAAGCTTACATGGAAAGGACAATACCTACATTTCAATAGTTTTTGTCCAAATAGCTTTAAAAGTGGACTGGTCAAGACTCTATACTATTGAGCTAAGAAATTATGCTCTATAGAGAAATTAGAGGAAGAATTTATGTTTCTCGAAAAGATGTTTAAAATCAGTCGTTACCCTCAAAGATTCATTAACAAGTACGGAAGATCTGAAGTCTTAAATGTCAAACAAATCACAGTGGATAAAAAGCCGATCTGCATTCAACTTGGTTATAAAGGCGAAAACATTACAGCAATGGTAAACAGAAGACCAAGTATGTCACTAGCTAGAGCCTATTCTGCAGCTAAACTAGTTCCCATCTATCGAACAATTCGCTTTTTAGTGCGATCAAAAATTGATGGACATTCTTCTCATGTTAACTGCAACTGTGTTTACAAATTAACATGTATCTGGTGGGTCAGTTATACTGGAAGAACAGAAAGAAGGGCATATCTACGATTTTCGGAACGCCTATCATAAATCCTGTGTCTAAAGGGAACAAATGCTCTAATCACTGCCACCACAGGTCATGAACTGGATATCGCAAGATCGTTCAAAATTATCAATGGGCAAAAGAGTTCAATTCTCTTCAAGTTTGCCGAAGCCATCTCCATCAAGCGCCTGGAACCTGATTTATGCATTCAGAAAGAAGCAGTTTTCAGTCTCTCTTTGCCCTGGTAACTGTATATTTCCATCTATCTTTCATATGATTACTTAATGTCGAAAGTTTCCATTGTGTATGATAATTATTTTTAAGAATAGTGTTTAATATTTAATTATATATATATATATATATATGTACATACAGTCATTTTACATAACCAACCAAAAACTAGTTTAAGATGTTAAAACTTTGTTTTAACCGTTTTACATGTACTAGTAAAAATCCACTGATCTGTCTTTTAATCTACGTCAGGATTACATATCTGGTTTACAAGTCACGTAACACAACGAATCATAACATATGTCCTCTTTTGCCCACATATATTCACTCGAAAAATATCGTGTGTATTTAAGGCTTTCTGAAGAATACGAACTAGTACAACGAATGTAATCCTATTCTTAAGAAATCTATATCATTCAACAGTGAATAAATTATAGTGATAAATTTTTTTGGTTTTTCCTATCACTTATCGCAATTTTTCCTATCTCATTCATTTTTGATTTTTCATTTCTTTTTTAAAAATGATATATCAAAGATAATGCATTCATTCCCTGAAAATCTTCGTGGTGATATTGCTTTACACTTGAATCGTGAAATATTATCATTAAGTCTGTTTAAAAGTGCAAGTCCTGGTTGTCGAAAATCTTTAGCCCAATTGATTACAACTCGGTTTGCAACACCTGGTGAATATGTTGTTAATCAAGGCGATGTACTCAGATTTATATATTTTGTATGCAGCGGTTCATTGGAGATATTAGGTGAAGAAGGTACAGTTGTCGGACTGTTAGGTAAGTATTTCGTTTTTGTCTGAAGTACTTTACTCCGCCTATTTCTTTGTCATCTTATAAATATATACTCAATGTAATCTGATGATTCTGTTGTTCGGTATGGATCCAGAGAAGGCGGCTATTGATGAAAGCCTGCAAACTATTTGTAAAGCTTCATGTGACGTGTGCGTCAAGTCTCCAGGCCATGTAGAAGAAGTAACTTAACAGTACAGCTGAAAATCGGAATTTCGTTCTTTAAACTGAGTGCAGAAGATTTCCATAATGATTTCAAAGTGTCGAAGGTCCGTCTTGTCCTTCATACCCTGATTTTGACGTCCTCATTTGTGCTGTTGCTTGTGGTTAAAACGATTCTGCCCAGAGAAGGTAAAGAAGTGACCTTTTCCGAATTTCTTCCATTGATGTTGATTGTTCCCCGTTCTTGCTGTTGTTGGCTGATTATTTTCATCACCTCTGTCTTCACTGTGTCCACTTGAAGTCCTGTCTTTGCAGTTAGACTTTTCTGTCAGTGTGTTGGTTTCCGCCCGTAAATCTTCGAGTTTGTGGTACATTTGACATAAGTCGTCCGCAAAGTCTATATCTTCTAGAATCTTCTAATCGATCCAACGTATTCCTGAATTCCCGCTCCCTGTGGTCTTCCATATAATCCACTTCACCATACTTAGGAATATCATCAATGACAGTAAAAATCCTTTCCTTACTCCTAGATTCACTTCACGGGCATCGCTAAGTATTCCTTTGTGGATCACCTGAGATTTTGTGAGGAGGAGATGAAAGTTTATCAGCAGTCATAAGGTCAACTGAAGAAAATTGCAGAGAACAGGAGGAAATACAGGCGTTGTGTTAAAGCCTCAGATTCCACTAGGAACCCCAGAGAATAGTAATAATAACTTAGTGGCTATCAAATAACAGTGGAATCCAGAATGACTAATCTTCCTATTTGGGACTCGTCCGATTACGTCCCCACTGAGACTCATTTTAACCGCCAAAGGGTTATCCACTATATCACTTTTACCACCAGAGGCACTTTCTGTACAAGAAGCATCAGCCATTTTTCTTAAATCCACTTTTGAAATTGCCTAAAGTTAGTTATCAGACATCGTCGAAGCATCCTTACTAGGAGCCGTATGTCATCAGAGGTCGAAGAATTAGGTCCACGGGAAAATCAAAATTCAACTAAAAATGATACTCACTGTGTCTCAAAGTTTCGCAGCCCCTATTGTATTACACTCGAAGGTAGCTAGAAAGTGCATACAATTTAAAAAACAGCTTGTGACCTGTAAGTGTTTGATAACAAGATATTTGATAAAGCTTAAATCTTTTTACGAGTTGATCATGGATTGATATCAGTTAGAGAACCAATGAAAAGCAGGGAGTACTGGACAGCTGCTGTTTCATCCTAGTCTGGGAATCATCGACAGTACGCACCCACTGGGATTCGAACTCAGGACCTTCCGGCTACAAGGCAAGCTCGTACACTACTCAGCCACTGGGACCCGATTCAATGGCTCATGAATTCTAACTTCTACCAATTCGTGATTTAGCGCGACCCCAACCACCGTCGTTGGTGTGACATCAATCCACACACGTGACATCTAATTGGACCTCATTGGTCACAACTTCTCACTAGAACTCAGGAAACTCCAACCTGTAGCAAGTCACTAGCGAGCATCAGATTAATTTTCTATAGTTTTTTTGTAAGGGTTTGTTATGTTTTGACGAGTTGATCATGGATTGATATCAGTTAGAGAACCATTGTAAACCAGGGAGAACTGGACAGCTGCTGTTTCATCCTAGTTTGAGAATCATCGACAGTACGCCCCCACTGGGATTCGAATCCAGGACCTTAAATGTAACAGTTCTTATTATGACAAATAATCCTAATTACTTACTATTCAATCAACTATGAACAATCAAAGCTTCGTAAGTATGATAAATTTCAGATGTCATTTAGATTAAGTCACTTATTAGTTTTTCATCAAATACTGATGGTTTGCAGTCATAAAACCTGCAATAATTACTGGAAAATGTCAGCAACCTACTTGAAGGGGTTGTCTTTCTTTTCCGCGATGCCTCAGCCAACTGTCATTTTCAATATCTATATTTCCAATAATTCCTTAACTGCCTCGTTTTCTATGTGAGCTTTAAAATCTTTCATCACAAGATACATGACAGGTAAACTGTGGTTGTGAAGACATTGTCTACAATCTACTTGTAAACCGCTTTGATTCCTTGGTGTATTTTAAATTGCCAATGCCACCTTTTGTGTAGAATCTTCAAAGTCCATCTCTCGTTCACCTACTACATCTGATTGTGTCAGTCAATCTACTGCTAAACGATCACCACCGTGAGTGTCTAGCCATAAGTTCCTTCACAGAAATCTCTTGATAAAGTATACGAAGTAGCTAGTCGTATCTAACTTAAGTACAGTGTAGTAATGATCCAAGTGGTGTATTACAAGGCTGTAAATGTTCTTTACCAATGTGACCAAACATGAATGAAATCCAGATATAGAGCTTATTGCAGAAAAAATTCTGTACAAGTTTAACTTGCTAAGATTTATAGTTGTTCTTGATGTTTTTTCCTTCTTAAAGCTGATAGTCAATAGTAAGGGGTAATGTGATACAATAAGCAAACGTTGACTTGCTTACTTCCTTTCAAACTCCCTGAAGGAAAATTTTGTTTACAGTCTAGATATATGCAATAAAATAAAATCATTCTCCTAATAGTACTGGGATATCTGTCAATTCCAGACAATTTTTAACATTATTTTACAATAAAACTTGTGACGTAAAAGAAAATATGCTGTTTGAACGTATATGTATACATATGTAAAGCTTCTAAAATCCAGTATAGACATTATATTGACTGTCTTTTCATGTCACTTAGTATGGCAAAAAACAAAATATCTTATGTTCACCTCTATGTGTAGTGACTTATTCATATACCCCTGCGCGAATGGTTACGATGTGTGCTGTTAGCGATTCCTTCAGAAACGCATAGACGGATACTGTCAGGTTGGCTTAACAAAATTTAAAAATGAAATGATAAAGTCAATCTCTCAATACGTTATTGGGTCATGTGAATTAGCTACCCATGTTTTGTATTTTGAAGTTATCCACAAAATCAAATTCAACCACTTTCAAAGTTGTCACACTCATCACTCCTGTAAGCTTGAAGCAGTGGCCAGACTTGGTATTCAGAAGTTTTTACGGAACCCACTCTTTATCATTGTTGCAATAATGATCTCCCTGGTTAATTACATCGCACTTCACTTTATGTTATATATTTCTATTATTTTCATTGTCGATAGTATCATCATTATTTTGATTTTAACTTTTCGAGAGAGGTGTACTTTAAGATTACCTTTTAAGATAAGCTCCCCTTTTTAATAACCCTCTCTACATTTCGTTCACTCACAATTCAGTAATCATTTGAAATCACACTCGCAAATTTACGAATTAATCCTCAGTTTACACATTCCTGGGTGATTATTTCACTATAGTTTCCATTGGAAACCCAGATTACTCAAGTCAAAATATTTGATCTGCTTAACAGCGTAAATGGTGATCAAGAAAGCCAGCTTAAATCCATGAAAGTATATACTACTGACTTAGTTAGATGAGTAGTTGTGTGCCACTCATATAAACCAGCAGAGCTTGCTAGTCAACCAGATCGAAATACCTGCAGATCAATAACTGCAGTTCTACCAATTTGGAGCCGAGTTCATCAGCGCTTTGACTCGGCTGAAAGATTAGAACCACTTTAAACCATCAGATTCCTGGCTAGCCAACTGGGTGAACAGTTGATACCATAAATCGTATTCTCAACTTTTAGATAAGTTGGAAATTTAGCTTATTAATTCTTGATTCATGCAGTAAGAGATGACTGTTCCACCATAGTTCCCTTTGGAAACTCAGCTTATTCAAATCACACTTTCTTTTATTTCTTTACGTTCCCAGTGGAACACAGAGCTTCAAGCTAGAGATTGAAGTTTCGGTAGCAGTGGTGCTTACGTTTTACGTGATGGAGTTGCTAGCCTCATGCCCAACCTTCCCTCTTCACTCTTCTTATTACTGGCTTAGCGAGGTAAAGGAGTGCGTCAGACGGAGATCGAACCCCGAACCACATACGTAGTTGGCTAGTATTCTACCGCTGTGCCACCGACACACCAAATTACAGTTGTTTTTTCGTTATGCATATGTATTAACTAAACTATTCAGTGCAACTAACTGTTTTACCTACATGATATGGCTACAGCAATACATTTTTAACATAAAGTAGTAATTGGAAAGCATTATTTCTTCACCAACTGAACTAACTTCTCCTAATTCAAAAATAAATGGTTAGATTTCGTAAACAAAAGAATAACTGACCACTGGCTTATTTAACAAATTTATGGATACAAAAGAATCTGAATAATATAATTATTTCTAATTCATAAAGAGTTTATAACCATCCGTTGGATTTATGAATTTTATAAAAACTTCGTCAACTTAATCATGAATACATATAGCATTACTCGCACTCTCAGCACATTTCCATGAACCAATTAAGCTACTTATAAGTACCATTAGTATTTATAATATTTATTTGTTTATTTTAACTTGTAACTACTACCGAAAATACCCATCAAGTTGTGAAGAAAAGAAAAAACAATTCCGCGAAGAAAATTTTCCTTATCGACAAAATCATCTCAGAGACTGTACAGTCGTATTTATATTTGCCAAAGATGTAAAGTAGTACAATATTGAGTAGTATGAAGGGTATGGTGCACACAAAGCGCATACTTTTCAAACGCATCTCTAAACATTATCTAGCATCTTTAGGAAAAGGACAACGCAAAACAGTTACTAACTCTGTTTTCGAACACTTGGTAAACTCAAGGCACTCATCTCCACTAGGATCGTCTTTCAAGGCTGATTATCTACAAGTTAAGTTGAAACTGTACAAAGTGCTGTAGGTCTCAGCATATGTGTACGGCAGAGGTTGAAGATTCATCAACACTACCCCAAACTCTGTGCTCAGAAAAAGTTCGTCCAGTCGCTTATTCTACCATGATCTTAATCTCCTCATTAGTCGTTCGCTGTAAATTTCTTGTAGTTTATAATGATTACTTTGCTTTTACTTTAATAATAAATTCACTGTTATCACTCTCACAAGCTCCTTTTTTACATTATCTCATCCTCCTCACTTCTGTTAAATGGACACTCAATTACCTTTCTTCTCACTTAATAACAATTTTAATCCTGTCAAACTTCTAACGCTTTCTTTATTTACTTTGTTTTACTTTTGAAGTCGCTTCCGAATAATCATATCAAATATGTCAACCCCCTCCCATTATTCAGCAATCGACTACTATATATTTTTGGTAAATTTAAATACGATCGTAACTATTAGTTGTAGAAGTTAACCACTTATTTTTTCGAATATTTTATTCAGAATGATGTAGCTTCACTCGTCAGCGTACATGAGTAATCACTGAAAGGTTTCGAATAGTCTTATGCTTATATGGTGATTCACTTATGTTAACCTATGGGTACTTGCTTGAGTTGCAGTTTCAGATACCCTCATGCATTTCACTGCCATTATTAACTGCCTTACTATTCAAACAGACATCTTAAGCACCAAAAATTTGTCAAACGCACCGAAAAAAAATAGAGGGCAAAAGTATTTCTTCTGTAAACCATTTCAAAGGCATATATTTCATGAAAGTCTTGAGGACTGACTGACATACCAAAGTTGCTGAAATCAATGGATCATCTATATCTATATGGTGCTTAATGTGTACTGATACTGAATTACCATCTAAAACGATTTGTGAAATAAAACACTTTGATATTCTTACAGTTCGAATTTTATTCCTCGAGCTACACATAAACTATGTCCCTAAAGGAATTTTGCTATATTGTTGTGAGGTGGTTGTAAGCAGTCTGAAGTTACTACCAAGTATCTTACCAAAATATCCATTCTAACCCTACACGAGGCTGACCACAGGCCCGAATAGCCTAGTGGTGATGCCTTTGACTACAGCAGGGAGTGACCTGGGTTCATATTTCAGAAGGCATATGAGTTCCCTTTTTAGTGCAGGTACGCCTTATTGACGACTAAAAACAAGCATGAAAAATAGGTTTATCGCCTCCTGTTGATAGTGCTCAACCATCTAATAGCAATAAAGAGTGTGTCCTGATTGCTATTCGCCTGGCGTGGTGGTCACAGTCTGTACAAACAAAGGACTAGAGGCATGGCACTAGTATCCAATCAAAATCAAGTTTATCCGAATGTTACTCCAACAGATTCCATACCTTAATTTTATCTGGAGGTATTACCTTATAATTAAAATTTCCATGCTACTAAAGTACTACTGCTCGTTTCTGAAAACAGTTTGAACTGATTTGATCTCCTTAAATGAATTACAAGCTACAATCCATATGTTTGGAAGTAATTCAGTTCTCTGAGTTGAATCTTACAACATATGCCACTGATAAGACTGGTCTCAATCGGGGTAAAAAAACTTCCTTACTAGCAGGCACTACTGCTTCATGTAAGTGGATCTCAGTTGGTCATATCTATCACCGGTATACACTGTTATACGAATTCGTTTGCTATTTATACTGCCCAGTAAACCATAGTGAATTCCCACTTAAAATACAGCTCAGTATCTATTCCACTAGCGTGTGTTCCACTAGTGTTCTGCTCAAGAAATATTTACATCGTTGTTAATCTTTAGGCTGTATATATTGCTATTGTGTTATTCGCTACGACGAGCTGTACAACACCGAAGTATTTTACAACAAGAACACCAACGTATATCACATGTGATGCGTTCCATTACATTCTATTGCACTACAGTTATACCTTTCAAAAATTATGGTTAACACGATATTAAAGTTCATCATTTCTGTTAACTCTTCACTCCCTAAAGTGCTTTAATTTCATGAATAAAATCCACACGAACATTCCTAAATTGTATTTCATTCTTCTTTCTTTTATTTTTACGTAAAAAATCAGGTAAATGTGATATATTTGGCAGTGATATGGATGATTTACCAACTTTGGGTTTTTCAGCCTATAATGTAAAATCACTGACATACTGTGAATTACAGTGTATAGCATTAGATCATGAATTACAAGAGATCTTTGAACAGTATCCACAATTTCAAAAACAATTCGCTTTGGCACTATCTGAAGAATTATCCTTCAATCTAAGAGCAGGTTTCGACCCAACAGTAAGTTATCATCTGAAACAAAGTGTTGATAAATCAATAATTTCTTTTTAAAACAACTTTTAATAATTAACTCCAGGATAATTCTGACAGAGTGTAAATTAAAAATACACCTAAAAAACATAAATGGTGTAGATATGATAGAGAAGATTTGTAGCCCAGGTGGATGATTTTGATGTGGTTGTGTTCTCTGAGCTGGATAGTTAATTTGTGAAGCTTTCATCGCCCTACTAAACGACATCTTCAGTGCATACTTCAATTTGAAGTGAGCTTTTAGATTTCTCCACGAGTTTATTAATCATTTCTCCCGGTGACCTTGGGTGTGATTGGTTGTTTTTGTGTGTTTTCACACCTAAAAGGTCACCGGGAGAGATGATTAATAAACTCATGGAGAAATCTATAAGCTCACTTTAAACTGAAGTATGCGCTGAAGATGTCGCCTAGTAGGGCGGTTAAAGCTTTGAAATTCAACTATTCAGCTCAAAGTACACAACCACATCAAAATAAATGGTGTACCATTTAGAAAACAACAAATATGAATGGAATTAACTACCACTTTTTATTCATTTCATACATTTATTCAATTCTTTTCCTAATCACCATATCTACTTTTTATGCTTGTGTTGTTTAATTTTTATCGACACATGTTGAGAATCTGTCTAACATGACTACATCTCATAATGAATGACTGTGGGTGGTACAGTATTGAGAATCTGTAGACTGGACAAAGAAATAACGAACATAATTGTAGTATAATACGAACTTGTCTCATGTCAAGAATTCCCTTCAGCTGTATACATGCTAAACAGAAATAAATTGTAAATTACAAAATATTTAAGCATACTCCTTCACAGTGACTTCAAGATATAGATAGAATGTTTAAGTAATATAATTCCAAAAATTATGATGTAATTAAATGAATTATTCAGTGTTAAAGACTAACTACTTGATAGTAGAGTTCAGATTTCACTTGGAAATAAGGATTGTCTAGAGACAAGCTACAAGACCGAACAACAAAGTGAATTTATACATATTATGGCAGAGAGTTCGAAAGGGTGGGAGTGAGTAACTAGTAAAATAAAGTTACGAAACAGAAGAAACAGTTAAGCAGATATACAGAATAATGGTGACTTCAACTAAGTAGGTGAAATCTTCAAATATTAGTTTTTAGGGATGTGATTGATCTGTTACAGAATTTCATCATGAAATGACATCAATTAGCGAACCATTGGAAAACCAACTGGCAGTTCTGGACAGCTGTTTTATCCTAGTATGAGACTCTCCAGCAGTACACGCCTACCGGTGTCCAAACCCAAAACCTTCTCGTTACAAGGCGAGCTCGTAGACAATTGAGCCACTGGGTCCTGATCCAATGGCCAGTTCATGAATTCTAACTTCTACCAATTCACAACATAGCGCCAACACTAACTAATCTTTGGGTAAGTTAGAGGCGAATAAACTGTTCTGATTGATTGGCACGAGAGTAAATAAAGTATCCGATGAGGTTATTTCAGCTGCAAAACATCGGCTAAAAGTAGGATTTACGGGATAAACACTCCTTACTTTCCAGACACTTACTTAAAATGTTGGTTTTAGTTTTGGCCGCATTTTATCGATCTCCATCACAACACGGAATTACCTTCTTCCGACTGAAGCTCGAGTCCATCACGTATCTCTGAAGTGCTACAGTGTTCTGTGGTAGGCCACCTAGCTGCAAGTGTCACCTCTTATGCAACAGGATGTTACTTGTTGGAGTTATTATTACTAACGTTGTCTATTGGTGTATGTGGTAAGTCTTTAACGTTTGATATATACATACATACATACATATATATATATATATATATATATACTGGATTCAGGTATCAGTAACTACACTATGGTTTCAGATACTCCTAGCCCACGGGTCTCAAACGGAGCGAATCGCGTATGCAGAGTCCCACCGTTAAACACGGCTAGGTAATCAATGTCATATCAACCTCAAGCTTTCTTTCTGTGCGTCGGTGGCACAGTGGTTAGGACTCTCGCCGACCATGCACATGGTCCGGGGTTCGAGCCCACGCCGGCGCACACCTGATATCTATGGTTGGCCTGCAAAATTTGGGCTACCGATATCCATGCTGAAAATTCCATAATTGTACCAAAATTACAGTGTGGAATCAAGCTGTAAATCAAAAATCAAATCAAAATCAAGTTGTCGTCCAAGTGCTGACATTTCAACACAAACTGAACAGTTCACTACAGTAAAATCAATCAACATGAAACTCGGAACAGTGATTTCTACAAATCCCTTTATTAATTTCGACAGTTCCTTAGCTCCACCGGGTGGTAAGTGGGAATGAAGCTTTTGAAAGAAAACTGAAAACTAGTAAAACTAAGGTCACTGAACTCATTCCGTTCTCCAAACCACACTTAGGCTGCCTCCATTTTATTCACTTTATTACACAAACTACTCATAAGTAGCTAAAAATTCCAAATCGCAAATTAAACCATCTGGCTTAGAGAACATAAGTGCATCAAAATCATTCATTTGAGCTACAAATCTTCTCCATTATATCTACATCGTATATATTCAAATTTAATTGTGCATTTTTAAATCGATAAAACCTACTAACACTAAATACTGACCCTTATCGGGTTAATTTTCTCACTGATAACTTGTTATATCTATATCCTCCTTTCCTGTTCTCTTATTTTTAGTCCTCAATGGAACTTATCCCTGCAATTACTCTTTCTAATGATAAATGTATGGATTCTGATGAACCCTCTGATAATGGCAGTATAAAATCACAGCAAACGCCAAAGGAAATGCATACACTATTAAAGCCTACAAATGATACTGTATCCTTTGAAAATACAGATGATAATTCTAGTGTTAAAAGTGACAAACAGATAACAGAAAAAGATATGAAGTTGAAAGCAGTAATAAATTCAACCAATCCAGAAGATTTAATTAATAAATACATAGAACAAGATAAAGAAAGGATTTTTGGTGAGAAGACCATTAACTCACAGAGAAGCAGACCTCTTCTCGTCAAACAGAATTCACTTAATTTATATCCGAAACATATTCAGAAATCAAATAAATTTCATACTAAAACATTCAGTTTAAACAAAATACTGCCTACTGAAAGAATGAATGGGGAGATTGATGAAGATTATAATAATAATGACAATAACAGTGATGGTAGTAATGAAGATGATGAAGTCAATGATTGTAAAGATAAACAAAACTTCAGAGAGAACTATTCGAATTTTCGAATGGTTAATCCATCTAATTCTTTTCAAAATATCATAGATTGTACAAAAAATATAATACCAAAATCATTTCTACAAAATAAATGTCGATCATTTGACGACATTTATCAAATCAAAAAACCATTTGGAGCATATTCATCAGAACATGCTGGTGAAATAAAACATGGACACAGGTAGACTATCTATCTATCTGCATAAACTTTGAATACTTTGTAACCCACCTTTCTTCACAACTGTAGAATGTAACTGCTGAAAGTGGATGGCTTGAGTAGGCTGGTATTCTTTGACTATAGATGTCTGAGTTATATATCTCGTGATAAGTGGCACAATATCGTCATTAATTACCATAAGATTTTGGCGTAGGGTGTTAAGTCGATCGATGAGATTGTTCAGATGTATTGATTTAGACAGCCAAAACGTGTTTTATGCATCCCAAGTTAACTTATTCCTCGTAGAACAATATTACCTGACACATATTTAGACGGGAAAAGAGTTAAGGATAGTCAGAGTCATATTTGACAACACTTCACGAATTCTTCGTTTTTGATCACATAGAAAAGTATAAACCGCATGGCTACGATCCTTAAGAATGGTGGTGATATGGTCAAGATCGTTCACTTATATTTCTTGTTTTTTTTAATATTAGTAGTGGGAATATTTAATATTTCAACGTTAGTCATTCTGAATTTCCTCAGTATAAATATTATGACAACAGGTCGCATATATTCACTTCAAAGGCTTCTCTGAGTTTCCTGTTTTTGATCAGTTCACAAATGGTATAATCATATGGCTGCTGCACTAAGTTGATATAGGCTACAGCACTCCACAGTGTTGAAGTATTTTCCAAATTACTTCGCTATAAACGCTGTCGAAGGCCTTCTCAAGGTCGATGGGGTTGTAGAGATTTGACTGAAATTCCATGCTGTGTTCGATGATGATGAATATAGTTACCATTTGATCTGCAAATGATTTGCTTTTCTTATATCCAGCTTGGTCCAATCGGAGTTCTGAATCCAATGCATCTTTTATTCTCTCCAGGAAGATGCAACATAATATTTTGTTTGACGTGCACAGAAACACGATTTCCCGCCAAGTCTTGCATAGGTCCAAGAAGTCCTTCCTTAATAGATTTACAAGGTAGCGTTTTCTCCAATCTTCAAGGATTGGTTTTGTAGCCACTTTGTTTGACTGAATGGAGGATTTCGTCATGAGCTGACATCAGTTAGAGAACCACTGGAAATCTGCAAGGAGTAGTGGACAGCTGTTTCGTTCCACTAGCTCGGGGTTTTGCATCACCACACACCCATACTGTGGGGTTCAAACCCAGGAGCTTCTGGTTACAAGACGAGCTCGTAGACCATTGAGCCATTGGGACCTGATCTTATAGCCAACCCATGAATTCCAACTTCTGCCAATTCATGACAGAGCGCGACCATTTCATAATGTCTTCTTCGATGAGTTATTGTCTCATCTTTAACCTGCTTACCCTACTGGTGCTGGCTTCCCACTTGAACCCCAGGTTACTGCATGAATAGGACCAATCGCTAGTGAGCATCAGATTAATTTTCAAGCATAGGTTTTGCAGGGACTCTGTTTGATTGGATGGAGGATTTTATGATGAGCTGACATCCGCTAGAGAACCACTGGAAAACCTGAAAGTACAGAACAGCAGTTTCGTCCTAGTTTCGGACTGCTCCAACCACCAAGTACCTTCCCTTCCTTCCAAACCCTTTGCAATAGCGACGTCAACATGTCCTCTGCAGTCATTGGATCCGTTTTTATTGCTTCAGGAGGGATTCCGTCCGGTCCTGCTGCCCTCCCGACTGGTTTTCGGTAACTTCTATCTTTGTTGATGGATGTTGGTATACTAACAGTTCTGTGGCTCTTGGTAGTATTTGTGGATGAGTTACTAGTGGCGGTCTCTTGAGGAGTTCTGTAAAATGATCGACCTATTGCTGCCTTTGTTCAATATCTTTGTTAACTAGATTACCTTCGCCAACTTTCATCGATTTCTTCTGTGTAGGTCATTTCCAAGTCAGCAACCTTGTCGCCTGGTACACCTACCTGAGGTCCGTCTAACCTGTAGCTTGTTCTGCTTCAGTCACCAGCATGTCGTTCAGTTGTGTTTTCGCCTTTCCTGCAAGTCTTCTTCACTTCCTTATTCAGTTTCCTGTAGACTGAAGTGAGCTTCTCCTCCTGTTATTGATCTTTACGCCGGTTACTGCTATCATAGTCAGTATTACTTCTGTGATAACACTTTTCATTCACACAGGTACCAGTCAATTGCTACGATCTATTATTTAGTCATACATTTCTCACACTTTCCACTTTTCATTCCTATAAAACTTACCACTTCATTTATATTTAATATTGACATTCTTTTGTAGATATAATACTACTCCTAATAATGATAACAATAACATTGGTAATGGATACTTTTATCCAGAGAAAACTTGTGCTCAAGTCAATGATGTTGTATTCTTCGATGTTAATCATAATAATAATAATAATTGCCACAATAATGAACAACTCATCTCACTACTTGATGTACACTTTCATCAAACACAAAGTCAAATAGACTTGCTTAAATCAGAAATTAGTCAAATGAATCAAAAAATTGATAAAATACAAAAAGATTTTACAGAATTTGCAAAATATTTTATCAAAGAATCATCTAGTTCAAATGTGATCACCAAATTCTCAGATAATAAACGCTTAAAAACTGCACATTCTGTTTTAGACAATGAAAATGCTTCAGCATTATCTTCAGGTTTTGCTACTCCCACTACCCCCTCTTCTACTACGACAACTCAGAGTGGTAGTTGCTGCTGTAATAGCGGTAATAACAATAATAATAATAATAACAGTTATACCAATAACAGTTGTCTTCATAATTCTAAAGATGACCTACCTATCCAAAAACCAATTATTTCCTCCAGTTCACGTCCATGCTTACATCAATACGGTAGACCAAACTATTCACCAGAGAATCGTGTTGTTACATTCCGACTACCTCCACGTAATCATGATTTTCGTAGTCAAAGTTTAACTAATTCACGACAAATGTCACCAGAAACACCAAAAGCAAATCCATTCAAAAGATTGCTGCATAAAAATCCATCTATATCACATATTGATTGATTGACCAATCCATGATATCCATTCAATTTTCAATCATTTATTCATTACAGTGTAACTTTAAATCCATTTAAACAATTAATGAAATAGTCACTTTGCTATAATTTAAAGAATATTTTCTGATTAGTATTTTATATGGAACAAAACCAAAAATTAGTAGAATATATAAGTAGTATAAGAGATGACATCTTCATTTAATCATCTTTTGTTTACTCATGATTTATGAAACATCGAAGTGTAATATAATACTTTATTATACCATAGATAATAATAATAATAATACTTCTACTACCCATCTCATTTGTGTACATAGTTGCTCAAAGATTGAAAAATGCAAATGTGATTAAGTACAATAATAATCCTGTAAAATATATTCACCCTCTATTTCTCACTGTCTCACCTTCCTCCTTTCAACTTCCCTCCGTAAGACTTCTGTCTTTGTCAAACAATCGACAAATTTTATATTTGTATATGTGTGGGGCTTTCAAATACTTGTGAAATTACTGTTAAAAGTTGTTTATTCTTTTTTTTGAAAACCGAACAAACTTTTTATTCGAATTCGTCACAGATAAATGAAAACAAACATTCAAATTTCAATATCTAAGACAGAATAAATTAATAATTCAGGATTTATACATATTAAAACGATATGTGAATATCCATTTAGCATATTTGTGGGGATCACTGATTTGTAAAAAGGTTTTTATGTACATTTGAATGACACATATATATTTTTTATAATCTGACCTAGATGTGTATATACATCTTTTGAGACAAAAGCTTTTCGTTTTTTTCTACAAACAAATGATAATAATTCTTATAGAGGTAAGGAAAAGAAAGGCAATTTGTTATATTCAGAGCTTTCTAATCCCTCTAGGCTAAAGATTTTGAAGAGTTATTTTGTAGAGAATCGATTTGTTACAAGCTTAATCATGGATTGATGTCAGTGAGAGAACCACTTAGAGTCAGGTGGTGTTGGTGAATGACTGTTTCCTTCTGGTTTGGGTGTCTTCAGGTTATGAAGTCAAGATGGTTGACCATTAAACCACTTGCCCTAACACCTGACCTGGTGAAAACCTCTCGGGATGAATTCTCACTAGGACCCCAGGAAACTTCGTCCAACACGAATACTATTCGTAAAAATATCAATAGTGCCAATCGATAATCTGGTTTAAAACCAATTAAACCCCTAAGGACTGATCTGATCCTCACTAGGGAGTGCCTGAAGGATAAATTTGCTTGGTTCTCTGGCTGACACCAATTCTTAGTCAAACATAACCTACGGATTTTTTCCAACGGAATTAAATGCAAGTACCAATGGATTTTTTTATCTTTTTCTGGATGAAATCTCCTGAACATCAAGTGCCATCAAACCGCGTCCAGCTCTGGAGAATTATAAATTTGTGAAATATTCAAAGCTACCTGTACAGCGGTGCAGTCACTTACTATACATATTGTAGACACTACTCTGACTTAAACATTTAATCATTACACTACATAACAAAGCCCTTTTGTAATACCAGTACACCACTTTTCAAGCAGGAAAGTACAGAAAAAGGTAACCATTAAACAGGTTAGAGTAGATAAATATTACCTTTTAACAGCGAATAATTCCCCCCAAAATTATTATCCCACAGCTTACATCATTCGGCATTTATCGTCGACCTTCATAACATAGGTTGACTGGTTAGCCCAGAGGTGCTCAGTCAAGCATCCTTAAATTTAGCTCACTACCCTGTTACATTCTACTGTTCCTACTAGAAATCGAATAAGTTAAGCACACTTTACTGATACCGAAATATATTCAGTACTTTGGATAATAAAACAGGTGTTCCGTTTTGGCTTTCAAAGTGTACGTTGGATACGCGTATTATCAAGTTACTGTTTCATATGTGTTAGTCGACAATACATCCTTCTCTATAGGCTAAATTAACTGATTATGCACTTTCAAGTGACGAAGCCTCTCTGAGGCTTTTTCAAAAAGATAGGCACCCAAGTAGAGTCAGTAGTTATTTATGCTAGAACTCACGCCTTCATGATTCTTAGTTCAACTATTTCGAAACGGACAAATCAATAGAATGTTTCCTAAGTGGCCCTCACTGATAAAATAGTAAACATGTAGCTCTGCATAAGGTTTTCCCTATAATATAAGTTTTGTTTTGTAATCAGTACTTACAAGCTGAGTAGGCTATCCGCTAATATATCACTGGCACGAATCATTTTGAGATAGAACAATCAGAAGTTAGTTTATAATAACCCAGTCTGCCTTTATATTTAACCCGAATCTATGGATATTATTCTGGGGAAATGCTCTTGCATTCCATCCTAATGAATTTTCCGCCGTTCGTTACTCCGAAAAGTATTTCGAAAAGTTAATTTAAAAAGATCGCATTCAAAAAGATAAGATTTTATCTAAATGAAATGTAATATAAGTACTTGACACACAGTAGCTAGTTGCCGCAAACTTCTTTCTGTTTACCGTCTTGAATACCCCTGCAAGCATCTCATAGTAAATGGCGTCCGAAGTTCTTAGTTATCCAGGCATGGTTGTGTGTCATGGTAGCCTGTTGACGTGAAAAGTCGTGTAAAGGGAAACAACAAGCACTAGGAGCAATCCTGGAAAACGATTCCATCCCAACTTCTATCAAACCTTCTTATAGAAAGCTTCTAAGACCAGCCTAAACACGTTCATATCAATTAAAATGTAATTCAACAGGATTAATTTAATATGTACAAATTAATCCAATAGTCAGAAGCAGGAGAATTGAGATGTCCAGCTTTATGCAAGCTATATAAGTGGCTGTTTGCTGGCTTGACTTTCCAAGGAACGTGATATTTGTATTTAATGTAATTTTCCACGGTAAAATCGAATATTTATCATCGTCAAGGAGAAGTTAATCTTTTGTCTTCATTTTCTTAGGATCCGAGGGTTAGAAGTAACAGGTGATCAGTACTAGTACTAAACCCGCAAGTTGGCCGAATTAATTAATCACCATCGAGACATCTTCCTTCAATCTGTAGAATAAAAGCTGATGCTTAGGGCCGAAGAGCAGACATAGAGACTGATGTAATTACACATGGTCTCTTTAGATAAGGCACCAGGAAGACAAATTTCGCGGGATGATATCATTTCGTAGTTCCTTTATGACTGCTTTACAAATACCATGGTTCACAATGATAAAATAAAATTCATGACAGTTACTCAGTTATATAAAACAAAAGTACATACTGATAACCAGATAAATTTTGGTCGATCAAGTGATTCGTGTTAGGCAAAGGTTTTTCTGTACGTGCAAGTGCTTCCATCACCCTAAATAACCTTTAGTTAGATTTATGTAGAATAATTTAGGAGCTGTCGTTATTGATTTTGTGATCTGACATTAATACGTACTTTGCGACGGATGATGATTGGTTTCCTGTGTGACTTAATGGGCATTTAGGAATATGTCCTTTTAACGACAATAGAACATTCTATTGGTTCTATCAATATATGCTTCGCTGCAACTCCAGGCGAACTTGTAAATACAGTGCGCAGTAGAGTCTAGAGGATTTGGTCCTTTATCCGTAGGTACGGGAATCGAAAATGTTCGAGTTTAAAGGAAAGAAGATACAATGTTGCATGTGCGCTTGAAAAGTGACCAAACCCCTAGCTGTAAGTTGCGTGATCTGGTCGCCCTTGAATGATACGGAAGCTGCCTTTTCAAGGGATAGCCTATTATTCTGTTGATTTACGGCAAAGTTTTCAGTATAACCATTAGCCGATAAAACGGAATATACGCACTATATCTCATCCATCAATGTGTAGCTCTTGCAAGTTCTACTGACCTTTGAATACAGGCATTCCAATATGGAGCGTTTCAACTAGATATGAAAAAAAACTGCTGAAATGAAGATGATGTCGATTCCATTTTTTCTCGAGAAATATGGATAGCTTAACTTCCTCGTCATCCTTCCAAGTTACTGAAATATCCAGGAAGCCTAGCCTGTGATTCATTTCAAATTCCAAAGCCACCGGTATATATGTATAAATATTATTAAATGGAGTAATGGAGTTTTCAGACGACTCATTGCTATCACTAATAATAAGCGTATCATCTACATAACATCTATATAGCATAAAGTTTCTCAGCATATCTCCAATTCAGACATAAATGCATTTGCTAACAGTGACCCAAAAGGGTTCCCCGCTACAATACTATCATTTTGTTTGAATGTTTTTCCTTGCGAACCGAAAGTGATATTTAATGCACACGTCATGATAAAATTTCTGATGTTCGTAGCAAGTATAGGTGATGGTATTCTATTGCTTGTGATATAATAACGAATGGGATTAACAGTCTCGTGAAGCGGAAAATTGGCAAACGCAGTTTTCATAACCAACCACAGTGTCCAGTCTACATTTACGCTGCGTCGAATAGAGTTTTATAATATTTCCTTCAAGACAGAAATATGCGATGAAATTAGGTGAATGCATGCAAAACTTCAGTCAAACTCGTTAAAGTCGTCTCCTACATGTTCCGATTCTTTGACTACTTTCAAACACTTGCACGTCACCAGAAGTCCTGCCCGACGGGAAGGGCATTGGTTTAATTGGCATTTCCCGAAGCTGTGGTTTTAGGATACGTATCGTCTTTTCTCCGTCAACAATTCAAGTGTTATTTGTCATGAGAGTCCTTAAGACTGTGCGTCGATGGCACAGTGGTTAGGACTCTCGCCGACCACGCACATGGTCCGGGGTTCGATCCACTGCAGACGCACACCCGATAACTATAGTCGGCCTGCAAAATTTGGACTACCGATATCACATGCTGAAAATTCCATACTTGTACCAAAAATACGGTGTGGCATTAAGCTGTAATCAAAATAAAAGAGAGATAAACACAAAATATGTAGATTTACAGAAGGCGCTCACGAAAATTATTCATAGGGGTACAAATAGTGATATCAAATAAAACAACAGAAAAACAAAGAATTAATGTTCAGATGACATCATAAAACCTATCAAGCACCATTCTCAGGTGATAGATGGGATGGTCAAATGTTTTGTCAGTCAGTAATCAGAAGAAGAGAAATAAACTATACGTGCGAAAAAGTGTGTGAAGTGAGCTGTTCTTGGTAAAAAACACAAACTCAAAATAAGCCAATTGTCTGTGGAATAAACATCCAGCAGGAATAAACGCGCCAGTGATATGCGCAAATACATCACATTTTTCAGATAATCTCTATCTTCGAATAACACTATCCAAATTTATCAAAGGGACTAAATGTTTTAAACCACAATTAAATCAAGAGTTCCGCAAAAAGAGGATTTAATAAATTATTTGAGGAGAATCGAAGCTATAATCAGCCATCCTTCATTTATCAAAACCTAATCAAACAAACTTAAAAGACGATTGACGCAAATGTAGAATGCTGAAGGATTCTCTGGAATTGGTGAACTGACAACAAGTGAAATGTGACATTCGTCTCCTTCCTGCTGTACACACATGGAAAGTGAGATCTGTCTTCATCCCGCTAAGTGATGGTCTTCACATCTCGCCAGAATTCGACGACAAAAGCCATGACCAGAAAAACGCTCGCGAAAAACAAAGTAAAATTTGATGTGATCACCTTGATTAGACACTGGTCATTGACTAGTAGAATGTGTCTACTCCTTACTTCCATCCATCTAATGCAATCACTGTAAAAACATAGAATCCAGATCGACTCCTCCATGATCATATTTCTAAAGTTAAAGTGCTTCGAAATCTCCATCACGAAAGGAATACTCATTGAAGAGACTGTCTCCAAATAAAAAATCATCGAGCTGCATTGTTGCATATATTCAAGATATTCTAGACGACATATTCAGCGAAGAGATTCTAAAAATTATGTGTGAATACTTACTCTAATTACGATAACAATCAAAATAATAATATGAATTGCCACAAAGTATCTGTGATCACAATGAAACTTTATTGTGAAGAGACAAAACTAGTTCTGTGACATAAAGATAGGATATTTCGCATAATGTACAGATATTGTGAGATGGATGCAAAATCAACGGTGTTATTGGTATTAATAGTCAGACAAATGGAGGTGAACAATCCGATGCGATACAATCTGAAGATGAAGGGGTCAAGCGAAGTAAAACCGTCATCTCTCCAAGATGGAAAATTGCAACAATGATAGTATTAATAATAATGATCTCATTAATAAGGGAAATGTACGCCGAATTATTAAAGAACACAAATGATAGATAAATACACACTGCTGATCCATGTGACTACTGCGAAGACAGCTCAGATGGGACAGCAAAGCATGTTATCTACCCACATCGAAATCATCTCAGAATACCACACAGCCATTTCACTTCTCTCTTACCAAACTCATCAATGGTATGTGCACGTTTGCACTTAGCTCATGGAGGCAAACCACTTCAAATCACTATGTTCATTAAAGAAGGAGAGTGGCAATGTCATTCAAAACTGACATGTTAGTTATGTAAATACAGAATCTATTGTGTTAATTTATCATATCATGTAGATGGATAAACCATATGGACTATGCATTATGAGACAATCACATTAATACTGCATTTCATATGGTATTACTGATGGTAGTATTAGGTCATGTAAAACAGCACACTGTTTTAACTGACGTGATCACTCCACACGTTCCATTTATTATCTGAGATTGAATTGAATTCATAATCAACTACTTAAATGTAAATATTTATACAAATATGTATCCTTGGGTGACATAGTTCTCACTATCGTACGGTGATATATCATTGATGATGTATCCAAGGCAAGTAGTTCTTTTGTCACCTTCAATATGATTTCCAACTTAGAAGGCTGGAAATTTCTCTGTATTCAGTTATTTGATGTTCCGTGAAATGCGATCTGAATAGGCGTCTTCTGCGCTTCTTTAGCGGTCAACTAAGGATACCTGTACTTCAGAAAGTCATGGTAATGCAACAGAGGCGGACTCCAAATACAAAAGCCACAATCTGGACAATAATTTTACGAAACTATGAAAAAATTAATAAAATTAACATAGGTTAGACGTGCTGTTGAATTCTTCTAGATTTACATTTTTATCTTGTGCAGGCTTTAAATTCCTATTAGAAAATGAACATTTAATGAAGTGACTCCTTACAAAGAATTTATTATCGACCTGTACAACCGTATATACGATATTCAAGTCACTTTATCCCGAGAAGAAACTTAAACACTATATGAGAATACTTATGATATAATAATGTTAATGTGAAATACAACTAAATAATTAAAAGATTGACTGTTGAACAAGGAATAAACTTCTCAATTAATTCGACACCAGGTTTTACATTTGGTTACAGGATTTCCCCATGAGCTGACATCAGTTGGAGGACCATTGGAAAACCTGCTGGGAGTACTGGACAGCTGTTTGGTCCTAGTTTGGTACCCTCATCTGCACGTACCCACCGACGAGTTTCGCACCTAGGACCTTCTGGTTACAAGAAGAGCTCATAGACCATTAGGCCACTGGCACCCGATCCACTGTCCAGCCCATGAATTCCAACTTCTGTCAATTCACGATATAGTGCGACCACTAGCCAATGCCTTAGGCGAGTATTTGTTCTCACACCGACTAAAGAAATATTGTTATTAACAATAATGATTCACTAAATATACACTGAATTAATAATAATATAATATAATATTAACAGCTTTATTCCAAACGGTATTTGTGGTACATGTATGGAACTTTCAGCGTGAAATAGTACGGATAGATTATTTTTCAGATGCATCATTAAGAGATAATACACGTTAATATTAGAATAAACTGTGTATCAAATCAGTTAAAGGAAGTAACACCGAATTTATGAATTTATAGTTTTGACAAAAGGCTGTATTAATGATAGAGTCTAGAACTTTTCCTTTTGCACTCAGAACCTCGGCTGATTTAGGCGAATTTGAATGTCCATTACTATTTGCAGTTCTCGGTACTCAGATGCCTCTGGAAATCCATTTGATACCCGATAAGTGATAGAGAAAGACTCTGCATTGCAACTAGCTTTGTGGCCTGTTTGGACAAGGTGATCTAATATAGAACTCCTGGTGGTTTTAACAACACTCTTACTTACGTAACTACATAGGCAGGTGTTCTCCATCACAAAAAATTAGGTTCCCAGAGTAAGAGTCAATATAACTGGCTGCATAGAAGCAAATTAACTGACATACACAATTAGAGGTAGCTAACCTAATTACTTTGTCTCACAGTCTCAGGATCACAGCCATTTGTATGGAAAATAAGCTACAGGTTGCTGGCACTAAACGTTGTTCGAATCAAATTTATCAACTTGTTGGTTATTATTTCACTTGGTATATCAACTTTGAATTTTAGATGTATGTAGACAGACATCGCAAGTAAGACATTACCCCGCTTGGGATCCTAATGAGAAGCGACGAGTGGTTCGTCAGGGCGAGAGAGACATGGAGGAGATCATGCCAAGAGAAGATTAGAGGTTCTGGGCAATAATAGGCCAGTTAAACAAGACAACAGAAAACAGAACAAAGTAAAGATGTGGTGTTGAAGCCCTATGTTCCACTCGGTACTCAAGGGAATAATAATAATACAATCAAACTTCTTCTTAATAGATACAGAAGAATTCTCACAGACTCTCTTGGTCAAATTTCTAGTGATGAAGTTTCCAAGGTAGCTGCTTCCATGTAACATGACGTATATAACACTAAGTTCATCTTCACTCGCATCTTCGGAACAAATAGTTTCGACCCTACTACTTAGGGTCTTTACCGAATGCTTGAGAGTAACATAGATGTGAAAATTTGGATTGTTACCTGCCAAAGCACTTTTCTTAAGCGAATTCATTTTTATACTGTTGTCTGGTCTTCGTGTTAGTTTTTTTCTTACCTTCACGTTCCCCAGTGGAACATACCAATGTTTGGTCACACTTTCAGGGAACTTTCTCCACTAATAAACAAGAAGGAAAATACATTTAGAACGATATTCTGATAACATTCCATTTTTTTTGCTTCCCGTTCCCAATGGAACATAGGGCTTCAAGCTAGTGTCTTGAAGTTTTGTAGCAGTGTTTATTTTCATGCCCAAGCTTTCCTCTTTACCAGCGTTATTTCTGGCTTAGCAAGGTAAAGGAGTGCGTCGGCCGGGGATCGAGCCCCGAACCATGTGCATGGTCGGCGAGCGTCCTAACCGCTATGCACTGACGCATAGGGACTCATCATCACATTTAAATTTGTTAGCTGAATGCACTTCACTGAACTAACATAGTATGATGTTCCTGTCCAAGTCAGTTTCACAGAGAATGAAGATATCGTCGATATACCTGCAATAAAATGAAAACTTTCTGATAGGATTTTTCAAAGAACTATTTTCTAGTTTACTCAGGAAGAAATTTGCTAACACAGGACCCAATGCAGAACCCACTGCCATCTCATTTGCCTACCTCCAGGGTACATCATTAAATTTAAAACTGACATCCACTCTACCGCTCAGTAACACTTCTTCAATGATTTCTACAACTTCTGTAGTATACTGTTGATTCAATGTCATTCAAAACATTAATGGTGTTAGCGACAATATTTTTTTGAATTATTATAATTAAAAACATGTAGAAAGTGATGACCAGTATATTGGAAAGAGGGTTTTTCGTTCATTACTCAGTATTTTAATTTTCTTATAGACGTTTTAATCAGACAAAATATTTGTGGTTACAATCAAAGCTCAATGTGAAGAGGCAAAACAGGTGATGTAAAACACAGACGGAATAGTTTATGGAATGTATAGATCATGTGAAATAGATATGAAACTAAAAGCGTTATTGGCGTTAGCGGGCAGACAGATGATAACGTGGTAAGGTGAAAAGTTCGATAAGACAGAATGTAACAATGAATTAAGGTAATAACAGAGGAGGAACGCAGAATAATACGGTCATCTATTCAAGGTGAAAACTATAGTAAAATTGATAATAATAATAGTAGTGATCGCGGTAATATGAGGTAAGTACACCGAACAATTATACAAGGCATCTTAGTTTAATGCACTTTAATTTTTAAGTTTACATTCAATATAAACTTTAAAACAATCTATGGATTTAAAAACAGCCACTTTAAGGTTAAACAGCTTCAGTGTTAGTACACAGTGGACGAGTTACATGAAGGCTAACACACGATCGATTTGACTATCCTTAGAACTAGCACTTCACATTGTTGAAACCAACAAATCAACACATGCAGTACAGGGTTTCTAATACTTTGAAAGTTGTAAATAAATACGTAGTTATCGATGTCGTTCTAGGCTGATATTGGTATTGGATGGTTGGAGGCAATCTGCAGGAAGCCACGCTTGACCTAGGTTTCGTGCTTGTTGGCACTCATCAGCAAGGCGTATCTGTAACCTTGAAGGAACTCATGTCCTTTCTGAGATTGGAACCCGCATCACCCAGTGCTGCAGTCAGAGACGTTACTACTGAGCTATTCAGGCTCGCGATTGACCTCTTGTAGGACTGTATTGGGTATTTATGATCGCACACTAGTCAATAACTACCGTAATGTGTCTAGTCCTATCTTCGGTGCAGACTGAATTCTATCAGTACCAATACCAATTCTATCCATCCAATACCAGCATCTCCCAGTGCACCGTAATATCGAGCCACCTAGCATGGTGGCCACATTACAAGCTTGACTGATAGGATTTAGTCTACACCGAGGATATGACTAGACACATTACGCCAGTTACTGACTGGTGTGCGATCAAAAATAGGCTGATATTGATTAATACAAGTATTATTACATATGAAACCATCTACATTAATCAGTAGTTCTTGATTGATATAAGTGCGGGTTGGCTATCTCACGCTTCTTCTATCAAACTCAGTGGTGTATCCTGTTCGAAACACAGAGTCAAATGAGTACAAGCCACTCGAATTCTCTTCAGCGACTTAGAGGAATTAGTACTTTCTCATTTCCTTCATTTCAGCTTCAGAGTGAAAGACAGGGTTTCAAGCTATTGAAGACTCATCAGTTGTGGTGGTGATTTTTCTGCAGTATGTGTTTACCAGTCTCATTCATGCACAACCTTCTATAATCTCCTGTTTTACTATAGAATAATAAACTAGGCAAGGTTTAGGGATTTACCAGCCAGGAGTCGAAACTGTACCTCTCTGGTGGATAGTAAACAGAATTACTTAAATTAATTTAATTTAACTAATTGGTGCATATTTCCTTGATTATTGCGATCATTATTATTACTACTATTATTATTGTAATTTTCACTTTGAAGAGATGCGGGCTTCATTTTGCTTGTCCCCTTCATTTTGAAATTGTGTGTCACCGAAACTCTCACCTCCATTTGTCTGACTATTAATACCAATAACACCGTTGATTTTGCATCCATCTCACAATATCTGTACATTATGTGAAATATCCTATCTTTATGTTACAGAACTAGTTTTGTCTCTTCACAGTAAAGTTTCATTGTGATCACAGATACTTTGTGGCAAGACATTTTCATTATTTTGATTGTTATCGTGATTAGAGTAAGTATTCACACAAAGTGTTTAAAACTTCACTGGAAATATTGTCTTGAATATCTTGGATACATACGGTTATGCAGCTCGACGATTTATACTTTGAAAACAGTCTCTTCACTGAACATTAATTACTTTCGTGATGGGAATTCTGAAGGATTTAAACTTTAAAATCATAACCTTGGAAAAATCGGACTGTATTCCATGTTTTGTAGTAATTACATTAAATGTTTGGAGTCAAGGACCAGGCAGGCAACATAGTCGGTGACTAGTGTCCAATCAAAGTAATTACATTAACTTTTACGTGGTTTTTCTGAAGTGTTCTCCTATACGTGGCTTCTGTTGTTGAAGTCGTGCTGGATAGGAAGACCTTGACTTACTTGGAGGCAGACACATCTCGCTCTCTGTGTGTATATTGCAGGAAGGAGATGTCTGTCGCATTTCACAAGTTTTCAATTCAATAATTCCAGAGAATCTTACAGTCTTCTACGTTTGCGTTGAATGTATCTTAATTTTATTTGATTGAGTTTTGAAAAATGAAGGATGACTGATTATAACTTCGATACTCCCCGATTAATTCATTAAATCTTCTCTTTGCAGAATTGTTGATTTAGTTGTGATTGGCATTTCCTTCTTGAATGGTGACTGAAGGTATCCTGCTCATTTCCTTCTGTAGATGTTTACTTTTTAGTGGATTAACTCTTGTTTTCTTCTGATTTTTCTCCATCTCTCCTTCTGAATTGTTTCTGGTTTCACTGAATACGACTTTGTTGCATTGTGATGCTCACTTAAATCTGTTGGTTTGGTTGATGATGTGTTATTAGCCCAATGGTTTATTGCATTTATGAAGTCACATTTAATCTCATGCATGAAATTGGAGGATAAGATCGTATTTCAGTCTGATCACTCTTCCTATACACAACTCTCTTCTCGTACCTTATCAATGATGAGTGGAATCAGTTATAAAAGACAGTATGCTTGAACATCTAAGCATAAAATCTCAACAGTAGGCTGTTTGGCACTCATCTTATGTAATGGGAGATATGAGATTGTGAGTAGATGACCCTTTTCGTTTTATCAATCAGTAATATGCTCTTGTCACTATTTCATATTCTCATTGACACTGTTATAACTGTAAATATCCTTTTAATCATTTTCTCGCTTACTAGGTAATGTAAAGTGAAAATCATAAACAATGTTCTGCTGAATACTGAGAGCTCCACATTGTAGTTCATAAAAGTAGGCAGTCAATTTATCTTCAACTGTTGCTTTACAAAAAAGTGAGCTGTTGGCTTTGTTTTGGTAAAGACTGCGCAATCAGATTAAAGCCAGATATAAATAGACAGAGAAAGACAGTAGTTACCATAATTCTACCGTGTTAGCATACTTTAATTTTACCTTCACAGTTTTCCTTCCCTTCCTTCTTCCATTTATAATATTTTTTTCTATTATCACCAGCATTATTATTTCACTTGGCATAATATTAGCTTTCTCATGGCATTTACACATAGAAAATCCCAGTTGTTTATTATTCTTTGCGAGGAGTGTTCAAACTATCTCATGAGTTTACATCAGATACGCTAAAATTTCGCTATTTAGTCCTATATGATTTGAATATGTTAAATTTATTTATTTGTTTTTTTTCAGAGGTTTCCTTGTATTGCAATAATAATCACATCTAGATGTTTATGATAGTAGAATTTCTACCACAGTAACTTCATTTTATAATGTTAATATATGCTTTGATGAACATTATTTAATTAATAATGACGTTAACAGACTATCATTCACCGCTTATAGATCATATATTTGCTGTTAAAATTGTTACTTGTTTAAGTGTTGGTTTGCAGGGATTTGGTTGGTTTCAGGATTTCATCATGAGCTGACATTAGTTAGAGAACCATTGGAAAACCTGGGAGTACTGGACAGTACTCCCAGGTTTTCCAATGGTTCTCTAACTAATGTTATTTTTTATTTTTTTGTTATGTAAGATATAGGTAGAATAATTTATAGAATGTATAGATCTTGTGAAATAGATGTAAAACCAATGGTGTTATTGGAACAAATGACTGAGCGGTGAGCTGAAAAGTACGACAAGATAGAATTTAGTACATATTTGAAGGCATTTATGGGATACTTGAAGTAATTCCGGCATCTGTTGAATGTGAAAATCATAAAAAATAATATTCTGACTAACTGGACAAGTGAAATAAATTGAATGAATGTAACAGCAATACTGACCGTTATAAGTAGATCGGAAACAGCTCTCTCTAATCACGAACGCGTGTTATCCATCCAGATCGAAGTGATCCTAATGTACCGGATGGACATTCCACTGTTTCATTTCCAATCTCATCAATTGCGTTTCCGGCTGCCCTAATCTCAAGGAGTCAAAACAGGTCAACGATATGAATTCCGTATAACTGCTAAGCCAGTATAAGTGTTTATTAACCGTCTGTCATAATTTCTGTTCAATTGGTATTAGTGATGTTAGTAATAAGGTCATGTGAAACAACACACTGTTTTAACTGACGTGATCACTCCACACGTTCCATTCATTCACCGAGATTGAATTTATTATGAACTACTTAAATGTGTATATTTATACGAATATGTATACTAATGCGACACAGATTTCATTATCGTATATCGACAAACGACTCGTGATATGTTCAAGAGAAGTGGTTCTCTTGTGACCCAAAACTGACTGATCCATATAGTCACCACTTCACTCTTGAACACCAGTCAACTTCACACTGTATTCAGTAATAGTTGGGAGTAGATTCGTTTTCAAGTGTTTCTCCGCAGATATTTGGATGATATCACGGTAGATAATGAAATACTCTTTATTTCCAATGAGCAATATTGTCAATGTCCAACTTGTCATTTTGGGGTCGAGCTCATCAGTGTTGTACGCGGTGTGACTCAGCTCAATTCAATCCACCTAACTTTTATCCAGTTAATTAAAATGAACGTAATAAGTTTCTTTTCTGTAAAAAAAATTTAGACGAATCAAACCTACCTGATGACTGGAAACAATCGTCATCAGGCCTTGGATCTTATTTATATATTTGTCGTCAAGGCGTATTTACGGTGTAACTTGATTAGCAAATTAACTAACAGAATTCAGTCAGCCCTGGGAACTAGGCAGTGTGACCAGTGAATGAAACCGGCACACATTTATGCCAATTACAGTTGCGTTACAGTTGGATTTTGGCGGCCTGTTTGACACCTGGGGTACCTTTTCGTGCATCTACATATTGCATCTAATACGTCATGTTTTCATTCTTAATTTTAATAAAATATGATCACAAATCGCATAAAATACAGTAACTCATTCATTAAACGTTTCAAACCATATGACTTCCATACTGTACCACTAGTACTGTTTCTGGAATAAAAGCGAAATTATTATTATTATTGTTATTACTGTCTACAAACTATACATTTTGAAGGGCAAAATTTTCATAAAGTAAAATTCTCTCCTAGTTAGTTGCATATTTAAACAAAAAGAAGAATTTCGTTTCAGTAGAAAGTGAATTAAGAATAGAGGACACTTTTGTTGGTATTAGATGGTCGGAGGCAATCGGTAAGAAGCCTTCGACTTAGTGCTAGTTGGCATCCATCAGTCAGCTAGGCCTATCTGCAGTCTTAAAATAACTTATGTCCCTTCTGAGATTCGAACACGCGTCACCCAGTGCTACAGTCGGAGACATTACCATTGAGCTATTTCGGCTCGCGATTGACCTCCTGTAGGACTGTACTGGATATTTTTGATTGGATACTAGTCAGTAACTAGTGTGTGTCTAATCCTTTCTTTGGTAAAGAGTGAATTCTGTCAGTCAAACTTGCTATATGGCCGCCATGCTGAGTGGCTCATCATCACAGTGCACTGTGAACTGTTGGTATTAGATAGTTGAAGGCAATCGTCAGAAAGCCTTGGACACTAGTTACTGACGAATGTCCAATCAAAAAAGAGAACACTTTTATTAATCAATAAGAATCGTGATGTTCTGAGATGTCTTTGACTTACGAAGCCATAAACTATGTACTCTCTCGTAAGTAGAAGAAGGTCATTTGAAGTGATTACACATAGAAATTCAGCTGTTTGTTGTCATTTTGGAAGTCAAGAAGAATAGATTTTGTCACAAATCAACATCAACTAGACAACTACTGTAAGTCACTGAATACTTAACGCTTACAAGGTTCCACTTTGAGGACTTTGCAATAGGATGAAATGATGCTGTTTTCTCGTGGATGCTGATTAGCATTGGAATCCAAGATGTATCGACTAAAACTAATGTGTTGTGGTCTGAACGCAGGAAATCAACCTTTGCGTCCTGGTGTACAACTAACCAAAACTTCCTTTGAGTTATTGTCATTTCGGAAATATCCCAACTATAGTAAAAAAAAAGTTATTTGCGATAAAAGCCGCGGTACTATTCAATACTTATAACATATAAAGTGCGAAATTACCTCAACAATGTCGTTAGGCTGCTGTACAGATCCAACAGTTTATTGAGTACAAAACAAGTACCATACAAAAGAATTACTTAAGCTAAGTCAACCATAAGAAGAATATTGAGAACAAGGTGGAATCCAAACTCTGTCACCACGAATCACACACTGACAACTTCCTCAGGCAGCGACTGGCCTTATTCAGGAAGGTAGTTACTTAGGGTTCTAGTGAGAAATCGTGATCAGTAGGGTGCAGCAGGACAAATACTCGCCGAAGACATTGGCCAGCGGTTGTGCTATATCGTGAATTGGTATAAGTTAGAATTCATGGACTGGCTATTGGATCGGGTCCCAGTGGCTTAATAGTCTACGAGCTCGCCTTGTAACCAGAAGGTCCTAAGTTCGAACCCTGGCGGGTGCGTACTGATGAAGAGTCCCGAACTAGGACGAAACAGCTCTCCAGTACTCCAAGGTTTCCCAATGGTTCTCTAACCAATGACAGCCCATGATGAAATCCTGAAATAATGTTTGTTGATAAATGGCTGGAGACAATCAGCAGGAAGTCCTGAACCGAGATTTCGCGCCCATTAGCACTCATCTGCACGACGTTTGTCCAGCCTCCGATAAAGTAGTAACTCTTAAGACATTCAAAAATACAGAAGCTGAGTACTATAACAGGTAAACTTAAATACCTCTCTATTAACTACACAAACTTCATATAGCAGAAGTTCACTTTAAACACAACAATGAATCTAGTTGCATTCAACCTGGAAACAAGTAACCTTTAACATACTTCTTCTCAGACTTCTATTCTAGATTCACGATGTGTGAATTACTCTTTTGTACCAATTACACTTCACACCAATTCAAGAACAAAGTCTGACCAACGGTGGGAATATCTTAGATATCTCATGTTTGGCGAACTTCTTCTAATATAAGGAATGGAATAGAAATCTAAACAATTGTAGGATCGGAAAAAGGGGCTTCCAAATAATCAGTCCTATGCTCTACCACCTAGACGGATCTGTTAACCAGGTTACGATATGCATTTCAAAAATCGATGGTTTTAATCCAACCCTGAATAAGATTTTCATTTCACTGTCAATCATCTCCCTTGTACAGTCAATTTTAAGTCAAAACAACATAGTTTAACTCTGACTATCTGGCATTAATAATAAACTTAATTCGCAGTTAATTTGTCAAGATAATATGATAGAATATGATTAACACTCGTATGGATTGATGAAGTAAATTCTGAAAAACCAACATGCCATCACTATCGAATATAACTAAGATTTTTTTAATTGAGATGGATTAGACATATGAATGAATTTATTTCAAAGTTAACTGACAGATTATAACAATAAAGGACATTACTGATAAGAAGTTAGGACAATGAAAGTGAAGAGGGACACAACGACATAATGTGTGCCACAGAGAGAGAGAGAAATCGAGTTTGCACACACGAACAAAAATTAGGCATCCTGTGTTCTATCGTTAGTTCAGTAAGTAACCAATAATGATAATACATAAGACAGCATATATATATATTGCATTGTCATTCATTTTTGTTTATTGCAAAGTTCATTATTCTTCTTGTTAATTTCACTAACTATTACCACTATATCCTGTTAGATAGAGTGTAAGTAACTTGTGACAAAATAACTTGAATGACAATAATTTATGCAAACATAAATCCTTTTTTACACTTTCTTACTTATCTCCATCTCAAAAACACTATTTTCTTCTAAATTAAACAGGTTACATTTGTTTTATCACTATTGAAACATTGAAATCATATTGGAACATTGAAATTAATAAGACGAAAAAAAAACAAATACTCAATGAATATGACTGAAATAGTAAATAAAGCAAAGGATGAATTATTAACATGTGATAGTTATGGTAATTTATTGGACTTCTCTGAACAGTCACAAGTAGTTCAACAAGAGGTAAGCTTTCTTTGTTGTTGATTTCATGCAAGCTTTTTACTGTAAAAATCATTATTTTCTTCATTACTACAAGAACTTTTGAATACCGTTTAACGAAATTGTTTTATCCATATACTCGTACCATCTGGGAGTGTTTTGAAGTCCATGAAAACTCATATGCTGTAGGCAGTTGAATTGTTCATTTCTCCTTACTGAAGTAAGAGGGAGTAACTTTTATTTGATAAGTTATGGTTGGTAGTTAAATTCACGATATGCGATCTTTCATTGCTATTCGGAACTCATCAAGTGGATTTACATGCATGTTAGTCAGTGAGTGGTGATTTTCTGATACTCTAATTCAGTACACACGATTTCATAATTTAAAGATTTATCTGATAGATTATTATTAGACCAAAAACACTATCATGTGTACAATAAGACGAAACTTGAAGTCATCAAGAACACACTGTGTTGGTATCAACTCGACATTTTCTAGGCGCCCATGCTAGTAGCTAATCGTTTCCGTCCAATAAAACTGACGACGGGAAATTCACAAGTTTCAAGAGATCTCTTTTAAGCTACTTAGATAACTACTTATTTCATTCAGGAGTGAACTAGGCATATATTCAGTGTCTAACTGATTTTATTCGTCTGGAGAATTACTTTACACTTAGCTGGAAAGATGACTGCATTTCAATATTATTCCCGCTAACTGATTGAATCATTAACTGGTGGATAGTGACTAACAGCGGAATCCAGGATGCGCATTTGAAACTCGTCAACTGTATATACCTTCACCATCAATTAACATCTAATTACATGCCTAGACATTGTTGAATCATCTGCACAAAAAGCCAACATGTCAACCTCAAACGGAGCATTTCGGTCCAATTAATCGACGAGAAAATCTAAAATTGAATTAAATGACTGAATCATTGACTATATAGTTAAAAGTAACGTCTAACATCAAATTCACAGTTTGAGTACACTGCCAATGAGCCTGTCCTTAAACAAGTGAAACAGCCGTCCGGTGTTTAGATCGCTTCGATGTACTTAGCAATCACTACTGGCAGTAGTGAGTGATATCCAACTGCCCATATCAACTAGTCAGTAGTATACACGTCTAACTTGTTAATGAAAATTTCATCATGTTACATCCTAATGATACATTCACTTAATGATAGTTATTAGTATGAAGTGGTGAAGATGAAAATATTTACATTATAAAAGATTCGTTTTTATTGAAGTCATGCTGTTTTCTGTTAACAGTAGTCATCATAGCACTGATTACAGTCATATTAGTAGTAATACAACAAAAATGAAAATTTTAATCTCCGGGTTCCACAATACATATATTAGCTTTTACTTCTATAAAGGAATGTAGAAAAGAGTAGAGGAAGACGATCAACATTTTGTACTCTGTTCCAGATCTGTTTAGAAAGATTTCTCCAGAATTGTGTTATTTCATTACTGTAATTTAATTACTGTGCCTGGAAGAATTTCTGTCAATATTACCAGATAAACAAATATAGGGGATGAAATTCTAAGCCACTTTATACACATATCATATAAATTCGTCCATGTCATAGAGTACTTGGCTTTTTATACTACTTAGGGGAAAAAGAGAGATATAGTCGTATTTGAAGCCATGATATGGCAAACATACCATACAAATTATGAAGTTTATAGTATTATGAAGTGGTTTTTATGTTAAAAGTGACTCAACTGTTACTTTCATTTAGTCAGCACAAACTGTGTTTGAATAAAGCAAGAACAACAGTGGTTTATGCAGAATAATATGGTACCATCATTTATTTCGTTGGCTTCTCATCAGCTGCTCACAGCATAAATAAATTTTCAGGTTTAAGAACAGAAACGTTTTAACATACTTGCAAATTTTACATGTTGTCAGTTGACAGAAAGTTTCACAATTAGTAAACAGTGCTCAGAAAATTGCGCTTATAAAGCTTGTACACAGGCAGTTCAAGTTAAAAAAAATAAATGTATGCATATAATGGTAAGGGAGTTACATAATAAAGATGGGATGTGCGTTAGATGCATAGTGACTAATAAGTTAGGTAAACAATGTAATTAGTTGAACGCAAATCATAGAAACAAGAGACAAACAAAACTACAGAATATAAAAGGAGGGTGAGGTTAAAGACAAAGATTACGCAATCAGATGAGAGAAAAAAGACATCCAGTTACGAAGGCAAGGAAAGACTAATAACTGATTCTTTCTGAACACATAGATCTGGTTTCAAGCGTTTGATAGAAATTGCTTCGGCAAACTTGAGGAGAATGGACCTCATTTGTCTACTGATAATTTTGAAGGATTTCTCGATTTCCACCTCATGATCCGTGTCGAGATGTCTGGTAATAGCGCTGCTATAAGAGTTTGTTCCCTTGAGACGTAGGCTTTTCGGCACATGTTCAGAAAATCGGAGGTGTGCCCTTCTTTCTGTTCTCCCAATGTAACTGCTCCCGCAGATACACGTAAATTTGTATACACAGTTGGAGTTAACATGAGAAGGCTATCTATCGACTTTTGACTGCACCAAAGAGCATGTTGTTCGATGGACGGGAACCAACTTAGCTGCAGGATCGACTCTGGCTAGTGTCGTCTTCAGTCTTCTGTTGACCATTTCTGCAATGTCTTCACCTTTAAAATCTAGTTGAATGAAGACAGGCTCTTTTTCAACTGTGATTTGTTTGGTATTTAGGCCTTCACATCTTCCATATTTGTTAATGAATCTTTGCGGATAGCCTTTGTTTGTGTTGCGTTTATATGTTGAGCTTGTTATGTCTGAGTTCTGCTCAACTGAATAACAAGTTAAACCAATGGATTAGAGACAAAAAAATTACCTGGAGTGTTCTACTGGAAGCTAGATCTTTAGGGGCCTAAGGTTGAATTGGAAAAGTAGAGTGTGTAAAAGTGAACTATGTGTGCTTACATAATCATAAACAAATATGTATGACTTTAGTGACGAAACTTTTTTTGAAAGTTCTCCAGTACAGCAACTAATGAGGCTTCGCCTGATCTAAAGCATTCAGTCCGAGGAATTACTAAACAGTTACATACTGATGAAATCATATTACGAAACACTCGAAGTATAAGCCACAGCTCATGGAATATCCACTTAATTGAAGGGTTTCTTTAAATTAATAATTCGACGGTTTTGGCCTCAGTCTTTTATCTGATAGCCGAAGTACAATAAAGTCAGATTTTTAACTAAGATAAGATTTGTGGTTTTCGAGAGACCTAGTTTGAAGTGGGTTCTTGGTAAAGTCCACTATGGGCACCCAAGATACTTGTCATTCTGTGAACGACAGATAAGTAGCAGCATACCGATGATCCAACAACTTATTGAATAAACTCAGTAGGTGAAAATATTTTGAAATATCTGTCTGAAGCCCTATTTTGCACATTTTTTTCAGTATATCTTACCTAGAGAGCTATAACATTTATTCAATTATCCATACTTGTTTATAACACATTTTAGAAGTTATTCATCAATAATTCTTGACTGTTTTATCACTCGACTAGCCAAACTTTGGTTTCTTATTCGATATTGATGGAGTACTTGGTCGTGGGTTAGAAGTATTACCTCAAGCGGCAGAAGCATTTAAATTATTATGTGATCCAGAACAAAAAGAGCTACGTGTACCTGTAGCATTTGTAACTAATGCATCTGGAGATGCTTCGGCAAGAGCTCGTATGATTTCTAACTGGTTTGGAATCAAAGTAAGTTATTAAAATTGTGATTATATTAATTGCTTAGTTTAACTATTTATCCTGAAACACAGAGTAAGACTTCATGTTTACATTATTCCATACTGTTTGAAATAAGTAGCAAGACTTTAAGGTCGGTTTTTGGTTAAGGGAATGTTTGATTTTCTCTAGATAGCATAAAACCTCTCAGTCAACCTGCTTTTTAAACGGAACCTTAATCAAAATGGACATGGAGGTGTGTAAATAAGCTAATTTAGTGGTCTTAATTAAAGAATGGCAATTCAAGGGAACGAACACACCTTCCAGTACACAATCAGATCAGGGTAGTGAAACTAAGTGAAAGAAAACTTTATTCGTCATGAAATGCTGACAATGAGCAAGAATGTTAAACATGAAACCTTTTCGATGTACCTTGACTAGCAATGGAATTCAAGACGCACATTTCGTCCCACTCGGGACTGGTCAGTTGGATGTTCTGCCCTAGTGAAGCTGTTACCAGAAAATGCTTTCTATGCCGATACGAAAGCACATTCCAGCATGATTTTATTAGGGAAGAAGGAAGGTTACAAGAAGCTCTAATCCACAACAACTAATCGACTTCTGTTACTCAACCAATCCTGACAATGATGTTAAGATCATCTATCGAATTTACGCTAACTTACTGCTAGAGCTTTCATATACAAGTTTGCTATAATTACAGATGCTGATGGACCCATTGCAAATCCATTTGTCTGAGAGTATAGTTTGTCTTTAAAGGTAAAATATGTAGGTTCTAAACAAGGTTTTAACCATTTTTTTAAACTTCTATTGATAATGAAGATTTAGCCAATACTTCCTGATTGTTTTCAAGTTCATATTTCATAATATTAAGTAAATCACATATGGGAATCCTAGCAAACAGAGAAACCACATCAAAACTTCCCATAATTTCGTCTTCAATAAATATGTCCATTCCTTCCCTTTAAAACTGCTCAATATTTTTAATGTTCGAAGAAGTATTCACGAAACATTCACTTAGAAATGAGGTAGAATTACAGTCTACGTCGGCTAAAGCAATACATGCGATAGACAGCGGACATAAGATTGATTTCGACAATATCGAAATTCTTGGAAGAGGATTTCATTCACATAAAGTGCGTCGACGGCACAGAGGTAAGGACGATTGCCGACCACGCACATGGTCTGAGTTTCGATCCCCTGCTGACGCACACCTGATATCTATGGTCGGCCTACAAAATTCGGGCTACCGATATCACATGCTGAAAAATCCGTACTTGTACCAAAAATACAGTGTGGAGTGAAGCTGTAGTGAAAAAAAATTTGCCACAATGGTGACAAGAAAGGATAAAGCTCTACACAAACATTATAAATTCATCTATAAAATGTCCGAACATGACTGACTTCATTAGAATATCATTAGACAGCGTGCCGGAACATCCACAATTAAATATTTAGAGAAGACCGCATAGCTTTCAGTATACAGCCTAGAACTGTTTCGGCACTGTTTCTCTTAGGAAATAGGCGTCTTCAATCCACAATATACTACTGAAAAGTAGTATGAAAATTGTGGTAACTGTAAGACATGTATTACAAGTAAAAGTAACTGGAGATTTCTTTTATCATATCTGAAAGTACGTAACAAATGTCAGTAGGATAGCGTACTTTTGTTCAAATATCTTCTCTGAATTCTGTCATTTGAAGAATTCGATTAATGAACCACGAAATGTATTACTTGAAGAACGGTATACCAGTTATAAATACATTCGCTGATCCTACTTTTATGTGTAGGCTTATGTGTAGTGGGCTATCAGAGTTTTACAGATTTAACAGACAGTTTTGGTTACTTTTTTTCATAATTTTTACACCTCAGACGTATAAGTTAGACACTAAAATTCTCAATCAGAAACAAAGACAGGAAATAATGGACAGATAGGCGATATTTACAAAAAGTGGCACTATTTAGGAAAGATAGACAAATATGATATTTTATATTTCTTTATTTATGTGTAACAACTTTAACAAAATGGACAGTCATCTACACTGCTGTTTAAGTGATTAGCGGATGTAAATTCTTCTTCACTTAACCAAAAGTGTTCTTCTTTATAAAACTATTTAAAATAACCCTAGCGTGCTTAAGAAAAATTCAAAACAAGATTTCTCTCAAAGTTTCTCCGCGTAAGCGACAGTTTCTTCAGCATAGTTATACGGATTTTATTAATCATCAAAATATATCGTCAAAAATTACATAAATTGAAGCCATTTCTTTTTGAAAATTCGAATGATTCTGGTGAAGAAGCTGTGGCTTACACAGTGAAAGGTTCAGAAAAATCTCGTTTTGATTTTTTCTTAAACACAATGGGACTATTTTAAATAATTTTTAATGAATCAATCTGACTCGGCGCTCAAATTATTCCAGGAAATTATATATATTCTTACATAGAATATTCTAGAATAGTAGTCAATAATAATATTAGTGTTTGTTTTAAATAATATCGATTTGTTAAGTAAGCTAAGTGAAATTACAGTTCACTAAAGATGCATAAATTATAATAACAATAAAAATATAATGGCAAATACAATATCAGCTAGAATAAAGGAAATTTCTACAAACAAATTGAGGGTCACTCGAAGCTAGATGGCCAAGGTAAGGATAACTTCTGAACTAGTTTCTTTTGAACACTTAAATTAGCTCCTTGATGTGAATCCCAACGGCCAGCCTCAGCAATATTTAGTAAACGAACACTTAAGACGAAATGAATATCTGTTGGTATGCGGTAAATGACCCTGAAAGCCTAGTTAACATCACTCTTGTGTTTTGTATCCATAAGATGAGATAGAATAGCACTACGAATGGATTTTGTTTGTCCTTTACTCAACCATGGAGGATGGAGTTTGGAAATCTTATGAGAAACTCACTTGACTGTAAGGCCTGTGTAACTGGCTCCACAGGAGCAGTCAGCTTGGTAGATACACATAGAAGAGGTGAAATTAGGCAGTTGATCTTTTACTCCTGAACACAAAATAAGGGTGGTTGTGAAGAAAAAGCATAATTCAGCAGCTGAGGGTGCTCTTTTTACTGCATTCCTAAGGTGTTGTGTTAGTATCTCGTTGATGTTATCCCCGAGGAACTGAATTTGTAAGAATAAGGCCTTTTCAGGAACTGTTGGTACCTTAGACTGCCTTGATTTTCGAATCATATTCTTATCAATGAATGTTTTTGGACAACCGTTTCCACTCAGCGATTGATCTTACTTTACAAATCGATATTATTTGAAAAACACTAATATTGCTATTGACTGCTATTCTAGAATACTCTATGTAAGAATATGTATAACTGTTGAGCTAGAAGAGGAAATTACCGGAAAGGATATTCTTCGCTCAATTATTTTGTTTATTATAATAATAGCTTTATTTAGAACACTATTTATATTATGTACAGAATTTTCAGTGGAAATTATTGTATAACAGTTTATCTTTGTCCATCATCTCCAAGTAAAATATTAACTGACAGTATATCGCGTGACACACTGCTGTCTGACCTGAAGCGAAACCAATCCCCTATGACATTTCTCCTTTGCCTTCTTCGAGAAAGGCGAATCAGTACATTTTCTGAATAGCTGAATAATTGAAGACTGCAGTTAATTAGTTTTATATCATGGGCAGTAGTAGTTTGCACTAAAAATCTCACGGACAGTTATCTAATGTATTAGAATACACTACCATCCACAATTCTGCTTTTTCTTAAGTTTAATAAAACTTGAGAATTAATATGCTGTAGATATTTTAAGTACTTGCTAGAGTAGACAGCACCGTTGGATGTCATATTTCAATAGATTAAGATAAAGCGAATAAGATAAATTATATGCAGTATTTTGGTAGCTCACATTTCAAACAGGCAGCCTTTGATATGCAATCCCTTGATACCCTGATCCAATATGTCGTATGACCTTATTGAACCGATGTGAGCTAAGTTCTCTTAATACTTGAGTATTTTAATGCAGATGTTTTGGTGAATTAACACTAATTATAGGACTAATAAATCCAAAAATCATTACTCAGGAGTGCCGTAATAACATATTATTATTCCATTGAGGTCCCAGTTGAAAATAGTGCTCCACTCTGTCCTATTTTCTGTCGTGCTCTTCAGCTTGGATCACAATCAGCTACAGTCTCTTACCTCCTTCATGTCACCCTAGGATGACCAGCTCGTCGCTTCCCACTGTGATTCCACTAGAGGATCCGATACGCGATGTCATTCGACAGTCTCTTCAATGTATGCCCGATCCGCCTCCATTTTCTGCTACATTTCTGTAGAGCGATTAGCTTTAGGTTGGTTTGTTCCACTGCTTAGTTTATGATAATCCTTTGTGGCCATTTGATCTTGTTTCGAGAGCCAGCGAAGGCAACTATTGAGAAAAGTCTTCAACTTGTTGGAAATCCTTTTCGTGACACGTCAGGTTTTTGTGCATTGAAGTTTCTCTGACAATTTGATAGCTTTTGTGGTGTACAGTTGCTAGCCCTACGACTAACACTCCCTCTTCATCCAGGCTAGGGACCGGTTAGAAAACTAGTAAGCTAGTTAACTAGGCAAGGTTACCGTCCTAATATAAGACTCCTTAAAATTATATAATCATGGTCGAAACAAGCACATCATCCAGAACGTTCAGGCTGAAGTAAAAACTCATCACGAATTCATTCGCCTAACTGCAATTAAATGAACAGAACAATCTAAGTTCTCTTAGAATACAATGACATATCCGATGTCAATGATGTGTATATGTACAAGAATCAGACTCGAGGCATGAATACATACCTTTTCCTCAGAACTAGAATTCTATCTGAAATACAGACAGAATGAACAGAAGATTAATATTCATACGTCTAGTTTGTTGGTATCTAACTGATAAGTTAAGCTATCATCTTTCGAGAGTTTTTAAGCATATTGGATTTGCTGAACTTCAGAAGTGCATGAACAACAACCTGAGTTACTATGTAGACGGTGAATAGACATAATATGGTTTGATAATTCCAAATAAATGAATATTCTATGAGTACTCCTATGTCATGACCACGCAGATTTTTAAATAAAAAAGATATTGAGTTATGTAGAACTTATGAACCAGTTGGTTTTAGTGGACAACTCTCTCCCAAAATAAATAAATCCATTTATCTGATTGTACATTAGGGGAAACGTAACATATTAAGACAGTTAAATGATTCTTCCAAATCTAACTCACAGCCTATGAACACCCTTTTTTGTTGTTGTTGAAATTTATCATTATTAGTAGTTGGCACCTTCGTGAGTTCATTCATTTCGTTTCTTTTTCCTAATTACCACTATTTAACAAACCGCCGATTGTGTAACCCTCTCCTGCAACTTCGTCAAATTAAAACTGTAATTACATCTGACAGTTTTATCCTCCAACACCTGAGCCACATATCTTCTCCAGTATGGGTAATTCCCATCATTATATTTCAGTCTATACAATTGAGCATTAATCGTAAGCACTAAAGATTTGTTTTATATGGTGTTGGTGAGTTGTCAGTCTAAACAGCTTAGAACATAACTGTAAATTATTTAAGTATGTTAAATGAAGATTAAGCACATTACGTAGTAGTCTTTAACCCTGAGGACAGAGAAAAGTTTGAATCTATGACCCCCTGGTTGCAGGTTGGTTGTCTAAACTAATAATCTACAGTTTCAGATGTAAGTCAGTAGTGTGACATCTAAAAATTTATTACATCCTTGAGATAACAATTAAGCAGACTAGCTACACTGAATACTGTACTAACACTGCTTTATTTCCATGGAAATTAAGGGCGTATTTTACTTCCTACTTGTTAATCTTTGACGAGAAGTTTCACCATTTCAGTTATCATCTTTATCGTTCATTATTCTAAGTCCCAGTACTCTATAACGTGGCAAACTGAGCCACTTAGGTTAGTCGTGCTGTTTACACAAAATCTATTATCACCACATATCTAATATCCTCAGAATGTTTTGACGGCTTAATGGTGGACTGCTTAACAATCATGAACCTGATCAAGATCCAATTCCTGGCTGATGCACTCCTAACCCTCTTCTGTCTACCAGTAAGCCTGAAGAAGAAGGAAGATTTGTCATAAGGCCAGCAAATCCACTAGTATTAAAACTTCATAAGCTTGAAGACCTTTGTTCCATCTGGAAGGCGAAGGGGACTAGAGTTACTAGGTCGGGTTTCGTTTAACCAGAGGAATCTAACGCTAGACACCACCAAACAAGTCACTACAAATTAATAATCCTGCTAACATAGAGGCAGCTTACATCTCAAATGAGGCTAATCAATTCAGTTAGATATATCAGCTGGGAATTACAAGAATGATTAAATATCTTCTAATAATACGTCTTGTACGAGTGGCGAATAAGGCTTTGATGTGTGAAGCGATAAGTACGGATTTACGGTCTTAGTGAGAACACTACTACTCACTGAGCATAAGGTAGGTTCAGATGACAGGCCCCGAATAGGACGTCTTCGTTCCACAAAACAGGTAAAATTGCTTTGGATCTATGTTTACAGACTATGAGTGACATGATTTGGAATTTGTGTCGGTATCCTAGATGAATCTGTGATTTGTTCTTCTTGTAATTATACAATTAAATTTCTTATCCTTTTGCTTGATAATACTTCGTGTTGTTTAGTTATATCATTCCTGCTTCTCTGTCCTCTTTCTTATTACCTTCGATCTAACACAAAGTAATTACGCTTGATAAAGCAGATCACTATACATTCACACTAGATCCTATATTGATATGACCTACTGTATCATGTATGTTTATTTATATAACAAAACAATGCCAACAGAAGTGAATAATTTTCAAGTATTGGTTTGTAGGGTTTTGTTTGTTTGATTGGCTGGAGGATTTCATAATGAGCTGACACTGGAAAACCTGAGAGTGCCGGAAAGCTGTTTCGTGTCCTAGGTTCGAACCCCGGTGTGTGCATACTTTGAAGAGTGCCAGACTAGGACGAATAAGATGTCCAGTGCTCCCAAGTTTCCCATTGGTTCTCCAACCGATGTTAGCTCATTAAAAGATGAATAATTAAAAGGTGGACATTGAATATTATTTCAAACCTTACCGTTTCTAGTATGAAAGTATAATCAATTTCTATTATCGTAATAATCATTCACTGCTTACACTTTATGCACTGAGCACCAATCATCCACTGTAGAAATGACATTTGGTCCTTTTGTAGTCCAGCTTTTCCAGAAAGACAGTTTAAAACTGTCAAAAGGAAGAAAATCCCCCATTGTTCATACAGAAATCAGTATGTAGAGTTTGCTTTAAGCATAAGTATCTCTAAACGACTATTTTTAATAGGGTCGTCTACTTATTTCTTGTATTCCGTCCAAAGCTAATCTTCTGAACTTTTTAAATGTCATTTCAAATTGTTATTACAAAGATTTTTTATGTAAGACCTTTGTTTTCTGTCACGTATTGATGTAATAATTAATATATTCTTCTTCGTATTCTGTTTCACCGTCCATCGAATTCTCAAATTTTTAATGATTAAAATAAGAATTAAGCTGTTTTCGTTAACGACAGTCATTATACCGCAGTCGGTTGACGATTGTTCAGTGGGAGATTAACTATTTACGTGTTGTCTAGTTTCTAATGTTGACTGAATTCCATCACTTAAATTAGAAATTTAATAGTCATCTGGCTAGAATACAATCAACATGACATTGTGTCAATATCTAATTGCCAGCCAAATATGAATTAAACTTAGAATGCACCCCAATAATCTCATAAGGGTACTTTTATTCTGGAAATTGCCTTTATATATAATACAAAATTTTCAGTGAGTTCTGAATCAAAGTAACTACCCCTTGTGCAGAATATTCAAATAATACAGTAATATATAATACATCATCTGAAGCAATATTATACCATCCAAAATATGCTTCAGCGCTATTGCACAATGTTCTTGCTCGATTTCTTTTAAAAATATTCCCAGTGGTAGGTAGGAAATTGTTTGAAATTGTACGCGAGTATAGACTGCAACTGTCTTTGGTAATTAGAAGATTAAAACAATATGAAATGCAGTAAAAATGAAGCATTTTGATGGATAAAAGATTTAGGTAGCCCAGTGATTTAAACAGACCGCCATGTTTCTTTTATTCATATAAACAAAGGTATTCTTGTAAATAAAGCACATTTAGGTTTCAATTAAACAAAAGCCTTTATGAATTTTAAGTCCCAGAATAAACTAAATCAACATACAAAAAAGATAATAACAGAATCACTTATTTAAAAAAATTCTATCTCAAATGTACAGTGGAAATATGTTAATGAAACGATTAGGCCAAGTTTGTAAACCAAAATAAATTATTCAATAGTTTTTTAACCTGTATCAACTGTTTTTGACAGGTAGTATGAACTTACCTTTTCTCAGATAGAAAGTAAAAAGATAGAAATAATGATGTTCGACTACGAAATACAGTTTAAATAACGATGTTGTTTACGATGTTTATGTGTTCTAATATATACACGACTTATTCAGACACGGTTAAGTGTTCAATGGCACGAGAAACAGAAGTCTGAGTGGTAGTACTAGTAGAAAGGCAGGTAGATAGTCTGTTCACTAGGACAAATTTAGAAATGATGTAAAAATGATGGATTGAATATTCACAAATAAAAATTCTATTTAAATTAATCAGTTTTACAGTGTTTTAAACAAATAACTGCAAATATCGTAAATAAATTTATGATTAATGAATCAACACTTGATGTTGACCTCTATCTTTCATTTTTGTTTTATTGAGATAAACGTTAATATGATAAATAATTAAGACAGTTACCACTATTTATGAATAAATATTAAAGGCTTTAAAAATCGAATAATACTTAATAAACTTATTACCTTGAGATTTAACTGTACTGAAATGAGGTCATTTATAAAATTCTATTTGATTGAAAGTAGATATTTTTATTATTATTCCTACTGCTAAGGTTCCAATCGGAACATAGGGCTATAGCAGCATGTCTTCATTTTGTGGCATATTCTGAAGTCCTTTTTCATCTGGCCCAATGATTTCCGATGAGCTTTCATCTACCCCTTACACGATCCTCTCCATGTCACCCTCAGATCATAATCCAACTCCTTATTTCCCATTCGTGTACCACTCAAGGGCCTGGCGCATGATATCACTTAATAGTCTCCTCAGTGTATGTCCTATCCATCTCCATTTCCTATGTCAGATTTGTTGGACAACAGGTTCTCGACTGATTCATTCCCAGAGCTCCCTGCTCCTAATCCTTACTTGACTGCCATCTGATCTTCAGTCTGTAGCGAAGTCAGCTGTTGATAAAGATCTCCACCTCACTGAAAACGCTTTCCATGACTTGCAAAGTTTTTGATCCATATAGAAGTGACTTAATGTTGATATTGAAAATCCGATTTTTGTTCTTCAGTGTGAGTGCGGAAAATTTCCAAACTGATTTCAAAGTGATGAAGGTTTGCGCTACCTCGTCGATCTTAATTCTGACATCCTTATCCGTGCTGCTTGTGGTCAAAAGTATGCTGAGTAGATAAGTAACGAAAGTGACCTATTTTAAATCTATTCCGCCTGTTGTCGTGGTTGGTTGATCAGTTACCTTCATCATCTCCGTCTTCTATATATTTAAAGCAATTAGTTTCCTTTATGAATTTCAACAACACAGTAAGAAGAAGTGGTTTATGTGAATCATGTAATGTATTTGCGCAACACATTTCGAACATTCTCACCACACACGCACAGGGTCTTTTTGGATGGAGGATTTCATCATGAGCTGACATCAGTTAGAGAACCACTGAAAAATCTGAGAGTACTGGACAGCCGTTTCGTCCTAGTTTTGGACTCTTCACAGTACGCACCCACACTACAGGGTTTGAACCCGGGATCCTCTGGTTGCAAGGTTAGCTCGTAGACCATTCAGTCACTGGGAACCGATCCAATTGCCAACGCATGAATTCCAACTTCTACCAATTCACAACATAGCGCGACCATTTCCCAATGCCTTCTTCGATAAGTTACTGCCTCATCTTCAACCTGCTGTATCATGCCGGTCATGGCTTGCCACTAAACCCCAGGTCACTCCTGCCCAGTACTCCCAGGTTTTCCAGGAGTTCTCTAACTGATGTCAGCTCATGATAAAATCCTCCATCCAATCAAACTAAATTCCTAAGAAACCAGTACTTGGAAATTAATCTGATGCTCACTAGCCACTGGCACTATTCAGGTGGGTAGTTACCTGGGGTTCTAGTGAGAAGTCGTGACCAGTAGAAAGCAGTAGGTAGGGCGTGAGGACAAATACTTGCCAGCGATGACATTGGCTAGAGGTCGCGCTATGTCGTGATTTGCAGAAGTTAGAATTCATGGGCAACTGGGTAGGGTCCCAGTGGCTGAATGGTATACGAGCTCACCTTGTAACCAGAGGGTCCTAGGTTCCAACCCCGGTGTGTGCGTACTGGTGAAGACTCCCAAACCAGGACGAAACAGCTGTCCAGTGCTCCCAGTTGGTTTTCCAGTGGTTCTCTAACTGATGTCAGCTCATGACGAAATCCTCCCACCAACCAAACTAAATCCTTACAAAACCAATACTTGAAAATACACAGTTTTGTAGAAGGCAAGAAGACACGAATAATTACAATGCAAGCAAGTTTGTGTACAGGTCAAGGTCACAAATAATGAGTAGGGAGACGCAAAGGTGTGGGTAAGAAAGAGGAAAAGAGAAAAAAGCAAAGCAAAGAAGGGGTTGAAAATATTATGAAATAATTTGGTCCTTGGTTCTAAATTGGATTACCAAGGCATGCCTAAAGTGATAACAAATAAATTTTGGATACATAAGACAGGTTTCAGTCTTTTTATGGTTAGGGCTTCAACGCATTTAAGTATGCGGCCTAACCTTGTTTTATATATCGGCTTAAAGGCGTTGTTGAAATCAACTTTACGACCCGCCTCTATAATTTACTTCGCTACAGATAATGTTGGAAATCTATTTCCCGGGGTCAGTTGTGTCTGGCGATTTCATCTGTTGTTGCAGACACTTTGAAATGTGTTCTGTAGCCCTAACCTGCAGAAACCGATATGTCCTCCCTATTGTACGTGTCTCCACACATACATGTAAATTGATAAACAAAATGGGATGTAACACTATCGCTCTGATAATGTGAGGGTTTACAGGACAGCATAGTTTTCGTTTTCTCTATGAAGATAAGTTTAGCTGTATAATAAGCTCTATTAATTGTGACCCTGAGTCGTTGTCTAGTGACTAAACTTTGTTGATAACCCTTGAATAACAAGAATATGTAAACACCCTTTTAGGGAGCTTAATGGATTGGCAGAGCTCTATGGTTGACACTTCCGTAACGCAGGTAATTGTTATCTAACAATATATCAATGAGGTGTCATCTTTCTTCTTCAGTTGTATCAACAGTACACATATGGTGAATGCGCTTGAACAAACACTTAACCAACGCCTTTTTATACTGCAGTGGATAGAAACTATGATGATTTAGATACTGTTCCGTCCATGTAGACTTTCCCTAGACAAATCGTTTTAGAGACCCATCTTCTCGGCGGGCTATGAGTCCTTCTAAAAATGGCAGGCAACCATTATTCTCTTTGACGTATGTTAGCGATATACACGATTCTCTATGTTTACTTGAAGTCCAATCTTTGCTGCCTTCCCCTACTGCCAGTGTGTCCTTTTTCATCTGTAAGTCTTCGAATTTGTGTGACATAAGACATAAATCACCTGATAAGTTTAGATATTCTAGAGTCTTGTCGTCAGTCCAACACATTCTTCTCTTCTCGGAAAGTAGAAATATGAAGTGAAAAATACAGGTTCACACCATACTAATTAATAGCTTAATTGTAAGCGGATTTTTAGGAAAAAAATATGTTGTTTGTATAAATACATTAATGACTGAATTTAGGATGGACTTCGTGAAGTCCTTACAGGAAGTCGTAACCCGTAGGGTTCATCCAAGTTGGATGAGAAAATAGACACTTGCAAATTTTACCTGGTAGCAGTGGCTCTACAGAACGAATTGACGGATATAAGAATTGGCAGGTCATAGGATTCCGACCCATAGTCAATGCACTTTACATGGGACCAGAGTTTCGTGGGTTCGATCCCACGTCAGATGACAGGTAGTATGCCGTACGAGCAAAAGGCTTCAATTTGGACAAAACGGAGAATTTCATAGGACCGATTTTCTTGATCAGTTTTGCTGCATAAAAACAGTACATTCTTTCTATTTTACGGCTTTTTATCCACCAGTAACAGCATAAAAATTATATAAGTTGTTACATAATATGTCATATATTTCTGCATTTATAATAAATTACACCATTTTCAGGCTGTTAGCAGCTGTATAAAAGTCTCTAAATGAAAACTGAGCTATTTTAATCATACAAATATGTTCATTCTCTGTTTTTTCAAAGCAGAGAATAATTGATGGTGAAGTTTTGTCTGAGTTTCTCAAAGTCACAGCAAACCTCAGAGAATAGATCGGCAGTTAACTGGGAAGAATTGTCATTAATATAACCAAGCTAATAAAAATTACATTCATTTCAATACCGACTTATGAAAGAGACATTACTATTTATTACGATTTGCTTATTCACTTCGTGTTTCTTTTACATTGGCTTTTTCAGTTACTCATAAGTTGTCATTGATTCTTCAGAAGATTCCATATATCATTCTGCCCACATTTATTCCCATAAGTAATATGTACGCTTACAAAGTAGGAGACATACGAAAAAAATTCTATAGAAATTCATTATGGCTGCGAGGGTCAATGATTCAGCGTTAGAATGCTCGCCAACCACCCACATGGTCCGATATTCAATTCTTGCGGTGCACACAAAGAGGGAGGATTCAGCGTGAGATTAACAACCCCATCCCGTAAAGGAAAGCACCACTGCTACTGAAACTTCAAAGCGTGAAACCGTATGTCCCACTCGGGAACTCAAAGGAATAAAGTGTTAATAAATTATTATGGCTGGAAATCTCGAATTGTCTTCTAAACTTACTATAAATAACTAGCTTTTTCGCGTTAGCTGTAATGTATATAGCATCATTTTACTTTCTATACCTTTGTAAACTATTATCTTGGTGCTTAGTTGTGCCCAATAGAAGAGGGAGTATGTGTCCTTATTGCAATCCCAATGTGATACCCGCTTGCTTAATGTCTACAAGACCTTACTATCCTAAGGTTGATATTATATAAGGTTGGGTGTCCTCTATTGAGAATCCCAGAATAGAGACTAAACAACATTAATTTCTTCCTTCATCTTGTAGCTAATGTATATTATTCGAAAATATCTCCTTTACCCTTTTAAAGTTAATGAATAAACTGTCGAAAGATCGAGTGTAAATTTAATAGCATACTGAAATTTATTCTGAATGTTATGTGATTGATAGTGGTTAACAGATATTTCGGCCTCGTCAGCTGAATGAGACTGCTTTATAGTGCGACAGCATCCATCCTGAAACTGTAGCCTAGAATCCATTTTTTCAAACAGCGAAAATTTATCCATTAGGCTTCTGAGTCATGAGACCCACCTCTTTTGCAACAGGTATTAGCTGTCTTCAAAATACCTGTTCTACGACTTGATATGTGAACATAAACCAAGTTATTCAGTGCATTAAATTCAATGAAAAGGAGCTTCAAAATAATCTCAAGAAATAATGAATTGTAATTAGTTGTTATTATCACTTTGTTCACCTTACTGCCTTTCATTCAATGGAATATTAATGTTGCTAATATTAATCCAAAGTATTTTATCTCATCTAGATATACACTGATCAAGTAATTCAAGCCCCCAGTCCACTGTCGGTTTACAAAGAATATCATGATAAATGCGCTTTGTTCATTGGACAAGGAAATATTACAGAAATAGCTAAAGAGTAAGATATACATAAATGTATAAATATTTTCCGGAGTTGATTTGTAAGGATTTGCATTGCTATTCAAGCTTTACCACGGACTGATATCAGTTAGAGAACGACTGAAAACCGAAGAGTCCTGGACAGCTGTTTCATCCTAGTTTGTGTCACTGAATCAAGTCCCAGTGGATGAATGGTCTACGAGCTTCGCCTTTAACTGGAAGACTCAGAGTTTGAAACCCAGTTGGTGCGTACTGATGATGAGTTCCAAACGAGGATGAAACAGCCATCCAATACTCATTGGTTTTCATTGCTTCTCTAACTGATATCAATCCGTCGTCAAACTTGAAAAGCATAAATATTTAATGAATTTATTCAATAATCTAAAATATACTACTTATGAGTATGTTGAATATGTTATTAGTAAAAATCCCTACTAGAACTAATTCCTGAACACGTGATATACGATTGTCATGACATGTTTTTTTTCACCACTCACTTCCGTCAAATTTTTAATGTTTTTAGGTATGCATGTCTCTTATTACAAATTACTTTGCTTGTGTATATTCTTGGCTGACATTCCTATTGGTCAAACTGGTCTTTTGGAAATAGTTTACAATAAGAATAACCAAGATTTAAACTTGATATCATTTGATAAGAAGTGGATGATAGTGGAATTTAAGGCAAAACATGTTTGGTCCTTTAAGAGACCCATTATCCTCTTTATTCGCCAATATCCTCCTGAAAGTTAAATGCAACACCCTAGTTCCTCTTGCTAACGGCTCCCAATCAATTCCTCTTCAGCTAGATACATTAAAAGGCCGTAAAATAGTAGTATATCGTTAGGGATTACTAATGATCAAATGTCCCCATGAATATTTTGATCAGGAGTATGAAATTTTTAGTGAATGTTGAGAAGATCAGAAATTATTGACACTGCTTCCAGTAAAAGACAGTTCATAATCAAATCTTGAGACAGACAGCAGCAGATCAATGAGTTTTCTTGAATTTCAAACTTATGCCTTTTGTGGATACGGATTCCTTTCATGGTGAAAGTGTCTATGATTACATTCTAGTGACGGGTATAATTACCTGCTGAACAAGACATGGTCTGTAAGCCAGGTCACTAGAAATGCACCCCACTATTAGGCTCATATTTAAATTATGGAATTTGTAGGGACTTGGATTAATTCCGATGTAAATTTCTTTCACTAACCAACATCAGGGACAACTGCACACTTATTTCACCTTCGAATCAAACTTTCCATCAATTCAGGATGGTGTCTGATCACCAAATGATCAAATCAGAATTTACTGATCCCTGAATTCCAAGCCGATCGGCTGAATGGGCAACGAGACTGGTCTTTTAACCGCTTAGGATTCCCTAACTAGGATGAAACAGCTGTCCAGTACTCCTTGGCATTCAGTTATCTCTAAATGACAGTTGGTTAATTACTGTCGATTCACTCATCATTAGATTCACTTAACTAGTCTTTAGTAGTTCAATCAAGTTTTCTCTAATATACAATCGGTTTTGATCACGTCGCGGTTTCAAATTAAACCTTTCCAATAATACACTTTCTCCAAAACACTATGAGTGCCATTTTAGTTTACCTGTGTTATGCAATAAATTAATGAATTATTAAATAAATCATTTAATTAAATTTTATATTTTCCCGTCGATTGATTGAACCGAAGTTCTTTTTCTCAGTGTGACATATCAGCTTCTTGTGTAGATGCTTCAACGAGGTCGCAGCATGTAATTAGAAGTTACTTGGTGAATGATGACTAGCAGTGGAATCCAGAATGCGCATTTCGTTCTATTTTGAATTCGTCGCCTGGATGTACCTGCATTCCCCAGTGAGTGAGAATCTTCCCATCGAGGCTCTAACCCCATCCCCATAGTTCCAAACACCAAAGCCTTATCCACTAGACCACTTGGGCCACGACAGCCACCACCTCTTGTGCAACAGGTCATATTCAGGCCTCGGTGGGAACGTCATCACTCACTGAGGATGATGAGTCTCAAATAGGACGAAATACGTATCCTGTATTCCAGCGCTAGTCACCATTCACGAATTAACTTTTAGCAATTCACAAAGTTTTGGTATATTAAAAAAGTGTAATGAAGGAGAAGACATCTAGTGTACTCCACTGGAGTCCCATCGAATCTACAAAACCTGAAATTCAGACATAAACTTTCAAAGTAAAAAAAATGAGTCATCCTGTCTTGAACCGAAGAAAAGAGCATTTTCGAAAAATTAATCGACAAAAAGAAAACTAAAATGTAATAAAATTTAATCTAACCATTAAAAAACAATGCACCACTTTAGGCAGTGTTTAAGATAATGTACAATAATTTATGATATGTGCGGGTGTCTATGTGTTCATATGTGCTGTCTTATACTTATACCATAGAAGTTTCATAATTTAAATCACATAAAAAGGAAAGTGTGATTATGCGTAACTTAATGTAATTTACAAGATAGTCACTTCATTGTTTATTTGCTTTACAGTATAACTAGTTACCAAATTAAATGAACTGATGAATAATGTCTACAGTTATTACATAAGATAAATGCGATATCATTGTTACATATACATTTGTATAGACTGGTAAAGGTTACCGATGATTCATTTACTATGCACACAGAAGTACAGTTTACTTATATAGTGAATATATTCCAGGCACAGTTCGCATGTAGACGGAAAAAGAAATAATAATGGAATGTAACTTCGATGTCTGGATGAATAGAACTTAACAGATTACAGTCTTACGCTTTAACACTGACTATTGGATACTGTTATAGTAATAATGCTTTAAAAACTTGGTAAGACACACACTGCGTATAACCGATGTATACAGATATACAAATACTGTACGAGCAAAATCATGTGCGTTAATCTGTGATTAATTACAACGCCTCACAAGGTAATCATGTTATTAATAAAGAGGAACATTCTCACACCGAAACAGTGAGTAAAAATGAATTCCAGGATTTCGAAGTTACTTTTCTTCGTCTTGGAAAGTCCAGTGAGTTTTCGGAAACGATATTAACTGTAAGAAGTATCAAATATGCATTCACCTAGCCTCTATTATTATGAATAAAGATATACTGATAAGCGTTTATATATATATATATATATATATATATATATAACGAACAGGCGGACGTTAAAATTCGACATTTGACGAGGATATGCTATGAACTTAAATCATAGTTGAAACACCCCATCACTCACTAGAATGTAGATGCGTCAGCTGATGAGCCCTTAATAAGACGAAACCCACGTCTCGCATTCCACTGTTAACCAAAATGGATACATATCAAGTTAAGCAAGCACTTTCTGCTACCTATGTTCACATATTATGGGAGTGAGAAAAAATTTTTCTCTGAGGGAACAGTTGTTCTCAATTTCTTCAAACTTTTTAGTTATAAATTCAGAAATATTAGAATACAAATAGCCAGACAGTAAAGGCAAATGAAAATTATATCAGAAACAGTATTTAGGTGCAAGTATAAGATGAAATAATAGTCCATCGGCTAACGGTGTCAATTTAATGCATATTAAAATGTACAGTCATTCAGAATATAACATAAAATGGGAATAAACAATTAAGTGACATACTAATGTATTTAGAATCAACAAAATGTCAGTTTCAGGAAGAGTGTGAGGGAAATATGAATATCACGAAGATACAAACAAATAAATGAGGTAAACTGAATGTAAGTTTGAGGGCTGAATTATAACAAATCTAATAATCAAATAAAGAGGTTAGATTGTGAAGTGTAATCAAACAGTACAGACGTGATAAGCTTAGTTATATCAAGAAGGTTGACAAATAACAATGATAACAATCCTCTGAAGTACACTAGGTGTAAAGAAATAAGAAAGACATGCGAATATGAAAGGATTGCCACACTGATGGCCTTATGGTAGGCCAAGATAAAAATAAAAGGATGAGTGCAAGTTTTTTTAGACATAACCATGTGTCTGGGAGACATAATCGCGCACACATATGCAGACTCTTCATCACTCTATGTACAACCGTAAACGACTCATCTATTGTGATGCGGTTCACTATCCGCTAGATGAGAGAGATAAAATAGCAGTGTCTATTGATTTGGTTACTCTTCTTTCGAGCCAAACTAGAACATGTAGATAATATATTTATAAATATTATATATATATATATATATATATAAGAATTATGCGCGCTTCTCCCGGTCTATATATAGTATGGAGCTATTCTACTATCAGTAGTCTAACTAGACAAAACGGAGCCACTCTGTTCATTAGGCTTTTGAAGTCAAGTAGAAGGCCTCAGAAGTAGGTGATAGTAGTTTATTTTTATTTTTGTACTGGCCAACCTAATTCACTAGACTTTGGATGAGTTATAAAGGATAAAGTTACCTGGAGACATTGGTAGTTTCTTAAAGAATTCTTCTGCATCTGTTAACCATAAACTTCTGGAGATACGACTGCAATTCAAAGGTGATATACCAAGTGAAATAATCAACAAAAAGTTGAGAAAATCGATTCAAAGGACTTTTAACGCCAACATGCTACAACTCACACTTTCCATACAACTGGTTGTAATTCCAGAACTGAAAGATGAATTTTTAAGGCTAGCCACCTTTAGTTGTATCTATCAATCCAACTCCTCCTGTGTAGTCATTTATATTGGCTGTTGCTGAAAGAACAGAATTTTTCCTGCCCGGGGTCACCTACCAGTTTGGTTGAGTAAGTAAGAGTATTGTTAAAGCCATCAGTACTTCTATGTTAGATCACCTCAACCAAACAGACCACAAAGCTAGTTGCATTGGAAAGTGTGTCTCTATCATCTATCGGGTATCAAATAAATTACCAAAGGTCTCTAGATAAGGAATACTGCAATAAGAAGAAGCCATTACAATTCATCTAAATCAACCGAGGTTCTGAGTGCAAAAGAAGTTGGTTCAATCACTATTATTATTGTAGCTTGCTGCTGAGTCTATAAATTCTACTATTACCATTCTTAATTTATCTGATATTCATGCAGTTTAGTGTTACATAAATGCATAGTATCTGTCCTCCTTACTGATGCTTTTGAAATATGGTCGATCGATACTGTTGATTCAGTGTCATTTAAAACCACATTAAAGTTTGTTAATAAAAATATTTCTCTATTTACTTGTGTCATACAAATGAAGAAGTCGATGACGAATTTCACGAAAAGATTATTATTTGTTTATTTATCAGTTATTGTTTTTTTTTCTTAAATTTAATTTTTAATGAACATCTTCAATGAATTATTATATATTTATTTCCACTGTTTATTTGTTTATAATCCTTTTCTTTTTCATAGACTTGGATTTACAAATGTTGTCACCCTGGAAGATGTAAAAGCTGCTTATCCACTATTAGATATGGTTGATCAAGTCAATCGAAGACGTGTTGTAAGTTTGAGTGATAAAGAAGTAAAGCCATTAAATTCAACTTAAACACTGGCGCCAATATTTATCTTGATTAAAAGACTAAAATAATCGACTAACGTAAATAAAGATTTTGACTTTGTAAGAAATTAAATACTTTCGAAAACCTTCTACAAAACTAACTGATAGAACACTAAGTATTTGAGGAATCTTGGTAACTGAATTCTGAATAGATGTATTTCCACGCTAAAAAGAGTTAAATCAAGCCTTTTAAGGATGGATGTTGTTATTTAATAAATGTGATATCTTCCAAGTTCACGAAATACATAAAAATTCATTGAGAAATAGTATAGTTATGAAATTCACTGAGTGAATTCAGTCAGTCAGTAATATTTGTAGCATATAATATTTGAAGTTTAGTCAAGGACAGACAAAAACAATCCGTAGATAATTTTGTCACATTTAATTGATAATGGTCATGTAGTGGAGAAAACGAGAACCTTTAAAGTAATTCATCGTATCCCACCGAATCTCTCAAATAGACTTCGTATTCATCTACTCCATGTACACAGCTGAGGCGATAGGCATTCGAACTATTAAACCTAAACTATGGATTCAAAAGAAGTTCGTACAGCCATTATCCCTCCCCTACTGGCCTATTAAGACATAACCAACTAATGACTTCTACACCACCCCTTATTCATATTTCCAACCCCTTTCTTATCAATCCTTTATCTTATCACATCTTCATTATAAACGTGTCTCATTTACTTCCCTTACAATCTAACATTACTTAATCGGTTCATTTTTTTCTACTAGGCTCTATCGACTTCTTCCACCTGAACATTTGTTTGTTTAACCATGCCGTTTTTTTCATCATTCGTGTTATCACAGATTGCCTTACTTTTTCATCCTTATTATTGATAAAACCATTATTATCATTACTACTATTGTGACTAATTGCACAATTTATATTCACCATCTTATTATCCTACAAACAAAACACCATGATTGGTTTATAATTGTATTTTATTTGTAAAATTATATATCTTAGAGTTAAGCTTAATGAGATCTAACTGAAAACAATATTGTTCGCTTAAATATGTTGTTCTAAATTTGTAGTATTGTCAGTAAGCTAGGTAATTTGCCGTTTAACTACATTTTAAATTTTTGTCGGATGCTAGGTTCCTTGTTTCCTGATATTTGTTAGCAAAGTGCGCCTACAATCTACGTATGATACAGTACTTGGTGACGTCAGTTGAAATATCCGATGGGATATCCGATAACCTTTTAGAGTGAAGATATGTCTTGCTAATGAGTTCTGATCATTAGCTCAAAATCTTGGTGCATGGCTCCTCGCTGACTGCCGCAAGCTAATGAATGTTAGATTTAAAGTGTTCTATGAAGCAAAATACACGGGACATTATAGGAAGAAAACCTTACATTGGTTTCACTATTTGTAAACCTTGTCAACATTGAAAACCGTTGACTGTAAAGTACTTAAGAAACGGAGTGCCTCAGACTTTTATTCATCTCACTCAAATGCTACATAATGCCACGACGGTAAATTCAGTGAAGCTTTTAAAGTGAAGAAAAGTGTAAGACAGAACTGCCTATTATCACCGATGACATTTCTGACTATCATAAACTGGATCATGAGACAGACTATAAGGAGAGAAGACAGGAACACGTTGGGTTCAAAATAAGATTCTAGAACATCTGGACTTCGCAGACAACATGCTTAATGTCACACATATTCAAAGATCTGAGGGTACAAACCAACAAGTTGGTAAAAGAGGCAGCAAGGACAGGATCTCAAGTAAACATAGAGAAGACAGAGGTAACGAAAACACCCAACCAGAAACAATATGCAGTAATCCCTACCAACGGGAGAATTTTGAAGGAAGCCACTTCTCTTACATATCTATGCAATATCGTTTCAGCTATAAGTAGGCTGCACGGATGAGGATATCAGTGCCAACAACGATCGAAAAAAATAAGACAATCATCAATCTGAAATGAGTGTGGGAATCCGAAGCACTCAACATAATTAACAAGGTTAGGATTTTTAACATTAATGTCAAGTCAGTGATTCCAGATGGTGCAGACAGTATTTTCAGTTGGCTTCAATCTTTTAATGAAAGCTGTTGCCGAAGACTACAAACCAACCAGGAACCTTTGCTTAAAAATATGCTGAAGAAAACAAAGGTGAATCGGATAGACGCTGAAGTGACTGTAAAATGACCTTACGCACCAGGCCATCGAATGGAACCTGGGTGGGAAACAACGAATTGAATGTCCAAGGATGAAGAGGAGGAAGTCGTATGAGGAGGAGACAAGGGTTTATGGGTAATAGTGAAGTCAACTAAAAGCGACTGCAGAAACATAATGCAATATAGACGTGATGTTGAAGCCCCATATTCCACTCAGAACCTAAAGGAATAATGATAACAATCAATCAAATCTATTCTGTGTGATGAAATCTTTATTTACAGGACGTACTGCTTGGCGCTTGTGAAATATCATGCACCGACTGCAGTTTAAAAATACCTGGAACCACTGAACTTTAAATCAGTGAGTTTTACAAATCCTGAAACCTGGTTGGTGCCAGTAAGCGAAAATACTTTGATCAGATACAAGGCGTCAACTAATTCCATGCGTCTCCTTCATTATTTGGTGCAGTTTACAGTGTGGTCACCAGGCTGGATGGCTCACCATTACAGTGTACCCTGAACTGTTGTTGGATGGATCGGAGCAATCTTCAGGAACCCTTGGACCTAGGTTTCGTGGTTTTTGGAAATTGTCAGTTAAGTGGTTCTGTAATCTTGAAGAAACTCATGTCCCTTATGACATTTAAACCAAGGTTACCCAAGCAGATGCGCCTTGCTGACGAGTGCCAAAAGACAAGAAACCTAGGTCCAAAGCTTCCCGATAAGTGTCTTTAATCTTCTAATATCAACATTTCATAGTGTACCATGATGGCGGGCCGCCTAACATGGAGGCCACGTTGCAAACCTGACTGATAGAATTTATTCTACGCCAAATAAAGGACTAGACTCATGACGCTAGTTACTAACTACCTAGTGTTCAGTCAAAACACCTAATACACTTCCACATGAGAACAATCGCAAGCCTGAACAGCCCAGTAGTAATGTCTCTGACTGTAGCACTGGGTGACCTGAGTTCGACTCTCATAAGGGATGTGGGTTTCTTCAAGACTACTACAAGCACAAAACCTAGGTCCAAGGCTTTCTGCCAGTCGCCTCCAAACATCTGATATTCATGTAAATAAAACTACTTTGACTGCCTACTGTCTTTTCATGAGTTCTTATAATGTACAAAATTCACTAGTAGAGCATGCAACTCATTAATTTATGTATGCAATAAAATTATCATTAGTTGATATTATCACTGATACTTGAAAAATATGAAATTCTCATGGTTTCCATTTAAACATTAAGAGCTACTTACTTGAATCATTGATACTTTTAACATCATTATTACTCCCCTTAACTAATATGCATATGTATATGTATATTGATATATGAGCAAACTTTGTGCTGCTATAAATAAATAAATAAGATTTTTAGTATACATTCATCATACCACTTTAAAATTATACTCTTTATAAAACCACATCAAGGTGATTCAAACACTTATCAATGTTTCAATAGAATATCTTTCCTTATTTAAAAAGAATTCCACGTTAATTTATTTAAATTTAAGATCTAGTGCTAATGAAAATAAAGACAATAATAATAATGATACTAATGACCAATGGAACTCAAATACTTCCAAAGTGAAATAAGGTCTTTATGTTCTGAATTTTCTTAACGTCAAAAGCATACCTATATTATTATTATTATTACTGAGTACAAAGTTGATTTATGTATGAGACAGTTAAAAAATGCTGCAGAAAACTTTCTTAAAAACGGTAATAATCGTGTAAATTTGTTCTCTGTTGTAATCACAAGTGAGAATTGAAAAAAATTGCTCATATGGATCATGCTATATCGCTCACCTTTTTAAATTATCATCCAGGGTAAAAAAAATTATCACATATTGGCTGTGATCTGAATAATTTTGATGTTTTTAAAAGAAATAAGGGTAAGTTTGTAACGACAGGAGCCAAGCGCCAGACAACAGATCGTTTATTGAGAAAATCAAGAGATATTTATAGATTTTTATGTACATTATTGTCAGAAGAGAAGCAACGTCTTCTGATTGGTTATTCTGTACTGCTTGTGACCGTTCCTTAGAAAGTTAAGTCATATCTCTGCGAATCGTATTTGCACACGTTAAGCCTGTTGTGATAGATTAGTGAGTTCCTCAAGGTTAGGCTTTGTCATTGTTTTTTCTCATGACCGTAATTTGGGACGTAAACATTGACGTGAATTGTTGTCTACAATTTTGGATTGCAGACAACCCACTCACCACAAATTCACACTTCAAAATGTACAATTCCTAAATCACGAATTTGAAATTCACATGGTTTTTAATTTTGCTCCACTGTAATTTACCATAGAATTCTAAAACGTTTAGATCAAGGTAGGTGATCTGACATAAGGTAAAATTTGAAAAGCAGTTTGGCATAAATCCCTCAGATACAGTAGAGTTTTGCCAGATCATCGTGGTAGTTTATAACAGTCTACTACTACTACTGTAACAACAGAAGTCAACACACGAGAGCTAAGGTATATTTTCCTTTGATCAAACCGCCGTTTATATATGCAGTTTATGTTCTTTAACCAATCACTGAGCGTATGCTTTCAGTTAACATGAAAGGGCATGAAATAAAATTTTCAAATATACATAGTATTATGTTGTTAATGCAGTATATAACTGTGAGAAATGTATTTTTTTCTACAAAATCGAATAGAATGTTCAAATATATACATTCTATTCTGTTGCTAATGCCGAAATAACAGCAACAGCATCCAACGCCAATCAGCATCAACGGGAGAAATTTGAAAGAGGTTACTTCATTCACTTATCTAGGGAGCATTGTCTCAACTACAGGAGGGGCGGACAAGGATGTCAAATCGAAAATCGCAAAGGCGAGCGATAAACACATTCATCAACCTGAAATCAATCTGGAAATCTTCGACACTCAGCATCACCAACAAAATTTGGATTTTCAATACAAACGTCAAGTCAGTTCTTCTATATGGATCAGAAACTTGGCGAGTGGGTCACAAAGAATATTTCCAAAAGGTTACAGACCTTTATTAACAACTGTCTTCGCTCTATACTGAAGATCAGATGGCCGGAAAGAATCACCAACAAGGAATTATGGGAACAAACAAAGCAATAACCAATCGCCCAACAAATATGCAGGAGAAAGTGGAGATGGATTGGACACTCGTGGCTGAGGAGGCCGCTGGGTGACATAGCGCGTCAGGCCATTGCTCGAGTGGGACCCGAAAGGGAAGCGGCGAGTGGGACGTCAGTGCAAGGGTGACATGGAGGAGATGGTGTGAGGAGGAGTTGAAAGAGTATAGACTAACATGGATGCAGGCGAAAAGTACAGCAGAAGACAGAATTGGCAAGTGGATACGTGCAGTTGAAGCCCTATGTTCCACTAGGAACCCAAGGGAGCAATAATAATAAATAATAATGCCGAAATAAACTGTGAGAATATTTGAGAATAACATTCCATTGGCACATGTCTGTATCACACCACCACACTACCTTTACTACTAGCATACTTCACAAACACATTGCCTAATCAACAACTAAGTTGTCAAGTTGATTTTAGAGTAAAGAGTGAACTAAAGAAAACCAAATTTTGTTATACTTCCAGGTGGACATTCTGACATAAAGCTAATGAATCTGTTGAAATTCAATATCCCAGCTTTTCCAGCATCTGCCATTTCTAAAAGTTACACAATTTCTATCACATATGAACTCTGAACGAAAATGTGCTCGAATTCAACTGAATTTGAATTTGACGACTTTTACTTCCCTTTCAAGAAATATTTACTTTAGATTTCAATTCCTTTACATTACTTAATAATTGGCTTATATTCCATCATTTCACTTCCTTTTCTTAATGTTCTTATACATTATTTAGAGAACCACTGATAACGAGAGACTGGACTGAGTAACTGTTTAATTTTGGGTTTTGAAACTCTTTAGCACTGCGAATGGAATCTAGGAGCTCTGAACTACGTGGCATTGATGTTAACATTCAGTAGCGTGGTTGGTTCCCACTGACCTCCTATGAATTCTAAACTGTGTTAGCGTTTTTTTAACCGAAAGCAATAAAAGATGACGTTGTTAAGGTCGCTAAAGGTCAACCAGATATTCAGCCAGAACACAATGCATCTTTATAAGCTGTGAAAATATCCCGGGAAATTCGAATTAAAATTCACTTACTTTTGACAGATTTTAAATTGTCAAAATAGATAACCTTATCAATACTTAATAATTATATAATGTTCTTTAATATTTGACTCTAATTTAAAGTAATCATTTCAATAATAAATTGTGATTGAGAGTAAAATAGAAATCTAGGTCAAGGCGGCCTCCAGATAAATAGTCCAGGGCTCTGCCACATGGGTTATGAGACTTAAATAACATACAGATTGTCCATTCAGTGCAATCTTTTTGAGTAGTACCCAGTTGTCGTGCATCTCATCACAATATTTGTTAATAGCTGTATAATTCCAATAACTTTCTTAATATTTATTATGCACGTGTAAGATGATCATTTGCATTTATCATTTCCTCTGTAGATTAACGATCCACCTGTGCCAAAACCAATGAAAAGGATTGAAGGTTAGTTAGACGATTTACACTTATGTAAACTGTTGTTGCTTCCGAAGCAAACTGGAGTGGATTCTCACCTCAAAATGTGAAATTTGCAAATTACGAAGTTAAAATTAACTTATTTCATAATGTAATTCCACTATAATGTACTTTATAAACCAAAACTGTTTAGATCAGTGTACGTAATCTGATCGACGTCATAAACAACCTCGAAATGTTTGGCATATACAACCATGATCACTGGAGTTTAGTAAAGAAACACTCTTGAATAATTTGTCCAGCTCCCATCTGTTCATCAAAATTATCAGTGTACACTTTACAACCTTCACAACTACATTTGCTGGGAAACTTGTGAAATCCTTCCAACAAAAGCTAAAGTTAATCAAACGTTACAAAAAATAAAGATCAAGTCTGTATCATTATATGACCATGTGAAGAGGACTTGATAGCTCGTGGCCAGTTGTAGGCGTCAGAGGACAAAAAACAATGGAGACATGCCGCTGAAGCCCTGTGTTCACTATTTTGAAGCTATAGGACGAACGATAACCATACCTTATAACTAGTTCGTGAGTCCGTCCGTGAAAATCTAATAATAATAATAGGATAGCAGTCACTTTATCCAAACCTTTTTGGTTCTGTAATTCAGGAGGAAAGCAAAAGGTTAAAGAAATACTGATTATGAGCAATACATTTATCAATAGGTGACAGTAAAAGTATTTGAGATCAAGACTTATAAAGTATACAACATTTTTTTCAAGAACAAGAAATAGGAGCTGAGTTATGTGTACCTGGCCTGTCATAATATTCCATAAAAAAGTTATCTGAGATTAAACAAGAATTAGGTACCTAGTCTCGCACAGAAGATTATACTGCTCTTCGAATTTCATCTTACCCAATTCTGACAAGGATTATGTGACAGAACGTGAGTTAATGGTTATGTTCTAGGATCAAACAGGGCCGTATGCTATATGAATGCGCTCCTCCGTGATGGAGACATATCACTTCACTATATATATGTATAAATATATATATATATATGTTTATGAAGACAAGGCGTCAACAACACATCGTTATTTCTTCCTGTTCTGTGCACTCCTCTTGAACTACCTCCACGACTGACTGTAAGCACTCATCTCATCTTCAGATGATCTCCTCCATGACACCCTTGAACTAACAGTCAACTCGTCGTTCTCCGTACAAGTTCCACTCGAGGGCTCTCGCTGCGCCTGATGACAACCCACTGGCTCCTCAATGTGTATCTATTTTCTTCTGCATATTTGTTGGGCAGTGGGTTCTTGATTGATTCATTGCCTCCAAATCTTTCTATTGTTTAACCTTCCAGATCATCTGATATCAGCATCGAGCGAAGGCAGCTGCCAAAGAAGGTGTGAAGTTTGTTCTGAACGCATTTGGTGACGCCCTAGGCTTCTGAACCACATAGAGAAACTGACTGACTGACTTGACATTACTGCTAAAAATCCGAAACATGTTCTTTATACTGTTTTCAGCAGATTTCATGACTGATTTCAGATTGATGAAGGTCTGTCTTGCCTTTCCACTATTAGTTTGTAGATGTTTATCCGTTCCATCTGTAGCTGAAACTATGCTACCGAAATAAGTGGAAGAATGTCTTCAGGTGATGCCGACTGGTGCTTGTTGTTTTTGGTTATTTAGGATTTAACAGTGAATAAACTTTGAATGTTAGCACATGAACACACACATATTATACTTTTTGTACTAAAAACTCTTATTTGTCGATATAGTTTCAGTCGACTAGTTGAGAGAATCACATAACGTAAAGGGTCTTAGTATGATTCATAGATAACATTAGTAATTATATTCACCATTCTGCCGTCTCTGAAATCAGTATTATAATTTAACAAGAAGTAATTAAGAAGGCTGAAACAAACACCTAGCGAATTACGCTAAGGCAGCTGGTTCAAATTTAATTTCTGCTGATGCTAAAGAGATTTTGCTGAGGTTACACTGAAAGTCAATAATGTTAGAGCAATTTTTCTTCATGCAATTCAAAGTTAAACATTAATTTGCAGGCTTCCGACAGATTTTACAACTAATCTAACTTCAATCCGAAACAAGTTGCGAATATATATATATATATATTTCTCAATATTCGGCTGCACTTCGAACTTTATTTACCGTGTATACTATGGAAACATGAAGTTTATGTTTGGTTAAAGTTTCAGGTAAAATCCAGTCAGCACATCTTAATCTTTGAGTCTTTCAGTGTAATTACAACATACCTTTGGACAGAGAAAAAAGTGTAATATGTGTCAAGCTTGGATTATTCAAAAATATTAAGATAAATTTAATAATGATAACGACTTAACTGATTCCAGAGTTATTTCTATTGAGGTCAAACACCAGAGCCACTAAGAAGTAGGAAGTACTGAAAGTCTGTTTTGTCCAAGTTTTTAAATTCTTTATTTGTTCCGAGGAAGAATGAAATCTAGGACTGTAATGATTTTGCTGGTTTTGAGTTGTAGGTTGGTGATTCAGCTGTAGGATACTCGCCAGCCACGCATAAAGCCCGGGGTTCGATCTCCGGCCGACACACTCCTAAACGTACCTCATTAAATTGGTAGTAAGACCGATAAAGAGGGAAGGCTGGGCGTCATTGCTGCTTAAACTTCAAAGCTATAGCTTGAAGCCCTATGCTCCACCCGGAACTTAAGGGAGTAAAAAAGGTCAACTCTAATATTTCCAGTAAGAATCAATGACAAGAGAGTGTTAGCGGTATGACTTAAAATCATTCTCAAGGGAGAAGATGTTTCCAATTTTTGTGATCAGCTTGATATATACTAGGTATTCAATATTCTTTCATGGAATTCTTCTCCCTTAGATATGATAGAGAAGATTTGTAGCTCAGGTGGATAATTTTGATGTGGTTTTGTTCTCTGAGCTGGATAGTTAGTTTGCGAAGCTTTCATCACCTTACTGGGTGACATCTTCAGCGCATACTTCAATTTGAAGTATGCGCTGAAGATGTCACCCAGTAAGGTGATGAAAGCTTCGCAAACTAACTATCCAGCTCAGAGAACAAAACCACATCAAAATTCTTCTCCCTCCTAAACATTTCCGTTTATCACAGTTTCTTTGCATTTCTTCACAATTTTTCTGTCTACTTCTATATGTGGGCTTATATGAAGTGTGTCAACTTAAAATGGCATACTTTACCGTGCAATTCAGTCACTTAGTTAATCGGAGATTTAACACTTTACCATAAGATTGGCGTATTAATTCAAATGTCTGTTAATTCACTTGAATGAATTATACTTAAAGTTATTGACAAAATTTAAGCACAACTTAATTTTGCCATAATTATCATGACTTACTTCTAATTACAATAATAACCTGATAAATTCTAGTATTATGTTTATGCTATCTTACTTAGAACAACAGATTTTACCAAGTGTCCGGAATCAGTGTCATCATTTATAATGAAAAGTAAGACAGAGGGAAATAAGATTGTAGAACAACTTAATTATAGTACTAATTAACTGACGCCTGCCAATTTAAAAAAACTAATAAATACTTTGTAGCTGAATACTAATTATCCTTACTCTGATAAACACGAATCTCAAGTAAAATTTGGTTTGAAAACACACTTCAAGCAATAAAATATGATGCTGTAACTTTTTAAATTAACAAAATACTTTCGTTTTCGTTTGACAAAAAAACATACACATTACTTATCAAATTAATAAGTAGTTGTAGTGATACTAGTTGTCATGACAACAGTAAAGCTTTTTTTTAAGTGCTCACATATTCTAAGTAATCTTGATAATTTTTTTTAGTTATTAAGAAACTAAAACAAATCTGAAAATATTTTCTGCGCCAAATTTAAATGGGTTTAGAACGGTTTGTTATTTCCGGTGTAAAGTAATTAACTTGTTGAAACAAATTAACAATAATCTCTCCCTGAAGGTAATATGGATGCGTACTGGTGAAGAGTTTTAAACTGTACTCCCTAACGGTTTCAATGATCCTCCAACCTATTTCAACTCATAATTAAAAACTTGAAATAGATCAAATCCTTAAAAACTAACTCTTGGAAATCGATGTTTCACAAACGATCTCGAGTTTGTCTAGACTGCGTAAACCGGGTGTAGCTGAATTCTTGTAAGTGGCGATAATTCTTATGAAAATGGACTAATCCACAGAAAATGAATTCAATCCAAGCACTGATCCATGAAAGTAGGGCTTTAGCAGCTTAACTGTATTGTGTTCGGTTCCTTGCCGTCACTTTCATCTGGATTGGCGACTGTCCACAAACTTTTATTTTCTTCTCACATGATCGTCCTTGAGTCACACTATGAAACCCAACTTCCAGCTTCACATTCATGTTCCAGTGACAGTCTGACTGGCATTTGATATCACTCGGTGGTCTCCTCCTCTCCAAATCCTTCTGCATATATGTTGGATAGGAGATTTTTAGCTTGATCGCCGTCAGAATTCTCGATATATATGGGTCTTACTGAAGTATTATGTCTTGGATAAAATCTGTCTGGGGATTGTGTCACTTCGTGTTGCTGCTTTACACTGTAAGTTATTAGGAATACATGAGAAAGCTTTTGATTTCACCTCAGTGGAAGAAATTACATCATTAGAAGGTTAAAATACTGACTTTTTTATTCCTTTACGTCCGCAGTGGAACATACGGCTTAAAGTTAAAGCTCTGAAATTTCTGTAGCAATTGGGAGCATTTCTACGGAGTGTGGTAGCTAGCCTCATGCCCAAACTTCCCTCTCTACCAGTCTTAATACCGGCTTAGCGAGGTAAAAGGGTGCGTCAGCTGGGCATCAAACCCGAACCGCATGAGTGGTTGGCGGGTATTCTGGCGTTAAGCCACTGATGCACTCAAAATACTAAAGAAAATGCAAATTCAATGCGAATAGTAAAGTTAGAGTATTAATTATGCTCCAGCACACTTTATGTCGGAAGATAACTGGACTAACTTTTTCACCTATTGAAATAAGAAATTTCCACTATCTGAATAGATTAAAAATACCCATAAATAATTGAGGATTTATTGTCTTACCACGATTTAAAAAATTCTTCCCACTTCTAATCATGATAAAATGATAAATAACAGTAATCTTTGAATTTTCACATACAGATTAAGTTATATAAACTTATTCAAGAATTTTCGCTTTTCTAGCTCAGTCTTATTCAAAAATAAATTTATTTCACAAGAAATGAATCCAAGGTCTGTTCCAAGTTTACACTAATTTTACTTGGGTGATCTCAGTAGAGGAAAATGAAAATTTTAGGCTTTTAATCTGCAGAACATTTTGATTCCTTACTGGGTGGTAAATGAGCACCAGAGAATAGTAGCGAACCTTGAGAAAAGCAGTTACGTAGTGCTCCTTGTGCTTTGAAGTTTTTGAACCGATTGGATTAGCTTTCCGGGACAGGGTCACTAGCCCCAAACCCAGCCTTCTGTTCTGTCCACAGGTTAAGACTGGCTGAATGTCATCGTGCGCAAAGTGGAACATGAGTGGGGAACGACAAGTAGGGCGCTCATGGGTAACATGGAGGAGGTAGTAATAGGAAGAGATCAGAGATTCCATTATGGATCAGAGAATATGGGCAATCGTGGAGCTAGCTAAACAGAATCACAGAGAACAGGGAAAACTGGAGATATGCTATTGAAGCTTTATATTCTATTTGGAACTCAGGTGAACTATGATAATAAATAACAATAGTGCTTCTTGATTTTCAGTGACTTTCTAAGTGACGTCTCTTTACGATTAAATCCAAAATAAAATCATGATTAACTAAAGGCTCTGTAATATTCTGGTTTAGAATTGACACTGTAAAGTCTGAGAACTTTTCACAATTTGTAGTTTCATAGGTGTACACATTTTCACGTCTACTATAATTTGTTCAACAGCTTTAATTATTGATTCTGCTTAGAACTGTGATGTGATTGATAATACGAATAAGTCAAATGAGAACAAAATAAAAGTGATGCACTAATTAAAGCTATTTTAATCGCTGGTAGCAAAATCGACCACAAATATAATAATAATATCAAAAGCCAAAAAATAAAGGGAAAAGACAGACCAGGTTTACCAAACAGATTCAACTGTCTCTAACAACAACCCAAACACCTAAAAATAGTGCTGAATATACGCCTTCTAAATGATCTTGTCAAGTATCAAGCACCGATATCCATGCTGAAAATTCCATACTTGTACCAAAAATACAGTGTAGAATCAAGCTGTAAATCAAAAATCAAAAAAAGTCAAGTACTGGTTTGTAGGGATTTTAATTTTATTGATTGGGGGATTGGAGGACGATGAGCTGACATCGGTTAGAGAACCAGTGGAAAATCATTTGGGAGTTCCGAATAGCTATGTCGTTAGCCTAGTTCAGAAGTCTTCATAAGCACGCACCCGCACTGCTGGATTTGAACCCAGAAACTTCTGGTTACAAGGCTAGCAAGCTCGTAGACCATTAAGCCGCTGGGACCCGACCCAATGGCCAACCCAGGAATTCTAACTTCTGACAATTCATGAATTAGCGTGACCACTAGCCAATTTTATCGGTGAGTATTCTTCCTCACAGTCGACTTGCTGCATCCCATCGTCCACGATTTCTTATCGATATCAGCTCATGATTAACTCCTAAAACCAATCAAATCCCGACAAACCAACACTTGAATGTCAGCCTGATGCTCACTAGTGACTGGCCCTATTCAGTTAGGTGGTTACCTGGAGTTCTAGTGAAAAATCGTGACCAATGAAGTGCAGCAGGTCACCTGTGACAACGAATACTCCCCAATGAAATTGGCTAGTCGTCGCGCTATTCATGAATTGTCAGAAGTTAGAATTCCTGGGTTGGCCATTGGGTCGGGTCCCAGCGGCTTAATGGTCTACGAGCTTGCTAGCCTTGTAACCAGAAGTTTCTGGGTTCAAATCCAGCAGTGCGGGTGCGTGCTTATGAGGACTTCTGAACTAGGCTAACGACATAGCTATTCGGAACTCCCAGATGATTTTCCAATGGTTCCCTAACCGATGTCAGCTCATGATGAAATCCTGCAGCATATCTTGTTAAATACCTAATTTGAGTGATTATTTGAAAGGGTTATCAACCATTGCGAATCAAGCCTTCATAAACAGCAGGAAATACAAAAGTCACCATGACCGCGCGATAACTGCTAAATAACTCATTTTAAGGTTATAGGTTAATGTCAGATAGAATTAGGCAACATTCAGGGTTAGATAACGGATTTATATCCCAAAATTTAGCAATTACTTTTACGTTGTTGTAACTTTCTGCGCCTGTGTTTTTGTTTTAATACATTTCAGTTATTATATTAACCGGTGAACCAGCAAGATGGGAGTCGAGTTTACAATTATTAGTTGACTTATTAATGACAGATGGTAAACCAGATGAAGTACCTGAAGTATTTCCAGAAGAACACTTACCAATAATCGCATGTAATATGGATTTAGTATATATGGATAAGGCTGCTTTACCAAGATTTGGTCATGGAGCCTTTCTAGTCTGTTTACAAACTTTATATCAACAATTAACTGGTTATAAATTACGTTATACATCATTATTGGGTAAACCAAGTGAGATTACATTTCGTTTTGCTGAGCATATATTGAATTTAACATCGAAACGAATGGGCTACAAGAGACCGATTGATCGTCTATACTTTTTAGGGTAAGTTCTTGATAAGACTAGTGGTGTTTTTTTCTGATTCCTTGAATCCTAAGTGGAATACAGGCTTTCAAACTTATAAAGTTTTTAACGGGGTAAAGTTGTTGGCCTCACACTTAATTTTCTGTCTTTATTGTTTGCCGGTGAAACAAGCATCCTGCATGTTTCCCCAGCATTCTACCAACAAAATGCTGGCGCTAAATCTCAAAATTGTAAGTAGCACATTTAATTATTATGTGATTTTTGGCTTAATCTTTATCTGATTTACTCTATGAACATCCGAAACTACTTCCAACGGCACAAATGAAACGCTCTTGAAATGTTCTCATCAATACAAACCAGTTGCAAACCTGATGATTTCAGGTGCTATTTAGTTAATAGTATACATCTCATTTGTCATGTAACTCTTGAACTTAGGAATTAAAACAAGTAAACGAACAAAACAAGGTTGACTTTTAATATCTCCATACTTCATTCAGAATAAAAGTAATTACAGCAAATAGTTGCTTACAATGAATTATTTTTAAGGCTCTACAGTTATACACCTATTTATTTAAGCATACAGTGGCCAGTAAAGGCAAGTTAGAATTCTATCAGAAGGTGTATTTTGAAACAAGTACCAGACGTTCTCCTCACCAAGAAGACAGAGGAATATCTATAAAGAAATCTATTTCAAAAGAATACTAGGATAGGTCAGTATACTGATTTTCATAGCTTCATACCGCATCTGTACAAAAGGAATTTACTTAAGTACCTTAGTTATAGAATAAAACGCATACTTCCAGACAAAGGCATTAAGGAAGAAATGTGTAAACAAAAACTTACACTACACTAAAGTTGATATGCAGAGAAAGCTCTTAGAAAAACATATGTCGATGCCTAGAAATAGGGTGACGATGGATACCGTAAAAAAGAAACCTTTGTATCTTAAGTCAGGTTATAAAAAGGAGATTGCAGCAGACATTCTAAAATGTTGACTTAATGCATCTGTAGAAGGAATGATTCCGGCAACTAAATTGATACCCATTCTCTCAGCTAAACTAATACTCACACAAAGAGTCAAGGATAAATTACCAAAGATGGCCTCATCAATTTGCACCTATGAATTTAACTGCTAACATAGAGCTAGTTACATTGGCCGTACTCAGATAACTTCATGCATGAATGCACATGCACATTTACCTATATGGTGGAGTAAAGAGAAACCAAATGCGTCAATAATGGAGTTTTAACTGACTTAGTAGATAATGTGCACTCATCAAAACCAAAATAGGCGTCCTTGGTTATTCACAGAGTTCCTGGTAATCTGTCTAGAGGAGCTCGACTACGTCTTCTATTGGTAGCTGAAGAGGTAGGAATCAACACCAGAAGATTTGGTCAATGTCTACAGAAGAAGTATATTCAACCAATTCGTTTACCTTGACTTACAATAATATAAACAAGTGCATCATAAACATTATCACCCTAAATTCCTATTCCATTTTTTTCTTCCTTTTTCCTTTATTTTACGAATAAATGCTAATTTCTGACCTTTTATGACTTCACAACCTTTGTTATTATGTCTTTTACCTTAAGTTTAAGTAATACTAAAAAGCATTTAAGCTTACTATTGCATTTACATAATCCGGTTCACTCCACTTTATTAAATTCATTATTACTTGGTAATCATTCACTAATCGTACTTCTCAGTTTGCACCACACCATGGTTATTACTTTATCAAAACAGTTGTCACCCTTGAACTTGCATCTAGTCTATCCCATTTGTTGGTTTATTTCTCTGTATTTTTAATACCGTCTCACAAACCGTCTCATCTCTGAAACCTGTACTTTCGCTGACTGTATGTATACACCCACATATCACTGAATGATTTCACCTCATTTACCTCATGTTTATTATTGAACATACACATTCTGAATGATAATCAAAACTAACTGACTATTTTTTAAGAGTTTGACCATGGATTGATATGAATTAGAGAACCACTGAAAATCAAGGAGTAATGGAAAGCTGTTTCATCCTAGTTTGGGAATCATCGCCAGTACGCACCCACCAAAAGAGGTTCGAACCCAGGACCTTCTGGTTACAAGGCAAGCTCGTATACTATTCAGCCACTGGAACCCGATTCAATCGCCAACCCATGAATTCTAACTCCTATCAATTCGTGATTCAGTGCGACCACCAACCAATGTCATAGGTGGGAAATCCACCCTCACACATGACTGGTTGGACCTCACTGGTCACGACTTCTAACTAGAACTAACCAGGAAACTCCATCCTGTAGCAAGTCACTAGCTAGCTGATTATTATTTTCTCTCGTACCTGTTCCACGATACACTCTATGATAGAATTCTGCTTTACCTTTACTGGTTACCGTATGCTAAAATTAATGGATTTATAATTGTAGAGCCTGAAGAAGAATCTATTGTAAACAATTGTTCACTCTAATTACTATTTTTTTTGTTATAAAGATTGTATTCACTAATGATTTATTATTATTGTTATTATTTCATGCTGATTCATTTTACAAAATCATAATAAAGACAGGCATACCTTATAGCTAAATTAAATTCCTTTCATATAAAGTATTTACCATAGATAGTTAAGTAATGTTTACAGAAAGTAGATATGATCAGAGTATTAGATTTGATAGCTATCTGAGTCAAACAATTGCACATGTACAATGTAAGGAACAATCGCATCATACGACTATTGGTAACATTAATTTTATGCAAGTTTGTAGAAACTTAACCAAATCGTATAATTTGAAGCTTGTACTATACTAACCCACAATTAAGGCTACTTTTTCAAACTTGTAATAGGATATTTGAAAAGAAGATGGAAATACAACGGTGTTCGACCTTTCCTCAAACATACATCTTAAATAAAAGGGTTTCCACGTGCTTATTTATTTTCGTTCACGTTGGAACATATGGCTTCAAGCTAGAGCTTCGAAGTTTGAATGGCAGTGGTGTTTTGAATGGTAGGTTGGGATTGTTAGCCTCACGCTCAACCTTTCCTCTTTACCGGGCTTATTATCGGCTAAGCGAGGTAAAGGTATGCTTTGGCCGAGGATCGAATCCCGGACCACTAGCGCAGTTGCCTAGTGTTTACTGTTTTTCTACCCATTTCAGCTAACAAGTAATTATATAGAAAATGCTTTCGGATGTTCCCTGTTATGTACACTTAGGTGGAAACTGTTTCTGATATTCCTTAAGATTTGAAATCTACCTGGTAAAGTTTCATAATTAGGCTTGGTAAAATGGTCAGCATTCTCAGGCATAAACTTTTCAGAGGGTACTTTTCATTGCTATCGAAACTTTAAAGATAACTCTTCTTGTTGGTTCTGTGCAACACAGCCTTGATGTTATTCCGCGTATGTGTGCTGTATGGAAAGAGAATTTATGTAATCTACAGTTTCACAGTAATCGTAATCATAATCATTTCTAGAACAATGTTTCATTTTGCTGTCGTACTGAGATATCACTTTTCTTCACTGGAATGATCCCCTTGGTCGAGGTAATCCACTCAAATTTGATTAGATTTGTTAGTAAGTACCATATAAAATTGGAATTGTTAGTCTTCACTTTTCGATACAATGCATTTTGTGATCAATATTTTTACATTATAAATACATCACTAGTGTATTTCAGTCAGACTTCGTCTGATAACATTGGAATTAAGATTCTGCAATTAATAGTGTTCTCTGAGCTTGTTGGTTTGGTTGAGCAGCTTTCGTCGTCCTTCTGGACAACATCCCCTTTCAGCTCAATATTTAGCATAAAGTGTAATGATTTAAATTTCTTCATGAGTGATATAATTGCGTTTCCCGGTAACCATCTTTTCATATGTATTGACCATTTTTATTGACTTGGATTTCAGACTTCCTGGTCACCTGATTTACTTTTTATTAGTTGGTATATTTCGTCTATATTGACGTGTTTGTTAATTGCATTTTCGTTTGAGTACCAGTGTAACAACAGAAGACAAGGGCCAGGCAACAGATCGTTTTATTATGAAAATCAACACGTATTTATACATCTTTCAACTACATTATTATAGACAAGCGCAGTCATCTGATTGGTTGTTTAGGTAGACAAACGCAGGCTTCTGATTGGTTGTTTCGGGATTCCTTGACAAATAGAGTTCTCTCTGCGAATCATATTCTGCCACGTTAACTTTGCTGTGATTGGTTGTTGACTCAGGCTTGTTCATATTTTCTCACGGCCCATATTAGTGACCTAGACCTTAACGTAGATTAGTGCCAACCAATCGGCTAGCAGCCTGCTCTCACCACACCAGGCTTCTAGGAATTCCCTGGCACTTTTGATGTTTCCTCTGTCTAAGATTTCGACATTATCCTAATCAAACTGATGTCCATAATTGTCTATATGCATTGATACTAAAGAATATATATCGTGTCTTTTCACGGCTGATTTGTGTTCTTGGATTCTAATTAGAAGGTGTTACCCACTTTGGCCGATGTAATGCCTGTTACAGTTCAATTTTATTTATTTTGTAAATGGTGTTAAATTTATCCCCTTTTTCTGTTGGATCTTTTGGTTTGCATAATATCGAATTAAGCGATTTGACTGGTTGATGTGGTATATCTATATCAAACGATTTCAGCATTCTAGCTGTTATTTCAGAGATATTTTTCATGTATGGTAGGATAAAATTTCTTGTGGTTTTTGATGATGGTTCTTTGTTGGTGTTGTGATTCGATTTTAAGCACTTTTTGATGAAATTTTGTGGATAGCTCTTCTTTTTGAAGACCGTTTGTAAGTATTTTTCTTCCATTTCTCTTCAGTTTATGCTCGTAGTCAACCTTACCCTTAATACATACAACAGACAGTAAGCCAGCATGGATAGCTGGGAATACTGGATAATTATTTTATTGACCGACACAAGATTTCTTTATGTTAAATGTATCCAGAACTCTGTTAAAAGGTTAAACCTAAGATTTCTTAATTCCTCAGCCTTAAGCATTATCATAGAATCAATCAGAGCAAATCACATGAACAGTCACGAGCCACAGACTAGAATTAACGAACTAACTTCGGGGTTTGACGAAATAACACCCGATAAAAATAAAGTTTTCAACAGCCTAAGATTCTTTTGTCTGTCTAAAATACAAGGGCTCAAGAAAAAAAACAATATTTATGTATACACATACCGCCATCCGATGACAATCATAAAATCATTGTGTTTATTTTCGAAATTATTAATCTCAACGTCACACATATCAGTAGAGTATAATAAATTTCTAATAAAATGAAACAAAGTTAAAGAGAAATTTAATCAAAAATTAGCCAACTTTTATCACATTATTGATTATTTCTTAAAGAGTATTAAGTCTCTTACCCTTGAAAACAAGCACACACAAAAAATGTGAATTGAGCCAACCAACAAAAGTGTCATGAGTTGATTATTGTTATCATCATCATTATTATTATTGATTCGGTGTACTCCAGGTAAATGAATGCCTTACTAATTTACTGAAGTGCTGACCTGAGTTAATGTAGTTTTTACTAGTTCATATTGGTACAGTGTTTGTAACTCTTCCCTTCCTTTCCCTCACAAGTTAATAATCATAGACACAGGTAAGTATTTAAGAATACAGTAGTTGTTGAGATCTCACTCGCTATCGCCAGGATCTTTTTAAAATGAATGTGACCTGATTTAATTTTACTGAGCGTCACATCACGAACTGGTATCAGGTGTAGAAACACTGACAACCAAAGAGTAATGGATAAATATGTCTGTTCCAGTTTAGGACCCTTTAGTAGTGCACACCGATACCCCACCAGGGATATTATTATTTTTTATTATTGTTCCCTTGGGTTCCTAGTGGAACATAGGGCTTCAACTGCACGTCTCCACTTGCTTCTGTCTTCCTACTGCTGTACTTTTCACCTACATCCATGTTAGTCCATACTGCTTCAACCAACTTCTCTTCACACGATCTCCTCCATGTCACTCACCCTTGCGCTGACGTCTCACTCGCCGCTTCCCTTTCGGCCTTGTTCCCCTCGAGCAATGGCTTGATGCGCGCGCGATGTCACCCAGCGGCCTCCTCAGCCACGAGTGTCCAATCCATCTCCACTTTCTCCTGCATATTTGTTGGACGATTGGTTCTTGCTTTGTTTGTTCCCATAGTTTCTTGTTGGTGATTCTTTCCGGTCCGGCCATATGATCTTAAGTGTACAGCCAAGACAGTTGTTGATAAAGGTCTGTTGGAAGTGACTGGATCTAGGAATAACTATTTAACATTGCCTAGTACCTAATAAGTAATCCACCTGCATCTATCTCATATCTACACAGGATACTTTCCATTATATAATGTGTGTGCTATTAGTAAAAAATCATCGGTTTGCTTCAGTGTTATATCTTTAAAATTCGTCATAAAAAGACTAAAATTTGATTAACTTCCAGAGAAGAGAAGTGAAGGAAACTTGGCATTATTATGGGAAGCATAAACGAAGAATGGAAACAAATAAGCCGAAAACAAGTATATCGAAAATCAGGACACATGTGTTGCCTAATGTCTTCAGATACTCCTTCTTGACACATTTTCAACAGATGTGAATAGTTCATCCCATTAAATGACTACCTTTATTACGAATATTTTAATTTCTCTAAAGTTTTCTAACACACGTGTTTTAATGTGTATTTCAACATAAGTAGAAGGTAAATGATCGGAATTCATGATCTCTTGTTATTACATACCAGCATAACATCATTCAAGCTGGAAATCATTAACAAATATCACTTTTAATCAAACTCGAAGACATACAAGTGAAAACCAACAAACTGGTAGAACAAGCAGCGAAGACATGACCTCAAATAAACATAGAGAAGATATAGGTGATAAAAGTGACCAACCAATAATAATAACAACATCAATCACCAGTCAGTATCAACGGGACACATTTAATAGAGATTACTTCCTACAACTATCCAGTTACCATCGCTTTTACCACACGCGACATCGATTAGGGTGTCAAAAGCGGAATCAGGAGAGCAAGATGAACCTTAATCACTCTTAAATCACTTCAGAAATCTTCGCCATTCACCATAAATAACAAAATTCGAATTTTCAACAACAAAGTTAAGTCTATCAGTTCTTTTATATAGGTCAGAAACCTGGAGAGTGAATCCCGAAAAGCACCTCCAATAGACTGTTTGTAGACGTTGATCAACAGCTGCCCTCACTGCATATTGAAAATCAAATGGCCAGAAGTAACTAGAGACATGTAACTCCGGGAATAAATCAGTCAAGAACTTATTTCTTAACAAATTTGTTGAAGAAAATGGAGATGAATCTAGCACTAGATGAGAGGGCCGTTGAGTGACATCACTTGACAAGCCGTCGCCCGAGTGGAAGCTGAATAAGAGACAGCGAGTTGAGTGTTATTCCCGAGGGTGATGAGTAGGAGATAAAAGAATGTGGGCGATCAGAGGCCACATTACGGGGGCTGTGGAGAATACGACAAAGTGGAGACGTGCTGCTGAAGCCCTATTTTCCACTCGTAATCCGAAGGACAATAATAATATAATAATAACTTTTAATACGGAAAGAAGTGAAGCTACTATTTATTATTCTTCCTTACAGAGATAATCCAGATGTCGATGTCTTAGGCTCAAATCTATACAATAACTTTTTACGTCGATTTCGTCATTTATCTGGTGGAGATAAATCTCCAGGTGAAGGACACAGTCAATATCAAAAGGTTTCTGTTGCAGGTTCGCGTACTGTTCCACCGAATGCAGCATTTTTACCTCAAACTGCTAGAGGAATTGACTGTAAGTGACTTTTACTTCACTTCACACAATGGCGTATAAAATAGCATGAATGCACTTGAAATTGAAGTAGATCATAATTAGTCAGCTGTCAGGAAACCTTGTTGCTTTATACTTTCCGGCGACTACTCACATTTATGGTTTGCTTTAAAAGTTTGAAAAGTTCCACTCAGTGACAAGGTTATAAGCCCCACACATGATTATATCAAGTCAATGGATGTTAAGAAGAAAAAGGGAAAGATAATATACTGGATCCTGTGTCTTCTAGCGCCTGGTATATTACAAAATGTAGAAGAGTAAATTCAGATACAGTAGGGTACTTTGTGAAATTAATTTTTCTGAAAACCCCAAGATCCTCCACCCTGACTTGAAGTATTTAAACCGGACAAGATTAGTTCAGAGTAGCTTTCTAAACAGTCTAGTTACTGGTGAGACTTAGTGTTTAATGAAGACTGCAGCCACCTTAAAAGTATTTGTGCGAATTCAGATCGACTATAACTGCTACTAAATAGTGATAAGATCTTTGTTCTGACCAGTCGATTAGCTGACTATTGATAAATGTCTTGGTTCTGGACAGTCTACTGAATAAATGCTTAGGAAATATGAAGAAGGAGTGGAGGTGAACCGGACTCACTCTGTGAAAATATTTGATTAAATCACTCACCAGGCTCCCAATTGTAATCCAAGTGGGAATAAGTGAGCTAGTAATAGGTCCGAGAGTGACAAAGAGGAGACCATATGAAGAGGATATGAGAGCTTGTGGGCATGGATGATATGCAGATATGCTGTCCAGTCCCTATGCTCCACCTGCAACTTCAGAGAATAGTAGTAAAATAATAATACGGTGAGTAAATGAAAACTCTGAACAGTTATACTGGGATGCAGTGATTGGAAAACTCATTCTGGCTTGTAAGTAAAGTAAAACGGTAAGTGTAAAAACCCCATACTTAATTCAATATCATCTCTACATAAATCATGATATTGTCTCTAACGATACCATAGATATCTTGTAAAAGCAATACATGGAAGGAAACCCAAAAGAAACAAACCAATAAAAATGTATATATTGAATAACTGAATAAGAAATGCCTCATTTTTTACTGATAAATTAACAACCTAGTAAAGTCTCACTAAAAATAATGCCTAGATGCAGGCTAAATCATCTATTAAGTTCGTATTATCAAGAAAGATATCAGAACTAAGAATTTTAAAGTAATTCACTTCCAAAAGCCCTAATGAAACCTAGAACAATTCAGTTACCACTAACGCTTACAACCAGAATGACGGACATTCAAATCTACCCAGGGAGCTGCAAAATCTTCATTCCCAAATATAAAATGTACACAGGCTCCAGAATCTGAAAGGGTCAAATGGCGTATTCATCTGTTTTTGTCATCGGAAACCATGTAAACCTAGGTCCTGACACAGCTCCAACGTCTTGCGGAGCAGACTTCAAGTAGAAAGCTACGAGAGTGGCAGATGTTTATGTATCGAGACAGTATCATAGCCGTCGCACATACTATACGATTTTGTATGGGGTATCTCTTGATGCCTATAATGTACCACGTTCATATCATAATAATAATATTGATATATTTATTCTTATTTCTTAATTATTATATTTTATTAAATAGCTATCTTAGTCAGAACTGGAGTATACAAGCCTACACCTGGAGCAAGAGTACACTATTGTCATCGTGATTTTCAAGGTGCAGCTGATCTTGTCTTGCCAACATTTGAAGTTGAAGATTGTTTAGAAGGTGTTGAATTAGTTCTTGATATGCAAAAATTTCATCCAAGTAAATAAATCTCAGCAGTAACAAAACTATAATAACAGTAATTATAAACATCCTTAATTTTAATCAATTAAAAAAATGACAACAAATCAACTCTGGGATTGAGTATATTTAGTTAACCATCACTATTTTTTTCTCTTTTTCTTCTTGTTTTCAATAATTGACTCAACAATTTCTGATTCTTAATGGAACAAGTTGTCTACTTTATTAAGGAATTTAGATATCTTTAAAAACTGCAAACAAAGCTAAGCTTTCAAAACATATTATAAGCAGCATGTTAAATGATTCAATGAATTGCTAACTCGTGCTGTAAAAGAATTTATCTATGAATCAGTATTACTATTATTAATACAAATATTATAATCATTGTTCTCTGCGTTATAATACAATGTAAGCTAGACGAAAAATTAATATATACCCCTCGCAGAAGGTAGAAATATATCCATATATTAAGCCTTTATCGGCAGTATATTGGTGAATGAAGACTATGTTCTACTACAACATCCCTCCCCTCACCCTGATTTGTTTTATCAGTTTTACATTTATTTCTATCTATTTTTAACTTTAAAATAAGTAATAAATGTTTTAGTTACTAAAAAAAACATACAATTATAATACATTTTGTACGTTTTTACTCCAGCCGCGCTTAATTCCTTTCAATGTGGGTATTACTTTTTTTCAAAAATTTAATTTTACCGCCCACTTTTTGTTTATATGTATATAGTGTATGACAAAAATATTGACACTGGCGACGATTATAATGTGTATTATGACAATAGTGAGAATGTCACAAAGCTGACAAAGCGAGGGAGAGAGACACACATACACAAATAGATGGAGGGAATTTTTTTTTATAAAACTTAAACATTGAGAAAGAATCACCATGATAGATATTATGCTGATCAGATATTGTTGACAACTAGGTATGATTAAAAGAGTTGCGTAGAAAATATTTATTCCTGGGAAATGTGATGTGTGTTTACTTTCAAGAAGTTAAGCATGACTATGTCAGTGAGTGGTCTAGATTTCGTGAAGGTAAATAAGTGTAATACGATAGTTTTGATCGATTTAAAGGTGAAGACAGCCGTTTTGTCTCGATATAGTAGTCTTAAAAGGTAAGCTTCATTGACACTAGTAGCACAAAACATGTTTCTAATGAATATATATCATAGTTGCCGGAAATTCCTAAAAATTCTCTTTGAGATCTTCAAGTACAATTAGTGGCTTTATTTTAAAAACAGTCACTGACGATCTTTTAAACAAATCTGTTTCCAAAAGTTAATTTGTAGAGAATTGATTTATTTCAAGTTTGGTCATAAAATGACATCAGTAAGAGGACCACGGTAAAGCCAGTAAGTACTGGACAGCTGTTTCATGCTAGTCCTGACACTATTCATCAGTACGAGCCCACCGGGATTCGAACACAAGCCACTTTTAGCCGTTTCAGTGGCCGATGAATTCCAACTTCTACCAGTTCTTCTCAAAACTAGGACGAAAAAGCTGTCCAGTACTTATCGCTTTTCCAGTGATTTTATAGTTTATGTCAACTCTTGATCAGACCTGAAACAAACCAAATCTCCACGAACAAACACTTGAAAATTAGTCGGATGCCAGCTAGTGACAGTTAAAGTTACTCGCAGTTCCATTGAGAAGCCGTAACCAGTGGAGTCTATCATGTCGAGCTCGAGAACAAATGCTCGCTGGCTGATGATATTGGCATGTGGTCGCACTAAAATCATGAATTAGTAGAAGTCGGAATTCATGAGCTGTTGGGTGGGGTGCTAGTGGTAGAGTGGTCTATGCATCTGTTTCCATTTATTTACGTAACATATAAAGTGGCTAGCTGGATATATTTCGAAAAGAGTTCTTCGTGAGCAGAACTGCTAATAGTGTAACCTCTATCATTTTCAGGAGACTTATGTTGAAGTTTGAAGCTTACCAAGATGATGTGAATATACTTTAAGATGATTATTAATGAAGCTGAATATTTACAGACAAATACAATTAAGTGTACTCATTAGAAGTGATGCCAGCGTTGAACATAAAGATGGGTAAAATGAGGAAATATCAGTATGAAAGACTTCTTTGGCCCTGATAGTAACATTGTCGTGGGTTGTTAATTATTTGTAGACAAGGAAACACATTGCTCCTGTTCCCCGACACATGTAACTATTATGTTTAGCTTTCTATTCTGTTCAAAAAAGATGTTTTAATTTAACATAACAACCATTATCACAATTGACACATTAATTGTCTTTTGAATTAAAAGTACTACAATTACCATAGCACGGTAACCGTTCTCATTCCATCCACTTGACATGTTGGAGTCGCGTCAATTTGTAGTATAAACAATATTAATAGCCACTAATGTGTCATTAATACTGAATGTATTTTGGCCACACAGTACTACAACAGATGCGTGTTATTTGAATGTTCTAATTACCATCTGAACAATATGGTTTTATTGATGTTAGGTAACATTAGATCTGTCTGTCTGTCTGTTCTCGACATAGAACTTTGCACAAATGTGCGGAAGTTCAAGTCGCCACATTCCGTGTAGCACGCGAAGCAAGAGAAGAAAGTACAAGAAAAGCATAATAGAAACAGTGAGCAGAGGTGTGAGACAAAGGAGTTATAACGAAGAGCAAAACAGTTTCATTGAAGATCATAAGTCACAGGGATAGATGATTAGCAAGAAGAGTTTTGCCACAGTTTCGTGCTTATTATCAGCTATCAGAAAGATATACCTGCCTAATTAATAAATTTGAACCCAAATCACAGGGGTCTAGAGTCAGATACCTTACGACCGACTGTGTCATATGCATCAATTTGTCACATTAGCAAGTAAGGAATGTCATGTTTCTAGTCCTTGGTGTTGGTATTGACGTCATTGTATTAGTCAAGTTTGCAATATTGTCAACAGGTTTATTGATTTTGTCATTGTATTTCACTTCAAGTTAATGTTAGTTAACTACAGGGATTCATCATGCTACTCTAGAACTAAGTTTCGTGCGTCATTGGACTTACCATCAACGTTTATCTGTATAGTTATGTCTACTCAGTCACTGGAACCCACAAAAATCGATTTCTGAAGTCAAAGAAATTAAGCATGACTTGTTAGTGGCTTTTAAAGACAGGTGTTCATTCTAAACAATTTTGAAAGATTCATTATCAATAAATGAAAGGGCGAAAGTGTATATACACTTGTGAGTGACTCGTTTCATTTTTTCGAAACCAAAGAGGTGAAAATATGAAATATTAGATAAGCGAGGTTGCTATGATCACGGTTTATTACTCTCAAAGTGATCTTTGATAAAGACTGTGTGTAGGTGATAGTCATAATGTGAAATCTAAGGGCTTATATAAGCATGCTTATGTATAAAATATACTTATTATTGCCATTAAATCTGAAAATCAGATCAAGCTGTTGAACATTTAACGTTCGGTACCGATATAAATTATAATACAGTGTTATCTCACTTAGGCAAATAATCAAATTTCAGATTTAATCAGCAGAAGTTAATCAAAATGATAAAGAGAAGACGTTCAGCGAAGACTCTTTTTGGCGAATTCATTCACATAGCTGTACAATCACATTTATATATAATTATTTGTGTGTTTACATGAGGTTAGTCAAGTTTAGATAATTGATCAGCTGAACTACGACTAATCTCCAAAAAGCCTATGATTCGTATGAACGTGAAGGATAAGCTATACCAATGTTCGCCTCATTAGTGTGTATCTACCAACTCATCTGCTCGTGTGGAGCCAGATATGTAGGTCGTACCCAGCGTTAGCTATCCAAAAGTATCACCGAACACTTACTAGCATGGTTTTACAAAGGAGAAAAACGATGCCCCCATAGCTATATCTTAGAACATCTGATAGACTCCGGACACCAGGCTGCACCCCAAACAAACTTCAAAGTCGTCTACAGAATACGAAGCAGTCTTCCTAAAAGTGTACGAGTCAGACTTCTTCAAACTGCAGAAGCAATGGTAATTCACTTGCTAAGTCCTGAACTCTGCATACAGAAGAATTTCGTTTAATCACTACACTTACAATGGAAGTAATCTATCTTAATACCTGACAGATAATTTCTATTTCTTTCTTTCTGTCTCTTCATTAGTATTATTTTGTCTTTTCAAATGAAATGTTTCACATTCCCAAATTCCCTGTTCTCTACCCCCACCGTGATTTAATTTCTACGCCTCATTACCACTGTTACTGACTTGACCAACTCTCAGTTTCTAGTCATTTATGTTCCGTCATCCAACTTGTTTGCTCAATTTCAGTTCTAATTTAGATGACATTATTCTCTACCCCACTTCTACTTAGTCTCTACCTATAATTACCTCTGTTGCTACCCTCAACTAAGGTGAAACATTTTAGTCAATTATATTACATCATCTGACTTGTTAACTCAATCCGAATCCATTTGCTGTCTAATTGGCCTTGTTTCTAAACTTGACAAACTTCATGCACACGCACACAAATAATTATATATAAATGCGATTGTACAGCTATGTGAGTGAATTCGCCGAAAAGTGTCCCTTCGCTGAACGTCTTCTCTTTTTCTATGTAACTCAATGGGGATTTTCAAGCTACTCATAATGATAAACTACTAGTAATTATACAGTGACTAAGTTCTGAGCTAAAAATTCATCTGATGAATAAATATCTGGAAAAACTTTTTCAGAGTTGTAATGGAAACCGATCCAATATCTGTTCCGTATTATAAAACTCTTCATGAATAAACTAATCTGCAAAAAGGGGGACGGATACGAACTTCATTCGTGACAGTGAGTCATGAAACCTGGTGACCACGTTGAAAACTCAACTGACAGGATTCATTTACTACCAAGGTGTTGACACTCGACAATGGCTACACCATTGTGGCCAGTTGATGTGAATATTCAAATTCTAGTTTTTTACATATTGCTTGAGTTTGGAACAAGACATATAAGCGAACAATATTGTTTTCAATTAGATCTCATTAGGCTTAACTCTAACATACATAAGTTTACAAATAAAAATTCAAATATAAACCAATCATGGTGTTTTGTCTATAGGATAATAGGATTATAAATTGTGCAAATGAAGGATAAGCTTAATAGTTTAGCCACATCTACGTGCATTTATCAATTCAACTGTACCTGTGGTGACGGTTATGTTGGGCGTACTACTAGACAGCTTAGCCAGAATGTTAGTGAACATCTCCCGTCGTGGTTTGGTAAAGGACAGACAAAAACAATCCGTAGATAATTTTGTCACATTTAATTGATAATGGTCATGTAGTGGAGAAAACGAGAGCCTTTAAAGTAATTCATCGTATCCCACCGAATCTCTCAAATAGACTTCGTATTTGTCTACTGCACACAGCTGAGGCGATAGGCATTCGAACTATTAAACCTAAACTATGCATTCAGAAGAAGTTCGTATAGCCATTTTCCCTCCCCTATTGGCCTATTAAGACATATTCAACCAATGTCTTCTACACCACCCCTTGTTTATATTTTCAACCCCTTCTTATCATCCCTTAATCTTATCACATCTTCATTAAAAATGTATCTCATTTCCTTCCCTTACAATCTAACATTACTAAATCGGTTCATTTGTTTTTACTAGGCTCTATCGACTACTTTCACCTGAACATTTGTTTGTTTAACCATGCTGCTTTTTCATCATTCGTGTTATCACAGATTGCCTCACTTTTTCATTCTCATTAGTGATAAGACCATTATTATTATTACTATTATTATTATTACCACTATTATGAATAATTATACAATTTATATTCCTTCATCTTATTATCCTATAGACAAAACACCATGATTGGTTTATATTTGTATTTTTATTTGTAAACTTATGTATATTAGAGTTAAGCCTGATGAGATCTAATTGAAAACAATATTGTTCGCTTAAGTGTGTTGTTCTAAATTTTATTATGGGAATATTTAATATATTCCTTAAGTTTGTTTAGCTACCAACTTATAGAACACTAAGTGCGCCTAAATCTACTTTATGAGATCATTTTCCTGTTACAGAAAAACGGTATTTATTCAAGTAAAAAAGTGATTGAAATTAAAAAAAGTAAAATAGAGACGAAAACCGAATTAATATGGATTACATACCAAGTTATTGTTAGAGGAAGGGAAGTTTAAGGCCATGGTAATAAAAGGAAAGGATGGCATCGGTGGCACAGTGGTCAGGACTCTCGCCAACCATGCACATGGTCCGGGATTCGAGCCCACGCCGACGCACACCTGATATCTATGGTCGGCCTGCAAATTTTGGGCTACCGATATCCACGCTGAAAATTCCACACTTGTACCAAAAATACAGTGTGAAATCAAGCTGTAATCAAAAATAAAATAATAAAAATAAAAAATAAACAAACTTCAAAATCCCCATTGAGTTATACGAAAGAAAAGGCATCCAGCGAAGAGTGACTCTTTTCGGTGGTATTATTATCAAGCTGTACAATCGCATATATATATATATATATAGTAAATTGTCTCAGCAACAAAAGGAATGATTCCAAAAGTGTGTTATTAGAATTGTAAACTTCAAATGACGATTCACGCAATATAAAGGGAGAAACTAGAAATTAAATAAGTGAATTGAGTGACGTAATATAATTGAAAGGATTGAAGTCATTAAGAAGACAGTTGCAGCGAAGAAAATTTTCTTTTCGACGAAGTCATCATCTAAGCTGTACATTCGTGTATCTATATCAAATGGAAGGGAAAGTTCCAGAATAAATTCCGGTTAAGGGTCAAATTAATGAAAATTACAATTAGGAATCAAAATGTCATAATGAACAGGAGGGGAAGGATAAAACTCAAACAAAGTAGCATCATAATTACTAAGAAGATTGACATTGTGCAATTGGGGGTTAGAAATGTAGAAATAACAAAATAGACAGGATGTTTGAATAACACTAATCTGATGAATAATTGTTTATGCAATCAGGGATTAAATATGTAGAAATAGAAAAATGACAAAATAAACACGAAGTTCGGGTATAAAAATAAGGCAGTGTAAACCGAGATAAAGAAAAACTTAAAATAACATGAATTAACAGGAAGTTTAGAAAAACTTCATGCATTTATTCCCCTTGATAAATTTGAATAAAGAGAGAACAACATTGATTTGTGCAGAATAACATGGTACCATCATTTATTTCGTTGGCTTCTCATCAGCTGCTTACAGCCTAAATAAATTTTCAGGTTTAAGTACAGAAACGTTTTAACATACTTGCAAATTTTACATGTTGTCAGTTGACAGAAAGTTTCACAATTAGTAAACAGTGCCCAGAAAATTGCGCTTATAAAGTTTTTACACAGGCAGTTCAAGTTAAAAAAATAATAAATGTATGCATATAATGGTAAGGGAGTTACATAATAAAGATGGGATGTGCGTTAGATGCATAGTGACTAATAAGTTAGGTAAACAATGTAATTAGTTGAACTCAAATCATAGAAACAAAAGACAAACAAAATTACAGAATATAAAAGGAGGGTGAGGTTAAAGACAAAGATTACGCAATCAGATGAGAGAAAAAAGACATCCAGTTACCAAGCCAAGGAAAGACTAATAACTGATTCTTTCTGAACACATAGATCTGGTTTCAAGCGTTTGATAGAAATTGCTTCGGCAAACTTGAGGAGAATGGAGCTCCTTTGTCTACTGATAATTTTGAAGGATTTCTCGATTTCCACCTCGTGACCCGTGTCGAGATGTCTGGTATTAGCGCTGCTATAAGAGTTTGTTCCCTTGAGACGTAGGCTTTTCGGCACATGTTCAGAAAATCGGAGGTGTCAGCCAGGTGATTGAAGTAAACACAGGAGTCAGACAAGGGTGCTAGCTTATTATAACCAATGATATTCCTAATTGTGGTGGACTGGATTATGCGTCAGACTGTGAGTGGGAAACGAGAAGACAGGAATATCCTGGACCGACATGAAGAATCTAGGAGACCTGGATTTCGCGCGTGGATGATTTATGTTTGATGTCACACAAAATCGAAGACTTACAAGCGAAAACCGACAAACTGGTTGAAGAAGCAGCCAGTGAAGACAGGACTGCAGGTGAACATAGACAAGACGGAGGTGATGGAAATAACCAACCAACAACAACAACCATCGCCAATCACCATCAAAGGGACGGATTTGAAAGAGGTTACTTCATTCACTTATCTAGGAAGGGAGTATTTTCTCAACTACAGGAGGAACGGACGAGGATGTCAAATCGAGCGAGAATCGGGAAGGCCAGAAACACATTCATCATCAACCTGAAACCAATCTGGAAATCTTCGTCACTCACCATCAACAACAAAATCCAGTCGTATTTTCAATACAAACGCCAAGTCAGTCAGTTCTTCTATACGGATCAGAAACTTGGTGGGCGGGTCACAAAGAATATTTCCAACAGCCTGTTGCAGATCTTCATCAACAACAGCTGTCTTCGCTGGATCTATAGTGAAGATCAAATGGCCGGGGAGGAAAAATAATCACCAACAAGAAACTATGGAAACAAACAAACAAGAACCAATAGCCCAACAAATATGCAGGAGAAAGTGCAGATGGATTGGACACTCATTGAGGAGGCCGGTTGGTGACATCATGCGTCAGGCCATTGCTCGCGTGGAACCAGGCCGAAAGGGAAGAGGCGAGTGGGACGTCAGTGCAAGGGTGACATGGAGGGGATCGTGTGAAGAGGAGTTGAAACAGTATGGACTAACTGACATGGATGCAAGTGAAAAGTACAGCAGAAGACAGAAGCAAGTGGAGACGTGCAGTTGAAGCCCTATCTTCCACTAGGAACCCAAAGGAACAATGCTAATAAAATAATAATCTTTGGAAATATCCCTTTAGTTGCTAAGAAAATTAAATACATTTATATGTGGTTGTAGAGCTTGAGAACGATATCACGGAATGCATAAACCTCTTATGTACACACATTTTAGGTTTTTCCTTGTGTATAATATATCGAGTGCTTCTGCTGGGATTTCTGAATTGTGAATAATTTTTTTAATATCTGTGTAGAGTAACGCCATACATCCTACGATGTGCATACATTCTGTTTCATTCGGATATTTTAACAATAAAAATGAGTGGTATCGGTTGGTTACAGTATTTCATCACGAGCTGACATTGGTTAGAGAACCATTGGAAAACCTGGGAGTACTGGACAGCTGTTTCGTCGTAGTTTGGGACTCTTCGGCAGTACGTATCCACACTGTGGGGTTCGAGCTCAGGACCCTCTTGTCACAGGGCGAGCTCGTATACTATTAGGCCACTTGAACCCGATCCAATGGCCCATGGATCCCAACTTCTGCCAATTCACGATATAGCGCATTCGCTAGCCAATCTCTTCGGCGAGTATTTGTCCTGACACCCGACCTGCTGCACCCTGTCACCCTACTGAATTGGCAGAAGTCGGAATCCATGGGCCATTGGATCAGATCCCGGTGGCTTAATGGTATACGAGCTCACCTTGTAATCAGAAGGTCCTGGTTTCGAATCGCGGTGGGTGCGTACTGATGAAGAGCCCCAAACTAGGACGAAACAGCTGTCCAGTACTCTCAGATTTTTCAGTGGTTCTCTAGCTGTTGTTAGCTCATGCTGATATCCTGTAACCAATCAACCAAATCCCTACAAACCAATACTTGAGTGGTACTAGTATTTGATAATGACGATGCAATCCATATTAGATAAGTTGATACAGTATTGATAGCTGGATGACATTTCGAACACAATTTATTGCTTGTAATTATATCATTGTATCTAAATGACTTCACAAATATGATCTCAATTGTAGATTAAATTCAATTCACTTTTGAGTTAGGAAATGAACAAAATGAGTTAGTTATGCTCGACCATAAAATCAAACGCAAATATGATAGTGGGTTAGACACTGATATCTACAGAAAACAGACACATTCGAATACATACTTAGACTTTGCATCAAACCACCCAAAATCGGTAAATATACATTTAGCTAAGTGTTTATATAATCGAACCGAGAAATGGACTAGTGAGTCACAAGATGCAATTAATGAAATCAAACAATCGTGTATTTATATCAAATGAATGGGAAACCAAACAAATAAAAAGAAAAAAATTAATTGTGAATAACTACTGCCTACCAGATTTTATTCAAAAATGTATGAAAACTAACGAGGAAAATAAGACTGGTAATGTCATTAATGTAAATAATGCAAAAAATAAAGAATTTAAAGTCTCGATAGTGCTGTCAAATAAAGAAGGAACCTACGATTCTTATTAAGGTTGGAATTGGGGTGTCACTTAAAACAAACAGTTCACTCACAGACAAACTTTGTCAGCTTAAGGACTCAATAGATCTAGTTACGACATAATATTTTTCGATAAAAAAAGGAAGACGAAATATGCAGTATAGAATGATGTCATTCTATTTCACAGGTTCTCATCAACTGCAGACTACCTGAAATTACAATGGTTATATGAGATGATAATTACATACTTTAATATTCAAGTATTGGTTTGTAGGGATTTGGTTGATTGGTTACGGGATTTCATTATGAGCTAATATCAGTTAGAGAACCGTTGGAAAACCTGTACGCACCCACCGGGGTTCGAACCCAGGACCTTCTGGTTGTAAGACGAGCTAGCTCGTAGACCATTAAGCCACTGGGACCTGATCCAATAGCCAATGAATTCCAACTTCTGCCAATTCACGATGTAGCGCAACCACTAGCCAGTGTCTTCGGCGATTATTCGTCCTCACACCTGACCGGCTGCACCCTACTGGACATTACTTTACTTTAATGTTCAAGTGGTAGTATAGAAGAAATAGTATGAAATTGACGCATCCAAAATATAAGCATTACAATTTTTAGTTTAAGTTTTCATCATCAATTTATACGCTTTCAAAGTAGAAAAGAGGGGGTAGGGGTAAGACAGAAAACAGAAAAAATTGATTAACAGAACAGTGTTAGCTTGTAGGTTCACATAGCAACTCAAGAAACAAAGGCGGTTACAGTTTATGAGATTATATTTGTTCAGTGAGTTCCGATCACTGAATTAGATGACTAATCAATGTAATCAAAATAAAAATTCAGTTACCAAGGCAGTGTGAGATTAATCACGCTCTCTTTATATTTGCATAAGTTTGATTTGAATCGTTTGATTGCGATCGCTTCGGCAAATCGTAGTAAATTTCCTGTCCTTTGTCTACTTAATATTTTCAAGGACTTAGAAATCTCTGAGAGATGATCAATATCAAGAATATGTCTGGTAATTGCACTCCGAGAATATTTGTTTCTTTTCAGGAACAAGTTTCTTGGATTATGTTCAGAAAATATCATAATAAAATATAATTTACCGAATACCATAAAACGACTGGGAGGTTATTTACATAAGTCAGACTAGTTCACTATATAGATATAGATAACAGTTCTCAATGAGGATTCTTCTGAGATTGTCCAGTTCGTCTTCTGTGGTATCTGGGGTGCAGATTCTGCGAACTCTGTAGCTGAGTGAACGGATCAGGTTTCGTTTGGTGTATAGAGGCACCAAACTGTGAAAGTTAGTAAGCTATCCATTATACGTAAAATTTCTGTAGAGAGATCTTTTCAGTGTTCTTGTCTTGTTAGTTGAACGTCAATAAAGGATATTTTGACGTTAGACTCTTTCTCTAAAGTGAAGTGAGTCGCATGATGGCAGCTGTTATATAAATTTAAGATATCTTCTAGATTTTGTTTCATTTTTGACGATAATGAAAGCTTTGCCGACATATCTTTTGTAGAATTCGAAGGCATCAATCATTTTCTCTAGGCATGTGTTTTCGGGTTTTCCCATGAAAAAATCTGCAAGCAATCGGCACAGTTGTGAGCCCGTAGCTACACCATCCGTTTGGCGATATATATTTCGTTGTTAAAAGAGAATTGAACACTCAGGGTACATCTCAGTTGGAGTTCTTTAAGAGGCTCGCTGGATATACCGATGTTTATTCCCTTTGAGTGAACAATTTAGCATATGTAACATATTGTTTCAGGCAGTGGGAGGATTGTGAACAATGAAGTGACATCTAATGAAATGATGGCCTTGTTGGATCCATTGATGTTTTCGATTGAGTCGAAAAAGTCGAATGAAACTCAAAAAGTGTGGCAGGAAACTTATCTTCTGATTGGTTCTAGTAGGTCTGCTATCCATTGAACTGTATGGTGATATGGCGAGTTGGTCATGTCGAGGATCGGTTGAAGAGAGGTACCATTTTTGTGTACTTTCGGAAGTCCGTAAAGTCATGGTATATTTGACCCAATGGGTCTTACGGATTCGAAAATTTCGTTTACGGAGGGTGTCAATTGGCTCTTGTTCGGTCTGTTCAGGCATATTTTTCTCTTTGACTGGTTGTTTTTGAATTTGCATTCAATAATGTAGCAAGCAGTGTGCATTGAAAACAAAAAATTCTCTGAAAATACTGTTAAAAATGAGAAAAAAGCCCAGAGAGCTTTTACTAACTATTGTTCATACAATGAATCTATTTAACACACTATTGATTGCAATCCACACTTTAGGACTGACGAAACACATACATACTTATGAATAAGCAAAAATGAAAGATTTATTCAAAGATGGAGCATTTCCTTTCAGTAACTCTGAATTTCAAACTGTTCATCTGTTTTTACAATAAAGGTAGAAATACAATCAGTGGTAATAAAATGAAGAGTAGCTTAGAATTAAATAAAATGAATTACAGCATAAAAAGTTACTATTAAATCAATGAACTGATACTAAAAGAGTTTTAGAGTGGGTAAAGGGCTTTAAAAAAAAGTGAAATTGTTACAATTTCAAGAAAAATAATCCTGGAAAAAGAGACAGAGTGAAGTGAGATGAAATTAACCAGAAAGAACATAACTAGGAGAGAATTAGGGAACGGGTTTGAGCATTTGGTTAAGAACTCTTGTTTCTGGTATTCTAACTATATATGCGTATATATAAGCTGTGAAAAAGTAAACTTTTTGGATAGTCAAATTCAGTCATGTATACTATTTAAGAAGATAAATCAGGTGAACTTAAATGACCTGACTCAAGCAGATATTCACGTGAGAAGGATGTTGTCGCCTTATGTTCATCTTCCTACAAATGAATCTCATAATATTTGTTTTAAATCCACTTTTGATTTCACAGTTGTTTGACTGGACCGAAATGTTTGGTCTTTGTTGACATGTTGGCTCGTAGGACGGACGCTTCGACGATATCTGAGAATTAACATGAAGCAGTTTAGTAGGTGGTGACTAGCAATGGAATGTAGGATGCACGTTTCGTCCGAATATCTTAGTCCATTTATTCAACAGGGAAATCAAGATTGAATTAGGAGCAAATAGTAACTGACATCCTTTACATGAGAGGTGCTTCTTGTCGCCCAAATGGTGTAGTGGATAGCGCTTTGGCATTTGAAACAGTCCCTGTGGGAACAGCACCACCCACTGAAGACTGCGGGTACACCCAGTGGACAAGTCTTATATAGGACGAAATGTACATCCCAAATACCACTGTTAGTCACCATCCACCACAATACTTTATATCTGATCATGTTCAGATACACTTTTTTAGAGAACTCGTCTGCTATGTCCAATGTATTCAACTTCATATGAGCGTGCTAAATATTTTTTATTCTTTTTGTGTTCCCAGTGGAACATAAAGCTTCAAGCTCGAGCTTTGAAGTTTCAGTTGCGGTGGCTTTATTTTTGCGGGATGGGGTTGCTGGCTTCACGCCCAACCTTCTCTCTCTTTACAGGGATATAACAGGACAAGGGAGATAAAGGTGCACACTGGCCGCGACTCAAAGCGCAGATCACGTGCATGGTTGGCTAGCACTTTACTGCCGAACCACCGATGCAAGAGCAAGCTAAATAATAAACATAAATAGAGGTGGATTTAAGCGGCAGTTTATCCTTAATTCACTATTTAATCACAACAGCGCACAGAATGCATATGAAGCACTTAGACAGGCATTTTCTCAATACCCCATCAATAATGCCACCTTTGAATACTAAATTCATGATAAATTCCTTTTAAATTGATTTGACAAGAACCTATTTGCTGCTTATTGTTTCTGTCAGAAGACTTATGAGGGTATCCATTTATTAGTTGTTTTAGTCGAAAGTTTTCTACTTCTACGTCAACTATATTCTCTAAGTACATTTTCAGTAACCTCGAGCATATGGGATAGATAAAAGTCTTCCTTCGGCTTAGAGGCACCCATGAGTTTGTATCACATACACACATATTGATTAAAATTCTGTTGTTATCACCACTTTTAGCAAACTGACAGGTTATAATAATCAGCAAATACTAGACACACAATTTTCGCTGTATTGTTTAAATTCCGTTTGCTAAAGATGGATATAGTTCTGCTTCGAATTTGTCATTCTTTTGATTATCAGTAATGTGATATACATAAAATGTGTCTCATATCTTTACATTGTACAATCTATTAGGTGAAAACGAAAGCATTCAGTCAAAAAACAATTCGTACATAGTTGAAAACTGTATTATTTTCAGGCAGTTTTTAGTTCCAATGTGGATTTAATCACTGAGCAAAATCAGTTGGAGGATCTTTGAAAACCATGGGGTACTGGACATTGTTTTGTCTCACTTTGGAACTCTTCATCAGCACACGACCATGACCTCATCAGGGATCGAAACCAGGACCTTCAGATTACCAGGCTAAACTCTCTGGCCGTTCAGTCACTCAAGTCATGAGTCAGTGACTCGTAAATTCTACTTTCGTAAATTCATGATACCTTACTGTAATGGCAGAAGACAAGGGACATGCAACGGATCGTTTATTGAGAATATCAAGAGATACTTATAGATTTTTATGTACATTGTTGTCATCGGAGAAACAACTTCTTCTGATTAGTTGTTTCCCTGCTGAAGGTTATTCTGTACTTCTTGTGATCGTTTCTGAGAAAGTTAAGCCATATATCTGCGAATCGTGTTTGCACACGTCAAGTCCGTTGTGATTGGTTGGTGAGTTCCTCAAGGTTAAGCTTTGTTATTGTTTTTTCTCATGACCCTGATTCGGGACGTAAACATTGACGTAAATTGTTGTCTACAATTTCGGCTTACAGACAGTTCTCACCACAGCACCACCACCAACCACTGCCTTTGAAATGGCGTATTACACTATCGATGGCTTCGCATTACAACTTGAAGACATCCATCCAGTGGCAGCCAGTGAGCTGGAGAATGATTTTTGGATTATAGCTTTCGCAGGCATCTGGGTTAAAATATCTGTTCAGTGCTTCTTGATTTTCAATGAGTCATCAATTGATGATGGCTTGCTGGGAAATCTACAATCAAATTATCCCAAATCCCTAAGAAACTCATTACCTTAATTACTAGTTTGTCCTATAACACCTACTCGAATATTTTTGTTTTAAATTTGTTCAAATTTACCATTTAAGGAAAAATATTCATTTTTGACTAAAATCATCAGTTAATACTAAAGGATATTGAAGGCCTAAACAAATTTTTCTAAATGAAAATAATGGAAATATTTGAATTCTTTTCATTCATTTGCGTATTCAGACATAAATTATGATAGATGCCTTAAAAGATATCTGCTTAATAAAGAAAATGTTGGTCAAACCCGAAAGTAAGAATCGTTCAACTGCGAATGAGATTCGACGCCTTTAGAACGAAATAATTAGATTATAGCGACCAAAAACACAAGATCACCTCAAAAGTGCTATTAGGCAGCTACACAGTCTAGACAACTTTCAAGTACAAAATAAGTGCTGTAGAACAAAATTAGTCAATCAAAATTCAACTCTAAGACATACCTTAGAATCAAGTTGAATATTTCCTTCAAGGTAGTACCAAAGTCCCGTCATCAAGATTCATACTCCAACAATTCCCGCACACATTCCGAGGTCAGACTGACTTTGATTCATTCAAAGGAAATCGTAGTCTTAAAATAAGACATGATCAATATCATCACACAATCATAGAAGAGAAGCATTAAAATTAGAATTTAAACAGAAACAAGGACACATAGTAAGGTGTGAGTTAAAATGCGACATGTAAATATCAGAAAAATGATAAACAGTCTAGAAGAGAGACGGATAATAAGTACAAAATTAATCGAAACAACCAAGAAATAAGCGTCAATATTGTAATTAGATCGTTGAGGAGACATTTCCCAAAAAATTGTCCTGTTACAATGAGTTGGACTTTGTCTCTGCGATTTATTCTGTGTGAACACAAAATATGAAATGCATATAATAAACTGATTCCAATAATATAAATTACTGAATTATCTTCAGATATCCTTCACAGGGTGCCAACCCAGGGTGATCCTTTCATCCCAGGGAAAATTAGCTGATGGGTAATTCTAAGGTGTTACACAACAGGTGTCTCGCTCGACTGAGTAACCAAGTGAATGACGTTCAGACTTTTGGAAAAAATGGTTGATAGGTTCTAGTCCAAAAGCCTGAGAACTCTCATGTCATAATACTTTGGTGAAGCACACACAGAAGTAGTCAAGAGAAATTTAATGACACTACAATGGACACATATATGTATATATGGAAAAGAGAACATTGAAGTAGATATTAATGGAATTTACGAAATATGAAGGGTTAAAAATAAGTGGGCACACCTGCACTGTTGTAAAGGCTTTTAAGTCTTACCTTCGAACAATGGCAACAGCATTCAAATGATGAGTCACAGTAGGACCGAGTGCAGGTTTTTGATTACGTCTACCAGTCACCACTCATGGAAAAGAAACGCAGAGTTTGTTTTCTCCTATATGTTCGGTATACGTTCACATTTGGTCAGGATACCAATACTTTCTCTAAAAAGAGACTGAAGTGAATTCAAAAATTAGCCCTTTATTTAGGAAAACATTAATAATGTTATAAAACGTTATGTCTTGTTTTACTTTTTGACAAGTAGGTTTCTTTTTTAATAAAAACGCCATTATATATGTCTTTCAAATCTCATCACCAGTGTATCAACATCCCATGTGATTATAGATACTTCTGTTTGGTACTTTCGACAGTGTCATATAAAAACTGATTTAAATTGTAGAGCTTATGAGAGAACAAACTATTATTATTATTTATTATTGTATCCTTTAATTCCTAGAGCAACATAAGGCTTCAGCTGCGCACCTCCATTGCCTTCGGTTTTCTGCCAACTTTTTCACCCCGCTCCAAGTTTGCCCACATGCTTTCATCTCCTCTTCACATGACCTTCTTCTCCAAGTCACCCTTGCACTGAGGACCAACACCCCGCTTCCCCTTCGGGTTCCACTCGAGCGATGGCTTGTCTAGTAATGTCCCTCGATGGTTTCCTCAGCGTATGGCCAATCCATCTGCATTTCTCCCTGCCTATTTATTTAACAATCGGTTCCTGGTTGGCTCGCTCCCAGAGATCCCTATATCGTGCAGAAGTTTCTGTAGCAACTTTGTATACAGGGTGGGGTTGCTAGCCTCACGCCTGAGAAGGGAGATTATTGTAGGCAAATAAAATTGGTGTGATTTCAGGTCGATAAGGAAATGCAGTCCAAACTTGACCAAAGAATGGAAACTGACTAATCCTGACCTCTGAGGCTCACATAAGAATATCAGAAGACACAGCGGTCCCTGCCAGCTAGAACACCTAACCTTATCAGACAAAAATACATTTGGTATAATATATATTTATGTATATTGCAAATTTCCGGGAAGTAAGGTCAGTAAAAAACTAATCAATCTGACTGCATAACATCGGCCTTCATGGGTTCTCCAGTAGTATGTGTCTTAAACTTGACTGTCTTTGTAGCTAACGGTCTAAGCCAATCCTAGTCTCAGCCTGGTAAGTCATGAGGACATAGTTATTTTAAGGTTGAGCAAATTAGGGTTGTTTAACAATTTTGTTATCTGCGGAGTCTTCCGTTAACTGACAGCATGGTAACCTTGCAAGTACTGTGAGAAATTTCGCAGTGCCTTTACATAACGAAAGTGTTCTACTGTACTATCTGAAGCTTACATCTGCACTGAATATTCTGACTAATGTTTATAGCTCACTAGAAAAAGCTTTAGCTCATATTACCTACGGATTTAGCAATGAATATAGACGACACTGAAATGAATGAATAAAATATAAAACACCTAAATGATTCATCTCATTACAAACTGACATCACTTAGAGAATCACTAGGGACTGGAAAAACAGTTAGACAACCGTCTTCATTCCAGTTTGGAACTCTTCATCAGTAATTTCACACATCTTCATCAGTACTCAGAAATGACTCCGCCAAGGGTCGAAACCAAAAGTTTCAGGTTACATAGTGAGCTGGCTGGCAGTGCAACCACCTGTTTGGAATCCATTGACGAATGCAATATATAATTATTTTTCCCTTGGCTTCTCATCAGCCCTCTTTAACTGGCCTTTAAACCCCCATGTACTCTTCACAAATTCCTCTCCATAACACCCTTAGACCAACCCTAAACTCGGCGCCTCCTATTCCGGCTCTCCTCAAAGGAAATCGCTCACGATATCTCTCAAAGGTTTCCTTAGTGTGTATCCTATCCATCTCTATTTTCTTCAGCATATTTCCTGGGCAACAGATTCTTGGGTTAGCTCACTGTCTGCCAACGTCCCTTGTAACCCATCTTTTCTAACAGGCTACCCGGTCTTCAGTATGGAGGGAAGACAGACGCTGATAAAATCTGAAGCCTGTTGAAAATGCTTTCGGTGATGGATGTGCTAAGTCTGTGAACCATATAGAATCACTGACCTGACATTAGTTTTGAAAATCCTAAATTTGTTCTTTATGTTTCAGGTTAATGAAGGTTTTGTTTGCCATTTCGGATCCTCCCTGGCTTTGACATCTCCATCCTTGTCTCCAGTTGTAATTGAAATTGTGCTGAGTAGATGAGTGGAAGAAGTGACTTCCTATACACTTCTCCACTTCATGGTTATTAATGCTTGTTGTTCGTGGTGATAACCACATATCTTCATCATCCTTGTCTTCTGTATTCATCTGAAGTCCTGTCTTCAATACCTTTTCTGCTGACTTTTTGTTGTTCATCTGTACGTTTTCAAGTTTGTGTAACACTTAACATATTAATGGCTACTATCTTCTGTGAATTCGCGATAAATCTGTCCATTACTCCCTGATCTTCAGTGGTTATCTAACTCATGCTGATGTATGACAAAATCTTTTATATTCAGCCGAATTCAACAACAGTTCATGCTGAAGTCTGTGGTAAAGTTGTTGTATAAAAAGACAATAAAGAATTCTCAACTAAACGATTCAAAGCACCAATATCATTCACCTGAGGTTCAAATCTTCCTAGTCATACTTCATAAAACCCATTCATTTTCGTTATCTGCAAAATTCTATTCGAATTCAATAATACATATACATCTGTCTATTTTGCTTATCTATACTAATATGAACTTATGAATCCATTTGAAGAAGATTGTTGAATGAAATAACAAAGCATTTGACATTCTAGACATATGCCAATATACTTCTGCTTCGTACGTACATAAATATATCAAATTGTTTACCTTAGTTATTGTTTATCAGTTAACATGTTTCAGTACTCACCAGAAGTATGAATTTCGTCTTACTTTATATATGTATATATATTTGTTGTATACGAGAAAAGAATCAAATTCAGTTGCCTATCACACAGATGTTTGTTGACATGTGTTTTGACTGACATGATATAATGCAGACATACTGTGTTTACTTCATTCAAGAAAGAAAGAAAGAAAGACCAGATTTGCATTATAAGATGATATTATATATCACAGGACCTCATCAACTGCAAACTACCTGAAATCACAATGGTTATGAATAATTACAACAATATACTTCATTTAATTGGTGGATGGTGACTAGCAATAGAATCCAGGATGTGCATTTCGTCCTTTCTGAAACTCGCCAGTTGGATGTGCCTGCATTATCATTCAGTCGACGGGAAAATCTAAAATTCAATTAAATATACTTCATTGTTTGAATAGTAGTAAAGAAAACATTTTAAAATCAACGCATCGGAAATATAATCACTACAGTGTTTGCTTTAAGTTACCATCACTCTATATGCTTCAAAATAGAAAAGAAGTGGGGGAGAGGGGGAGAAGATAGAAAACATAAAAGTCTAATAAACCGTGTTAGTATTTGGATTTACACAGCAACTCACAAAGGTTATAGTTCGTAAAATTGGAAACTTGCTCAGTGAGTTGATATCACTAATGTGGATGACTAATCAGTGTAAAGGAAATGCAGTTATCAAGGGAGTGAGAGATCGATTACACTTTCTTTCTGCTTGCATAAGTTTGGTTTGAAATACTTGATTGCAATTACTTCAGGAAATCGTAATAAATTTGCTGTCCTTTCTATATTTAATATTTTGAACGATTTAGAAATCTTAACGAAATGATTCGGATCCACAAGGTGTATGGGGTTACTGAACTTGCGAGTATCTCCTTCCTTCTAGACATAAGTTTCTTGGGATATGCTCTGATAACCGGATAGAAGTTCTTTTTCTGGCCTTCCGGTGTACGTACTCTTGCCTCAAGAACACGCAGATTCATAAACGCAGTTGGCGGTGACATCAACAGCGTACTTATCCACTTTCGATTGGCTTATGGAGCATATGGTGCTGTATACCACTACGAGCTTTGCTGTAGGAAAGCATCCTTTTATTGCCCCTTTCATTCTCTTGTCAATCTTTTGTGACACTGCTTCTGCTTTTAAAGGAAGGCAGATGAGCACTTTCTTCTTTTGAACAGTTGGATGTTTCCTTTTCTGATCCTTTCTTTTGCTGTGCTTTTAAATAAATCCCTTTGGATATCCATTTTCCCTTGGACATTTTTCAACAGGGCTTAATTCTTCTTCCACTTCATTAGGCGAACACAACTTCCTGCCCCTATCATACAGTGTCCTTACTAATCCACGTTTATGGCTTGTGGGACAGAAGATGTTGTAGTGAAAATGTTGTCCGATCCAGGTTTCTTTTCTGTAGATGGATTTTTCGACAGTGCCACCGATCTTCTTCTTGAATTACAGTCCAGGAAACTGAATTCTTCATTAAGTTTATATTCTGTGGTGAATTTAATGTTAGAGTGAATAGCATTGAGAAGGTCGAAAATAAAGAAGACTGATTCATATCGTTGCAAACAACAAAAGCGTCATCAAAATATTGGCAATATCAGGTTACTTCCATGACATCAGAACTCAGCCACATCTGTGCACGATAGCCCATGAAGATATCGGCCAGAATACATCCTAGAGGTGAAACCAAAGTGACCCCACTAAATTTTCGGTAAACCTAGTTTCTAAATTTGAATTGAATACCTTTTTGCAGAGAAGAGGTAGACTGTCCATCTCTGTTTCGGATGCTGGTAATAGATCTGTTTGTTTGGAAATGATGTCAGTTGTTTCCATCACTGGTATATATGCAAATAAGGTAATCAAGTCGTAAGATACCGTGAGTTTGTTTGATACATCGAAATGATCTACTTCTTTAGAAAATCGATAAGTGTCTTGCAAGCTATGAATTGCAAATGTATTTCGAAATGGCTTCAGAGAATCATCTAACCACTCGGCTGGCTTGTGACAGAGTCGGTCATCGGCACTATGGATCTTAAGGACACATTGAACTTATGGATTTTGGGTAGACGGCACATAAGCCGAAGATATCCACCTTTCGACTATACACCATCATACTTTTTACTGTCGATCAGTTCTTCAAGACATCATTTGTTTAACAAACAATTGTATTTAAGAATATGAATACGTAGGTACACTAGTATACCGCTGGCTATCCAGAAATATTCTACATCAAGGAATAAAAACAAAGTAAAAGATGTGATATGCTGTTGTGATTTCTGCAATTTAAAAAATGTATATGCGAAAGAATTACGACGCTTTAACTTCGAAACACTATGATGATATTAAAATCCTCAGAAACGATGAATGTCTGTTGATAGGTGTTCATCAATGACAAACTTGTGTTGGGTTGTCTTTCAGCGCATTAATGATATGGCATTGTCTGCTAGGTCAAGTTTCATGCAAACTTTATTGCTCAAGGTTATGAAGCATTGTTATAATGCTTAAAATTCCACCAAACGGACAAAGTGACACGATGATGTGTAATACGAAGTCCATGGCACTTTGCCGTTGTAAAATGGATATATCTAAGGATCTTGAGGGCTTTACGAGATTCATCTATCAATGAAGCTAATACTCATATATTTATCTAATCAAAATATGGTGGATTATGCAGTCATTTTCGTGATGAATAACATGATTCACGACATCTGTTTGACCCTAGTTTAGGCGTGTTTAAAGTTCGATGACGGACTGATATCAGTTGGAGAAACGTTGGGGACTGAGGAGTGTTGGAACACTTTCTCGTCCTGGTTTACGACTCTTCATCAGAACGCACTCACCATGCAAACCAACCCATAAACACAATTTGATGTTCGCTATTGTTTGCCTTCAGGAGTAAGGCACTTCGAGATCTAGCGAGTAGCCGTGATCAGTAGGGTACATTTGGTGTGGAGTGAGGACAAATACCCACCAGTAACACTGACTGGGGGTTGCTCTAAAGTCAAGAATTGGTAGAAGATAGAATTCATAGGCCATTAGATTGGGTCTCAGTGGCTGAATGGCCCATTAGCTTTCGTTTGTAATAAATATCTCAATGAACAGATGAAATACGATACCTGTTGGGACCGTTAGTTTTCCACGCAAAATATACTGCGTTTACTTTGACGATGAATTCACAATTTCGGCAACCGTGAGTAGATAGGTAAATTTAACTCACATATGAGTTTGAAGGTCACGAAGGAAAGCTCTCAGCTTTATGATAGAGGAATTGACAGAAAACGAGATGGGAGGTTAGATACTTCTATCTTCAGGAACTCACGCATTCAAACTGATATTTGGTCATTAAAACATCCTGTTCAATGTCAGTATCAAAAGAATGATTAGATTGTTTAGGTAATAAGGCAAAGTGTTCAGTTACTACAATAAAAAACAACGAAAAGAAGCGAGGTATTCAGGAGAAATCTTGATGCTTGATGATTGCCTCAGTGTATGTATTCGGAAGTATATGAGGTAATAAAACTGAAAATATGGTATCTACTAGTTATAGCAAAAGTGGTAATCGTATCAATAAAAAGCACAGTAACAAAAAAGGAGGAACAGAAAACATCCCCAGTATTGTTAGACAAAAAAGTAGCACGGAATTTTTTTCGCAAGACCCCTAACTAGGCAATATTCACGGTGGCATTTACACTCACAAACTCATAAGAAAAATATGTCGGCTAAAATAATTTTTTTCGGCATAATAACTACGCATGATATCACAGGATAAAATCGAAAGATAGTTGCAGCGAAGAAAAGTTTCTTTTAGATGAAGTCATCAACTAGGCTGTACATTCGTGTATATATTAGTAAAAGCGTGAGCATACTTTTCAGTCTAGGGTCGAATTTAAACGCGTACCAAGAATACTAGTAGGGATTACAAACCCAATAATAACAAAAATAGATAGAAAATGTGGGTAAGAAATATAATTAGACAATGATCACTGAGAAAACTGACTGTTTATGATGATCATGTTAAAGATAGAGTCTGGACGTACCTCTTTCGAGTACATAGTATTGGCCCGAATGTTTAGATGGCTAGTGCTGAAAGCATGTCCAGATGTCTTAATGTTACTGCCTTTGAGAGGTCTGATAGAAATCTGCGTAGTACTTTGAGGGGCTTTTCAACTGGAGTTCAATGTCACGATATCACCAGATGCTCTGTTATACAGCCCCATTCTCTTTTCCTAACCAGGCTTGGTAGTGTTACCAAGAGAGTTTTACAAACGAACTCGTGATACCGCCAGTCACTGTATAGTAGAGGCGGTTTATCTAATACTCTGAAATAAATGTTAGGCGGAATATGTGACTCATGGTAAAAGTTTTAGGTCATTTAGATAAGTAGAGCACAGAAACGGCAGATTCAAGGATGATAAATACTGATAAGATGAGAAATTCAAAAAATAGCGCGACTAAAGCACAAAAAACAGTCGCACTAGGAAGGAACAAACAGCCAGTCCCAGAAGTCATAAGAACAGAAATGAAAAACTCAAGCTTCGTTATGTAATCAACCTAGCACACATGCGATAAGAATAGTTTCCCTCTTTTGCCAGATATATGGTAGACTCTGCTAGTAGTAATAAAGTTAACACCCGTGTACTATTAGATGGTTGAGAGTGATTGGAAGAAAACCTGACTAGTTCCACTTTTCGTTCTTGTTGTCACTCAGCAGTCACCAAGGTGTATCTGCAATCTTGAAGGAACTCATGTCCCCTCTGAGATTTGGACCCGCGTCGCATATACTGCAGTCAGAGACGTTATCACTGAGCTATTTGGGCTCGCCAGTGACCTTCCGTAGGACTGTAATGGATACTTTTATTGGAAGCTGCTTAGTCACTAGATTTATGTGTCTACTCTGCTGTTTAGTGTAGACTGAATTCTATCAGTCACGTTTGCAATTTAGCCATCATGCTACGTGACTCGTCTTCTGAAGGGATATGAGTCCTTTTAAAATTGTATATACACTCTGCTGACAAATACCAAAAGGCTCGAAACCGAGGTCTCAGGCTTCCTAATAATTTACTCCATCCATTTAACAACAACAATCCAGAGCGCATCGTCGTGGCGATCCCTCCAGTATGGTAGCTACATTGCAAACTTGACTGATAGAATTCAGTCTGCACCAAATATGGGACTAGACGTATGACACTGCCTCCTTAGTACTTAGTGTTCATCAAGGTACACCAATATGCTACTACTACCACACTATTACTACTAATAATAATAATACTGCAACTACTATCACTACTAAGATAGATGGAAAAGAAGAGCTAGAATTATGAAAACTCATTTTCAGACCTACAGAATGACATTCGGCACAAACGAGGACAGTGAATGTGGTTAGAAGAATTATTGATTAATTTATTATGTGTTACTTATAAAGTGAATGAACTAACATGGGATTATGAGATCCGAATGATAAATATATCATCATTTCACTTCGATCGTCATAAGTAACTCCCAACTCAGATAATGTTAGTCTGGCAGACCCTAACGTACTCCATCGACAGAAGTCTCCCAACCCACATCTATTTCATATGGTGTGATGGAATAGTTGTTTCGCGAATGTTTCCTGAACGACCTGATCATAAAATATGAACTTTATTGTATATATCAACTAATCTTGTAATTACTGTCTGTTTTCTTCTAGACTGTATATCATTTTTTTTTAAATTTGCATATCACATGTTGATTTAATCCTTATAATATGTTATTGTATTTGTTTGTTTTTCTTCGTTCACCTTCCCAGTGGAATATAGGGTCTCAAGCTAGTGGCTTGGGGTTTCTGTATCAGTGCTTATTTTTACAGGATCAGGTTCCTTGCCTCATGCCCAACCTTTCCTCTTTACCAGGATTATTTCTGGCTTAGCGAGGTAAAAAAACTGCCTCGTAGGCCGGAGATCGAACCCCGGACCATGTGCATGGTCAGCGAGCGTCCTGACTTCCGTGCCACTGACGCACCATTGTGTTTGTTTATTATCTAATTTCAATGCTCCGCTTTCTGCTTGTATGGTGATATTGATAATGTGTTGTTTTACGACCACGATTTTATTTGAGTGAGTCAAGACCATTTTGACCTTGGATTGTCTACGAGAATCGTCTGGTGTGGGAGTCCTACTAACATAGTTTTGATACCACCTTGTTTGGAATATTCTACTTGATTCCTAAGTACTTCATACGACTGATTTTAGTGTGCGTTTAGGATCTTACTTTGACTGCCTGATGACATTGTTGAGGTAATTTTCAGTTTTTTATGTTACTACTGTTGAACAGAATCACAAAGCTCTGCCAACGAATGATCGTCTTTTTACTGTCTTTGGAGCGACTTGTGATTGTGCGTCTCTCAGCTATGGAGTAGAACACAAACATCCGTGACCCGCAATATACACACCATAACCAGTCAATTTTGGTCGTAACACACAATCTCAACATTATTGTGGAATCTTTAAAAACAGTCAACTAAGGCTATTGTGAATTGGTATGCATAATTGTATCAAGACCGACAAAAAGACTTAAATCATTCATTAGACTTAAGTTAGTTAAACTTCAAAGCTAAAAATATTTATTTCTGTTACATAAAAAGTATATTTTCACATTTTCAATGCACTAATATTTTTTCTTTCTTTTTTTCCCCGTTTTGAAACATTTGTAATTTTAACAAAAATGAATAGCTTTATTACAAAATAGTTTGCATCACATGATTCACAATGCATGCTTTATTACATTCAACACACAAACAAATCTGTGCGTATATATTACAATATAAATATGACAATAACTGTAATTGTGCTTAGTTAGTTAGTTAGTTATAATGCGCTTAATAATCAGAGAAAGTTAAAAGTCTTTAAATTTATTGAATGAAATGTGTATGATTTGTGTTGTATGACTGCTGGTGGCTAGAAGTGAAGTGAGAACTTCTGTGGTTAGAACCCAGTCAGAAGTAAATATTCCTTCTCTTAAACCTTCTGTCTCTTAGAAGTTAAATCCATGATCCGCCTTCTACTCTGTATCATTGAGCTAACGTAAAGGCATCATCGAAATAGCTGTACTGGAAGCTTATATGCAAGTAAGGACCGAGTACTTCGGTTCAATAGAATCAACTAATAGATAATTCAAAAGGACCGATGCCTATTGCACAAAGGATTGTTTCTGTCGCTAACTAGCTTAGTCAGTAATGCCCAAGATTTCAAATGATGTTTAAGGGACTTGAAATAAAGTGGAAGCAGTATCATTTGCTTGGATGAAGACTGGTATGGCTAACGAGTCACGAATGAGGTGAAACCTGCCTCTTGAATTTCCTCGCGGACCACCATTAATTAAATGAAGTGATAATATAGCTTCACTTGTTATATCTCGTCAAGAACCGACATGATTTAGAGAGATCACTGAAAACCAAAAAGCACTGGACAACTGTCTTGTCTTACTTCGGGACTCTGCAGCAGTGTACACCAGCGACATCATCGGAGATTAGAAACGGGGTATTCAGGCAAAGAGGTAGAGCTCGCTAGCTATTCAGCCACTTAGGTCAGGATTCACTGACCTGCGAATTTCAACTCTGTTAACTTGAGATACAGTGCTTTCGACGAGCATCCAGTTCACCCTGACATGGTGGCCATCACTGGCCACGACTTCTGACTACAGATCCAGGACATCCATCCAGTAGCCATCAGTGATCTTGAGACTGACATTCGGGTTATTAGATTTCCGGGGATTTGGATTAATTGTATTTCAATTTCATACAGCCAGTCCCCTCTGCCAGTCTGAATAATGAAAGAACGAACATATTTGCAGGATAATACGTTTTATTTCATTGATTCTCTTCAACTGTGTACATCCTAAATAAATAAATAAATATATGTTACAAAATTTTTGAACATCCTTTACAATAACTTCAAGTTGTAGACTGAAAGTGTAAGCAAAATAATTTTTAAGATGGTTTAAGGAGACATTTATTTAGTATTAGAGGAGTAACTATTTACATATCAATTAGACAAGGGGGTGGAGTGCTTATATATGCTGGCAACAAGGATGGACTAGAGTCAACATACAAGACAGAACAACAGAGTTAATTTATACATTTATGATGGAGAATGCAGGAGGGTGAGGATGAATAGTGAGGTAAAATTATAAAGTAGATAAAATAATTTAATTTAGTAGATTTAAAACCTTAATAGTGAATTCAACTCAATGAGTGAAAATCAAAAGCAAGATTGAGTGGAATGTTATGCAACAAAACAAAATATAAAAGCACACGAGCAAAACAATTACGGTTACCAGGGTAGTATGAGATTACTCACACTCTCTTTCTGTATGCATTGGTTACGTCGAAATCTTTTGATATCAATGGCATATGCAAGCCGAAGAAACCATTATTGGTCTTAACCTCTTCACTAGTCGTTCCCTGTAACAATGTTTTAATTTTCTTATTTTCAGTTTTACTTTTAGCTTGCTTTTACTTTAATAATTAATTTACTATTATCACTCTCATATGTTCCTTCTGTACATTTTTACACCCCCTTCACACTTGTTGGACACTCAACTACTTTTATCCTTACTCAATAGCAATTTTAACCTTATCAGATTTCTAACTCTTTCTTCCTTTGTGCTATTGGTGAGTATTACATAATTTGCAACTTTTATTTTAATTTTAAAAGTCACTTCTAAGTAATTACATCATTTATTTCACCCAACCCCCACTACTCAGTAACAGACTACAATACAATTCTGGAAAATATAAATACGACTGTACAGCCTCCGAAGGTGATTTCGTCGATAAAGAAGATTTTCTTAGCTGAATTTGTCTTTTATTTGCTTCATGATTCAAAGGGTATTTTCGGTTATTTTAACCATGACTTCCTTCGTATACTGATTATTCTGGAAGCCTGACTAATTTCCAATGTATGTTAGATTATATTATTAGATTTCGTCACAAATCAACATCTGAAAATGATAATATTTCAATCATCAGTTGTTTCAGCCCTTTAAGTTTCGACGAATATACTAAAAAAACACGTAGTTCAGAGAAGAGGCTCTTTTCGGCGAATTCACTTTCTGAGCTGTATGACCGCGAAGATATACATGTTATTCTGTATATAGAAAATCAAAACAAGTGATTCAGCGAAGAGACTCTTTTCAAAGATTTTTTATTATCAATCTGTACAACCGTATCTATATGGTTTTTAAGAAGTTATATCCGGTGAGGAAATTGAATCTTAGGTGCGAATGCATAAAATAATAATAATAGTACTATGAAATGCAATTAAAACATTTGTGATTATAATCATAGTTAAATGTCAAGTGGCAAAGCAAATTAATGTCATAAATAGAATAACTCATAGGATGTATTGAACTTGAAAAAGGGTGTGCAATTATAGGATTAGTAGACAAATCGAATAAAAGAGAACGTTACGTAATATTGTGTGAGATTTGACAGCATAGAATTTAACGTTGTAAAAAGAATTGATTTAGAATGGCAAGTGGAACAAATAAAATAATACTGGGGACAGTTCAGAGTGAGAGTAGTAATAGTAATAATTGACGTAATAGAGGAAGAGTATACAAATTGAATAGACAAAAAAAATGAAAAATTAGTGGAGCTAAAATATGATTGGGGATCACCATACTTTAGCATAGACGGATTAAGACCATGAAAGTTGGAGGGGTTGAACGAACTTTTTCAGTACACAGAGATCTCGCTTTTCTGTTTCGATAGCCAAAACTTCAGTAATACAGATGAGTCGGGTACGTAGTGATTTCGGTAAATTATTTTTGCCTTGTAGATGACTTTAAGGCGGAGGCTATAGAGATAGGGTGATCATTATCGACCAGATGCTCAATGATCGCGCTTCTTATTGCTCCATTTCCACCTCTTCGTAACCATGCAGATAGTGTTCTTGCACCCTCTTGGACAAACTCGAGTCGAACGACCGATATACCTAGCAGATGAATTGATAAACGAACATAGAGTTGGTCAACAGCGGAATTTCGTGCTTCAGGTTATTGAAAAGTAATGGTCTATTGGTAAGGGTTATTCCCAAGATGCAGCAGGGGTGTTCTTTTCAGGGACGGTGATATCCTTCTTTTCACGATATCGGAAGTTAAGTCACCTTTAAATTCCAAGCTCATGTACAGTATTTTCTGGGTATGGATGGTAAGTCACGTTTTATAGGATGTGAATGTAAATTCTTGTCTATAAAACGTGGTGGAAATCTATTTCCTATTAAGATTCTCCTCAAAAGATTTAACTAATCTTCCACAATATTAGGGCTACGTATGCACCGAATGCGAGTGGTAAGCGACCGGACCAGGTTTCGTTTGCGACCAATGGGTATATGTATGTGTACATTAGGTTGGTAAAACAAAAATACAATTGGTTATGGTTATTTTAACTAAACAGGTGAAAATTTGTAAGTTTTAGGTTTTGTATTCATTCAGAACTCTTGCGTAATTTCATATTATCTACTTTATTTCTATGTGAACCCTAAGTAAAACTCACTCATCAAACTATTCATATTATTACGTAACTCCTTTTTAACAACTGATTATGACAACACATCACCTTTGTTACTACCATAGTTTCACTAACACCCAATTTTCCTGACCGTTTTTCGTATCGTGTAACTCTACCTAAAACTTACTAATTCTCACCTGTTTAGTTAAAATAATCATAACCAATTGTATTTTTGTTTGACAAACTTAATGTACACATACATACAAAACAAACCCATATGTGTTTGCGATTGTACAGGTAAGAAAATGAATTCTCCGAAAAGAGACTCTTCGCTGAACTACGTGTTTTGCATTTATTTATGCCCAGAGGGAGATTATTCATGAATATAGTAAAATGGGTGTACGAAAGTGAACATCCCATCTTAACTCTAATAGTTTCAGCTCATACAAATAGAGTTCTCAGATCATCTCATCGTGTTTTATCCTTGTTTTGTCTGTCAGGCATTTTTCAGCAAAATATATTTACAATGCAAATTACAATCTATCTGAACTTATAGTTTTGTTTGATTTTATTCGCATGAGAAACTTCAAACTAATTAAAACAAAATGAATCTATGTGGAATCCACATGAAAATAAGGTGATAAGAAATTAGGCGTATTTCCTGATTTTCGATTATATAATTTCGTGGTTATATAATTTTTAATGCTTATTATTGTTGGTTTTCTCATAATTTGATAACATAGAATTTAATATTGTAAAAATAAAGATAAAAGTATACAAGTGAATAATTTTTTGGTTTAAAATGTCAAGTAAGTCAAGTGGAAAAGATTCAGAATGAGAGTCGTAATAATAATGATAATAATAATAATAATAATAATAATAATCGAAGTAATAAGGGAAAAGTACATTGAATAACTAAATAAATAAAATAAATAAATGTCTATCCCTCTACGGCCAAGGCAGCAGTAGGGATGTATTATCTTATATATGACATTGATTATTGTTCCACTTGACTTAAACTATGAATATAATCACAAATATTTTAAATTTATTTCATACTATTATTATTTCATGTATTTACACCTTTGACCTAATTCCCTCACCGGATATAATTTTCATAATTAACAGAAGCAATTTCGACAGGTACTTATTAGCTAAATTATAATAAACTGGCCTATTGAATAATTTTCTTGTTCACTGTAAAAGTGTTCTTTATTAAACCTATAATTACTAAGGATTTTGTCCAGTTGTCTGAAAACTTTTCTGTGAAAATTTAAAAGTAAAAACACGATCCCATCATTAATATTGATTCAGAGCTTAAAGCTTTCCAGTTTGCTTGATCTGTTGTCGCTTTGACGGTAGTCTCACCTCCCTCCACTCCTTCTTTTACTAGATTACTACCGGCTAGTAAAATGCATCAGCTGGGAGGTCGAACCTAGACATTCAGTATGACTGGCATGCAGTCTACCGAAAAATAATCCCTGAGATATACCAACCAAGTCACTTTACCTGACGTTGTAATCTGTATGCTAAAAGCCTTTTTAATCTGAAACAAGATGAAATGACCTCAGAGGCCACCGGATGTACATGTCATTCAGGATATGAATTAATTATTTATTAAACAGTGAAGTATGAGTTTAACAGACAGATCGTCATTTCGAAAGCTTCGTTTACTTCTCTTTATCAGTAATGTTTACCTGTCAATCGACAGATTAACCAGACATTACTGAAATTTAGCAAAAACAAAATTACTCATCTAGACAGTTTTGAGGTGAATTCATGTAAACAGGGAAAATGAGTTTATTTACGTTACTACCAGTATGACAATTTCTGTATATTTTGACTAAATAATAATACAATGAGAACAGATTTTATAGGATGAGGTGAAAACATTTTATTTCATAGGATATTCGCCAGCCGCATGAGACTTTGAATTCATAACCAATTCATCCTAAAGGAATAGAATAAAATATATGAAATAAAAGATGGCGTCCAAACTATACAGGAAATCTGAACAAGCTAAACAACAATTAATTTATCTGTTCTGACACGGTGTTTCATCAATATACCCTGAAATTTTAGATTTACACTAGAGAAGTCATTCTTTTTCAGTGCGGTATATGATCTCTGTCTTTGATTTCACCATCTTTCTACCTTTCATGCTTTAATGCAAGTCTGCATCATTGCGCAGTAAAGAAACGAGATGTTGTGTTGTTCTAATATTCCTTAGATTTCTGCATTTGGATAAGCAAAAGTTGCAGGCTTTTCTGTTTCCATTTTATCTCCTTGAAATCTGCTCGTTGGGAAAGACTAAGGGGAATGACATAGTGCTTGCCTTCAGTTTATCCTTTTTCTGTCTGTTATTTTAATGGACCCAGAGACAACAGCGGACTTGATGACACCACTACTGGAGAAGGTGTGGAAAGAGGGCAAAGTACCCGAGAATAGGAAGACAGGATAATTATTCAAACTACCAAAGAAAGGAGATTTAAGTCAATGTAAAAACTGGCGCGGAATTATGCTTCTGTCCATTCCAAGCAAAATACTAAGCCACTTCATCCTGGAGAGAGTCATCATCATCAAACAAGCCCTGGATGAAAAACGTCGACCGGAAAAAGCTGGATTCAGGAGAAACAAGTGATTGATTGATCAAATCGCGCACTACGGTCATCATTGAACAAAGCTTGGAATGGCAGTCACCTCTCTATCTCAACTTCATCGACTTTGAAAAGGCCTTCGACAGTGTCGATCAAGAGGTGATTTGGCAACTATTTCGCTATTACGGGTGCCATCGACAATTATACATCTCATCCAACAGTTATACGACAATGATGCATGCCAAGTAATCCACAACGGGAAACTTACAGAAGCCTTTGAAGTGAGGATGGGAGTGAGGGGAGGCTGTCTACTGTCGCCAATCATCTTCCTGATTGCAGTAGATTGGATAATGAGACAGACAACGGGCAATGAGGAAACAGGCATAAAATGGACTCACACAAATAAAGAACTTGGAGGATCTGGACTTCGCCGATGAATATGTCTGATTTCCCACAAACTAGAAGATATGCAAGTGAAAAGCAACGAGTTGGCAGGAGAAGCATCAAAGATAGGACTTCAGGTGAACACAGATAAAACAGAGGTGATGAAGATTCCTGGCCAACACCAACAACACAACAGACAACAATAAGCATAAATGGGAGAAACCTGAAAGAAACAACCTCCTTTACCTACCTGGGAAGTATCGTTTCAACTACAGGCGGAACAGACGAGGACATCAAAGCCAGAATCGGAAAAGCAAGACAAGCTTTTATTACTCTTTAGTCTGTGTGGATGTCAACAGCACTCAGAATCAAAAATAAGATCCGGATTTTTAACTCCAATGTGAAGTCAGTGCTACTCTACACGGATCAGAGACTAAGCGTGTCATAAAGAGCACCTCAAACAAACTCCAGACCTTCATTAACAGTTGTCTCCGCTCAATACTCAAGATCAGATGGCCGGCCAGAGAAGATCAGCCACAGGAATCTCTGGCATTGAGTAAACCAACACAGCAGGAACCGATTGTGAAACGAATAGGCAGGAAGAAATGGAGATGGATTGGCCATACGCTGAGGAAACCATCAAGTGACATCACTAGACAAGCCATCGCTCGAGTGGAACCCGAAAAGGAAGCGGCGAGTTGGTCGTCAGTGTAAGGGTGACTTGGAGGAGGTCATGTGAAGAGGAGATGAAAGCATGTGGGCAGACTTGGAGCAGGGTGAAGCAGTTGTCAGAAAACAGAAGGCAATGGAGGTGCGCAGCTGAAGCCTTATGTTCCTCTAGGAATTAAAGGATAAAATAATAATAATATCACACAGTGTTGTACAGTTATATTAACTGATGGCGTTTCGAGCACAAACTATTGCTCATAATCATATATATATATATATATATATATATATATATATATATATTTAGAACAACACATTTAAGCGAACAATATTGTTTTCAATTAGATCTCATCAGGCTTAACTCTAAGATATAAATTTTACAAATAAAATACAAATAAAAACCAATCATGATGTATTGTCTATAGGATAATAAGATGGTGAATATAAATTATGCAAATAGTCATAATAGTAGTGATGACAATAATAATAATGATCTTATCAATAATAAGGATGAAAAAAAGGCAGTCTGTGAAAACAAGAATGACGAAAAAGCAGCATAATTAAACAACCAAATGTTCAGGTGAAAGTAGTCGAGAGAGCCTAGTAGAAACAAATGAACCGATTAAGTAATGTTAGATTGTAAGGGAAGTAAATGAGACACGTTTTTAATGAAGATGTGATAAGATTAAGGGACGATAAGAAAGGGGTTGAAATATAAACAAAGGGTGATATATATATACGCAAGTTAAAGTTCAGCCAAGTGATCAGACCATGTGAATCTAAGCCGTATAAATCTGGTCGCTGTGAATGCTAAATTTTGGTCTGTTTTAATAAAACAGACCACTTATTATTCACGCGAATTGTTAAGATGACTCATTGGGAAGAAGTCATCAACACAGGTCTCATTCTAACAGGACACATTTTTATTCTAAATTTCATAACTTTAATACCAAACCTGTGTGATTTGTTGAAAAGTCAAATCAAAAACCTTTACAAATAGGGGAATTGGTGCTATGGTGACAATAACTTCAGAAAAGATCTGTTTTTAAAATATATATATTCACACTTTCTAGGTCTAATCATCAATCAGTTCACCACAGAAGACTTCTTATTTTACACTCTGAAATAATCCTGTCCCTTCAAAGAAAGACATCATTTGTGTAGTTGTAAAATGTAAGGATCATTTAGGATACATTTTGGAACAGTGAAAGTAATAAACACCGAGTCGAATCCTGAATTACTGAGCTTTTTGATATGCAGTGGTTATCAGTTATCAATAACTCCTGATATTGGATTTTATTCAGCAACATTCCTAAGGAAAATAGAGTCATTTACAAATACAGAAGTGAATTAAGCTAAACACTACCTTTCTAAGGTTACTACAGACAATTAAAGTAATATATGGATATATTCATTCCTTTGAGTTTCAACTGGGATGTATTGCTTCAAACTTTAGCTTTGGTGTTTTAGTAACTGTGGCTTTTAAGAAATGAGATCTCGCCTGTAACCAGAAGGTACTGGGTTGAACTCCGTTGGATGCGTACTAGCGAAGAGTCCCAAACTAGGCTGACGAAACAGCTGTCCAGTACTCCCAGATTTTCAATGGTTCTCTAATTAATGTCAGCTCATCATGAAATCCTGTAAGCAATAACTCAATTTACATCCATTTTATCCTGATATTTTTATGTTTATTGGACACAAAGTTTACAACAGCATAGTAGAATGTAATCTGAATAGCGTGCATCATACTAATTATAAAATTTCTAGTTAGCAAATTACATCCGTTCACCTATGAAGCAGAGTAATATTATTTAGAAGATCATTGGGAATGAAGGACTGCTGGACAGTTGTTTCTACCTAGTTTTCAACTGTACAGTAGTACAGTGTATGCTCATAATCTTTCCAGGAAATGGATCTAGGACCTTCAGTTTACGAAACTAGTACTGTTGGACTAGAATTCAATAACTCATGATGTTTCACTTCAGTTAATTTGAAATATATCATCACAAAAAACCCTGTCATTCACGAGCATCTGTCTTCACATATGAATTGATAGACCCCAACGGTCACAATTTCTCACAATTACTGATTTTTATTTGTGAAGAAACCAGCTAACTACAGTCATCAACTGATTACTGTTTAGTGCTTTGGTGTAATGCATATTTAATCAACTGACAAATCAGCTATTGGGTGTATACAATTTCATTTCCTTCTCAAATGAGTAATTTTTAGGAATTATCAGGTGTTATAATCACAGTTAACAATGAAACTGATATATATATATATATATGTCCTACATAAATAATTAATACTCTCAATTTTCTCTGTTTATATATATGTGCTCACGTCCATCCCTAATCCGACATGACAGGACTGGAGGAAGAAATGATCGGGAATCAAATATATAAACGAAGAAATGATAAAAAAGCAGAAAGACATTCCTTAAAAATCAATCAGTTAATCGAAGCAAATATAATAATAATGGGAGATTTCTTTCTAAATAATATTTCTTCCTTTTAATTTAAGTTTTTTAGTGAAATAAATAGAGTGGAACAGTGGAGGCTTGCAAGAATAAATTTCAGTATCGATTTTGTCAGGAACGAACGTCTCATAGAAAGTTATTGAAAAATTGGGGGATACCGTGCAGCTATTTTGTCATTGTTTTCGAGTCTTCAGCAGTGCATACCCGCAACCCTATCAAGGATCGAACCAAGGACCTCCAGTTTACTAGACCATTTAGTCACTTGGACCGGAATGCAATAACCTGTGAATGCTAGCTTTATCGACTCGTGATACAACACTAGTATGAACTAATGTCACCGATGAGAGTGTAATTCATCCTGACATGGTGGATTTAATACTGAATGGATTCAGTTCCCAATGGGAGCTAAATGTATGGCAACGAAATGTAACTCACTGAAATTGATTCACTATTTAAAATACTTTTTAGGATGAATAAAATTCATATAACTATTTCTCGATGGCTTTTAAACATTTTCAAAAGATTTTATTTTTGTGTTTTATCTGATTCAATGCAAAACTTTCGAATGTAATAAACGACACTGAACTTCCTTATGTAGCAAATGGTTGGTGTCATTAAACTTACGATGACACTGAAGAGACCTAGTGAAGACGAAATGGAAACTTGTGGGTAGTCGCGGGACCAGTGCCAACTGATACCAAACGACCGAATACAATGGAAATATGGTGCTAAAAACTGATTTTCCACTCAAAATGCAAGGAATAGAAAACAATGTAGATAAATTTATCTTCTAAATTATTTTATCATCATTTCAATCATAAGAAATAAATCCATTATTGGTAAACCAAACAATATGCTCTAACAGCTGCAGGATCCCAACTGGAGTCCGAAATTTTACCATCCTTGTTCTCTACTAGTCCTATTACAAAACTGCACCGATTTGTTTTACTTTACTCACTAAAATTCTACACAATCAGTTTGTGAATGATTTCCAGGTCGGTTTTAATCTCAGGGAACGAAGATTCAAATGGAAAAATCTTAAGTTTTCTTTCTTGATGTGAAAATTAATAATAAGATCCAACAGAACCTTAAGAAAGTGAGTGAAAAGAAAATCCACTTTCTACAGTCTCGTGCCTGTTGAACGAAAACGAAACCTAATTAGATCCCTTATCACTAAAGTCTGAAACATCTGTAGTCCTGATTTCCTTGAAGTAAGACTAGATATTCTGGAAAAAACCTTCATCCAAAATGAATACTCATCAAGATTCATTGAAAAGAATACCGAGTCAAAAGTTCAGAGGAACAAAAATTACTTTCACGTTAGACCACTGATTGATAACTGAACTTCATCTGCGATATCCTTAAGAAAATAATTTCAGCATCTTTGAGAACAACATTCTTCGCAGAAACTCTAAGAGCAATGTTCTCTAGCCGTCCATTAGTACGCAAAGGCCTTAAGAATATGACCTCACATCTAACTATTTCTGTGTACATATACAGGTTCACCTGTTGCTGCGTAGACATGTATGCTGGCTGTTCGATGCTAGCACTGTCTAAGGGGGTCCAAGAACACTATCCGGTGTGGCTGAAGAAGGTTAATAGTGGCTATGTGAGGAGTATAATAATCGAATACGATGTCAACACCGGTAATTCCATCTCAACAAAGCAGTCTAAAAATTGAAGAACAACTTGCCAAAGGCAATATGCTTCCGTCTCTTTTTCACAACTAAAGCTTTAGCCATTCACTTAGGAAAACCAGAGCTATCCGTACAGAAGAAATTATTCATCCACATCTACTGTCATGTTCGCTTGGTTTTCTAACTCCTTATAACTCTTGTATTACGTTAGAACTTCCACGTGACTCTATATTTCCCTTCGTCTTTGTGTGCATCCTGATCGCAACTCACTCGTTAGATTACTCATCTTATTATGTAACTCTTATACATTTATTCGATTTCTCTTATGCATTGACTAGTATTAACAATTATGATTATGATAACTAATCACTTTTGTTAATACCCCCCTTTCATGAAGAAATTGTATATAAATACGATTGTACAGGTAGACTGGAAAATGAATTCGTCTAAAAGAGCCTCTTTGCTGGACTACGTATCCTCGATGGAGATTATTCATGCAGTGAAGACCGAATTAAACAGAAAATCCCTCCAATCACCGTAAGATAATAATTAGGATAATTCATCGCTGTCCTGAATTCATGGAAGTAATGATTTTCGAGGCACTACACCCTGACTCAATAACTGAATAGTAACGCAATCGTCTCATGCTTTGAAAGCAGTTGGATTCAATTCTCAGTAGAATTTTTATTCCCTAACCAGAATGTGATTTTCAATAGCTCTCTAACTAACCGGTTTTAATTCTTGACGAAATCTACGTAGAATTCGACTGAATTCCCATAGCACATCATCAGAAAAATATTACTGTCAATGTTTAACGATTCATTTCACCCAAAGATTCCGGTTATTTTTGTATTTACCATTGGCTGATTGTAACTAGATCGTAATTTCGAGTCGTTATTGATATTTCGCCTTCAACGATGTCTAAGGATTAACACTGAGTTATTTGATAGAGGGCAACTAGCAACGGGATGCAGTTAGTGGACTTCGTCGTATTTAGGGCTCTTCATCTGGATGCACCTCCAATCCCAAGTGATTGTTGTAATTCCCACTGAGACTTGAACACAGCACCCATCGTGTTTAACACTAGAAGCCAGGTGACGAGACCTAAGTAGGACGAAATGCGAATCCCTGATCTCATCGTTAATCACAGCTTTTCTTCTTCCTGTAACATATATTTACCTAAAATTTCTTTCATTTTTCTTAAATGTAAAGCGTTCATTATTCCTTTATTTTTTAGCTTACACAACACAAACTTTTTTTAGTGTAAGACATAAAATTAAGAAAGTATCTTTTATTAGTGATTTCCTTTTTTTTGCATACAACTACTACTACTTCGTTTTTCTTTTTCGCATAAAAGTAACGACCAGTAATTTAGTCAACCATATGCATATTTTGGTATTTTTATGCAGGCTTTTTTTGCAAAACTTGGAAAAAAGCATAAACTAACCAAAAAGTTGTCTAGTGCATGCAACGTTTCATCTAAATACGAGTTTTTGTTGCTGTTACTGTTTTCCTTGTTTTGGCAATAAACAGCTGTTGCTTGATGCTTTTTCGTTCATTCATTCATTCATTCCTTCATTCATCCTTTCTGTATTTCATAATACTGCTTCAAAAAAGGTCTATAATAAGCTATGTCATTAGGGATGGTAATAATAATAATAATATTGTAGGTTTTATTGCCTGTAGGTAATTATCCGTAGAATACTGTAAAAGTGTGATTTATGTTGGCTGTCTTTGTGTATTACATTCAATAATACACTGTATATACATTTATTATACAGGCTGATAGAATTCACTTTGTACTTTATTAGTTGTATTGTGTTGTTTTAACCAGACAAGGTATTAATCTAAGCTAGGTGAATATTTTGTGTAATATAACGTTGGGTTAATTCTTTCCAAGAATTCGACTCCATAGAATTTAAAAGATGGATTCATTAGGCTTCAGGTAATTATTGTCTTTTGTCAAGTTTGACCACAGATTTATATCAGATGGAGAACCATTGGAAACCAGAGAGTATTAGACAGTCGCCTCATACTAGTTAGAGAATCTTCAGCAGTACACACCCACGACCTAACCAGGGACCATAAGGTTAAGAAGTCAGGCTCATTGACCAATCAGCCGATTGGTTTATAAATTAATGACCTGTAAAATCTAACTACTATTAATTCGTGATTTCAGCGCCACCAACAGCTAATCTCATCCGCGAGTATTTTTACTCAAAGCCGATTTAGTGAGTTACTGAAGTCCTGACAAAAAGGCTAAATAATCAGTAAGCCAAGTCTTGTGGCATGAAGGTCTCAGGTATGATCCCTGGTGGGGCTGTGGGTGCGCACTGCTCATGGGTACCAGTGGCTTAATGGTCAACGAGCTGGCTCGCTTTGTAACCAGTAGGTCCTGGGTTCGAACCCCAAGGTGTGGGTGCATACTGATGTGGAGTCACAAACTAGGACGAAACAGCTGGCCGATACTCTCAATTGGTCTTCCAGTGGTTCTCTAACTGATTTCAGCTCATAATGAAATCCTTCAACCAAAAAAACCAAAAACAGAACGAAACAGCAGTTCAGTACTCGCTGATTTTCACTGTTTTCCTAGCTGACATCAAACCGCTATCACACTTGGAATAAATCAGATCTCTACGAGCTAACTCTTGGGAATATCACTTTGTACCCTGAAATAATATAATATTATTAGTCTGCCCACCAGAGTTTTAAACACACAGCATTGCAGAAGTATCCTTACTCAGCTGATATTACCTTCTAAAACTTGTAACTTAATGTTGTAATAGATTCAGTGGCATCTAAGTAGCTGATTTGACATAAAACATGCCAAAAAATAAAACTAACAACCTACACATAAAATGATCACCGTCACCTTATGACTGCATATTGTAGTTAGTCTTTTGTTTAGAGAGTAAGCTAGTGATGTTACATGGCTGTAAAAAACTTTGATTTGATAATTGATCTTCTACTAACGACATTTCTTTCCAGCTAACAGATAAGACGAAACTGATATCTCCATCTATTAACTGAAGCATACCTTGAAGATCAGCCCAAACCATTAAAAGGTTGACACGATCAAACAGGGAAATGACTGTGATATGGATATTGGTTGCTAACTCGCTTCGGCTAGAGAACCACTGAAAACCAAGGATTAATGAGCAGCTGTTTCACCCTAATTTGGGACTCTTCAACGGTACGTACCCATCTGGGCTAGAATCTAGAACCTTCTGGTTACAAGGCAGGCTCGTAAACTTTTGTACCACTGGGACAGGATCAAGTTGTACATCAATCCTAACTTCTGCCAGTACTCTGTGGTTTTTAATTGTTCTTCAACTGAAGTCAATCAATCTCGAAATCAATCATATTCCTGCAAACCAACACTTGAAGACTATAATAGGTTTGAGGAAATGTCTGCAGTTAGTACCAGTAGTATATTAATTAAGTTTAATTAGACATGTGATAAGAAAATTGGTGAGATCGACCTCATGAAGATCTGTGGATGTTACATCATAGAAACACAGTCATTGTCATTCACAAAATCCACTTGATAGACTGGACACATCACTATCCTGAACCATCTCTCCAGTGAGTATAGCAACTGCAACCTATCTGACAGACAGTCATTTTCACTGAGAAGGAACAACATGGCAGAACTTTGAACATTCTGCACACTATGCTATTATATCTTACTCAAACAATATATACAAATCTTTAAATTGAAAGTAGCTGAACAGTTTCTTTTGTTTCCAATAAAAGTCGAACAAAATAAAAGTTTTTTTCTTGATCATTAAAATATATAAAATGGATTGACCACTTGACTGGATGTTCTTGAAGCTTCAAACTTCACTGAAAGGTTATGATTGATTTGAATATTTCTGATGTGAATGTGAAAGTTACGAAATATAAACTTGTCTTCCCTTGTCACTTTCCTCGAAATAACTGGTATCAACATTTATAAATGCCTTTGTAAAGGCCGAAACCGACTTACTGAGGTCTAAACGCAGGAAATCGATCTTTGACACCTACTTTATAGCTCTCCGTAACTTCCTTAAGTCACACACAGTCACAAAAGATCCTAACGACGGCAAAAGGATAATGTTTCGATGCTAAAGTCCAAATGTGGTTTTATTCAATAATAATGACACCAAAAACTCAAAATTACCTCAACAACGCCATTAGATAGCTATACAAACAAGGTAACTTTATAGGTACAAAATAAGTAATGGAGAATAAAACTAGTTGACCAGAATTCATCTATAAGAAGTATTTGGGAATTAAGTAAAATGTTCCCAACAAGGTAGGATCAAAACTCTTTCAGCAAGAAACAAACCTCTAGTGATTCTTGCAGACGGTCCAAGGACAGAATGATCTTTATTCACTCAGACAGCAACGCAGTCATAAAACAACACACAATCAACACCATCTCACAACCACACAACAAAGCATCAAAATTAAAGATCAGACACTGACAAAGTCAAATAATAAGAACCAAAACAACATATGGTATGCAAATGTCAAAATAATGACATGCAGTTTAAGAGAAAATGGATAATCATTACAAAGTTAGATGGAATATCCAAGTATAAACATTGTAACTAAATCTTTCGGTAGGGATTTTCCAAATAATTATTCCGTTACAGTCTAAACCAGCCTGAATCTGTAAACCCAGCATAAATCAAGGCTGGGCAGCAAAATACTAATAGTACTCTAGTAGATAATTAAATAAAGTCTACCAGGATTTCATTTCTCTGCTTCCCTAACGTTCCTTCACTTCTACCGGCATTTCATTTTTGCTCCAAAATAAACATGCGAATAATGTCAAATGGACACGCATGAAAACATGCAACTATTACATAATACCTATCAGTAGCAGTGATGAATAACTACCATGCATAATTCCTCTGGTTGAGAAGATCTGTTTGCTTAGGAAAGCAAGTAATTTACTCAGTCTCGTCTCTGCACTCGAATATTCGCTTTCTAATTGGTGTTAATTCGGTTATGAAAGGAAATTACGGTGTATAGAATGACGACAATGCAAATTAGCTCAAAATGCGTCTATTAATGCATATTTTATGAAGGTAATAAAGCCCTAAATGAAATGGTGATGATGGCTACAGAAATTTATATATGACACAAGTAAAATCAATATTTGAATGTACAAAAACAAGCGTATAAAACTAATTTTAAATAACTTTTAATTTCAGGCAGATACACAGTAATGACGTATATCCATTTACTCTTTGTTATATTACATTGATGCATAAGAATTTCAAATTTGTTTAAGTGGCTATTGACTGTAAAATAATAAAGGTTTTTTGTTTATCTCAGAAGCGTATTTCTGAAGATGTTCAGCTATCTCAAATGGATAGTTCAACTGTAGAATGCTTGTTAAATTTTTAGAGAGTGCTTACTTTAAATTTTATATGTACAAAACAGCTGTACTTATTGATAACTTTGAGGGTGATAGATTAACTCTAAAACCATGCTTAATGTTTTGCCTACTAATTGACTTATTATGCAAATGTGCTTTACAAAAATTTCAGGAATTCACCAATGAGTATCAGTTTTATATTTTGTGAATTCAACAAAAATCTATCTGTTGGTGAGATTCATTAGAGATTGTTGTGATGTGGTATACGAAGCTGAGCCACAGTTGTACCCCAACTACTAGTTCATTACCAACTGTATTAATAGGATAAAGTCACTTCTGATCATTATTTTTTTATTGTTCCCTTACTTTTTAAATGTTTCGATTGCTCATAAGCTCTCACTTACTCTTCACACGATCTCATCCATGTCATTCTCAGACGCTCATTCAGGTTCCACTCAAGGTATTGTATTGTCTACTCTATTCATTTCACCCATTAGGATTTTGATGTCGCCGTTAGGGATCTTATCGATTATTGTTGGCAGTTAACTTCCTTTGCTTGTTCTGAGTTGTTTCTAGGCGGGTACCATTTGATGGTTGTGACTTTCCTTCATTTTGAGTTGAATCTTGCTGTCATTCATTGGTTCCCACTACATAAGATATCACGATAGCCACTGCCTCAGTGTAATCTTGGTTGTCGTCTGGGTGCCCAGAGTAGACTGCTAACTATTCAGTTAACAATATGGATATCCATCCATTCCACCTACTCCCACAGATTCCTGGCACTTCTATACCTAATTGGAAAACCAACTGGGAGTACTGGACGGCTGTTTCTTCAGCCCACTTTGGGACTCCTCATCAGTGCCCACCCACACTGTGGAGTTCGAACCGAGAACCTTCTGGTTACAAGGTGAGCTATCTCGTAAACTATTAAGCAACTGGGATTCGATCCAATGACCAATGGATTCTAACTTCTACCAATTCACGACATAGTGCGATCATTTCGCATTTCCTTCTTCTATGAGTTACAGCCTCATCTTCAGCCTGCTGGTCACGGCGTCCCGCTAGAACCTCAGGTTAACTGCCTGAATAGGTCCAGTCGCTAGTGAACATCAGATTAATTTTCAAGTATTGGTTTTACAGGGATTTTGTTTGATTGATTGGTGGATTTCATCATGACCTGACATCAGTTAGAGCACGTCATAAATTGGAGGGAGCCACCAGGTACCAAATATTCCAAACCACAGGAGCTATGGTTTTGTTACATGAAACAATGAAAACTATACACATATAAGAAATGACTTTAGACACTATTACTACGCTGACCTTTAGTGCAGTCTCTAAGCTATAAAATATCCTCGTATGTTCTATATCTAAGGTGCAGTCTTTCGTCCTATGTATATACATACATAATTCCTGTGAAATCTCAATTTCTCAATCAAATTTGTATAATCCATTCATCATTGTATCCTTAAGTATGCACGAATGAATCCATTCTTTTATGAAGTTATCCTTCTTAAGTCAACCTCATATACATTTGGAGACTGCATTGCTCAAACTGCTCTTCAATTACATTTCATCTTTTTGTTGTTTAAGAAAAAGCCTTATAATCAGATCAAATAAAAGTCATTTTAAATAGTTTAAACAAGTAACAACTGTGAAAAATGTAGTATTTAGTAGATTCATAAATTTTGGTAGGGCCTGTCAGCTGAATACTAAACAAACATTGTCATTCATATGACATTTTCTAAGGTTAAATACATACAAGCACATGAATATTGTGACGACAAATAGGTATCAATTTGAATGCATACACAATCTTTAGATAGTGGTGACTGATGATCTGTTAACGTCATCATCATATGAACAATATCCATCAAAGTACATATTAGCACATAAACTGCAATTATTGTAGTAGAAATTATACAAATTATAAACACCTATACAAGACTGATAACAGTGAAATACATGGAAACTTCGTAAAAGAGGAGAAACAAATAAATTTAACACAATTCATATGAACTGTGGCCAGGATTTGACCAAATAATTCCAAAATACAGTTTTTTGTTCAGCGAAGAAATTTCTTTTCAACGACTTCATTTTCAAGCTGTACAGTAGTATTTATATTACAGAAAAAGTTATTAAGTGGCACTAAATAATTGCTCAGTCAATATACAAATATAAGTGATAAGAATAACGATAATTAAAATGTTAAAAGGAGTAGAGTTGAAGTGGATGGATTACAAAATTATTAAAGATTGTTTTATACTTTTAAAAGAAAAATATCAAGCGTTGTCTAAAAATTTTTTTAAAAAATTAGGTGTACGATTACGATAAGAATGAAGATGTGAAGTAAAGTGGAATGAATTCAAGTGGTAAAATAAAATAAAAACTAGAAAGAACATTACCAAAAAGGGGTTTGACAAAACGCTTTTGAACACATAATTTAGGTTTCTGTTCATGTATAGCTAAAGCTTCGGCTATGTTTAAGTGAAGAAAACGTAAACTTTTGGTTCGATTCTATTTTGCCATGTAGATAACCTTGAAGGATGAATCACGTAGGGCTAAATGACCATACTCTAACTGGTGATCCCAAATGGACGACTTTGCAGTTCTACGGTCGCCTTTCACTCGCCAAACCAGAGAGTGTTCAGCTACACGTTTTCTCAGAGTACGCTTACAACGTCCAAAGTCGAGTGAGGAGCAGACATTTAAAAAAAATTATATTTATAAAATCTCAGGGAATTTGAAATGCGTAATTCCAACGTTTCGTTCGCAGATTAGCCCGAACTTCTTCAGAGAAATTAATCTAAATTACAATAGGAGAGGCTGATATATAAAAAGGATATCTCTTGTGTTTAAAAGCTTTCTCCAGTCATTTGAGTCATGAAACATTCATCAAAATATAATAATAATGATAATAATAATAAACAAAACTGTATGAGATGTGATCAAAATCTGACCTCAGACTTAAAATTATTAGTCTACTTTTACGAGCTTAACCACGGATTGATATCAGGTAGAGAACCATGGAGTACTGGACAGCTGTTTCGTCCTAGTTTGGGAATCATCGGTAGGTAATCATTTTCCTCGCACATCACTGAATATAACTCCCCTTCCCCACCCCCACTTCACTATAAAAACATTATTATGTCAGCCTTATGTTTATTCACACTTTATCTTATGTCCTGAATGACACCACATCATTTATGTACGTTCATTCGACGATATTAAATCTTATCCACTGAACATAGGGGGTTTATAGACATGTTATTGCTAATACCCAGTGGGTGCATACTGCCGATGATTCCCAAGGCTAGGATGAAACAGCTGGTTGTCCAGTACTCCAGTGCTGGTTTTCAATAGTTCTCTAACTTATATCAATCCGTGATCAACTCGTATAAACAAATCTAATCCTTACAAACCAACTAGAGAATATTACAAACATTAGCCTACTTTTGTTAAACACTTTAAGCAGAGTGTACTTTTTGTCAGAATTTTAGTGATTACGTTCGACTAAAAGATCATGGCAACTGGTATATGATATATAGATAACTGAATATGAAAACATATATGTGTATATGTGGTATACAATTGTATATGTGTATGGGTAAACAGTTGTAAAACATTTGTTAGCCTTCTCATAAGAAGACATACACAATCAGGAATTTTGGTAAAGTATGATTAATTACCGATACATATCCATTTTTTATTTATTAATCAGGATTTGCCATGCATCAGTTAACATCACACCTTTACATCTGTTCAAACTGTTAGTATCTAGAGTTTCATGAATGGACGTATTTTCAAAATTATGGTGCTTACGATTAGAATTTAGCCGAAACACTCTGTCAAACTTATTGATTTGTCTTACTTTTGAAGATTGAGCTGCTTTAATCGACTTACTGGAGTTGTCAGGTGACTTGACAGCTACGGATTTAGAATATACATTAGATTGCAGACAACGCAGACTGAAAAAAAAACGATGATTGTACCAGTTACATAGTTTGATTGTTAATTTAATTCGACTGAAAAATAATTCATATGAAATGTAGTCAACATTTGATTTACAAATATAATTTTTTACAAATTTAATATATTTATACAAAAGGAGACAGTAGTTAGCTTAAATCTACTTTGCTAACATACTTAGTGATTAATTTCTCTGAAGAAATTCAGACTAGTTTGTAGAACGAAACGTTGGAATTACGTATTTCAATTTCGCTGAGATTTTATAAATATAATTTTTTACAAATGTCTACTTCTCATTCGGTACCAAATCATTTTGGAATTATTCGATCAGATTTTGATCACAGTTCATGTAAAAAAACTTTTATTTCACCCTTATAAACTTCTTTGACTTCCCCCTTCTCTTTACAGTGTTTTTTTCATTATTATACAATTGGTGGATGGTGGCTAGCAGTGGAATCCAGGATGCGCATTTCGTCCTATTTGGTACTCGTCAGCTGGATGTACCTGCATTTCTCAGTGAGTGATGATGTTCCCACCGAGGCTCGAACCCAGTACCCATAGTTTCAAACGCCAAAGCGTTATCCACTAGACCACTTGGGCCACGAGAGCCACTTCTTGTGTAACGGGTCATATTAATTATTGAATTGAATTTTTGATTTTCCCGTCGATTGATTGGACCGAAGTGCTCTATCTCAGGTTGACATGTCGGCTTCTTGTGCAGATGCTTCGACGATGTCTGGGGATTTGATTTGTATACAATTGGTGGATGGTGGCTAGCAGTGGAATCCAGGATGCGCATTTCGTCCTATTTGGGACTCGTCAGCTGGATGTACCTGCATTTCTCAGTGAGTGATGATGTTGTTATTAGAGTTGGTATTATTTTCATTACTTTATCTGATATACTATCAGTTTGCTTAGGATCTATGCAAATCGAAAATCACAGTTGAGTTAATCTTTGTGAGGAGTGTTCTAACTATCTTCTGAGTTTAGATCAGATACATCAAAATCTTGTTACTTGGTTAAATATATGGTTTATATACGTTGAATTTATTTATATGTTTTCCGCGAAGTTAACTTGTACTTCAATATTATAAAGTTTAATTGTACTGTAACAACAGAAGACAAGGACCAGGCAACAGATCGTTTATTAAGGAAATCAACACGTATTTATATATTTTCATGTACATTATTATAGCTTATTCAAGCAGACAAACACACTCTTCTGATTAGTTGACCTTGCATTTCTTTGTGACTGTTTCTTGAATGTCAAATCATCTACATGTTAACTGTATCTGCCTACGCAAAGTCTGCTATGATTGGTTGTTGAATCAGTCTTGTTCATGTTTTCTCACAACCAATATTTGCGACATAAACATTGACGTGTCCACCAATTCTGACCAACACCCAGCTGTAACCATAGTATTATTTCTACTACACTAACCTGATACCGAGCACTTCAGTGCAATCAATCGATGGGAAAACCAAAAATTTTAATTAAATAATTAATATGACCCATTGCACAAGAGGTGGCTCTCGTGGACCAAGTGATCTAGTGGATAACCCTCTGGCGTTTGAAACTATGGACACTGGGTTCGAGCCTCAATGAAAACATCATAAAATACAGACACTTCCAGCTTATGAGTCACAAATAGGACGAAATGCGCATCCTGGATTCCACTGCTAATCACCATCCACCAATTAAATTTACAATAACTGCAGTTTGTGGTAATATGTACTTTGGTGAATAGCACCCAATTAATACTGGAATCAACGGATTATCTCCTAGTTACTCAATGGTCTACAAGCTCGCCTCGTTACCGGAATGTCCTGGATTCGAACCCCAGTGGGTGCGTACTTCTGAAGAGTCCTAAAACAGCTGCCCAGTACTACCAGGTTTTCCATTGATTCTCTAAATGGTGTCAGCTCACGATCAATTGTTCAAACTGATACCTATTCGTTGTCACAATGTTCATGTGCTTGTATATACTCAACCTACAAAAATGTATAAATAACAGTGTTCGTAGAGTATTTAGTTGACAGTCTTACCGATGTTTACGAATTCATTAAATACTGTTTTTTAATACTTGTCGCTTGTTTCAAATTTATTATGGGTAAGAGATGTTCTCAGTTTTAAATATTATTCACAGAAACAGTATTATGTAATTTACTGACATTAACGATCATACAATTTAAACGTAATACTTCAAGATATTTGACGGACAGGATTTACTATTCTATCACCGGAACAATCTACTGGTATATCACCATTCGTATGTGCCTATGGTCTGGATAGTCAGTTTCTAGGTAGATGGGGGCAGTCCTCAAGAACAGATGAACATTAGGTTTATGCTAACTGGCACTCGTAAGCGTGATGTGTCTATAATCTTAAAGGAATTGATATCCCATCTGAGAATCCAACCCACAGTCAGGGGCACTTTCATCAAGGTGGTCGAGTTCACGATTTGCAATCGAAACAGTCACTGGGAGCCTGGAGAGGAACTAATTTCCAATATCTGGTGTAAGTATAAATTAAATTCTACCAGTTAGATTATACCAGAATGATATATTCCAATAACTTATCAGATTTAACTATACATTTTACTGCTCATTTTATCATTCACCTTATATCCAGGCATAAACACAAACAAGCACACACACCCTGCATATCTCTACAATTACTTCGATACTACCAAAACAATGTCTTATCCTTAACAGGAAAGTCATTTTCTTTTCACGACAGACAGATACGAACTGACCAAAAATGTATTTTGTCTTTATTGACATGATATATTTACTCTGACATTAACCGTTTATATTAAATTCCTCTCCTCATTAGTTTTCCTTTTACCGAATAAATATCAATAACCACTAAGAAAATAATATTAGAGAGAGAAGAAAAGGTTTATTTTTGCAACAACAAAAAAGAAACTATCAAGATAAGGTAAAGATAATTTATTCCCTGGGAGAATAAACATTAAGACAACTTTAAACATCCAGATCTTAACAGTTGTAGACTGGCGACATAGGTAGTTAAAATGGGGTAACTAATCAGACGTGTAATTAGACGAACAGATCGGTAGATAGATAGACAGGCAGAGAGAAAAATAAGTCTTGCAGTTGCCCAAAAAAGAATTGTATAAACCTGAGATTATTAATATTATTCCTTTAGGTTCCAATTGGAACATAGGACTTTAACGGCACAACTTCGTTTCAGCTGGTTTTCTTCACTCATCTTTAGCCAGCTCCATGATTGCCCATTAGCTCTCACCTCTTCTTCACAAGATCTCCTCCATGTCATCCTTGGACCAACGCCAAACTCGTCGTTTCATATTAAGGTGCCAGTCCAGGACTCAGCTCGTGGTGTCACTGAGCAGATTCCCAATGTTATCTGCCATCCATCTGTCTTATCTTTTGAATATTGTTTGAGCAATACATTCTTGGTTAATTCTTTGATCCTTTTGCTGGTCTTTTCTGGCATTTTATGTGACCTTCATTATCGTGGCACAGGAAAATGCTGTTTATAAGAGTCCGCAGTAACCTTTTGGGTACGTTTTCAGTGGCGAGCTAAGTCTCTGAAATTAGCAAATATTTATCAGCTGAAAATGTTCACTTTTCAATGAGCGACAAAAGTTTATCGTCGGAGTTAAGCATGTCAAGGAAGTCGAACAGCACTTCTAACTAGTGATTGCTTGATACATCCGTGCGTGTGTTATATCCATCATAAATCTAAGTTATGATGACGGGTTTAGTAAATTCCTTCTAAACAAATTATCTTTATTTAAAACAATTAGTTCCGTTTATATATAAAAATTTTAACCAATAATGGTGAATTTGTGGATCAAACGATAAAACCAATAATTTGTTATATGTTTCGAGCTTCAGTGATAATGATGATTATAATGATAACAAAATTAAGCACGTGATGATAAGAATAACGAAGGTAGTAATATGTATATATGTAGAGAATTCAATACATAAATTGGGGCAAATCTTAAAAGTTACATAATACGAAAGGTGAAGTGGATAGATGATCAGAGTTTAAATAAATATCATTAAAACACGAAGTTGGCTTGACATAGGAACCAGAGTAGAACTGATGAATAGATTTGATCATGTTGACAAAATGAATTCGCCTCTAACTGATGAAATGAAATTCCAAAAGCTTAACAACCCAGCAGATCTTGACGGACAGGCTAAAAAGCAGCTAATAAACACGCTTGAGAATCTGAGAAAAAGTGGAATAATCTCAGAGGCAGCCAACAACCGTCTTAAATGTACTGAAATTAATACTGCACAACTGTATGGTCTGTCCAAAATGCAGAAACTGAGATTTCCTCTTCACCCAGTCTGTAACATGTCTAATTCATATGAATGTTTTACAATATTTTGAGTGTCCTTTTGTAGTGGTTGTAGTATCCAAAAATGTGTATTTGGAAAGGTTGTATGTCAGTGGGTTGGCAAAATATACTACTGCTCTTAATTGAACTGTGGATTTATGTATCTTTGGTTGACCGTAGAATCTTCAGAGTACATACGATTTTGGTTTATGTTTAAACTAGAGAGAATTTCCAGTTTCGGGTTTCATTTCTTGAAGCAGTCTGTTGATATTCAGTTTCATTTATTGAATTCGGCAGATTTTTTCTTTTATTCAATGGGTAAGTATGGCCCTTCAGATAGGTGTTCAGTCTGCTTCTTTTCATAAACAGTCCTGTTCGCAGCTCAAAAGTGCCAACTGTTTCAATTCTTCTTCGACGAACACACTCTTTGATAACAGATGAGAAAGAAAAGGAAGAAGAAATAATAAACATTACTGAGACTGTCAAGCAAAATAACTACCCAATGAACTTCATCAACAAAATCAGCAATGACATCAAATATGGTCGAAAACGTATTGCAAAAACATGGACCTCAGCTGTTGTCATTCCATATAGAGTAGAGACGTCAAACGACATCAGAAGAGTACTCAATAAGCGAGACATCAGAGTTTTCTTCAAAACATCTGACATACTACAAAGCAACCTTGTCCATTTAAAAGACCAAATCCCGGAAGATTCTCCATCTAATTGTGTGTATAAAATACAATGCTTGGAATGTGATGCTATATATATATCGGACACCGTAGATCTCCTTCTCTTCAACCACCGAGAAATCCAGTTGAACTAGAAAAGCTTCAAAAATCATCAGCCAGCCATAGCTTGTGTACACGCTGTAGTATCAGGACACAAAATTTATTCTGATAATATTGAAATCATCATCCAGGAAAATTTCAGAAATCATAAAGAACGTCTAATATAAGGAGCACTTCATAGCAAATGGAATCCAAATTGTGTGAATGGGAATGATGGACTAAATCAGAATTTGACCTGGTTACAACATCTCCCTCTCCCATGAAATGACAAAATCGACACAAATTTGATAGGCAATTTCATTATGCAAACACACTCCACTTTTATAATTTCACACACTGATCAAATCCAACAGTTACGCCTGGTTTTGTTATCGTTACCAGGTGGCCAGTTTGACAACGCAGAAATGAACCCATGCTTAGAAACGATAATTAAGTTGTTATATATAACCTGAGAATTTGTAAATTCTGGTGCGTTGGTGGCATAGCGGTTAGGACGCTCGCCGACCATGCATATGGTCCGGGGTTCAATCCCCGGCCGACCCTCTCCTTTACCTGGCTAAGTCGGAAATAATTCTGGTAAAGAGGAAAGGTTGGGCATGAGGCTAGCAACCCCATCTTGTAAAATAAACACTGCTGCAGAAACTTCCAGCCACTAGCTTGAAGCCCTTTGATCCACTGAGGAACGTGAAGGAAAGAAAAAAATAGTTTGATAAAGCTATTATCATTAAATAGCGAAACGTCAATAAAAACAACATTGTTTTATTTATCATTCAATGGGAAATACAAAAAACCTTTATTATAATGAATATAAACACCATGTAGAATAAAGAGAAACTGACAACAGTTAAAAAGAAACAACTGTACATAAAATTGCAATTTGATGGGCACGTGGCTAGTGAAGTTTTACACCTAAGATTATCGATAGCAATAAAACGGATTTATACTGCCGCCACCCATTGTTTGTTATATCCCAGCCGACCAGTCATGATTGCTCAAGAGAAAGACAAGCTACCTAGCTGTGGCACTTCTATGTGAATCTACAGATTTAGTCGCTCCTGTCGAGAAAGCTATGTAAAGCGAACAAGTAGACAGATCAACAAACGTATTAATGAACATCTTTATTCATGGTTCGGTAAAAGCTAAGCAAAATCTATAAGAAGTTGTATTTTGACACATTTCATTGATGAAAGTCAACAAGTGGATGGAATAAATGCTTTCAAAGCTATCTATCGCATTCCACTCAACCTTTCCAACAATTCTAGTCTTTGCATACAAAAGAAGTTTGTTCTACCTTCGTCTGTCTCTTGGCTTAAGTAAAGTCTAACTAAAACCCTCCCACCCTTTCTTATTTTCCATTTCCTTCATATTTCAATGATATTTACTTAAACTCTGATTATCTATCGACCTCACCTTTTGTATTATGTAACCTTTAAGATTTGACCCAATTTATTTATTGAAATGTCTTACATATACACATATTACTACCTTCGTTATTCTTATCACCATCTGCATAAACCTTATTATCAATATTATTTTGTTATCATTATAATCATCGTTATAACTGACGTTCAGAACATTTAACACATTATCATTTGATCCACAAATTCACCGTCATCTGTTAAAATTAGTTCCGTTTGTCTATTTCGACGAAACGATATGAAGACGTAGCCTACCTGAAATAGTTAATTTCTTCACACAACACACTTGGGATATTTTCAAGTCTTGGTTTTATACGGATTTTGTTTGACTGGATGGAGGATTTCATCATGAGCCGATATCAGTTAGAGAACTACTGGAAAACCTGCAGGGAGTATCGCACAGCTGTTTCGTCCTAGTTTGGGACTCCTCACCCCGGCGGGTGCGTACCTATCAAACAGACATCTATCATACACATTCATATAAAAGTCAACACTTATTAGGAAAGGTTAATATTAGATCACTTTAGATCGAAATGTTTGTTCAAAGTTCTAAATCTCAGATAAGAGGTAAAACAATATTGTTCCGCAAAGATATCCTTGGTTTTAAAATTGGGTTGCCAAGGCAGGATCAAAGTAACAGCAAGTAACTGACTAAATCTTCAAAGAATTCATGTGAACTAAACTATCATTCAGAACAGGACGCTTTTGAGGGAACAATTGTTTTCGATAATTTCTTCTTCAGGCTCTACAGTTATAAATCCATGAATATTTTAATACACATAGCCACTAAAGGCATATGAAAATTATATCGGAAACTGTATTGTGGTAGATGTACAACATGGAGTGATAGTTCTTCATTTATTATTGTCAAATGAACGTATATAAAAAATGTGTAGTCATTCAGGATGTAAGGCAAAGTGGGGAGGGAGAGTTATATTCAGTGGTGGGCGACGAATATGATTACCACAACGTACATACAAACAAATAGCGAAAATGGAGGACACTGAACGTAAGTTCTAGGGCTGACTGATGTCAAGCTTAGTGATAAAACGAAGAGGTTAAATTGTGAACTGTAATAAAACACTAGAGACATAATAAGCTTAGTGTAAATTACAAAAGGTTGACATATAATTAAGATAATAAAGGAGTAAAATGAACTAGACGAAAAGGAATAAGAAAGGCATAATATGCCATGGAAACATGAGATCATTATATTCCTGATGACCTCATAGTAAACCAGGGTAAACGAAGAAAATGAATATGTTTTTTTGCACATACAGGTTAGGTTTTTCGTATTAATCTCTATAGCTGCCGCTATAGCTAAGAGATGGAACTGTGTGCCTTTAGGCAAATTGTTTGGTAATACTTTGAATAATACTTTGATAAAGCTATTAGCATTAAATAGTGAAACATTAATAAAAACAACATCGTTTTGTTTCTCATTCATTGGGAAATACAAAATCCTGTATTATAATGAAGATCATATACCCAATGCCCAAATTTTTTCAAACTGTTAAAAGTGAACTTCGTTTGAACATATATAAATTGTTTGGTACTCGATAAACAACCGTAAATGACTCATCTATTTTGATGTGGTGTTCACTATCTACTAGATGTGACAAAATGACACTATTCACTGATTTGGTTGCAATTTTTCCAAGCCAAACAGGAACATGTTCATGAGGACGTAACGATAAATTCCTCTAAGTTTGACCTAAATAACTAGCTTCACATGAGTAGTTGAACTTGTATACACACACTGATGTGGCCATCTTTGTGTCAGTAATGGTCTAGTTCAAAAAGTGATATGTAATTCTGCATCACTGAAAGTTTTTTCAAATGATCTAATCAACACAGGGCTTGATAAGTCACTGCATATATCACCTTTGAACTGTAATCTCAAAAAAAAGCTTTTCTTATTAACCGTATCACGCTTAATTTTACCGACTCTTTTGGAAACATACTTCTTTACAAAATTAGTAGGATAAACATTTACTGGCAGGGTATTTTTAGGATTTTCCAATTCGTTTTCATTAGAATCTTTAGTACATATGTCCCTAATTCTATAACTAATAGAACATCTAAAAAAGAAATGCTTCTTTGATATTCTTCCACACAAATGAATTTGATTGCCGCGTGCACATTAATAATGGCTTGCATAAGCTGTTGTTTATCCAAATTATTGTCACTAACGATGACTGTATCGTCAAGTTTGTTTAATACCTTTCTTAGAGCATTATTTTCTAATTTAGCTAGGAAAATGTCAGCTACTAAAGGACCTAGAGGGAAACCCATAGTAATCCCATCTATTTTAAGGTAACCCCCCCCGTTAATTATATTTGTCTCTATAGGCACTGCTAAAATAAACTGTAGACCATACTTCTGTGATATGCTTTGTAACAGATGACGGCCAGCATCTGATTCAAAGGACAGTGAAGGTTAGGTACTTACGAAATGCATTTCTGTTACTACTTTCTCTTCTCCATCAACAAAAACATCATTTCACGAATAAATTTTTCGTATTGTGTTTTGGTTAACTAAAACTTATAAGCAGCAAAAAGAATTTCAGTCCGATGTGATAAGCAGCAGATCGACGATACTTCTGTCACTACCTTTCTCATCGCATACTTCGCCTCAATCCTAACAACTTACTGGTAAATTTCACTTGAAGAATAGTATTTGCCGAACCGCTTTAATCAGTAACAAACAATTAACTCTAAAGCTGGATTTTAATCACTGGAAAAGAATCCACGGTTCTGCAGCATAGCTATTCCTGAAGATGAAATACATATGGGATTTTGCAGTGTAAATGAAAATTTTCTTGATTGCTTCCTACCTCCCTTCTTCACTAACTAACTAACCAACTAACTAACTAACTAATTCACTCACTCACTCACGAATCAAAAATAATTTGATGAAATTCGGCTTCCGTTTAAAATGCAGTTTGAAGAAGAAGCTTAACTACCCACATTTAGCTTACCTTTAGTCACCAGAGAGTGTAAATGTCTTTTAGTTCTGCTTATAATCCTCTCGTGAGACAGATCTTATGCATAACGATTATAATAGAAATCACTGTCTGCCTGCTAATCTCTTTTTTGAATTCTTTATATAAATTCTCAAACCTTATTAAATGATAGTCCTTAAAAGGTATCAGTCCACTGCCCCTGTAAAGTGTGACTGTTCTGCAATGAAAACGAAGAATAATCTTTCTTTTTTTCAAATATATATCCAATTTCCTGTTCAATTTTCAATAAACCTGACAGTTTCTTTTTATGAAAAGCGAAAAAGATAAAATGATGATTCGTTTGAAGTATATCTTTTTGTTTTCTTACCGTCTAACAAGTTACTTATTGACATATTAAAGAATTTAAAAAGAAATGTCAATCATCTTTCCGTTTTTATCAAATAATTCACCTCTATCATCACTATTGTTAGTCTCAGTTTTCGTTAGCCATTGAATTATTTTTGACTTTCCATCGTCTTGTTTCAATTGTACCGGAGCGACTCATAACCTTAGTGAATGACGCTTCGTTGTTTTGAATGGTAAATGGTAGATTTTAGGAATCCCTGGGAAAATCATCACTCATTCAGATGTAGGATACACTCAGCTGACGAATTTCGGATCGGATAAAACATGGATGGTGGGAATCCACTATCTCTCTACCACCTATAGGAAAATTGTTCCATTGGAAATAGTTAATGGGCTTTTTCAGAATATGAAACGAATACTGATGTGAATTTTCGTCAGCATCATCATTTAACTCATGTCTTGGTAAGAAGACTATCAGTATGTTACGCATGAAATGACTGATACTATGCCTCGCTCTTAATTGTATTTCTGACTAGTTTCTACAATTTTGTTACAAACTAATCCTAAGTCTTATGAACATAATATGCAGTGGAAGAGGTTCCTTTATTATCAGTATTCATATTCATACCTATTTAGTACTTCTGATAATTGTATTCCTTGGGGAAACTGATTCAATGTGTAACATTAGCGGTAATAATGAAAATAAATAATATATATATATATACATGTAACACGTGAACACTATGGTTGTATGTGATTGGCATGATTACAGCAATACTCATTGCTTTACGTTCCGAGTGGAGTGTAGGGCTTCAGAACTACCTGAAAATTTCACTTGGTTCTCTGAAATCATTTCCTTTCGGTTCCATAACTGCCGACAAGCTTTAATTTACTCTTTACAAGATCTTTTCCTTATTTCCCTAGGACGCACACCTAGCTTTTTGCTTCACGTTAGACTTCAATTTATGAGAGCCTGACGTGTGAAGACACAACGGTATCTTCTGCGTATATCCCATCCATCTCCTTTTCACTCTACATGTATGTTGCGGGGAAGGGGTGTTAGGTTCTTGGCTGGTTCACTGACAGAGTAATACTTTGTTTGTTCTTTCCGGTAAGTTATTAGATCTTCTATATGGAATAAAAGCAGTTGCTAATGAAAATCTGAAGTAGTCTGTTAGAAATTCTTTTTGTGAAGCCTCGAATCTCTGAACTATATTATAGGCGGACTATAAGTAGTCTTCACCCACTCCTGTCTTCATTTCAAACACTTTGGTGATTATGAATTTAGTAGTAAACGAGAATTTACAAATATTTGAACCTTATCACAGTTCTTCTGTTTGAAATAAATCCGTGTTAATAAAGATAACACAACATGTGCACATTAATGAATTCGCTTAGTATATGAATTATAAAAACATCTTTTGTTTAAGTAATGAAAAATGCTTATCAGCTGACATGCTTAATGCTCAAGTTTGTTTCCTCAGTAATAAAACTGAATTTGTTTTTTATATTTATATGACGACAAGTCTATTGAAATAGGATGACTCTTATAGCAAAAGAATGAGTGACATAACCATGCGGGATAGTGTTGGTGAACCCCTTTTAGACAGAATAAGCGTTGAATGATCACTGTACCCGGCTCGACAGCAACAGCTGAACTGATATATACCCAAAGAAGTGGTCAGATGCGAGATCTTGTCCTTTGGGTTTCTGCAAACCTGTAGGCAACTGGAGAACACTAATCTTAGAGTTGCTAGGATGAAAGTCTTTCTTAAAGAAGCCGAAATTTTCCTCTTGAGGATATCATTGAGCAAGTCAAGGTTCGTGTTAAGTGCCTTTAGTGACAGGGATGACGTCTCCAAGTTCCAGAAAGATAGCAGCTGCTGTATAATGTGTGGAATAGTTGAACATCTTGTAGACAGTGGTCACTCTAGCTCAACAAAGTCCCCTTTCAAGGTGTTCTACAAAGTGAGAAGTAACCTGCCTAGGATGATTCTCTTTCGCCTTCTTTGCACTACTGAAGCTATAACTATCCAGATGGAAGAAACGGAGCTATACATACAAAAGAGAATCTTTCATCGAATTCCACTATCATGGTAAGGAACTTATTAATCGCAACCTATCAGTTTAACTTATTTTATTCTTCTAACCCTTTCTAACTCCTCTATCCCCCAGAACTCTCAGGTAACATGAAATTTCCCTTGTTTCAATATGCATTCTGATTACAATTCATTTATAAATTATCTATCTCATTACGTAATCCTATCATCCTCATTCAACTCCTTATATTTCGTGTATAATGATAACAACTATTCTTATTATGGTTCAGCCCTTTGTTACTACCTACTTTTACAAAAAAATCATGTATAAATGAAACTGTAAAGCTAAGGAAAGTGAGTTCGCTAACAAGAGACTATTAGCCAAACTACTTATCTTGTTTTTATTAGTGCTCGGATGGGAATTATTCACAAAACAAAAAATAAACACCATATGAATTTAATAAAGAGATGAATTGTCTTAAACGAATGTTTATTATCCTTTCTGTGTCTCTTTTATTCCAAGGCCACGATGGATACATGATATTTGTGTACTTTTTGTGGAGAAAGCCTTTATTTCTCTTCATGATTAGCCTAGGCCTCAGTTGGTTTGAGGTCGAAAATATGGCAGATTTCTGTAAATTCGATAAATAATCTCAAAATCGTTATTAGATGGTTGGAGGCAATCGGCAGGAGGCTTTGGGTCTAGTTGGTACTCTTCAACAAGACGTATCTGCAGTCTTGAAGGAACTCTGAGATTCGAACTCGTGTCATCCAATGCTGCAATCAGAGAATTTACCAGTGACCTATCCAGTCTCGCTACCGACCTCCTGTAGAACTATATAAGATACTTTTTGACTGGACACTAACTGGTGTCATCTGTTCAGTCCTTGTTTACTAATAACATCAGTTCTGATATAAGTACAAACTTGAGTACTGTGGCAGAGTATAACTCCATTATGGATAAGATTTTATTTTGACAAAATCACAGTGTTCTACAGTAATATTTACTGATGACAACATTTCGAGCACAAATTATTACTACTCATAATCACATCAAGTCACTCACACAACTGTTTCGCCTCCTTTACATACATGTGTAAAACTGATTAAACATTTGAATAAAATCAATATAAGAATGAGTACAGAAATAATATTGGTGTTATCAATCAAATACAATCGATGGGAAACAAGATGTTTTTTTCAGTCAAAATAAGTAACTTGTTAGAATGTTATAATGTGAACTGAATACATTATAACGTTATTTATTATCCTCACTCACTCAGAGACAAGCTCTTTAGGCTAAAGGACCCGGGGACCCAATTAAACAAAATAATATAATTTGCAAAACACCTTGCAATAACTGTGAGTTAAGTCAACTACATAGGTCAAACTAGTAGGTCAGGAGTAGTGAGATTATCAGAATATAAGAATTTAGCTAAGTTTAGAATGATTGATCCCACGAAGATAAGTAATTTAGAAAAAAACTCAGCAGTTGTGCCGCATGCATTAACACACAACCCCACGAAAGGGTGGCACAGAGTTCGATTTCTAAAAAGTAATATAGGTGGGTGTTGAGAGTGAGACTGATTAGTGAATCCTGCCTCGTGAATCGAGTCTACACCCAACACATGTAATAGAAGTGACTCAACGCAAATACCAGAGGTATGGAAGATATTATTACCACCAGTCAAATCAGAGGAGGAAAATAAATAACGTTATAATGTATTCAGTTCACATTATAACATTCTAACAAGTTACTTATTTTGACTGAAAAAAACATCTTGTTTCCCATCGATTGTATTTGATTGATAACACCAATATTATTTCTGTACTCATTCTTATATTGATTTTATTCAAATGTTTAATCAGTTTTACACATGTATGTAAAGGAGGCGAAACAGTTGTGTGAGTGACTTGATGTGATTATGAGTAGTAATAATTTGTGCTCGAAATGTTGTCATCAGTAAATATTACTGTAGAACACTGTGTGATTTTATCAGAATAAAGTCTTATCCGTAATGGGACAACAATCCTGAGTGTACGGTGGTGACGAGCCACCCGGCGTGGTAGTCACATTGCAAACTTGACTGATAAAATTCATTAAATTCCGACTTGTCACTTTCGACGACAATTTTACACCTAAGGTTAATAAGTTGCAACTATGCGGTCAAATCTTGATCACAGCTAATATGAATTAACAAGTTCATTTAACCTTTTGATAGTGTGTGTAGTGTGTGAATAATCTCATCAAACACGGACTTATCATAGGAATATAAATGAAACTAATAAAGAGTTAAGAGGTGAGAAAATAGACTTCGGTCAAGTTAAAAGGACTTATTGAAGGTGAAAATAACAATGAAGACCACTAAGCCAAAAAACAGAGGTAAAAGTACATCTAATATGGTATCAAAACAAAATTTACCAACGAAGGTTTAGTGTGATGACGAATTGTTTTTGAATGCATAAAGGTGGTTTGAACTTCCTGATTGCTAGCTAGGGCTTCCATAAACTTTAGGATACGCCCCAAACAGTCTGCAGTAAACTAAAAATTTAATACATGACACTAGTTAGTGTCTAATCAAAAAGTATTTCAAAATCTTCATCGAAAATAGGCCAACAGCGGGACTCTATCATGGGCTCTAGGCTGGGCATCTTCCAGCTTATTTCATCTTTATAAAATCACATATTTATGTAGAAAGGATTCACTGGTAATGACTGCAGCAGAGCAAGTAGATTCATAAATACACATGGATACGGCCAAACGGGAGAATTTATTTTAAGTACAGACGAAGAACAGATTCCAGATAGGGAAGGCAAACTGTAGTTTTCCTGAAATCTGAAATTTCTTTATCACTGGTATAGGAAGGTTATTTTTAAAGCTATCTGAAGCCTAATCATCATCTATGTTCTAGAATAATGAAAATTCTTACCTTTAGAATAAAACTGAAGTGGTACTTAACGAAGTGAGTTTTGTACAAACAAAATCTGAAATATAGATTCTCTTTGTCTTAAAGTAAAAAGAATAGTTAAGTTTCTTTTTCAAGAAACTGGTTAACTTTCCAATCCATGTAAGTTTTCAGTGAAACAATCTTCTAAGAGTTCGGTCACTATGCCCAGTAAGAAATAAATCAATAAAACGAATATCCTTTGTGATAACTCCTTTCATAGGAGAAATTCTAAGGATGGTAGATAGTAATTCAATGAAAACAACCTGACTTCTATCCTTTAGCAATTTTAAAGTCTATTGTGTTTGAGTAGGACATCAGTCTGAAGCTGAAAAAAATATTTACATCAGTAAAATAGTAAATGAAATGCGACCAAAGTAGATGTCATTTCTCTTTATATATATCACCGTTGCATGCCGTCATCAGCCTCAATCGGTCAGAAAAGTATCCTTGACATGCCTTCTACTCATTATCGATCTCATCTACAATGCTTATATAAGACTGTAAATCGTGTCATTCGTCTCTCCTAAGTCTATAAATTTACTGCAAATTAACCAGGGTACATGTCTTGAGTATTTTAATGATTTTCTTACTGCCTACAGACAAAATTAACTTCATTACGTGCAGGATTTCTAATCATATTTGCTACGGAATGATAAATATTCAAGTTTCATCACGAACCGACATCACTGGAAATCTTTTTTTGTCTTAAAAAATAATAAATAAATAAACTGCCCGCTCATGTGTTACGGTAAAAATATGAGTACTATTCAATCCATCATACAGGCTGATACAGAAATGTTTTTAGCGAAGGGGAAAATGAAAGGAGAATAAAATCAACTCACTGAAGATTTTTAAAATAATTTAATTCAGCCTTCTGAGAGAGAGAATAGACTTCACTCATACTTTTTTGTACTACTCTGGAATAAGCTTAAAACATATTTTTTGAAATGTTTAAAGTATACACTTCCTGAAAACTTTCTTTGCGCTTTTTCACACCTCTACAGATGAGGTGAACAAGACTGGTTAAAGGCAGAAATAATTTACTTTTGTGAAACAAAGTTAAAAAGTGAATATTAAGGAAACCACACAGCCTATATAGATATCATAATTTCCAATTAATAACGACATCTTTTATGTATATTTCCTGTTGAATGCTTCACACTATTATCACTCTTCCTGACCTACTACTTAAATAAGTAGCACACACCGTACGTATACTTTTACACTTGTGTGTATATTATTAATATTTCCTTGGGCTCCGGGTGGAAAATAAGACTTCACCAAAAGTATATCCTTTTTGTCCTGTTCTCTGTTGGCCTCCTTAGGCAGTCCCACGATCGTCCATAGTCTCTTATCTCCTCCTCACATGATCTCCTGCATGTCGCCTTCAGAAGTTCCACTGATTGTCTCCCGTTCGGGTTCTACTCGACCGATGGCTTGGCGTGCGATGTTACCCAGCTATGTCCTCAGCGTGTGCCCGATTCATCTCCATTTTCCTTATCACATTGATCGGACAGTGTGTGGTTCTTGATTGGTTCAGCCCTAGAGTTTCTTGTTGCTAATTCCTTCTGGCCCGCCATCTGATATTGAATATGAAGCCAGAGAAGACAGATATCGATGAAGGTATGCTACTGCCGACACAACAAGTCTCCAACTACATAGAAAAACTGAATTAACAGTGGTTCTTTATACTGAATGCAGTAGATTTGCAAACTGATTTCAGGGTGATGAAAGTCTGCCTTGTCTTTCCGAATGTGAGTTTCATGTCCTCATCCGTCCTGTCGGCTGTAGTTGAAAGGTGACGTCTTTCAAATTTATCCCCTTGTTTTGGTGGTGGTGGTGGTGGTAGGTTGGTTATCCTCACCATTTCCATCTTCTCTATGTTCACATAAAGTCATGTGATAGCTGCCTTTTCTGCCAACTTGTTGGTTTTCGCCTGTATATGTTTGAATTTATGTGACATTCGATATAAGTTGTCCACGGTGAAGTGTTACAAGCTTAATATTTTTACTTAAATACAGACTTCTAAAATTATGTTGAAGTTGTATTTCTCAGATGAAGTTCTGTAGGTATAACTTGAATAATCTTGAATTAGTAAAGTGCTTTGTACTAGTAAGTTTCAAGTGTCCCAGTGTATCGTCAACCACATTTATGATGTGAAAATGATAAATAATTCTGTTTTGATGTCGATAATAGAAAATAATAAACATGAGGTTAATACATCCCTTTGGTGGTATACGGACAATCATTTTGATTCCGTAATATCCATTGAATACAGATTTAGTGATTAAGTCCCCTTTCTTTGTCAACAAACGTAAATTAATCCATTAATTATGGAATGAATTCCTAACAAAAATTTGTACCAGGTATGTTCCAACAAGTCAGGTATACGAACAACTATTTATCACTGGCGCTGAGTGATAGGGGGCTAGATTACGAAATGATGAAGAGTAAGAATTCGTAGATAATTACAGTCCGACCTACGCATCTAGATGTTAACATTCTTACCTTGTAAACTAAAGGTCTTTAACTACACCTTTAGCCAGGCATGGGTACATACTCCTAAAACGTCCTAAACTGAGACGACAAAATACCTTTCTGATTTTTAATGGCCCTTTAAATGTTTCTTCTTGGGGAAGGGTACTTTGAAGCGTTGAATTCTAACTATCATGCTGTCTTTAATACTGATCACAATCCATGGGCCATTTCTAAGTAGCATTTAGTGTTGCACTGAGTTGAATTGGATATGAAGCATATAGTGAACATGTCTTTGACTTTCGAACTAAATAATGCAGGTCTGAAAATGAAAATGAACAGGACTGTCCTAAAGACATCGTAAACTACCTGTTCATTTCTTAGGATAAGCGTAGAAGACAGAACAAGCAGCGTACTTTACCCATTTAATTTTTGTATAAATTTACATAATGCATTTACTAATAACGGCAATACATCCTTCAGTAACGGATGACAACTAAAATATAAGCCCAGGAGATATGATCTCGTCGATAGTCAATATGATCGAGGTGGGTCTAATAACAGTGGCGTCGGTGGAACTGCGGTTAGGACGCTCACCGACCATACACGTGGTCCAGGGTTTGATCCCCGGCCGACGCACTCCTTCACCTCGCTAAGCCAGAAATAATACTGGTAAATCGGAAAGGTTGGGCATGAGGCTAGCAACCCCATCGTGTAAAAATAAACACTGTTACAGAAACTTCAAGCCTCCAGCTTGGAGCCCGATGTTCCACTGGGAACGTGAAGGAAATAAATAAAAACAAATAATAAAATTAGTCATCTAATTCAGTGGTCTCAAATCACTGAGCAAATTTCAATCTTATTAGCAGTAATGACTTGTTTTTTGAGTTTCAATGAGAAAAATAATAACAATGAACGTAATGGACAACTCAACTGAAATTCCAGATATGTTTATTCGTCCTTAGTACTTTCCGCTTTCACTGAGGTGACATATCAACAGAAGCCGAACATTTCGGCTAAGTCAATCAACAGGAAAATCAAAAATGTATCGAAAATAAATAATAATTGCCAGTCGTTGCACAAGAGATGGATTTCATAGCTCAGATGGTCTAGTGGATAACGCTTTGGAGTTTGAAACGACAGATGCTTGGTTCGACTCACCGACTTGGGATCGTGATAAATCCAGATGACGAGTCCCAAGTAGGGCGAAATGTGCATTCTGGATTCCACTGCTAGTCACCATCCACCAAATTACTTCATGTTAATCCTCAGACATTGTCGAAGCACAGGCACAGGGAACCGATATGTCAACAGAAGCAAAACATTTCAGTCCAATCAATCAAGGAGAAAACCAAAAAGCGAGTGGAAGAACTGACTGTTTTCTCGTCTTCATTACTACCTTTAAATTAAATTCCTGACTGTTTGGAAATTCATTTCAATCATTACATATCTACAGGGTATTTGGTTTATGATCACCAACAGTGGAATGTAAGGAGAGTGTTTCGCTTTCATTTGGAACTTGTCACCTTCATGTCCAGTGAGTATTGATATTTCAACTAATGAGTACGAGAAAGGTTTAAATATGCTTCTTGTATTTGACTACTAGCTACCATTGATCGAATATAATTATGCCAATCTCTAAACATTATCTGAGCATCTTTACTGGAAGCTAATAAATCGATAGAGATCGGGCATTTCCTGAACATTATCTTTAAAACTAATACTCACCATCTTCACTATTGAATTTATTTATTCCTTTTAAATTAGAAGAGAAATAATCTTATGTATATTCAAGCATTGGTTTGTAGGGAGTTGAACATTTGGATATCAATGAAATGCCCATTTGCGACTGACCCCATTCAGATAGGTAGTTACCTAAGTTCTATTGGGAGTCGTGACAAGTAGGCTGCAGCAGGTCGGGTGTGACGACAAATACTCGCCGAAGATATTGGGTAGCGGTTGCGTTATATCGTGAACTGGCAGAAGTTAGAATTCATGGGCCATTGGATTGGTTCCCAGTGGCTTAATGGTATACGAGCTCGCCTTGTAACCAGAAGGTCCTGGGTTCGAATCCCGCAGTGTGGGTGCGTACTGATGAAGAGTCCCAAACTAGGGTGGAGAAAGCAGCTGTCCAGTACTCCCAGGTTTTCCAATGGTTCTCTAACTAATGTCAGCTCATGATGAAATCCTGTTATAAATCTTATTTCTTTTAGCAATGAGTTAAAAATTATTTTAAAGCCCACGTATTTTTTTATTTATTGCTAACTAGTACAGTTATTTTCCTAATTTATAATCTCATTTTCACATATCCACTTGGCAGTGACTATTTAAATGAATAGCAAAATTTTTATATTTCACTTTCAGACACTTGATAACTATTTGTATATATATGTGTGTATGGTACGCAATTCATATGATATTTCTCAACTATAACTAAAATTCATACCACATGATTATCAGCGGGAGAGCAAATTCTTATTATTATGATGAATTCCATAGTAATATTACGTAAATCAAGCATAAATTGAACTGCTCAGCGTTGTTTTTTGTATTATATTGAATTGAAAAACTGCCTACGTCGATTGCTAAAAAAGTTAATTATTCTTTATGCTCTTCTTTGTATCTACCATGATAAAATAAAAGCGAAAGGGATTTTTGCATCAAATCAAGTATAATAAAATCGTAGGCTAGTTTTAATGCCCACTGAAAATGAGACATCTGTTTGAAAAAGAAGTCTCTAATGAGAAAATATTAGAGTTACATGTTTCAGTCACTTACTATTATTACTATTGCTCCCTTGGGTTCTGAGTGGAACACAAGACCTCAACAGCACATCTCTATTTCATCTTGATCTCCGAGGTCCTCTTCAGCCGATCTCACGATTGCCCATAAGCTCTCATCCCTTCTTCACACGACTCATCCATGTCACCCTCTACTTGGGTTACACTCAATGGTGTGCTTGGCGCACAGTGTCTCCTGAGTAGGTGCTTGATCAATCTCCTCTTTCCTTCGGATTATTTATTTTAACAATAGGTTCTTGATTGATTCGCTACCAGAGTTTATTGTTCCTAATTCTTTGTTGCTAGTTGACCTTCAGTATGGAGCCACTTAAGGCAATTGCTAATAAAGGCCTGCAGTTGACTGTTGAAAATGCCTTTCGTGACTCGCTTGCCATATTTCTGACCCATATTAAAGAACTGACTTAACACTGATGTTTAAAATCCAACTTTTGTTGATTAAGCTTAGTGCAGAAGATTTCCAAACTGATTTTCGAGTGATGAAGGTCTGTACTGCCTTTCCGATTTTGGCTTTTACGTCCTCCTCCACGGTCATTATCTCCAAAACGTTACCTTGTTGTCATTAGGGTAATTGACTTTGCCAGGTGTACTTTAAAAGTCTACAAGATATTCTCTAAGTCTTTGATCTCTTTTATTGTTTTAAACTTGTGGTAATTGACACGAATTCGAGGCTAATGTTGCCTTCCCATATGCAAATCTAAGTTGAATTATATCGTGATTTAAAGAGAGACAAGATCTCCCACTACAGTGATTTTCACTGTTATTCCAATCCTACTTTTAATGTGAATTTTTGCTCCTGCGGAGCTAGTTACATTGCACGTACGATCAGACAAGTTGGGCGTCGCACTTCTGAATACTTCTCATCTCTGTTTGACGAAGGTCCGAATAACACTATACTTAGCTCAATACTAGCTCATCTCGTTGATACTCGACGAGTTTTACATACAACAAAGGCAGTCGAAATTCATCTGAACAAACCGTGTCTAAAGGGAAGTCTTCCACTTCATTGCCTACTGAAGCTGGTGTCCCCCAAGGCGCTGTCCTTTCTCCTTTTCTTTTTTCTTTCCCCTTACATGACTTGTCTCACTCTGATGAAATAAACTTTGTGGAGTACGCTGATGATTTAACAGTTTCAGTGGCTGTTAACTCCCATCTAGATTGTACCAAAATAAATAGCTTTCTGTTGGGAGTCAGTAAATGGTCTGAGTCTAACGGTCTTAAACTAAATCCTTCTAAATGTCAAACCGTTCATTTCAGCTTAAGATGTAAAAGACAGTTAAAAGAAGTCATTGATTCTCATGACAGTTGTAAGATTGACGACAATGATATAGGAATCAAATCAGAAATTAAGTATCTTGGACTTATTCTCACTTCTGATCTCTGCTGGTCTTCCCATGTCTTAGCGATCCCCAGTAAAATATTCCGCCTGATATTTTACATTAAGAAGTTAAGACACTCAGGTATAACTCAACCCCTCCTCTTACAGTTCATAAACTCTTGCATCCTACCTATTCTTCTTTATTGTTCACCCTTATTCTTTCCTGGTTTGCTTAAAAAGACTATGTCACAATTCGTAGAATTCTGAAGACGGTCAGTAGGGTGAGTGGTGTCCCAGTGGACCACATAGCTAACGTCGTTGTCGTTAGGCACTTAACTTCGTGCAATAAATTTGCTAGAGTGATTTTGTCTGACTTGGAGCATCCACTTTACCCTCAGCTTTCACCTTGCATATCCTCAGGTGGAACAAGAAGTAACTTAAGAAAACTGTATGCTTGCAAGACTAAGTATAGAAATTCTATGATGCCATACTTGGCACGTATTGTATGTGATGAAAATAGTGTCAGGCAACAATTAACTAACTTTTTTCATTTATAAAATAAACAATTTCCTCCATCCATCCTTATATACCTTCAAGTTTTACTTTTATTATTTCTATTATATTTATGTTCATGTTGCTTGTTTGTTTTACTCTCATAATTGCAAGCACCAACTTATCTCTATGACTGCTGTAATCTTTGTTTTTCCCCTCACCATCATCATGTAAAGAGAACATTATATTCCATATTTTTAAACATGCTAGGATTTCTATACCGCATCGACAATACTGTGTGAAACAAGCCCACGGCAATTTTCACTTGTATTATTATTGCCTTAGCTGTTATCATTACTATTATTTCCACTTTTTATGCTGCAGTTTTGACATTACCTCTATTGTAAATGTGGAAAATTTTCTGTGTGATTAATTTTATTTATAAATTGAGGAAATTAGATGCAATATTGTGATTAATGCTGAAAATTCCATTCTGTATCACAAGTACTGTTTTGGGAATAAAATAAATCATTATTATTATTTTAAAAAATCTGCCTGTTAGAAAAAATCTCTATAGCCTTTTTCTTTGCCTTGGCGAACTACATAATTAATGTCAGGAAAAAGTGTGAGCATTAAAAACAAAACAATTCCAACCGTTGGTGTGATCACGGACAGTAATTTTGCACGAAATATTACCAAAAAAATATAAACTTATCATTGTGTGTGTAAACGATTGAAATATAATCATAATTTCTCTGAACTACATAATATATATTAAGTTTTATAAGTGATTTTCGCCTTCCCTTGTAAATATCTTTTGATTTTGTTATTTTATTATGATTACAACTCCAGCTATTTCATTTAACTTGTTTGCAACTTACGTAATTCTGCTTAGTCATTTTATTTTTCTTAGTCATGATTATTTTACAGGTTTCTTGATTGTGTAATATCTTGTCACTGACCCCTACTAATTAACTAATCTTGAATTATTTAGTTAATTTCACACACATAACCCTTGAAAGTTAAACACCTCGCTGATAAGCTTTATTCGCTAATTGTGTTGACGACTTTTAATCCTTTTTTTCCATCCAAACCCCACCCATTACCTAAAATATCCACATGATTGGTACACTTTTAATGTAAAAAAGTATGTATTGGTGTGGAGCCGGTGATGAGGAACTTAGTGGAAAGGAATGTATTTATTCGCTGAGTTTGTTTTTTAAATAAATGGGAATTTTCAAATAGATTTCAATTTTAAGTTAATTCGTGGATGGTGACCAGCAGCGGAATCCAGGATGCTCAAGTTGTCCTATTTGGGACTCGTTAGCTAGACGTACCACTATTCCCCCAATGAGTGATGGTGTTCCCACCAAGGCCAGAACCCAGAGCTCATAGTTTCAAGCTCCAGAGCGTTATCCACTAGGCCACTTGGGTCACAAGAGCCACCTTTGTACAACGGGTCACATTGATTATTTAATTGTACTTTAGATTTAGAAGCCGACATGTCAACCTCAGACCAAGCACTGCGGTCCAATCAATCGACGGAAAATCTAAAGTTCAATTAAAGATTTTAATTTTAATTGAGCTGTGTAAAAAACAAGTGACACGTATTTATTGATAACTTTGAAGTGCACCTTAGTCGACCGATTTTGATTCTTTTCAGCAGTACACATTCACAAGCCTACCACATATCAAATTCAAATAATGACCTGAGCACTTTTACCATCGAGATACTCTTTCCTAATTTATTGTTCTCTGAGTAGCATTTATGAAAATTATCCTACACCTCATAGGTACATGTCATAAGATAAAAGTCCTGGAGTATTAATGACTGGTCATGGTCAGTATGAAGATAATTGATGACGTTAGGGGGTGTTTATTGGATTTCATTCCAGTGGCTAGATAGTAGCGTGATCAACTAGGAATCTTTAGACCATGAATCCTTCATCTAGTAGAATCGTAACTACACACTGCTGAATAGTGTCAAGCTAAGATGAAATAAATATCCACTGTTTTATGGTTTGAAACAATCATTTAAATGTAGTTGGTTTGTGGAGAAATCTACACTGCAACTAACTGTATCCTTGTTAATTTAAAATGCAAAAACATATATTTTCTATTTCTCTCTGTTTGAGTGTGTATATAGAATATTTTCACTGTTTCTTTAAGAGTTTCTAAACTATTTGAGCTATTCTTGATAAACAGATATGACGCCCCATGTTTGTCTATCAATCATCCATCATTTGTCAATTTGATGTACGTCTGTGAATTTTATTTTCAATTTATAAAATTTCAGGATTATTTAGATTTCATGTGACCAATAAATTCATTATACATAGATACATATATGATTCATTAGTGGCCTGCTTAAACTACTGAGCTATGTACGGTATCTGTCTTTCTAATCTTTCAGTTAGGTCGCTGAATCGCAACTTGTAGTCACACAGATTTTTAACCGACTTCCAACCGACGGCTGTACACTTCAAGAAGAAAATGAAGATACACTTCGCAAAATATAAGGCGAAATTTTTCGATGTAACATACTGTCGATGTATATTTTGAAGATCCTTAAGGAGATTAAATATTTTGCAAGAAATTGCGCTAAGAATTGTGTATTGTGTGAAAACCTTATTCAAGTGTTAGTTTGTAGGGATTTGATTGGTTACAGGATTTTATCATGAGCTGACATTAGTTAGAGAACCATTGGAAAACCTGGGAGTACTGAACAGCTGCTTTTTCCACCATAGTTTGGGACTCTTCATCAGTACGCACTCACACTGCGGGATTCGAACCCAGGACCTTCTGGTTACAAGGCGAGCTCGTATACCATTAAGCCACTGGCACCCGATCCTGAAAACCTTACTTTCTGAGTAAAGTTGTTTTATATAAAAAAGCTAACAAGTAAAGAGTAAGCATATTAATAAGACATTTTGATTCACTCCTGGTGATTTCAAAAGGTTAAGACTGAGCAGTAAAGAGTAACGAATTTAAATTTTTTGAAATAATTTATGTACATATATTATGACAATAAACTATTCTGTTATACATATTGAGCCATTTTTTCATTCTCAATGAACACCACTATGACATGTTGTTGAGTTAATTTGCCTTTTAAAGTCAGTTTGCGTATAAATAGAGATTTACCGTAGCTGCTGCTGCTGTCTTACATCATAATATTGTTCCCTGCTTAGACAAAGGAACCAGATGTTTTTGATCTACCTTCCTGCATTACACATGCCCAGGTGTTTTCCATTAAATAAACTTTCATTGACACGAATCTAGTCCAGGAGTGTTGGTGACTGCATTCTTATTTTTCCAGCAGCCTTGCTTATTAAAGCCAGTATCCCTCAAAGTGCCGTTCTCTCTCCTTGTCATTCTTCTTTCTTCTTATATGACCTGCCTCTTTCGGAAGAAATCAACTGCGTCAAATATGATGATAGCTAAACTGTCTTGTTGTCAGATACATCCCAACTCGAACTACATTACCACAATCGTTTACATTTGCAAGGAGAAAGATTACTATTTTGAGCCAATTTGGTGCACGTCTAAAAATTCACATTATTATTTTTATTATTCCCTTAGGTTCCGAGTGGGACACAGAGTTTCAACAGCACATATGCACATCATCCTTTTCTCTGGATCCTCTTAAGCTGGCTGTACGAGCCTGCAATAACTCTCATATCTTTCACCATGTCACTTTCGAACCTACATCCAACTTGTCGTTTCCCTTTAGGATTCCACCCGAGGTCTCCTCAGCATACGTCCAATTCATCATCAATCATTGTCGTTGATTGGTTTCCAGAATTATTTGTCTCTAATCCCTTTCTGACTTTCTGATCTTCAATATGAAGTGAAGGCATCTGCTGACAAAAGTCCACAGCAGCGTCTTGGAAATGCTTTAGGAGACATTAACGCAAAAATATTCGAACTATTTAGAATACCACATTGATAGCAGTGCAGTTTAATCTAAACATGTAGGAAAATTATGTATATCATATATTAAAATTATCACTTGCACAAATCTTCTGTATTGTGCTGCTTTTGTCCCCTCCGTTTTGTGTTTCTTTGTTTCCTTTTCATGTCTCCTATGCTTTGCCGCAATACTAGTTCATTTCCTCTCTTAACGTCAGATCTGTATCTCCTTTATTTGATGTTTGTTTGGAGATGAATGTCTTTCCATATACTACTGATAAATCTTGCAAATGGCACATATCACAAGGTTACTTACCACCACTAGATTACTCCTTCTTCCCACCCACCCACTCAATGGATACTCTATCAGTTTATCCCCCATCAAATAATACTGTTTTCTTTTTCTTTTGTAATTACTCTCTTCGAACGTTTAACTATTTTGTTTACGATAAAATACTTTATCAGATCGCAGACTACATTCTTTTATAATGACTGTATCCGTAGTCGAAGAATTATATGTGTAGATGACAGCAAACAGTTTTTATTGCATGCAGGATTTCATCGTAAATTGACATCAATTAGAGAACCATTGGAAAACCTGGGAGTACTGGACAGCTGTTTCGTCCTAGTTTGGGACTCTTCAACAGTACTTACCCACCAGAAGAGGTTCGAACCCAGGACCTTTTCTGGTTACAAGGCTAGCTAGCTCGTGGACCATTGAGCCACTGAGACCCGATCCAATGGTCCTTGAATTCTAACTCCTTCCAATTCACAACACAGCGCAACCATTTCGCAATGTCTTCTTCGATGGGTGCGTACTTCTGAAGAGTCCCAAACTAGAACGAAACAGTTGTACAGTACTCCCAGGTTTTTCAGTGGTTCTCTAACTTATTTCAGCTCATGATGAAATCCTCCAACCAATCAGGCAAAATTCCTACAAAACCAATACTTGAAAAACAGTTTTTACTTTTGTTTGAAATAATAGAGAAGAATTGTAGCTCAGGTGGACGATTTATAATTAATAGTGTTCTTTGAGCTGGTTGGTTTTGTTTGTCACACTAGTGAGTAAAACGCTTTGAACTGTCAACAATGGACATGTGATTTGTAAAAATCTTTCCTTACCAGTGTAACTTAATTTAACATTTGTAGAACGGATTATTTCACGCCACCTTTCAGACACAATATGGTGTATTTACACACCAAGAGATTAGAGCAATTTCATATTACACCTTAAAACGTCTGACACATAAAACAACCTATTACAGAATTTATTTTTATGCCTGTTTAATCATGTTCCAGTGATGTTGACTGAATCCTACAGTAACATGTTCAGATTTTGTTTTCATACAGTCATTTTTCTGGATGGTGGTGTAATCGACTATAAAAATAACTTATTGGATGGTGACTAGCATTGGAACTAGAGCTCACACTTCGCCCGATTTCCGACTCGTCATCTGGGTGTAGCTGCATTTCGAAGTGAATGATGTTGTTCCCACTAAGACTGGAACACCACCATTCACTAGGGATTGCAAGTACATCCAGATGACGAATCCCAAATAGGATGAAATGTTCATCCTGGATTCTACTGCTTGCTATCACCCACCGAATAACATCAATGTTGATCCTCGGACATAGTTGAAGCATCCCTACATAAAGCCAACACACATCAACAGTGTACCAAAATTTCGCTCTAATAAATCAGCGGGAAAATCAAAACTGGCTTAAAAACGAATAATAACCGAAGAGAAAAATCAGCTTTAATAATAATAATTCATTACAATGAAGTAAGCATTCTATAAATACACATATTACTTTTCGACAATGATAAATTAGTACTGTTAGTCAAAGTGTACTGAACAACATTTAATTTATGTAAATGTAGGCGGCGAAAAATGAAGAAAAAAATACACTCAAAGCTTTTAAAAAAAACAGAAGTGTTTTCAGGTAGTTGCAGAATACTAACACTAACATTTTGGTATAAGTTAACTGACTATAGAATATTTATCATACTGCAATACAAGGCAATACAACAGAGATTCTGTCTTGATTTTACGATATTAGAATAAATTAACTAACTTAACTAATATTTTTTGAAAAGAACTTTCAACTTATAGAATTTTGTTAAAAAGATATGTCATTGATGTAGCATCATAAATGATTAATTAATTCATTATTACCCGAATTTGTCCAAGATAAAGTAAAAAAAAAATTTAAGTGTATTACAGTCTATAAGAAAATAACAATTGCATAGGCGGTTGGCTTAACGGTTGGCTTTCAGTTACCAACCACGCACATGATCCTGTAGTAAGCTCGGGAAAGAGAGAAGTTCGAGTGTAAAGCTGTCAGACACACCCGGTGTAAAAACACCACTACTACTAAAACTTCAATGTTCAAGCCTGAAACTCTGTAATCCCTCGAGAATGCGAATGGAATAAAAAAAAATAGTGAGGATAACTATGTGCAAGGAAGTCACTAGACGAATTATTATTATGTAGTGTAATATGGAATAAACAACTCATTAACTTCCATAGTTAGGTGCCTTTACGTACAAGACAAAATCTGATCCGCTCATTGCGCTACAGAATGCGTGCCATTTTCAGCCCTGACATCATTGATGAGGAGCTAAACGCTCTTTAAAGGATCGCGCTTGAAAATGGCTACCTTGAATGTTTCATCACAACATAAATGAAGCCTAGACCGCCAAAAGTGCACACACTCTCAGTGGTAGAAATACTAAGAAACCGTTTGTCCTGTTCATTGAAACAAACATTCTTCATGAACTCAATTCTTCCACAGAACCAATTATTCAGAGTAAAGTGAAGTTACTGCTGGCCTCACCACTACTCATGTATCAGTTTGCCCGTTCCTGTGGAAATAAGTATGTCGGCCATACTCCAAGTTTCCCATATAAACATATCATCGACAAATGACATTTTAAAGGAGTAAAGAGGTCCCCATATGGCTGTATTCTGGAATACCTTGATGATTCTGAACACTGAGCAACCCCGCCCAAACTAACTTCAGAGTCACCCACAAAGTACGCAGAAATCTCCCTAAAAAAGTACAAAATAAAATTCTACGAACTGTGGAAGCAATGGTAATCCACATGTTAAATCCCGAATCCTGTATAAAGAAACTTGTCCAATCACTGAGCCTCCAACGGACCCAATCTTTCTTAACACTGGATACGTAAATTTTGTCATCCATAATCATTTTAGTTTTTTAGTTTTCATATTATTTTTTCTCCACCTCCTCCTCACTATTACACCTCTACTCCTAACGACACTGAGACTGTCCTGGATCTCTTTAAATTTCAGGTGATTTCTGCTCAGTCTCGTGAATTACATTATTATTATATCCTTTAATTCCTAGAGGAACATAGGGCTTCAGATGCGCACCTCCATTGCCTTCTGTTTTCTGCCAACTGCTTCACCCCGCCCCAAGTCTGCCCACATGCTTACATCTCCTCCTCGCATTACCTCCTCCAAGTCACCCTGACACTGACGACCCACTCGCCGCTTCCTTTTCGGGTTTCACTCGAGCGATGGCTTGTCTAGTGATGTCACTTGATGGTTTCCTCAGAATATGACCAATCCATCTCCATTTCTTCCTGCCTATTCGTTTTACAATCGGTTCCTGCTGTGTTGGTTCGCTCAATGCCAGAGATTCCTGTTTCTGATCTTCTCTGGCTGGCCATCTGATCTTGAGTAATGAGTGGAGACAGCTGTTAATGAAGGTCTAAAGTTTGTTTGAGATGCTCTTTATGACGCGCTCAGTCTCTGATCCATCCGTATAGTAGCACTAACTGACTTCACATTGGAGTTAAAAATCCGGATCTGATTTTTGATGCTGAGTGCTGTTGACCTCCACACAGATTTGAGAGTGATGAAAGCTTGCCTTGCTTTTCCGATTCTGGCTTTGATGTCCTCGTCTGTTCCGCCTGTAGTTGAAACTATGCTTCCCAGTTAGGTAAAGGAGGTTGTTTCTTTCAGGTTTCTCCAATCTACGCTGGTTGATTGTTGTCTGTTGTTGTTGGTGTTGGCCAGGAATCTTCATCACCTCTGTTTTATCTGTGTTCACCTGAAGTCCTATCTTTGATGCTTCTTCTGTGAGCTTGTTGCTTTTCACTTGCATATCTTCCAGTTTGTAGGAAATCAGACATATATCATCGGCGAAGTCCAGATCTAAGTCCCGTTCCATCTGCTTTCACATATTCCCAGCACTTGGATTCCTTATCTTTTCATCTCGTTTGCGATCTGGGCAGCTTTGCCAATCTCGTACATGGTGCGGACGTTCCATGTCCCCACACAGACTTTTTCTTTTGGCGCAAAGAGATTCATCTTGCTGAAGTTTCTGTAGCAACTTTTTTTACAGGGTGGGGTTGCTAGCCTCACGCCTGAAATAGGGACTGACACATTAAGATAAAGGTTAGAGAGAAGCGACCTTGTGGGTTGCTCCCCTAAAATCGGAAAACAAGGATACAGGGAATAAAACAATCAGAACAACAACAGCAAAAGGAAAATAATTCACAGCAAAAAGGGCAAAAAGCGACAACATTACATTATGTCAGACGAATAACTAACTTAATTTTGTTTTAGTTTCTACCCGATTAACGCATTCTGCTTCATGTAATTTTTATCTGGTAATCTCTCTTCTAATGACACATCTTTGAAAACATTCTTTGTGTTTCTAAATTAATTTACTATATATATATATATATATATATATATATATATGCCACTGTACAGCCTGAAAATGATTTCGCTGAACGCCTTTTCTCCTTTACTAATATGTGATGATTGAATATGAAATTAAACTCCAGGTAGCTAAAGAATTTCAAACCGTGACTTCCAGATTACTAAACCTATGCTACACAGGTTGAATTGAACTGTTCAGCTTTCGGAACACTGTTGTAAGAGAAAGACAACTACATACACTACACTCCAAATACTTTAAGCAATCTATTCACATGTGAACTTACTAATTAATATATTACTAGTCCAAAAAGGGCACTGTTGCACTCAGCATGAACAATAAAATTTGAATGTTCAACACCAATGTTAGGTCAGTTCTTCTGTATGCATCAGAAACTTGGCCTGTGCTTTAAAAGACACATTTTTATCAGGCTACAGAATTTTATAAACAGCTGCTTCGGCCGGCTGCATAGTGAATATATGGTGGCCTGTCAAAAATAACTGACAACAAGAAACTCCAGGAACGAATAAATCGAGAACTACCCATTGCTCAACAAATATTCTGAAGAAAAGGGAGATGGATTGGACACATGCTAAGGAGACAGTCAGGTGATATAACATGTCAGGCCAGTTCCTGAGTGTAACCTTTATGGGAACGACAAGTTGAATATATGAGGTTGATATGGAGGAGATAGTGTGTGAAGGAGATGAGAGTTTAAAGACGATCGTGAGGTCAGACAAAGAGGCTTTCAGAGAACATGACGAAATAGGGATGTACTGTTTAATCTCCATGCTCCCTTAGGAAACACAGTGGATACTAATAAGAAGACATGTTAAATTTATGTACCTTGCTAAATATTACTGAAAACTTCTCATAGTAGAGCTAAATGATTTAGAATTGTAAGTTCAATGTAAAATTAGTTCTGATACTTTTGGAGAATAGTTCACAAGTTAAATATCTCATGGAGCTAAGTGTCGCAGATTTAGTACACAAGTCCATCCGCTAAAGAAACTTAATGCTTTGTATAAGACTGGCTTTTTTAACGAAATGCAGATTACTCTTCACTAGGCATCCACCTCTTTTTATAAAGATGTTATTTTAAGCCTTCCCTCCGGTCTGTACCTCGTATATTTAAGAGGCTCTCAGGTAAACAAAGAATGACTTCTTTTTCCATCCTAAACAAGAAAAAATATCCAAATAGTAAATGACTGTTCAAGTAATATTTACATATCTCATTTAGTACCAAAATCAACAACTGTGATGAATGAATAATTTACAAAGTCGACTGAAAACGACTAAAAATCTTCTTTTTTAAAAACAAAATATTTATGAATAATAAACGAGAAGTTTATTGAATAGTAGGAGAACATAAAATATGTTAGAAGTGATACAACGAGTTGATTGCATCGAAGAAAAAGAGTTCTCACCATGAAAATTAGAAATTCAAATGTGTAAATATGAAAATCCTTAAGTATCTTCAAAACACTCATTTCAGACTACTTATTGTTAACACTAATCTAATTATTTAATCCAATTTAGATTTTCCCGTCGATTGATTGAACTGAAGTGCTAGGTCTCAGATTGAAATGTTGACTCCTTGTGCAGATACTTCGACGATGTCTGGTTGTGTAACACGAAGTCAACTGATGGATGGTGACTAGCAGAGGAATCCAAGATGCGCACCTCGTCTTACTTGAGACTTGTTGGCTGGATGTACCTGCTTCCCCCAGTGAGTGGTGGTGTTGCACAAGAGGTTGCTCTCTTGGCCCAAGTGGTCTAGTGGATAACGCTCTGGCGTTTGAAAATATTGGCACTGGGTTCGAGATTCAGTGGGAACACCACACTCGTGGGGAATGGGAGTACATCCAGCTAACGAACCCCAAATAGGACAACATATGTATCCTCGATTCCACTGCTAGTCACCATCTACCAGTTGACTTCAACTAATCTAAGTAGCATATTTGAAAATTTATACTACTTATTATTGCACAGGAATAATGAATATTGAGACTGAATAAGAAAAATTACAAGTTACATTTCATCACGAAAGGAGTTGAAGAATAGCTGGAAATCCTGGATTATTGAACACGTGTTTTCTTCCACTTACAAACGTTGCGCTGGTGTGTATGCCTGGCCATACCGGAGATTACACTCAGGACATTTATGTCATGAGATGAACAAGTTACTATTCTACCACTTGTTCAAAATCTAATAGTTGGTGAATTCTAACATCCCTGGCATTTGATCAGAAGGTCCTGTGTTCGATCCACTGTGGGGCTATCCGTGAATTCTTTTGATGAGTCCTAAACAAATGTGCAGTATTCCATTGGTTTTCAGTAGTTCTCTAACTGATTTCATTTTGTGATGACCCCAAGTCTGATATTATTCAAATGCCTACCCATTAATACTGCAAACTTGAAAAGAAGTTTCCAGATCACACTGAAACGAAAACCATGGGTCCTGAAATGATTTATTTATTGCTATAATAATCAAACTAATGCAATACAGCTGTTGATTATGTGTTAGTTTCGTTCAAGGGGTCTTAAAGAGCTTTGCTGAAATATAAGAGTTTGGAACGGCGGATACTTGGCTTGAATTTCACTAGATTATACAAACTTCTTACGTAAGTAGTACATTCAAACTCGCAGCGTGGATCCCACTATTAGCCGATGCCAACCACTTAAACCATAAATTTACATGAAATCCTAGATAAAGTCAGTATAATAATACTGTGTTAGATTTATTACACTCATTTATGCATGGAAGCTACACGAATCGGGAAGTTTTGTAGGACACTGTATAAGGGACCTGAGTGCGAATAAATCTGAAATTGGACGTATAAAAGACAGTGAGATGATAAGCAGCTACTAAACTAAATGGCCTCATGCTGAATCCATCAAAATGCCAGACTACTGACTTCTCATTTAAGTATAAGAGAGATCTGCAAACACTAGTAAGCACTCATGAAACCTGTAGTATTGAGGGGCCTAACAATGAAACTAAGTCTAATGCAAAATACCTCGGACTAGTTCTATCTTCCGACCTGACTTGGTCATCTCATATCCAAACGATTTCTAAGAAAGTGTTCCGTCTAACCTGCTACATTAAGAAACTCAGACTAACTGGAATCACTCAACCTCTGCTTTCACAATTTGTCAACTCTCGTATCCTACCTATTCTACTTTACTACTCCCCATTAGTCTTTCCTGGGTTACTGAAAAGGACTATTCCATCCTGAGAAGGATGTTGAAGATAGTTAGTAGGACTAGTGATGTAAAACTCAGTCAGCTTGTCACCACACTAGTAGAAAGGCATCTGAATACATGCGAAAAATGGTCTAAAACCATACTCTTTGACCCCCAACAGCCCCTCTATTCCCAACTCTCTCTCTCTCCTTGTATCTCATCAGGCAGAACCAGAAAGCAGTACAAAATAATATATGCTCATACAACCAAGTATAGGAACTCAAAGATACCATATTTGGCCTGTGTTCTGAGTGACAGAGACAATGTTAAGCGCCAAACCTATGACTTGCTATGTTCTTAATAACATAATTTTGGCCCTTTTATTTCTCTCTCATTTGTATTCTATAGTGAATACCTTCTTAAACATACATAGCTACCTTAATTATTAACATTGCTTAATTTTTTTTACTTTATTCTATTCCTTCTTTTGTGTACTACTGGTTCCGACTATATTAGCACTATGAGTATTACAAAATTTCCTGTCATTAACCATCATGTAAGATTAGCTTTGTGATTGTTTTTTGTTCGGTAATATTAACTGACAATCTTGTTTGTGAACGCCGTTATCACCATCCTAAAATTTTGTATTACTCACACTACCGCTACAAACACCGCATTAGTGCTGACAATAAAATCCCTGCAATGTTTATTTTATGATTGTTTAGTGTTGTTCAATCAAATTAACTGATCATCTTGGCGATAAACATTCTTAAGAACATTTCATAACTTCTTGTATGAGTATAGCTGTTACTGTTCACCACGCATACACATATCATAGCTTCCACTACCAAATACTGAAATATTATTCATTACTGGTGTTTATCTTCCTTTCTACTTGATATTTTAATTTGCTTTTTTTGTTATTTTTTGTTTTTTGTTTCTTTTTGTTTTTTTTAAATATTTTTTTTTTGTAATACTCCTTTTAAATGTACGATGAAATTAGATGCAATATTGTAGATATGTGCTGAAAATTCCACACTGTACCACAAGTACTGTTTCTGGAATATAGCAAATTATTATTATGCCTTGATTCTCATTACAATGAGTCCACTGAATAACTGCTTGAAGATATACAGACATTGGATCCTGTAGTTTAACAGTTTCAGTTCCATACATAATCCCATTACTTCTAATGTCAGCCTTCTGAGGCTAGGATTTAATAAAAAAAAAGTTATCAGTTAGATTCCCTTTGACTACTGGATTCAGCTTACAGAATGTACATTCTAAGTAAATACAATTATTGATATCCACTTCTTTGACAGCATTTATATGTAATTATTATTGTTACCTTTGCTTCAACAGCACATCTCTACTTTTTCCTATTCTGTCTCGTCCTCTTTAGCTGGCGTCACGGCTGACTGTAGTTTCTCTCCCCCACTCATCTCCTCCATGTCACCCTCGGAATAATGTCCAACTAATCATTCCCGATTCGGATTCCACTTGAGCGATGAACAGATGTGCAACGTGAACCGGCGGTCTCCTCAGAGTGTCTCCAGCGCATCTCCAATTTCTTCATCATATCTGTTTGGTGGTCAATAGGTTCTTGGCTAGTTGGGCCTCAAGATTTTCTTGCTGCTAACTCGTTTTGACTATATGACCTTCAGTATGGAGTGAAAGCAGCTGCTGACAAAAGACCACAGCAGTCTGTTGAGAATGCTTTTAGTGACTCTCTCTCACCAAGTTTCTGACTCATATTGAAGAACTGACTCAATTAACATTGCTATCAAAAATCCAAATTTTGTTCATTATGAGGATTGCAGCAGATTTTCAAATTGATTTCAAAGTGATTGACATCTGCCTTATTGTTCCAATCTGTCTGACTTTGACACCCTCATCCGAGGAGTAGGCTGTAGTCGAAACGATGCTGCCAAGATAAATGAGTGAAGAGACTTTGATTGAATTTCTCCTGTTGATTAGTACCTGATGCTGACTGTTGTTGCTGTTGGTTGGTTATCTTCATCATCTTCATCTTCTCTATGTTCACTTAAATTCTTGTCTTTGCTGTTGGCTTCTTCTGCCAGTTTGTTGTTTTTTCTTTTATAAGTTTTCGACTTGATGTGACACGAGACATAGTTTATCCACAAAATCCAGGTCTTCCTGAATTCTCTTATCTGTCCAGCGTATTCCTGACTTCTTGGCCCCCACAGTCTAACGCATAATCCAGTCCACCACAATTAAGAATATCATTGGTGTTAACAGGCAGTCTTGACTTACTCGCGTCTCCATTTCAAACGCTTCGCTGAGTTTTCCGTTGTGAATTACTTGAAACACGGTAATTTCATATAGCTGTTGAATGGGATTGATAAAAATTTTTGACGGATGCCGTAGGGTTGAATCGGTTTTCAAATTACTTCTCGTTCAATGCTGTCGAAGGCCTTTTCACAGTCGATGAGGTTGACATAGAGATTTGATTTCCATCCTATGCTCTGTTAGTCAATGTTGCATAAAGATGCAATCCAATCAGCTCATGGTTTCGTCTACAGTCATCCAGATTTTTTTCTGATCTCAAGCATTTATAGCAATAATGAAACGATGTTTTCCCTCCGTATGCACTAAATTTGAAATTTAGTTTGGAAGGAATTTGACCAGTTTTAAGTTAAACAACAAAATGGATTCGCTTAGAGAACCACTGAAAACCTGGAAGTGCTAGATAGCTGCTTGCTCTTAGTTTGGAACTCTTCAGCACTGCATACCCGTGATCTACCCGCCATCGATTGTTTTACCTTCAGATAACGAGGCTAGCCAACTGACCATTCAGAAACTTTGAAGGTATTCAATGGTACATGAATTCTAACTTCTACTGATATGTGCTGCATAACGCAATCACTAGCCATTAGCATCGGTGAATATTTATCCTCACACTACTAGTTAGGATTCTTTGTGAATTAACGGAAGTTAGGATTCATGGAACACTGGAGTCCGCCTCAGTGTCTGAATGGTTAACTTGTAACTCAGATGTCCTTGGTTCGATCCCCCTTGGATCTTATAGATTAGTCTATGGATAGTAGTAAAGTTGCCTAATTAGTCTTAAGTTTCGTTCGAATTCTATTGATAAAATGTGCACTCAATGTATTAACAAGACAATCATGAAAAAAAGAGTATAATGGAAAAGACCCATTTAATTTTAATCGGTATCTTTTCAACTAATTTTAATATTGAATATTGTGCGTCGATGGCACAGTGGTTTTAACTCTCGTCTACCATGCATATGGTCCAGGGTTTGATCCCCTGCCAGCTCACTCCCGATATCAGTGGTTGGCCTGTAAATTTGGGGTACTGATATCGCATGCTGAAAATTCCATACTTGTACCAGAAATATAGTGTGGAATCAAGCTGTAATAAAAAAGTTCAATAGTATTTTAACAATTTTAACATAATTTGATAAGAAAAATAAATCGTTGAACAATAATTAAGAATATTTATAGTGCACAACAACAACAGACAACAATCAGCCAGCGTAGATTGGAGAAACCTGAAAGAAACAACCTCCTTCACCTACCTACCTACCAGGGAAGCATCGTCTCAACTACAGGCGGAACTGACGAGGACATCAAAGCCAGAATCGGAAAAGCAAGGCAAGCTTTCATTACTCTTAAGTCTGTGTGGAGGTCAACAGCACTCAGAATCAAAAATAAGATCCGGATTTTAACTCCAGTGTGAAGTCAGTTAGTGCTACTATACGGATGGATCAGAGACTGAGCGCGTCATAAAGAGCATCTCAAACAAACTTCAGACCTTCATTAACAGTTGTCTCCACTCAATACTCAAGATCAGATGGCCAGCCAGAGAAGATCAGCAACAGGAATCTCTGGCATTGAGCGAACCAACACAGCAGGAACCGATTGTGAAAGGAATAGGCAGGAAGAAATGGAGATGGATTGGCTGGCCATATTCTGAGGAAACCATCAAGTGACATCACCAGACAAGTTGGTCGTCAGTGTAAGGGTGACTTGGAGGAGGTGATGTGAGGAGGAGATGAAAACATGTGGGCAGACTTGGAGCGGGGTGAAGCAGTTGGCAGAAAACCGAAGGCAATGGAGACGCGCATCTGAAGCCCTATGTTCCTCTAGAAATTAAATAATAATGACATTTGTAGTGCACGAATGAACTATAATGTGAATGGCGTTAACAAACCTTACTGGTCTCGACACTGGACTTCCAACTACTGTTATATAGTTTCATAACCTATCCCACCTCCTGAGGGCTGCACTGTCAGGTAGTATCATCACTAGCAATTATATAATAAGCGTAGTTGATTACCAACTATTAATAATTGTAAACAGGCACTGAGATTACTTGATTACATGATTTACACGTCAACAGAAATCTCTGTTCACTCTCGAAGTATCTGACACATTATATTACCTTCATACACCTCTTAGAATTTATCCTACTTAAAAGCCATTGAGGGTTTCAGGAATTTTATGACTTAGTTATTTAGAAAACTACTCATGCGTGTGTATAAGAATGAATAATGCACATACAAATGAAATGAATAGACTGAATAAATACTTTAATTGTACCGTTGAATAGAATAGTTAGTTCTCATGTGTCTTTATTTTTCTAAGAAAAGAAAGTGAAATTTTGTTTCTTGATTTTCATAATTTGTCTTCTGTTTTACTCTTAAACTAAATAATCAAAGTTATTTACTTCAATTGTTAAAAAAAATGAAGGTAATAACTTAACTGATTCTCTTCGTTGTTCAATATTAAATAGTTTTTGTTGAGCAATGATTTAAAACAAAATGTTTTATGTTTAATTTTAGCCTTAAAGAATGAGATTTATTGAACTGTGTAGATCACATGTATGCGTACGTGTACATGTGCGTGTGTGTTTGTGTGTGTTTGCGTATACGTATGTGTTACAGTTAGTTAAAAAACGTTTATTGTTGTTCTATGTCAATTGATAATGATGAGAGAATTTATTTTCATGTGAAGAAGGCATAATCTTTTACAGAAAGGTAAAAAAATGGATGATGAAGACAAGGTAAAACACTTTTTAAGACAATCTTAAGTAGGTATGGTAAAAAATAGTGTGTTGGTGAGGTTTCTTATTCAGGGTAGAATTGCTGGTTTGACACACAACCTCCTATATTATATCTGGGCTCACTATCAGCTAGTAAATGAAGCGAGATTTGGAAGTGACTCAGCTAGGAAAGGAACACGGATTACGTGCATGACTGATGAGCTTCTATTCACTGAAATTCCTATACAAAAACCAATTTATTTTATATTCAGATGTCTTATGATTTACTGTTTATCTATTTTGTTCCTTTTTGTTCCCAATGGAATATAAGGCTTCAAGCTAGAGGTTCGAAGTTTCAGTATAATATGTACTCTTCGCCAAATTATTGATATGTACTGGTTGAGAATTTAATAGTCCTGACGCAAGAAAGACGGAAATCAGAAGACCACTAGGTTTGCGATGATACTTCTATTTTCCAAACACCAGGAAAATCAATGTCACACAAGAGTGTGAGAGCAAAAATATATGAATGTCTGAACAAGTGTGTGAGCGAATATTCAAAATGAACAAATCAATAGACAGTCTTAACATGATTGGCTAATTATAATGGAATATCGATCCATATATACATAGCAAAATATATCAGACTGTCAAACAAACACACATATTATCTGGATATATATCACAGTAGCAGTGGTTTTCAAGGCGAGCTAGCTCGTAGACCATTAAGTCACTGGGACTCTATTCACTGGCCAGTCCATGATTTTCAACTTCTGCCAATTCACGACACAGTACGATCACTATCCAGTGTCATTGGCAAGTATTCGTCCTCACACCCGACCTGCTGCACCTCACTGACCACGATTTCTTATCAGAACCCCAGGTAACTACCTACCTGAATAGGGCCAGTCACTAGTAAGCATCAGGTTGACATTCAAGTGTTGGTTTGTAGGGATTCGACTGGTTTTTGGGATTTCATCTGGATTTGACAACAGTAAGAAGTCGTGAACATTGGGGGACACAAGACCGGCTGCGAAGACAAATGCGTGCCCATGACAGTCTCTAGTGTTGACGCTGTACCACAAATTAGCAGAAGTTGGAAATCATGGGCCACTGGATCGAGCAGTAATGCCTCAATTGTCTACTAGGTCGCCTCATAAACGGAAGATCTTGGGTTCGAATCCTAGTAGCGGGTTCGTACTGATGAAGGGTCCCAAGCGTGGAAAAAACAACTGTTCAGTACTTCCAGTTTTTCCAACGGTTCTCTAATTTATGTAAGCATACTTATGATCTTGAAATACAAAAGCCAAGAAACCATATTCGTCTTTCTAAATCACTGATCTACAAGATATTCTTGTTTCGATTTTGTTTTTGTTATGAATGACATAAAATTGTTTTTTTCTTTCTAGCCTAAACAATTTCTGACTAATCTTCGCTTCAATTGTCACCTCAAGCATAGTTATACTACATAAAAATTTGTTCAATGATTTAATTTACATAAGAAAAAACACACCCATGTAAATTAGCTTCTAGAGAATAAATCTTAACATATTTATTGCTGTTACAACTTCTATCTATACTACTATAAATTCTATTGCCTAATTTACTGAGCTATCTAAACCTCTATCCGGCTAAATGTATAAACTCTTCTCAATTTTGCATTGTTTTAATAGCTAAATTATGCATTTGGATCGCCATATGAATTCGCGCACATTTTTAATTATCTTGCTGTGATACTTCTGAAACTGGTGTATATATCTTATAGCTTTGTAATATAACCATATTTCTTTCTTTCATGCTGTAGATGCGGGCCACGTGAATACGGCTAACCAATTATCAAACAATGCAAAAGGAATACACATAAATAATTAAAAATTAAAGCTGTACCTTTATTAAGCACACCTAAATTTGCATCTCTTATTGCTGTTGTTATTATTATTATACACTTTTTTACCTCGCTTTCAGACTCTGTGTTCTTCGTCGGATGTTCCAATGCATTTGTAGCCAACGAAATCCACGTGTTATTATCTGAAGGCAGGAAACCAATTTATATGTTCTACTGTATAGCTGATTAAATCTTCATTGAGTTACTCATAGTCACAAAATGCCCCGATGACAGCAGACAAACGATTACGCCTCGATAGATCTATGTAGTTCTAATCAACAATAATAGAGTCAAAAACTCAACAATGTCATTAGGCAGTTGTACAAGTTACATATGTTCCAGCATAAAATAAGAACTGTAGAACAAAGTTAACTGGCCGAAATTCACCTGTAATGACTACTTTAGAATCAAGTAGTATATTCTCAACGAGGTGGCATCAAAACTCTGTCAACAAGAACTACACATCCACCAAGAAATTCTCTCAAACACTTCAAGATCAAAATAACCTCGATTCATTCAGACGAAACTGCAATGCTAAAACTGAACATATGCTCAACATGGGGCACTTAATATGTAAGGGAAATTCATTCAAAGTCACTTACAAAGTCAAAAGAAGCCTCCTGAAAACTGTAAGCTTCCGTATATTTTGCATTGCTGGGACCTTAGAGATCCGGATAGAAAAACCCTGATTTATGTACACTAAAGAAAATTCCTCACCCCAATTCCACCTTGGGTATGGCTCCTAGTTCTCCTATTTTGTTGATAATCCTTTTCTTTTACTTTTTTGAATTTTCGTATGATCTTTTTGTAACACCTTTTTCTTAACCAAACCTTTATATATTTAACTGGTGGATGGTAACTAGCTGTGGAATCCAGGATGCGCATTTCGTCCTATTTGGAGCTCGTCATCTGGATGTACCTGCATTTCCCATTGAGTGATGGTGTTTCCATCGAGGCTTGAACCCAGTACCCATAGTTTCAAACATCAAAGCGTTATCCACTAGACCACTTGGGCCGTTGCACAAGAGGTGTCTCTCGTGGCCCAGGTGGTCTAATGGATAATATCCAGCTGACAAGTCCCAAAAAGAACGAAATGCGCATCCTGGATTTCACTGATAGTCGCCATCCACCAATTAAATACTAACTAAATGCCCAGGCATCGTCGAAGCATCTGCACAAGAAGCCAACATGTCAACCTGAGACCGAGCACTTCGGTCCAATAAATCGACGGGAAAATCTCAAATTCAATTAAACCCTTTATTTACTCTTTCTACCTTTAACATTATTATTTTGGACACGTTTGTCCACCCTCTTTCATCAACATCCCACCTTTCTGGTGTCTTTTATATCACCTTAAAAATTCCCATTGAGTTATATAAAATGAAAGGCGGTCAAATAAAGTATAATTATATTTCAGTGGTTTACACACAACGATAAGTTTTACTGACATTAGTTCAGCGAAGAGTTACTCCTCCCGGCGATATCATTATCAAGTTGTTTAATCGCATATATAAAGTAAATTGACTTAGCAACAAAATGAATGTTTCAAAGATTTGTCATCAGAATTGTAAATTTTACAAAAAAAATTACATAATGTTGAAAGCATTAGTCGGGTAGAAACGAAAATAAAATAATTAGAATTGTAAATTTTAGACAACAGATTTAGTTAAGCGGTTAGAAACTAAGTTAAGATTAGATAAGTAAGTTGAGTGACGTAATCTAACTGACGGAGTCTGAGTAGAGCTCAGATAAAATTAAAATTGAACAAAGGTCAATTTAACAACAGTGGTAATAAGAGGTGGAGATTAAATAAAGGGTGGAGGAAGAAAATATTATACAATTAAGATACAAACAAGCGAACAGAAGATGAAAGAAAATTACGTATCTGGTATTAAGATGGATCAGGTTCACTGTAGATTTAATGTCTGAACATGCTTCTTTTGTATGCAGAGTTCAGGATTTAACATGTGAATCACTATCACCATTGCTTCTGCGGTGTGAAGAAATTTGAATCGTACTCTTTTCAAGGGACTCCCAAGTATTCTGTTGATAACTTTTAAGTTCTTTTGTGAGTCAGCTTGGGTTCTGATTCGATCAGGTGTTCCAGAATGGAGCTTCGGGGAGGGGCCACTTTTCTCCTTTATAAAACTAAGAGGGTAAATGTTCGATAATAGGTTTGGATAGCGAACGTCGGGTACTGCCGATATACCTAGCTCCACGCTAGCAGGTGAATTGGTAGATGCAGACTGATGAGGCTAACAGTGATAGTATATCTTTCACGTTTATGTCAATCACTGATTTCATAGGAAAGATTAGTCGGAGTTCAGCCAGTGAGCTGGAAAGGCGGGTTTCCAGTATTTCTGCTGATGAGTCTCCAATGAATTGTAGATTCAGGTGAAGAAGATTTTTGACAGCAGGGAGTGTAGGAGGTTTTGGTGGTTTAGGTTTCATGGGTTTTTTGATGAAAAGTTCCGGGTAATCGTTTTCTAGGAGGATACTCTTCAGAGTATTTAGTTCATTTTCTATAGTGTCAGGGCTGTAAATGCTGCGGATTCCGTGGCTAAATAAAAGAATCAAGATTCATAATGTATGCAGGGGCACTCAACTGTGAAAGCAAGTTGTCCATTCATTGTTGGCTTTCTGTAGATGGGTCTTTTTAATGTTCCGTCTTGTTCACTTCTTGTTAATTGGATGTCCAGAAAACATAATGAAGGTGTCATCCACATGTCTCTTGTAAAACCCAAAGTTGTCAATTATTTTCTATAGATGTTTTCTAGCTGCGACATGAAAAGTCTGCCAGTGACAGGCCAATTGGTTAGCTCACAAAAATACCATCTTTTTTCGATGTATTTCGTTAATGAAAGAGAAGTGAACGTCTAGGGTGCATCTCAATAGGAGCTCTTTCAAATATTCAGTGGATATACCGATGTTCATCTCCTCTGAATCTATGTTTTCCCATATATAGCATACTGTTTCGGTTAATGGGACGCTTGTAAACAATGATACCATATCTAGTGAGAAAATGGTTTGATTGGAAACATTGATGTCTTCAATAGAATTGACGAAATCGAGGAATTCGGAGTGAGTGGCACGAAATCTGCTTTCTGGCTAATTCTGGTAGGTCTACTAGCCATTGTGCGGTGCGATGATACGTTGAATTGGTCATATCGAGAATGGGTCGAAGGGTTTTATCTTTCTTATGAACTTTCGGTAATCCATAAATTTCTTATATAAAATTTACAATTCTAATAATTTTATTTTAGTTTCTTCCCTACTAATGCTTTCTATATTACGTCATTTCTTATCTAAAATTTACAATTCTAATGACAAATCTTTGAAGTATTCATTTTGTTGCTAAGAGTATTAACTATATATATGCGACTGAACACCTTTAGAATGATATCACCGATAGTAGTAACTCTTCGCTGAACGCCTTTTTTTCAAACCTTGTCAGCACTTACCGATCTTTACACCTTAGTTACAATTTGATTATTCATCATAATTTGAAATACTTTGATGACTAAGAAATTAGACTAACTAATTTTTACTTCAAGTATTGGTTTGTAGGGATTTGGTTGATTGGTTACAGGATTTCATCATGAGCTGACATTGATAAGGGAACCATTGGAAAACCTGGAAGTACTGGACAACTGTTTCGTCCTAGTTTGGGACCCTTCAACAGTACGCTCCCGCACTGTGGGGTTCGAATCCAGGACCTCCCACAAACCAACACTTGAATATCAATGAGATGCTCACTGACGACCGGCCCTATTCAGGTAGGTAGTTACCTGGGATTCTGATGAGAAGTCATGATCAGTGACGTGCAGCAGATCGTCTGTGAGGACGAATACTCGCCGATGACACTGGATAGTGGTCACGCTGTGTCGTGAATTGGCAGAAGTTAAAAATCATGGACCGGCCAGTGAACCGAGTCCCAGTGGCTTAACGGTCTACGAGCTAGCTCGCCTTGTAACCAGAAGGTCCTGGGTGCTTACTGATGAAGAGTCCCAGAGTTGGAAGAACACCGCTGCCCAGTGCTCCCAGGTTTTCCATTGTTCTCTAATCAATGTCAACTCATGATGAAACCCTCTAACCATTCGAAATATGTTGCGCAAAAATACATTGCACGATTCAAACAAATTACGTCTTCTTATTGTTCTGTATAGAATGAAGCTATTGTATTTTTAATACATTATCATTACTGTTCTATTGAGTAGTCATATCAAGTCAGTTATAACTTAGCGTCTGTACTAACGATGAATTATGATTTTATTTATTTTGTTTCTTCCTCGTTTTCTTTTTTATTAGTTTAAACAAAAACAAAAACAACAGCAGTGGTAGTAGTAGAGTTTTAAGTAAAGTTTGTCCAGTTAAACTCAATACTGACTAAATTTTTTTTTGTTTTGTTCTGTTCTGTTTTACTTATTTTGTCATCAATTCACCGATTTCTTTCACATACAAATGACAGTGTCAATGTTAGTGTGATATGATAATATTTAATCTAGACATATAACAAATTAATGAGATTTTTACATTAATATAAACACAGGTATAAAATACTAAAGCGCAAAAAAAGAGAAAACTACAACATATAAGTAGTCAAAAGAATTGCAAAACAGAAAGTAGAATTATGAAGGCGGAAAGTTACACCTCTCTAGTAGTAGTAGTAGTAGTAGTAGTAGAATTTGTATTAGTATTGCTTGGTTTACATACTGTACTGGTAGATGATGTTTGTTAGTGGATAAAACTGTTTTTCTCTCTCTCTTTCTCTCCCTCTCTGTCTGTCTTTTAGTTGTACATGAGATCGACTGTTCTGTTTGAAAACAACCATGTTAATCAGTGTACCATTAGGTAGTGTATAAAACACGTAAATAATTTATGCATAAAAAGTAAATTCCAATCTGTGCATTTCTTTAGAACAGTTGGCTACTACAACCTTTTATATGATAAAATAATTTAGCACTTAGAATTCATATTAGATAGTTACAAGTAATCGGCAGGAAACTCTAGACCATGCAACCTATGTCCTTTGGCTTTCTAATAATCAAGAGTTGGTTCAAAAGGGATTTGATTAGTTCCAACTGTGAAGACGAGTAGACATTAGTTAGAGAACCATAGAGGACTGGACAGCTCTTTCGTCCTAGTTTTGGACTCTTCAATGGCACACATCCACTACCAGGATTCAAACCCAGGACCTCTTGGTTACACGGCAAACTTGGACCCAACGTAATAACATATGAATAAGGGATTTTAGCTCGACCACCAGTCGACATTATACGGAAGTATTTGTCTTCCACCCAACATGGTGGACTCCCTGGTCTCGACTAACGACTGATGGGTATCAGATTAATTTTCAAGAGTTGGTTTTCAGGGATTTCGTTTGTTTCAAGTTTTATCATGAGCTGACAACAGTAGCTGAATGATCTACAAGCTTGTCTTAAAACCGGAACGTCCTGGGTTCGAACCTTGGCGGGTGCACACCGATGAAGAGTTCCATACGAGGAAGAAACAACCATCCTGTACTACCTGGTTTCACAGTGGTTCCCTAACCAATGTCAGCTCATGATACAACTTTTCCGCTGATCAACTTCAAATGTCTAACACTAGTTAAATATATACAATTATAGCAAGTCACCGTGTTTTATAACGAGACTGCTAACTTGACTCATAGTATTCAGCCGTCACCAAAGAAAACATATGTGATAATGGTTACCACAGTCAATTTACTATGGCGCTTATATATATATATATGGTAGTGATCAGTATAAGTGTTTAAGACGCTACTTAAACTGATCTACATCTCCGTAATTCAATTTTGATATTCTTACTTTGAGCAGATCCAGACACCACCATTCCATATACTGGAGGATTGTGCATCAATCTACTGACTTATTACAATCAAGTCTTGAAGGAACAGTACTAAATCTGGTTTACTGAGATAACTGATTTTCATTCTCCAATTTCACTGGAACCAATTAATTACTTTTCCATGAAATACTGCATCTCAAAACAAGTAGAGAACATAAGGAGAACAATTGGTGCCTTCGCCTTGTAGTGAAGATCAAACGCGCAGAAAGAATCAGCAACGGGAAACTCAGACAACGAACCAAACAAACATCAGAAAAAAAATGTAGATGGATCAGAAACACACTGATGAGACCATTGAGTAACATCATGCCTCTGGTTCTTCAGTGCGATCCAAAAACTGCAAACGACAAGTTTTGCTTCCGAAGGTGATATGGGGGAGATAAGAGCTTATAGGCATTTGTCAGTCAAGGTAAAGAGAACTACTGAAAACAGGATGAAGTGGTGATGTGCTGTCGAAACACTATATTCTGATGGAAACCCAAAAAGTACTCATAATAATATCATAGTGATCTAGAGTTTATCATTCAAACCAATTCATAGCATACTACTAATATTGTGTAATTCCACTGGTAGGTAACTTTCCCTATATCAGATCTAATTAACCTGGTAGCCTTAAATAAATAGCATGTAATTACAGGCTAATTAAGATGATTTATAATCTATCATTTGTAACCATAATGCCTCTCTTAAAAATAAAACCTTTCAAATTTATCATTAACACTTAAATACATAAATATGCACGCGTATGCATTGGTATATGCCTGACGTATACAAAAATTCAAAGATGGTGAACAAATTGAACTTCTGACGTGTAGCATATATACATAGTTTTAAAAAATGATTTAACTCTGATTCTCAGCACGTCGGAGAGGCATAAGGAAAAAAAAATAACATAAATTTTATTATTTCTGTAAGACATTTTTGATAAGAGAAGAGAAGGTTTAAGCAACAATGTTTTGTGGGATTTTAGGGAATTAAATGAAATAAAGAGAAATAACCTAATTATTCGTTGACTGATCGGCAGAGAATAATCAGCCTTGTTGCCCTAGTTCTTTGTGTTATTGCTGCCTGATTCTATCAGTCAAATTTTGCAATATGGTCAACAACCTAAATAAACTGTCTATCGTAGTGTACTGAAAATTAGTATCAGATAGCTGGATTTGATAGGCAGGAAGGTTTGGACTCAAGTTTTATCTTTGCTGGAGCATGTCAGCTTGAAGGAAGCGATAAATCATGGAGACTTGAACCCACTTCATCGAATGGTGCAGCTGGAAAGCTAACCATTAAGCTATCCAAGTTATTTTGGCCCTTTGATTTTGCAGACAATCCCTGATGATGAGTACTGACATGGACAAAACCTAGATCCAGGGTGTAATGGAACAACTGTATGGAAAATCACTCCTCCACGATCTAATTACAATAGTGATTTTTATTTCGATGTTTCAACTAACTCTGTAATCGTTATCCTCTTTCCTCCTAGACTGTGTATCATTGTTCTGTGTTCTATTTGTTCCTATTCGATCTCTGATTTTAATGCCTCTCATTGTGGTTGTGTAATGATGATATTGATAATGTGTGGCTTCACTAATGAGATTTTGTTTGTATGAATCACTGTGATTCTCACCTTGGATTGTCTGTCAGGAATGTTCGGAGTGTGAATCTTGGTGACAGATTTTTGATGCCAACCTGTTGGAAATATTCTACTTGATTCTCATGCAATTTATGCGGTTGAATTCTGATTGACTAGTTTTGTTCGACAGTACTTGTCTTGTATTAGAAACTTATCTGATAGATATATATAGCTACCCAACGACCTTTTAGAGGCAATTTTTAGTTTTTGATGCTATCGTTGTTAAATATTACCGTAGATTTTATCCCAAATAACTGTCCTTTTACTGACTGTGGGTAATTCAGTTAAGCTCAGGCCAGTAAAACGTATAGACTGGTTCCCTATGTTCAGGCCACTACACGCAGGTTTTGATAGTTACACAGGGTCTTCTATCTGCCCTGTACATTCATCAAACCTCCCTGTGTGAGTCGAAAAATGTTTAAAATGATGGATTTTTTCCACCATTGCTTTCCTGAAAAATTTGCTTTATTACAAAGTTTCTCAATCCACATCACTTACAGAATCACTGCAAATCAGGATAGCTATTTCATTCACATTCTGCCACCTTTATTAGTGTGCAAACATCACCACACTATAAACAGAAACCGGAGATCTATTTATGATGCTATCACTATACAATTCAGTCACAACGTTGAAATATAGTTTTAAAGTACACCATACGCAATTAAAAATTTGTGGGTTCTATTCCCGGTGAGATCAAACGCACACATTGCTAAGCGTCACCCCTTGAATTTCAATCGACCTCTAGCCTAAGTTGAAATCCTCCTCTTGATAAAATTATCCTTGTAGGATTACCTTAAATAGATATCAGACCTATCTAATATTAAACACAAGGATTTAGAAACAAATGAAATCAAACTGTGTCGGAAATCAGATGCTAAGACGTCTATAACAAAAAATTCTACACCCTAAGCTTCTTGTGCCTAATACCTTGAAAATGACCGTGATTTGTAATCGTATGAATTACTGTCAAAGTCAACAAATTACCAATATGAATGTAATCCAAATCATGACTAACAGTGTATCGAGTATAAACAAGCTTCTGGCACTTATTGCCCTTGATGAATTTGAATAAAGAACAACAGTGGTTTGTGCAGAATAATATGGTACCATCATTGTTTGTTTCGTCCCCTTCTCATCAGCTGCTCACAGCCTAAATAAATTATTACTAAGTTCATGTACAGAAAAGTTTCAATATACTTGCAGATTTCTTCATGATGTCAGTTGACAGAAAGTTACTCAGTTAGTGAACAGTGCTCAGAAAATTACGCTTACATAGTTTTTACATAGGCAGTCCAAGTTTAAACAAAATAAATGTAAGCAGTTATTAGTCTTTCCTTGCCCTTGTAACTGGATGTCTCTAATCTTTCTTCATTTGATTACGTAATCTTCGGCTTTAAACCCACCCTTCTGACACAGTGTAATTTTCGAGTAGTGGTTTGTAGGGATTTGGTTGATTGGTAACAGGATTTCATCATTGGCTGACATTGGTTAGAGAACCACTGGAAAACCTGGGAGTACTGTACAGCTGGTTGGATCGAGCCGCCATGGCTTGATGGTATACGAGCTCGCCTTGTAACCAGAGGTCCTGGGTTCGAACCCCTATGGGTACGTACTGATGAAGAGTCCCAAACTAGGACGAAACAGCTGTCCAGTACTCCCAGGTTTTCCAATGGTTCTCTAACCAATGTCAGCCATGATGAAATCCTTTTACAGTGTAATTTTGCTTATCTCTTGTTTCTATGATTTGAGTTGAACTCATTACATTGTTACATAATTTATTAGTCACTCAGCATCTTACTCATCTGTCGTCTTCATTACGTAACTCCTTTACCATTGTTTGCCTACATTTATTTTGTTTAAACTTGGACTGCCTATGTAAAAACTATGTAAGCATAATTTTCTGAGCACTGTTCACTAACTGAGTAACTTTCTGTCAACTGACATCATGAAGAAATCTGCAAGTATATTGAAACTTTTCTGTACATGAACTTAGTAATAATTTATTTAGGCTGTGAGCAGCTGATGAGAAGGGGACGAAACAAACAATGATGGTACCATATTATTCTGCACAAACCATTGTTGTTTTTGCTCCATTCAAACAAACTTCTGGCTTAAATTGTACTTCCCATACCTACTGAACAACAGGACGAATTAGCAGACATTTTTCATAAAGTACGAAGGAATAATTTGATATTATACCAGCTGCATATGGGGTATCTTTTGTGGCTTATTAACTTCGTAGACAACTCTTTGGTGATTATAGCTACGGATGGTGGTTCTCAATGGAAATAATATCGCCTGCTGGTACACCCAATTGACGAGTCTTGAATGAGACGAAACATATCTTCTAGATCCCACTGATAGTAACTATCAAACAAGCTACTTCAAGGCACACATCAAAGTTATTTTAACTTAATCTACCCACTACCACAAATCTGTTTAATGAAACTTTGAAATGAATTCCAAATTGAACAAACCTCTTAGCTTATAATGTTTGATACGTCTTCACAGAAGGACAACCGTGAAATAACCAACGTCATGTTAACTTTTTTTTCATGAAACTCCCTTTTCTTATAATTCAGATAATAAAATTATTCTAGTGGTCTGTGTTATTGTAAATTTATTTCTGACGTATAAACGTTTCCAAAAACTAGAATTTTAGACTGTCAAATAAATAAAAATAAAGCTTAAAACAAATGGTGATTATAAGATGAGAAAAAAGCACTGCAAAACAAATCAAAACTAAATTTAGTAGTTTCCATGAATCGATTATCAGTAGTATAGATAAGAAGCTATTATTTTTTTAAAGTATCATTTTCTATCTTCTATCTTTCGAACGCACTACCTACGAGGTTTCTCAGTCTCTAACAACAAACTGCTTATAGCTTTAAAGTTGACTGTTTTGTTTGAAATTGGCGTGTATTTTGAAGATATATGTGTGAACGGTTTGTGTTGGTTACGTGACTACCAGAAATTAAATACCCTGAGAGGTTTTTTAGTTTTGTTTTGGATTTTGCAGTTAGCCAGTGTTGAAGTACTCTCGATTATCTCGTAAAATGTGGTATTGATTATCTTATGTTATGAGAAGTCATTCATTCTCACATATGATCTTGATCACTTTACACATCATTGAATTTTGTGATGTCGAGATTAAATAGGTTGTCCTAGAAAATACTCATCAGAATATTACAGATAAAATAGAAAATTCACCAAAGATATCTTTTCAGCTATTTCATACCCTGGAGGTGCACAAAGCTGCTACACCGATTCAATCGAAATCAGTTTAATTTAACATTTAATCAGTACATCTTAAGAGACTCATCATTCAGGATCATTTACAAAGTAAACAGAAATCCATCTAATACAGTGAGCATTTGAATTTTCTGTACTGCAGAAGCGCTCACTATCTGCATCAAGAAGTCGAGGTGAATTTCTTCATCTGTCTAGGATGAATCGTTTCTACAATAGGTAACAGAGTATATGAGGATGTCAAGATCAGAGTCTAAAAGGCAACGCCGACCTCCATCACTCTGAAATCAGTTTAGAAATCTTCTGTCCTCAAAATAAACAACAAGATTTCGATTTTCAACACCAACGTCAAGTCGGTCATTTCTTCTAAATGGGTCAGAAACTTTGCCAGTGAATCACGGAAAGCATTTCTAGAAGACTGCTGTGGACAGCAGCTGACCTTCTGGCCACATACTGAAAGTCAAATGGGCATAGAGAATTAGTAGTAAGGATTTCGGAGAACGAACTAATCAAAAACTAATCGCTGAATAAATATTCCGAAGAAAATGCAGATGAATGGAACACACTGACACCATGTGCTAGGGATAACCTAGAATGTAATACGAAATGGGAACGAGGAGGTAGGTGTGTATCTGAGGGTGAAACCAAGGAAATCGTTTGAAAGGAGATGAGAACTTACGGATAATCTTGAAACCAGCTGAAGAGGACTTCAGAGAATAGGATGAAATGGAGATGTGTTGATTGGGGCGCTATACTCCACTAGTAACCAACCGCGGACTGAGTTATGTTCAGTTTGTGTCTCTTTTGGTTATTGAGGATAAATTCCCTGAGAATATTCCTTTGCTAAACCTATCGTTTCCCTGCTGATTTCTGCTTAAACACATCAGATAGAGAGAAGAACGCATGCAGCCTAAAAATATGCATTGAACTTTAGGCTAAATTTGTCTTGTGTACATTGAACAGAATGTATCGTATACGGCTTCAATTATTATAAACAGTAAACCATTTACATCTTTTTGTCATTTAAACCTTTATAAACCTCATCTCATCCCTTCCAGCTAGACATAAATATACAGATATAACTTTCATAACAAAATTATGAATGCATTTCAGACTTGTATCACACAATATGGTTTTAGGTATAGATAATTACAAAAGACATTAATAATTACACTTAGTCCATATGTGCGAGAAAAAAAAGTTAATTTCAGTGTGATACTGAACGACATTTACCACCATGATTGTACTTGTGTAACTAATGCAAATCAGGATTTTTGTTAGTTGTATTAGCCAAGTGGGAATTATATCGGCTCATCTACGTTGCACATACATCTCCATATTCTCTCATAAATGTCTACAGAGAAAAAAAAGGAGAAGTTTTACTGCCCATGAATAATTTATCAATGTGGTCGTATACTAAACTTCTGCTCAATGATTACTTGTGTATATTTATTTCGTTATCATCATTATTATTATTCCCCTGGGTTCGGAATAAAACACAAGGCTTCAGAAGCACATCTTCATTTCACCCTGTTCTATTCAGTCTTCTTCAGCTGGCCTTATGATCGCTCAAAAGCTTTCATTCCCCGCCCCCCCCACACACACACATGATCTCCTTCATGTCACCCATGACCAAGGTCCAACTCATCGTCTCCCATTTGGATTCTACTGACATGCGATGGCACCCGACGATCTCAATTTGTATCCAATCCAATTCCATTTTCTTCAACTTATTTCTTGAACAAAAGGTTTATCACCTTACTGTAACGCGTGAATAGTGATTGTATTCGCTTAATTCAAATGTAATTCCATTGGATCTAAAGCAGTATGAAACCAAACTGAAACTGTCAGAATGTACAAGTGCACGAGTGTTACTTATGGAGGAGAAATAACTCTATTAATGCTGTGAATTGATGTTGCAACATGCACAGATCCTTCATATTTCCAGTGAGATAAAATATACAGTATATTTTAAAAGACTAACTAGGATATAAACCACTTGGTGTTTTCGAGACTAGATCTCTGGTCACGAACGCATCAATGTCCTTTTTTAATGATACCGAGTCTCACGAGGAATACCATCATTCAATGAGAAGCAAGTGCATCTGGTTGGTGAGTACCAGATAGAGCGAAACTGCGATCAATGAACAACTCACTTCCAGTTAATCAACTGATGTCCGTATCCATATCATACTATAAAAACAAAAGAAGTATACAATTGGAATGATATAAATGCTGAGAATGAAATAAATGAACGACAGTGTCACACTAGGTTTCTGACTTTTTTCTCGATGTACTAATAAAATATTCTCTTTAGGTTATGTTTTTCGTATACAGATAAACATATACAGCCAAGTACAACCAACTGTGATGTAGTCAGTAAGACAATCTATACCCACAACGTCAGCCAGAAATCAGGGGAAGTTCAAGGCAGTTAGTCCCGACACAGTAAATGAATAGCAGCCTGCTTCGCTCGTAACCAGAAGTTCCTAGGATCATGGAAATGCCCATTTGAGCAGTATTAAACTAAGCCAAAACAGTTTTTTGTTGATAACATCAATTGACTATAGAACTCTAAATATTTGCGGAATCGGTTGAACCACTTCATAATAAGAGAAAAATGGTTTTTTTTAGATGTGTGGCGAGTCTTTTGACTTTTCAGCCACCCCTGGCTTTAGATGTTTGTGTAACTGATTTCAGCTGATGGCGTACCTTCAAAATTCTCTTTTTTTGTGAGAGTTTGTATATCAACTTTCCCACTGCAATGCCAGCCCATATGGCTTAGAGTGAACTGTAGAGCCGGAAGAGGAATTTATCGGAAAGAATATTCTTTGCTCGATTATTTTGTGTTTTATACATGTCTGAATTAATTTGGTTTTTCAAAAGAAAATGGAAAATTTGGATGGTGATATTGGAAGACACAGATTTTCTGAAAAATGTGATGTATCTGCGCAATACATATCGAACAATCTGATTCTTCACACATTCACTTGTCAAGTCAGTTTAGATGATAAATAAAGGTCACTTAAAATACACAAAGTGGCAAAAAAGATTTAACAATAATAAGAATAACACCGCTACGTTTGGTTATCTATTCAGATAAGGATTACGAAGGTAGGTTACGAGTAATAAAATGTTTTTATGCACAGAGCCAGCGCCTCAGAGTATTTCAACAAGCACCTTGATCGTTTCTAAAAGTAATCTTGAAAACCTGTTTTGACATTTATGTTGTGGTTCACATAGATTAGATGTCTAACAATAGACGAAGTTGGTAATATGTTACCTGCGTCTATCGATTTTCCAAAATTCATCTGTTTTTCTAACCACTTCGGAAAATGCCCTCCCGCCCTAACTCACATGCGAAGTGCGATTACTCCTCCTTACGTATATGTGTCCACACACAAACTCACACACGTAAATTGGTACGTAATGTGAGATGTGACATAATCACTTGTACACTTTTGAGGTTTACAGTGGAGCATGATTTTGGCATTTTCAGTAATCACAAGCCGAGATGCATAATAGGTTGTGCGAATGGTCGAGCTTAGTCTCTGTCTTAGAATCCCATTATTTACTTCCCCACTGTATGGTAATTGAATGAAAACATATTTCTTAAGGACAGAATAGAGTGACAGTTTTAAAACTAAATGAATTCTACACTGGTTTAAAAACTGTAAAAAGATATCCGTTTTCAACAAGAGTATCCATCAGTATCTTGTTCTCGTCTTCTTTAACATCAGCAGTGGAATAAGCACTTCACCAAGCGTCTCTTATGCTTTAGTGGATAGAAGTTGTGAAATTTAAGTATTGCCTTATCTAAATATGCTGTCTAAAAACTAAATGCTTACTGAACCCTCGTCTCTCCAAATCAGAATTATGTCTAAAAATGCAAGCTGGCGACGACTTTCTTCCTCATACATATGAATCATATAATTCTGTACGGAGTTAAGTCTACGCAGTAGACGACTAGCGTCTTCATGATCATCACATATCATCTACACATCTCCTATAGAAAGGCAATTTGATCAGATTATTCCTAATAGAACCTTCAACTCACGTGAATGAAACTCATTGGACCATTCAACGTCACTGGCTGATTGGTAGTTAGTGGTGCTTAAAGTTTAACTCGGCCCATAGTGTATTCTACAGTGCATCACATCTTTCATAGATAATCTCCGTCTTCTAATAACACTATCCAAATCTATAAAAAGGACTAATTGTTTTGACAATGGAAAATAAACTGATAACTTATCTCGAAACATTTGTCTTAAAATGTGTAGAAGAAGCAAAAGACAATTTTTCATTTCTTTATCTCTTTCGCTCTGCCTGTTTGATAATTACAATTCTTAGAATGAAAAACCAAATCAGTTCTACCTCTTACGTAATATTTATACATATACCTTCATTGGAATGGAAGCACATTTGCATAATACTTCGTTTTCTTTCACCACTTCTTTCTGCCATCAAAACTGAAAATAAATTATACAATGATTAGATTAATAATGCACTTCATGTTTTAAATGTTACGTCAACAAAAATGTCCCCCCCCCCTCAAAAAAAAGCAAATAAAACAAAATACATCCTTTAAAATGCATCATATTTCATCAAAAGACATTCTTTTCGCACAAACTAAATAAGTGAGGTATTTGTTCATTTTGAAAAAGGCAATCTACTGAAAGTGTTTTTTGTGCATGTAAAACCCAAAACAATCTCCATAAAAGGAAACAAGAAACAGTAGTCCCATGTGACAAGCTTATTTACCCTACCTCAGTACTTTTAGGTATCATGAGAAAACACTATACATAATAAAGTTTAAAAAAAAAATAAAAACTCTACATATATATTAGTGATAAATCACTTTTCTCAAAAAAAAAAGTAAAATGTAACTCATTCATGCATTTAAGCCAAGATCTACAATAATAACACGGAGATAAATGGATTTTTCTTACGAATGGAATGTTTCATTAGTATTTGATGGTGTATGATATGATATATGAGTGAACTAGAATTAGTACATAGTTATTCAAATACAATTTAAACAGCTTAGTAGTATGGCTTAGGCAACTGACGTAAGAACGAACTGGTGTAAAAAGATTTTACAATTGATTTACTATAATTGGTTTGTTAGGTTTAGTTTTGTTTTTACGAGTTGATCACGGGCTGATATCATTTAGAGAATCATTAAAGACTAGGGAGTACTGGACGGCCGTTTCATCCTAATCCTTAAAAATTAAATGTAGAAAAATAATCTGATGCTCCCAGTCACTTGCTACAGAATGGAGTTTCCTGGAGTTATAATGAGAAGTCGTGACCATTGAGGTCGATCCAGTCAAGCGTGAGGATGGATATCCCACCGATGACATTGGTGGGTAGTTGCGCTATATAACCAATTGGTAGAAGTTAAAATTCATGGGATGGCCATTAAATCGGGTCCCAGTGGCTGAATGGCATACAAGCTAGCTCGCCTTGTAACCGGAAGGTCCTGGGTTCAAAATTCCTTTGATGGGTGCGTACTACCGATGATTTTACAATTAATTATATCTAGTATGTGGTTAAACCCACTCAGAATACTGGGATAACACTATTTAATACAGTATGTTTGAATAGCACAGCAGCTTACTGATAACTGTAGAGTGATTATGGTGAAAGGGGTAAGTAAGGAAGCAGATATTCACAAAGTGTAATTACACCAGACACCTTGTGAATACAGATTATTTTGTCAAGATTTCCAAATCTTTCGAAATATGAAATGTACAAAGGACAGACGATTTTTTCCGCGATTTGCTGAGGCGATTGCAAACAGGCATTTCAAACCAAACTTAGACATACAGAAAGAAAGCATAACTGATCTCTAACCTCTTTGATAACTGCTTTTTGATTATATTTATTGGTCGTCCATACAAGTGATTTCAGTCTTATGAACTATAACATTCTTGAGCCGTTACGTGAACTTACAAGTCAACACTGTTTATTAGATTTTTCTGTTTTCCATCTCCTCTCCGTTCACATCCATTCCTACCTTGATGGCATATGAATTGATGGTAACTGCAACAAAAATACTGTAATGTTTACATTATGGATGCCTTAATTTTATAATATTTTCTCTACTGAATTATGTTATTGTCATTATTTATAGCCATTTTAATTTTAGATTATTTGTAGCCGATGAGAACCTGTGAAGTAGAATGACATCATTTTATACTGCGAGTTTGGTCTAACTTTATTGGACTTATGGTTGAATTAGTACTTACATAACGAAGTAATAACACTGGGTCATCGATTGGTATCGGTTAGAGAACCATTGGAAACCAACTTGTAACGGTCAGCTGACCTACTTCAGGACTCTTCAACGGTACATATTCCATCGGGGATCAATCCCAAGACCTTCAGTTTACAAGGCGAACTCTTCGGCCAATTAGTTACTGTGATTGTGTAAAATAGCTTGTGGCTTTTAACTTTTGTTAATACTATCATGGATACATACTGATGAAGAGCTCCAAACAAAGACGAAATTTCTGTTCAGCACTTCCTATATGTTTTCAATGGTTCTCTTAATGACATCAGCCTGTGATCAAACTTCAAAGTAGTCAATTTCTTACAAAGTAACACGCTAAGTAATAAAGGTTTGAATAGATGGGATAGTAATTACATAACAGTTCTAAAATAATGCTTACAGTAAGGTGATTTCCTATTAATATGCATAATTATAAAGTATAAAGCTCTATTTCAGACAATATGTGAACACATAATACAAAAAATGTCAGCCTATTTACTTCTAAAAAATACATTATTCACATGTAAAGTAGTACATCATGTGACAGTGTTGCTGCAGACGAACCAAATCCGCAAATTTTTCTTTCATTTCCTCCAAGAACGGCACAGTGTTTTGTTGAAAGTTAATTAAATATCTGCTCAATTTCATGTAGCGATCATCTGACATAATTGCATGATTAAAACAATAAAAAATGAGGAGGAGTTTAAGCATTCTGATGGATGCAAATTCTGATAGTTTAGTATTTAATCAGGCTTCCAGCAAGTAGCTTGGTCTTGCAAATGAAATTGTAGAAACCTTGGCTGATCATCTGAAGCCCAGAGGTTTAAAGGCTTTCATGACCTTAGCTTTCACATCACTTTCAACCTTGTTGGGAATATTCTGCCTGCTTCTAATGTACTTCTTATAGCTAAATTTCGGTTAACTAATTTTCTTCTACAGTAACTATTTTATACTGAGAGCTTATGTTACCTGTATAACTGCCTAATGGCATTTTTTGAGTTGGTTTTGATTCTTTGATGGTATTATTGTTGAATAGAACCAAAAGTACGTTCCAATGAATCACAATTGTTTTTTGTTCTCTTTGGAGCATTTTGTGACTTTGCGTCTTTGAAAAAGTTTCGAACAGCTTTACACTAAGGCGCAGAGTTTGTTTCTCAGCATTTAGACCATAATGAGCAGGTTGTGGTTGTTACAAGGGTTGTCTGTCATCAGAAGGCGATCTCAGATGGTTTCACTCTATTACACTAAATAATCTAAGTACTATATGCTTTCCAATATCTATTCTTATACCTACAGTGACATAAAGCAATAATGGTCTTACGACTTATTGCATTTATCATTAACCTTTGTACTCAAATTTGGTATCAGTTAAAGGTAGGAATAATCAAACAATAAAAGTAATGACTATCGATTCACTGAACTAAGTTTCTATTTTCGCTAACAGTGAAATAATTCTATGTGATGTCATGTGAACATTCATTTTTTTTCAACACCTTTTTATGTTTCAACAGTTTTCACTATTTGTTTGTTACCTAAAATTTAATTGAAATAACAAGGAGGTGACTGTGAGACACAGAGTCGAGTAAAAACAAGCCTCGGAAGTTTTCATGAAAAATATTCCTGAAATGTTAGGTGATAAGCAGAAGTGATAAATATTTATTAAAAAAAGATTTAGCGCTTGGAATTTCCTTCATAGGAGTAAAAGATTCAGAATGCATAAAAGTTTTTATTAAAATAAGGGTAATTAGATACAACAGGTCAAAAAAGAGTTTAAAGCCACTGGAATAAAATGGACTGGATTAAAATACAGTTTCTGTGTATCGAGTTAAAAAGTCAAACATGAGGACATTTAATCACCAGCGTTATTAACTGTAGATGATTCTCTATTACACTTTAGAAGGAAGCTGAAATTATGCATTGTCTAAATACTCACTGTAATTTGAAATTATAATAATGGCCTCGATTTCGATTCCTTACAAGGTCATGGTTGGGTAGTTTTAACTGAGTTCTAACTGTCATCAAAAAACTATTAATAACTTCTTTGTGTTCAACAATTCTATGCCTGACTTCATTTCATGAAGAAACCAGAAAGGAACAGAATTACCAAAAATATTTTTTAGGAATAATTGTATAGTGGATAAGTATTTATTGATATCCAAGATCCCTAACTCATACTAACTAGCCCCTTCAATCTGTGTTTCAGGATGTATAGAAAGCACTTATTATAACTACCAAAACCGACGAGTTGTAGTCTTAACGCAAGAAACTGGTTTTTGCGTCCTCATGCATAACTGACTTAAACTCCCTTGAGTAGCTCGCAGTCACAAAATGCTCTAACGACAGCAAATACACGGTCACAAGATTTTATCATGAGCTGAAATCCGTTAGAGAAAAATTTGAAAGCCACTAGGGAGTACTGGAAAGCCGCTTCATCCTAGTTTAAAACTGTTAAGCGGTACGCATCCCTCGACTGGGTTTGAACCCAGGACCTTCTGGATATAAGGCGAGCTCGTCGACTACTAAGCCACTTGGACTACCTGAATATCAACCTGATGCTCACTAGTAGGTAGTTACGTGGGGTTCCAGTGAGAAGTCGTGACCAGCGAGGTACAGCGGGTCTAGTGTGAGGAGAAACATTCGCCCATAACATTGGCTAGTAGTCGCGCTATATCGAGAGTTGGCAGAATTTGGAACTCAAAGGCCACTGAATCCGGTCTCAGTGGCTTAATGATTTACGAGCTCACCTTATATCCAGAAGGTCCTGGGTTCGATGCCAATCGGTGGATGCCTACCGCTGAAGAGTTCCAAACTTCCTAGTAATCCATAGTGGTTTTCCAATGTTGCTCCAACTGATTTAAGCACATGATTAAATCCTCCTATCAACCAAACATTAATCCCTACAAACCAATACTTAAATACATAGTTAATTACAATCAAAACTGAGGTACTTCTCAACAATCGCAATATATCAATACGCAAAATTACATCAACAATGTCGTTAGACGACCATGCGGATCCCAGTAGATTCACCGGTACACAACAAGTATTATTCAACAAAATTATTTTACGATCGAGTAGAATATTCTCAACAAGGTGGAATCAAAACTCTGTCAACAAGAACTGCACACACACACCAAACAATTCCCACAGACACTCCAAGGTCAGAATGACACAGAGTCACTCAAACGAAATTGCATTTTACTATTGCACTATTTAATCCTTGATTGCATGAACAATTATTCATCACATTAGTTTTTATCCAAACATCCTGTCCATTTTGTTATTTCTACATTTCTAACCCCTAATTGCACAATGTCAGTCGTCTTAGTTATTATAATGCTACTTTGTTTGTTTTATCCACCCCCCTGTTTATTATGGCATTCTAATTCCCAATTTTAATTTTTATTAATTTGACCCTTGACCGGATATTATTCTGGAAGTTTCCCATCCATTTGATATAAATACATGAATGTACAGCTTAGATGATGACTTCGTCGAAAAGAAAATTTTCTTCTCTGCAACTGTCTTCTTATTTACTCCTATGACCCAATGTGTATATTGCGTGAAATTGCAGTCATAGAACAACACATTATCAATATCATCATCAAACAATCATGGAGAGAAGCATTAAAATTAGAGATTAAACAGTGACAAAGACAAATAGTAAGGTTTCAAGATTTCATCATGAGCTGACAGAGAACCAATGGAAAACGTTGGAGTACTGGACAGCTGTTTTGTCCTAGTTTGGGACTCTTCATCAGTACGCTCCCACACTGTGGGGTTCGAATCCAGGACCTTCTGGTTGCAAGGCAAGTTCGTAGGCCATTAAGCCACTGGGACCCAATCAAATGGCCTACTATGAATTCTAACTTCTGCCAATTCACGACATAGCGCGACCCCTAGCCAATGTTTTTGGCGAGTATTTTTCCTAACACCCGACCGGCTGCATCCTGTGAGGAGTCGTGACCAGTAGGGTGGCTTAATGGTATACGAGCTCACCCTGTAACCAGAAGATTCTGGGTTCGATTCCCGCACTGTGGGTGCGTACTTCTGAAGAGTCCCAAACTAGGACAAAACAGCTGTCGAGTGCTCCCAGGTTTTCCAATGGTCCTCTAACTGATGTTAGCTCATGATGAAATCCTGAAACCAATCAAATTCCTACAAACCAACACCTGGATAACAAATAGTAAGGATTGAGTAAATGGATGATAGGCGAACGTTAGAACAATCATATATAGCCTATTAGAAAAGAGGAAAGAAATCATAAATTTCGTTGAAATATCCAAGTAATAAGTATCAGTAAAGTAATTAGATCATTGAGGAGGGATTTTTCAAACAGCTATAACGTTAGACTTATAATTTAAGATATACGATATTATTCTACATACCTTTCAATATCGTTCATCCATTTTTTCTCCCTTAACAAACATAATAATATAAGCAGTACCTTCCACATTGTTATCATGTCAGATGTAAGCTGTTTAAACAATGTAGGTTGTTACTCTTATTATCACTGCTACACAGAAAAAGCATAATAAACCAATATATCTGTAAACTTATTTTAAAAGAAAGAAAAAAGTTGATAGTTTCCAATGGATACATGAAAACAAAGATAAAAGTAAAGATAAGTGAAGTAAATACGTTGATAAGTCTACAGTATAAAAAAAATAAGCTAGTTAAATGTGTGATTGCTTTGTTTAACAAGTTAATTAGTTGAATGAATGTAAATTAGAATGATGAAGAATTGATGTCATTGAAAGAATAATACTCACTATTTACTGTTATTTGATTTGGCAATAACTTTCAGTGGAATTCAAGCTGAATTTTCCTTCATATTTGAGATTCTGTGTAGAATGTTTCAGTTGTGACTTCGATCCTGAGTGAATAATTCCAAGCATCAAATCGTTATCCACTAGGCCACATCTTCTTTCTCATGAATCAAAACGAACGACTTCTGTTGGCGAACTGGTTTCAAGTACAGACGTTCCTGTCGTGTCTTTGTGCTTCAACTCTAGATGTTATTTGGTAGAGAGGTAGACAGGCAGATATCTAACAGTGGTTTCTAAAACAGTAATCTGCGCTCATGACTGTTGTTCTGATGTAACTGTGCGCTTTCATTTTCCAACGATGAGTGTAGATTATTATTATTTTTTCGAGACAGTTTATAGAAAACCCTAGAAGTAGATTTCGTGCTTACTGGCTCCGGTCACCAAGAAATCCCCACTGAGATTCGAACCTGTACCATGCATTACTAAAGTGAGAAACTTTCATTTAAATTCTACATCGAAATAAAAGCAAAAAAGCCATGTAAAAAGGAATGAATATTCGTTTATTAATCTTGCTGGGAATATACATTAATCTCAAGACTAATCTTACCAGAAACTGGAATAATCCGCGGGATTTTTATAAACCAAAAAAAACAATAAACACTTCTTTCAATCTAGTCTGAAAATCTTCAAATGTTTTCACAGAAAATCTCATCGCATAGTCATATTTGAAGATCAGATAACTTTAAGGTGATAGCGAGAATTATCACAAATTAAATTAACAGACAGTGACTGAGTACAAAATCCAATTACTATTCATATATTTTTTCTTTTGTATAAGCATCCTATTTAGCAGAAATCATTCATCAAAATACTGTTTCTTCTGAAACCTGGCTGTTCATATATCGATCTAGTATCGTATCAAAGGCACATGTAGGTCTCAGAGGTGTCTTGAATTTCGATTACATAGCAAGAGGGTACTTTTGGTTATGTTTTCAGTGATTTTCTAGCCCACATCAGTTTGTAACGAAGTGAAATTTGGGATATTTATAACCTGTGGATTTTTGTACCTTAGGGCTTTAAAGCTAGGGGGAAATGACGTCTAATTAAAAACACTTAATAATTTTTATTACCCATCATAGCGGTAAGTTTCTGAGATTTCACAGTGAGGAAATTGAGTATAAGTATCGCAGTGATATTAGATATATGATCGATAAACAAACTGTAGCCTTTCAGGTTGCCAGGCTTTAAAAGAAGCATGCGTGAAATTAAAGAAACCAAACATAGTGGCATTGAGATCAACAAACATGTATTTGAGGAAAAGTATTACTGAAGAACGAAGTTTTGTGGAAGCGAAGAACGAATGCATCTGAGTTACTACTAGTGAATTCGAGTAAACCACAAAATAGTCTCCAATCTTTGATTTCCAGCATTTTGAGCATTTCATTCAGCAATCACTACCTTATTTTAATCGTTTGGAAACTGTTCATCGGTGCGCACCAACCACCTTACCATACATGGAACCCTGGGCATTCAAGTTATGAAAGGAGTACGTTACCATTTAGCTACGTGGAGGAATTCAACAGCCTATGAATTTTACACCTGATATATCGGCTGGTATCTCTGACAACAGACAAGATGGATCCCAACGGTAACGCTTCCGCACTACAGCTCCAGGCAGTTATAAGCTCAAAGTAGAACTAAACAGCTGCCCAAAGCATGCGCGTTTTCAATGGTTCTCAGAATGAACTCTAATTTGAAATCAATCCAACCTTCACAAGCAAATCACTTGATGAGGAATATTTTGATAGACAAAAGAATATTTCACCAATCAGACATATATGATATATATGCGTAATTTTATATACACTTTTTCCTATTTTCCTAATAATTCCCATCTGACTTATTTGTTCAATTTAGGAAAACAGGCGTTTCTAGATTTAAGACATGTGTTGACGCCTTGGAAAAAGATTGTTAAAACCTGATAATATAAACACAATTTCTCATGACATATAAACCAAATAATTGAAAATCGTAATTTACAAGAAGAAAACACTCAGTCATATACGGCGCTTCAAAGCCTGATTTTTACCCATTCTCCTTGTTGTTATTATCATTATTAGAAATCAATCAGAGGAGAAAAGCTTGGCAAACAGACAGACAGATACTTTAATGTGCCAATCAAGACGTAATCAGAAAAAGACGAACAACTGACGTGTAAGCAGTCTGAAGTATTTGACATCCGTAGTGTTGTATGATAAGTCATGCATAAATGAGGTAATGCAGTTATTAAAGGTATGGAATTCAACATATAAAACTCACAAAATACTGTGGTCTTCTTATTTGGTTGATAGTGATTGGCAGTGGAAATCAGGATGCGAATTTTGTCTTACTTGGGATTTGTCATCCAATTGTCCTTGCATTCCCATTGGGTTATAGTATTCCTAATGAGAATCTCAGCTAGCATCCATGGTTTCAAATGGTCCTCGTCCTTTCAAATGAAATCTACAAAGTATTCAATGTAACTTGATATTTGTTTGGAAAATCTCTCCTAAACCACCTAATTACACTATTAGTACATATCACTTGGGTATTTCAACTAAATTTATGATTACGTTCCTCTTTTCTAATAGGCCATATGTGATTGTTCTAATGTTCGCCTATCACCATTGACTCAATCCTTATTATTGGTCTTTGTTCCTTTTTAGAGTCTTATTTCAGTGCTTAGCTTTGTAGTTGTTTGATGATGATATTGATGATGTATTGTTCTACGACTGCAGTTTTGTTTGAGTGAATCAAGGTGATGCTGACATTGGAGTATCTATGGGAATTGTTTGATGTGTGTGTAGTTCTTGTTGACAGAGTTTCGATTCCACCTTGTTGGGAATATTTTGCTTGATTGCATGGTAAATCATATGGTTGACTTTGGTTAAATAATATTGTTGTATAATACTTGTTGTGTACTGAGAACCTATTGGATCTGTATGGTTGCCTAGCAGCGCTGTTGAAGATTCTCGTTCACAATTCCTGGACATCCATCTAGTCCCGATTTGAAGAGTTATCAGCTAAATATTCCTGCGTCGGTCCCCCTCGTAAGTGGTCGTTTCACTCCCTCCTCCTAACACATGAACCCATGACAAGCTGCTTTTAAGGCTATAGCTTTATCGCTTGGATGACCACAACCCCACCTCTTGTGAGATGAGTGTCATGCCAGAAATGTAGCTAATCGATTCCGTTCAGATGTATCTACCCGGAAACCATAAGTGTTAATGAGTTGTTTCAAATGATGAAGAGGATGGCTGTCATTATTAACAGTCGTGGATAGGACTCTCGCCGACCATGCACATGGTCCAAGGTTCGATCCCCTACCGACGAACACCTGATATCTATGGTCGGCCTGCGAAATTGGGCTACCAGTATCCATGCTGAAAATTTCATACTTGTACCAAAAATACAGTGTGGAATCAAACTGTAATAAAAAATGTATTAATCGTTCCTCTGGGTTTCCAGTAGAACGTAGGACTTTAGTATCACATCTCCATTCTATTGTGTTTTCTGCCCTTTTTTATAACTGACTCCAAAACCGTTCACCAGCTTTCAGTTCCTTCTTCATGTCACCACTGAACACCTAGCTCTTCATTTCCCATTTGTTCTCCTCTCGATTGTTTGGTGTCTAATGTTACTTAAATGTCTCCATTTCTCTCTGCATATTTGTTTAACGATAGCCTATTGGTTGGTTATTTCGCTGCCAGAGTTCCTTGAAGCTTATTCATTTAGGCCGGCTTTCTGAATTTCAGCACTGCGTAAAGGCAGATGTTAATAAAGTCTACAGTAGGCGGTTGGAAATGCTTCCTTTGACCGAATTTCTTAGAGTTCAGATGTTGCTCCTTGTGCTGAGAGAGTGTTGTAGATTTTCACATGGGTTCCAAAGTAATGAAAGCCTGTCTTGGTTTCCTTAATCCCAGCAGCTTTGACATCCTGGTACAACAGCGATACAAAAACTGAATGGGAAAGTGTGAATTATTGTAAAACAACTCAGCGTTTCATGAAACCATATTATAACATATATTCAAAGATGATAGGTGATGTTAAATGTGTATGTATCGGTACAAAGTGACAGTAGTGGAGAATTCTAGAAGGGGCAAAATGAAAAGAGAGTTATTCGATATTTATAAGCGAAATTTGGAATTACTCGTATGTCAGACAAATGTGTCACTTATGTTGAATAATTTCCAGGTGTTTTGGTTGTAAGGAATTATTTGATTTCAAGGAACACATCGTCATTAACTAACATTTGCTAGAGCACTATTGTAAACTGTGGACGACTGGAGAGCTATTTCCGCCTGATATGAAACTCTTCAGCAATGCATACCCATGACCACACTGGAGATCGAATCCACAGTCTTCATTCAGGTTATGAGGTGACCCACTACTGAGGAGTCCAAAACTAGAATAAAACAACCATCCACCACTCCTTGGTTTTCAATAGTTGCCTAACTAATATTGGTTCATGGAATGAATTCAAATAAATCCATGAAGATTAGTACTTCACTATACAACCCGTCGATTACTTTGTATAAAGAGTTGATCAAATTTAAGAGATATCACACAAAAGTTAAAAGCGTTGTACTTTTTTTCACTAGAAAACTCTTCTCCTACACTGACTGTGACATAAATGTTTTTGAATGTGTCATTACATTTTGTTACGCTTAGTTGATTAATGTCAAAAGTGTTGATCCCCTTGAATAAAGTTAACTAATATACAAAATCTTACTTAAATCGCGTGTAGAATCAAAGTTGTGAATCTTATCTTCTTAATATTCATAGACTGTTAAAAATAGAAATACGAATAACTCTATGCTGGTATAGAACTGAATGCTTATATTCAGTATTCAATGACCAAGATCTACTGATAAGGCTATAGAGACAGGACTTCTTGGCTTACACAATTGAATTTCATCCGATATATCCTCGACAGGAATCCCGCTCCACTTGTAATGATAAAAAACAAGAGTATATGCCAAGGAAATTATTTATCGGCATTTGGATATACAGATATAAGTAAAATACTTCTACACAATCTGCACATGTCTTCGGTATTATGCTACTTTTGTCTTCCTTTCCTTTCTTCCTTGTTGACTCACAAGCAATGTTCATTTCTTCTCATCACCATTAGATTAATCTCTCTGCTATTCGATATTCTTGAGATTTAAATTTGTATCTATATACTATTCGTAAGTCTTGTCAGCAGCACATGCCACCCACTTACTTCCCCTTGGTCAACCTGGTATTATCAAGTTTGATTACAGATCGATTCAGTTACAGATTCATTGGAAACCCACAATGAGTATTGAATAGTTGTTTCATCCTAGCCTGAGGTACCTCAGCAATACACATCCATGTCCCTAACATAGATCTAACCAAAAACCGATGAACTCTAACCCCTGTCAATTCGCAACTTTTAAACTCACCACTAGCCAATGTCATCAGGGAGTATTCATTCTTACACCAGACTTGATGGATCCAACCGGTCACCACTTCCCCCTAAAATTCCAGGCAATTTCATCCCGCAGCTAGTCACTAGTAAGCATCAGATTAATTTTAAAGGGTTAGATTGTAAGATTCTGATCTGTTTCAAGTTGAATTCAACCAAACATGATTATTTTTCTGAAAAATAAATAAAAATAGTGGATACGCCTAGTAGGATAGTTTAGTGTCATAATGTATAAACATTAGTTATTAAAAATAACAATAAGCGCGTACATAACAGAGGGTAAATCTTAGTTAATTAATTGTACACCCTTAACCATTTGAAATCACTAAAATTAAATTGGAAAGGTTTCTGAGGATGCCTGAACCATACTTGTTAGATTCTAGGGAGAGGGAGAAAGTTGCTCCCACTTATTTCCTAAGAATAGGAGTTATTAAGAAGATAACTGCAGTGAAGAAAATTTTCTTTTCGACGAAGTTATCATCTAAGCTGTACATTCATGTATTTATATCAGAATAATTTCTGGTTAAGGGTCAAATTAACAAAAATTACAATTAGGAATTAGAATGCCATAATAAACAGGAGGGGAAGGATAAAACTCAAACAAAGTAACATCATAATAGCTAAGAAGGTTGACATTGTGCAATTAGGGGTTAGAAATGTAGAAATAACAAAATGGACAGGATGTTTAGATAAAAAACTTGTGTGGTGAATATTTCTTTATGCAATCAGGGATTAAATATGTAGAAATAATAAAATGACAAAATAAACACGAAGTTTGGGTGTGAAAATATGGTAGTGTAAACAGGGATTAAGAAAAACTTAAAAATAACATGAATAGACAGGAAGTTTAGATAAGAAAGGCGATGGGATGGTCATTGCTAAAAAAGCGACTGTTTATGATGGCCATGGCAGGGACAAGGGTTGGACGTATTTCTTTTGGATACAAAGAGTGGGTTTGAGCTTTGGGACAGCTAGCGCCTCGGCTATGCCCAATGTCTTGATTTCACTCCCTTTGATAGGTGTGATTGAACCTTGTATACTACTTTAAAGGATTTTTCGAAAGGCCCTGAATGTCCTGGAGTGACTAGATGTTCTGTCACTGAACTGTATACACGCTTTTGGTCTCCTTTTACTAGCCAGGCTGGGTAGTGTTCACGAGCGCGTTTTTCAAGTTGGCATATGGTACGGCCTATGTACTCAGCTCCACAAGAGCAAGTAAGCTAAGAATAATAAGGATAATACGACACTATTTCAATCCACTGATGTTTATACAATTACATGAAATCGAAATAACATGGAGATGTTATGAATTACAGCTAACATGTGAAAACTTTAATCAGGTTGACAAATGATTGATAGATAGGACCAGATGTTGTGTGTTTTAAAAACAGCATGAAAAATCTAAGAATTCTATTTTTATATAAATACCCAATAAAGACTGTCTATTTTAGCATCAGACGCAGATATATAGAAAATAAGGAAAACTGACGTTTATAGGTGTTTAATTAATTTCAGATAATATTTCTTGATGAACTGATCTCTTTTATAAAATCCTTTGAGATGCTGTTGCATCCTAGTTGGGACTCTTCTGTGTTGAACACCCACAATCTCCCCAGAGTAAGAATCTAGAACATTTAGGTTATAAGATAACCGTGTTGTATAAAAGATATGTAGATGACATATTCATTATTTGTGCTAACAGTAATGACCCAAATCTGCTGCTGCAGACGTTTAACTGTTGCCATCTGGCAATGGCAATGAAATGGAAAACGAACCAAAAATTCTCTTCTTGATGTGGAATTAACAAGAAGAACTGATGAGACCATAAGAAGATTGATCCGTTGAGAAGCTACTTGGAATGGTCAACTGACAAGCTTCTACAGCCGGGTAACCATTCAAGAAAAGCGGAATTTAATTAAATCCCTTGCCACCCAAGTCTGACGTATCTGTAGTCCCGGTGTTCTAGAAACAGAATTAGATCTTTTGAGAGAACTCTTCATCATAAATGGATACCCACCAAGATTCACTGATAAAAATATCAAACCAAGAATTTGGAGAATGAAACTTCACTTGCGCCGAAAATGAAACTCTACATGAACTTGGATTTCAAGAGAGATTTGATAAGCGATATTCTCAAGAGAAGGATCACTTCATCCCTGAGAAGAACATTCTTTGCAGCAACGCTAAGAATAGTGTTCTCCAGTCGCCCACTGATCTGCAGAAGCCTCAAGGACAAGATCCCACATCTGACCACTTCAGTGTGTGTATATCAGTTCACCTGATACTGTGAAACCAGGTACATCGGTTGTTCGACGCGCACTGTCCAAGAGGATTCAAGAACACTATCTAGCATGGTTGCGAAAAGGCAATGGTGGTGCTATGAGGAGTGGGATAATTGAACACCTAGTTAACACTCACCATTCCATCTCAACAAACGCCTCCTGCTTCAAGGTAATTTACAGAGTCAAGAATAACCTATCAAAGGCAATACGGTTTCGTCTTCTTTGCATCGCTGAAGCTCTGATCATTCAAATAGAAAAAACGGAGCTGTATATACAAAAGAGAATTACTCAACCACTTTAACTATCATGGTAACAACTTTGTTGATTTTGATGACTTAATTTTGTTTGTTTGCCTGTTTCTTTAATGGCTTATAATTCTTGTATTCCTTTAGAAATCTTACGTAATTCCGTATTTTCCACTTTGTTCCTATGTGTATCTTGAGTACAATCCAATCATCAAACTATTCAAAGTATTACGCAACTCATCTTTACTAACTGCCTGTAACAACTTATTGCCTTTGTTACTACACTAATTTCATTAACACCAAATTTTCCTGACCGTTTTTTGTGTAACGCAACTCCACACAAAACTTACCAGTTCTCATTTGTTTAGTTAAAATAACCATGACCAATTGTATTTTTGTTTTACCAACCTAATGTACACATGCATACAAAATAACTCATATATATTTGCGATTGTACCGCTAAGAAAATGAATGCACCAAAAAGAGATTCTTCGCTGAACTACGTCTTTTATTTTTATTGGTGCCTGAATGGGGATTATTCATGAACTATGTTGTTGTCTGATTGGTATTATCCAACATGATCGATGAATACCGTCGTCACTTTACACGTAATGAACTTCATTGGTCAGGAATTCTGCTCGAAACTTCACTCCTTGGTCAGCCATTATTGAATTGTATAAAAAAATTTTAATGTGCATTGATAGAAATTAGATCTTATGGACTGGTGGATTCTGAACAAGCATCTGCATGATACATATGATCGTAACATAATCGGAATGTTCTGGTATGATTTCTGGTGAAGTCATGAGTGAACACTGTTATAAATTGCTAAACTAGGTCGAACTAGATGTCCCGTACTTCATGGTTTTCAGGAATTATTTGACTAACGAAGTACACACAGTGATATGAAAAGCTTAATTATTGATTAGTTACATAAAATACAACGGCCACATTGGTAACATATCACTTTTTGATAGGTTTATTGCTACAGTTATACATGCCTAAACCAAGTGCACTTTTAACAGTTTGAAAAAATTTCCGGATTGGGTATATGGTATTCATTATAATACAGGTATTTTTGTATTTCCCAATGAATGGGAAAAGAAGGATACTGCTTTTACTGACGTTTCACTATTAATACTGCTAATAGCTTTATCAGAGTATCATTAAACCGGAATTTACAAAATCTCAGCTTATGCATAACAACTTAATCATCCTTCATCAGCACAGGGTCATTTTTGCGTTGTCAAATTAGCCAATTGGTAATGATAACGAAACCATGTGTAGATTGTTGGATTTGATAAGTTTATAAGATTGTAGAAGCAGTGTGTGTTTACTTAATGAAATTGCTTATCACATTCGTGTTGATTTTGTCATTTCATGGGGAACGGTGGTATTGTAGCCAGATTAAATTCTGTTTTAGTCCATCATTCCTATTCAGACAATTTGGATATTAGATTAGATATTAGGTGTTCGTTGTGATTTATATACATATACATATATACCGTTGGAAATACATTGGGAGACATAAGATTGATAAGTGAATACACTACATTGCATTAATCGTGCAAAACGATGGGTGTGAATGCTTTTCAGGTCATATTCAAATAGATAAGGGGTGAGGGAGTAGAAGAGATTAAAATTAAAGTAAAATGGGATACGTTTGAATTACATCACCTAGATAAACAATTAGACATTAGAGAATATATCAAGAACTGCTAACTAAGTAATATTAACAGTAATAGTTATAACAATAATATTGCTGAAACTAGTTAAGATAATGCTACCGATAAAAGATAGTTTTAGATGAATCAGGAATAATAATAATAAGAGGTAGAATAAAGCGTTAATAATGATAACATTGAAAATCAGGGAGTATTGGAGAGCTGTTTCATCCTAGTTTGGGAATCATTGACAGTACGCATCCACCAACCGGGCTTCGAACCCATGACCTTCCGCTTACAAGGCAAGCTAGCTCGTATATCATTCAGCTACCGGGACCGATTCAATCGCCAACCCATGAATTCTAACTTCTAACATTTCGTGATTTAGAGCGACCACTAACCAATGTCATCGGTGGGATATCCATCCTCACACTTGACTGGATGGACCTTAGTGGTCACGACTTCTCACTAGAACTTCAGGAAACTCCGTCCTGTAGCAAGTCATGGGTTCGAACTTCCTTTGATGGGCGCGTACTTCCGATGAAACAGCTGTCCAGTACTCGCTGTTGGTTTTCAATGATTCTCTAACTGATATCAATCCGTGGTCAAAGTCGTATAAACAAATCTTTTCCCCACAAATCAAACTTTTGAAAAATAATGTTAACAGTTAATAAGTAAAACGTATAACCATGATAGATTTAGAGGGCTGGCCATTTCCTTTTGTGCATAGAGATTTGGTATATAAACTCCAATTGCACAAAGCTCCGCAATTCCAATTCCGCATCTTCCTGTTTCTCTGTCTGCTGACAACGGTGAATGACTTGACAGTGTTCCACCGAAATTTGCTTAATTCATTAAATCCTGCTTTACTAAGCTATATTGCTTGTTCTAAATTCGTATCGGGAATTAAATGTTTTCAATTAGAATTATATTTCACGAGTTTATGCACAAAGAATTTTTTTAAATTTTATCTTGGAAATATTTCGAGCAAAATTACTGCTCTCAATCACATCCACTGTTAGAATTGTTTTGATTTTTTTAATTCTTGAATTAGAATGCCTGTTCCATATTAGATAAGTTTATTTTAAATATCACACAGAGATGCAGCATTAACAACTGGATGACGTTTTGAGCATAAATTATTGTTGCTCATTATCATATCAGTTTTAGTCACACAGTTTCACAATTCATCTTATACATATTTTTCTCTCAGCTCTGTCTTTCCAACTTTCCCTTGTTGTTTGTTGCCACTAGCCATTACTTTGGTATTGGCGTTGTGTCATTCCGATTGTAAGTGTGCGATATTGAATAGATAAACAAAGCTTCAGTGAATAATCTTTCTATCTCTCTACCTAACTATGTAACCTTTTATTCCTTTCCATCTGTCCCATCCACCCTGTTTTGGGATGACATTCAAGTGAATGCAATGCAATGGCCGAGCTTTTTTCTAGGTTATTTAACTTATCAGGGTCAATTATTTTCACAGTTCGTATGAATGAATTATTTTAGGTTTACCTAAGTTTTTATGCCCCAACATTCTAATTGACCTCGATCTTAAAACAAGCAATAAAGGTTAATAAAGCAGGATTGAATGAATTCATCAAATTTCGGTAGAACTCGTCAGCTGAATACTCTACGTACACGGATATATATACTTTTGAAATTACATTGGGAGATATAAGACTGATAAGTAAACACACTACATTGAATTAATCATGCAGAAAGACACGTGCGAATGTTTTCCAGGTCATGTTCAAATAGATAAGGGAGAGAGAGTATGACAGGTCAAAATTAAGATAAACTGCATTACGCTTCAATTACATCACTTAGATAAACAATTAGTCATTAGGGAATATAACGAGAATTGTAAACAGACTAGTATCAATAGTAATGGTTATAATAACAAATTTAATAGTGTTGAAGTGAGTTAAGATAATCTTACTGATACAGCATAGTTTTAGATGAATCAAGAATAATAATAATAATGGTAATAATAATAACAATAATAATAAGAAGAAAAAGAGGTAGAATAGTAGTAATAACAAGTAGAGAATAACCAGTAAAACGTATTACCATGGTAGATTCAGAGTCACGACCATCTCCTTTTGTATGCAGAGAGCTGGTTTGTAAATTCGAATTGCACAAGCCTCTGCAATTGCAAGCATCTTCTTGTTTCTTTGTTTGCTGACAATGGTGAATGACTTGACCGCGTAGATATCATGTCCGTAGTCCACAAGATATTTTGTTATTGAGGATTTTGGCACTTTGCACTCAGCTGTTTTCACCCATTTTGGCAAATGCTCCATCATGTGAGTAGATAGACAATTGCCTTTCTGTACAACCTATATATTTGCTTCCACAAACACACCCAAATTGATACACGCAGTTCGAATTGTCGAGAACATCGTTCTACTGATTTCACCTATGTAATTGACCTCACAGTCATTACATCATGTTTAGTAAATTATATATTTTTTCTTAAATGGATCTATTGAATCCTTCAGCCGACAATGTTTATCTCTGAGAGAGCTGGTTGGTTTAAGTGCCATCCTAATTCCAGCCGCACTGAAAATCCTACGTAAAGCCTCTTACGTCCCTTCTTTATACGGCAATACTACAGAGGCTTTGATTTCTACCTTATTTTTGTCATTTTTATTGCTAATTTCAGTTTTTCCATAATTCTATATATATTTCTGAATAAATTTTGGCGATTGTTATTCACTGATAATACTTCCTTAATTTGATTTCATTATTTAAATCTTCTGGCCTACTAGTTAGGCTCCTGGATTAGTTATATAATATTTAACTAAACCTACCTTTACTGATTCTGGATGGGAAGAATTAAAGTTTAAGTACTTATTAGAGTTTGTCGGTTTCCTATAAATGCTAGTTTTATTCTACAGTCTAGTATGGCCAACTCACCTGTTCATTTTCAAACTCAGAAATGAAATGGATTCCGTCTGTTATTGAGTTTATATGTGTGATAAGGCGTGGAATATGTTCAGATTTCAACACAGTGAATGTGTCATCCACATATCTGCAGCATAATCTTAGAGCAGAATTAAACGTTCTAAGAGCCTTAAGTTCCTAACTACCCATAAATATGTCTGCTACTGTTAGGGATATTGGAATCCGATCGCCGCCTTTTCTTAAAATTAAAAGGCAGGAAGGTGCGCTTTTTAGCTGACTAAAGTGTTTTAACCTTGACATGTATGATTTGGTCACCTCGGCGAAAAAAACCTTACTTGGTTACAGTAATTATCTTACTAAAGTGAAGTTTTCCATTCATCTGACGTGTGAACAAATTTTTAAGATACCCACTTAACCTTATGAATAACATATATTCATCGCTACGTTTACTATCGCTAGGCATTTTATGCTGTCTTAAAAACAAACATTTCATCAAGTAACGTTTTTGCTAAATAGAAACAAAAGTGTGGAAATGATGCAAATGCTAATTCCTTGTTTGTCTGACAAGTAAGTATCCATCGCTAGGTTGTAACACTATCCCCCAAAAATTACCGAATGTTTTATATGGAGAACCCAAATTAATGGTTGATTTGGTGGATGGTGGCCAGAAGTGGAATTCAGGATGCTCATTTAGTCCTATTTATGTAGCTGCATCCCCCATTGAATGATGATGCTCCCTGCGAGGCTCGAATCCAGTGCCCATATGTTCAAACTCCAAGGTGTTATCCACTACTCCACTTGAGCCACGAGAGTCACCTCTTGTGCAATGGGTCATATTAATTATTTAACTGAATTTTAGATTTTGCTGTCGATTTATGGGACTGAAGTGCTCGGTCTCAGGTCGACATGTCGGCTACTTGTGCAAATGCTTCGACGATGTCTGGGCATGTAATTTTTTTGATTATAGCTTGAAACCACACAGTATTTTTGGTACAAGTATGGAATTTTCAGCATGGATATCAGTAGCCCAAATTTCGCAGGCCGACATAGATACCAGGTGTGCGTCGGCAGGGGATCGAACCTCTGACCATGTGCATGGTCAGTGAGCGTCCTTACCGCTGTGCCACCAACGCACAGGGTAATTGGTAAATGGTGACTAGTAGTGGAATCATAATAGTCTAGTGGATAAAGCTTTAGTGCTTGAAACTATGGGCTCGTTGGGAACATCATCACTCACTGAAGAATGCAGGTACATCCAGATGACGAGTCCCAAATAAGATGAAATGTGCATCCTAGATTCACTGCTAGTCACCATCTACCAATTAACCTCTAATTACATGCCCAGGCGTCGGCGAAGCATCTGCACAGAAACCGACGTGTCAACGTGAGACCGAATACTTCGTTTCAATCAGTCGACAGGAAAATCTAAAATTCACTTAAACCCAAATTACTGTTCACTTCGAACTCTGAAGTCATCGAAATATTCAGTGAATAAAATTATTTTTGAACAACTTATAGAGCAAGCTAACAAAGGATCCATTTTATTTCATTAGTGTCTTCTCAAGTACATACAACCTAAATAATGAGAGTAAATAGTCTTATTGCAAGTTTTAACACACTTAAGATAAAAAGGTTGATTATTGAATAAAGAATACTCTTTTCGATAAATTCATCATCAGGTTCTACGGTTATATATCCATTATAATGACAGAATGATTGTCATTAACAACATTAGTGGTTTTTAGAGAGTAACATAGAATCGTACTCGCTTCGGCGGTACATATACAAAGTAAATGATTATGAATGACAACGAATGTATAGTAATAATTTTCATGAGTCATGTTCATACTAAGTTCCATTAATATTGACTGTAAGCTTCAGATGGATGAGTGATCATATCAAGGACAGAGGTGCGTTGTATGTGTGTCAGTATGTAAGTTAACACCTACGTTTGATTTTCAATAGTTGGTTTGTAAGGATTAGATTTGTTTTTACCAGCTATTGAAAATTAATCTGATACACGCTAATGACTTGCCACAAGAGAGAGAGAGAGTTTCCTCGAGTTCTAGTGAGAAGTCATGACCACTGAGGTCCATCCAGTCAAGTGTGAGGATGGATATCCCACCGATGACATTGGTTAGTGGTCGCTCTAAATCACGAAATGGTGGAAGTTAGAATTCATGGGTTGGCGATTGAATCAGGTCCAGTGGCTGAATGGCATGCGACCTAGCTTGCCTTGTAAGCGGAAGGTCATGGGTTCGAAGCCCGGTAGTAGATGCGTACTGTCGATGATTCCCAAACTAGGATGAAACAGCTGCCCAGTACTCAAGTACTGGTTTTCAATGTTTCTCTAACCCACATCAGTTCTTGATCAACTAGTGAAAACGTACGTTTAAATAAGAAAAGAAGAGTTTAGTTAATGCAAGTGTAATGACAAGGGGTAGGGGTATTTATATGTATGGGATTGAAGGCCATAACAAAAGGCCCCGTGTAATAAGATATCTATGAATTTGCCAACTCCACAGAAGGCCAGGGCAGTGACAGTAGTTGGACCTGTTTCTTCTGCACACAGACCGCCGGTTGTTTCAGGCGAGTCACAATAGCCTCTGCTTTCTGGAGTATTCGGTACCTGGATGATTTTGGCAGTTTGTTTTTTACCCGATAGAGGATGGAAATGGACTCTTCAATACTGGTTTTGTGGCCAGTTTGAACTAGGTGTTCTAATATGGAGCTACTGATGTTTCTAACTGCACCTTTATTTAATCGCACTGGTAGATGTTTCCGATCGATAAAACTTAGAACAGTCATTCAAAGTGATCATGATACATAGTTGAGTTAAAGTGTTAGGTCAGTAAAATATAAAAATGCTACCTTACTTATATAAAAATTGCGGGAAGCATGGGTGGTAACAAGGTAATGAGGTACGCAAATTATACGATCACTTAAATCTTTAGAAATAATTCTGAATAAACAAATAAAAAATATAAAAACAAAATACTCTGTGAATCAAGCTCATTTAATTAAATATTAGACACAAGAAGCACATTGTTTAATAAACGATGATGTAACTAATCAACAGTCAAAAGAAATGAACACTTTTACATTCAATAAAGGATGATCCAATCAATTCAGGTTAAAAGATGTGTAAGAAATAAAAATTGTTAACTAACTCATTGATGTCAGCAGTGAACTGTTGATTTATAGAATACGATTTGTCTCAGCATACCGTCTATAAGCCTTTTCATTTTCCGACGTAAACAAGGTTTCAAGGGTGTTGATTCCAGGCACAATAGCATACATAGGTTTGTGGTTTCCTATGCTTTGCCTCGAAATTAAAATCGACAATTTTCCAAAACAAATCGCAATGAGTCTTCTAATTTAAGTAATTACTAAAAATTAGTTGAATTTCATTGGTTATGATGCCTGTGCAAACTAAGTAGACTGTTTCGTGAAGTGGAGTATTGATAAAACTAAGTTGCTAGGCGTATAATGGTCATTATACAATACAAATGATTGTTTCTAGGTTATTTAACATAACTTTTATCCACCCCGATTAAAAGTGTTGAAAGTACAATGAAATAATCGTACGCGTTTCAAAATTACTTGTACAGAAAATAATAGAGTTTGACCTTCAATTGAATTTTAGATCTTCCCGTCGACTGACTTGACCGAAGTGCTCGGTCTCAGGTTGACATATTGGCTTCTTGTGCAGATGCTTCGACGATGTCTGGGCATGTAATTAGAGTCTAATTGGTGGATGGTGACTAGCAGCCCAAGAAGCCGACATGTCATCCTGAGACCGAGCACTTCGGTCCAATCAATCGACGGGAAAATCTAAAAATGAATTAAATAATCTAAATGACCCTTTGCACAAGAGGTGGCTCTCGTGGTCCAAATGGTCTGGTGGATAGCGCTTTGTCGTTTGAAACTAGTGACACTGGGTTTGTGCCTCTATGGGAACATTATCACTCACTAAGGAATGCAGGTACATCCAGCTTACGAGTCATAAATAGGACGAAATGCGCATCCTAGATTCCATTGCTAGTCACTATCCACCAATTAAATTCCAAAGTTTGACCTTTCTCTACATCTTTTTTTAAAATTTTCAACCATGTTACTTATAAAGTGACTATAAATAAATAACGAAGTAGTAGTCGTTATTTTTTATTATTTTTTTTTTTTTTTTGATTTACAGCTTGATTCCACACTGTATTTTTGGTACAAGTATGGAATTTTCAGCATGGATATCGGTAGCCCAAATTTGCAGGCCGACCATAGATATCAGGTGTGCGCCGGCGTGGGCTCGAACCCGGACCATGTGCATGGTCGGCGAGAATCCTAACCACTGTGCCACCGACGCAGAGGCCACCTGAATAAATCCTTCCGCTACCCTGAATCTTATTTTGCCTTCAGCTATTGTTCAATGCGTCAATAGCAGCCTGCCAACCCATTCGTAACACCGCTGATATCGACACTCGAGCTTTCACAGTGTAGTAGAAACACTTTACTGATGTGTATGGACAGTTAAAATACGTATATCCGAGGCATTTCACACAGTGAGTTTCCTTAAAATATATTCTCTTTATAAAAATCATTTGGCCTTTCATTTCATGAACTAACTAAGTAGTAAGCGAGCCAACTAATATGGTAAAAGAGATCACTTCAAATTTCCAAGTGAAATGTGAAAAGAAATTAGAACATTAGAATATTTAGAAAAATTAGTCCCTTTTATAAATTTGGATAGCATTATTAAAAGACGGAAATTATCTGAAAAATGTGATGTATTTGCGCTTTACATTTCTAACAATCTGGTCACACATTTACTTGTAGAGTCGACATATAAAAAAGTGACAAAAAGAAAGATTTTAGAATAACTAACACAACTTTTAGTAATCCAATCACATAAGGATTACCAAGGTAGTTTAAGAGTAATAACAAACCGTTTTTGAATTCATAGGGGAGGGCTTCAGTTTCTGAATAGCTATAGCCTCAGTGTATTTCAATAAGCGCCCTTGACCGTCTTTATAGATGACCTTAAAGTCTGAGTTAACATCAATCTGATGGTTCTTGTAGATTAGGTTTGTAGCTATATACGAAGTTGGTAGTCTGACACCTGCATCTATTGGCTTGTCACAATTCATTTGTTTTTCTACCCATTTTTGGATATGCTTTCCCACCCTCACATGCAAAGCGTGATTAATCCTCCCTATGTATGTGTGACCACACACACACACACGCGAAAATTGGTAAATAGTGTGGTATGTGACATAATCACTTGTGCACTCTTGAGGCTTACAGTAGAGCATATTTTTAGCTTTTTTGACAATTACAAGCTGGGCTATATAGTAAATTCTACGGATGATCGAATTCAGTCTTTGTCTCAAAATCCTACTGTTTATTTCCCCGTTATATGGTAGTTTGATCTAAACATTTTTCTTATGGGGGCGGTGTAAATTATAGGTTTAGAGACTAATTTACTTCCACACCTGTTTAAAAATTTTAAAGCATATCAGTTTTATCATATATATCCACTTGACAAGTAAATGTGTAATCAGATTGTTCGAAATGTATAGCGCAAATACATCACATTTTTCAGATAATCTCCGTCTTCTAATAACACTATCCGCATGAGAATATTATTTAGTGCAGCAAAACCAGTAGTCTAACATTTTTTTGCTTTTACATTTTTATCTGCATTGGACACTAGGTAGTAGTTAATCTCATTAATCTAGTGCTTTGTATGGTGCAGAGTGAATTCTACCAGTTAAATTTGCAATGTGACTATCATGCTAGGTGGCCCACCACCATGATGCACTCTGAAGTATATCAAGATACCTACCTTGGATACCATCAATACCTATTAATGGTGCTTTTTGGCACTCAACGGACATCAAGGCATGCCTACAATCTTGATGGAACTCATGAGACTTCTGAGATTCGAATCGAAGTCACGCAGTGCTGTAGTATAAGAAGTTACCATTGAGATATTCAGTCTTGCGACTGACCATCTGTTGGACTGTAATGCATACTTTAACTGGACACTTGTTAGTGACTAATGTCATCCGAGTTCGAATTTCAGAAGCGACAAGAGCTGCATCAAGACTACAGATACGCCGTGTTGACGAGTGTCAACATGTACGAAGCCCAGGTCTACGACTTTTTTCCCATTGTCTCCAACCATATGAAATTTTTAAAAGTTGGTTGCTTACATAATGATACAATCATGGAAAATAAACTATATATTGAATTCATTTGTAAATTACATACTTCAAGGTTATATTTCACCAAAATGTTCAAATCTCCACAGCTGATCCGCTTAAAACCATGAACAGCAATCAACAGAGTAAGAGAAGTAGTGTGACGGTATATACTTCTGATTGATACGAGTAGCAGAAATTCCTGCACATCAACCAAGACTACTATCTAGACAAAAATAAAACAATGTAAAACCTAAGGTGCTGTTTCACTCTTTTCAGTCCAAGTTTAACAAGTATTTACCTACTCAGACTTAGCTCAGAGAGCTAAACCACTTCAGACCACCTATTTTGTGATCAGCGACTTGATTTAGCTGACAAAACATAGAATGAGTTTTACCTTTCTAACACTCCACTATTCGAGATAGACCCCCCCCCCCCATTATTCTTTTAGAGACTCAAAAACTCATTGAATATAAGCTGTTTGAAAAGAGAAAATATAGATGTGTGTGTATGAATCAGCACAATAGTAAACAGAAGCATATTTTCTTGTGAAATGACTCTAATGTACTTCTGAGATGTATCTCATCGGCATAAAAAACTACGCTTTCAGTCACTCATTTTCAGGTCGAAGTCCAGCTCCACTTAATTCAAACTTTGAAATCAGGTCTCACAGAATAAGTGTGGCTCATATTCTGATTTTTGAAAAGAATCTATTCCTGGTTAGTGAATTCTAACCAACTCATATACCATTGGAGTAATGGAGGAATTGGGATCAAACGAGTACACGAGTCGCATTACTCACCTGCAATTCGCATATATCGCTGCTTGTATAAGGTAGAAGTTCTATATTCAATTTAAACTCCGAGCATTTAAAAATTGCTATTATCTGACATTTCGTTTAAATTACTTCTATTAGATGCTTACTTTATATAATAGGTCGCCAAACTAAGTTATTATTCTGAATTGTTTTAATGAGCAACTGAAAATCAGCCGGGTTAGTTGATATCACCTTGGCATGAAATATGAATTGCCTTAGGGGTGAGTAAACAGGTGCTTTTTGAAAGGAAAATAAGTCATGCTGAGATGTATAATAATCCCTTTGTGTGTTTGTGTGTGGGCCGACATTATTTTTGGAGGGGTATTGACTGACGTTTGACAGCAATTAACATTTCATGCTGGTTTTATTATCAACTCCTGAAACACAGCATCTAAACATCTTTAAATTACTATTATTATTATTGTAGATGACTAATAGTTTCATTGAAAAAATTTTTTTCTCTCTCTGTTACTTAAGTAATTTGATTGTTAGTTTAAAATAAACATACGTTTTATAAGGTATATATGTATGTAGGTGTCGTTTGGCAAAATGCTAAAATAACTTACTGGCATAGCTAAATTTTAAAAAAGCACACATCTACATTTCTGCTGTTTATGAACACAGTTTAACTGTATCTACAGTATTATTTGGAATGAAGTGCTTATTATTATTATTATTATCATTATTATTATTGTCATTACTACCCTTATTATTAATTGTCTATATGCTTAAATCAGTTCATCTATTCTTTTGGCGCCGGGTGCATTGGCCGTTCGACGTGTGTCCTGTCCAAAGGGGTTTAAAAAAACACTATCCCTCATGATAGGAGAAAGATAGGAGTCGTTCAGATATGATGGAGAAGATTTGTAGCTCAGGTGGATGATTTTGATGTGGTTGTGTTCTATGAGTTGGATGGAAGTAGTGATTCGATAAGGAGTTCGATAATCGAACACCTTGTCAATATTGGTCATACTATCTCAAAAAATGCCTCCTTCAGAGTAATCTACAAAGTGAAGAATAACCTACCCAATGCTAACCTACGCTTTGCATCTCTGAGGCTTTAGCCATTCAATTGGAGAAACCGGAATTATGCGTACAACCATATCTACTGCCATGGTAACAGCCTTGTTAATTTCTAATAACTTAATTTTGTTTGCTTATGTTTTTCTAACCCCTTATAACTCTTGTATTTATTTAGGTCTCTTACATAATTCCATATTTTCCTTCGTTTCTGTGTGAATCCTGATCACAACTGATTCATTAAATTATTCATCTGATCACGTAACTGCAATATGCTTATTTAACTTCTTTTATGCACTGACTAACAATAACAACTAGGTGTGTGTGTGTGTGACGACTCATCACTTTTGTTACTAACCCCTCTCATTAAAAAAATTGTGCATAAATGTGACTATATAGCTGAAGGAAATGAATTCGTTGAACAGAAATTGTCTTCACCGAACTACGTGCTTTTTTTCATTTATTCTCTAAAAAGTCAATATTTCAGATACCTTAACCAAGGTTTCATATCTCTCTGAATATATTAACGGTATATGTCTTGAACTTTGGATAAAGTTTTGCTCCTTCTAAAATTCAGACTTGGATAAGTAATTTTTGGCCAATTAGTTTTGCTAGAGCACTAGTCTACCTACCTGTAGACCGCTAGGTCACACCTTGACGCGACTCATATTTTCTCCTAATCTTCAGTTATCAACCAATAAGTCACACGTAGTCTGGTAATCCGAGGCACTTCTGAACAGTCTCAGCATCAATAAATATATATATATATAAGTGTATAATTTTCACAAAAGTACGATAAAATGCATGTCTAAAAACTTGGAATTACTCAGTATCTGTTATGTAACAATTTACGAAATAAGTGAAGAAATCATCCTGCATTCAAGTACCTTATTTCAGTTTGAGTGTGTTATCAGCCGGTATTACTAGATGCTTCAATAGATGTTATCGATTAAGAATATAGAGTGCAGTATAAATCTTAGGCTTAAACAACTTTAACTATGAGTGATTTTATGAGAAATGTAACAATGTTATTATCCTGTACCCAATAAAAAGTAAGTGAGGTAAATCTATCTTACGGAATATACACATTGGCAGTACCATACGCCAACTTGAAAAACGCGCTCATGAACACTATCCAGCCCGGCTAGTAAAAGGAGAACGAAGACGTCTATATAGTTCAGTGACAGAACATCTGGTCAATTCAGTACATTCAGAGCCATTCAAAACTGCTTCAAAATAATGTATAAAGTTCGATTAAACCTACCAGAGGGAGTAAAATCAAGACATCTGGGCATAGCCGAGGCGCTAGCTGTCCCAAAGCTCAAACCCACTCTTTGTATCCAGAAGAAATACGTCCAACCCTTGTCCCTGCCATAGCCATCATAAACAGGTAATTCTTTAGCAATGACCATCCCATCGCCTTTCTTATCTAAACTTCCTGTTTATTTATGTTATTTTTTAAAGTTTTTCTTAATCCCTGTTTACACTAACATATTTTCATACCCAAACTTCGTGTTTATTTTGTCATTTTACTATTTCTACATATTTAATCCCTGATTGCATAAACAATTATTCGTCACATTAGCTATGATCCCACTAGATTTGTCATCCACACATCCTATCTATTTTTGTTATTTCTACAGTTCTAACCCCCAAGTGCTCAATATGTCAATCTTCTCAGTAATTATGATGTTACTTTGTTTGAGTTTTATCCTTCCCCTCCTGTTTATTATGTCATTTTAATTCCCACATGTAATGTTATTAATTTGACCCTTGACCGGAAATTATTCTGAAATTTTCTCACCCATTTATTATAAACACACGATTGTGCAGCCTAGTTGATGACTTCATCGAAAAGAAAATTTTCTTCGCTACAACCATCTTTTTGAATCTATCTTAATATTTATTTCTGGCACAGGATTACTGTGATAAGTTTCCATTCTACTTGCTCCTCTTCAGTCAGTATCAACTGGCTCCAAGGCCGCAGAAAGCTTTCATTTTTTCCGTCACATGACCTCTACACCATGCTCATATCCAACTTGTTGATTAGTATTTTCGCTCCACTCTACAGCGTGACTTGACATGTCACATCAAGATTTCCTTACCTTATATCCTACCCTTCTCCATTTTATTCTGCATATTTGTCGAACGACAGACTCTGTAGTTTATTGTTTACCACTAGCCATATGATCTTCAGTATAGAGGTGGCGAAGAAGTCTGCTGATATAAGTCCTCAGTCTGATTACTTATTATGAAATCGTTGATTCCCAAGACGATTTTGTACACAATGGAATCGATCTAAATTACACTATAATTTCATGAATGAATTTCTGAGTTTGTTTTATTGGGGCAATTATTCGTCCTTACTCCAACGCCTAGATAGAATAACTTCTAAGTCATATGTTGATTTATATAATTTGAGAAGCCAAAATCTGAGCACAGATGTATTCAACGTATATGTATACAGGTTCTTATTCTAAACATCGTGCCTAGCACGTAAAAATACCTGCAGCTTTTTATTTGTTAATTATTTATGCATGGGTTTTTATCTAAGTAGAAGATTTAAATGTATTCAAGAGAGATGTTCACAGGGCTACTATAAATTAACTCTCTCACTGAACAAATTATTTCTATCAATATTTTGACTAAGAACCAATATCAAAAAGAAAATCGAAGCTAACCGCCTGTTAGGTCTTATACCATTCACATGTATTCACACGTAACTGTATTAGAGATTGAATCCAGAGTGATCACTTTTTCCCATGTCTGATATCTTGATGGTGACTTAATCCCGAGTGAAACTCTTCAACAGATCGTTTATATATAATTAAAAATTACAGGAGGTCAATCGCAAGATCGAATAGCTCAGTGGTAAGCCTCTGACATGCACTCCTTTGAAGACTGTGCAGATACGCCTTTCTCATGAGTGCGAACAGCCACTAAATCTAGGTCCAAGTTTTGCTGACAATTGCTTCCAACCGTCTGACATCACTTCGAGACCATATAGAAATTAATGCCTAATACATCTCAATTTCTTTTAAATAGAAATTTTCACTAGCCTTGGTTAATGATGAGAACTACTCTGAAATTAGGTTATCTGATAAACAACTCAGCTGAAAAATGAACTGTTTACCTTAGATCGCTTTAATAGTTAAGTCATTTTTAATAATATTCACAAGGTCCACTTATTTCTACAATTATTGTGTTAGTTAACACTCAGTAAACGCAAAGCAAAGTCCGTTAGACTAACACACCTATTCGAAAAGGATTCATGTTAAAGACTATTCACTTGCATATACTACATATATATGAAAAAAAAATAAAATTCTCAGAGACTTTGTTTACTGCATAATCAGATATACTTCATACTTTAAAAAATGATACGACCATTCGCAAATTTATATTTCTACTATTTAACTTAATTCCTCATGTGAATTTGACCTTACTGATAAAGAGGTGAATGAATAATTTGTCTAACGAATACCTTTTAAGCGTGTGGATGCTAGTAAGGATAATAGTGAGGCAGTTTATGATGCATAGACCATTATGTAACGATAATACTACAATTACCACTACGATTATTATTGTCTCATGTCTCAACAGATAGAATGAAGCAGCAACGAAATAGAAATTCAGGTAAACATAGAGAAGAAAGAGGTGATGAAGATATCCAACCAACGACAATAAATAACATTCACCATCAACAGGAGAAATCTAAGGGAAGTCATCGCCTTCCCTTATCTAAACAGCATCGTTTGAACTGCAGGTAACACAAATGATAACTGGATGGAGGATTTCATCATGAGCTGACATCAGTTAAAGAACCGTTGGAAAACCAACTAGGAGTACTGGACAGCTGTCTCGACAGCCTAGTCTGGGACTCTTCAGTAGTACGCACCCACCGGGGTTCGAACCCAGGACCTCCTGGTAACAAGGTTGGCGAGCTCGTAGACCTACTACTGAAGAGTCCCAGACTAGGCTGACGAAACCGTTGTCCAGTACTTCTAGTTGGTTTTCCAGTGGTTCTCTAACTGATGTCAGCTCATGATGAAACCCTCCATCCAATCAAACAAAATCCCTATAGAACCAATATTTGAAAACAAAAGATAATGTCAAAGCCAGGATTTGGTTAGGCAAATCAAACCTTCATAATTCCGAATTCGGTTTGGAGATTAGGACTTTTTTATCACTAATGAGAAATTCATGCTTTTAAATTATTCAGAGAATTGATGTATCATTAAAATTATCTTCAGCAGACCAATGTAGAGTTTCATCAGCAGATGCTGTAGATGAGAAAGTTGACTGCAAACGACAAGTAAAAAAGGAACAGTGGTAGCTAACTTTCCAAGCATCTGTTGCCTGACAAATATGCAAATGACAGTCTAGACGGATTAGACATATAATCAGTAGATGTTTGAGTGACACTACACGATAGTCTTGTTTAACCACTTTGTTTCATTTTTATTTTTATTGATGACATTTCATTCATCTTATTTTTCCAACATGGCATCTATACATGACAAATTGACATATTCACACTTCCGAATGTACTCAATCTTCTTGTCATATATTTACGCCATCACCAATATTATTGTACTGTGATATTTCCACTGTCTGTCAAATCTTAACATACACACACAGCATAACTACTTGTTATTTTCTATTGTCATTCATGCGTAAATACTATTGTACAGCTATGCGAATGAAGTAGTGCAAAAGAGAATTCTCTCTGCTAAAACTTTTGTTTGATATCTTAGAATTATTAACTGCAAACATTTATTCTAACGTGTTTTGATATTCTAACAGCTAGCCTTGAACTGTCGGCTGATTATAGTTGTTTTCAGTAGCTAATTCTACTTGACCGCTACAAATATGTGTGTTCCTATCTTTCTTTTCATCCCTTCGCGTTCCAAGTGGAGGCTCCAAAGTTCCAGTGCTGGTAGTGTTGTTTACACTCTTTAGAGTTGCCAGCCGCAATACCAACCTCTTTCTCCTCTCCTCGAAACTTACAATCGATGAGAGTTAAGAGTATATTGGCCAGGAGTTGAAAACTCCTAGTCAAGTGAGTATTGGGAAGCATACTTTTATTTGTTCACAGTTATATTCAATAAATAATAAAAGGATTACATAATTCGATTTTTAAAAAGGCCATCATTTTGAGTACATTTGGTTCCCTCCTTCCTTCTAGATATAATTTCCTGGGATATGCTCTGAAAACTGGATAGAAGTCCTTCTTTCTGTCCTTTCAGTGTACTTACTTCTGCCGCAAGTGCATATAGATTCATAAACGCAACTGGGGGTGACAGCAGCAGAGTACTTATCCAATTTGGATTGGCTTATGGGGCATGTGGTGCTGTATACCACTACGAGCTTGGCTGTGGAAAAGCATCTTTTATTGCCCCTTTCATTCTCTTGTCAATCTTTTGCGATACCGCTTATCCTTTGAATGGGAGAGAGATGAGCACTTTCTTCTATTCAACAGCTGGATGTTTGTTTTTCTCATCCTTTTCTTTGCTGTACTTTTGAATAGATCCCTTTGGATATCCATTTTCCCTTGAGCATTTTTCAGCAAGGCTTAATTTTTCTTCCACTTCATTAGGCAAACATAACCTCCTGCCTCTGTCATGCGGTGACCTTACTAATCCACACTTATGGCTTATAAAACAGAAGCTGCTTTAGTGAAGATATTGTTCGGTTCAGGTTTCTTTTCTATAGAGGGACTGGTCGACCGCGTCATCGTTGTGTTCATATTCCAGGGTGAATTTAATGTTTGAATGGTCTCATTAAGACGGTCATTCATATTATTTGTTTCAATCACGGAGTAAGTTTTCAATTTTATGAACTGTAACCCTCTTGAGTTGCGATGTAAACCTACATGCTAACACTGTTTACTAGACTTTTCTGTTTTCTATCTTCTCCCCTCTCCCCCACTTCTTTTCTGTTTAGAAGCATATAAATTGATGGTAACTTATTGCCATCATTTTGAGAAATTGTGATTTCAGGTAGATTGCAGCTGATAAGAACCTGTAAAATGGAACGATCATTTTTGTTGAAATAGTGCAAAATACCGTTTAGCACATGATTTAAGAAAGAACAAGAAGCTAACTCATATGAGGTTTAAAATTCTTATCACCTTTAATCTTTCTTCGCCACTGTGTTCAACTGAATGGTCAGGTGACATCAGCAAAGACTTAATTCTCAGTAATATATAAAGTACGGTGAAACCGTTGGAAAAAGAAGTTTCCCTGCAAATTTTTCATGTAGTTAAAGCTTTAGCAATCCCTAAAGGAGAACATGAACTTTATATTCCAAAACATTTTATGCATTTTATCTTTTACTACCGTGGCCTCAATGTTAATTTTGTTTTCTTGAATTTTTGTACAGTGAAATCATCGTATTCCCTCTTACTTTGTTTTTCTTTTTAATTATATCTTAGTAACCCATTTTCAATCTTTTGTCCTCTTTTCTCCTGTCAGTTATTTCCAAATGATTATCAATCATTTGAATAATTAATTAATTATGCAAGATTATTCACCGTTTTTCATCCACACTTATTATTCAAACAATTTGATTTGTTTTAACTTTAACTAAAGATTGGTATCAACTGGAGAATCACTGGAAACTAGACAATACTTCATAATTGTTTCGTCCTAGTCTGGGACTCGTCACTGTATGCACCTACCTCCAGTGTTCAAACCTAGGAACTTCCTGTTACAAGACAAGCCCGTAGACTATTCCGCCACACTGGGACCCAATTCAATGGTCCATGAATTCTAACTTCTACCAATTCATACTGCCGATGAGTCCCAACCAAAAATGAAACAGCCGTCCAGTACTCCGCGGTTTTCAGTGGAACTCTAACTGATGTCAGCCTGTGGTCAGACTTGAAAAAAAAAACATCAAAGCCCTATGAACTAACTCCTGAAATCACTTTGATTTAATTCGTTACTAGCTGATAATAACTTCTAATATCTGTTGTTAATTAACATTGCATATATCTATAGCTTTGAAGTAAAGTTACGGAAAGAGGTCTCTTTGCTGACTTATACATTCTTAATTACATGATATGGAAACTGTTCATACCTTGATATTAAATAATGACTGTACTTATGCGAACTTGTGTGTAAAAATGCAATTGGGCGGCTGCTTTTGAGGTTGAATTTATGGAAAAGATACCTTTAATAAGTACCTATGTTTTTTTATTGTCCTCATTTCATTTCTGCTGTTTCGCACTCACTTTTACATTGTCTCTTGTCTAATCATGAGCTAATGTAGTGGACAATGAAGCTGCAGGAATTCACAATATAAAGCATGTTACTCACTTTCTAACAAGAACAGAGTACAGGTAGATGCTATTGACTTATGTGAACGGCCCACATCAACTAGTATTTATCCTGAGTGAAATCAAGATTCATTTATAATAGGTCACATTAATAATATGTACTTTTTTTGAAGTTATAAAAATGAGATAATGCCTGTAAATTACACATATAGACATGAGATATTAATCACTTTAAAAAATCTAAAGACTTGCATTATAACATGTTGGCATTATCGATCATGTCTGTCAAATGAGCTATCATCAGACAATGAAGACAGTACTGAAGTATAAAAGATATTTGTCAGTGAGACATATGAAAATTATAAATTGATAGTGTCATACTTATTCTCTTTCAAATTTTGTGTGAATACAAATCTTTTTCATTAAAAAATTATATGTTACGGTTGTTTTATTGATTTCAGGGTGAATTTCGTCAGAAGCCGATATCAATCTGAGAACAATTGAAAACTAAGGTGGACAGGTTAGTTCGTGATGAAATCTATCTTGAGGAAATCAACTGCTGATAAGGGCATTTGAGATTGTCGAGAGTTAGTAGACTGACATATGCATAATGCATAGTGGTTGAACAACCTACTCCTCCTCTTTTAATTCAATATAATAAAGTTGACAGGGGATGATGTAGATGACCATTTAGTGTGGTGATAAAAAGTTGATCACTGCATCACTAATTCACATGACAGTTAAGCACTATCTGTCATGAGTGATATGAATTAATGATCTGGGTCTTGTAACTTGACTGATAAGGTATTAATTATCTAATGATTTTCAATAGTTGGTTTGTAAGGATAAGATTTGTCGTGACTAGATGATCAGAGAGTGACATCAATTGTAGAACCATCGAAAACTTGCAGAAAGTACTGGATAGCTGTTTTGCCGTGGTGTGGGACTCTTCATCAGGACGCGCCCATATTGTGTGGTTTGAACCCAGGACCTCTGGTCACAAGACGAGCTAGCTGGTAAACCATTCAGCCACTCGGAACCGATCCAAAGACCAACACATGAATGATAACATCTGCTAATTCATGACGTGGCGTGACCACTTGGCAATGTCTTAATCAAAATCATTTAGAGCATAGAATGAATACATCAATGGTTCCATCAATTTCTAAACTATCATAAAATTATTGAATTGAATTATTTTGATTTTCCCGTCGATTGATTGGACCGAAGTGCTCTATCTCAGGTTGACATGTCGGCTTCTTGTGCAGATTCTTCGACGATGTCTGGGTATTTAATTAGTATACAATTAGTGGATGGTGGCTAGCAGTGGAATCCAGGATGCGCATTTCGTCCTATTTGGGACTCGTCAGCTGGATGTACCTGCATTTCTCAGTGAGTGATGATGTTCCATCGAGGCTCGAACCCAGCGCCCATAGTTTCAAACGCCAAAGCGACCATCCACCAATTGTATACTAATTAAATGCCCAGACATCGTCAAAGCTTCTGCTCAAGGATCCGACATGTCAACCTGAGATCGAGCACTTCGGTCCAATCAATCGACGGGAAAATCAAAATAATTCAATTCAATAATTAATATAACCCGTTGTACAACAGGTGGCTCTCGTGGCCCAAGTGGTCTAGTGGATAAGGCTTTGGCGTTTGAAACTATGGGCACTGGGTTCGAGCCTCGGTGGGAACATCATCACTGACTGAGAAATGCAGGTACATCCAGCTGACGAGTCCGAAATAGGACGAAATGCGCATCCTGGATTCCACTGCTAGCCACCGTCCACCAATTGTATATGGTAAAATTAGTTAGTTAATGTCAGCTACTTTTAGAATCTAAGATTTATATTTTTATCTTACTTCGGTCTTAGTGGATGTACATGCATCTATGGAGAATCCTAACTTCCTTATTAAAACTGGAAATATGAACCCATTTTTTCAAACGCCGAATCCATATGAATCACCTCCTTTGTCACAATTATCAGTTATAATTTCATTTTCTTGTTGACTATCTTTGTTAAGCTGGAATACTCGGGTGGCTAAACTATGTGGCTTTCGCAGCCATTATCACAATTAAAAGAGCTCTAGCCCTTGAAACGATGAGTTTTTCTTGCGAATCTCATTGATAACACCACCACCCCTTGGGGACACCGGAAGATCCAGCTGACGAATCCAAACTATGAAGAAACACGTGTTATAGATCCGACTGCCAGCCACCATCAACGGATAACAACAACCTTCAGATATCATAAAAGCGTCTCTCTACTAAGAGTCGATATGACAACAGAGACCGGTCACCTTGGCCTAATATAATCAACCAGCAGGAAATACGAAAATGAATTTCAGTAGATATATGTGCAGTGAATTATTTCGTATTCTGGCATTACATTAGGTAAATTTCCTTTTGTCTCATGCCAAACACTGTAATCGCCACAGTCATCCGCAAAATTAGTATCATAGAAGTATCTAATATGACAGCCAACCAGCGAACATTTTAAATTGAATATTTCAGTAATAACTAATTAATACACCTGCATAAAGCAGTTCCTCTGAAAACTTATAAAGATATAACTACCTCCGCAATTTTCGACAAATGCTTACCAATAGTTCTTCAGTAAAACTGTCGTTATAATGATCAGCCTCATGCCAAAAAACCCTTATAGGAATTCCTACACCTTAACCTAGTACCAGAAAGTGTTCGGCTGTTTACTTTCTTTATCTTTGCATCTTTTTTTAATCTTCTAATAACAAACCCCCCCCCACCAGAAATCAAACCTACGCTGGGTAGTGAGTGCACATGACTTAAAAGTTTCAAACTACAGCAATAGATCTGTCCAGTACTCATTGTTTTTCAATTATCCTCTAAGCGATCAAACTTAAAATCGAAAAAATTCCTAAAATCTAACATCTGAAAATTAATCTAATACTCGCTAGTGACTGGCTACAAGACGAAGGTGTTTGGTGAACTAGTGAGGAGTATTGACAAGTGGGGTTCATCAGGTGAAGTGTAAGGACAAATAGTCACCGATGACAATGCCTAGAATCGCAGATTAAAAAAAGTTAGAATTCATGGGCCATCAGATTCCTGCCTAAGTGCCTGAGTAGTCAACCAGCTTAGCCTCATAACCTACAGTTCTTGTGTAGGGTCCCTAATACTTACGAAATGCCTCCAGATAGGATGAAATAGCTGTCCAGTACTCCCTGACTCACATCAATCCGTGATCAAACTTCAAACATACAATTCAGTTTATAGTAGTGGATGTGTCTCATTGGCTTAAACATTCGACTTGCAGCCGGTGGGTTCCGGGTTCAAATCCCAACCTACCAACTTTAACGTGAGCCAATAAATATTGTCATCAACCCACATAGACGATAAACGCAGGTTGCAGCCATTTACATAACAAGTTTATTCCGGGAAGCTGTGTTACCTCTCTGTATTAAATAAAGAAGACAAAGTTACTTACTCAACTCACCTGATGTCAGTTTATTACTTTAATTCCTCGTAGGGTCGTAACTTCACTAATAATGAGTAGCCTTAAACTAGAATTTGACCAATTTCTTTGTCAACGCTTCCATAATTTGTGGCTACTAGCGAATTAATTATCCTGGAGAGACACACACACTTCAATTCCCAACAAGTCCGACATCTTAAAATAATAATATTAATAAATTACAACTGTTCTCTTTCAAGTGAAAATTGAAAACACAATTAAGAATTAGACATCTCCACTTAACTTGTAGTCTAATACAATAAAACAAGAAGTTTATTACACACCTTTTTGTATTTGTACATCAAACGTTTTTGTTTTCAGTTTTTTGTAAGCATGTAAATATGAAAACAGATTTAAGACTTGTAAAATTCTTCATCATTTGAAGGTTAGTGAACAGCTGTTTCACATTTACTGATTTAACAGTCAGTATTTTGCTTTATAAATCTCATTCTAACTACATTTTAGAAAATATATATATAAAACCGTGAGAATAAACTGGATTCTTTTCATAATCTTAAGATGTCTGTATAGTGATTTTGTTAATACAGATGACTCATGAATGAATTTTAAAAAATATATTAGTGACCCAGTTACTGCATGTCCCGTTAATATTTTGGGGACAACTTGAAATTGATCTGTTCTCATTGTTTCTTACAACTAATAAATTATTTACTTCAAATAAATAAGTTGCTACTTTTCTCTCAAACTATCTATACCCAATGCGGAACTGTTGTTTAAACACCTTACCCCAGGTTCTAGTGCGAAGCGATGACCGGTTGGATACGGGAAGGTTGAAGATAAAGCGGTAACTCATCGAAGAAGATGTTGCAAAGTGTTCGCCCTATGTCATGAATTGGCAGAAGTTAAAATTCATACATTGGCCATTGGATCGGGTCCCGGTGGCTTAATGGTCCACGAGTTCGCTAGCTTTGTAACCAGAAGGTCTTGGGTTTGAACCCTGTCGGTGTTTGCGTACTGCTCAAGAGTCCAAAACTAGGCTGACGAAACAGCTGTCCAGTACTCCTAGTTGGTTTTCGAGTGGTTCTCTAACTGATGTCAGCTCATGATGAAATCCTCCAACCAATATAAACCGTATTATTTGAATTTCCATTAATTTCTCTGAAGAAATTCGGACCAGTTTATCAAAGGAAACATCCGAATTACGCATTTCATTTTAATTTTCGCCGAGATTTTATAACTGTAATTTTTACAAATGTCTACTTCTCACTCCGCACCCAATTATTTGAGTATTATTCGGCCAAATCCTGGCCACAGTTTACGTGAATTATGTTCAATCTATTTGTTTCTTTTTCACGAAGTTTCCGTGTATTTCAATGTTATCAACCATATAATTTGTATAATTTCTACTACAATAATTGAAGTTTATGTGCTAATACGTACTTTGATGGATATTGTTCATATGATGATGACGTTAACAGATCATCAGTCACCACTATCTAAAGATTGTGTATGCGTTCAAATTGATACCTATTTGTCGTCACAATATTCATGTGCTTGTATGTATTTAACCTTAGAAAATGTCATCACAGTGTTGTTTCTTGTTTAGACAAAGGTGCCAAATATGTTCGTAGTGCTTTCCTAGACTACACATCTGCTTTTGGCTCTGTACCTAGGGGCCTTTTATTAAATAAGCTTTCGTTGACACAAACAGGATCCTGGGCTAAGAGTTGGTTGCATTCCTATTTTTCTGATAGAATGCAGTATACTGTATATAACGGCAAATCTTCTTCTACCTCGCTTACAAAACCCGGTGTTCCTCAAGGTGCCGTCCTCTCTCCTTTTCTTTTTTCTTTCTTCCTACACGACCTATCTCATTCAAACGAAACTAACTTTGTCAAATATGCAGATGATCTGACTGTATCACTGCCTATCACTTCCGAGTCTGACAGCTCCAAATTTAATAGCTTTCTGTTGGACATCAACAACTGGTCCAAGTCAAATGGTCTTATGTTAAATCCTTCCAAATGTCAGCCAGTTAACTTTACTTTCAAGCATCGACGTGACTTACGTGAACTAGTTAGTTCGCATGATCCCTGTAGCATAGATGGCACTGAAACTGAAACCAAGTCAAGCATTAAATACCCCGGATTAGTTCTTTCCTCTGACCTTTCATGGTCATCACACATCTTATCTATCTCTAAGAAAATGTTTCGTCTTACCTTCTACATTAAAAAGTTAAGACAATCAGGTATCAACCAACCTTTAGTTTTGCAATTTTTAAACTCCTGTATTTTACCTATTGTACTCCATTGCTCTCCATTAATCTTTCCTGGGCTTCTCAAAAAAGATTATATCATATTACGAAGAGTATTAAATGCTGTGAGTAGGGCTTGTGGTCTGCCACTGCGTGAGGTCGCCAATACTATAGTCGAGAGGCATATAAATTCCTGTACGAAATGGGCAAAGGCTATAATGTCAGACCCTCTGCACCCCCTTTATTCACACCTGTCCCCTTGTATCTCATCAGGTAGGACGAGAAGTCAATATAAAGAGTTATATGCTCGTACCACTAAGTACAAAAATTCTACAATACCCTATTTAGCGCGTACTTTATGTGACGAAGACTCTGTTAGACGTGAAACTTACAAGTTACTATGTAATTAGCACAGTAAATCGACCCTATCATTGTTCATCTTTCTGTATTTTATGGTGTCACACTTTCTATCGTTTAAATCGTTACTCTGCTATTTTATTTTTAGTTGGTATTACTATTATTACTACAATTTTATACTTTATGCATATTTTTCTCCGTATGGCATACAGTAATTTGCTATGTAGCTGATATAACAATGTTTTATTATTATTATTATGTGACGTTCATTTATTTTTTTGTCGTTTTTTGAGCAAATTAGATGCAATATTGTACTGAATGCTGAAAATTCCTTGCTGCATCATTAGTACTGTTTTTGGAATAAAGCAAATTATTATTAATAAGTGAAGAGCAGTTTGAGCAATTTAGTCTCCAAATGTATATGAGGTTGGTTTAAGAAGGATTCATTCGTACAAACTCAGGGATACAATGATGAATGGATTACACAAATTTTATTGAGAAATTGAGAGTTCACAGGAAATATATATATATATATATATATATATATATATATATATTGGAGGAAAGATCGCACCTTAGATATACAGCATAAGAGTATATTTTATAGCTTAGAGACTGCACCAAAAGTCAGCATAGTAATAGTGTCTAAAGTCATTGCTTATGTGTGTATAGTTTCCATTGTTCCATGTGAAAAGCCATAGCTCCTGTAGTTTGGAGTATTTGGTACCTAGTGGCTCCTGCCAGTTTATGCTGATGTCAGCGCATGATGAAATCCTCAAACCAATCAAAATAAAATCCATACAAAACCAGTGCTTGAAGAAATCTATAAGCATGACACGGACAGGTTTCTTTTCACCTGCAAGCTATACTTAGTTGTATATTCATGGAAAATTCCCATTGTAACATATAGAAAATCAAAACAAGTGATTCACCGAAGAGACTCTTTTCAACGAATTTATCATCAAGCTGTACAATCGTATAGATATGGTTTTCAAGATGTTGTATTCGGTGAGGGAATCGATTCACAGGTGTGAATGCATAAAATAATAATGGTAGTAGTATGAAACGCAATTAAAATATTTTTGATTATGATCATAGTTAAATGTCAGGTGGCAAAACACAATTTAATGTTATATAATAATTCATAGGATAATGATCACATTATCTCACCAGTCTCTGCCTTTAAAGTTATCTACAAGGAAAAGAGTAATTTACCCAAATCCCTACGTACCCAACTCATCTGTATTGCTGAAGCTTTGGCTATCGAAACAGAAAAGCCAGATCTCTGTGTACAGAAACAGTTCGTTTAACCCCTCCAGCTTTCATAGTCTTAATCCCTCTATGCTAAAGTATGGTGATCCCCAATCATACTTTAGCTCCACCAATTTTTCATTTTTTCATTTTGTCTATTCAATTTGTATACTCTTCCTTTATTACGCCAATTGTTACTATTGCTAATCTCACTTTGAACTGTCTCCGGTATTGTTTCAATTGTTCCATTTGTCATTCTAAATCAATTCTTTTTTACAACGTTAAATTCTATTTTATCAAATCTCACACAATATTACGTAACGTTTTATTTTATTCGATTTGTCTACTTATCCTATAATTGCATAGCCTTATCAAGTTCTATCCATCCTATGAATTATTCTATATATGACATTAATTTGTTTTGCCACTTGACATTGAACTACGATTATAATCACAAACATTTTAGTTTTAATTGAACTTCATATGATGATTATTATCATTTTATGCATTCACACTTAAGATTCAATTCCCTCACCGGATATAACTTCTTAAAAACCATATATATATGCGACTGTACAGCTTGATGATAAATTCGTTGAAAAGAGTCTCTTCGGTGAATCACTTGTTTTGATTTATTAGATGTATCGCACAGTGAGACAGTATTATTTACTGGATGACAATTTTTCAAACACAATTTATTGTTCATAATCATTTCATCAATTATAGTCACACGACTTTGAAACTTGAGTTTTATAGTTTTCTTTGTTTTCTCCAATTTGTCGTATGGGTAGTAGAATTTTTCAGATATCAGGGACAAGTGATGAATCATTCGACGAAACTGGTTACATAGTCAGAAGATATGAGCTCCACTCTCAAGTGGTATGGTGGATGAGCACTTCTAAAGTCTCAAATTAGAAGGAAGTAGTTGTTCAGTGTCCAGTTGTTCATGACGATATCTACCTTGAAAGCGTTCAAATCTCTGGAAGCCAACACTTGAAGATAGATATTAAGTTTGTTTTAACCTTAAGACTGAACAGTGTCAATACTACCTGCGGAATGACGTAGCTGCAGTCTTCTCAACACATGCTGATCGCCTTAAACGTTATTAGTGTGACCTGATATGTATATGGAATGTATGCATATATCAATCATATTTTTAGCTTTCTTTCTCAAATATGTATAAATCTAGAAATTCAGTCAGGGTTGATTTGATCGTGGCACTCATCATTCATCTTGATTGTTTAAATACACTTTTTCGTGATACACAATAAAATACCTCTAACTTTAAGAAAAAATTCTTTTTCAGTGTATTTTTGATTCTCTTCTCAATTGCATCTGATAGATGACAATATTTGTCCTCTTTTGACTGCAAGACGTATAAATTACAAGTTCCTTGTTCGAAACCGGTGGGTGTGAACTGCCGATTAGTTCTAAACTAGGACGAAACAGCTGTCCCTAGTTTTCAGTAGTTCTCTAACTGAAATCAGTCCTTGCCCAAACTTGAAGAACAAATTAAATCCCTGGAAATAATGTAGTAATAATAATAGTAATAGCTTTATTCAGAACAATGTCTATATAATGTACAAAACTTCCAGTAAAGTTTATGGCATGGTAATTTCTGCTTGTCTAAGATCTTCAAAGAAAAGATCTTGTGACACAGTTCTGTCCCACGTGTAGTGCAAACCAGTCTATTATGATATCTCTTCTTTTTTCCTTCGAGAAATACGCGACAGTGAGTTGAATGCCTATTATAAAAAGTTCGGGATTATATTTTATGAACCAAAAACACCACTCAGGAGCGATCATCTCGTGTATTTGGAATAAGCTGCCATTTAGGATAATGCTTTTTCTCATGTTTAATAGAAACTTGCGAATCAGAAAGTTGTAAATGTTTTAAATATCCGACAGAGTAAACAAGGTCATATTTTACTAGATTTAAGTAAATTGAATAAGAGAAACTATATACAATATACTGATAGGGGTTATGGTATTCGAAATTCTAAGCAGGCAGCCATTTCGATTAATTCTTAAGCAAATTAATCTGATGCTCGCTAGTGACTGGATACAAGAAGGCGTTTCCAGGAGTTCTAATAAGAAGTCGTGATCAGTAGAGTCCATCCTGTCAGGAGTGAGGACTAATTTTTTTTTCCTTCACGTTCCCCAGTGGAACATAGAGCTTCAAGCTAGTGGCTTGAAGTTTCTGTAGCAGTGTTTCTTTTACAGGGTGATGTTGCTAGCCTCATGCCCAACCTTTCCTCTTTACCAGCATTATATCTGGCTTAGTGAGGTAAAGGAGTGCGTCGGTGGCCGGGTATCGAACCCCGGACCATGTGCATGGTCGGCGAGCGTCCTAGCCTCCGTGCCACCGACGCACATATTTTATGTTTGATCATTAAAATAAGCGAATTGATAGAAATCAGAATTCATGGGCTGGTCATTGAGTTAGTTCCTAATGTGTGAATGAGCTTAACTTTAACTGGAGGGTGTTGGATTCGAAACCCGGTGTATGTGTGCTTAGCGTCGACGAGTCCTAAACTAGGATGAAACAGGTATCCAGTACTCCTTGGTTCTCTAACTGATATTAATTTTCTATAGTTTGGTTTGTAAGGGTTAGTTATGCTTTTTACGAGTTGATCACGGATTGATATCAGTTAGAGAACCATTGAAAACCAGCACTGGAGTACTGGACAGCTGCTGTTTTATCCTAGTTTTGGGAATCATCGGCAGTACGCACCCACTGGGATTCGTTGTCAAACCTGAAAAAAAAGCCCACATCAAATCAACTCTTGAATACTTATTATTACATTTAGTCATTTCTTGTCTTTTGTTTTAACGTCTAGCATTTTTGCCAGACTTCATTCAAAATAAACTTAACTATGATGTACACATTTTCTATTTTTAAAGTTTCATTTAAATAAAAATGAATCGTTCCAGGTCATTTAGACTTCTATTAATCAATAGTTAAGGAATATTCTGGTTAAAAAAAAAGAAAGATTATCGATAGACAGACAAACCGAGAGTTTTCTTTTGCTTTTTACAAAAAACCACATCAAATCGGTGGTAAATTTTTCGACAGAAGAAAAAGGTAGAGGCTATCATTTTCTTTATCATTTAAATTTGTCTATTATTCAGTAGAATGCGTCAATTTTTAATTTCTATTTAACTATCTTTTGTTGTTGTAAGAATATAAGAAATCAACCTTTTGTGAAAACAGCAAAAAGAAAAATTAGGGCAGTGCTTTTATAACAACATCTAATAATTACTGATTAAACATTGAAAACATCTGGTTTGCTTCATGAAACTTTTAACCCTCAACAAAAACTGAAAAAACGCTAATGTTCCATGGAATACGTAATAAATGATAATGAAGAAGTGAAACTTTTATGACGTTTTTTATTCAAAATGAAGGAGAGTGAATATGTTGTGAAAAAAAATATTGATTTTAATGTGATTATCTTTGAATCCAGGTTCCAAGCGCGTTTTTTAAGCAGTACTGAGGTCTGTTTATAGGGCCTATTGGAGATTGTTTTGACATTGGAAATGATGGGTACTGGATGTGAAAGTCATTAGAATTATGATCACTCATTGGGGATGTAGATGATCAGTCTTAAATAGGACGAAACGTGCCAGCTGGATTAGACTGCTATTCAACACGAACGAAGAAAATTTGAAGTAACTGACATAAGAATAGCAACAACAACAACCAGAACCAATCAGCATCAATTGGAGAAATTTGTCAGAGGTTACTTACTTCACTTATCTAGGAAGCATCGTTTCAGCGATAGGCGGAACCGATTAATATCGTCAAAGTTAGAATTGGAAAGGTAATATACACCTTCGTCAACCTGTAACCAGTTTAAAAATCTCCTATACACAGCATAAGGAACAAGATTCGCATTTTCAACACCCCTACCAAGTCAATCCTTCTATACGCGTCAGAAACTTGTACTACATGTCACGGAAAGGATTTCCAACAGGTTGCAGACTTTCATTAACAGCTGACTTCTCTGGTTCCATACTGAAGATCAAATTGTCAGCCGGCCAGAAAGAATTAGTAACAAGAAACTCTGGCTGGGAACAAACCGACCAAGAGCTGATCGTCCAAACAGATATGTGGGAGAAAATGAAGATGGATAAGGAATATGCCACTGAGGAGGCTGTAAAATGATATCGTGCTCAATGAAGTCCATAGCTGGCGTGGAATCCGAATGGGCATGGACGAATGTGTAGTCTTAAGGTGACATGGAGGAAATAGTGTGGCAAGGAGAAAATGAGAGATTATCATCAATCGTGGGTCTATCTGAAGAGGACAGCAGAAAATAGTAGAAAGTGGAAGTGTGTTGCTGAAGCTCTATGTTCTACATGGAACCCAAGAGAATAATAATATAAGAACAGAAACTGGGTACTGCGTTAGAGCATAATTCCACCACAGAAAAGTTGTATTTCTTAAAAACCAAACGAATAAGAGGAGGTTAATCACATACTAACGTATATAAAAAGTGGATATTAAGACTTTAATTCACTTTGTCCGTGATCTGTAAAGGCAAGCTTAGTTAAATATCTGACAAACCTATCAATAATGCTAAGTAGAATATGAGGAAACGTAAATGATCAAATTGAAAAGACAGAAGAACACGAGCCAAACTGTCACTATTATTATTCTCCTGGTCTTTAGTTGGCTCCGCGATCGCCCATATTTTCGCATCTCTTCCTCCATGTAACTCTTGAACCATCAATTAACTTGTCTTTTCCTAATCTCGCTCCAATCTAGCCATCGCCTGATGCACGATGTCACTCAACTTTCTCTCAGAGTGTATCGAATCCATCTCCATTTCCCTAATTAAATTTGTTCGGCAGTGGCTAATTCTTGGTTTGTGTGTTCCAACAGTTCCTTTTTGCAAATTCTTTCCGACTATCTGACCTTCGGTATCGAGACAACAAAGACAACTGCTAATAAAAGTTTGCAGCCTGTTGGAAATGCTTTTCGTGATGCATGCGCCAAGATTCTGATCCACATAGAAGAACTGATTGACTTAACATTGGCGTTGAAAATTTCAATTTTATTCTTTGTGGTGAATATAGCGATTTTCAAACTGATTTCACAGTGATTAAGATCCGCCTTGCCTTTCCCATCCTGGTGTTGACACCCTTTTCCCTGCTGTCTCCTGTAGTTGAAACAATGTTGTCTAAAAAGGGGAAAGAAGTGACTTCCTTCAAATTTCTAGCGTCAATACTGATTGGTGCTTGTCGTTTTTGGTTAGATATCCTCATTAGGAAGACCAGATAAGTTCACAGTAAGAGAAAAATGTTAAGAAAATTATTAACGATAGCATAAGAAAACTTGAGGCACATCTGAGACTTCACGTAAAATTCTTACTAGAGCAGGAATAAGGGTGTCATTTAAACCTACAAACTCACTCAGGAACTAGATTAGTAAGCTGAAGAACTCTATTCATCCAGTCAGACAAAACAATTTTATCTACAAAATACCTTACATAGACTGTGAGATCAAATTCATGGATCGAAAAATCAGATCGCAGCGGTCAGATTAATGGAAGACTAGAATCCAGCTAGGGGTAGAATGACAGGCCCCACGAAGATGATTAGTTCAGAGAAAAACTCAGCAGTCTCATTACACCCATCAACACACAATCTCACAGTAGAATGGCACGCAGGTACAGTTCTAAAAAGTAGCACAGTTAGGTGGAGGGAGAAGTTCTTCATCGAATCTACACCAAATACACGCAACAGAAATGACACAGAAACCGATGCCAAAGATGTGGAAAGTATTGCTACCAATTAATTCAGAGGATAACAAATAATGGAATTATATTTTTAAAAAGTTTAAAAGTCATTTGAATGCCTTGGTATAGTTATAAGCGGTAAACTGTATTTAAAACGTCACCGGTAAATTATTTCACATTACTGAATGGATTTTATTAAATCAAATCATTCTATAATGGAGTTTTGAAGGGACTTGTTTTCATACAGAAACTCAGAAGCTTATGGCTGGATAGCATTAAACTAATTTCACACTACTGGTTCCTGTCTTTGGTCGATAAAGTTGGGGAAGACTTTCGAATATCTCAATAGAGAAATGCCTAACTGTAGTAATGTACAGAGTTACATAGTACCTTTGAGTTAACATCCTTCATAGTGTTGGACCCTATTTAATGCTGTATGCAAGACTAGATTTTTATCAGTTAACATTATTCACCTAATGCCCATTAAATACGATGAGTAAAACCCAAATAGCAGTTGGAATCAGATGATAGAATTAACATTTTTGTGACCGACAAAATGAAATACTGTGGAAGTGTATTGTTCAATGTTAACCCTCAAATTTTATCACATAGTAGATTTCATTACGAACCGACATCATGTAGAGAATCAATGAAAGCCAAGAAGCGATGAGTAGATGTTTCATCCTTTTTTGGGACTAGTCAGTATTATGCACCAATAAAATCTATACAAATTAAAAGTTTTAAATTTGATTTCTAAAAAGAAAACCTTGAATTTCACATTTGAGATTCTAAAATGAGTATATTCGAGGTAAGAGGGGGAGTTGAATTATTGAATATTGAATGAGATCTATTTTAAAAAGGATGGATAAAAAGAAAGTATGGTATTTCATGACGTTCTGTTATTTATTTTTATTTCTACATCGTTACTCCATGCATCAATTGTATTTTGTGAAACTAGATCTCCTACAGATGTATTGAACATTTATTAAGTCTTTTACGCTATTTACGACTTAACGACACCAATGACATTTTCACTGGTGATCTGCAACAAAAGTGTCAATTAAATACATATTGCCAAATATTCACGAGTGACAGTATGGTCTAACTCTTGTGCAGATTCCTAGTACTTGGTTGGAGCTCAACTGCTAGCCCGAACGGCTCAGTAGTAGCATCTCTGACTGCAGCACTGAGTGACCTGGGTTAGACTCCCAGAAGAGATATGAGTTCCTTCAAGGTCGTAGATGCACCTTACTGACGAGTGCCCAATAACATGGAATCTAGGTCTGAGGCTTCCTCCCGATTGCCTCCAACCATCTATTCCAACAGTTCACAGTACACCTTGATGGCAAGCCAACTTGCACGGCGGCCACATTGCGAAACTTGACTGATAAAATTCAGACACTAGACACATTACACTAGTTCCTAACTAGTGTCTGTTTAAAGCATTCATAGGACTTACCCCAGAGAACAACATACTGACTTTTAACAACATCGTCAAGCTATTGCTTCTACATAGTTCAGAAGCTCCGACAAACTTTCATTGTCAACAAGTAAGTTTCACAACCATCCAAGATGCTCTCGCCCAACAAATATGTAGAAGTAAAAAACGTCTTACTGACTGATTTATAGAAACGATTCTTGAGAACATTTGAAGCCTGTTCACCTTTAAATCCCAAATCCTTAAAGATGGCTTTATTTAGAAATCAGTCAGTGAATATTTATAACAAAATGAAGACGGGTTATTTATACACCGAGGAGACACTCAAGTAACGTCAAATTAGGGTCCTTGAGTGGAACTCAAAGGGAAAGCAACAGGCTTGGAATGGGTCCAAGAGATGATCATGTGAAGAATAAATGAAGGTCTAAGGGTAATTAATCGTGAAGCTAATTGAAAGTTATAAACGAGAACCGAGTGGAATAGAGGCATACCATTTAAGCTCCATCTTCCACTCAGAACGCATGGAAAGAATAATAATAGTAATATGATACTAATATAGGTTTATAAGTGTTGATATAAATCCACCTCGTCAATATGCATCACTAAACCAATATTTACAGGTAATGATAACAAAAAGCTTGCTAAAATAAATTATGCTGCACATGATGACGATGATGTCATGAAGCTGTAAATATAAGTGTTTACCTTTGTAACTTACTACTCACTTAATTTCATCATATATATCCAATATATGAATGCCAAACAGCGTAGTCACAAAAAACTGAAACTCTGATTTTTGTTCTCTAAAACATTTTTTGTTGTAGGCATTTTCTATAATGCGACTTTGTATTAATTACAAACTCCTTTAGAATTATAATTCACCTTTGTTTAACCTGAATGACTTCTTATTATAACTCCGACAATTTCTAAATGAAGTCCATGCTCCTTTAGTGTCAAAGTATAACAATGTACTACACATTTTACCAAAGTTCATTTTATGTTTTATTTTATCATGTATTTATAAAATAACTATAAGTTACACCAAAGGAAAACTATCTAACTGACAAGACAGCCTTTTCTAACGTAGGCAGCTATCTATATTAAACTGTGACTGCATAAATCACGCCTTAATAAACTACCAAGCACACATTCAATGCAGCATTCCTTTTTCTAACCTCTCAAACATTTTCATTTCTAGTACTGACGAGTAAAAAAGGAAATTCTACAATAAGAAGTAATTAATGAGTTGGATTTCTACTATCGATATATGGATGATACATTTGTGCTTATGCAAGACGAGAATGCTGCAATGAACATTCTTGACAAGTTTAATGATGCCCATCAGAAATACACTTCATCATAGGAAAGAAAGTAATGACAGTATCTCATTCCTAGACGTCTTCATGGCAAGGAAAGAAGACGGCGCACTAAGAAGGAGTGTGTATAGGAAACCTACAACAACAAGTCAGTACACTCATTTTTTTGAGTTTTGTACCTTTGAAATATAAACGTAACCTGGTAAAGTGTCTGGTTCATAGAGCTAGGTTAATCTGTTCAGACGACTGCTTCAATGAGGAGCTTAAGATTATTAGAGAACTACTTAGAAAAAATTGGTATCCAGATAAATTCATTGAGAAGAATATGAATTCAGAATCTAGGAGAGTCAGTATGGCAACAGTTTAGAAAAAACCCTGTTCATAAAACTGCAGTTCCTCAGTGACAGAATCAGTGAAATAATAACACAACGCCTGAAGAATGCAGTTAAAAGAGCTTATTATGCAGCAGGGGCACGTTGTCTCTTCACAACCATCCCTGTTCTACGTTCTAGAAATAAGGATAAACTACCTAAATTTGCCTCCTCGATGTGTATTTGCCAGTTTGACTGAAGCTGCGGAGCCAACTACATTGGGCATACAATTAGGCAGGTTCATCATCCTATTTCCAAACATCTAGCACGGTTAAGCAAGGGACAAACAAGATCTATTCTTAACTTTATTTTAGCACACCTTGTAGATAGTGAGCATAAGGTTGACGTTAATACAGCATTTAAAATTATTTATCGAATTCATACTAACCTTAATTTTGCTCTACGAGATCGTCTTCTACATGCAGCTAAAGCAATAGGAACCCACCTGAAGAAGCCAAACATGTGTGTTCAGAAGAAATTTGTACAACCACTTTCCTTACCCTGGCCGTCGTCACATGATGTATAAAGCGGACTACTTCGCCCCCCTCCCTCTAAACCTTTAAAATTATAATTGTCCAAATTATTTAATTTTTTATGACTACTTTATCTTTAATTGCATGTTATCCTTGTAAAATTCTTTCATTCTTATGACCACTTCATCCTTAGTTACAAGTTATCATTGTCCAAGTCATTTTATTTTCTTTAAAAATCTGTTACGTAGTCAACCTGTGCACCCGCTTATTCCTTAATTACTCTTTATTTTTCCCAAATTATGCATTATGCAATTCACGTGTTGTAGCCATTTTACCTTTTAACTGTGTATATTAAAATTCTATAAACTCTACTTCAAATTTATCTACAAGTTTACCAGGTAGAACTAATAGAATGGTCCAATGTCATCGGAAAGAAGATGTTTCGCAGTGGTTATTAAGTAAGTTACACAGAAAATCTAAATGTATTCAATCTTAACAAAAGTCGAGCATCAACAATCAATCCTCTTGGAAAAAACCCTCGTCGGACGACTTATACACCTGGTTTCACAAGTATAGGAAATCGGTAAACACAATAAGAATTAATTAACTGCGGGATCTTTTCCTTCGTGTTATTGAACAATAATAGTCGGCTAGAAAGCACTACTCTCAATGACGCTTCAGCGAATGTTCAAGAGGGTAAGAATGATAACCTGCATGGTTATGAAGAGATAGAAATGAAGCTATATGTAGTAGCTGAGTAATTGAATGTGTGGCCGATATTGGTCATCTTGTTTCTACAGCCTCTCTCTTTAAAGTAAGTTTTTTAAAATTTGAAAAATGACCTTCAGAAATCATTACTTATTCGACTCATCTGTATTAATGAAGCTTTTGTAACGGAAGAGTTGTTTGGAGATTCCCTCTTGCACGTTCTGACTACAATATTGATACTTGTTCAGATGTTTCAACTAACTTCGTAATTATTAGCCGTTTTTCTGCCAACTGTGTATCATTGATCTGACGTCTTCATATCACATACTAACTTGATCCTTATTATTTCTCACTGTCCCTATATTTGTGGTTGTGTGATGATACTGATAACATGTTGTTTTGTGATGTGATTTTGCTTGAGTGAGTCAAGGTGATTCTGATATTGGACTCTCCGTGGAAGTTGTTGGTTTGTGGACTTGGTGACAGAACTTTGATCCTACCTTGTGAGGAATATACCACTTGATTCTCAGGCACGACATATGACTGAATTTTTGTTGACTTTTGTTCTTCAGTACTCGTTTTGTACTAGAAAGTTATTGTACCTGTATAGCAGGCTAACTGAACTGCTGAAGCAATTTTGACTTTATTTTGGATTGTCCTATCGTTGAATAGAACCATAGATCTTGCCATAAATGACTGTTTTTTTTGCTGTCTCTAGACGTGATGTGACTGTGCGTGTCTCAGGGTAGCTTTGTCAGCTATGCAGTAGGACGCTGAGATCTATTCCCTCCGTTCAATTTACAACGAGTTGGTTTTGATCGTTACAGTTTAGGCCATTGAAAAAAATCACACCTATGTATACATTAAAATTTTAAAAACTTCGTGTAATTCTTCCCATTAATAAACTTGAACAAAGCAAGAACAACAATTGTACCAGGATAATATGAGCTCATCTTTTATTATTTCGAGATTCTTCTCAACTGGTTATAACCTGAACGATAAAAAATATGAATTACATTAGAGATTTGAACATACCTTTCCACGATCACAAGGAGTAATTGGTAGGAAGTAAAAGTAACATTAGTCCAGAATGATTTAACTAACTAAGAGTTACAAACACTGGCTATTTATAGAATAATTAGACAATTAGACTTGGAAACAAAAAAAACAAAGTTGAGTATAGAAACAAGGCTAAGCTAGAAAGAGCATAAAAAAAGTGGATTACGTAATTAAAGAAAATGTCTTATCTAATAGTCAATAAAAAAGGAAATGAACAAGGTAGGGTGAATCATGTTTAGATGAGAGAGTAGAGATTTCTAAACAAGAAAAAAGGTGACTCATAAAAGTTGTATATTTTTTGTTATCACCAGGGCAGTGGAAGATTCGCCACTGTCTCTTCTGCGTACATAGATTTGGTTTAAGTCGTTTGATAGCAATTGCTTCACCAAAGCATAGCAAGCAAGGTTTCTTTGCTTGTTGATTACTTTGAACGACTTCAGGTTGTCTACAACATGACCAGTGTCCAGTAGATGACGCGCAATTGCACTGTTTAATGCTTACGGACCTTTGAGTCTTAGGTTCTTTGGTATGTGTTAAGAAATGCGACAATAACCCTTCTCTCTGTTCTTCCAATGTATGTGCTTTGGCACCTACGTGTAAATTGGTAAACAAAGTTGGGAGGTAACATGAAAAAAAATGAAAAAAAAAATTTACTCAACCTCTACTTCTTCAAAAGTCTAAATCCATCTATTCAAAACCAACATAATTCGCATTTGTACTTTGGCCCCACTTATTTTTCGTCTTGTTTATTCATTTTGAACATCCACCCTTATGACTTCGATCATTTTCATTATTTCATTAACTTACTGCGCAATGTTATAATTGCTTACTTATCTTATTAATCTTACATACTTAAGATTTATGTATTCAGTGAACTATGTGATGAAGTACACAACCAGTTTTTGTCACCTGATGTTCAACTGTGATAATAATCACAAATATTTAGCCACATTTTGCATTTTCGTTTCACATACCTGATTAATTAACTACCAAACCATTTTTTTATTATTATTTTGAACCATAACGCTTCTAACGTGCCCGTACAGAAATTACGGAATGACATCATCTCTCGGTATTTTTCTTTTGAATGCCTTATATAGATTTTCAAGTTCTGGTTTGCAGAAATTTGATTGTTTACAGGCTTGATGACAATTTGACATCGGTTAGAGAACCACTGGTAAAACCATGGAGTACTGGAAGCTGTTTTATCCTAGTTTGGAACTTTTATATATATTTCACGAATTTTCAGAAGTTGGATTTCAGGCGCTATTGGGTCCGGTCCCAGTGGCTGAATAGTCTACGAGTTTGCCTTGTAATCGGAGGGACCTGGGTTCAATCCCTACTGGGTTTCTGCTGATGAAGAGTTTTGAGCTAGTAAAAAACAGCTGTGCAGTATTCCCAAGTTTTCCAGTAATTCTCTAAATGACTTCAAGTGGTGACCAAACCTATTATTTAAATTATTCCAAATGACTAACCATTTTAATGTAATTATTACTCTGTTTCAATAATGTTATTTGTTCACTATATTAATTTGTAATATAGCCATTTTACTTTTCGTTTTCAGTGTTAATTACTGAGACTAGAACAGAGAAATCAATAGTATATTATGATATGATAAGTGATGACTAACAATAAAACCTGAGATGCAAGGCCCTGCTATTTCATATTTGAGAAAACTGATGCTCAAAGCGAGCATTATTACTGCAAAACAGTGCTTAGATACATCCAGTTAAAGAGTCTCACGCGAGACGAAACACAGTTCCTTGACCCAATTAATGTATGCCACATATCAGATAATACAGCTTCAGTATGTGAAACTTACAGCGCGTCAGTCATGAAATTAGTACAATAATAAAAGTTAGAAACTAATTGTTTGTTAAAAATCAGAATATAAATACATGTAATAATAATAATAATAGCTTTATTCCAAAAACAGTACTAATGATACAGCAAGGAATTTTCAGCATTTCAGTACAATATTGCATCTAATTTACTCAAAAACGACAAAAAAAAATTAAAACTACACATTACATAATGGTAATAAAACGATTGTTATAGCAGCTACGTAGCAAAATACTGTGTGCCATACGGAGAAAAATATGTATAAAGTACAAAATTGTAGTAATAATAGTAATAACAACTAAAAATAAAATAGCAGAGTAACGATTTAAACGATAGAAAGTGTGACACCATATAATACAAGAAGATGAACGATGAAAGGGTCGATTTATTGTACTAATTACAGAGTAACTTGTAAGTTTCACGTCTAACAGAGTCTTCATCACATAAAGTACACGCTAAATAGGGAATTGTAGAATTTTTGTACTTAGTGGTATGAGCATATAACTCTTTATATTGACTTCTCGTCCTACCTGATGAGATACAAGGGGACAGGTGTGAATAAAGGGGGTGCAGAGGGTCTGACAGTATAGCCTTTGCCCATTTCGTACAGGAATTTATATGCCTCTCGACTATAGTATTGGCGACCTCACGCAGTGGCAGTCCACAATCCCTACTCACAGCATTTAATACTCTTCGTAATATGATATAATCTTTTTTGAGAAGCCCAAGAAAGATTAATGGAGAGCAATGGAGTACAATAGGTAAAATACAGGAGTTTAAAAATTGCAAAACTAAAGGTTAGTTGATACCTGATTGTCTTAACTTTTTAATGTAGAAGGTAAGACGAAACATTTTCTTAGAGATAGATAAGATGTGTGATGACCATGAAAGGTCAGACGAAAGAACTAATCCGAGGTATTTAATGCTTGACTTGGTTTCAGTTTCAGTGCCATCTATGCTACAGGCATCATGCGAACTAACTAGTTCACGTAAGTCACGTCGATGCTTGAAAGTAAAGTTAACTGGCTGACATTTGGAAGGATTTAACATAAGACCATTTGACTTGGACCACTTGTTGATGTCCAACAGGAAGCTGTTAATTATTGAATTGAATTTCTTTGATTTTCCCGTCGATTGATTGGACCGAAGTGCTCGGTCTCAGGTTGACATGTCGGCTTCTTGTGCAGATGCTTCGACGATGTCTGGGCATTTAGTTAGTTCGAGCCTCGGTGGGAACATCATCACTCACTGAGAAATGCAGGTACATCCAGCTGACGAGTCCCAAATAGGACGAAATGCGCATCCTGGATTCCACTGCTAGTCACCATCCACCAATTGTATCCTAAGGAAGCTGTTAAGTATGGAGCTGTCAGACTCGGAAGTGATAGGCAGTGATACAGTCAGATCATCTGCATATTTGACAAAGTTAGTTTCGTTTAAATGAGATAGGTCGTGTAGGAAGAAAGAAAAAAGAAAAGGAGAGAGGACGGCACCTTGTGGAACATCGGCTTTTGTGAGCGAGGTAGAAGAAGATTTGCTATTATATACAGTATACTGCATTCTATCAGAAAAATAGGAATGCATGGAATGTATGGCATTTGGTGACGATAAAATGAATCAGCTTGATAATACATGATCCGATTACTCATAAATCTCTTAGAGTTATTTATACTACACAAACTGAAAATCAGTTTAATTCTTAAATCAAAATGCACAACACCCACGAACACAGCTACAAGGATTATGTTAACAAAAAATAAAATGGTGTAAAACTAGGTCATTTTCTGTAGTGTATATTTTGATCATTCTGATTTCTAAACCAACTATTTTACTGAAATCCTACTAAGCCTAGGTGATTATCATATATTATTATTGCAAATTAGATGGAAAGATTCCTGACCAACAGCGACAGCTACAACAACAGACAATAATCAGCATAAATGGCAGAAATCTAAAAGAAACAACCTCCTGTACCTACCTACCTACCTTCGAAACATCGTCTCAACTATACGTAGATGTAATTGATGCAGATATCAAAACAGCGACCGCGAAAGCAAGGAAAGCTTTCATTACCCTCAAGTCTCTGTGGAAAAAACCAACAGCACTTAGCATGAAGAAGAAAATAAGATCCGAATTTCCAACTCCAATGTGAAGTCATTGCTACTTACTATACGGATGGATCAGAGACTTGGCGCAGCGTCATGAAGGGCACTTCAAACAAAATACACACCTTCATCAACAACTGTCTTCGCTCATCACTTCACTCAAGGTCAGATGACTGGCCAGTAAAGCTCAGCAACATGGAGGGATCTCTGGCGATGAGCGAGCCAACCCAGAAGGAACAAATATTGCAGGAGGAAATCGAGATGGATTGCCTATACTCTGAGAAAACAAGCCATGAAGTGACAAGTGACATCACACGCCACGCTATTGCTTGAATGGAACCCGGCTGAATGGGAGGCGCCAAGTTGGTGGGTGACGCGCAGTGGAGGAGGTCGTGTGAAGAGTAGATGAAACGGGTGGTCAGACGTGAATTCACATGAAAACGTTGGCAGAGAACCGAAGGCGATGGAAACGCGCTGCTGTCGCCCTATGTTTCTCTAGGAAGTAGAGGAAACAATAATAATAATTTTGCTTGTAAATATTATAGTCAGTGGCATATCACTTAGCATCAAGCTGTAAGATGAAAATTGGATATAAAAATTTCCCCTTATAAGTGACTGGAAAATATAAACACTTTGTTTGTCACCAGCACATTCAAGTTAGATACTAATACAACAGGTTTGATAGGCAGAAACGAACTCCGCAAATGTCGTTTTGTCTAAAAGCTATACGCCACAACTGTATTTTTTTTTAAATAAATATGTTTCAGGAGATTAGATTGTGGGAAATTCTTTCGTTCATAATATTAATTAGAGAGATTTGTTTTTAACTGATTTCAAATGCTCATTAAAGTTTTTCAAAAGAATGGTTATTGCACAAAGTCCTTTCATAAGATCTGCCTGCTGATTCTGTGTTCTTCGTTCACTAACTTGAGTAACGTATTCCATAAAAGGTGTTCGAAGGTCATCTGGCAGTTTATCTAGCGCATATTGCCTGCGGCGATATTCATTTCATTCTCCTGTATATATGTAGATAAAGAGTCTGTTTAATTTAATGCATATCGTTTCAGCATCTTCTTATTGGGATGAACTTTGCTTCGACATAGAGACTTGTAACAGACTTTAAAATATTGATTTGATTCTATGCAATTGTTAATCAAGTCCAACGTAGCCTTTATTTCACGGAGATTAGCGTTATACTTTAGGTACTCATTGAGAACTTTCAACGCTATAGGCAGATCACTACATTTGAACTGATTAAAAATGCCTAATAAAATTAAAGTCTGTATGTCGAAATATTAGAAGTTCATCCCAATAAGAAGATACTAAAACGGTATGCATTAAATCAAACCGACTCTTTATCTAATTACATACAAGAGAATGAAATGAATATCATCGCGGGTATTATGCAGTTGACGAACTACCCGATGACCTTCGAACGTCTTTTATGGAATACGTTATTCAAGTTTGAGGATGAAGTGAACAGAAGAAGTAGAGAGAGTTTATGAAAGGACTTGAAAAGACTATTCTTTTTTTAGCAATCATTCTTTTGAAAGATTTGCTATTCATTCCTTTGCTTTCTGAATGAAACACAGGACTTTGAATTGGGGGGGGGGGAAATGCTAGGCTAATACTTACTCTCCTCTGTTTACCGGAAGTACTACCAGCTATGTGAGATTTTTTAAGAGTCCATCGGCCAGCAACCGAACAGTGGACTAAGTGTATGATTGGTGAGAATTCTATTGCTGCACCAGGAGTGGAAACACTTAAATTGCCTTTTGTTAAATAACAGTTTGATAAATTGAAAAATCCCTCCTTTTTGATGCGTATATATGTTTATTCATTAACAGTGTGATCTCACTACGATTTATGATCATATGACTTTCGCTGTCTAAATCTTACCCATAAAATTCTTTGATATAAATATATGAGAGCATACAGTTGTATTGATTGGCAAATTACGCATTTACTGATTAACTAAATTCTCAATTATTCAACTTACGGTATGAATCTCGATTAATTTACATTGTACCACCAGTGAAATATGGATATATTCACTAGTAGTAGTGGTCATAGCAGTTGGATACACCACAATTACACGGATCCCTTTTTTGTCATATAATTGGACTACGGGCTATAATTATTGTGTGAAGGCTGCTAATACCAGCCATCTGTAGCGGCTGAACTAGGTGAAACAGGATTCGAATTCAGGACCTAGTGACTGAAATTCGAAGCTAATAAATCATTTTGAAATAATGAAAATTTGTAGTACAGATGAACGTTTCTCGATTTCCTCCCCCGACCATATCACTGGACTGGATGATTTAATTGCTCAGCTTTCATTGACCTTTTGGAAAATACCTTCATTACTTACTTTATTTTCAGTGAAACTTTGGTCAAAAAATAGTCCAACTAAAAGAACACAATATCAACAGTGTACCATATAATAGAATTATTTGATATGAAATTTCCCATGTAAGCTTTTTAGACAACAAAATATTATGTGCAGTAATTCTCTAATGAATTACTATTTCACTGAACACTTAGGTAATAATTATTCAAATGTGTGTACACTGTGTACATTAGCCTAGGATTTTTATTAATCTACATGATTAACTTTTCTACCACCAATCGATAGGGTATTTCTCTAACTTTGAATAAAATAATGATACCTAGATGATATAAAATGAACAGGTACTTTAAGATCACTAAAACCACGACTGATTTTCAGTAGGACACGACAAAGTACATAAATTCACCAGTGTGGATGGTGATGATTTGTCTGCAACTCATATCTACAAATCTATCTGTTGTTCAAAGATTGTATGCATATCTGTGAATTAATGCCTAAATCATTTACTGTTCACTCACCAAACTATTTTACCAACGATCTGATCATATATGTGATACTAAAAAAGATTGTATGTCAACGAACATTTAAGTAACTTCACATCCGTTTCTAAGATAATACCACATTATTTATGAACTAGATAGCACTTGCATACATTTAAAATCCACATGTAACCGTCGGACACTTTCTACAGCTGGCTCACAATAACTAAGGTGAAAATTTCACTATCTAATAGCTTTCAGATAGAATTACAAGTGTAGATTGTCAGTAATGCATTTAATATGTACAAAATAGTAAGATACATTCATTGAACTGATTTCGTTAGAAAGGAGTGTAGTCCAGGTAACTAATAAACTGTACTTCGAAGAAAAACGGTCCGATTTTCTTCGAGATTTGATATTTTTAAAGTACAACACCAACTGTCTGATAGCCCTGTCACAAAATGATCAATTATGAGAGGTAGTAGACGTGCATCGGTGGCACAGTGGTCAGAACTCTCGTCGACCATACACATGGTCCAAGGTTCGTTCCCCTGCCAATGCACACCTGATATCTATGTTCGGCCTGCAAACTTTGGACTACCGAAGTCGCATGCTGAAAACTCTACACCTGTACCAAAAATACAGTGTGGAATCAAGCTGAAATCAAAAAAATCAACAATCCTTATCCTCATCCTGAGATACAAACCTTTTCAATAATTTAAATATGTGTGTAGAGCTCTTGGCCTTGTGCCACAGCATTGGTTGAGGGAGATTCATATCATCAACAGAAAATCACATCCTTGAGATTTGTAAATACAACTTAATGACCAGTGTCAGCAATCATGCAACTTATGTCTAGGACTTCCCACCGATTGCCTGCTACCATCTAGTAATAATTCAAGCCCACCAGTCTACTAGATTTGATTACATTGTAAATTAATTGACAGAAATCACCTTGAAAGGAAACTTAATAATTCTAGTTTCCTCGGGGACAAAGTCTTGAATAAAGGCTGCTTAAACATAGCAAACTTCACTCTTTCACTTTCCAAATATTTCTACCTGGATTTTCGTTGTTTCACGAAATTCATATTGCCACTGAAGGCTATTTTTCACTTCTAATTTGTTCTCCAAGTCGTTAAAAGTATGTTTAGTTGTTACACGTGAGTGAGACAGAGAACGAAGTATTCATTATTCACTGTCAAATAATTTAATCACATGGAATATGAAATAAAACATGTTTTTTTAAAACCATTTGCATGGTATTTGTGACCTATTTCTAATTAGGTGATTCAATATTCATTCCTATTAAAGTAACTGGTAAAAGTTTAACAGATATATACATTTTCAAGTATTGGTTTTGTAGGGATTTTGTTTGATTGTATGGAGGGTTTCACCATGAGCTGACACCAGTTAGAGAACCATTGGAAAACCAACTGGGAGTACTGGACAGCTGTTTCGTCCTAGATTGGGAATCTTCATCAGTACGCCGCACCCACCACAGGGGGTTCAAACCCAGGACCTTCTGGTTACAAGGCGAGCTCGTAGACCATTGAGCCACTGGGACCCGATCCAATGGTTCTTGAATTCTAACTTCTACCAGTTGATATATATATCTTTAAATATTCCCATTTTAAATATTAGAACAAGACATATAAGCGAACAATATTGTTTTCAATTAAATCTTCTTCAGGCTTTACTCTAATTTACGTAGATTTATATATAAAAAATTTTAACCAATGACGGTGATTTTATGGATAAAATATTATAATAATAATAATAATCTGGTAAATGTTTTGAACGAAATTAATAACGATGATTAGAATGATAACAAAATATTGATAATAAGGTTTATGCAGGTGATAAGAATAACAAAGGTAGTATATGTATACATGTATATATGCAAACAATTCAATAAATAAATGAATAAATTAGGTCAAATCTTAAATGCTACGTAATACTAAAGGTGAAGTGGACAGGTAATCAGAGTTTAAATGAATATCATAAAAATACGACGGAGATAGAAAATAAGAAAGGATGGGAGGGTTTTGAATAGAATTCACCTACGCCAAGGTTGAGACAAAGGTAGAACAACCTTCTTTTGTATGCAAAGACTAGGACTATTCTCTCGAATTCCCATAGCTTCGACTATGTGTAAAAGACGGATTCGAATTCCGTTCGAAAGGCTCTCTGGAATGTGATAGATAACTTTGAAGGCACTATATAAATCTATGTAAATTAGAGCAAAGCCTGAAGATCTAATTGAAAACAATATTGTTCGCTTATGTCTTGTTCTAAGATATATATATATATATATATATGAAACACAATAAAAGTAAATACATTTCAGACAGTGGTCAAGAATCTGACTCATAAAACTAGTTACACCCCAAAAGACGAAATAGTGTATCGCCTAAAGGCTAAAAGGAAGTAGCTCACTGTCCTTAACATCTCATTTATGACGTGAGTTCAGACCTCAGATGAGGTTGTAAATACACCTTGTTGGTGAGTACCGATAAACACCAAACCTTAGATGAGGGCTCTTTACCGATCGCCTTCAAACGTTTGTTTTAAGAGACAGTAGGTAATATTACATTCTTCTAAAGCTCTCACAATAGGATAGAGAAATTAGGCATGTAAAATCAAGATACAATTTTCAGCTTGGAGAAAAAGTTTGCTACAATAAAAGCATTCTCAGGATTCGATTACATCAATCTGTTAATATTCACTATTTAAGGTAAACCTGTTAATTCACTAGACGTAAGTAAAATAAAGGCGAAAAGTATTCAGAAGTACTCACCTCTTGTAAGAGAGCAATATTACTTGTCACTAATAATTTTTAATTACTCATACCAGTCAGTAGTATGTACCATCATGCTATTTAGACGACAATCTAACCAAGAAGGATTTCCTCCCTGTGTCTCTTCCAGAAATAATTCTTTAAATGGAATGAGTTTTATTCTTGCTATAATTAGTGCTAACCGATAGATGTAATGGGTGAAAGTGCCATTCCACAAGAGATCTTAGTTATAGAAGACAAAACGATTCACTGAAGAAATATTTACTTTTCAATTAGATCATCTCCGGTTCTACTCTAACGTATTATATATATATATATATATATATATATATATGTGACCTTTCTGATACAGTCTCGCGGCAATCTGTTTGTTAACAAATAATTAGTCAATATCACCAAGTCAAGGATGATAATTAACACAGAAAATTAATACGACAATTAAAGAGTAGAAATAATTACAAAAATTAAATCAGTGAATTGCACGATCCATAAAAGTTGGAAAAATAAAGGGGGTAATTAAGAAATAAGTGAGTTTTCAAATTGATTACACAATAAGCATTTAAAGATGAAGTGGTTAGGAAAATAAAATAATTGGAACAATGACAACGTGTAAAAGGCCTAGGGTAGGTTGGGGGTGGGAAGGGGGAAATGTCAATTTTCTACATTCATTTAATGGTGGCCAAGGTAAGGAAACTGGTTGTATGCATTCCTTCTGAACGCACAGCTTTGGCTTCTTCAGGTGGCTTCCTATGGCTTCAACTGCATGTACAGGATGAACTAGTAAAGGACTAGTGAATATCATACTGTCAGACTCAGAGTATCCTCTTTGCATACAACTCTCTCCCATTGCATTTCATAAGACAGGACTAAAAACAATAATAAAAGACTATATGCTTAGATGACTCCATGATAACCAACTTATTTGGCACGTATTTCATGCGATAAGAAAAGTGTTGAGCATGAAACTTTCAACATACTGCAGAATAGTAAATTCAACAGCCATTCATTTGTGTTCTTTCTTTCACTAATATATTGTTGTCACGAGTTCTGATTAATTTCTGAGCATGTACCAAAAAGCTTATGTTTAAAGGGAACAAATGCTTTCAACAGTGCCATCACCATGCATCTCCTTGACACGGGTCATGGGGTGGACGTCGCAAGATCGTCAGGCAAAAGAGCTCGATTCTCCTCAAGTTTACTGAAGCCATCTCTATCAAGCGTCTGAAACCTGATTTACACGTCCAGAAAGAAGCAGTTATCAGTCTTTCTTTGCCCCGGTAACTGGATATTTTCACCCTCTCTTTCATCTGATTACGTAATGCCGAAAGATTCCATTGTGTATGATCATTATTGTTCGAAACAGTGTTTAATATTACATGTATATACATACATTGATTTTTGTTTAAAATGAACTCTGTGCAAGTATGTTAAAATTGTTTCTGTAGATATATCTAATAATGACTTTGGCCTGTGAGCAGCTGATGAGAAGACAACGAAATAAATGTTGGTACCACTTTATTCTGCAAAAACTGTTGTTCTTGCTTTATTCATATTCCTACTCTTATAGATACCATTATCAGTGTTTAATTATTTCCTCCTGTAGTATGTAAATGTAAGGAGAAAATCCGATGCAGTATCGTTTGGAATAAAGTCATTAGTAATATTATTTGCTGTCATATTTCATTTGGTGAAAATAAAAAATCTTTGAGACAAATAAAAAACTAATAAAATGCAAGATATCATCATGTAATAAGAGTAAATTTGTACAATTCCTTGTTAATTAATGTTTTATTTTTATAATTTTGTTATATATTGGAAAAAATAGATTTTGTAATCTAAAGACTGAATGATAATACCACAAATCTAATGGACTTTACTACTAATAACAATAATAACTAACATTAATGTATTTAATTGCCTGATTGAAGAGAAATAAGCATAGATGAACAGAGTTGTATTAACTTGTTTTGATTAGTGGATTTTATTAGATTATTATTATTATTGTCTTTCCATGACCATTACCAATGATACCAATCGGTTGTGCCCCTTTCGTACTAAATTTATCTTAGGATATTAAGACCACATTATTATTATAAATAAGCACTGAATTCGTTAGCTATGATAAGCACAGAACTGATTGTGTGATGAAAGCTGGTCACAAACACAGATAGCATCTCACATATTTAGTAACATACGAATAGCTTCTTGGTGCAGAGCTAATGCCATATGTCGGATTGTATTGTTACCTTTAATTCCTAGAGGAGCATAGGGCTTGAGCCAAACGTCTCCATCACCCTCGGTTCTCCGCAAACGTTTTCACCTCTTCGCATGACCTCCTCCACTCCATGTCACCCTCTCACTGACCACCAACTGGCCACTTCTCATTCAGCAGCGTACCAATCAAGCGATGGTCCAGTGTGTGAAGTCACTCACTTGATGGTTTATTTTCTCAAAGTATGGTCAATTCACCTCCATTTCCTTCTGCATATTTCTCGCACAATCGGTTCCTGCTGGGTTGGTTTGCTCCCAGAGATCCCTCACTATTGCTGATCTTTTCTGGCTGGTCATCTGATCTTGAGCGAAGTATTGATCGAAGACAGTTGTTGATCAAGCTGTGTAGTATGTTCGAAGTGGCCTTCGTGACACAGCACAAAGTCTCTGATTCATCGGTATATTAAGCAGCAGTGACTTCACATTGGAAGTGGAAATCCGGATCTAATTTTCATTTTGATGATGAGTGCTGTTGATCTCCCCCACAAAGACTCGAGAGAAATGAGAGCTTTCCTTGCCTTCGAGATCGTCGGTTTGATATCCTCATAAGTTCCGTCCGCTTGTAGTTGAGGCGATGCTTCCCAGATGGGTAGTTACGTGAAGGAGATTTTTTCTTTCAGATTTCCTGCATTTATGCTGATTGTTGTCTTTTGTCTCCTGTTGTTACTGTTGCTGTTGGCCAGGAATCTTCATAACCTCTGTTTTCTCTATGTTCATCTGAAACCCTATCTTTGATGCTTCTTCTCCCAACTTGTTGCTTTTCACTTGCATATCTTCCAGTTTGTGGGAAATCAGACATATATCATAGGCGAAGTCCAAATCCTCCTTCCTTATGTGTGGATCAATTTTATGCCTAACAGCTAGCTATTTAATAGCAAGCATTATATAATAATGAATTTCATTCAGATGATTCCGCTCAATAATTACCTACTTAAAAGTTATGAGAAAGTAATGTAGATATTCGTTACTCTGAAATCTATACTGAGATCCACGGGGCTTGGAGCATAGAATAGGAATTGAATTTTCAACATTAATGTCAAGTCGTTTTTTCTGTATGGTTTAGAGACTTGATGAGTACGTCAAAAAAGCATTTGCAAAAGGCTGCTGAAGACTTTCATCAACAACTAACTTCTCAGCCTTGATAGTGAAGATTGGATGGCTAACCAGAAAGGTGAAATATGAAAGAAATTTGACGGTCAACCAGTCGAAAACTTATTGGTAAAGAAATAAATATTTGTAAGGAAATACTGGTGGATTGGACATAAACTGAGAAAACATCCAAATGACATCATACACCAGGCCCTAGAGCAGAATCAGAATGCGAAGGGTAAAAGTCTGGCCGAGGATAAAAGAAAAAAAATGGTTTGAAGAATTAGTGAAAGCTTATAGACAGTCGTAGAGCCAGCTGTATATGATGGTGGAGAAATAAGTGCAATGATGATGTGGTAGTGAAGTCGTACTCTCCACTTGATACTCATGCAAGGAATGATAATAACAGAATTTTCAAGTGTTGGTTTTGTAGGGATTTTGTTTGACTAGTTGGAGGATTTCATCATGAGTTGATATCATTTAGAGAACCGTTAGAACTGGATTTGAATCCAGCAGTGTGGGCGCGTAATACCGAAGAGTCCCAAACTAGGCTGACGAAACAGCTGTCCAGTACTCCCAGTTGGTTTTCAAATGATTCTCTAACTGATGTCAGCTCATGATGAAATCCTCCATACAATAAGGATCAAGTCAACGTATGATATAAAAAAGCTAAAATAATCGTATACATTCTAGAAGAAAAACTGATAATAGTTACGAAATTACTTGGAAGATCTAAATGTATATAAATACCGATCGTGAGGGAGAAATTCGCCAAACATTTTTTCTGTTGAAGAACATAGTATTATTCAAAAAAAGTAAATATTATCTAAACCTTAGAAACCAAACTCTTGAAAATTAATCTGATGCACGCTAGTGACTTGCTAAATGATGGAGTTTCCTGGAGTTCAAGTGATAAGTTGTGACCAGTGAGGTCCATCCAGTCAAATTTGAGAATGGATGTTCCACCGTTGACATTGGTTGGTAGTTGCGTTAAAATCACGAATTGGTAGAAGTTAGAATTCATGAGTTGGCCATTGAATCTAGTCGCAGTGGCTGAATGGTACACGAGCTTGCCTTGTGACCAGAAGGTGCTTGGGTTCGAACCTACTTTGGTGGGTGCGTACCATCGATGATTCCCAAACTAGGATGAAACAGCTGTCCAGTACTCCCTGTGGCTGGTTTCCAGTAATTCTGTAACTGATACCAATCCGTATTCAAACTCGTATAAGCAAATACTATCCACCTGATGAAATGAATAGTATTTGATTCATAGCTTTATTTATTTGAGAAATTATCGTGAGGGAGAAATTCGCCAAACTTTTTTCTGTTGAAGAACATATATATTCAAAAAATAAATATTATCTAAACCTTAGAAACCAAACTCTTGAAAATTAATCTGATGCTCGCTAGTGACTTGCTACAGGTTGGAGTTTCCTGAGTTCTAGTGAGAAGTCGTGACAGTGAGGTCCAATTAGATGTCACGTGTGTGGATGGATGTCCCACCAACGACAATGGTTGGGGTCGCGCTAAATCACGAATTAGTAGAAGTTAGAATTCACGAGCCATTGAATCGGTCCCAGTGGCTGAATGGTATACGAGCTTGCCTTGTAACCGGAAGGTCCCGGGTTCGAATCCCAGTGGGTGCGTACTGCCGATGATTCCCAAACTAGGATGAAACAGCAGCTGTCCAGTACTCCGGTTTTCAATGGTTCTCTAACTGATATCAATCCGTGATCAACCCGTAAAAAATATAAAATACTCAGGTTAGATTTCGTCACGAACCAGAACAAAAGTTAGAAAAAAGTCAGTATTTAATGAATTCATAAACTTCGGTAGGACTAGTTAGCTGAGCACTCTACAAACATAGTTATTTGTATGATTTTTTAAGGCTAAACACATACAAACACATGAGCACTATGACAACAGCAAACAAGTATCAATTTCAGCAATTAAATAATCTATAAGTGGTGAGCGACAATGTGTTAACTACATTATTAAGTGAACAATATTCATCAAAGCAAATATTTACACATAAACCGGAGTTATTGTGGTAGAGAAAATACAACTTTGATCATCTAGATATGATATAATATACCTTTTAAAAGAACAAATCAATAAATTAAACATACTTAGATCATATAAGACTGAATAAGAAGATTTGAACATTCCTGACTTAAACTCATAAGAGATAAGAAGTTAATTGGTGGAGGGTGACTAGCAGTGGAATCCAGGATGTGCATTTCGTTCTATTTGGGACTCGTCATCTGAATGATAGATAGTTTGAACACTCCTCACCAAGATTAATGTTCAGTCATGATTTTGAATCCGCACATGTCATAAGAAAACTAACAGCATATTAGATAAAATAATAATAAGGGAAAATTATAAAGGTAAAATAATGTTTCATCACCAAGGTAGATTCAAGCTTACTACTATCTCCTTTTGTATACATAGATCCGGCTTCTTCAATCTAACTGCACAGGCTTCAGCAATGTAAACAGTTTTTTTATTACCTTACTTATTAACAGCTATAAAATTTTTATTCAACGTCACCTTACATGTTGTGTGATTGAACTTCATGATATGCCATCATGAAAGCTATTTTGCGTAGTGTTTGGCGATGCGAGCGGAAAGACATCTTTCCGTACGCCCAATGTAATGACTTCCACAAACACATGTAAACTGATGTACACATTTTGATGTGGCGGAGATCGATATCTTATCTTTGCCTGTTGCTTGCACTATCCCCTCTGTTGCGTTTATTAGCAACACATCTGCTGCATAATAGGTTCTTTTAATTGCTTTGACCAAGCGACGTTTCACCAACTGAGCAACATTACATCCCTTGTAAGGTAACTTCATATAAACCTTCTTTTTAGAAACAGATTCTGATAATGCTTTTCCTTTATTACCTTTTTCACACTTATTCATAAACCTTTCCCCCTGAAGAATTTCTCTTCAGCTACTTGAGCAAATCCTTCTTGCTGTATCGAATAATGTTCTAATCAGAATCCTTTTTACAGAACTGGAAAAAAGCTACTGGAATGTACGATAAGTCCTACCGAAATTTATGAATTCATTAAATAGTACTTTTTCCACAGTTATTGTTTGTTTTAAATGTGCTACGGGAAAGAAATTTATACAGTAGCTTTTAAAGAATTGAAAACCAGGAAGCACTGAATAGCTGTTTCGTCCCAGCCCAGGGTTTTTCAGCGGTTAGCACCACTGAGCCTATCACATTAAGTTATGTGCACATGCATACACACATTTACCTCGGGATACAAATGTTTTTTATTTCAGAATAGTCTCTTCGTTAATACGTAACAGCCATACATTGAAAATTCAATCTGCCCAAGTATAATCGTGTTCCACCCTTTTTGTCTTTATGCTTCCTACATTGATTGATTTGCAGTATTTTTTTTCATTTCTTTTGTTTACTATTTTATTCAGTGTCTCCTTTACTCAAAAGTTTTTTTTTCAGAAGAATTCACACAATATACCAATAAAAATTATTGTCAGTCATACATGCCATATACACGACTAACATATGCAATTCAAGTATTGCTATGCAGGGATTTGATTGATTGGTTACAGGATTTCATCATGAGCTGACCATTGGAAAACTACCAAGGAGTACTGGACAGCTGCTTCGTCCTTGTTTAGGACTCCTCATCATTATGCATCCACCGGGGTGCGAACCCAGTAAGTTCATGATGAAATCCTGCAACCAATCAATCAAATCCCTACAAAAACCAATACTTGAATATCAATGAGATGCTCACTAGTGACTGGCCCTAGTGAGAAGTCGTGACCAGTAGGGTGCAGCAGGTCGGGTGTGACAACAAATAATCACCGAAGACATTGGCTAGTGGTCGCGCTATTTCGTGAATTGGCAGAAGTTAGAATTCATGGGCCATTGGATAGAGTCCCAGTAGCCTAATTTTCCACGAGCTCGCTAGCCTTGTAACCAGAAGGTCCTGGGTGCGTACTGCTGAAGATTCCCGAAGTAGGACGAAGGAGCTGTCCAGTACTCCCAGTTGGTTTTCCAGTGGTTCTCTAACTGATGTCAGCTCATAATGAAATCCTATAACATATGCAATCTTTTTCTAAGTGCTAAGTTATTATATGCTACTTCGTTTGTACCCCTTCAATCTATTTCTTTACATTCACGGTTTTTCTATTACTTTACAGAATCGTATTAATGCACCCATTTCGGTACACTATCTTATTAAACGGGTGCCTCACTATAAATCATTAGGATTGAAATGCGATACTGTATTGAAACAGTAGAAAATTCTCAGTGTAAATTATTTTCTAAAGTCTATCTGCCTAACAACTGACCAAAAAGAGAAGATTGTACATCAGTAACAAAGAAAATACTGTAAATGAATCTGAACTTCAAGGAGAATTTCTGGTTCCTGCAGCAAAACTAAGAGTGATATCTAACTGCCCACTGCTTCTTAGCAACGTGAAACACAAACTCTGACATATGAACACTCCACTGTGCATATATCACTTCACCTGCTTCTGAGGAGCTAAGTACATAGGTCGTGTTATGCACCTCCTTACAGAATGTATTAGATAATACTACCCAGTCTGGCTGCAAAGAGGTGGCACTGGTTCAATCAGAAGCGCCACAGGCGAACATCTCGTCAACACCTGTCACAGAATCTCAATTGACTTATCATTCAGATGTATTTAAAAAGTAAACAGAAATCTATCAAAGGTAGTGTGTTTCCAACTTCTTCGCACTGCAGAAGCCCTCCCTGTATGTATCGAAAGGTGAGAACTATGTGTTTAAAAGAAATTAATCCAACCTCTACATTTAACATGAATTTAATTCAATTTGACTACTTGGTTTTCGAACAAAGCAAAAACTACAGTTTTAGCAGAATAAATTGGTACCATCTTTTATTTCGTTGCCTTCTCATCAGCTGCTTACAGGGCAAAGTCATTACTAGACATATCTCCAGAAACAATTTTAACATACTTGCACAGAGTTTATTTTAAACAAAAATCAATCGATCAATATACACATACACTAAAAGTATATACATATATAAATATGCAATACTAAACACTATTCTGAACAATAATAATCATACACAGTGGAAACTTTTAGCATTTCGCATTCGGAAGAAAGAGAGGTGAAAATATCCAGTTTTTTGTGTTTTCATTCCCTTTATCCCTTTTCAGTTTTGTTGTGAAAACTATTATTTCAATTTGTTTCCATGCTCATCCCGTTCAGGTCTGTCTTTATTAAAAACCTATTTTGACACACTATGCAACTATTTTCTGATCCTGTGTAGTTGTGTTTCTGAGCTCGTTGTAATCTATATTCAAACCTTTGAACTTCCATTTAAAGGTGAAAATTATTACCTTTAATCTCTTTCATAATTAGTTGGAATTAAATAATAATTGTGACTATGTAAACTTATATGTAAAAAAGCGAACTCCAACTGTATATACAAATTTACATGTATCTGCGGGAGCAGTTACATTGGAAGGACAGAAAGAAGGGCATATCTACGATTTTCTGAACATGTGCCGAAAAGCTTATGTTTAAAGGGAACAAATGCTTTCAACAGTGCCATCGCCGTGCATCTCCTTGATACAGGTCATGGGGTGGACGTCACAAGGTCATCAGGCGAAAGAGCTCGATTCCCCTCAAGTTTACTGAAGCCATTTCCATCAAACGCCTGAAACCTGATTTATACGTCCAGGAAGAAGCAGTTATCAGTCTTTCTTTGCCCCGGTAACTGGATATTTTCACCCTCTCTTTCATCTGATTACGTAATGCCGAAAGATTCCATTGTGTATGATTATTATTGTTCGGAATAATGTTTGATATTATATATATATATATATATATATATATATATATATGTTTATATTATTAGTACATGCGTATATTGATCGATTGATCTTTGTTTAAAATGAACTCTGTGCAAGTATGTTAAAATTGTTTCTGTAGATATATCTATAATGACTTTGGCCTGTGAGCAGCTGATGAGAAGGCAACGAAATAAAAGATGGTACCAATTTATTCTGCTAAAACTGTAGTTCTTCCTTTGTTCAAATTCATTAAGGGGAATAAATGTATGAAAAAGTGATTACTTTTGAAAATGAGATCTTCTACAGTTGGTATGTAGGGATTTGATTTGTTTTTCAAGTTTTACACCGGACTGATATCATTTAGAAAAACAGTGAAAACCTGGGAGTACTGGACAACCTTTTTTACCCTAGTCTGTGACTCCTCGGTAGTACGTACCCACCGCCAGGGTTAGAACCCAGGACGTTCCAGTTACAAGACAAGCTTGGAGACCATTCAGCTACTGCGACCCACTTAATGGCCCATGAATTCTAGCTTGGGTTGGGTCCCAGTGGCTGAATGGTCTACGAGCCTGTCTCGTAACAGGAAGGTTTTATGTTCGAAACCTGGTGGGTGCGTCTTGCCAATGAGTCCCAAACTAGGATGAAACAACTGTCCAGTACACCATGATTTTCAATGGTTCTCTGACTGATATCACATATCATATCAGACCTGAGAATGAAATCGTCGAGGTATCTTTCAGTTCTTCGTGTTTTTTCCTCTGTAATTTCCTAATGGGTATTTTCTACGATTTGATAGTCTACAATAGGAATTCTCCATGTATTAAATATTACACACAGTGATACGCTATTTAATAGCACTTACCTTTGACTTCCCTAGGGATCGAACGCAATGTCTTCAAATTATAAAGCGAGCAAATTACCGTCCTTCTACTGAATTAGAACACCTATCTTATGCTTTCTGAATTTTTGTGACTCAATAACTGATACTGATTCCGTGATCAAATCTACCTTGAAATCTTGAGCGATTATGAAAATGCGGTTACAGACGTTTATTCCATAGTAATGAGTTTAAAATGGTATTTATAATCAGTCTAGTGACCTAATCATGTTTTAAAAGCATAAAGAATATCTAATAACAGAAATACTCCATATGTGAAGTGCTTGAAAGTCATATGTATAAAATTTCAGTTTAAATAACGTACTCTTACAAACTGATTGTAGTGACCCCCACTTGATAGGAATTACCTTACATCTGTGTTTACCAACCTGGTCTTATAATTTATGAGTATGTCTGCTGCTGTTGTTGTTGATGTAGTGATTCTAGTAATCTGTTCGCTTCATACTGAAAATCAATATTCAATCTGACCGAAGACTAAAAGACAGACTGTTGGTATATGTCATTGAGAACAATTAAATTTTATCATACAAAAATACACTATACACCAATAGTACGTACCTCGGAAAGCTGAACCAACAATTAATCAATTATAGTGGTTGCATAAGGTCAGGCTTCCAGATTTTCCAGTCACATTAGAATGATTCAATTTTTGTTCAAACTGGATGAAACCAGTCTAAGTCTGTTTTAGTTCATTCTGACTTGCTTACGCTGGTTTTAGACGCCTCTATTAATCACTTAAACATAGATTTGTGAAATATCACCTAAGAAACGTAGATTTGATTCTCATTCATAATATCGGATATAAATAAAATATCAACATCATAATGAATGTCATGCAATTAATTCGCCTACACTTTATGAACCATTAATTTCATAACTGGTTTGAACACCTAACAAGTGCTATTCTTTAGATAAAAGTATTCCTCAAACCCCAGACGTTTCTCTCTTTCTACTTTCTTATCACGAATCACTTTCAAAAGCTGTGCAAGTGTATTAATATATGTGTAAAACTTGGGCACTGTGGTAGTATGCAATTGCATATTAGGTTGTTTATTAGATATATATATATATATATATATATATCACACAGTGAAACAGTATTGTTTACTGGATAACAAGGTTTCGAACACAATTTATTGTTCATAATCCTATAAATTATAATCACGCGACTTCAAAACTTGAGTTTTATATAGTTTTCTATGTTGTCTTCTATTTGTCGTAGGGGTAGTAGAATTTTCCAGATGTCTGAGAAAAGTGTGGAATCATCCCTAATGCACTTGTTTGCAGTTGTCTCAGTAAACAAAACTTTCGTTATCTCTCCCTCCACCCTGTTACATTAGATTTTAAAACTGTCATCTTATTCCATCCTATTGCATGGTTATGTGTAATTCCATGTAGTGAGTACTGTAGCTGAACTATTCTCTAGATTTCTTATATTATTCGGGTCAACTAATCTAGATTTTGCTGCTAGGTTTTTATGCTCGGCTAGTCTGACTGCCCCTGTTCTACTACTTTGGCCTACGTATTTGACCTGACAATCATTCCAACAGGTATTAGATAAACTAAACTGCTTTGTTTTAAAGGCTCCACAGGATCCTTTAACCGATAAAGCCTGTTTCTAATTGAGTTTGTGGGTTCGAATGCCAGTCACTTTTATTCCTGCCTTGTTAAGAATTCTGCATAAGGTTTCTGGGGTTCCTTTCTTGTATGGAATTACTACTGATGATTTAGATTCCTTATTGTTGGTGTTATCATTATTCTGGGGCATGTTTGACATGCATGTCGTCATTAATATTACTATTATTATTATCAGTGTTACTATCATTATTTATCTTATATTTACATTTCCCTATATACTTTCTGATTAATTTATCAGGGTAATTATAAAGTTCCAAAGCTTTGCTTATATGCCTCAATTCTTGTCTTTGATTTTTATTGGTACTGCTTAGTTTTTGTGCTCTGTCACTCAAATATTTTTAACTCATGGAAAAATTCTCATCGTAACATATCGAAAATCGAAACAAGTGATTCAGCGAAGTTTCTTTTTTCAACAAGTTTATTATCAAGCTGTAAAATCGTAAATATGTGGTTTTTAAGTCACCTACAAGGCAAAAAGTAATTTACCAAAACCACAACGTACCTGACTCATCTGTATTGCTGAAGCTTTGGCTACCGAAACAGAAAAGCCAGATCTCTGTGTACAGAAAAAGTTCGTTCATCCACTCCAACTTTCATGGACTTAATGCCTCTATGCTAAAGTATGGTGATCCCCAATCATATTTTAGCTCTACCAATTTTTCATTTTTTCATTTTGTCTATTCAATTTGTATACTCTTCCTTTATTACGTCAATTGTTACTATTACTACTCTTACTTTGAACTGTCTCCGGTATTATTTCACTTGTTCCACCTGTCATTCTAAATTAATTTTTCAACGTTAAATTCTATGCTATCACATTTTATATTCGCCTACTAATCTTATAATTATGTACTTCTTTCCAAAATCTATACACCTTATGTATTATTCTATATATGACAGTAATTATTCTGCCACCTGACATTAAACCATTATTATAATCACAAACATTTCAACTGCATTAAATACTACTATTATTATTATTTTATGCATTCACAACTTTGACTCAGTTCCCTCACCGGATATAACTTCTTAATAAAAACCTTTTATATATGATTGTACAGCTTCATAATAAATTCGTTGAAAAGAGTCTCTTCGCTGAATCACTTAAATATTTCACCAATCCTATTTTCACTGACATAGAATGGGATATATGCAAGTGTACATTCAACAGGAAATTGACAAAAACAAGTGGTTTACATGATATGAAGAATTATCTAGAAGAGGATTAGTGTTGGAGATGAAGAAATAAAAGTCGACTTTAAAAGTTAGGATATAAGTATGACTTAATTAATCTTAATGTATTGAAAGTAAAGTGTTTAAATATATACTAGAAATGAAAAATTATCGATTGAAAAATTGAAAATATGAATAGAAACGGTAAAATATCAACAAAATTATGCTAGAAATATTACCCTGGGTGTGGTAATGCGACTGAACATAGACATTGTTTCTGCGATACAGACATCGATTTCAGAGTCTCAAATCTCCGGCAGTTCCGCTATGTATACATGACATATTAGAAGTCATTTGTTGAGATCTCATAGAATTCTTTTTGGTCAGTAGGGATCAGTAAGAATAAGATTCATAAGAGATGATTAACAAATCAGACAATTCAGATATCGACTAATATAGAAGACTGGACAGAAATAATCTTTTCAGAAACTGAATTTATAGAGATTCTCTTGATTTTATGATAAATATCATGACGGAGTAGTAGAAGAACCGCTGAAAATAAAGAAGAGAGTAAAACAGTTGTTTTCTTCTAGTTCGGTGCTCTTCGATAGTGCAAACTGATAACCACTATAGGGATCTTTTCTTTTTCATAAATTTTCTTCCTAGCTTCACAGTTATACACTCAGATTAAAGGAAATCAAAACAAGCGATTCAGTGAAGAGACTCTTTTCAAAGAATTTATTATCAAGCTGCACAATCGTCTATATATATATATATATATATATGCTTCGGTGGCCCAGTGGTTAGGACTCTCGTCGACCATGCACATGGTCCAGGGTTCGATCCCCTGCCGACACACACCTGATATCTATGGTCGGCCTGCGAAATTCGGGCTACCGATATCCAAGCTGAAAATTCCATACTTGTACCAAAAATACGGTGTGGAATCAAGCTGTAATCAATATATATATATATATGGTCTTTAAGAAGTTATATCCGGTCAGGGGATTGAATCATAGGTGTGAACGCCTAAAATAATAATAGTAGTAGTATGAAATGCAATTAAAATATTTGTGATTATAATCATAGTTAAAGGTCAAGTGGCAAAACAATTAATGTCATATGTAGAATAATTCATAGGATGTATAGAACTTGGAAGGGGTGTACAATTATAGGATTAGTAGGCAAATCGAATAAAATAAAAACGGTACGTAACATTGTGTGAGATTTGATAACATAGAATTTAATGTTGTAAAAAAGAATTGATTTAGAATGACAAGTGGAACAATTGAAACAATACCGGAGGCAGTTCAAAGTGAGAATAGTAACTAACAATTGACGTAATAAAGGAAGAGTATACAAACTGAATAAATTAAATGGAAAAAAATATGATTAGGGATTACCATGCTTTAGCATAGAGGGATTAAGACCATGAAAGTTGGAGTGGATGAACGAACTTTTTCTGTACACAGAGATCTGGCTTTTCTGTTTCGGTAGCCAAAGCTTCAGCAATACAGATGAATAAGATACGTAATGATTTCAGCAAATTATTTTTTGCCCTGTAGATGACTTTAAAGGGTGATCATTACCGACCAGATGTTCAATGATCGTGCTTCTTATTGTTCTACTTTCACCTCTTCGTAACCATGCAGGATAATGTTCTTTCACCATCTTGGACGAAACTCGAGTCGAACGACCGATATACCTAGCTCTATACGAGCAGGTAAATTGATAAGCGCACATAGATTTGGTCAACAGTGGGATTTTGTGCTTTAGGTTATTGAATAGTAATGGTCGACTGGCAAAGGATATTCTCAAAAATGCACCAGAGAAAGAAGGATATTATAGTCCTTGAAAAGAACAACAAAGAAGACTGGATGAAGAATAATCTTTTTCGAAATTAAGTTTGTGGAGATACTCTTAATTTCATGATAGATATCAAGGCGAATTCACATGAGAACCATTGAAAATAAAAATGAGCTCAATACAGTTGTTTTCTCCTAGTTCGGTAGTTTACAACAGTGAAAACTGATGACCGATCTAGGGATCTTTTCTTTTTCATAACGTTGCTTTCTAATTTCACAGTTCTACAGTCATATTAGTTAAATAATTAATTTGTGCTTATATACTTCTTAAGGGTTTCTTTAGTAACAACGAATCATTGTAATAAGTAGTTATCAGCCTAATTTTTCTGACAACTTGCTAAAATCTCGAGACCACCTAAATTTCCATTCAGCGTAATACATCAACTCTTCTCCATTCTTCATTGTTTTAATCATCCATCTACATCCATTGATAACTATATAAACTTGCGAACATATTTATCTAGATTTCAGCCTACTGATACATACTTTTCGAAGCTAATAACTAAAAAATGACACCGAAGATTGTATCATGCTTCAAACGAAACAAAAAGGGAGTCACATGATATACTATCGATTACTACTTTCTTTTGAAGGTTTCTATTCGACGACTGAATATTTCCTAGTTTAAATACTCTGAGTATTCTGTACTGTACTAATACGTTTTTGATTTATTCAGGTACTGATCACAAAAACAAAACAAGTAGTTCAGAGAAGAGGCTTTCTAAAGTGAATTCGAATTCATTAGCTGTAGTATCTCATTTATTAACAATTTTTTTTCACGAAAGCGGATAGGAACGAAAGAGATGAATTGTCATGATCACCATCAACATCACTGTGCATCTACCAATTCACATGCTTGTGTGGAGCTAGGTACCCAGTCTTTGCTCTCCGAACCCATCATCTAACACACACTCTCATGGTTTTATAAAGCAGAAAATAATCCTCCCCTACAGCTCTATCCTGAAACACTTGATCGAATCTGAACACCAAGCTAACTTACAAAGGAACTTAGAAGTTATCTACAGAATACTTGGGAATCTCGCTAAAAGTGTACGAATCAAATCTCTTCAGACTTCAGAAGCAATAGTAATATGTTAAATCCTGAAATCTACATTCAAAAGAAGTTTGTTCAAACATTAAATGGACCTGACCCCACTTAACACCAAATACGTAATTTCTGTTTCGTCTTTTTTTGCTTGTTTGTTTCTCAATGCTTTTGATTATAGCTTGAAACCACACGGTATTTTCGGTACAAGTATGGAATTTTCAGCACGTGACATCGGTAGCCCAAATTTTGCAGGCTGTCCATTGATATTAGGTGTGCGTCGGCAGGGGATCGAACCCCAGACTATGTGCCTTGGTGGCGAGAGTCCTAACCGCTGTGCCACCGACGCATTCAATATTATTTTCATCCCCCACCCTTTATTAAATCTCCACATCTTATTTCCACTGTTGTTAATCTGATTATTGATCAATCTCTGAGCTCTACTCTACGTCACCCAACTTACTTATTTAGTCTTGATTCAATTTCTAACCGATTAACAAAATTTGTTGTCTAAAGTTTACAATTCTAATAATTTTTAGTCTCTACCTGATTAATACTTTATACATTACGTAATTTCTTTTGTAAAATTTACAAATCTGATAACAAATCTTCAAAGCATTCATTTGGTTGCTTAGAAAATTTACTTTATATATGAGATTTTACAGCTTGATAATGATATCGCGGGAAGGAGTAACTCTTCGCTGAACGCCTTTTCTTTCATATAACTTCAATAGTATTTTTAAGATAATATGAAAGACACCCAGAAAGGTAAGATGTTAATGAAAGACCATGGAGATAAATGTTCAAGTTAAATTATGTAATAGGTAGAAAGAGTAAACAAAGGGTTGGTTAAGAAAAAGATTTACCAATATGTCTTAAGAAAAATTCAAAAAACGTTAAGAAAAGGATTGTTAACAAAATAGTACAACAATAGTACAAATAGTACGCAAAGTAGAAGGAGGGGTGAGGAATTTTAGCTGAGCTCTACTCAACCCCTTCAATTAGATTAAGTCACTCAACTTGCTTGTTTAATCTTACTTCAGTTTTTAACTCACTAACGAAATTTGTTGCAGGATTTCATCATGAGCTGACATCGTTTAGAGAACCATTGGAAAACCAACTGAGAGTACTGCAGAACTGTTTCCCCAGTTCTAGTTTGCGACTTTTCAGCAGTACGCACTCACAGGGGTTCTCTAAACGACGTCAGCTCATGATGAAATCCTGTAACCAATCAATCAAATCCCTACAAACCAATGCTTGGAAACCAAAATGAGATGCTTACTAGCGACTTGCACTATTCAGTTAGGTATTTACCTGGGACGTTGTGACCAGCAGGGTACAACATGTCGGGTGTGAGGACAAATATACGCCGAAGACATTGACTAGTGGTCGCGCCAAATCATGAATAGACAGAAGTTGAAATTCATGAAGTGGCCATTGGATTGGATCGCGTCCCAGTGGCTTAATTCTCTACGAGCTAGCTCGCTTTTGACCAGAATGTCCTGGTTTCAAACCCTGGAGGTGGGTGCGTATCGCTGAAGAGTCCCAAACTAGAGTGGAGGAAACAGCTGTCCAGTACTCTCAGGTTTTCCAATGGTTCTTTAACCGATGTCAGCTCATGATCAAATCCTGCAACCAATCAATTAAATCCCTACAAACCAATACTTAGAAATTTGTTATCTAAAACCTGCAATTCTAATAATTTTTATTTTAGTTTCTACCCAATTAACGCTTTCTACACTAAGTAATTTGTCAACTAAAATTTACAATCCTAATGACAAATCTTTGAAGTATTCATTTTGTTGCTAAGAAAATATATATATATATATATATATATATATGCGATTGTACAGCTTGAGAATGATGTCGCCGGAGGAGTAACTCTTCGCTGAATGCCTTTTCTTTTATAATCATAATTGTTAATACTAATCAGTAAATAAGCGAAGTTGAACAAAGGTATTAAAGTTATATCTGACTGAATGAATTTCAGTGTATAACTTTGCCCAGAAATGCAGTAGTTCAAGTTGCCATTACTGCATTTAGTGCACACACAGAGATAAAAGGGAGAAGAAATACGTTTAAAATAACTACATTGAACGGAAATCTACGGAAAGATGAACAGTTTCAAGGGAAACATAATGATTTCATCCATCTAAAGGATTACAAAGAATGAATGCATCTGCGCCACTGAGAATAACTTTGTGCCATATCACTAATGGTCTCTACCTACATGTTCAGAAAACTCCAAACGGACAGTATGCACCTCCTCATGTAGCTTAAGCCATCTGTCAAAGAGTTCATGGGTTGATGCCAGGTTTTATTTTGACAAACACTAACTTTTTTCCAACTCCTACATAATATCACATAGCATACTACAGGAAACCTGTATGTGCCGAAGAAAAGACTAATTGTAAATGTGAAACTCAAGAACGACACAATTAGTGAAGTTCTCTGAAACCGCCTGTCGATAGCAGTTCGAATTATGTCCTTAACTACATCTCTACGGCTCACCTTCTCCACGCATCCTCTTATTCACGAAAAAAAAACAAAGACAAGATTCCGGTGTCAGTAACTTCAATACGCATTTACCTATTTATTTGCTCCTCTGAAGCCAAGTACGTAGGCTGTACCCACAGAACACTGTCTAGGCAAGCCCATGAACACTTACTTGCATTATTGTCGAAAGAAGAAAGCAGAATAGTTAGCAGCTCAAAACTGGAACCCATTTTGCTTCTGGTTATGTATCAACATCAGAAAATTCATTCTGAGTCATAAATAAAGTGCCACGAAGCCACCGAAACGGGGTTCGCCTACACCTTCTTCATACTATAGTTTTAGTGATTAGAAACGTTTTATCCGGCATCTCTTACTACTGTGGCCTTAGTCGTAACTATTTTTTCGCAAAATTCATATATTTGGTCCCCCAGTTAAATTTCGACAAAGAAAATAAAACAAAATTTTTAGTATAAAATGACGTCATCATTCTATTTCACAGGTTCTCATCAGCTGCACACCACTACCTGAAATTACAATGGTTTTATAGATTATAATAACACACCTTAATGTCTGAGTGGTGGTAGAGAAGAAATACTATAAAACTGACGCATCCAAAATGTGAGCATTACGAAACAGATAAGAAACAGAAAAAAACCCTTCTGATGTCACCTCCAACTGTGTTTAGGAATTGCCATGCACTTGCCAGAGCAAGTACATTGGAAGGACAGAGAGAAGGGCTTCTATCAAGTTTTCTGAACATAGTTCGAGAAACCTGTTCCTGAAAGGAAGCCAATACTCTCAGAGTGCTATTACCAGACACATTGTTGATACCGGACATCTCGTAGAGATTTCTAAGTACTTCAAAATATTCAACAGAAAAACGACAGCAAATTTACTATGATTTACCAAAGCGATCTCAATCAAATTATTTCAACCAGACTTATGCATACAGAAAGAGAGTGTGATTAATCCCTCACTCCCTTGGTAACTGAATTTCGATTTTGATTACATTGATTAGTCATCTAATTCAGTGATCTCAACCCACTGAACAAATCTTAATCCCATAAACTGTAACCGCTTTTGCTTTTTGAGTTGCTATGTGAACCTGTAAGCTAACACTGTTCTGTTAATCAGTTTTTCTGTTTTCTGTCTTACCCCTACTCCCTCTTTTCTACTTTAAAAGGCGTATAAATTGATGAAGAAAACTTAAACTAAATAATTGTAATGCTTACATTTTGGAGGTGTCAATTTTATAGTATCTCTTCTCTACCACCACTCAGACATTAAAGTTTGTTATTATAATCTATAAAACCATTGTAATTTCAGGTAGTGGTGTGCGGCTGATGAGAACCTGTGAAATAGAATGATGACGTCATTTTATACTGCAAATTTTTTCTTCCTTTCTTTATCGAAACTATTTTTTGCTTTGTTGTTTTCCTAGATAGTTGTATAATAAACTATAATTAGTCCTTTTTATAAATCACCTTCACTACTTCGTTTTCTTATTTTTTATCAATTATTTCTAAATGATTACTCATCACCCAACTAATTAGTCGTTAACCCTCAGGATTAAACCAGATTATTCTCAATTTTCAAACACTGTTTTCACTCATACACCTTGATTTACTTTGTTACTAATTAACAGTGATCTCTGACCTCTGTTGTCAACTAACATTGTAAATATAAACCCCTAAAACAACTGTACATCTTTGGACTGAAGCTAAAAAGAGACTTCTGTTTGATATGAGAATCCTGGAGGCAATCGGTAAGAAGCCTTGCTCGACCTAGGTTTCGTTCTAGTTGGCACTCACCAATCAGCAAGGCGTATCTGCAACCTTGAAGGAACCCACATCCCTTCTAAGATTCGAACCCGTATCAACCAATGTTGCAGTCAGAGACGTTGTCACTGAGCTGTTTGACCTTGCGATTGATCTCCTATAGGATTGTATCGCACATTTCAATTGAACATTATTCAGTGACTAGTGTAATATGTCTAGTCCTATCTTTGGTTTAGACCGAATTCTATCATCCAAGTTTGCAGTGTGGTCACCATGCTAGGGGATCACCATTACTGTGCACTGTGAATTGTTGATATTATAGATCCCACCACTAGCTTATGTGCTTTTATTAATATTAACAACTATGCTTATTACAGTTCATCTCTTGAGATACTATACTCTTTTGTGAACAAAATAAATTGTTTAGAAATGAGACTGTACAATTAAAGAGAACGTAATGGTTCTCAAAAAAGCCTCTTTTCTGTACTATTTGTTTTTATTAATTTTGAGAAAATTCAAGAACATGATTGACAGTGTTTAAATTCAAATACTCTACCAATTCAGTTCACAACAATTTTATACATGGCAGCATTTTTTATGTCAAATTATCCTATGAAAACGAAAGTTTATTATTTTAGAGTTATTATTATTCCAAAAATTAATGATAAAAAGAAACGATTGTGATTGAAGTTTAAAATAGGAAATGTACTCAATCAATTAAATCTACGCATAAGTAAAGGTTTAATGGGAAATTTAAATTAGGAAAACAGAACAGAAGACAAACGATTGAATTTTAAAGTAAAAGTATTAATTATTTCACATGTTGTTTGATTGAATTACTGTCAAAATTATGTTTGACCTAGAAAAAACAATAATTATCTTAGATTAATTTATAGTTTTTAATCATGAAACCGAATTTTGGACATACTAGGTATACAACTTGGATATCCTTGGTTATGAATCGGCAGGACTAAGGAGTTGGAGAACAGGATAAAACAGGTGTGCATGGCTCATTTTCCTATGTTCCGATAATCCAACCGACCATTGTAATTGACCTCATAGTAATTACGTGACATTCGGTATGTTAAATCATTTTTCTTCATTAGATCTATTAGGTACTTAGGCCGAGATAGTTTATCTCCCAGTGCGTCAAGAATGGCACTCAAACTAACCAACTCACCCAGAGACAAGTTTTATTTACTTAAGGATCCAATAGATCCAATTAAGAAAAATAATATAATCAAGATAACTTTTGAGTAAGCAGTTGTTTTCGATAACTTCTTCGTCTTCAGACTCTACTGTTATATAACCATGAATATTAGAATACAAATAGCCAGTAAAGGCTATTGAAAATTATATCAGAAACTGTACTGGGATACGAGTATAAGATGAAATAGTAGTCTGTTTGTTAGTATTGTCAGTTGAATGCATAAAAACGTACAGTCACCTAGAATATTAACTGATGTGTAAATAGCCAATTTAGTAACATACTGATGTATTTGTAGTCAGATAGAGAACCACTGGAAGACCAGGGAGTTCTAGACATCTATTTCGCCCTAGTTTGTGACTCTCCAGGTTATGAAACCATGGCTTTCCGGCTATAAAACTAGCTGACAGATCATTCAACCAATTTAACCCGATCCAACAGCTTATGAATTCCAACTTCTGATAACTCGCGTACTGATGACGAGTCGCTAACTAGGACGAAACAGCTGTCCAAGTACTCGCAGGTTTTCCAGTGGTTCTCTAACTAACGTCAACTTGTGATCAAATCTTTAACCAGTCAAATCCCAGCCAACCAACATTTTGCGTTTATATTCGACAGAACATAAGTTTTATTGGGTGCGTGTGTGACAGAAATAACAACACCAAAAAATAAATACAAACAAATGAGACATATTAAATGCAATTCATGTGAACTGTGATCATGATTTCACCGAATAGTTCCAAAATGTAAGTTCAAGGGATGACAGATAACAAATGTAATGATAAAATTATGAGATTAAATTGTGACCTGTATTCAAATAATAATGATAAGCTTAGTGAAATCATGAAAGTTGACAAATAATCATGATAATTATAGTGTGAAATAAACTAGAAGAAAAGGAATAAGAAGCGCGCAATAAGACTAGAGAATACGAGATGATTATTTCTTTGATAAGCTTATAGTAGGCCAGAATGAACAAATTCCATATTAAGTATTGGTTGTGTTGGGATTTTTTTGTTTGATCGGTTGGAGGATTTCATCATGAGTTAACATCAGTTAGAGAACCATTGGAAAACCAACTGGGAAGTACTGGACAGCTGTTTCGTCAGCCTAGTTTGCGACTCTCCAGTAGTATGCACCCATACTGCAGGGTTCAAACCCAGGGCCTTCTATTTACACGGCGAGCTGTTCAGTACTCGCAAGTTTTCTAATGGTTCCCTAATTGATTTCAGTTCATGATGAAATCCTCCAACTAAATACCATATTTGTGAAGCAGTATTATTTATCGGATGACGTTTCTAATGCAATTTATTATTCGTTATCATAGCAAAGAGGAAGAATGTGCTTTTTTGCACACATTGGGCAGATTTTTTCGTATTAATAGAAATTTGGTTAAACCAAAAATGACTGACCCTCTTAAGTTAAGTAATCTAGAAAAAACTCAGATATTTCAATACATTTACCTGCATGTAATGACACAATTGAAGAGGGGGGCAGGGAAAAGCATTCAAAAGTAATATAGTTAGGTGAAGAAGCAGGTTAATCACTGAATCAACACCAAAGACGTGCAATCAAAGTGACGCAGCGATAAACACCACGTGGGAATTACGGATCAGTGTGAATGAACTGATATGATTAAAAATAATAAATTTTGGTCAAAACATCATTCAGTTATGAATATTATATCACTGTGTTATATCAAATAACCGCACTCAGTGTGTTTTGAAATGCCAATGAGTCCCAAACCGGGACGAAACAGCTTTCCAAGTACTCCATGTTTTTCAATGGTTCTCTAAGTGATATCGATCTGTGGTCAAACTCGAAAAACAAATCAAATCCTTACAAATCAACTCCTGAGAATCAATAATATTTCCTAGATGAATTCAATAAATCAATACGACTGTATGAAAATTGATCTGTTTAGTGTCCGTTAGATAGAAGTGCTTTTTAGTATACTTTTTGTAATAAAAAATAAGCCAAAAAATCTTATTGATAATACCTTTAACTTCAGTGCTGAATGCTTTCACTGTAGATCTAATCGAAGACATAGATTCATTGAAAACATTAAATACGCCTTACCTACGAATTATTGAAATAAAGTTTCAATTGAAAACTTCCTTTCAGTCGCCTGTAACTAGCATTCTTACGCTTCGGTGATTCCAGAGTAGATTACCCAGCAGGCAGGCACATGGACCTGGCCTGATTCCTGAATAACGCACTGTTGAAACTCGCTTAAAAGATAGTAAGTTCAGAAAGAAAGGAAGGTTGAGAGAGAAGTTAACAACGCAATCCCGTAGAAACAACACGCACATTAATGAATCTTCAAAGCCTAGAATGTTTGAAGCGCCATGTTCCACTTAGGACGCGAAACCAGTCAGAAAGAAATATAAACAATCTAAAATTCTGGAATAATGTTCAAACGCTTTGTTAATCCAAATTTAAACGTTGCTTTTGTTTACGGAAATACTTTTTTACAATAACCTCACGAATTCACTTTGTGTTAAACTAACTGATAAAAACTTTAATTGTTGATTTATATGACAAAGTTGACATTATAAATGAAGATAAATTTGGTTCACTACTTTCTGTGACACTGTAAACAAGCTTACTTTGACAGTGACAACATTCACAATCAAAATAAAAGGTCAAAAACAAAACAAACACATCCAATGGTTTGAATTAACTCTAAGTTTATAAGGTATTTCACTGGAGGGTGCTACTGACACGATTTCATAAGTAGTATATAGTGTGTGTAATGTTTTCTGCAAAAATATTGAATAGCAGAAGAATGGATCAAATAGCAAAGAGAGGAAATGAAGGATCTTTGTGAAAAAGTATAGAAAAAAAACATGAAAAGAAGACAAATAAAGCATAATACGGTGAACGTGCGCAAATGCACATTTTAATGTAGCCATATATGTACATCAATTTGTCGATAAACAATTCCGCTACCAAATATCACCATGTTTCGGTATTATGTACCAATAAATAGGTTAAAAAGAGGTTAAAAGGGATTTGAAATGATCAAATTATTTGCTGTAATTATACAGTAGTGTAAGTACACATCGTTCGACTCGCACACTGTCCAAGAGGATTCAAGAACACTATCCAGTATGGTTGCGGAAAGGCAATAGTGGTGCAAAAAGGAGTGCGATAATTAAACACCTGGTTAACACTGATCATTCCGTCTCAACAATTGACTCCTTCAAACTAATCTACAGAGTTAAGAACCTGTCAAAGGTAATACGGTTTCGTCTTTTTTGGTATCACTGAAGCTCTGGCAATTCACATAGAGAAACCGGAGCTGTGCATACAAAAGAGAATTACTCAACCACCCCTACTGTCATGGTAACAACGTTTTTGATTTTTGACAACTTAATTTTGTTTGTTTGCCCGTTCTTTAATTGCTTATAATTTTTCTATTCATTTAAAACCCTTGCGTAATTTCTTATTCTTCACTTTGTGTATCATGAGTAAAACTCAATCATCGAACTATTCATATTATTACGTAACTTCTTTTTTAACAACTGTTTGTGACAACTCATCACCTTTTTTACTACCCTAATTTCATCAGCACCTAATTTTTTTTGACTGATTTTGTATTACGTAACTCCAATTATCAATCTTCACCACAACCAATTGTAATTTTGTTTGACAAACTTAATGTATACATACATATATACAAAATAAAAAATATTTATTTACGATTGTACAGCTAAAGTGGAAAATGAATTCACCGAAAAGAGACTCTTCGCTGAACTACGTGTTTCGTTTTCAACAATGCCTGGATGGGGATTAGCAATGAATATTTTTAATTGACTTGTACAATCAACATTGGTTCAGGCAGCCTACTCGATAAAGCCTTAGCTTTTGAAACGATGCTTCCTGAGTTCAAGTCTCAGCTGGAACAGCATCACTTCCAGGAAATACAGGTACATTCAGATGACGAGTCCGAAACAAGGCGAAATATAAATCTTGGATTCTAATGCTATCCACCATTCACCAAAAGAAGACTGTCTTACTCATGAGAAAGTTTTCTAGTCTCTATAGGAAATCTTATATACGGTGTATAAAAATAATAACCATGTGTTCTTCAATTATATCTTATTTTTGGCCTTGCGATATAACTATTTAGGATAATTTTTACCCGATTTCTTCTATAGTTGTGTTCATAAAACAACTTTGTTTAGCTTAGAATATCTGTTAGCCCGGAGTGGCGATAAATCATCCCCAACAACTTGTATAATTTGATTAATACTGAAGCTGACATTATTACTGTAAAGGATAAGAAAGAACACCCTTAATAAGCAAGGAATATTCAACTTTCGACAGAGAAAGAAAGACCAAATTTGCAGTATAAAATGACGTCATCATTCTATTTCACAGGTTCTCATCAGCTGCACACCACTACCTGAAATTACAATGGTTTTATAGATTATAATAACACACCTTAATGTCTGAGTGGTGGTAGAGAAGAGATACTATAAAATTGACACCTCCAAAATGTAAGCATTACAATTATTTAGTTTAAGTTTTCTTCATCAATTTATACGCCTTTTAAAGTAGAAAAGAGGGAGTAGGGGTAAGACAGAAAACAGAAAAATTGATTAACAGAACAGTGTTAGCTTACAGGTTCACATAGCAACTCAAAAAGCAAAAGCGGTTACAGTTTATGGGATTAAGATTTGTTCAGTGGGTTGAGATCACTGAATTAGATGACTAATCAATGTAATCAAAATCGAAATTCAGTTACCAAGGGAGTGAGGGATTAATCACACTCTCTTTCTGTATGCATAAGTCTGGTTGAAATAATTTGATTGAGATCGCTTTGGTAAATCATAGTAAATTTGCTGTCGTTTTTCTGTTGAATATTTTGAAGTACTTAGAAATCTCTACGAGATGTCCGGTATCAACAATGTGTCTGGTAATTGCACTCTGACAGTATTGGCTTCCTTTCAGGCACAGGTTTCTCGAACTATGTTCAGAAAACTTGATAGAAGCCTTCTCTCTGTCCTTCCAATGTACTTGCTCTGGCAAGTGCACGGCAATTCCTAAACACAGTTGGAGGTGACATCAGAAGGGTTTTTTTCTGTTTCGTATCTGTTTCGTAATGCTCACATTTTGGATGCGTCAGTTTTATAGTATCTCTTCTCTACTACCACTTAAATATTATAGTATGTTTTTGTCATCTATACAACCATTGTAATTTCAGGTAGTCTGCAGCTGATGAGAACCTGTGAAATAGAATGATGACGTCATTTTATACTACAAATTTGGTCTTTCTTTCTCTATCGAAATTCTTCACGTGAACCAAATGTATGAAATATTCAACTTAACTAATATATACATAAATACAGTCCATTATTATGTATAATATATGATTCTTCAGTATGCTGAGATTTGCACATCTTGACATTATTATGAAGCGTTAAATAATAAGGAGTGTTATATATTGTAACGCCAGTATCATATGACCACATTACTCGAAATAAATAAAACTAACTACTTCAATATAAATATGATAAGATAACACAGAAACTAAATTCTTATGAGTTGTGAGGTGAAACAAAACAAGACAAAACGGAAAACGCAACGTGTATTTACCTGCACGTGATGCTTAGACTATACAGGCATGTAGTACTCACATAAGATTCTTAGTCTCTATTATACAACTGTTATGTCATATGATATGATGCGATATTATTTCTACAAAAAATGAAATTTTACCTTACTATTAATTTATCTTTTAAGGTGGTTACAACAAAGTATGTTGCTTCAGACGGTTGGCTAGAGAAATATTAGATAAACATTCTTAGATAGGGTATATTTAACAATCTTCAATAAAGGTATTACATGCATCTAGTCTAAGACTATCAGGTTACAAAGTAGTGTGATCCTCATTTCAGTATTCCATTGGACTTCAACAACCCTTCGATCTGTAAACTTTTACCAGCACTGGACATAGTAGGGAAATGCTTTGTCGCGGACATTTAAGTCTTTGCCAGTCATCTAGGTGAGATCGATTATAGCTTGATTTCACACAGTATTTTAGGTATAAGTATAGAACTTTTGGCATGTGATATCGGTAGCCCAAATATTACAGGCCGACCATTGACATCAGGTGTGCGTCGGTAGGGGATCGACTGCGGGATCAAGTGAATAATCGACGAGAGTTCTAACCGCTGTGCCACCGACTCAATGAATACCAACAAAACTATCTGAAACCCGGGTATTTTTGTCTGAACTCAGCAAACGAAACCAAGTTGATACGGTCTATGTGATTTATTGCGCTCCTCTGTACTATTCTTTAAACCTCCTTAAGTTATGCACAATCAAAACTCATATACCACCTATATTAAAACACGCTTCAACGTGATGAAAACGGTGGTACTATTAGAGATAAATAAACATAAACATATCATAAATTAGTTGATAGCAGTTGCTTCTGAGAAGTGAAGTAACCTTGGTTGTCAGCAAAAGTTTGACTAATTTCCACTTTAGGTCCTGTGTCAGTTAGGTGTCTGTCAGTTGCACTTGAGAACACTTTGTTGCCTTTCAAATGGAGAGTTTTAGGGATATGCTCAAAAAAATCTAGTACACACTGCCCTCTCAGCTCTTTCTATGTACTTTCTGCCGTAAATGCAGTTGGGGTTGGCATAAGCAAGATAATTATCCAGTTTTGACTGAGTTAAAAAGCACACCATGTTGTAAAGTGGAATGAGTCTGAAGGCGGGAAATGCTGTTTCAAATGTACCCTTAATTCTTTTCTTGGTTTTCGGGGATATTTCTTCTTGTTTGTACGCCATATATATGAAGAACGGTTTCTTTTCAACTGATTTGGGTTTCAATTTTGGTGTTTTTTAACTTCCCTAATTTAAAATGAACTCTGTAGGATTCTTTTCGATAACTGAGATTTCCTCTTCAATCTTATCTTCGGACATAACTTGGCGGAGAACGTCTACTAGATTTTCTGAGCATATCCCAAAAAGTTTTCATCTCAAAAAGACTGCAAAGTGTTCTCAAGTACAATTGCCAAACGCCTAGCTGACACAGAAAATACAGTTGAAAGTAGTCAGGCTTTCAAGATAATCAATAATAAGTTATATCAAAACAAACAAATACTTCAACAGCTCTGCCAAGTAACTACATGGTTCACAGGTTTCTCAGGCACGAAATGAGTACTATGCAGTAATGTTAACTAACTAATTAAACACAGAGGTCAAAAACCTGAGAATCAACAAGAATTTTATTAACAAACTGGGATGAAAACTTTGTCTTTATAAGTCAAATAGAGCTGAAAACATTTCAGGTAGTTAGCTGAAGTTCGAACAGTAATTTCACAGCGTAACTTGGGATCCACTCAAACAAAATTCGCAGCAGTAAAATAACGCACCAATGCCAATAGTTCACCATCACATTGTATCAAAATGTGTATTATTGATGCTTTCTTTTAAACCTGACATTATTTGATTAGTGTTAGCTAGCAGTGAAATCCTCAATGTATTATCCATTCTCTCCGGAACTCGTCATATGTAGGCATGTGAACCTCAATGACTGATGGCGTCTCCCCTTGAAACTTGAATCCAACCGCTATCGTTTCAAACGCTATAATTTTACTGATTAATATAATGAGCCATAGGAACCAACATATGAGCAACAGATATCAGTTTTTATTTTATTAAAAATCAACTAACATGAGACTCATCCTTTTATTGATGAAATGATAGCTGATAAACGGTTAATATGGGGAGTCTCTTATGAACCGCTTTGCAGTCTACGACAAAGTATGCTGAATTCGAACTCCAGTGAGGATATTATCTTTTACTAACATGAAGATATATCCATCTAATGAGTTCAATAAAGGATTCATCCGAGGACGGCATGCTGAATATGGTCTGAATAGGAGGTGAAAGCTTGTGGATAATTCTGCGCTTAGCTGAAAACTATTGTTGAGAACAGAGTGAAATTAGGATGTACTTGTGAAGTCGTATGTTCCACTAGTAACTCAAGGGAATAATAAGAATGAATACAATTTTAAAGTAGTTTAGAAGAGACCAAAACACTTTGGTCCAGGGTTCGATCCCCGGCCGATGCACTCCTTTACCTCGATAAGCCAGAAATAATGCTGGTAAAGAGGAAAGGTTGGGCATGAGGCTAGCAAACCCATCCTGTAAAATAAACACTGCTACAGAAACTTCAAGCCACTAGCTTGAAGCCCTACGTTCCACTGGGGAACGTGAAGGAAAAAAAGTATTTTGGAAAAATATGGCAAACATTCTGAAATCCTTCAAAATAATAAACAAACAAGTAAGTAAGTCACTCAAAGTTCAGAAAGGCTATCTCCATCAAACAGTCAAAATTTAACGTACGTATTGAAAAAGAAGGTGTACTAAGCCTCCGTCTGTCTGTCTCTCTACCTTCGTAACTCTATTTTCAACCTTAACTGATTCTGTCATCTTTGATGAAATGCAAATTTTGATATATTTTCACTCTTACTTAGTTACACCATCATTTATTAAACATCATGCTTCATATCTTTCATGTATCGTTTCACAGGAATACAGTACCTGTTACCTGGAAAGAAATAAAGGCGGTACGCGTGCTAGAGTCTTCTTCTGGATCAGGTCTAAAGTTTAAGCTAATCACCATCATGTCCCCATTATTGAAAATTATGGAGATAACTCTCTCGCATGTTCTTAAACTTTCTTTGAAATCTTTTAATGATCCAAAGCAGTTTGCTTATAAATGCAGTAGAAGCGCACTAGATGCTGTCGTTGTACTTCACCACAATACTGTTTCAAGTCTTGATAAAGATGCAAAGTTTGTTCGAGCCTCCTTTTTAGACTACACTGCTGCTTTTGACTCGATTTCTAGGGCACTTTTACTAAGTAATCTGAATTTAGAAAAAACTGAGTCCTGGGACAAAGGGTAGCTGTCTTCTTATTTTTCTGGTAGAAAACAACATACTGTTTTGAATGGAAAGCGCTTCCCTTCGTTGCTAACGGAAATTGATGTGCCTCAAGGCACTGTACTCTCTATTCCTTTTTTTAATTTCTTTTTTGCATGACTTTCCATATTCTTCCGAAGCTAAATTCGTTAAATATGCCGATGATCTAACCATTTCTGTCCCAGTAGTTTCTGCTTAGGATTGTACTTATATGAATAGTTTCTTGTCAGAAGTTAACAAACGGTCTCATCTAAATGCTCTTAAACTACATGCGCCTAAATGTTATATTATTCACTTTAGTCTCAGATGCGAACAAGATTTCACTGGACTGATTCAGTCTCATGATTCCTGTAATACAGACGTCATTATGATAAGGAGTAAATCAAATATCTCTCATTTCGGTATCAGTTTCTCTTTGAATCTCTGTTGATCGTGTCATATCCTGTTGATTTCTAAGAAATTTTTTCATTTAACCTATTACGTAAAAGAGTTGAAACTTTCTGGCACAACTCAATCACTTTTCTTACAATTTGTCGATTCATGTCTTCCGACTATACTCCTTTATTGTGCCCAATTATTCTTCCCTTCTCAAAAAAGACTACGTCATATTACGTAAAACACTGAAGGCTGTAAGAAGGATTAATGGTGTGCCTTCGACTCAGATAACTGACATTTCAAGCATTTGGCTAAAGATATCTTGTCTGATACTGAACATCCTCCTTATTCTCAACTCACTGCTTGTATCTCTTCGGGGTGTAAAACCAGAGGAAACTTCATAAGAAGCATTTATACTCGTACAGCTACTACTACTATACCATATTTGAACAAGACATATAAGCGAACAATATTGTTTTTAATTAGATCTTCTTCAGGCTTTACTCTAATTTACGTAGATTTATATATAAAAAATTTTAACCAATGACGGTGATTTTATGGATAAAATATTAATAATAATAATAATCTGGTGAATGTTTTGAACGAAATTAATAACGAAGATTAGAATTATAACAAAATATTGATAATAAGGTTTATGCAGGTGATAAGAATAACAAAGGTAGTATATGTATACATGTATATATGCAAACAATTCAATAAATAAATAAATAAGGTCAAATCTTAAAAGGTGAAATGGAACGATAATCAGAGTTTAAATGAATATCATAAAAGTACGAAGGAGATGGAAGATAAGAAAGGGTAGGAGGGTTTTGGATAGAATTCACCTGGGCCAGAGGAGAGACAAATGTAGAACAAACTTGTTTTGTATACAAAGACTAGTACTGTTCTCTTGAATCCCCATAGCTTCGGCTAAGTGTAAAAGACGGGTTCTGATTCTGTTTGAAAGACTTGATGGAATGCACTAGATAACTTTGAAGGCACTATTTTTGTCCACCTGGTGACCGCTATCATCAATCAAATGAGCCAAAATAGAACTTCGTATGGATTTTATTTGACCTATTACGAACCATGAAGGAAGATCCTCATTAATGCGTTTGTTAAGCTGTCTATTTGTTCGGCCTACATAACTTTCTCCACAGGAGCAACTAAATTTATAGTTACACATGGAAGTGGTACAGCTAGGTAGCTTATCTTTCATTTGAGCAATCCAAATTGGTCGGCTGGAAAATGACAAACAGAGGATGGCGGTAGTATAACTCCGTTTTATCGCTCTCGATAATCTCAGATGTAAGACTTCGCTAGCCACGTCGCCATTAAATTGCAGTTTCATGAACAGTTGTTTCTTTTTAACTGTTGTCAGTTTTTCTTTATTGTACCTGGTAAACCATATTTAGCACGGCTTTTGTGTGAACAGTCCGATATCGAAAAAAACTTGTAAACTTTTCAAATTAGTAATCTGAACTGCAAAGTATGATCAAAGATTATTATTACATGTATTACCTATGATACTATCTACTTATACTTCATAATGTTTCCGCCAACATTGTGTTTATAGTCGTTTCATTATTAATAATAATATTATTATTAATACTAATTTAAATTTTAAGTGCGTACATATTTATAAAAGGAGCTAAATTGTTGCAATCTGTATAAAAACGCTGAAAATTCCATTCTGTATAATTTATTATTATTGTTTAGAATAAAGTGTTTATTATTTTTGTATATATCTCATATCTAAATAAATGAGCTTAACTGACACACACAACGTATTTTTGTCACATTCCATACTGTTAATTAGCGGCTTTTTAATGAGTTGCGTAATCACATCATTTACGTATCTCAGTAATAATAATAATAGTTTGCTTTTTTTTGAAAACATGACTTATGATACAAGGTGAAGCTCTCAGCATTTGGTATAATACTGAAGCTAATTTACTCAACAACAATAACAAAAACATTACATGGCGCAGGTGACCAAAATTGATGACAGCAGCTTTCTGATATTAGCAGAAACAAAAACAGTCATAAATGTACACAGATCATAAAATGATAATGATAATATCAATAACTAAAATGATGATATGATTGAAATAGTGTCACCATAAATTACAAATAAGCGAAACATAGAAGAGCCATTTGTTTTGCTAGCTATTTGATAAAGTATAAGTTTCATGGCCAAGTTAAACTTTAAGCACCACTAACTACCAATGGAGTGAGACCGCACCAGTGACCATGAAACGCTTACTGAGCAAGTTGGTGAAACCTAGCAAATAATGTTGCCATCATCAGTAAAATATGCTCATCGAAGTGTTTGGCTAATAAATTGGATATCTGGCAAGTTTCAGCTTAGGTGTGAGAAAGATTAAGTTATGATGATATTAGATGGTTGGAGCAATCGACAGGAAGCCTTGAACCTAGGCTTCGCTCTAGTTGGCACTCATCAGCAAGATTAAGTGATGCTTTAAGCCAAAGACAAGTTAGGGTTAGGTTAACTTAATAAGTGCGACAATCCCCAAATTTTTTCAAACCATTAAAAGTGAATTTGGTTTGGACATATATAGATTACAGTTAGTTTGGGGATATTTTCACGTTACGGTTAGGTACAAGAAAGATTAGGGTTATTGTTAGGCTTAGAAGACGTAAATAATTACATGCATAGAATGTGGTTAAATTACTCTGTTGATATAAGAATAGAACTTCTGTACTGTTGTAGAGTATAATTCCATTGTGGGTTCAATTTAATCTCATAAAGTCTCACAGTGTTATACAGTAATATTTACTGATGACTACGTTTCGGGAACAATTTATTGCTCAGTAAATATTACTGTATAACACTTTGAGACATTGCCAAAGTAAATTTTACTCACAATGGAATTATACTCTATTGATACTCCAACCTAAAACTGAGAGCTATTTTTATCAAATGTGAGGGAAGGTATCCTCTGTGAGACTTTTCTATATTTTTATGCAACATCTCGTAAATATATATATGTATTATACACACACAAAATGCCTCCTTCATGTGACTGGTGAGTTCGAGGTCGTTCACTGATTGATAGTTAGTGGTGCTTAAAGTTTAACTTTGCCAGTTTCACGCTTAACACTTTCTCTGTCACACAGAATACGGGACAAATAGGGTATAGTTGAATTGTTGTACTTAGTTGTGGGAACATATATTCTTTTATAATAATTTCTAGTCCTATCTGATCAGATGCAAGAGGAGATTTGTGAATAAAGAGGGTGCTGACAGTCAGGTAATATACATGTAGGTGTATGCCGACTACACTAGTAACCAACTGACCCAGTGGGACACCACATGCCCTACTGAAGACCTATAATACCCTTCACACTATCAAATATTCCTTTTTCATTGGCCCAGGAAAAACTTGAGTGGGTCATAAACAGCAACAGATAAGATGGAAATGTTAAAAAATTAAAAAAGTGGAGGTTGACTGATACCTGTTTGTCTTAAATTATTAGTGTAGAAGGTTAGAAGGAACATCTTCTTAGAAATCGGCAAGATATGGATTGGCTAAGAAAGGTCAGAGGAAAAGACTATTCTAGGGTATCTAATGTTTGACTTAGTTTCTATTTCAGTGCCCTCAATGCTACTGGCATTTTGTAAACAAAGAAGTTTGTGTAGATCACGTCTTTTCCTGAGGGTAAGTTTAAATGTCTGGCATCCTGAAAGATTTAACGTAAGACCATTTAGCCTAGACCAGTCACTAGCTTAAGTCTGACAAAAAGCTATTTCGTTTGGAACAGTCAGACTGGAATGTAACTTGCAACGAGACAGTTAAATCCTCAACGTATTTAATAAAAAGTTAATTCTTTACGAAAGTGGCAAATCAGATAGGAAGAATGATAAAAGAAGAGGAGAGACAATAACACCTTCAGTAAACAAGGCACCACTCTTGCTTCTCACATTTTTCTCTTTTATTCCAGAAAATTCGATCACATTACATGTTTATATAAGTACAGTAGTATTTTTATATTTTACTAACTTAACATTTCAATTCATCCTTTTTACCACAATCATTTTTTAATTATTACTACAAATTTTAATCTTAACCAGACTAAATTATATCAAAATTGTAACAAAACTATTAACTTTCATTATTCATGTCATATCAGAGACTTGGCGAGTCATAAGGAGCATCTCAAACAAACTTCAGACGTTCATTAAGAGCTGTCTTCGCTCAATACTCAAGATCAGATGACTAGAAAAGATCAGCAACAGGGACCATCTCGGAGCGAACCAATCAGGAACCGATTGTGAACCAAATAGGCAGGAAGAAATGGAGATGGATTGGCCATACGCTTAGGAAACCATCAAGTGACATCACTAGACAAGCCCTCGAGTGGAACCCGAAAGGGAGGTGGCGAGTTGGTCGTCCAAGGGTGACTTGGAGGAGGTCATGCGAGGAGGATATGAAAGCATGTGGACAGACCTGGAGTGGGGTGAAAAAGTTGTCAGAAAACAGAAGGCAAAGGAGGTGCGCAGCTGAAGCCTTATGTTCCTCTAGGAACCAAAGGATACAATAATATAATAATTCATGTCATAAGTAGCTGATAAGATTCCGACGAAGCAAATTGGAAGTCGTTTTATCCTGCCCCACGTGTTGTTCTTGGTGTTGTTGTTGTTGTTCCTTTGATAGCGTTATTAGAAGACGGAGATTATCTGAAAAATGTGATGTATTAGCGCTATACATTTCGAACAATCTGATCACACATTTACTTGTCAAATCAATATATATGAAAATGTTGAATTAACAAAGTGACATAAAAAGAATTAAGATTAATTAACACAAACGCTTGGTAATCCAATCAAATAAGGATTACCAAGGTAGGTTAAGAGTAATAACAAACTGTTTTTGAATACACAATGGGGAGCTTAAGTTTATGCATAGCTATAGCCTCAGCGTATTTCAGTAAACGGCCTTGACCGTTTTTATAGATGACCTTAAAAGCTGTGTTGACATCAATCTTATGGTTCATCTCGATTAGATGTTTAGTTATAGACGAAGTTGGTTGTCTGATGCCTGCATCTATTGGCTTGTCACAATTCATCTGTTTTTCTAACCATTTTGCGATATGGGAGGAATGGTAACTTCCCATTTAGTAAAACTTCATGCTATGGACGTTATCGATAAACAGGAGTTTAATTCCTTGAAACCCATGTGATCTTACTTTCAAACCTCTATGGATTACCCAAAATTCATACGGTTGATAATCCATTACGTCCAATTCTTTCAATGTGTAACTCTCCTACACATAAATTAGCAAAATGGTTAGCTGATATTTTAAGTCCAGTGCACACTGAAGTATGTAAGTTTACTTTGAAAGATACATTTGAACTTTTTGACTGTCTTGTAGATATGAACATAAAAGATAGGAAAATGTATTCATTCGACGTTAATTCTTTGTTTACTAATGTACCATTGGTTAAGACTGTTGATATTCTTTGTGACTATATATCTTCTAGTTGTTTTTCATTTCCTTTTCCTTTAATTCATTTGAAAGATTTATTATTATTATGTACTGACAACGTCCATTTCATGTTTGAAGGCGAACATTTTCGACAAGTGGATGGCGTTGCTATGAGGAGTCCATTAGGACCTTTGTTAGCGGACGTGTACATGTCTTATGTTGAAAACTCATCCTTTGATTTAATTTCTAAATAGCCCTTCTATAAGAGATATGTAGATGATATCATTTTGATATGCAACGATCATGAAGATGCGAGTCGTCTATTAGACAGGCTTAACTCTGTACAGAATCATATTAGTCTAACATTCGAGGAAGAAAGTCTCAACCAGCTTGCATTTTTAGATATACTTCTGAGTCGAAGAGATGATGGCTCAATAAGACGGTCTATCTACAGAAACCCCACTTGGACATGACAATACCTTAATTTTCACAGCTTCTGTCCATTACAGTATAAGAGAGGCTTGGTGAAGTGTCTATTTAAGAGGATTCAGTGCATTTCCACTGATGATGTTACAGACAAAGAAAATGAAATATTGATGGATACTCTTGTTGAAAACGGATATCCTTTAAAATTTTTAAACAGGTGTAGAAGTCGACTAGTCTATAAACCTATAATCCATACCGTCCCTAAGAAAAATGTTTTCATCAAATTACCATATAACGGGGAAATAAACAGTAGGATTTTGAGACAAAGGTTGAATTCGACGATCCGTATAACCTACTATGCAGCCCCGCTTGTAATTGTCGAAAAAGCTAAAAATATGCTTCACTTCAAACCTTAAAAGTAAACAAGTGATTATATCACATCCCACACAATTTACCAATTTTCGTTTGTGTGTGTGGACATACATACATAGGGAGGAGTAATCGCGCTTTGTACGTGAGGGTGGGAGAGCATATCCTAAAATGGTTAGAAAAACAGATGAATTGTGACAAGCCAATAGATGCAGGCGTCAGACAACCAACTTCGTCTATAGCTAAACATCTAATCGAGATGAACCATAAGATTGATGTCAACACAGCCTTTAAGGTCATCTATAAAAACGGTCAAGGCCGTTTACTGAAATACGCTGAGGCTATAGCTATGCATAAACTTAAGCTCCCCTTGTGTATTCAAAAACAGTTTGTTATTACTCTTAACCTACCTTGGTAATCCTTATTTGATTGGATTACCAAGCGTTTGTGTTAATTAATCTTAATTCTTTTTTGTCACTTTGTTTAATTCAACATTTTCATATATATTGATTTGACAAGTAAATGTGTGATCAGATTGTTCGAAATGTATAGCGCCAATACATCACATTTTTCAGATAATCTCCGTCTTCTAATAACGCTATCAAAATTTATAAAAGGGAGTAACTGTTTTAAAGTTGTTGTTATTCTTATTGCTTTATTCGGTAACAATTCCGATTATCAAATATTTACAAAATTTATGCGGAATTTATAAAAAGTTATATTCATATTCTGATTTGCAAAACTAAATGCCAACAAATTACGTGATTTCCTTTGTGTGAGTGAGAATTGAAACCTGTCTGAATAAATTTTCCTTTTCCTTATCGATTTTTAAATTTCATTCTTGACTAATACTTTTCTTTTTAAAATTCTTTTTAAATAATTGATACATATAACCATTTTGTATTTTTTGTTTTAAATAAATATTTGACAGTTAGTTAACAAAAGTGAATATTTCAACTTCTCATAGTTGAAGAGAAAAAAGTGATTTTTAAAAGGCTTGTCTAATTAACGTTAACTGAATCGATTATTTGTCAGCATGAAAGCCGTCTGACATAGTATACAATTTTTTTACATGAGGTGTCACTCGTGAAAAGAACAAAAATGTAAAAAACAAACAAAATATTCAGCCAAATTATACATGAAAAGAGAACTGGACGGTGAACGCATTTTTAAGTCTTTGTTTTAGGGATTTGATTGAATTCAAATTTGGTCACTGACTGATATTAGTTAGAAAGCTACTGAAAACCAGGGGGTACAGGACAGCTGCTTTTTCCCAGTTTAGGGATTCTTCAGTAGGAGGTACTCATAAGCCGATGGGGATCGAACCCAGGACCTTCTGTTTACGAGGTGATCTCGTTAACCATTCAGCTACTGTGATGGAATTCAATGGTCCATGAATTTCAACCCTATGATATTCACTAGTGACTGGCTACAGAACGAAGTTCCCAGAAGTTCTAGTCAGAATTCGTGACCACTGCGGCCTATCAGGTCGGGTATAAGAACAAAAACTCGCCGATGACACTGACAGGTAGTTGCAGTAAAATCGCGAACTGACAGAAGTTGGAGTGGATAGGTTACTCAATTCCCTCTAAGGGACTGAGTGGTCAGTAAGGTTGCCTAGTAACCCGGATGTCCTGGATTTGGCGCCTGATGCGGCCACAGTAGCGCACTGTCGAAGACTCTCAAAACTATGATACATGAATTATTTGAATCCCATGTTTGTAAGTAAACGGTTTTATCAGATGTTCAAGGGAATTTTATTGACAGGAAAACCTGTTTGATTCAGACTTTATGATTGTTGACATTAAGCAGGAAAACTTGTGTACAATTTTAAGAAGATAGATGTCCTCTCCAAGGTTTAATTGAAGAACTAGATACGACATTGATAGTTTCGACATTTAGTTGTACAGTTTTGAATCTACAAGAAAAAATAAGTAAGTTCAGTTATATAGATACGTCTTGCCAGTGACTGAAGATATGGTTCTTGGTCTCAAAGACGCTCGATTTTCAGCCACTGGGTACGTTATAGGTTTAAATCCTACTACACCTTCATCCGCCTGGATGATTGGTGGTATCATCACGTGTCTTCCTATAAGTGTGGCAAATATCGTGGTACATAAGACATGTGTCCAGGGTTCTAATTTTTGAAAAAGATTTATTGCTTAATAATTGACTCATCTTAATATCTCAGAACACTTTGGATTAGACAGCCACATCTACGAATGTCCATGAGAAATAACAAGTATTTATACGTACAGCGTTACTTCAAGACTAAGAAAACAATAAAACATTCAGAAGGCCAGGTCAAGTGTTAAAAAGCTTACTGAAAGTCTTATCATGCAGTGATGATTCTAAATACTTGTCGTACTGAAGTGTACTAACTGGTTATTTAGTCAATTTCACATGTAAAGACGACAAGTCTAAATTGTTCAAGTTAGTTTAATTTACTAACCGAATATCACAACCTTAAAAACTTCATACAGTCCTAACAATTTGTAAACTTGATTCATATATTTATAAAAATGATATGAAGTGACTGATATGTGAAGCAACATTATAATCCACTGATTGCAGAGAAAGGTTTCCTGTATCAAGTTTATACTTATGTTATTTAGATGTCCTTACAATGACGAGAAAGTTTCGTCTTCTAAAAAATTTCGTAACTCGGTGAACCAGGTATTACGGGAGAATAGGTATATTCAGTGGTCAATTGATGTGCTTCTTTGAGTTCAGTATCATTGCATATACTCTTTAATACTTAATCACTATCATAAAGCTGTGCACTCGTAAGACAAGGCTGCCTACTATCACCGATGATATTCCTAATTTGGGGTGGACTGGATTCTGCGGTAAACCGTGACTGGAAAGTGAAAAGACAAGAATACGCTGAATGGATAAGAAGACTCCAGAAGTTCTGAACTTCGCAGATGATTTATGTCTAATGTAGCATGAATTTTTAAGATTTACATGTGAAAACAAACAGGCTGACAGAAAAAAGTAGCCAACACAGAATTTCAAGCAAACATAGAGGGGATGGAGATGATGAAGACAACCAACCAACTAACAACAACAACAAACAGCACCAATCGCTATCAACCCAATAAATTTGAAAGAGGGCATTTCGTTCACCTATCTAGAAATCGTCGCTTCAACTACAGCCGATTCTATGGATAAGGATGTCAAAACCAGAATCGCGAAGGCAAAACAGACCTTCATCACTCTAAAATCAGTTTAAACTACAAAATTCGGATTTTCAAAATCAGTGTTAAAAGTTAGCTTCTCTATATAGATCACAAACTTGACCTACAGGTCACGAAAAGTATTTCTGACGGCCTACTGTAGGCTTTTATTATTGGCTGCCTTATATATCTTAGTACTGAGGATCATTTGTCCAGAAAGAATTAGCAAAAAGAAAATATGGGGACGAACCATTCAAAACCCTAGAGCTCAACAACTAGGCAGAAGAAAACGGAGATGAATGGGACACACGCTAAGGAGACTGTTGGGTAACTTTGCATGACAAGTCATTACTCGACTAGAAAGTGGGAAACAATAAGCTAGAACTGAGTCCTTGGGTGACATGGAGGAGATCTTGTGAAGAGGAGATGAAAGCTTACTGGCAGTCGTAGAGCAATCTAAAGATGACTGCAGATAACAAGACAAAATAAAAATGTGCTGTTTAAGCCCTAAGTTCCACTGGAAGCCCAGAATAATAATAATAATAATATAAGTATTTAATTCAATTTTAGATTTTCCCGTCAACTGATTGGACTGAAGTGCTCGGTTTCAAGTTGATATGTCAGCTTCTTGTGTAGATGATTTGACGATGTCTAGGCATGTAATTATAAGTTAATTGGTGGATGGTAACTAGCAGCGGAATCCAGGATTCGCATTTCGTCCCATTTGGGACTTGTCAACTCTCGTGGCCCTAGTGGTCTAGTGGATAACGCTATGACGTTTGAAGCTATGGACATCGGGTGTGAGCCCCGGTGAGAATATCATCACTCACTGGGGAATGCAGGCACATCCAGATGACGAGTTCCAATCGGGACGAAATGCATATCTACTGCTAGTCACCATCCACCAATTGATAATATGATTTGTAAGAAATTATATCTCATGAGGGCGTTTAAACAAAGGTGTAAATACTTAAAATAATAATATGAACTGCGACAAAAAGTTAAGTAATTCTAATCACAGTTTATTATCAAGCAATTAAACAAATAATTTTATACATAAATAGTTCACAGGATTAGTAGGCAGTGGAAAGATTACGCAACAAATTGAGAAGCTTCATGTGATAGGTCTTAACATTACAAAAAAGATAGTGAATTGAAATAATCAATGAGACAAATGAAATAACACTGTAAACTGTTCCAAGTGAAAAAACCCGCAAAAACAATAACAATCGTAGTATTATGAGAAAGGTACATAGATTTAAATAAACAAAACGAAAAGTAAATCAAAAAATGTTTATCCATCGACAACCAATTTAAAAGTAGGGACTGTGTGTACTTACTTATTTTTTTAAATTTAATTTTAATTTTTTAATTTTTGATTTACAGCTTGATTCCACACTGTATTTTTGGTACAAGTATGGAATTTTCAGCATGGATATCGGTAGCCCAAATTTTGCAGGCCGACCATAGATATCAGGTGTGCGCCGGCGTGGGCTCGAACCCCGGACCATGTGCATGGTCGACGAGAGTCCTAACCACTGTGCCACCGACGCACAAAAGTTTGGCTTGAATTTATAAATGGACAAAACCTTCGTTGTTTCAATTAAGAAAACACTGCAAGTTAACATGAATTTGACAGATGATCTTAAAAACATGGTCAGGATTGGTAGAATGAAAAAAAGTTGATTAAGTGTCCTAGAATAGAACTTCCTACACCTTTCGCTTACCCCTTGTCAAAACATGCTAGAATATGCTCTCGTATCCGTATGAAAAGCATTCTCTGGTTATTGGCCAATACACCTTGCTTCACAAGAATAGGTGAATAGATAAATGTGTATAGATGAGGCCAGACAAAGGTGCTTAGTAAAAGTCAGATGCATTTTTCCTGAGAAGAACATCTTACCCAGTGATTGAATTCCAGATTAATGAAGATGATTGTCATCGGAACTGAGTTAACGACCAGTTTACAATATTTATCGTTTATCACTAAGTCAGTTTGGGTAAACGTTTTCAGCAAGCATAACTACTTTTCAATCCACTTCGCCACTTTCAAATATTTATAGCAGAAGCTTTAGCTATACATGAACAGAAACCTAAATTCTGTGTTGAAAAACGTTTTGTCAAACCCCTGTCTTTACCTTGGTCATAATAATGTTCTTTCTAGTTTTTATTTTATTTAATTTAACCACTTGGATTCATTCCACCTCACTTCACATCTTCATTCTTATCGTAATCGTACTCCTAATTTTCAAAATTTTTAGACAACACTTGACATTTTTGATATCAATTCACTTATAAAACAATCTTTAATATTTTTGTAATTTATCCACATCAACTCTACCCCTTATAACCTTTTAATTATCGTTATTCTAAAACAATTAGTCCCTTTTATAAATTTTGATAGCGTTATTAGAAGACGGAAATTATCTGAAAAATGTGATGTATCAGCGCTATACATTTCGAACAATCTGATCACACATTTACTTGTCAAATCAATATATATGAAAATGTTGAATTAAACAAAGTGACAAAAAAGAATTAAGATTAATTAACACAAACGTTTGGTAATCCAATCAAATAAGGATTACCAAGGTAGGTTAAGAGTAATGACAAACTGTTTTTGAATACACAAGGGGAGCTTAAGTTTATGCATAGCTATAGCCTCAGCGTATTTCAGTACACGGCCTTGACCGTTTTTATAGATGACCTTAAAGGCTGTGTTGACATCAATCTTATGGTTCATCTCGATTAGATGTTTAGTTATAGACGAAGTTGGTTGTCTGCCACCTGCATCTATTAGCTTGTCACAATTCATCTGTTTTTCTAACCATTTTGGGATATGCTGTCCCACCCTCATGTGCGTAGCGCGATTACTCCTCCCTATGTATGTATGTCCACACACACACGAAAATTGGTAAATTGCATGGGATGTGATATAATCACTTGTTTACTTTTAAGGTTTGAAGTGAAGCATATTTTTAGCTTTTTTGACAATTACAAGCGGGGCTGCATTGTAGGTTCTACGGATCGTCGAATTCAACCTTTGTCTCAAAATCCTACTGTTTATTTCCCCTTTAAACGGTAATTTGATGAAAACATTTTTCTTAGGGACGGTATGGATTGTAGGTTTATAGACTAGTCGACTTCTACACCTGTTTAAAAATTTTAAAGGATATCCGTTTTCAACAAGAGTATCCATCAATATTTCATTTTCTTTGTCTGTAACATCATCAGTGGAAATGCACTGAATTCTCTTAAATAGACACTTCACCAAGCCTCTCTTATACTGTAATGGACAGAAGCTGTGAAAATTAAGGTATTGTCATGTCCAAGTGGGGTTTCTGTAGATAGACCGTCTTATTGAGCCATCATCTCTTCGACTCAGAAGTATATCTAAAAATGCAAGCTGGTTGAGACTTTCTTCCTCGAATGTTAGACTAATATGATTCTGTACAGAGTTAAGCCTGTCTAATAGACGACTCGCATCTTCATGATCGTTGCATATCAAAATGATATCATCTACATATCTCTTATAGAAGGGCTATTTAGAAATTAAATCAAAGGATGAGTTTTCAACATAAGACATGTACACGTCCGCTAACAAAGGTCCTAATGGACTCCTCATAGCAACGCCATCCACTTGTCGAAAATGTTCGGCTTCAAACATGAAATGGACGTTGTCAGTACATAATAATAATAAATCTTTCAAATGAATTAAAGGAAAAGGAAATGAAAAACAACTAGAAGATATATATTCACAAAGAATATCAACAGTCTTAACCAGCGGTACATTAGTAAACAAAGAATTAACGTCGAATGAATACATCTTCCTATCTTTTATGTTCATATCTACAAGACAGTCAAAAAGTTCAAATGTATCTTTCAAAGTAAACTTACATAATTCTTATCACATACATATGTTTATTGACTGAGCAATTATTTAGCGCCACTTAATAACCTTTTCCTGTAATATAAATACGACTGTACAGCTTGAAAATGAAGTCGCAGAAAAGAAATTTCCTCGCTGAACAAAAAGCTGTGTTTTTATTTATAATTACGTCCATTATTTACATCATTCAGCTTAAATTTTCTATATTATTCTTATGTTGGCGTATTTGTTGTCAACATGTAATTATTAAACAAGAACTCTTCACACTATCAAAACAATCACACAAGTAACAACCTGTTACAGCTTAATGTAAATTCTTTTAGAAATTTAATTACGTCTAATTACTCATTCACTTCATATGATTAGCATTATCAGTAACCGTGATATCGCTAATTACCATTAATCCGCTCAATACTTTATTTACATTAATCCATCTTGAGTCAATTAAAGCCTACTTTTGCAAACAAACTGCAATGAATCTATCAGATTCACCAAAAAAGATGGTGAAGAGTGGAGTTTGATAACCACTTGCATATTTGCCTACTCAGCCGACAATGAGGTAGTTATCTAAACCTCGGAAGGTGGAGCAGGTTTCGAACCCATGACCAAGTGGTTGGAAGGCCAGTCCCTATACCAATCAGACAAAGCACCACATGTACAGACTGAGATTTAGTTTTCAATGGAGAAGTTTGCAAAAAAAGCCAGCAGCTCAAGTTGCCACACTTTATCAAAGAGGAGATAAAGGTACTGAAAAAACCCCATAAAAAACAGAAATTTACGGAATAAAAATAAGTACACGGAGAATACTTAGAATTTAATAGATCTCATAGTTCATAAAGAGCGAATGTATGAGAACCATTAACAACGACTTTTCTCAAAGGCACCAAAAGTCTTCACCCACTTCTCCTTCGCATCTCGAGGATCACAGTCACACAGTCCACATTTTCCCACATGGAACAAATCAGTCGTCAAATACTTGATGGATTGATTCTATGTTTTGGTTTCATCACTCCCAAATCTTAACCAAACAAATAACTTATGTCAGCTCATGATGAAATCCTCCAACCAATCAAACAGAATTCTTACAAAACTACTACTTGAAAATTAATCTGATGCTCACTAGCGACTGGCTCTATTCAGGCAGTTAACCTGGGGTTCTAGAGGGAAGACGTGACCAGTAAGGTACAGTAGGTTGAAGGTGAGGCAGTAACTCATCGAAGAAGACATTGCAAAGTGGTCGCTCCAAGTCATGAATTGGCAGAAGTTAGAATTCATCGGCTGGCCGTTGGATCGGGTCCCAGTGGCTTAATGGTCTACGAGCTAGCTCGCTAGCCTTGTAGGCAGACGACTCTGGGTTCGAATCACACACTTTGGGTGCGTACTGATGAAGAGTCCCAAACTAGGCTGGCGAAACGGCTGTCCAATACTTCCCAGTTGGTTTTCCAATGGTTCTCTAACCGATGTCAGCACATGGTGAAATCCTCCGACCAGTTAAACAATAACCTTACAAAACCAATACTAGAAAATCGTATGTCATTTAACATTAATCCGCAAGGGAGGCCATGGCTTGGCATGTGTAACACGTCCTCTAGCCATCCTCATCGATACAGCTTCACTGCTTCTTAGGTTGACTTCCCCTCTTTTCTTAACAATGAAAGACATGTTTTCTACTTAGTCGGATTAGTGAACGACGCACACACGAATATTGAATTCACCATATAACATGAAAATGATGGAAAGCCTCATTTCCTTGACATTGGCATGCAACGCCTGCGAGATGGTAGTCTCCAGAGGTCGACTTAATGAAAGCCTACATGGAACGGACAATACTTACATCTTAATAGTTTCTGCTCAAATAGCTATAAACGAGCACTGGTCAGAAGTCTGCCTTATAGGGTTAGGAGAATATGCTCTACAGAAAAATTAGGGAAGAATTTTTCATTTTCGGAAAGATGTTGAAAAAAACGGTTACCCTCAGAAATTCATTAACAAGTACGGAAGGTGTGAAGGTTCAAAAGCCACACAGGTCACAGGGGGGGATGTCCATCTTCATTCTACTCGATTTTAAAGGTGATAATACTGCAGAAATAGTTAATAGAAGATTGAATACCTCACTAGCCAGAACCTATCTTGCAGCTTAATGGATTCCTGTTTATCGGACAACATGCTCTTTGATGCTATCAAAAGTCGACAGATAACCTTATCGTGTCAACTCTAATTGTGTACACAAGTTTACATGTATCTCTGGTAGCAGTTACATTGAAAGAAGAGAAAGAAGGGCACACCTTCAATTTTATGAACATGTAACAAAAAGCCTATATCTCAAGGGAATAAATGCTTGTAATTGTGCCAATACCAGACACCTCATCAATGTGGGTCATGACGAGATACTGCGAAATCCCTTGAAATTCTCAGTAGACGACAGAATAATTCAATTCTCCCCCAGTTTGCCGAAGCAATCGCTACCAAACGCCTGGAATCCAACTCATGTGTCCAGAAAGAAGCAGTTATCAGTCTTTATATGTCCTGGTAACTGGATACCTTTTTTGTCTCCGTTTGATTACGTAATCTTTGCCTTAACCTTTCCTCATTAACACAGTGAAGCTTTGCACGTCTCTTGTTCCTCTATGATTTGACTAGGACCCACCAATTTATTTCTCACTTTATTAGTTACTTATCCTCTTACTCACCTCTGTCCTTATTAACTAACTCCTCCACCATTGTATGCGAGGCTTAGCGAGGTAAACGAGTGCGTCTGCCGGGGATCCAACCCCGACCAACATGCGTGGTTGGCGAGTATTCTACCGCTGTCCACCGATGTACCTGGAAGTCATTGGTAGTTTAATAATTGTACAAAGTGAATAAGATTGACTCCCCCCTCCCTGAAATCTCTTATATTATAACTACACCAAATACGATGCATAAGAGAGAATGAACAGATGTATCATCTGTAGACTCTGATTGTAGACAAAACAGGTAAACGTAATTCGTTAATTTATTTTTTAGCCTCTGAACAATGATTTCAATTATTTACAGGATTTCATCATGAGCTGACTTCAGTTAGAAACCATTGGCACTTTTCTTTCCCTTCGTCAGTGGTTCACTTGTAGAGTGTTAGGGTTCGATTCCTTGCCAGCGTATTCCTAAACCTCGCCTAGTTCATAAGTCGTCTGTAAGCCCAGAACGGTAGGAAGCTTAAGTTAGGAGAGTTATAACAACACCATCGGTATTGACACTTCAAAATCCCCACACTTAAAGCCTTATGTGATGCATTTGGAAGGTAAGAAAGAAGAAGAAAACCAAACAAATCATTCAAACAAAATCCCTACAAAACCACTACTCTGATGCTCACTAGAGACTGGCCCTATTCGGGTGGTTAAAGTGGGGTTCTCTTGGGAAGCCGTGACCCGTAGGATACATCAGGTTAAAGGTGAGGTAGTAACTCACTGAAGAAGACATTGTGAAGTGGTCGCACTATGTCATGAATTGGCAGAAGTTAGAATTCATCGGCTGGCGACGAATATAACTAGCTCCACAGGAGCAGGAGTATTTATAAACACATATCAGTGGCCTAGAGCGGCAGTTTATCCTTCATACATCTATAGATCATTTGTCGGCTGTAAAATCAGGTCCATAGCTCAACCGGAAAGATTGTCTATTTTCGACATAGAACTTTGCACATATGTGCGGGAGTTCAATTCGCCACACTCCCTCCATGTAGCACACAAAGCAAGAGAAGAAAGTAGAAGAAATGCATATTAGAGACAGTAAACAGAGATGTGAGACAAAGGAATAGTAATAACGAAGAACAAAACAGTTTCATTGGAAATCATAAATCACAAGGAGTGGATGCATCTACGCTAGCCATTGAGAACGATTTTGAGCCATATCACCGATTGTTTCCAACCATTTGTTTTTACCGTCCCAAGGACCCCAACCAGGAAGCCAGTCTACAACTTCCTACGTGGCTGGCTTAGACTAACTGTTGTAGATTTCATTGACTGGTGCCATGTTTTTGTTTGACCGCCGCTAGTCTTTTCCAGCCTGACCCTATATCAGCTAACATTGCCCGTCGAGGAAGGCGATGACTAAGCGTACGTAACGCATGTTCTAACCATCTCAGTCGATGTAAATTCACAACCTCGTCGATTGATTTCTTCTTCTTACCTAGCACTCGACGCCTAACCTGAATATTGCTCACCTTATTATGCCACTTCACACAGGAGATAGAACGCAGACACCTATGATCAAAGACAGCTAATCTTTTCGTGTCTTCCACTCTCAGTGGCCAGGTCTCACAGCCATAAAGGAGGACGGAGTGGACTGATGAGCAGTACACCCGCCCTCTATACGTCATCAGAAGAAGTTACACATTTTCATTGTTAATGTTGGTGAGAACGCCGTTGTTCATCGTTCACGTTGCTTTCAGATTCCATAGATGGCCATTTCCTTAAATGCTTCAATGTAACCAAGAGCATGGTAAGCTTCGTCTTCATTTAGACGTGTTAATAATCATACTACCATACGCTTACTGCGTCAGTAGATAAAGGGGAGTGTACCACCCTGTTATTCTGTTGTTATGCGTTAGGTATCGAGAATAGCATAGAAATGTTTTTGTATATATTTCATAATTATCTGGTTCGTTTATTACGTTTCTGTTATCTTTTCAACTTGTTTATTATGGGTTTGTTTTTGTATACCGTGCTTATTTTAGATGGAGTGTGTTCCCCCGGAAAAAATTGACAAGACAACATATGGTAAGCATGATTGTATCTTTGTCTTCGTCTTTTCTTTTTTGCCTACATAAAAACTTGGTTGTCTGTGTGTGTGTGTGTATCAGTCAATCACTCCATAAAGAGCCTGATTTTCTAAATCTTAACACAGAGTATCACGTTTTTTTCGCTTATGGAAAGAAGCTTGACAGTTGTTTCACTCACTCACTCTTTGAAATGATTTCTTATCAAATTAATTTTTGATCGGATCTTTTGATCTATTAGAAAAATGCGTGAAACACCTTAATTTGTTGATGTAACTTTAACAGGGTCAAATAGAAATGTATAATTAGCAGATAGTTATTGTTTGATGTAAGAGTTTACGTGTACCTTCTAATTAGCTCATTATGTGACGTCACTTAAGATGTTGAATACACCTTACAGGTTAGCGTCAACATATATGTAACCCAGGCGTAATTTTTCCGGCTGTTGTGTAGCTTTTAACAACAAGATGACATTAGTCAAAGTGTTTCACATTAGTTAAGTTCGACAAAGTTAATCCAGTAGTAGTCTATTTTCTTATCAATGTTTCAGTAGTAGGATGGATAGTAGCTTAGCTGAAATTTGCACCAAGTTAATTAATATAATTACACAATAATATTTTGAGGTGACAAACATGATAAATAGCCTCTAATCAAGTCATAAAATCACTTTCAATTTGTGTAGCCTTGAAAAGATTTATGTTTGTTTTTTTCTAAAAATAATTTTTCAACTCATATTACCCCCTTGATTGATGTACTTCATGTTAAACAGGATCATATTAAGTTAATGTTTGACCTCCGATTCTCATACTTTCACCTCTTTGGAACATGTATTTTGAATTACTTTATCAATTATGTGTTGTACACATTACATAAGGTGATGTTTGTATAGAATTCTTGTGTTCCCTAAGCTGGATGATTTTATTTCTATGCTCTCACTTTCCTTCAAAATGAAGTTAGGGCTGAAGATGTTGTCTAGAAGATCATAAGTGTTGCTTGACGAGAGAGTCTTAAAGACAATCTTCTAGGACATGTACAATTTTTGGGACCGATCTTTTCCAAATCTCCCTCCCTACCCAGTGAATAGATGCATCACAGCTGATCTGATGGTCGTCTGAGGCAAACATCTATTCACCAGCGGTGGGACTTAACCTCCAGACATCCAAGTGTAGGTGTAACTCCGTTTGGTCTAACCGCCCTGTAAGCAATCTTTCTGATATGGTATGACATACACGAACATTTGTTTCAATCAGTGTAGTTATTTGGATCATTGAGATATACAAGCCCGATCCCTATGCTATCAGTTGGGGTTCTGTAGAAGGGAAGGCTTAACAATTAAATCACCCTATTCAAAAGATAACATCAAAATGATTCACTTGAGATACAAGACAGGGAGGATCGCTCCTCTCAATAAACCCTGAAGGTAAATATTTCGACAATACGTTTGATGAATAAATGGCAAACGCACTGAGTTGAGTATGGTCGACATATCTAGCTTCAATGGACAGCAGGTGATAACAATGAATCAATATATCTGTACCCTTACAAACGATTTTTCAGCCCTCTCACTAACAGTCTCCAGTCATTAATAAACAACAGTACTAAACCTTTTTGACTGATGAAATCTTTCTGTTGTGTCAAGTTAACCATGGCGTTGATCCGTTTTAAAATCCTTGAAACTGACTACAAATATACCATTTCCCACACAAATTATGACCTCATAGTCTTAGCAATAAAGACATTTGTATTGCAGTCAATACAATCTGAAGAAATCATACAGTCAATTACGTAATACTTATGTCATACACTGAAAGAAAATGTCTACAATTATTTGTTGAAATAAATAACGAGAGTGGAAAAAGAAAGAAGTTTACGGAGGGGAGGGGAGAGAACGATAACATCTTGTACACGATAGCTCACGCACTCATTCCTTCATCCATTCATTCATTGTCTGTCTGTCGCATTTTGTATAAATAAGATCGTTTTGTTTGTTCTTTTTGTGATGACGATAATAATAGTAATAATAATGATAACAACAGAGTAATCAATCAGTTACAATTTTTCGATTGAAAGTTGAAAACTAGTCTAGATAAGGCTTCTTTATATCAGTGTAAGAAAACTTCATCTTTCATGTGTGCGTGTGTGTGCACGCGTATTTTTGGGATTATGAATAAGTGATCGTGTGTGTATGTGTGTTTTTCTCTTGATTTATCTTTTTTTATTTTGGTAGAAATAAGGAATATAATTGTGAAAATAAAAGTCAACACAATGATAATAATAATTGTTATGATTAAGAATTGATGCTGAAGAAGACTTAAAATTGAGAATGATTAGTTATTTTGTGATTGGGTTGATTTCCCTGGGTAGGTTTGCTAGCCTCACTTCCAACTTTCACTCTTTTTTCGGAGCTTAGGATCAGCTAGTAAACTAGGTGGGATGCCGCCTTTGCTCTTAATAAAGTGCTAGCAATAATGGATTCATTGCCCAACGAATATGCAGAAGAAAATTGAGGTGGATTGGACATGCTGACGAAACTTTTAAGTAACACCGCTCATCAGACCTTGGAAAAGAATCTGGATGGGAAAGGAGGAGTTGGGCTTCCAAGTGCGCTATTGTGGAGATCGTGTGAGGACGATATGAGAGCTCATAGGCAGTTTTAAAGTCAGCTGAAAAAGATATCAGAAAACAGAGTAAAATGTAGAAATGTGCTGTTGAAGTCCTATGTCCCAGTTAGAAGCGAAAGCGATAATAATAATAGTTGTAGGTAGTTAGAGAATACAATCTAAACAATTGCGTATTTTCTGTAACTTCTAATCAGGCCTTATAATTACACAGTAAAATTTTATCATTCACAGACATTAGAAACTAATCTAGCTAAGAGAATTGAAGTTCAGTTAGCTGAGAAATAGTAGTAGATAATAACCAAGCTGGTCGTAATAATAATAATGATAACAAGGATAAATCCAATGTTTATATAATCTAAGTAGTCAATTGTTTTGAATATGTGTACATAGAATGTGTACGTTTGTAGGCGTGTAGAGAGGAAAAATAAATATATGTATATATATTATGTCCTAGTGATTAGATATTTGAGCGTTTATTATTATTTTTTATAATAAATCATGAAACCAAGATTAGAAGGCGCAGTTATAACACAGTAGGGATCAAATGATAATGAAAATAAAGATAACAGTCATAAATCAAGTTAATAGTTATGATTATCCGGTGTCATTGGGTTTCATACCCAATGGGAGAGGAATGTGTGTGTCGGAGAAGAAAATTTGTCTGAACACACAGATTCGGTTTAAATATTTTCTTAATGATGACTGCCTGCCTCAGTTATGCTTGGCAATCAAAGGTGTACAAACCTAGGGAATTAAGGTCGGCACCTTGTATAGAATGGCAAAGAACTGAATTACTGTCAGTCTAACTTTAAGAATATGAAACTCCTGGCTGATCTTACAAGTTCTGTATCTAACCACGCTGGACAGTGCGCATGAAGGTGGTGGTGGGCTTACCTATGTAACTATTTCCATAATAAGAACAGTTAAATATATAAATGCACAGTAATTCTATTGACTAACTCGACATCAGATACCTATGCTTAACAATTTTATTATGTAGGGTTTTAAAATCTGATGAGAAATTATCGTAAATGTATATATATTTCTTCAGATTGTGTTCTCTAACTATTATAATAGGTATATTTAAGTGATAGAGGAAAGCAAAGTTAATGTAAGTGTAGAACTTGGACACAGTGGCAGACTTGGAGCGGGGTGAAAACGTTGGCAGAGAACCGAACGCAATGCAGACTTGGGCGGCTGAAGCCCTATGTTCCTCTAGGAATTAAAGGAAATAATAATAATAATAGTCATACAGTGAGTGATGCAGTGTTAATAACTGGATGACGCTTCTAGCAGAATTGATTGCTCATAATCATGTCGATTAGTTACAGGACTTCATGATTTGCTTTATATATTGATTTTCTCCCTCTCTTCCACTTCTTTTTTGTTGCCACTTTCCGTATCCGCGAAATAGACGTAGCAACATTTATCCAGAAATGTATGAGGACTTATAGAAAAAATAAGATTAGTAATGAAAATGGCTAAAATAAAAAAATTAAAATATTATAGAATTGCAAGCCTCTGTAACACTGCCGTATAAGGAAGGGACGTCAAGAGGCCTTATGTAAGATTCTTGATGAGACTGGAATTAGGGTGGCATTTAAACCAACCAACCAACTATCTCAGTCATAAACTTTGTTGGCTTAAGGACTTGTAAGATCCAATTAAGAAGAAGAGTATAATTTAACAAATACCATGTAATGACTGTTAGTGAGGTCAATTGTACAGGTCGAACTAGTAGGGCAGGTGAAGCAGATTTTTGAGGCGTGAAAACCAGCTAGACCTGTAGTGATTGATCTTGTTAAGTTAAATAACCTGGAAAAAGTTCAGTCGTTGCATTGCATTCACTTGGATGTTATCACAAAATAGGGTGGGTGGAACAGGGTGAGAGTATTAAAAAGTTATATAGTTGGGTGGAGAGAGAGGGAGGTCAATCACTGAAACTTTGTTCATCGATTGTTTATCGTGCAGTTGGAATGACGCAACTCCGCCTATACTGGAGATATGTAAAGTGGCAACAAACAACAAAGGGAAGTTGTAGAAACAGACAGAAAGAGAGGAAGAAAGAAAGAATGTATAAGAAAAATTGTGAAACCGTATGACTAAAATTGAAATGATTATGAGCAACAATAATTTATGTTCACAACGTCATCCAGTTATTAATGGTGTGTTGTATTATTTCATCAAATAAACTTATGTAATAAGGAAAGCATAGTGCCTGCCGACGACGTCTTGAATTATACAGGAGTATGTAGATCACCTGGCAGGAATTCTTATGTAATTTTCAGGTATTGGTTTGTAGGGATTTTTGCTTGATTGCATGGAGGATTTCATCACGAGCTGATATCAGTTAGAGAACCACTGGAAAACCAACTGAGAGTACTGGACAGCTGTTTCGTCCTAGTTTGGGAAGCTGTGACCAGTAGGGTAGAGCAGGTTGAAGATGAGGGGGTAGCTCATCGAAGAAGACATTGCGAAATGCTCGCGCTATGTCTTGAATTGGAAGAAGTTATAACTCATCGGCTGGACATTGGATTGGGTCCCAGTGGCTTAATGGTCTACGAGCTGGCTTGCCTTGTAACCAGAAGATCTGGGTTCGAGCCCCGGAGGATGCGTACTAATGAAGAGTCCCAAACTAGGCTGACGAAACAGCTGTCCAGTACTCTCAGGTTTTCCAGTAGTTCTCTAACTGATGTCAGCTTATGATGAAATCCTCCATGCCATTCTTATGCAACATCTCACTTCTTTTGTTCATATGTTCCACCCTTATGTCAACCCATCTATACAATAATAATAATTTATCTCATCACATAATCTGTCACCCCTATTCACAGTTTATATTGCTGATAGGGTAAAACACAGTTTTTGTTCAGTGAAAAGAAAATGTTTCTTTTCAACGACTTCATTTTCAAGCTGTAAAATCGTATTTATTATTATGGAAAAGGCATTAAGTGGCACTAGAAATTGCTCAGTCAATAATTACTCATATGATAAGAATAAACATAATTAAAGTAGTAGAGTTGAACCAAACTCTTAAACATTATTGAATAAGTGAACTGGTATAAAGATTTTAAAATTGTAGGTCAAGTGTCTAAAAATTAACAGTGTGATATAATAACAGTAAAGACAGCGAAGATGACGATGAAGTGGAATGAGTTCAAGTGGTAAAATAGATTAAAATCAAAGAAAATTAATTACTATGACTAAGGTAAAGCAAGGGATTTGACAAAACGTTTTTGAACACATAATTTATGTTTTTGTCCATGTATAGCTAGAGAGCCTCTGCTATGCATGATGAAGAAATCTTTAGCTTTTGGAGTGGTTGGTTTTGGTCCTATCGATAACTTTATGTAATAAATCGCTTGGGACTGAATGACCTAACTCCAGAAGGTGTTCACAGATTAAGGACCTTGTCGTCCTTTGCACACCTTTCATTAACCAAACCTGGTGGTAGTGTTCAGCTACTCGTTTACGGACAACACGCTTACATCGTCCAATGTAATCACATCCATACAATCATATGAGTGAGTATATGTACATAGAGATGGACATAAGCGGTAGTTTACGCTTGACTAATTGTGGAATCATATTTCGGCTGGTAATTACTAAATGTAAGTTAGCTGCATAAAAAGAGCATTTAATACATTTAGATAAACGACTTTTAATTATTGTCACCTTTGAAAGCCAAACTCATAAATGGAGTCTTCTTTGGCACTGCGATTTGGCTGGGGATGGTTTCTTTTTTGACGTTTCTGTCAATACACCTTCTAGAATATCAACTGTTTTTATTTTTATCTCGATCGTATCTACAGAGAAAATGTTCCAAGTTCTGGGCATAGAGAACGGGTAAGATTTCTCTTCCTGCCTATGACAACTTATCTCTTGGGTTAGTATCCTGTTCTGTGAACAAAAACATCATACATAGATGAGATTGTACAGCTAAAAAAGAGGTGAAATTGCTGAAAAAAAGTCTCTTTACTAAGCTAGAGATGTTTTTTTCATTTTAAAATATGCCGTAACGTGAAACTGATTCATTCATCTCTGTCCGAAATTTGTAAGTTGCTTTGTTGTTCAATCAGCCAATCAGTCAGTCAGGCAGTTACAGTTTCTGCTTATAACTTACATTGTATTGTATTACTTTACCCTCCACCCCCAGCACCCTCTCTCTCCCATCATTATTCTGTCTGTTTTCAGTAAAATTGTTTATTTGTTCCCTCTTTATTGTTTCCTTTTGTTTATTATCGGCGGAAGAAAATGTAAACATTTATTTATTTAACTTTTTCAGGAAAAGAAAACTTTCCATCTTCTTGTTTCATTCGTTTAGTGGTTGATTATTTGTTTATCTATATTGATTACAGAAAAAATACTAATCATCGTAACATAAAAAGATGATAATTATCTTCTCTTAAATTACTTACTACCTTTGTATGATTACAGGATTTCATCATGAGCTGACATTAGTTAGAGAACCATTGGAAAACCGACTGAGAGTACTGGACAGCTGTTTCGTCAGCCTAGTTTGGGACTCTTCAACAGTACGTACCCACCGGTTTCCGAACCCAGCACCTTATGGTAGTTACCTGGGTTTTAGTGAAAAATCGTGACCAGTAGGGTGCAGCAGGTCGGGTGTGAGGACAAATACTCGCCGAAGGCATTGGCTGGTGGTCGCGCTATGTTGTGAATTCGCAGAAGTTAGAATTCATCGGCTGGCCACTGGTTTGGGTCCCAGTGGCTTAGTGGTCTACGAGCTAGCTCACCTTGTAACCAGGGTTCGAACCCTGGCGGTGGGTGAGTACTGATGAAGAGTCCCAAACTAGGACGAAACAACTGGCTGTCCAGTACTCCCAGCAGGTTTTCCAATGGTTCTCTGACTAATGTCAGATCATGATGAAAATCCTGTAACCAATCAAATCCCTACAAACCAACACTGAATACCTTTGTATGACTTTTCTTCATATAGGCTATTCTCACTATGCTCTAGAATTATTTTTAAAAATTTCATTTCGATATGGACTAAGTAGTATACTGGCTAAATTAATGTGCTTGTGTGTGTGTGTGTGTGTGTCCCTGTGTGTGCTACAGTATGTGCGTATAATCGTTGCGAAAATTTCCTTTTTGATCATTTATTATTAGTGGTCGAAGTGGTTGAAGGTAATAGAAAGAAAACCTGTTTGATTTAGGCTTCGTGCTTGTGGATACTTGTCAACAAGGTGTATCTGCAACCTTGTGGGTGATTGAGACCCATGTCAGTCTATCACCGCCTTCAGAGACGTTACCATTGAGCTATTCGGATGGGGTGGGGGACTCACGTTTGACCTCCTCTAGAGGATTGGAATGAATACATGAATTTGTCTCTAGGGGAGTAGCCAGTGTCATCTGTCTTAGTGTGTTGGTTTTGACCGAAATCTATCAGTAAATTTCGTAAGGTTGTAGTAGTCGGGAAGCTGAGTATATCATGGGGTATCGCCTTCGTCGATGAGCAGTGTTTGCCGACATTCGATTAAGTTGGTAAAGCGTTAGGGAAGGTAAAACCATAACCTGTCATCAGCCCATGATAGATTGATGTTTGGTGTTATTCAATTGCACTCCCATACAGTTGGTAATGAGCTGCACATATTGTGTGCTTAAACCCCGGTAAGTGGAGGTGGATCCGAATCTGTGGCTCCGTGGTTGGAAGTCGAATGCCTAAACCACTGAGCCACAACTTCACATTAGTTCATGAAGACTCGGAGTGTTGGTTTGAGTCACATAGGGAGATACTGTCTGTCTGGATTCAACATAGAACTTGGCACCGAAGTGCAGCAGTTCGAGTTGCCACGTTCCAAATAGCACACAGAGGTAGACAAGAAGATGAGTGGAGAGAATCAATAGAGTTTGACAAGTATAAGAGTGATACAGGCTGAGAGTGCTCGGGATGGTAAGAACCAGTGTCTAGGGCCTATTGGTGATATGGCGTAAAATCTTTCTCAATGGCGCAGATACAAATTCAGCCTTTTGTAGGCTCACACATCCACTCAACCATCGTTTTTTTTTCGACGTTACTATTCTTTCTAACTCACATTTCTGCTTGCTATAATTCTTCTGAATCTTTTTTTCTCTACCTTCGTGCGCTACATGTAGTGTGGCAACTTTAAATGCTGCACTTCTATGCAAAGTTCTATAGTGCAACTCAGTTAGTTAGCATCTATTGTGTATGTATATGTGTGTGAAGGGCATGTTCATTGTGTCATTGGTACTTGTAATTGTTATAGATTGATAAGGCTTACATTTCCAGTTGTTATTCATATTTTGGGGTTTGCATTAATTACATTTGTTAGCTGCTGATAGGCCTTGGTGATCACTGAATTCCAGCACAAGCAGGCTGAATAGTCAACAAACTTGGTACCATAATCTGAAGGTCCCAAGTTAGATGATTCCTGATAGATTCGTGGGTGTGTACAGATGAGGAGTCCCAAAATGGGATGAAACATGTGTTCACAGTGCTCCCCAGTTTTCAGTGATCTCTCCAACTGATTAAATCTGACAATTGACATTTCTCATTTGTATGAGAGTTAGTGAAGTCTTATTGTAACTGGAGTCATTCAAGAGTAAAAATGAGTCATTCTCTAGTTTTTTTTTAACCCTCACTGTGTTAATACTCTAATAGTATTACAATAATTGTATGTATTTGTTTTTGTGTTTTTTCAGCTAAACTATGTGATATTGATGGTGTTAAACCATTGCTTACAAATCCTTTATCAGATAATTGTAAAAGAACTGAATCGAATAGTGGCAATAATAATAATAAACCACATCATTTATTCAGTGTGGCTGCTCTAACCGATGAAGTTATGCACCACTCACCTCATTCAACATCAGATGATTATAAGCCTCAGTTAACTAATATAAAATCACCAAAACCTAGTCCAACTAACAGCAATAATAAGAAACGAATGCATAGACGATCCGAACAATACGATGCTCCATCATCTGCTTATGATAATTATGATAAATCATCATCTGTTACACATTCCCAGCATGAATACGCTACATATACAGACCGGTGTACTATTACTACAGATAACAGAAATAATGAAACGCCTAAAAGTGGAATGATGATGAATTTAACCAGTCGTAATAATAATAACATTGATCGAATATATGATAATATGTCAAAATATTCTTCACTACCACTGTCCTCCTCATGCTCCGCCGCCGCCACTTCCTCTTCCTCCTCCCCATCCTTGTCATCTGGTCATCATGTGGTATCATCAAATCAAAATCTCAACATGAACAAGATGATGTCATCTGGACAGCGTAATTCTTGCATCGATGTTTCATCGTCAGTAATTCATGCATATAAAGCGTCGAGAGCAGGTAGTCGGGAAGGCATGTTAAATTCCATGCATCATAATTCACAATTCAATCAATTTAAACCAATGTCGTCGTCAGTATTACAGTCAACACCAACAAAACCATCATCATCATCAGTATCCTCGACATCGTCATTGTCGTCAAATATCAACTCAAATCCGTCACTACTTCCACATCAAAATTTATTAAAACAATTCATGGGTATTGACTCACAAACAGCTAATCAATTGTTTAATGACCCGCGTTTTATGGAATTGTATGCATTAACTATGGCTACATTAAATGGCAGCAGCGGTGGTGGTCGTGGTGTTGATGGTAAGGAGCCTTTGTCATCATCGCATCGAATCCCATTGATGAATCATGAAAATACAGCTTCAAATCCAATTAGTAATATTAGTCAAAATAATAATCATAATAATAACAGTAATGCAAGCAATCAAATTAGAAATGGATGTATGAATGAGTATTCGCGTAGTGATCCATCATCACTTTTCACGGAAACAATGTAAGTCCTTCTGTTACATTGCGTTTATTACTTACAACAGTTATTGATTGTTTGTTTGTTTCGCCGCAAAACATAACTTTTACTTACAGTAAAATACAGGATTAATCTTCTTATAGGGAACTGATTTCTATAAGGTTTTCATTGAGATGTCAATGTTTATCATTGACTCATTGACTGTCATCCATTAGATGTGACTGGAATAATGCTTGTATTAATTAAGGTTGTATTGTTTGTTCGATAAGCTGTGTACTTGTTTGTTGATTCTAAATGTGACCTGATGTACTCTGTGTAGAGAAAGGTTTTTGTTCGCATACATTAACTGGTCACACTAAGCGTCCGTGGTTCAGTGGTAGGAATGTTCACCAATCAGGCTTCACAGTTCGCAGTCGACGCGTTTTCAACCCTCGCTTAGTCTGTGGTAGGCTCGGCAAAGGTGGTAGTTTTGAAGGGAGACTAGCAACCTGATCCCATAAGGAATAAACATGACACTGCTACTGAAAATTCAAAGCTCAAGCTTGAATCCGTATGTTCCACTGAAAAGAGAAAAAAGGAAGAAAAAATTGGTCACTGTGGTATAACCGTTGTTGTTATCGGCAGGTTGCCTTCTGGAAGCTAAGCTTTATGTTTATTAGAATTTATTAGTGGGGTGTCTCTACCACTAAGGTAGCTAGTCGAGGCTCACGACTAACCTCTTGTATAGTACTGTAATGTGTACATTGATCGTTCCTGTTTCTTGTCCTTAGTGTTGGCGCTGGTCGAATTTTGTTATTTAAATTTGCTGCGTAGTCCACGAAGCTGGGAGAGTCGCCATCTGGATGCTTTCTAAATTGGCATAATGGTAGTTGAATACAGTCGTCAAGAGGTGTTAGATCTGGATTTTGTGCATATTCACTAGTAATGGTGAGTTGTCACCTCAAAGGCATTGGTACTCTGTCGGAGATTCGAGCTTCTGTCACCCAGTTCTGTAATCAGAGATATTAATTAATTCGTAATAAGTTATGGATATAATTCGTAGTGATTGTGAAGGTGGAGTAAAAGTCTAGGTTACGGCAAGAATCGAACTAAAACTGGTCTTCAAATCAGTAGTTGGGTGTGCTATACCAGCTGAGTTGTATGGCTCGAACTGCTAACCACATCACCTTATCTTATTGGAATTATCATCGTTTATTTGTGTTGGAAACAGACTAGCATAATCTTTGTTTCACCTCAGCCTAATCGATATCACTTTATTTGCCTATTTTGGTTTGTAAAGAAAGGTCAATTATTTTCATACTTAATAGAAAAAAAATGTTAAAAAACAAACAAATAAACATAAATAATAATAATAATAATAACAACAATCGATTCTAGTCCAATTGTTCGTTGTTGTTTTTTTCCCTCCATTTCATTCACTTCAATAAGACACATTTCGCATTTACATTTTTGTATTCGTTTTGTGAGTTTCTCTCATACCACAACTGCCTTTCTTTCCTTGTTGTATAGTTTTCTCCTCTCTCTCTCTCTCTCTGCCTCTCATCTTCCGGTTCATCTGTACACAAAATGAATAAATTAATTAAGGCTTTCTTTTAAAGTGTATTGTTGTCTAGTTCCCTCTTTAGTCTGTAGTGTATATACTATTGACCTAGTTCTTTCTGTCAATCAAAGAACACACACACACACACACAACCCAACTAAGCAGTGGGTGATTTGACATGATAATGCTGAAGTTTATGACTTTATTAAAATTGGGTAATATGAAATTTTGTTTTGAACACATATAGATATATACATTAAGTGAGCGTTGGTGGTTCACTGATGGTAGGATGCTTGCCAATCGCACAGGAGGAGGTCAGGGTTCGATTCTCGACTAAAACACTCCAATCCCCAACCACCTCCCCGCCCATTTTTCTAGCCTGTAGGAAGTCCCGAAAAGCGGAAAGGTTATGAGTGCAACTAGCAATACCTGTCGTGTAAGAATAACACCATTGCTTTACTGAGAATGCAAAGCTTTTTAGCTTGAAGTCTTATTTCCCATTTAGAATGAAATGAATAAAAACAACGTATGTTAGGTATTTAGTTTAATTTTTGATTTTCCTGTCGATTGATTGGACTGAAGTGCTCGGTCTCAGGTTGACATGTCGGCTTCTTGTGCAGATGCTTCGACGATGTCTGGCATTTAATTAGAATTTAATTTGTGTATGGTGACTAGCAGTGGAATTCAGGATGCGCATATTGTCCTATTTGGGACTCGTCATCCGAATGAACCTGCATTACCCAGTTAGTCATGATGTTTCCACCGAGGCTCGAACCCAGCGCCCATAGTTTCAAAGCCTCATCCACTGGACCACTTGCGCCAAGGGAGCCACCTCTTGTGCAACGGGTCATATTAATTATTTAAATGAATTTTGGATTTTCCCGTCGATTGATTGGACCGAAGTGCTCGGTCTCAGGTTGACATGTCGGCTTTGAAACTATGGGCACTGGGTTCGAGCCTCAGTGGGAACATCATCATTCACTGAGAAATGCAGGTACATCCAACTGACGAGTCCCAAATAGGACGGAATGCGCATCCTGGTATTTAGACCGTTGATTTTCACAACTAAGTAGGTGGAAATAGTTTTGGTTCCTGACTGCCTGACTGATTGATTAGGTTGTCAACATAGAACTTTCTACAAGGACACAGGAGTCCAAGTCGCAACACTCCCTCTAGCACACATAAAAGTAAAGAAGAAGAATATAAAGAAATTGTAAGGAACGGTAATAAACAGGGGTGGGGTTGAGGTGAGGGAAGAATAATTATCCCATGAAGAATAATGAGGATTTAATGTCTGAGAGTTCATAAAGAGTAAATGCATTTCCACCACTGGGAACGATTTTGTGGCCATACTGTCAACAGTCTCACTCCAATAAGTTCTTTGTATCTTGAGGAACCCAGTCAGACTGCATACATCTCCCTACATGGGTGGCTCAAACTGACATTCAGACACTTCTTCATCGGTTGGTACCAGATTTTGATTTGGCCTCTCCTCAATCTTATGTCAGATAACAGTTTTCGACATGGGAGACGATAGCTTGGTAGGTGTCTTCACCATCTCAATCAATGCAGCTTGACAACCTCATTAATTGATTGTCCCCTCCCCCCCCTACTTAATAATTTACTCCTAACCTCAATATTATTCATCACCATATTGTTATACTACTTAACAGTGGAGATAGAACATAGGTAAGTATGGTAACAAACAGTTAGCCTCTTCAAGACCACCACTTTTAACATTCAAAGTTGACAACCATAAAGAAAGTTTGCATGTATGTATACGCGATTAGCTGTTACATTTGACTAGTTCAAACTTCACATGCAAATGAACATTAACTCTCAGTGTATGCATTGTATGTATGTATACCAGTTAGGTGAAGTACAGGGTTGTGTACACATACATATAACAAAATACGCAATATCTATTTTAGAACTATTGTTAACGATAATGTATAGCTTATATACTAGAGGTAGAATTTATATATAGTATTAGTTAAACAAAGATGTCAATCATACATCGAGATATGCTTAATTATGATAATTATAGGAATATTAATAATAATAAAAGCATAATAATATAACCTAATAATCATCTGGATTTTCATGAATATAACGTTAAGGTTGCTCTGCTTTTTTTGTGAAGGCTGTTAGATAAGATCGGATTAAGGTCTGTATAGATTAGGGGAGTAATCAATCGCATCTTTCTAGTCATTTGTGTTGGTGCCGACTAAATTCCATTTATTAACTTCGAATGCTTGTCACGAAGCCAGAGTGACTCCCCACTATGGTCTGCTTCGAATTGGTAGCAAGTCCTTGACGTGATTTTCCTGCTTGATACCATTTGTAGCCAATTAGGTAGTGTACTAGCGATCGAGTGGCGTCGGTGGCACAGTGGTTAGGACTCTCGCCGACCATGCACATGGTCCGGGGTTCGAGCCCACGCCGACGCACACCCGATATCTATGGTCGGCCTGCGAATTTTGGGCTACCGATATCCACGCTGAAAATTCCATACGTGTTCCAAAAATACGGTGTGGAATGAAGCTGTAATCAAAAATAAAATAAATAAATAAATAAGATATCTCTTCAGAGATTTGAACTCGCATGGTCTAGTGTCGTTGTCAGAGACACCATCATTAAGGTACTAAGGCTCAACTATATCAAAATACATCATGTGCTACAAAACAGTGGTGAAAATGTTTGTTGGTTGATAGTAACTAAGCTAGTAGTGGGATCTAGGCACGTTTCGTCCTATTCAAGACTCGTGAATGGTGGTATTTCCACCACTGAGGAGACTCATAGTCAGTACTGTTATCGTCCGAGGAAAATAATTGCTTACAATTTTGACTATTACTTTTCTCCCAGTCACCCAGTAGAGTGATGAAAGCTTCGCAAATTAACCATCCAGCTCAGAGAACAAAACTTTTCTCTGTTCTGTATTTTTTCAAGATTCTTCTTATGTTTGTTTTGTGTGTTTGTATATCTGCTGGTAATTTTTATCTTATCTGCTCACTTATTACTATTATTATTATGAGACAGCAGGTCATATTTACACACCTGTGTATACGCACATGTATACATTCGTGCGTATACATACAGACATTTTCGTGATTTCAATTTCACTCACTCACTCACTCACTCACTCACTCACTCACTCACTCACTCACTCACTCACTCACTCACTCACTCACTCACTCACTCACTCACTCACTTTCACCCTTTCAATGGTCATCTGAACGTCTTCTTCTGTTCTTTTTTCTCTTCCTTTTTCGTCTTGTTTGTTTTCAATCTTTAGATTTGATAAGATATGCTATTATTGAATAATAATGGTCTAACTATCTTTTAGTCTTTTCTACACTATATATATATATATATATATGATACTTAAACGACTGTGACACTTGGTTTTCATATGTAAACTAATATTAATAATAATAATGGTAATAATAATAGTAATAACGACTAATTACCTAGTTCAGCTCCTAAGGGATTATATGATGCAGATATTTGATTTCATCTCAGTGCTATAAAAATAAAGTTAATAACACAATATAACAATGATAATGATGATAGGAATAGTGGTGGTATGAGCTGTTCACACAGATTTCCATTTTATTTTACTCTTTACACAGAGTTATTCAATATTATTCTTGTGAGTTGATGCTCTCATGCTCTCTCTCTCTCTCTCTCACTCACACACACACACACACAAATACACACTTGCGAAACACTAGTGAATTCTTAATGGAATATAATTACCCTTTGTTTGTTTGTGTTTGTGTCTATTTCCTTGATTGTTGTCGTTGTTGTTTTCTTGGCGGAGAATTTGTGTTATTCAAAGTGAATAATGAAAAAAAAATGAGATGTAAACGTCTCACTGATATTATTACCATTAGTAGTAGTAGTAGTAGTAGTAGTAGTAGTAGTAGTCATGCTGGTATTTGCTATGACGTCAACAATTTACTCATTTCACAAATAGCACACATAATTTTTCGTTTCCTATAACAAGAAAAGGTGTTAAAGAAGAAGAAGAAGAAGGAAAACAATGAAACAGAGAGAGGGGGACAAGGAGGTTATGATCAAAAGTGAAATAACAACGGAAATGAGAAGAATTAGAAAGATCACAATAACTACAGGCACACCTGAACGTGTAGATTGGGCTGTTGTACACTGTTGTCTAAACGCTCAGCTTCTACCCACTGAATCATGTGTTTGAATCCCGCTCTACACTATACTTTGGCCTAGGCAACTAGGTAGTACCATTATTAGCCAACCGTCACCGCACACCGCATACGTGTGGCGGCTTATTACTGACTGGCTGAGTTTCAAAACAGAAGTACTGTAGCTCGAGTTACTACATATTTTATAAGAGCACACTGAAGGGTAGAGAAAAAAGAAAAACACAGAGTAATAATAGAAGAAAATGTGCGGGAATAGTGGGGATATAATCGACTCGGGAGTTCGTAAAGAGTGACAACATTGCATTGGAACCATAGACAGAAATTTTGAACGTCACTATCAGCAATTTGAAGCTATTGGTTCTTAGCTTCTCGAGAACTCAAGTTATACCATATACATCTCTTTACATCGGTGGCATAAACAAAAAGTCAAAGTGTTCATGAAATGGTACTATGTTTTGGTGTGACCTGCCTTCAATCTTTTCTAGCTCAGTTTTTTGTCAGCTAACATTACTCGACATCGGAGTCGATGACTTAGCATCCGTATCGCGTATCTCAATCGACGTATCTTTACAACCCCATCGAGTGATTATTCCTACATACCTAATAGTTAACGCTTAACCTCAATATACCACTTAACAAGTGAAGTGGTAGAGCACGTTGACCGCTTCACTTATTTGGGAAGTACCATCAGCCAACGCCAACGGGCTGATCTCTGACGAAATCTCAGCACGAATACAAGGGGCTCGTTTCGCATTTGTTAGTTTACGCCGACTCTGGCGTAGACGAGATGTTCGACTATCGACCAAAGGGCGGGTGTACTGCTCATCAGTCCGCTCCGTCCTCCTTTATGGTTGTGAGACCTGGCCACTGAGAGTGGAAGACATGAAAAGACTAGCTGCCTTTGATCATAGGTGCCTGCGTTCTATTTCCCGTGTAAAGTGGCATAATAAGGTGAGCAACATGGAGGTTAGGCGTAGAGTTCTAGGTAAACAGGGGATATCAATCGACGAAGTCGTGAAGCTACAAAGACTGAGATGGTTAGGACATGTGTTACGTATGCCAAGTCATCGCCTCCCTCGACGAGCTATGTTAGCGGATATAGGGTCAGGCTGGAAAAAAGCTAGCGGCGGTCAAACAAAAACTTGGCATCAGTCAATGAAATCCACAACAGTTGGTCTAAGCCACGTAGAAAGGTGTAGACTTCCAGGCTGGGGTCCTCGGGACGGTAAAAATCTATGGTTGGAAACAATTGGTGACATGGCTCAAAATCGTTCTCAGTGGCGCAGATGCATCCACTCCCTGTGACTTATGATCTTCAATGAAATTGTTTTGTATTTCTTTATTACTCCTTTGTCTCACACCTCTGCTCACTGTTTCTATTATGCTTTTCTTGTACTTTCTTCTCTTGCTTCGCGTGCTACACGGAATGTGGCGACTTGAACTTCCGCACATTTGTGCAAAGTTCTATGTCGAAAACAGACAGACAGACCCATTCTGTTTCACTCTTATACTTGTCAGACTGTATTGATTCTCTTCACTCATCTTCTTGTCTACTTCTGTGTGCTATTTGGAACGTGGCAACTCGAACTGCTGCACTTCGGTGTCAAGTTCTATGTTGAATACAGACAGACAGACATACCACTTAACAAAGGAGACAGAACATAAACACTTATTGTCAAAGACAACTGAGGGGTGGCGTGGCTTACAGCCTCATGCGTGTGAGAGATGTTTAAATGAATTTTCATTAACCTTGACACTTTTAGTGTATGGTTCATTTCCAATCCCATGGTGATGCAAGTAGTTGTTTGGGGGGGGGGGAGTGGTGCTCTTCTCATCTTGATTGTCTAGCGCTCATTAGTTAGACTCTATGATTCGATTATTGGTGTCAAGGCTTCAAATCACATTGTCAATGGCGTAAATCTATTCACTCTTTGTGATGCTTCAGATATCTATTAAATCTTCATTATTTCCCACATAATCATTCTTTTCCTTTTATTATATAGTTTCCATTGCATTTCTTTTCTGTACTCTTTACGTTTATTTATGTGTGCTTGTCTGAATTGTGACAACTTGACCACCACCTGGTGATGGTTACACACTTTTATACTACGTTAATCAACGTAGACAGACGATGTTGAAACTTTGTGACTTTTTTTGTTGATCTGTTCCATACATATATCATTAGACATAACTGAAATCGGATCTGATGTTAATATCGCATAATCCTCTTAATTATTATCCTGTCATTATTACTCTATGTTATGTCTGGATGTCAAGTTGGAAGGTGAAAAGACAGAACACGAAGAAGTAAAAAGGCATAGGGAAAAAAAGGCGAAAGGTCAATGAATGGATGAATAGATTAGATGTCGCTAATGATATTGTATTTTGCTAAGGTATAAATCCACCTACACCAGTGTGATGGATGCGGAATTACAGGCTTGAAATCGCTGTCATAAATATTATTGGCTTGTTGTTATGTCTGAAAAACTGTTATTTGTTGCAGTATTATCTATTGTCCATGTTTTGAATTTTACTAACCCTTATTTAGAGATGACTGACTGATAACAACTAGGGAATACTAGCATAGGGTGTTGAAGAGTCCCAAACTAGGACGAAACTACTTACTTTCTAGTTCTCCGTGTTTTTTTCAGCAGTTCTCTAGCTGATATCAATCCGTGATCAAAACTGACTAGTAGACAGCTATTTTTTTCTTTCTACGTAGTTCCTAAATTCCTTGAGAGTATTATACCGTGCGTGTGTGTGTGTGTGAAACGGAAAGTAGGGTTAACCTTTGTTTTGAAGTGAGCATAACTTCCCAATTTTACACCTCCCTAGTATAATTCTCAGTGAAGTAGACCTCACTGATCACAAATTCTTTCTTGGTGTGCTTTTTTCCCCACCTATTCAGGAAATTCCACTTCCTTCAAAGCCAAGTCCTCACTCATAAGTGAATATTTTTTAAATATTTATTTTATTTTTGATTACAGCTTGATTCCGCAGTGTATTTTGGGACAAGTATGGAATTTTCAGCATGGATATCAGTAGCCCGAATTTTGCAGGCCGACCATAGATATCAGGTGTTCGTCGGTAGGGGATCGAACCTCGGGCCATGTACATGGTCGGCGACAGTCCTAACCACTGTGTCACCGACGCACATATTTATGCGTTGAAGTTTCTGTAGCAGTTTTGTTAAGTTTTGGGGTGGAGTTGCTAGCACCACGCTCCAACCCTCCGTCTTTATCCGGGCTTAGGACCGGCTAGAAAACTAGCTAGCTAGTAATCTAGGCGAGGTTCATGAGTGAATAAGTGAAGTCTTAATTTTTACTAATTTCAATTGCCCTTTTTAGTTTTTAACTAAGCTCTATATTATTTTATAATTGACTGGTAGGTAGGTAGGTAAGTAGTTAGTATGGCTAAATGTAAACTTAAAGGAACATGTACGTGCTGTTTTGTAGGAGAATTTCACATATTGCATAATTTATAAATAAATTGAACAATATATAACAATAAGGGAGAAAGGCACACATATACACGCACACAGAACGAGCGCTCGCGCGAGAGAGAGAAACAAAAGTTGAGGAAAAGGAGAGTGGGTGAATGAATGAAAATACTGAATCATAATTATTGTTACTTCAAAATAACTTTCCTTATTTTTTTGACTGTCATATGATGTAACACTTCATATTTACGCTTCACTTGAATTATTCAACTTAACTGAATTCACGTATCAATGAATCAGTCAGTCAGCCATTCATTTATAATAGAGGACACAAATTATTTAAGACGATTATATTACACTAGATAATAATAGTAATAATAATAACCTTATCCTACAAACTGAAATTCACAGTTAATTTGTGTGAATAAAAGCTTAGTAAAGATCTTGAATGAAGTAAGTGATGTCGGCCGGTAATCAAACACCGGTGGCCAAGCAAATATCCCTACACACCAACAGTTGGAAGGCAAGTGATGTGTTTTGTTATTGCTGTTGTGATGGTTTAATGACCTTCCCCTCGGAATGAAAAGCGTTGGGGGTCCAGTAGCTGAACACTGGCCGCCAACCAAGATAGTGGTCCAGGGTTTGATTCACGGCCAGCGGAGTTGTTCATGTCGCTTAGCCAGTAGTAAGGCCGGTGAAGAGGGGAGGTTGGGTTTGAGGCTAGCAAACCCAGCCCGCAAAAACAATACTGCTACTGAGACTTCAAAGCTCTATCTTGAAGGTCCGTGTCCCACTGGGAACGCTCATATTGGAGTCAAATCTGCGGCCTACGGATACCTATCCGATAATGTCTCTGATATTGACACTTATTGATATGAGTCCCTATGTCTGTGAGGAGAAATCAGTTTCTTCAAAGCTATGGATATTCCTTAGTGTGTTGATCTAATATCCATACAGAGACCACTAGTTAGAATTTTGCCGCCAACTAGTATCAGTCACGACTAATTACAACAGCCAGTTGTTGTCCATCAACCCAAGGCTATATACTTGGGAGTTCTAACCCTAATCTTAAGCATACATCATCCACTATCTTAATCTCAGCTCATATTTTAACATAATTCTTTCTCACTTGACATCTATTGTAATTAATTATAATAGCTGGAGGATTTCATCATGGGCTGACATCAGTTAGAGGACCATTGGAAAACCAACTGGGAGTTACTGGACAGCCAGTTGTTTCGTCAGCCTAGTTTGTGACTCTTCAGCACTACGCACCCACATTGCGGGGTCCGAATCCAGGACCTTTCGGTTACAAGTCTAGCGAACTCGTTGACCATTGAGCCACTGGTACCCGACCCAATGGCCAACCCATGAATCTTAACTTCCGCCAATTCATGACATTACGCGGCCACTTTGCAATGTATTTTTCGATGAGTTACTAACTCACCTTCAACCTGCTGCACCCAGTGGCTTACCGGGCTACGAACTAGCTCGCTAGGCTTGTAACCAGAAGCTTCTGGGTTCGAACCTCGCAGTGTGGGTGCGTACTGATGTAGAGTCCCAAACTGGGCTGACGAAACAGCTGTCCAGTACTTCCCAGTTGGTTTTCCAATCAAATAAAAAATCCCTACAAAAAACCAATACTTGAAATTTAATTATACGTTTACTTGTGATTATCTCAAACATTCTTTGTGTACTATTAACAAATGCTTTGTTGTGCTTCACATTCCTCAACCCCGCCCATTAGGATTGTTTTCCTTGTGTTTGTGTGATTATTTTTTTCTTTTTGTAATGTTACACATTTGCGAAATAAACACATACTATAGTTTCAAACTGTATGCAGTATTTTGTTATGGTAAGATATAATTATGTAATTTAATAATTCCTATTGTAACATTAGGAACACCAGTATTCAGCGAAGAGACTCTCTTCAGCGAATTTGTTATCAAGCTGTACAATGATACATATGTATATGAATTTTTTAAAAGAAATTATATCCTGTGAGAGCATTTAAACAAAGTTGTGAATACATAAAGTAATAATAATGGTAGTCGAAAATACAATTAAAATGTTTGTCACTATAATCATAGTTAGATATCAAGTGTCAAGTGGCAAAACAAATAATGTCACATGGGGAATAGTTCATACGAGGTATAGATAGATGTTGGAAAGGGATGTGTATAATTATAGGATTACTAGGCGACTATAAAACGTTACATAGCATGGTAGTGTGAAATTTGATAAGATAAAATTCAACACTGAGAAAAAATAGTCGGATTTACAATGACAAGTGGGACAAGTGAAATAATACCGAAAACAGTATAAAGGAGAATAGTAACAGTAATAATAATAATAATAATAATAATAATAATCGTAGTAACGAGGGAGAAGTACACAGATGAACTAAATAAACAAAATTAAAAAAATAATAAATGCTTATATCTTTAAGGTCAAGGCAGATATAGTGACTGTACATACATCTTTTGTAAGCGGACGTCTGGCTTAAATTCAAGAATTTCCAAAGCCTCCTGTCTTAAGAAGTTTAGAATGAAGAAGACGCTACAAGTTAGCATGAATTCGATAGACGATCTCAAAATCATAGTCAAGGTTGGTAGGGTGGTAGAAGTCGAACAAGTGTTCTAGAACAAAGCTTCTCATGTAATAAATAAGTCCTAGAATGATTGTCTTTTTAACTGACTGCTGGTCAAGACTAGCCACATGCTGACTTCAATTAGAGAATCGTCAGAGACCAGGGAATACCAGACGGCTATTTTGTCCTAATTTGGGCTTCCCCAGCAGTACATACTTATGCTCTCTTCAGGTTACAAGGCGAGTTCTTATACCACTAAGCAGGTGAGACAAAATCCAATGGCCTATCCGGTTATAACTTATGCTGTTTCGTGATATATAGCGCAACCGGTAGCCAATATTATTGGCAAGTATTTGTTATCACTCTTGACCTGATGGTCGAACCTCACTGGTCACGACTTCCTACTAGAACTTCAGACGACATCATTCTGTTATGAATGAATAAATCACTAGTGAGCACTGAATTGCATACTATTTATCATTGTAAAATTTTACACCAAAATGTCACACATTTCAGAAGAGTAGACATACAATTTTAGAAGAATTATAACAATTAAAGATGTACAATAAACGAAAATGTACAACAGATTAAGAAGAATTCGAATTAGTGTTTAATTAGATGAACTGAAGGCATCTGACTTTGATCTACTGTAAATAACCTTAATTTTAATCACCTCAAGATTTTGCAGAAAAAATAAGACTTAAACTGAAAACAAAACAAAACAGTAACAATAGATAGACAGGTTAAAACTTACCATTAAAAAATTCCATGAATTAATTTCTTCTCTTACGGTGTGACCACTCTTCATCAACCCTCCCTTATCTAATTTTTTACTAGCTTAGTCCTATCTATTTTGGTTTTTATTGAACTGTTATAAACGAATGAAGACTTCAATTGAATTTGAGATTTTCCCATTGATTAATGGGACTGAAGTGCTTTCTCTCACAGGGCTCGAGCCGCGGTGGGAACATCATCACTCACTGGGAAATGCAGGTACATCCAGATGACGAGTCCCAAATAGGATTCCACTGCTAGTCCTCATCCACAAATTAAATTCGAATGAAGACTTCATTTACATTTTGAATCTCCGTATTTTATTTTTTCAAAAAAAAGTTTTTGTTGTTGTTGCTGCTGTTGTAGGCGCTTACTTTATCATTCTTCTCCTTCTTTTTCGTCTCTTTTTTTCGTAGCAGTAGGAAGCATTTCATTCTCTGTTGGAAAAGCAAAACTTCATGATTAGTTGTCGTTCATTTGTTAACTATGAGATGTTGTGAATGCGTTTAGGGTTATTTTTTCACAAGTTGTGAGAAAAAAAGAAATTGGCGTAGTTTTGCTTTGTGATGAACTTTTTTCTTTGAACGATTAATTAAGGAAAGGAATAGATGCGTTGTGCATTCTACTGATGTCCGTTAATACGCTACACTTGACGAGAAACCAACGGAATAAATAAAAAGATTTTTTAAAGTTGGTATAAGGATTTCATTTGTTTCAAGTTTGATCATGGATTGATCTCTGTTGAAGAACCATTGAAAACGAGAACGGAGTACTATATAATAGTTGTTTCGTCCTAGTTTGGAACTCATCGACCAATTATAAGTCAAATATAATTTGAAATAATATTCAATATGCCTTCCATAGCAGTACATTTTCGATTATTGTTATTATTATTAACTAATTGCACAATTTATATGTACAATCTTATCATTCCATTGACGAATCACCATGATTGTGATTATTATTATTGTCTCGTTTAGTTCCTAGAGGAACATATGGCTTCAGCCAAACGTCTCAATCGCCTTCGATTCTCTGCTAGCGTTTTCACCCGGCTACACATATGCCCACATGCTTTTCATCTCCTCTATGTATGACCTCTCCCATGTAACACCACATCGCACTAACGACCAACACGCCTCTTCCCATTCGGCCGGGTTCCACTAGAGTCATAGCCTTGCGTGTAATGTCACTGGTCACTTGACGGTTTGTTTTCTCAGAGTTTGGCCAATCCACTTCCATTTCCTCCTGTATATTTGTTGCACAATTGGTTCCTGCTGGGTTGGTTAGTTCATTGGAAGAGATCATTCACTAATACTGATCTTTTCTGGCTAGACATCTGATCTTGAGCGAAGTGCTGAGCAAACATAGTTGTTGATGAAGGTGTGTAGTTTGTTTGACGTGGCCTTCTAGACGCGGCGCCAAGTCTCTGATGCATCCGTATAGTAAGTAGCACTAACTTCAGATTGAAGTTGGAAATCCAGATCTGATTTCCATGCTGAGTGCTGTTGACCTCCACAGACTTGATAGTAATGAAGGTTTGCCCTGCTTTCCCGATCCTCACTTTGATATCCTCATGAGTTCCGTCCGCTTGCAGTTGAGACGATGCTTCCCAAGTAGGTAGGTAGGTAGGTGAAGGAGGTTGTTTCTTTCAGATTTCGCGCATCTATGCTGAGTATTGTTTGTTGTTGTTGCTGTTGCTTTAGACCAGGAGTCTTCATCACCTCTGTTTTCTCTATGTTCACCTGAAATCCTATATTTTGGTGCTTTTCTGCCAACTTATTGCTTTTCACTTGCATATCTTTCAGTTTGTGGGAAATCAGACATATATCATCGGCAAACTTATTTATAAATTTATTGCATATTAGAGCAAAGCCTGATGAGATCGAATTGGAAATAATATTCTTCGCTTACATGTGTTGTTTTAAAATAGTTTTTTTAATGAAGACATATATGGATATAATATGCGTAGAAACAAATTGAAATATAATTGTTTTCTTTATATAAATGAAGATAATTCTTTGCTGAATTCCAGATTCATAGAGAGTAGTGTCTTTAAACACTGAACTGTATTCTGTGACTGTAAAATATACTCCATTGAATCTCCCTTCGTTACTGTATTTAATTAAATAATAATTGTACACCTTTTGAGAATGAAAACACCGAAAAAATATCTTTCCTGAGAAATTCATCTTCTATTCTCTCCTCTAATGCATTATATATATATATATATATATATATATATATATCAAGTGTTCTTTTGCAAAAATTTGATTGGATACAGATGTAACCACAAGTTGACATTAGTTAGAGAATCATTGGAAAACCAGATCAGGAGTATTACACAGCTGTTTTTTATTCCCTAGTTTGAGACTCTTAAGCCCTATGCGATCACCCCGGCTCGCACCAAGGACATTTCAGTTATAAGGCGAACTCGTCTGTCTGTCTGTTTTCGACATAGACCTTTGCACAAATGTGCGGGAGTTCAATTCGCCACACTCCATGTAGCACACAAAGCAAGAGAAGAAAGTACAAGAAAAGCATATTAGAGACAGTAAACAGAGATGTGAGACAAAGAAAGAGTATTAACGAAGAACAAAACAGTTTCATTGGAAATCATAAATCACAAGGAGTGGATGCATCTACGCTAGCCATTGAGAACGATTTTGAGCCATATCACCGATTGTTTCCAACCATTTGTTTTTACCGTCCCAAGGACCCCAACCAGGAAGCCAGTCTACAACTTCCTACGTGGCTGGCTTAGACTAACTGTTGTAGATTTCATTGACTGGTGCCATGTTTTTGTTTGACCGCCGCTAGCTCTTTTCCAGCCTGACCCTATATCAGCTAACATTGCCCGTCGAGGAAGGCGATGACTAGGCGTACGTAACGCATGTTCTAACCATCTCAGTCGATGTAAATTCACAACCTCGTCAATTGATTTCTTCTTCTTACCTAGCACTCGACGCCTAACCTCAATATTGCTCACCTTATTATGCCACTTCACACGGGAAATAGAACGCAGACACCTATGATCAAAGACAGCTAATCTTTTCGTGTCTTCTACTCTCAATGGCCAGGTCTCACAGCCATAAAGGAGGACGGAGCGGACTGATGAGCAGTACACCCACCCTTTGGTCGATATTCGGACATCACGTCTTCGCCAGAGGCGGCGTAAACTGGCATATGCGAAACCAGTCCTCTGTATCCGTGCTGAGATTTCATCAGAGATCAACCCGTTGGGGCTGATGGTACTTCCCAAATAAGTGAAGCGGTCAACATGCTCTACCACTTCACTTCCTATTTTTAAACTAGGCGTCGATGTAGTCCAGTCCTGTAACATCATCTTGCATTTGGCGGGAGCGAATCGCATGCCAAACATTCGTAGATTGCAGCTCAAGGTGTTTAGACGATTCTGCATTTTGCCAGAGTCCTCGCCTAGAAGGGCTATATCGTCTGCATATTCTAAGTCAACGAGATTATTCCCTGGTAGTAAGTCAATCCCAGAGTCGCTGAAGTCACTTAGGGTTAATTCCATTAGTAAATCTATGATGAAGGCGAACTTGTAGACCATCCAGCCCCTAGGACTCGATCTAATGGCCTATGAACTGAAAACCTCGGCTAATTAGTGTTATTTTACTTACAATGAAATTAACTATTTCCTTTAGACTTGACACCGTTCATATATATATATAATTATTACTCTTCATTTTTTGGATAATTTTCATGTATCAATTTCTACTTCTATAAAAAAAATATCGTTTCAACCATTGTTTTAATACTAGACACAAAAATGTGATAGTTCACTTATTTCATCTTTCTATATTTATGCATACATTTGTATATATATATATATATATATATATATATATATATATATATATATATATATATATATACGTGACTGAATTATGTATGTGTGCATCTGAGTGTATATTTTTACTAGTCAGCATGAATACTGATATAGTTTCATTTATCTGTATGAATGGGTGTATATCTGTGCAGAAGGCATGACACTGTCTTCACCATGTGTACGTACGTATGTAAGTACATACGTATATGAGATATAAAAGAAATTATTTTACACTCTATATTAGACAATATAGAATAATAATAATATAACAATAATCTAAAAGAAATCAACTATTAAACTTCGTATAAATAATACCAGTTGGAAAGATCAAAGGAGATTTATACACCTACAAAACACTTCAATGTATTTCTAGCATTATAAGGCTACGACAACACATGGAGCAAAGCATAAAAAACACGTGATTGTAAAATATACACATCTTTGGTATGTGGTGTCAAGGTTAGTTTTAAAAATCCCTTATCCAAAAACTTAATTTTTTTAAGAGCCAGGTTATGAGCGGCATCTGTGCGATTGAGAGTACGAGGGCTAGTGGAATAATAATGAGACAGCTGTCAAGTACACCTTGATTTTCAGTAATTCTCTAAATGATATCAATTCATGATAAAAACTACAACTAATCAAATCGCTACAAGCTGATACTTGAAAATTACCCCGATGCACACTAGCGACTGGTTAAATATGACGAAGAGAACCATTGAAATGATCGACAATAATAAAGTTGATAATAAACAGTTCTCCTTTAATTCAATTCTAGTGTATAACGCTTTGGCGTTTGAAACTATGGGCACTGGGTTCGAGTCTCGGTGGGAACATCCAGATGACGAGTCCAAAATGTAAAGAAGAAATGCGCATCCTGGATTCCACTGCTAGTCACTATCTACCAATTAAACAGTCATCCTGTTAGTTATTTGAAACAGTTTATTCACACTTATAGTTCCCCAGTACATTTGTCTGGATGGAATCGATCAGCGCGTCATTTTTGGAATGATACCGATTGCACATGAGGTGAAGTTGTGAGAACCCAGTCAATAAAGCTTTGGCGTTAAAAAAAACACGAGGAACCGGGTTCATCTGTCAGGGAGGTGGGGAAGATCACTCACGAGGGGGCAACAACGCAGGAACATTCAACCAATGACTCCTCAAATCAGGACCTGATGCACGTCTACGGATTGTGTTGCTCACCCACACTACCGCAAGCAAACAAGTATCCTAAATCATTACATGGCATCACTTTGTTTTCAAAGTTAAACTACGGATTGATATCAGTAAGAAAACCATTGAAAGCCAGGGAGAACTGGACGGCTGTCCAACAAATCAGATTCCTACACAAACTAACTTTCGAAAAATTACTTTCTTTCTTATTTTCTATAGTTTTTTTTGGTTTGTAAGGATTAGTTATGTTTTACGAGTTGATCACGGATTGATATCAGTTAGAGAACCATTGAAAACCAGGGAGTACTGGACAGCTGCTGTTTCATCCTAGTTTGGGAATCATCGGCAGTACGCACCCACTGGCGTACTGCCGATGTTTCTTTCTTATAATTATTAACTCCTAATTTATGATAACAAGACCGTTAAATAAACCACTAACCAAAATAAAATAAAAAAGGAAATATATTTCTCTGTTCTCAGTCTGTTTCCTTCACTTTGTTTCCTTTTACGTTGTTGAATAGTTTATAATGGAACTGCTAACCTGTTGACCACCTAATATGAGAAAATCTAACAGGTGAGTGTTTGATACGCATACACACACAATCGTAGATAGATACACAGACAGACACAAAAGGTGAGAAAAATACCTTGAAATTTCACCACCCACCTACGCCCCCTCCTAGTTTACTATTACTATTACGACTGCAACTGGCATAAAAAGTGACTAGACTAGGCAATGAAAACTTGAAATGCAAAATACTCAATGGAAAGAATTCACCGGTTATTGAATTCCAGCCCAAGTGGCTGGCTGAATGATCAACGAGGCTTGGCTTCGTGTAGCCTGAAGAGCCCGGTCGGCTTCAATCCTTAGCTGTAGGATCACTGGCGTGTACCGCTGAAGAGTCCCAAACAAGGGCGATGATGGAACAGACAGCTAGCTATCCAAGGCTCTCTCTATTGATTCTCAATGATATGTCTCTAAATTATATCAATCCATGATTATACTTGAAACAAATCAAATCCCTCTACAAGCTAACCGTTAAAAATGAAATTAATTCACAGGATTATGAAAACGAAAATAAATGGTCATGTGATTCATTCAATGCTTGGCTGACTGACTGACTGAATAACTACTCTGATTGACGCATTGAACAACTAATTTTTAGAATAATATTTCATAAAATAATTTAAATGAAAATAATAATAAGTAAATAAATAAATCAAAATTAGTACATATATATTGGTATATTTGTCAAGCAGACAGATGTGAATAGCGAAACAAAACGCATTATCAACAGATGATATATACAGGACATACTCACAAACACTCCCCTTTACCTCCACAGGCACGCACACCCACACACAAACACATATACAGGCAGCTAAAGGATAAAAATTCGAAAAAAATAATTGAAGAAACAAAAACCAAATAATAATAGCCTTCTGTATTAAGTAAAATGCGTATACAACTATGAAGAATAAATCTAAGCGTATGCCTCTCTCTCCAAGATGTATTCATTGCGTATAATATACACAAATAAGTATGTATCTATGTCTGTGTACGCGCTTGCAAGTGTGCGTGCGTGTGTGTGTCTTTGTTTATGAATGCGTACGGGTGCGTAAAAATACGCAACTATTTCATCATAATCACAAACTTTATATTATTATCATTAGAAATAAAGCAACAATTCTATCTTTCTTCTAATGATATTATAAGCACTTTACTTATTATGAACTTAAGTTCTGTGTATATGTATGAGAAATGAAATATTAATCAATACAATGGCAATGTGCGTCAAAGAAATCAAGCTTAGAATAGTAAACACTATATGTTGATTAAAGTGGGCGTCGCCTTCGAAGAATAACACAAACTACCTGCCAAAAGGTGAACACATAACATGTATTCCTTTCAAATCGATACGTGTAAACAACTTTATTGACAATAATTTGATTGGGTGGTGGTGGTGGTGGTGGGGAAGTATAGGAACAATGGGGAACACCTCTAGAGAAGCCTAGTACTCTCACATGTATCAGAGACTAACAGATGCATTATTGTAGTACAGATCATATTTATCAACTAACAAAGGGTAAAGAAAAAATTCAAATTTAAAATTAATAAAAACGATCTATAGAGGTGTAAAAATAAAATAAACAACCAATCAAGACAAAAGATAGCACTGCTTGGCCAGGTCGTTTAAAACTTGTATATGTATTATTTAGCATTTCTATGAAGTGCTTTGATGGTGACTCGAGGTGGTAGTAGCAGCACTCTTGTCAACGATTGGTCTTCTCCCTTAATTTCGAGTGCCGATAATATTGTTTGGATTAGCGATTAGAGTAGTTCTCATCATCGGATTGGGCTAGTATTGCTCGCAGTCTATTGGATCCTATTACTTGTCATATCAGGATGTTTGTACATAGGGCTTTGACTTTTTTCAAAATCTTTCTCAATGACTCAGGTACATTCGCCCTCTGTGATCTCCTATATCCTCTAAATACTGATACCTCTCCATGCTACTATTCTCAATCCCATACATTTCTGCTTATTACAGTTCTAAATTTTATGTGATAAAGACACTGTTAAACGTGAAACATAAGTTACTATGTAATTAGCAAAGTAAGTCGACCCTTTCATTGTTCATCTTTCTGTAATTTTATGGTGTCACCCTTTCTATCGTTTAATTATAACTTTGCTATTTTATTTTGGTTGTTATTACTATTATTACTACAATTTTATTCTTTATGCATATTTTTCTCCTTATTGCATTCAGTATTTTGCTATGTAGCTGTTATAACAACGTTTTATTATTGTTATGCAATGTTTATTTTTAATTTTTTCGTCGTTTTTGAGTAAATTAGATGCAATATTGTAATGAATGCTGAAAATTCCTTGCTGTATCATTAGTACTGTTTTTGGAATAAAGCAAAAATTATTATTATTATTAATTTTGCCTAGAAGGATAATGAAAACTCCCCGATTAAACCACCCAGGTCAGAGAACGCAACTATATCAAAATGAACTAATTAACTAAAAGCTTAAAACGAATACACACTCCACAAAATAGTTAGTTCAAAATCCACTTTTATTCAGAAAGTGAAACTGAATACTGTTGTTGTCGTCATATTCCCTTATATGTTTGAATAAGTTGTGATGCACAAACCTACATCACTACAAGCACTAGGCTTTAGAGTGGATGTGTAAAAGTGGACATAACAATAAATGACGCAAAAACAAACAATAGGTACAAAGCGATAATTGAATATGAGAAGTATTTCAACACTATAGGCACATAAAATAGGCCATATGACGAAATACAATTAAAAATATACAACTTTGTCAGTTGAACCGAGGAAAACTCAAACTTGAAAACCATCAATGCTACTGGTGAGATACCGACCAAGTTTCGACATAGAACTTTGCACAGAAGTGCACCCAGTTCAAGCTACCACACTACATGTAATACACAAAGATAGAGAAAAAAAGACATTCGAAAGAACTATTATAATAAGCAGAAATGTATGGGATTGAGAATAGTAGCATGGAGAGGTATCAGTGTTTAGAGGATATAGGAGATCACAGAGGGCGAATGTACCTGAGTCATTGAGAAAGATTTTGAAAAAAGTCAAAGCCCTATGTACAAACATCCTGATATGACAAGTAATAGGATCCAATAGACTGCGAGCAATACTAGCCCAATCCGATGATGAGAACTACTCTAATCGCTAATCCAAACAATATTATCGGCACTCGAAATTAAGGGAGAGGACCAATCGTTGACAGAAATGCTAAATACATATACAAGTTTTAAATGACCTGGCCAAGCAGTAAACTCACTGATAAGTTAACAACAAATGAGAGTTCAGCTTTCATAAGGAGTGGGAAATACAAAAAGAGTCACGAGTGAGCGAAGACTCCGAAATAAAGTTATTTTAAAACCACAGGCTAACGCTAGGCAAAATCATATATATATATATATATATATATATATATATAACACATCAATAATCATCCCGTGCAACTGACTATTTCAAACAAAGATTAATTACAAACTTTTGACTAAGTAAACAATTTCATATCAACACACAAAATCACAATCGTACCAACTTTAATAAACATTTTCGATTTAAAGTAAGGCATATATTTCTCTTCAAGATTATTTATAGGACTCTAGTGTCACTGTTCAAATAAGCCATGATACAACTGAGACCAAATAACTGACTGTTAACATCTTTGACTGCAGAACTGGATGATGCGGCTTCGAATCACCGAAGGGGTGTCGGTTCTCCCTGGGTTGAAGATAAATACTGATGAAAAGAGCCAATAAGTACAAAACACATAAGAGTGTAGGGCTTTTTGCCATAGGATTCTAGTATCACAGTTTAGATAAGCTATGAAACGGATCCGAAAAGCTCGAGCTGCTTTCGCTGACTTACACCATCTCTGGCGTAGGCGTGACATCCGGTTATCAACCAAGGGACGCGTGTACTGCTCATCAGTTCGCTCCGTCCTTCTCTATGGCTCTGAAACATGGCCAATACGCGTTGAAGACATGAAAAGGTTGACTGCTTTCGATCATAGATGTCTGCGATCTCTGTCTCACGTTAGGTGGTTTCACAAGGTAAGTAATGTTGACGTTAGGCGTAGAGTGTTGGGCAAAGAGGGAAAATCAATCGACGAGGCTATAAAGTTACATAGACTAAGATGGCTAGGTCACGTGCTGCGCATGCCTAACCACCGCCTCCCCCGACGGGCTTTGCTAGCTGATATAGGTTCAGGTTGGAAAAAAGCTAGTGGTGGCCAAACAAAAACATGGCCTCATCAATCCATGAAATCCTTGACAGTTAAACTGAGTCAGGTAGGGAGACGCAGACTCCCGGGTTGGGGCCCTCGGGACTCTAGGAATCAATGGCTGGAGACAATAGGTGACATGGCTCAAAATCGTTGTCAATGGCCAGCGCAGATGTATTCAGTCTCTGTAATCTTTCATATTCCTTTCTACCATTACCCATTCTGTTTCACTCATATATTTGTCAAACTCTATTAATTCTCTTCCCTCATCTTCTTGTCTACCTCTGTGTGCTATTTGGAACGTGGCAACTCGAACTGCTGCACTTCGGTGCCAAGTTCTATGTTGAATCCAGACAGACAGACAGATGAAACAATTTAAAATTGCCTCCTTCTAATCAATGAATGATTGTAGTTAGGGAGAAGGGATGGTAGTGTTCAAGACACACTACATGTGTTATAGCTCGCTAAGCCAGTAGTGAGACTGGTAGGCAGAGAAGGTTGGGCATGAGGTTAGCAACCCCATTCTGTAAAAATAATCACCACTGCTACAGAACCTTCAAGCCTCTAGCTTGACGTCCTATGTTCCACGGGGAACATGTAAAGGAATAAAAATACAATTAAAAAAAAGATGACATTTTTATTGTCACCACGCCAGATAATGATGAAGAGATCTCGATCAAGACTAATTATCAACTTACAGAGCATGAAACCATTTCAGTTCATATCGTGATGTTTTGTTATTCCCTTGGATTCCGAGAACATACAGCTTCAACGACATGCCGTCATTTCATCCTGTTCTCTGCAGTACTTTTTAAGTGCCTCCAGAACTGCCTATAAGCTTTCCTCTCCTGCATGTCACCCTTGGACTCCCAACTTGTCATTACGCATTTGGGTTTCACTCAAGGACATGGCGCATGATTTCAAACAAGAATCTCCACAACATGAGTTTCTGTCCATCTCCATTCTCTTCGATATATTTTATCTATAAATCTTTTTTATTATTTTAATGTACACATAAATAGATTGACGTTACAAATGCTGTATTATAGTTGAAGTCAAGGATGCGCATAACTTCCTATTTTTGGTACTTATATTATTATTATATCCTTTAATTCCTAGAGGAACATAAGGCTTCAGCCACGCGTCTCCATTGCCTTCGGTTTTCTGCCAACTTTTTCACCCCGCTCCAAGTCTGCCCACATGCTTTCATCTCCTCTTTACATGACCTCCTCCAAGTCACCCTTGCACTGACGACCAACTCGCCACCCGCTTCCCTTTCGGGTTCCACTCGAGCAGTGGCTTGTCTAGCGATGTGACTTGATGGTTTCCTCAGCGTATGGCCAATCCATCTCCATTTCTTCCTGCCTATTTGTTTCACAATCGGTTCCTGCTGGGCTGGTTCGCTCATTGCCAGAGATCCCTGTTGCTGATCTTTTCTGGCCGGCCATTTGATCTTGAGTATTGAGCGAAGACAGCTGTTAATGAAGGTCTGAAGTTTGTTTGAGATGCTCCTTATGACTCGCCAAGTCTCTGATCCGTATAGAAGCACTGATTTTACATTGGAGTTGGAAATCCGGATCTTACTTTTGATGCTGAGTGCTGTTGACCTCCATACAGATTTAAGAGTAATGAAAGCTTGTGTTGCTTTTCCAATTCTGGCTTCGATATCCTTGTCAGTTGAAACGATGCTTCCCAGGTAGGTAAAGAAAGGTGGATTTACTTGTGTCTCCTAGTGGCTGATGGTATTCTATTGAGATTTGAGCTCAGACACACATTGTCAACAAAGACTAAGTATTTCAGCTGAAAATGCGTCCTCAATCAACAGGAAATACAAAATAGCTTAAAGAAATGAAGAAGTTAAACAACTAAGCTAACGATCGACAAAAATTTACGTGCGAACAGACAAGTTCATAGTTGAATTTCTGAAAACCTCCCATCTTGGTTTGACAAATGTATGAATAACACTACACGCAGCTTAACACTAGCTCATATCGCCCATACTGAACATCAGATTGACTCTAACAAGGCTTTTAAAGTTATTTATCGTACATCACCCAACCTTTCTCATGCTCAATGAGTACGACTTTTACACGCCACAGAGGTAATCGAAATGCATCTGAACAAGCCAATTTATGTCTTCAGAGGAAATTTGTGTAGTGCATTTCTTTGTCATGACCAATTACATAATATACTTTAGGTTTTACAAACGATTTTCCACTCCCCTTGTAACTCTCTTACGACTTTGTTATTTTATTATGATTTCAATTCAAGATAATTCAATTAACTTGTTTATATTTTGGTATTCTCCTCAGTCATTCTATTCTGCGTTGTCATCATTATCTTGCAAATTTCTCGATTATGTAATAACTTGTTGCTAACGCATAAATGGGAGAAATCTAAAAGAGGCAACCTCCTTAACCTAAATACTCAACTACCTGGGAAGCATCGTCTCAACTACAACCGGACGGAGCTCATGGGGATATCAAAGCGAGGAACAGGAAAAGCAAGGCAAGTCTTCATTAATCTCAAGTCTGTGTGGAGCAGATCAACATCACTTAGAATTAAAATGAAAATAAGATCCGGATTTCCAACTCCAATGTGAAATCAGTGCTACTCACTATAAGGACCAGAGACTTAGAAACGCGTCACGAAGGGGACTTCGAAAAACTACAAACATTCATTAACAACTATCTTCACCCCATACTACTCAAGATCAGATGGCCGGTAAGAAAATATTACAAGGCGAGCTCGTTCTGGGTTTGAACTCCGGTGGGTGGGTACTGATGAAGAGTCTCAAAACAACTGTCTAGCACTCCCAGTTGGTTTTCCAATGGTTCTCTAACAGATGTCAGCTCATGATGAAATTCTCCAACCAATCAAACAATAATCCCTACAACAGCCAATAATTTTGGTTTCATCGGATAGGACGGTCAGAATTTTACTTATGTAGTCCTTATGAATCTCAATTCATAAAACCGGTCATTGAAAAGAACATGACGCAGCAAGCCGAACAACTATTAGCGGACATCCCCTATAAAAAAAGACTGAATCATGAGGACTACACGAATAGGAATTTTCGAAGCATAGAAATTTAATGACAAGATCATAAAGATTTTCTGGAAACCACACTAAAGTGAGTAGGGTATGACTTGCTTTCTAAATACTTATTTTATTTAGTAGAATAATGCTATGGGGTCATAGTACTTTCCTAAGAACATAATAATCTCCAGTTTTTCTTGGATGACTTACAAAAGAAAATGGTAGTCACTCTGAATCTTCCATGGCAACACGACTTATTTATTAACTAATATTATTATTACCAATAATATTTTATTCTACTCTTATTATTACATTTCTGATTCATTAGCAGCATTACTACTATTTTTCAAGAGTTGATTTGTAAGGATTAGATTTGTTTTTCGAATTTGACCACTGATTGATATCAGTTAGAGAACCATTGAAAACCAGCTGGGAGTACTGGAAAGCTGTTACACATCCTAGTTTGAGAATCATCGGCAGTACGCACCCATCAAAGGAGGTTAGAACCCAGGACCTTCCGGTTGGAAGGCAAGCTCTCTAATTGATATCAGTCCGTGGGAAAACTCGAAAAACAAATTTAGTCCTTACAAATCAACTCTTGAAAATTAATCTGATGCTCACTAGTGACTTCCTACAGGATGGAGTTTCCTGGAGTTCTAGTGTGAAATCGTGACCAGTAAGTTCCATCCAGTCGGGAGTGAGGATGGATTTCCCATCAATGACATTGATTGATGGTCGCACTAAAGGTATGAATTGGTAGACGTTAGAATTCATGGGCTGGCCATTGGATCAGGTTCCAGTGGCTGAATAGTATACGAGATTATTATTATTATCATCATCAATATTATTTAGTTCAAAATTATTGATACATTAAAGTTCGTTTACTCACTGATAACTAATTGTTTATGTAAGTAATGTAATTGGAGTGTAATGCATTTTATCTTAAATTTTAATTCCCTGTATGTAGAGTATCATTCAGCTGAGGAAGAGTTTTACCAAAATTTGATGAATTTGCTAAATTCTGCTTTATTAACTTTTTGTTGCTGGTTGTAAATTCGTACGGGAGATAAATGTTTCCAATAAGAAAAACTGTTGAAAGAAACATTGACAATGGGTAAAATGCACAGAGATAAGGAATACCTATACGAAATATGCAATTCATAAAGTGATTTCATCTACTTTACACTACACTGATTCATTCAAGTCACTTAGACCTTTGTGACTTTAATATTTCTAAGGGTAGCACACTCTTCCAATGTATACTGCCACAAAGAGGGAGGAATGCATTTATTTGGTATTTAGTTAACTATGATCTTAGTTAGTGGAATCCACATATCAAAATGAAAGAAGTAACAGACTACTTAGTTATTTAGTAATATGTTTTGTTGATTCATGAAAATATGTTGCTGGTGTGATCACACAATTGGAACCAAACTAACAATATGTATAAATGTGCGTCGGTGGCACAGTGGTTAGGACTCTCACCGACCATGAAAATGGTCCGGGGTTCGATTCCCTGCCGACGCACACCTGATATCTATGGTCGGCCTGCTAAATTTGGGCTACCGATATCACATGCTGAAAATTCCATACTAGTACCAAAAAATACGGTGTGGAATCAAGCTGTAATCAAAAATAAAAAAAATAATACTTCATATGATCTGTGATCAAGATTTGACCGAATAAGACCAAAATAATTTGGCACCGCCGAGTGAAAAGTAGATAGCGAAACCGAAATCAGTAATTCCAAAGTTTCGTTCAGCAAACTGATCCGAACTTCTTTTTTCGATTAATTTCCCTGAAGAAGTTTGGACCAATTTGCCGGACGAAACGTAGGAATTATTTGCTTCAATATACACAATACTGTATTAACAGTAGTTTATAACTGAGAGCCCACGAGTTGTTGAGTGTTTTTTTAGCTTTGCTATTTAACCATAAATATTTTTTCGACAGACTGGATGAGTGTTTACCAGAATCTACCAGGTTAAATACACCAAAACGATTGTTTTATGTTACTCTGCCTGCAAAGGTACTCGAAGCTGGTTTCCCTCGCATTGTGTGACTAAGAGAACAATTAATAGTATTAAGCCACGTATTACTAGGCTATTTATTAAAAGAAAAACAAGCCTAGGACAAATATGTCCAAATTCTAGTTCACTTGAAGATTTCTATACATTTGAATGGCTTTGTGTAACAGGCCTTACACTGACAGCTTACAGATCTGATTTTTATTGCATCTTTTGCGTTCCAAGCTGTTTCATCAGCCTTTAAGGTTTTAGTTGCAGTCTTATTGTTCTATGGTTTGAGGACAGCAGTCACATACGTCTAAATCTTCCGAATTTTTCGGGCGCATTACCAACCAGTAAACTAGGCGCGGGTCAGGAGTGAATCAGTTGGGAATCTAACCTAGACTTCCTACATGGCGGCTGGTAAGTATTCTACTACTGAATTATCGACACCTCCAACCGATGACGGGCATTCTATACTAATCACACTAAAACAAAACAACTTCATATTTAGGTGTTTGACCTTATAAATAGTAATGGTATTAACACTACTCTTATTATTGTAATTACTCAATTGTCAAAATAAGAGATTAAATCGTTATGAAAGCACCATGTCTATCCGTCAATTTCTCATACTTCCCAACCAGTAGGACTTAAACTAGACATTGAAATTCAATTAACTAACACAGAAGAGAAAAACTAAACAAGACAACACGATTGTTTAATCTAACGCCAGAATTAAAAAAAAAACAAATTAGAAGAGTGTCAGTTTCAGTTTCAAATAAACTTCACATATACACACATACACCCAATCTATCTAGTGTGGAATATAGTGGACATATGTGTTATGTATTCAGATGAATAAATCTACAGGAATACTGATATTATGAGTGAAAACACAGGAAGGCTGGTGGAGTTCTATTTAAAAAGAATATTACATATAATATATGCATTTAAAAAAGTAAGTACAGAGACAATAGTCAATAAAAAAAACTATATTTCGACTTGTTAAACCTGACTGCTACGACCAGAACTTTCATGTACTACTATTATGAACCACACCACCAAACTGAAAATAACGCGTGACTTTAAAGATGGTTCTCGCAACCAGAAATATCTCATAGACGTTAACAATGAAGTGTACAAATGGTATCATCTTCCCCATATATATGAAATAAACAATACATCAACAACCTGAGATTTTGACTGCACGAAAAAAGCCTTTATTTATTAAGTTACAATTTAATGGTGACTTATCTAGTGAGACTTTGTTCCAGAGACTAACCAGGAGTACACGGAGAACGTTTCACGCAGCATACCTATGTTCGTCCTTCTCTAGCCGATGAATGATTGGAACACAAACGAAGGATAAGCTAGATAGTTTTGCCACATCTATGTGCATTTATCAATTCAACTGCACCTGCGGTGACAGTTATGTTGGGAGTACTACTAGACAGCTTAGCCAACGTGTTAGTGAACATCTCCCATCGTGGTTTGGTAAAGGACAGACAAAAACAATCCGTAGCTCCATTTTATCACATTTAATTGATAGTGGTCATGTAGTGATGAAAACGAGAGCTTTCAAAGTAATTCATCGTATCCCACCGAATCTTTCAAATAGACTTCGTATTCGTCTACTGCACACAGTGGAGGAGGTAGGCATTCGAACTATTAAACCTAAACTATGCATTCAAAAGAAATTCGTACAGTCATTGTCCCTTCCTTGGCCTATTAAGACATAACCAACTAATGACTTCTACACCACCCCTTGTTTACATTTTAAACCCCTTTCTTATCATCCCTTAATCTTATTACATCTTCATTATAAACGTGTCTCATTTACTTCCCTTACAATCAGTCTAACATTACTAAATCGGTTCATTTGTTTTTACTAGGCTCTATCAACTACTTCCATCTGAACATTTGTTTGTTTAACCATGCTGTTTTTTCAATATTCGTGTTATCATAGATTGCCTCACTTTTTCATCCTTATTAGTGATAAAACCATTATTCTTATTATTACTATCATTACTACTACTACTACTACACCAACATATGTTAAAACCGCAGCTTCTACAGCCAGTTGGAAAGTTGTTATGATTACCATTAGTCACTCAAAATTGATCCAATACATACTGCTACTATGATATCGATGTCTGATACTCCTACGTAGTGCACACAGTAACGATCCTAAAAGAGATCGTACTTTTACAGTCTGATTCTGACGATCTACGATTACCAATTTCTATTGATTTCACTCATCAGTAGATCGAAAGTTTTTTTAAACTCATTTAAGCACGAAATTATAACTGAAAACTGTCAAAACACGAGCTGTTTACTAGCGCTGTTTTTGGTGGGACTTGACTTCCAACCCGTACGTTACAAGTTCACACCTCACCACTTCCTTCTACTGAGGGGTTTAGCGGCCAGACAGTCTTCGCATACAACATACTTGGCTTAATAGTCAAATATGCATGTTGTAAGTGTATTTTTTGTTGTTGTCATAGTATTATTATTCGCGCCATTTTTGTACTTGTCAATAAAAAAATATAAATAAGAATCATTTATCTCCCCTAGTTTCTTAATAATAATAATAATCAACATAAAATGAAAATTAACCACTGTGTGTGTGTATGTCTGTTTGTATATACTTGAAAGAGCAAAAAAGGACCAATGCGTAAGAAAACAGCTAAGATACATTTAGAAAACAACTGGGAGAGAACACACAGAGAAAGAGAGGGAGACAAAGAAAAACAGGAGAACGAAGTGATAATAATTTCTCTACCACCTCCTGCATACTTTCCTCGTTTATTGCCTAGTCTGTTATGCTCTCTGAGAATTTCCTAAACCCTGTATGCAATATACGTATGCGTGTTGTTTCATTTTTATCCTTGTTAAATTTCCACTTTCTTGTTACACTTTATTACTTAGCCTATAAAATATATAAAAGCTTTGCTTTGCTTCACTTTGCATTTTGTTTTCATCAGCATCTCTTTTATATGTTTACTTACACGCAAAAATAAGGAAACGGATGGAAATATCATTAAGTTGAAAGAATGTATATATATATATACAAATCTAGGCAACCAAAAATCGTGTTGTACTACTTTTCTTTTTATTTGCTAAGATTATGATATATTTATTTATATGCCCCCGAAACTAAATTAATTCAATAATGAATGTTGAAGGTTAAAACAGATTGAAAAAGACGATGTACCACAGAGAGAGGAAGAGAGAGAAAATGTGACATTTTACCGATTACCTTCTTTCAATGATTATTTCAAACATTTACTAAACTAATTGAGCTGTACTAGAATTAAGTTACTCAGAATAGATTTCTACTTTACCAAGTCATCAGCCACATATCTTGTGTGTGAGAGACGATTATACTATTCAGTTCCATAAGCTGAAGTGTATGGAACAGGATTCGAACCCTGGATCCGGCGTTGAAGAAAGAATATGTAAGCCAATGAACCATACATCACTATTTGAGGTGTTCATGATATTAGCAGCTTTCAATCTGAGAATCATTAATTGCAAGTCATATTTTTTTAAGCGGATGAACTCCACAAACACATCTTCACGAACTCCTAAAGTGACTGAATAAACTTATGAAACATATGAAAAAAAACCCGGATTGATGAGCAGTATGGGGTTAAGTTTGTTACGGTAGTGAACACACTGATTAGATGATAGAAATCTGGACGTTCTTCAGGTGATCTACTCACCTCAGTAAAGACCAAACGTTCAACGTCTGAATTCCTCATCAGATCATTGCTTTTCACGGCCATGTTTTGCCAGAATTCAGTGAGATAGAGAGCAAAACACTTAGCATTACTCACCAATATTAATAGATAGTCAAGCAATTTGTTGTGAAAGCTAAATCAGTTGTGTTTGAATGTAAAGAACTTGTTAGCCATCTAAGGAAAAGAACTTATTCAACTTTCCAAGTGAACTAAGTGATAAACTCAACCACGTCACTCTCAGTATTAATGCAAACTATGCGAAGGTGGGCTGAAAACTAACCTGATTAAAATAATGAGCATGTAAATTTGATTTCAAACTATTATCAAATTGCAGAACTATTGAAAGGCAAAAAGTAATGAGCAGTTGTATCTTGGGGACTAACTTTCCAGTATCAAGTTTGCATACAAAAAAACCCCCAGTAAATCAGTATAACGAATGATAATTATATCCACTCAAATTTGCACAATATGCAGGTACGCACAAAAATACGGAGAAACTGGACAAATAATATCATGAAAATATTATCCGGTGGATGATGACTAGCAGTGGAATTCGGAAGGTGCATTTTGTCCTATTCGGGACTCGTCATCTGGATGCACTTGTGAATAATGGTGTTCCCACTGAGAATGGAACCCAGGACGCTTCACTTCAAATGCCAAAATATTATCTACTAGACCATTTGGGCCAAGAGAGCCGCTGCTAGTTACCATCCACCGAATAACATCAATATGAATCCTCGGGCATTTTCGAAGCATCCCCATACTATGGTATTCGACATATCAACAGAAGCTGAACATTTTGTATCAATCGACCAGCGGGAAAAACAAAAAAAAACAAAAACTGACTTCAAAAAAATTATGAAGAAATGTTCAAATAAGTATGATCAAACAACAACGTAAAGTATTTCTCGCTAAAAATGGGTAGATTTATCCTTTGAAAGCAAAATATAGGCTATGCATATATATATATATATATATATATATATATATATATATATATATATATATATATATATATATCCAAGGTAAACAGAGTTTTAACGCTTGTTTACTGATTACAAAAATTACGAAACTCTCATAAATTCATTGAATGAAGAGATATTCAACAATATAACAATGCGGGAAAAAGAGTAACAATCATTTAGAGTTAAAGAAAAAAAACTTACTAGTGTCTGCTTCAAAAAGCCTTTTGTACGCTTACGCTTCGGTATACCACATCGACGAGCTCGTTTATACGTCTGTTCGAGTAGTGGATCAGTTCCAGGACTCTGTGATTCACTCAGCTTAGTAAATTCCTGGGAGAAGATTGAAAACAAAAACATTCAAATAATTATACTCAGGATCATTTGAAAATATAAAATTTGCTAGAAATTTAACATCAATCGAGCACAATTGTACAAACAGTCGATTAAGTAGGGAAAGAGATCGCCTTGGGGGAATTTTACTTCACAAATCAGTGATCAAAGGCGTTATAAGAGAAAGCAGAATATGCGATTATTTTAGTTCTCCTCAGGTAAGGAGAGTGCACCAATGATCACCTACTTTCACCCCCAACCATTTTCAAGACAGTTCAATTTCTTGGATTTAAGCGTCCATAGAGTATTTCAACTGTCAAACAAATAATGGCATATATACATATATTTATATGATGCAAATTGCAAAGCGCTTACATATTCTTAACTTTACCATTTGCTATTTAAATTAAAAATGCTTTTAAAAGCAAAGAATGGAAGTTAACTCATAGAATCACGTAATTACACCGTATGAAATGATTTAAGATATGTACTACACATGCAGAATGCCAGTTTGCCTGGAGGAAGTATTGTTTTCCAGGTAAAATGATATAAACAGAAGAATAAATTTAAACAGATCAAGACAAAACGCTTATGCATGAAGTAAGAGTGAGAATTGACTGCTGTGGTAGGTGTACAATGTGATATCTTACCTTTAGATGAATAACATTTCGAGTTATTTTTCAGAAAATTAACATTTTTTTATTTTTACGAGTTTGATCAAGGATTGATATCAGTTAGAGAACCATTGAAAAACCAGCCACAGGGAGTAATCGAAAGCTGTTTCATCCTATTTGGGAGATCATCGTCAGTACACACCCACCACCAGGGATCGAACCCATAACCTTCCGGTTACAAGGCAAGCTCATATATCATTCAGCTACTGGGACACCATTCAGTGGCCAACTCATGAATTTTAACTTCTACCAATTCGTGATTTAGCGCGACCACCAACCAACGTCACCGGTGGGATATCCATCCTCACACTTGACTGGTTGGACCTCACTGGCCATTGAATCGGGTCTTATTGGCTGAATGGTATACGAGCTTGTCTTGTAACCAAAAGTACTGGGTGTGCACTGACGACGATTCCCAAACTAGGATGAAACAGCAGCTGTCCAATACTCCCTGGTTTTCAATGGTTCTCTAACTGATATTAATCCGTGGCCAAACTAGTAAAAAAAAATTCAATCCCTACAAACCAACTCTTGAATATTAATTTTTAATAATAATGAAATTTAAAAGCTGATATTTTGTAAATCCCGACAATTTATGGCACAAAACAATCAACACCCAAGCTCACTCGTGATATTAGTCCTTGTTGGTAAATGATTAACACCAAATGTAACAACTTTTTTTCCGAGTTTTATGAAACATATGTCGAAACTTCTAAAGGACAGTGAGTAATTGATGAATTGGACGGTTCGTGGTAAGTCAATGTTAAAATCCTTTAAAATAATTTAAGTATTAGCAGTATTATTTACTATTTTATTACTGTGCGTCCCGAGTCGAACCATAGGGCTTCAAGCTTAAGCTTCAAAGTTTCAGTAGCAGTGGGTTTTTTTACGGAGTGCAGTTAGTAGCCTCACGCCCAACCTCCTATCCCTTACGGGCATACAACCAGTTAAGGGAGGTGAAGGTGTGTGGCGGCCAGAAACTGGACTCCCAGTGGTGAGCATTCTACCACTGAACGAATACCGACGCACAAGTATCAATCTGTTCTTCCTTTATCTATTGGCATTTCATTATGCTCCTGGTTCCATGAAATTTGGTGGTTTTCTCTATCAATAATGAGACAGGTAAAATTCTAGATTGATTTTTTTTCATTTCCATTCTAGGGCAATAGCTTTTGTAGCTGAGATATGCACTGAAACATCATTCTAGACTTGGGACGGAGTGAGAAAAGCGGATAAATGACATGACGACATTGGATGAAGGATAGTTGTATGGGTGTGTATTTGCTGATGCATCACGACACCACCCTTGGATCAAAGTCTGAGTGACTCAAGGCGTTACTGAATATGACTAAGAACCGAAACCAATGGAGAACAACCTGTGATTTCCTTCTTCATTTTCTTCCTGAAATTAACATGAAGTAATGAACGCAACTTGCTTTTTGTATGATACTGTCTCTTAGTCACCTCATTCCTCTTTTCCTTAAACTGTTTTTGAATTATCTTTACTACGTATATTTCTTTATGCCTAGATTGTGTTTCAAATAAATAGCAACAAGAAAATAATTATTTATTTATTCTATCCTAATGATCCAGTTCAGTGTATTCACACACTGTGAGAAGCATGTTGCGGAGAAACAGTTTTTCAGCGACTGCATTCTTAATTGGTGGATGGTGACTAGCAGTGGAATGCATATTTCTCCCTATTTGGGACTCGTCATCTGGACGGGAAAATCTAAAATTCAATTAAATGATTTCATTCTTAGTTCACGTTCCAGTACCACAGACGAAGTTACGACAATAGATGACTGACTAGCTGAGTTTTCAACGTAGAACCATGTACAAAAGTACAGCACTTCGAACTACTACACTTCACTTAGCAAACCTGAATATAACGAAAAGAAATGTAATGAAGGTGTCTAACGCTTTAACCTGAATAGTATTCACCACATAATATCATCGAACATAGGAAGGAGAAAAGAAACACCTATAGTCAGGGACAACTGGTTTCTTTATATATTCCATTTTTAACGGTCATGTCTCAACCGTAAAAAAAAAGAACAGAGAGAACTGACACCAAGTACGCACATCTTTCCATAGCATATAACACCTATATCAAAGGAGATGTAAGCTGGAAAATACCAGATAAGTCTTTTGCATCCATGATGAGATTTAGTCATCAATATCAGTCCATTAGGATTGATGTGATAAATACAATAGTATCATAAATAACATACAAAAGATCACTTACTTAATACTAACACCTACTCAGTGTATAAATATAATTGTCGAGTTAAATCGGTAAGTAATGCATACTATTGTAAATATGTCATAGTAGAATTAAAGTAAATTGCTACTGCCATATTATTTTACTGTATAATATAATGCAAATAACAATCTCTGTGTTTAGTAATGCGACATATCGAATGGGTCTGTCAGCATATATATATATATATATATATATATATATCGTTTCAACAAAGAACTATGCACCGATGTGCAGCAGTTCGAGTCACCACACTCCATGTAACACAAAAAGCAACAGAAGGAAGTAGAAGAAATGAAAATAGAAACAGTGGACAAGGATATGAAACAAAACAAATAGTAATAACAAAGAACAACATAGTTTCATTGGAAATTATAAGTCACAAGGAGTGAACGCCTCTATGCCAACCATTGAGAACGATTTTGAGCCATATCGCCAGTTGTCTCCAGCCTTCATTGGTTTAACCGTCCCAAAGACCCAAACCAGTCAGGAAGTCTACACCTCCCTACGTGGCTAGTTTAAACTAACTGTTGTGGATTTCACTGACTGATGAAGCCGTGTTTCGGTTTGACCATCACTGGCTATTTACCAACCTGATCAATCCTATCTCAGCTAACATTGTCCATTGTCGAGGAAGGCGATGACATACGTAACCAAACCATATGCATATGTAACCTAACCATCTCAGTCGATGTAATTTCACAGCCTCGTTGATTGGTTTTCCTTCCTACCTACCTAGAACTCGACTGAATCCTGACCTCAATATTGCTAACCCTGTTATACCACTTCACACGGGAGAGAGAACGCAGTCATCTATGACCAAAGACAGCAAGCCTCTTCATGTCTTCCATTCTCAATGGCCAGGTCTCACAACCATAAAGGAGGACAGGGTGGACTGCTGAGCAGTACACACGCCCTTTGGTCGATAGCCGACGGGATATCACGTCTACACCAGAAGTGGCGTAAACTGGAATACGCGAAACTAGTCCTTTGTATCCGTGCAGAGATTTCGTCGGCGATAATCCCGTTGGGACCGGCTGATGCAACTTCTCAAATAAGCGAAGTGGTCAACGTGCTCTACCACTTCACTCTCTATTTCTCAGCTAGGAATGAGTCAATGTAGTCCAGTCCTGTAGCATCATCTTACATTTGGCGGGAGCGGATCGCATTCCGAACATTCGTAGATTGCAGCTCAAGGTGTTCAGAAGACTCTGCATTTTGTCAGCGTCTTCACCTAGGAGGCGGAACTATAACATTTGCATATTCTAAGTCAAATGGGTGGTCTTAAAGGCTGTGTTTATGAATACAGAATCATTACACTGAAACAGTTTGCCTTCCATGTGTTTGCTGATTATGGTGTCTGACTGACATATAATTGTGTTTGGCTTTAAGAAATGAAACAGCTGACAACTGTTTAAAATAAACACACAAAAGTAACCTAAAAACAATAAATCTTGTATCCATTAAAGTCTTTACAGGAGGTGAATCGCGAACCCGAATATCTCAGTGGTAAAATCTCTGGCTGTACTACCGGGAGACCCAGGTTCGAGTCCTACAGAGTGGGGAATAAGTTTCTTGAAAACTAAAGATATAACTTGCTGAAGAGTGATAACAAGTACGAAATCTGGGTCCAAGGCTTCCTGCAGATTGCCTCTAACATCATCTTGTTTTTTGACCATATTCGCTTGGTAAAATTTCAACGAAAAACAAAGTCAGTGGGAAGAACGTCCATCTAACCAATTTTCGTTTATTTTTATTTTTGGTGTAATGCATATGTAAAGTTGTGGGAGCAACCAATCAACGCCAAGGGACTACCAGCACAGACACATTTCATCCATGGATGATTCCACAAAGCCCACTTCACATTAAACTTTATTTCGAAGATGTTGCCCACAAGGACAGTATTTATCTAGCTCTGGGGACACAGTGACACCAAAAGCATTCAATTCACTATAAAGTTCGTCAAGGTATCTACGTGGGATAGAACTGGCAATCGGTTTATGTACGTTACCCCGTATTTATGTCAATAAATGATATTCAGAAAACACTTTGTGCACAATTTATCTCGAAACTTTTATTATTGCAACAAAGTTTCAGTAGTCTTAAGTGCAGGTGAGTTGAAGTGCAAAAGTAATTTAACTAATAATAAAAAAGAAATCTAAAATACAGCTGAGGATCAAGAGTAATTGATTTATAAGATTCAGCGAATGTCATGTTAGATATAATTTCACTATTAATAATGAGTTTTGAGCATGGCAAAGACCACACATCAATTTCTTCATGATTAGATATAATAGCCTTCCTTTCCCAATAAAGAACACTACTGTGTACATTAATATGGAGGTGTACCACATAGACTTAAGCACGTGACTTTCAGACAATGGGTTCCGGGTTCGAAACCTACCCCACCTACCTTCAGTCCAGGTAATCGGGTAGTATTATCAGCCCTCACACATTAAGTGTGGTTCACAGTATCGTACATGAGGAATCTGTCCCTTGTAATTGGCTGTGTGTGTTAATGAGCACACACATGTGTATCAGTGAGTGAAGTGGGGTTTAAACCCATAGCACTAGTTGGAAGTCGAATGGTTAACCACATAAACTACGGTGTCACTACTATGACCAGACACCACAATTCAATCAATATGTCAAAGTTAAAAGATCACCACTTTCCAACTCTGCATAACTCACGATAACTAACTAAAGTCAGTGAAAGTAATAATCTACAACTTGACTTTAAGACCAATTAGCGCTGTAATGCCAGAATCTGACTCGTGAATTATGACAAGTGTAACAGAATGTTTAGAGAAGAAACAAAAGCTCGACTGCGTCACACAATAAATGAGGCGGAATCGATCTCTAAACTTTATACCTCAACAATAATTCGCTCACTGAGGAGCGTGAGCAGTAGCGTTTCGCTCGCATGAGGCGTTAACTGTGCTCATTATTAAATAAATAAATAAAAGTCAAACAGGTATTCAGCTCATCCTAGTTTTCAAAATGGTGATATTCATGGTGGTCATTAGGCTGGAAAACTCACCTTTTGAATAACCTGTCAAAAACTTAAATACATCCTCGCTTACTACATTAGAGGCGTCTGAGTAGTAGATTTTATATTCACATAACAAGCAGATTTAGCAAACAGATAATTGCTTCGAAGCTGACGTATTCACTGAGTTGCGCCATCAAATTTATAATTTCACTGATACTACTACTACTAATACGCAGATAAATGTGAAATTAAAAAATGGAAAAACCAATTGGTTTTTAAATCATATGACGTCGATTGCATTTAAATACTTTTAAAAAAAACATAGACACTATGCTATCCATACTGCGTGCTATACTAAAATAATAACAAAGAGACATCAATCATCACAGAAAAACAAAGTCCAACCAAAAAATACCTTATGCCTTTTACGTCGACTTTAATAACATACAAGCATCTGAACAGTCTGTTTTGATAGTCAAGTGAGGACACTATACTTCGATTGAAGCTATGAACTAGAATAGTATATGGATTAACATAATAAGTAATTTTGAGACTAGACTTCATGCTAAGTAGGGAATTGACACTAATTTTTAAGGTGGTGACTCTTTATGAAACTAAATTGGCTGTGGCTGGTTGTGCATGCCAAGTCACAGACGTTTTTATTCACCAGGGTATGAGGTGCACTTACAGTCTGTGGACTAATGATGCTATATAGTTGCCTACCTTTAAGCGTGTAGAGTGAAATTCAAGTACAATGGATAGGCGAGGTAGAAACGCTCTTGTGTCAGAACTATGGAGTTATGGCCCAGAAAGCCAATAATGACAGTTGAACACTACTAGTATACATTAAACCATTTGTTCTTAACATGTACTGATGGTAGATGTGAGAAAAAAACCCTGTCTAATATGGCGAATTCTAAACTCTCCTCAACAGTAAACCAAGCAAGAACTCATTAACTAGTAGAAGACTATTGTTTCAACTGAAGAATATCGTTGGATAGTGACTATTTGACTATCCGTTGAGGTGTATGCATCCATCTTACTGGGCGTAAGAGGCAAGTAAACGGGCCTCAGCTCGATTATGAATATATTTAGATTGAATTCAAAGGAGTGGTCATAAAGCTGGAGGGACACAACAATGCTGGTCGTCCGGAAAAAGTTTAACAGAACAGCTTAAGTATCAGTGCAACTGGTCTTCAGACGCTTTTTAATCGCTAACAAAACAGTCCTAGGCCGAAAGAGTGGATGATATAGTCCCATCTTTTGCAAACGCTTGTGCAGTATGAGAAAAGCATAAGTAACCTCAAAACGAGGTAGGTTAGTGAGAAACTACGTCCAGAGATACTTAAGAATAGCAAAACATGATTATTAGTCCAACTGAAGGAGATTGTAGCTAAGGTATGGGGATCAAACATGATTCCCTCTGCTACGGAATAGTGTATTGATACAGTACACGGTTTAACGCGTAGCATTGATGACGTTCCGGGAAAAACTTACTGTCTACAGTAATATTGAGATAATTAGAGATTTTAAAACTTTATTTACTTTTTGTCTCATCCCTTAACTTGACTTCACATATGCAGATGATATATGACGAGGAGCGAAAGCTACTCAACGGGAAACTGACAAGAAGCCTTAATAACGACCGCGAACGGTGGTGGGCGACAAAAGTGAGAGATGGGAAAGGCATCGGCGATTGATAACACCAGAAAACTATTTAGGCTTATCAGAGAAATAGGTGGTAAAACGCAAATGATAAGCGAAACTATCTCTGAGAAAAGTGGCACCATAACTAGTTCCCAGGATAGACGACTAGAATGTTGGGAAGAACACTTTGAGGAGCAATTCAATTAGCCTACAGCCACGTTCAACCTACCGAACATCCAACACCTCCCTGAATGGATATAGACACAGGTCCTCCATCCCTCACTGAGGTTGCTAATGCTGTCACTAGTCTGAAACGAAGCAAGGCTATGGTACCTGATGGAATGACTCCAAAGGTATTTAAAAACAGTGGAGACAGTTTACTGTTTGTGTTAACTAAAATATTAGGCAACTTCTGGGAATCAGAGGAAGTTCCGTCGGGTTGGTGTAAGTCATCGATTATCCCGATATACAATAAGGGAGACAAGTCTTCCTGTGATAATCACCGGGGGACTAGCTTAACTAATATGGTATCTAAAGTTCTAAGCTCAATAATAATGCGTAGACTAAGCAGTGATCGGGAGGAACAAACGCGAGATAACCAGGCAGGCTTTAGACCAGGACGAGGGTGTATTGATCATATCTTCACCTTTCGTCGGATTATGGAACATTTACCGGCGTCCAATAATCGTCATATTTCTTGACCTAAAGGCAACGTTCGATTCTGTCGACAGAGGTACTATGGCGATGTCTGGCTGTAAAGGGAATGCCGAGAAAATACATTGCACTGATCAAGGCACTCTACTCGAACTCATGCAGCCAGGTGAGAGCCAAAAGGAGAGTTGCCATCTTAAGTGGTGACAACTAGTCGCCTCCATCAGGGGTGCTCACTATCCCCACTTGTATTTAATTTCATTATGCATGTACTGATTGAATTAACCCTGACTCACTTCAGCGACTCAGGGGTCAACTTGTTACCAGGCAATAATCTCGTTGACTTAGAATATGCAGATGATATAGTCCTGCCTCCTAGGTGAAGACGCTGACAAAATGCAGAGTCTTCTGAACACCTTGAGCTGCAGTCTACGAATGTTCGGAATGCGATCCGCTCCCGCCAAATGTAAGATGATGCTACAGGACTGGACTACATTGACTCATTCCTAGCTGAGAAATAGGGAGTAAAGTGGTAGAGCACGCTGACCACTTCGCCTCCCCCGACGGGCATTACTAGCTGATATAGGTGCAGGTTGGGAAAGAGCCAGTGGTGGCCAAACAAAAACATGGCCTCATCAATCCATGAAATCCTTGACAGTTAAACTGAGTCAGGTAGGGAGACGCAGACTCCCGGGTTGGGGTCCTCGGGACTCTAAAAATCAATGGCTGGAGACAATGGGTGACATGGCTCAAAATCGTTGTCAATGGCGCAGATGTATTCAGTCTCTGTAATCTTTCATATTCCTTTCTACCACTACCCATTCTGTTTCACTCTTATACTTGTCAAACTCTATTAATTCTCTTCACTCATCTTGTCTACCTCTGTGTGCTATTTGGAACGTGGCAACTCTAACTGCTGCACTTCGGTGCCAAGTTCTATGTTGGATCCAGACTTATTTGAGAAGTTGCATCAACCAATCCCAACGGGATTATCGCCGACGAAATCTCTGCACAGATACAGAGGACTAGTTCCGCATATTCTAGTTTACGTCACCTCTGGTGTAGACGTGATATCCCGTCGGCTATCGACCAAAGGGCGTGTGTACTGCTCAGCAGTCCGCCCTGTCCTCCTTTATGGTTGTGAGACCTGGCCATTGAGAATGGAAGACATGAAGAGGCTTGCTGTCTTTGGTCATAGATGACTGCGTTCTCTCTCCCGTGTGAAGTGGTATAACAGGGTTAGCAATATTGAGGTCAGGATTCAGTCGAGTTCTAGGTAGGTAGGAAGGAAAACCAATCAACGAGGCTGTGAAATTACATCGACTGAGATGGTTAGGTTACATATGCATATGGTTTGGTTACGTATGTCATCGCCTTCCTCGACAATGGACAATGTTAGCTGAGATAGGATTGATCAGGTTGGTAAATAGCCAGTGATGGTCAAACCGAAACACGGCTTCATCAGTCAGTGAAATCCACAACAGTTAGTTTAAACTAGCCACGTAGGGAGGTGTAGACTTCCTGACTGGTTTGGGTCTTTGGGACGGTTAAACCAATGAAGGCTGGAGACAACTGGCGATATGGCTCAAAATCGTTCTCAATGGTTGGCATAGAGGCGTTCACTCCTTGTGACTTATAATTTCCAATGAAACTATGTTGTTCTTTGTTATTACTATTTGTTTTGTTTCATATCCTTGTCCACTGTTTCTATTTTCATTTCTTCTACTTCCTTCTGTTGCTTTTTGTGTTACATGGAGTGTGGTGACTCGAACTGCTGCACATCGGTGCATAGTTCTATGCTGAGACCCGTCAGTCACTAGGTGACTTCACATCAACACCCAAAGGAAGAAGAAATAAGAATGAACACAGAGGCTACAACAAAATTAAGTGGGAATTTAAGCCATCTATGATGTCGCAATACAAGGAACCTAAATATGAAATATTATGTCGGGGTCGCAAACAGAATGAATTAGGATAACTTTTAAACTCACAAGCTCTACAGGCTTAAGGATTTTACTTTCGGAATTACACAAGATGATGTAGTTTATCAAAAACTTTGTAATGACTAATATGAAGTATACAGGTCAAACCAGTTGACCAGGGTTAGCACAGATGATAAAAGAGGTGCATTTAGCTAAGTGAGGAATAAAAAAACCTTTAGAAAGTAAGTGAAATGGAACCTCGGCTATTGTAGGGTATTTTTTAACAGTTACACAGTGGCACAAGGTAATACAACAATTCTAACTGATAACGCATTTAAGTGAAGGAATAGGCTGATCATTGTATCAGCGTTCCCTGAATCAACACTTTACGCGTGCAATAGAAATGACAAGACACGAATACTGGGAATATGGGAAAAATTACCAACAATAAAACTAAAGGATACGAAATAATAGGACTACATAAACAAAGTTTGGAAGTCTTTCAATACAACTGTGAGCGGACGTCATCAGTGAACAAATAACTTTGTATCACTACGTGGCACCATCCAATAAAATTATTCTAATATGGAATTATAATTTAGCAGATTTTCCCACTTATCAATGACCTCTTTAGAATAATATCAGTCATTGAAGGTCTCAATCTTTAGGGAGGGAAATGATGATGTAATAACTACATGTTACTAATATCACTGAAATTTTCTAAAATAATAAGCTTCAAAATCCCTCCATACTTAAATAAAGTCAAGAGAAACCAAATCTATGAGAAACAGGCTAGTTGTAGAAATGGTTATAGATGCATCTACAGATAATCAATCTTCGTCATACTTTAGAACACACCTAAAGCTATTCGAAGTTAACTGCATCTTTTACCTAGAAACGGCTGTTGACTTCATCCATTAAGAAGCTTTATAGCGGTATGTTCTACTGGCAAATAATTCCGCAAAGTGTCTACATCGAATAGTATTCGTTAGGGATATTTAATGCCTTGACTTTGTAATATTCATGCTACTAGGAATCTATAATTTCATGTCTAACTTTGCAAGGATTAACCTCACCACAGAGGGGCAATAGACTACAATTTCCTGTTGGTTAAAGTTCCTGACACTGAAATTTTCAGGAAAATCTAAGCACGTCTCATTCACTAAGTGTAAACCGAAACTTTATGATAACTTAACAACAATACTGTCTGGCTATAGGAAAATTGCATTAATCTTCACAGATTAATGAATGATGAAATCTTCACACGGACGCACACCATTCGTTTAGCCTCCAACAAGCTGTACTGCTAAGAGGAAGGGTGAAATAAGCCCCCTCTAAAAATGACGTGGCATGGCAAGAGCTGGTAGACTTCGACCTTCCCCTTAAAATACCTTCGTCAACACCCTGACTCAAAACTTATGATGCAGAAGAGCTCCGAAACCCGAAACGAACGAGTGGTGTACGGATTGTCTTGGTTGCAGACAACCGTGGGAAGCTCCTACGACTGTTCTGATGTCTCGAGAACTAGAATTTAATTCAAAACTCTTAAGATGACTGTCGAGCAAACCGTGGGAAAAGTCAAAAGAAAACTCTACTAGCACACAAACGCTGGCTGCAAATAAAATGCTTAAACCAAGAAGTTGCACTCTCACAAGACAACTACACATGCGACAACCGTTAGTACGACGGAGATTTATAATAGTTGACTTAACTTGATTTTATTTAAAACCTATGCTTAGACTTAACGACAGTAAAACAACAAGATACCTCATATACTGTACAGAAAAGTTACACAGTTATCCTTAACTGGTTATGATGCCCACTAAGCACCTAGAAACTAAACCATTCAGATTATTTACTTTATTTCATACAAGGTTTGGGTGTAAGAGGACGTTTCTCACAAGATAATAAACAGCAATTTTAAGAAAAGAGAAGCAGAATAACCAAGGTACAACAGAACAAGAACAGATGAACACACTTATCAAGAAAATTAAAAAGAAAGCTTATTTGTTCATAGTACTTTCAGGAGGAGAAATTTACTCGACTTAATCACATATTATATGTCAAGAATCAATGTAGTTGAACTTACATCTGTATATACCGTTTGGCCTATTGTAATCAATCTCACGATATGTAAAATAACTAAGTCCCGCTTCCGATTTTTTTAAATTCCAAACAGGAACACTTCTGATGTTTGGAAAACACAAGTATGACTGTCGGGCACATTACAACAGTAAGTTGCAAAATGTTGATGCTCATTTTTATCCGGGTTTCGAACCAAATACAGGACTGTCACAAAGACTGACAAAACCTTTGTGTGAAAATAAAATGCTGATGTAGAGTTACAACAGCAAAAATTGGTGGGCAAGTTATAATATCAGCAGTGTGTAGAAACCATGATACTGAGATTACATCGAAAGAAACACAATCAAAAATTTAGGCAGTTGATTAACTAAGTGTACGTTGCTTATTAGGTCAGGATGCAACAAAATTATATATATATATATATATATATATATATATCCGTTGCTTCCAGAAAACCAACATTAATACCAGGGAATATTTTGTCAAAACCAGAAGCGATGGTTGCTAATTCACCTAAAGAAAATCTACACAGTATAACAATACGAAATCAGTTAGTAGTGATGCTTTAAGTACCTAATTAGTTCAAAGATAAAACTTACCAACATATCTTCCTTGGTTTTGAACGAAAGAATAGCGAAACCATCAATAATAACTTCATTGTACTTCTTTGGACTAATAGGGTCATACTTCGATTCATCATCTTGTAGTGTCTCATTGTGTCTAGAATCTTCCCTTTTAACAGGTTCTAGCTGTTGTTCGGTGCATAAATCCTTTGGTTGTTTATCATATAAGTCCAAACGTTTTACATCCTGAACCACTTCTTCGTCTATCTTGGGTGAGCGAGAAGTGCAGTCCATTTGTGGATCAACATGTTCGAAGGATAAACATACAGAATTAGGTATCTCCAGGGCAGAAGCAATCAGTCCATTCTTTGGAAGATTAAATCCAGGGCTGTTCTCAGAACTAATCGAATTAGACCCAACACTACAGTCCCTTATGATGGTTTCATGATTTATCAGTTTGACATCATTTTCTGTTGTGTATTCTTCGAAATTCACCGAATCCTGTGCTGTTGAACACTTAGGCATCACTCATACATGAAAGTAGTTTCCATTTACAATTAGAAAAAGGTGTCAGATTTTTCAGATAAACCAACAATAACTAGAATGACTGAAACGATAGAAAACCCCATATCAAATATCACAATTATGCTGTAATCCTTTTGAGAATCTAACGATAGGCAAAACAAGAAAAGCAACACAGTCGTTTGATTTTCCCACCTAAGTGTAGTGATAAAATTTCGTTATTTTCTTCTACAAAATTCAGTATTTTATCATGATGCTAAATAAAATTTTAAACTATAGAGTTAAAGCTTCCCTTAATGTCAATTAGTGGACAATAGGTTTAAAGCGGATAACTCGAGCTCTTATGAATCAACCATCTTTCAAACTTTCAGAATGGCATCTCTATATACTCATGATAATGTTTACGACCTACTTAACACTAAAGGCCTAAATTTATCTGAAACACGCTGACGTAACTTTCGAAAATCTTATGCTGCATCGCAGAATTCTATTTATCCAAGTGGTTCAGTTGTACCAGAAAACAGTTTAAGCAAATAAGTGTCAAGTCATTTCTGGTTAGAATCCCTAATTACATTCAAAAATTGTTTGTCACGGGCTTTAATCCCCTTAGTTCTCAAAGAAAGCTACAAGTATGTTTGTGAAGAAAGAGATGAAACTTTTGGCGACAAATAATCCCACAGAATTATTAACTTGAAGCTTATACCACTAAGTATTCAGTGCGACCCTTACTGTTTAAGTCGGTTGATTGTTTAGGAGCCTATCCCATCTGTCACCCCGTTGGATTACTTTCAGTCGACTCTGTCCGATCTCTGGTCAGGTATGCACACATCCTTACTCCTTTGTACCGATCCCTAAATACAGATCATGTTTCCGTCGATCTAATTTCGTCTTAATTTGGTTCGCTGGCCGTTCTCCATTTTACTTTGGATAAGTTCATTGGGTGTTGAAAAAGAAGAAATGCACACTCACAGTATGACCCGTGCTCGATGAATGCTTCGTCACGTAACCCAGTAAGCCCGCAACCAGGTCTCATTTCAGCTTTAGCGAGCTCGACCTAGTCTGCGCTTACCAACTTATAACATCTTCGCTTCTTTCAAAATTATTTGTGGCCAGACACACCGATTTATCCACTTAAGGGTTAGTATAACATAGATCTAGTTGGTTTCACTGTGGCCTGATGGCATAGTAACACGATTTCTTTGAACATGGAATAACTTATCAACTCTTTCAATGAATGGCAATCATATGCGCTCTGCCACGAGAAATAAACGACTGCATCACTTCTTACGTATGTTAGCCTCAGAGTCAAGTAATACCTATGGCCTAAAGAATCCGGCAATTCTGAAAAGAAACAATGTCTCAGATGGTCAACTTCTCTGCAAGATTTTCACCAACATTGAGTCAAAGAATGGTTCCGTGGCACACATGCTTTCATGAGTGCGGAAAGCCAGAAAGCAACGCAAATCTCACTGAGGACTCCTCTTACATAAGTTACCATAATCGTTGGAATTAACCAGCTGCTTTACACTACACATGTCGCCAACAGACCCAGTAACCCGTTGAATTTGTGTGCCAGTCAGCGATCTCCCTGATGCCAAGGAACGAACAAGCATACTATAAATTACCCACTAAATGAAAGCCTAGCACAATCATTGGAAGAAGATATAAAGAAAAAGTCACAAACTGATTGACAATACTACTAGTCTTTCAATCAAAGGCACCAAACGTGACTGGTGCTGGTACTGCAACACTAATGGCCAAGAAGCGAAATGTTACAGTAAGTCTTGTTACTTCGGCAATGTCTCAAAGTCTGTAGAAAACTATCCCGCTGACACGCGTTAGTCGCAACCGTTGCGGGTGGCACTAGCCGCCTACTTTACATTCATGATGTGATTAGCCAGACTCGATATTTAGTCGACACAGGCACCGAAGTCAGCGTCCTTCTTGCTACAGCAGCAGATCGACAGAAGGAACCTACCTTCAAATTACAGGCTGAAAATGGAAAACCAATCGCAACATTTGGTCGGAAATACGTCTATCTGAACGTAGGTTTATGCAAACCTATTCAGTGGATTTTCCTTCTCTCCGACGTCACAATGCCCGTCATTGGCACGGACCTACCTAATCATCATGATTACTCGTAGACGTCCGCCGAAAACGACTGATTGACAATACTACTAGTCTGTCTATCAAAGGCATCACCTACATAGGCCCTAGCTTGTCACTCGTTAAGATGAAAGCAATCCTTGATCCAAATTTTCAACCCATTGTTGATAAATATCCGGAACTTTATTGCCCATCAAACGACCTACCGTGCATAACCAGCAATGTTATGCACCGTATCATAACCTCTGGACAGCCCGTGACATCTAAAGCACGACGACTTGCTCCTGAAAGTCTGAAACCGGTTTACTTGGAAGATAATCCTATTAGCATAGAGCTGAGCGTACCCCATAATCCACAAGTAACCTAATATCCTTTAGTCCTCGGAGAAACCACTAACACGGCGAAAGCCACCGAACATTCAGTCGAGCCCCGTAAGGAAACCCGTTCTGGACGTAACGTAAGACTCCCAGAATATCTTCACACCTATATCACATAACTAAGTCGTGTGATTCACCCAAATCATTCGTTTTTGGTACTAATTATTTTTTTTTCTTTTCAGACCCATCAAATTTTTCATATACAGTATCACTAAACACAAGTAAAATTGTTTCTATAATGGTATATGTTACATGCACCAAAAATTTAGATGTATACTTTTTCGATGTTCTAACCTTTCCATTATTTAACTGCATGCTTGATGCACATAATTTTTTTGGAAAAAACGCCGATTTGGTACATTTTCCTAAACAAGGTTCTTAGCGTTCTTGTCTTCTTTTCCAGGTGCGACAGGCACTGGACAAGAAGCAAAGCACGGGATCCAACGAACAACATCAAGGAAGCGATGTACAAACACCCTATTAGCATAGACAGACCAGTGGGCACACCACCAAGCCGCTCGGAAGATTTTTTCACCTGAAAGGGAACCAGCGAGTTTTCCTACTTCTGGCTAGTTGTGCCTTAGGGTACTCACAAACTCACTAGGTGGGAGTAAGCTATAGTGGTAAATAAATCCCAAAAGTTATTGGCCATAGGAACAGATTATGTCTAAGAGAAGAATTACGTCGTGACCATAGAAATCATCAGTGAACACTGGACGCTGATCCTTAGAGTTTAAGTCGACTTGTTTAGCTGAAGGCTTCCGATCAAGCGTCCTCGCCATTTGATACTCCGTCGTGTCACTTTTGTTCACGATAACTAGTCAGCTTAGCATTCGCCTCAATCCGCGATTTGGTTCCGAAATATATCTCGCAATTCGGACAATCAACCGTGGTCTTTTGCTTTGCCTTTGTTACCCGAGAAACGAATACTATAGAAGTTGCTGGTATAAGATCTTGTGTTAATATACTGCGTACAACTCGCGAACGTCTATACCATCTGTCTGTAAATATATATTCCTTCCCAATTAATTCTTCATCATCACCTGGCTCCACACTCACCTGTAGTTTTCTACATCACGTATTTTACCAATCAAGTTTCTATTTTAGTTATTGATTTTTAGTTATAGGGGTGGGAAATTAAGGTCTTTAAGATCATCAATATTAGTAACAAGTTACCTAAGTTTTAAGGGAGGGGTAAAAATTAATTACGGAATTCAAAATAAGCTGCTTTTCGGACGTTAGTGACAAATCATTACATTATGTGAAATTTGTAGAGTTCGTTTTCAAATTTCTGAAATCTCCCATCTTTGTTTCACAAAGATCTTAATAAAGCCACTATACGTACGTCACTACCTTGTCAAGGTGGCTACCCACAGAAAATCCATTAGGGCAAACTTTTTCACCATAAAATATTGCACTCTTTGGAACCAACTACCACCTGAAATAAGATGTTGTGAAAACCCTGATGGGTTCAAACGGAGCCTAGAAAGACACTTTAACATGTACACCCTAGCTCGTCTAAAAGACCACAACTGTTGGTAGAACGGAAATTGAAGGCCAGTCCAGTCTTAAGTATAGTCACATACGTATATCCCTACTCTAATACTCACGCAGCTAACTTTAACTAATTTACTGATTTCTATTCTCTATAATTTTCACTAAGTTGTGCTGGTAAAAGTAACACTGGAAATAATTATAAGAGCATCCACACCTTTTAACATTTTACATATGTATATACTAACATAATAATACTTATTAATCATGCACGTTCAAATCTTAAATTAGATGGTTATTAAAATACTTAAAATGATTAAAATATTAATGCATCACATGTTCTCCTGCTTTACCACGCTTGTTTCCCTTATTACACTCAATTATTGAGCCTAGTGTATTATTTGATATACGAATTATAATTTTGATTATACTCTCATCATATATGGTTTGATTTACTCTACGGCTCCCTGTAGACTAACTACCATTCTTCAGTATACACACTGCAGTATTGTTAACCAGATGCCAAAATTTTGTTGGTTCTGTGTTAATATCTTTTTATAATATGTCTAGACACGTTACTTTGCAATGTCAGATGTTTACTATATATTAGTACACTAAGTCCTGCCAACCGACCTTACCTTCAGTTCATATTACCTACATTGAACCAACTATAATGTTCTGCTGAATCCTGCTCCACTATTCACAAAACCTATTCTTTTTACTCTCTGAGGTTTTAACTTCTTATAAAGTAATCTTTTCATTAGGACGCATGCACATATATATTATTTTCATAAAGATGTACGTGGAGACCTATTGGAAACACTCATTAAGAAAGCTAGGGAGATGGAGTATAAGGTACGAACATGTATGGTACCAAACAATATATATTTGCGGTAGCCATAATAATCATAGTCTCAGAGCCAAACATCGAAAAAAGAGGGAGTGTGGCGCCAGCTGATCAGTAGATATGGTGGTGGTCACTAAGGTGAATCACACCATTCTGCAGGAACAGCAAAATGCAATTTGAAGGCTCGAGATATTTTCTGATTTTTATGAGGGCTTAGATCTTTATCTTGAAAAAGATAATAATGAACGCCTAGACAGATCATGCTTCTACCTTTAAATATATACCATTCGCTCAGCCTATTGTTGAGATGCGACCACGTGGGCTCTGCACAGATTTATGGGGCATCTTATAAATTAACTTGCTATCCACCGTCAGATCTTAAAATACCACTTCACAATGTCTTATCTCATTCATTTTCTAATAACGTCTTTACTCGATCCTCATTATATTCCACTAAACCTTACATTTTATAGCTCTTTATGAATTTGATTCGACTTATTCTATTCCTATTCCCTGTAGGGTACGGTTGTGCACCAAATGCACAAAAAGGTATAAAATAAAAATAAAAAAACCGGCATGAGGATATATGTATCAAAACCAAGGGTGGACATCATGATAGTACGAGATATACGTGTAGCATTATACATTGCAAATGAACGTTGTCAGCCTAGGGAGTTTCCTTTATAAATGAATTTACTAATGACACTTGCACTTACCTATTTCATTGCACTTTATTGATTTACCTTAGCACTTTTACTTTTCTAAAACAGCTTTCAATCCCTTGTAAACGTTGTACTTACCTTAACAATGGTTGGTTATCGTATGCCTACAACCACGGGATGAAAACGAAACCAAGTCGATTTTCCCGCGCAGCCTGGAGGACAACTGTACAATTCAATAACTATACGGCCTGGTTCAGAAAATGAGTGTGTGTATTTATATATATATCAAATATTTAACAGTTGAAACATTATTAACTTGTAGACAATCTACGATTCGATATTATATCATACTTGATCGTGCCTGTAAAAATGGCATGCATTCTCATGTAAATTTATATGTTTATATGAGAATACACATTATTATTATTATCATATGACTAGCTCCAGTTTAGCATTAACATCTGTCGATAGGTGGGCTACACGCTGATCAATTACACTGACGGTCTCACGAGTATTCATACCTTCTACCACTGCATCTGCCCTTAAATCTACTTCACGTTCAAGTTGTACAGAACCTTTGTTCAACTCAGTAGATGTAGGCATTCCGCTCATCGCATTATGACCAGACAAAACAAAAGTGCACTATAATGATCATTGTCACAAATATTCACTTTACCGTCGTCTATCTGGTCGATCTCATCATTTTCAAACTCTTTAATAACAGCAGTAGACAACTTGGGACCTTCCTCATAAATCCTTAAATGTTTTACACCTTTACTCTGACTAGTAATACCTTGAAAACTTGTGGAGTCAGAACTGGGCTCTGTAACTGTAACTCCCTTCTTTTGCACAAAGTGCGGTGTCGTTTGTGACACTCTATTCAACAATGGCTTACCAGTTGCAACTACACGCTTCTTCACCGCACCTTTATCGTCACACCATTCGGAATCGGACCTTGATGACGCTGATTTCAGATTTAGCTTACCACTAAACTTGCTCACTGCTTCACAGTTCGCCTTTGTGTGAACTTCTTGCAAACGTGTAAAACACGACCGTGTTTGTCTTGCAGATGTTAACCTATCTGTTGCGGATGTCTCACAAAAGCTGTCACACTCATTAGGTTTTTATCGATTACTAGGTACCATAAACCTTTCGCGATATCCAGTTCTCTGAGCCCCTTTCCTCATAAACGACTTTGTCTTACTTGCTGACCTCTCATTTTGAGAAGCCGGATGCAATATGCTGGCGAATTTACTCACACTCTGATTGAGATTATCTGTCACTAATATCAAGATATCGTCGTACCCTGCCTCTAAACCTTCGTCCTCTATACGAGGGCTTATCTTCACCCACTTCCTTCGCAGTCGAGTAGGTAGGCGTCTCGCTATTACCTCTCGGACAGAACTTGAGTTCAGATGGCTCATGCAATCCATCGAAATTAACGTGTTCTTGTAAGTCATCAGATTACCCAAAAACTCAGAGAGTGCCTTGTAATTGTAATTGACTACGATTACCTTTAACAGCCTCGAATACGTTCCTTACAATCATCGAATATCTTCCAAACTTTGACGCAGGATACGCATCGCCCCATTATATCCTTCGTTTGGGGGAATAACCTTGGAGCACTGTATAGCTATTGAAGCAACTCCAGTGCAGTACCTCAACATATACATTAACTTCATTTCATCATTTATTGCAGATCCACTCAACGTGACTTAAAACTCCCTTACAAACTGTGGATAGTCAGCCGGGTTTCCGTCGAAACACCGAGGTTCATATTTAGGGATTTTAATATTTCTATTATCCCCAGACGGCGAAACATGAACAGCAGACTTATCATGGTTAGCATCACACTTATCATTAAAATTAATAAGCAACACATCTTTTAATTTAGTTGAAGTTTGAAGGATCCATTCATGGTTTTTTGCTCAGTACAGACTTCCCCAATTTTCGCGGAGGCATCTATACGACAGTCATTATCTCATCGGTCGCTTTTCAGAAGGAAATAGGGAGAAAACCGTCAGAACTAATATTGTGATTTATTATTTTAATATTTCTTCATAGAACTTAGTTGTACGCTGGCTATATGTTGGTGTTGGAATAAATGATTCTCGAGTCGCAAAACTGGGTTCTGGTTTTTGCGTCCGTTCGTACTAAGCGTTTCTGAGAAGCTTCGGGGAACACCGTGAATCCAAGCGTAGCCAGAGCTGAGGATTAACGATTTACAAAGGACATTATCATTAATCACCAAGCTTATCATAGCTGTGATTACTGAGTCATGGTGCTCATCATCTGTATATGATGTGCATATAGGTATCAATGATTACAGTGTACACAGTGGAAATAGAGATTCCAAGCGTGTTGGAGGATGTCTCACATATATATGCATAGCCCCTTGGAAATCAATAAGGAGGAAGAGGAAACAATCAATAATGCCAGCCAAATTACGTAAACCGCCAATGCCCAGCTCTTGCTACGCTGGGACTCACGCTCTTCCTTGAAGCTTCTCAGCAACGCTTAGTAATAACGGACGCAAAAACCAAAACACCGATAGGCCACTCGAGAATTCTTTATTGCAACACCAACATATTGGCAACTTTAAATTAAGTTTTAACTAAGGTCTGTGAACAAATATTACAATAATAAATCACAATATTACTTCTGACAGTTTTGGTCTGACTTCTTTCTGAACAGCGACCGATGAGACGATGACTGGTGTATCGAAGTCTCCGCGAAAATTGGGGAAGTTGGGTTTGAGCAAACAACGATGAATTGATCGTTCAATCTTCAACTACATTGACACTCCCCGGCAAAAAACCGATTCATCCCTTTTTTCCATCACGACCAATACACGTTGACTTGAATGCCATTGCGAGAACCTGGGTCACATGGACACAGCTGAAATGGAAATCAAACAGAAAAGCCAACACACCACAAGCATACCCACAGCACAATCTCACACATAGATGACGACCTGTGCCTCCAGATAGAGGCCTCCTCTTGACATCTTGCAACACAATCGCCAATTGCTAGAATGACTCTTGCAGAATGCAACGTGACCATAGCACCACCTCATGATACTCCACGCACATCCTCGTATCTACTCACTACCAATTAACACTGCAATCGCTTGTCACTCATTCTGCCTCAGTTCTAGTAACGGTGACGCATGCAAGCCTCAGTCGTCTACACTCCCGCCCCCCGGTGTGTGGGATCGCAGCTAATCATTATCTCCGTGTACATGTCATTCTCAGCAATAGCCTCCCCGGCGTATACGACCCATCTGCTGTCTCTAACATCAGTCAATTCATTCACGGATGTAGAAGACCCGAAACAACTTCAGAAGTAATCACGACGAAAATTTTAACGAAATTACGCAATAACAACAAGGTACGAAAACAACGGGTAAACACAATGAATCCAAAAAACACCAATTGATATGACACACCACACATATATATAGAAACAGTACACACAAACTCGCAGGTCGTGTCTCGATGTAATTCCCTTGCAGAATCGCAGGACTTACACCAGTATGCCTGCAACCCTTCTCAGGTTGACGATTGTAAGTTGTGGAATGTCCGGACACAAACAAGATTAACCAACAATTACAATAATTGAAACTCACACAATTATTTAACACAAACATATGTACAATCAACACATTAAATGTGCTGGATTCTGCCTTGACGAACTACCCTTGAAGAACTGTAGGACTTACATCAGTACGCCTGCAACCCTTCACAGTTTTGATGATCCAAGTGGAAGTCGTCCGGACACAAACAGAATTACCAACAGCTAGATGACAGATGATATCAATTCAGTATATACAATGAGAACATATGTACAAAAATCACACACCGAGCACATTGGACTGCTCATTGATGTGTTGCCTTTGAAGAATTATAGGACTTACAGCAGTACGCCTACGTTTCTTCTCAGGTCGACGCTCTAGGTTGGAAAATCGTCTCAAAGTTCAATTACTGACTTCCCTCTATCAGCTATATACTCATATCTGAACAGTAACACGCTCATGTCATTGTATCGTAGAATATAGATGACGAACAAACACACGACGTATCTGGTCAACCAAGCGTAGACACAGAGTAATTTACACCAAAGATAATAGCATTCAAATAGTAACTTGAAACTAGAAATGCCTTTATTCATGCAAGTCAATTTAACAATTACTCTCTCGTTTACACTTGGCTTATCCTCTCTAAACTGAGCAATATCTTTTGTCTTTTCAAACGCACCAATACTATCATAGTCATTGCACAAGATACTTGAGTTGATGGGCGTCTGTTTCATTGTGGATGACAACACCAACGACAACTGATTGATACCAGTTGTTGAACTTAGCGGTGGATCAAAAGCTGTTGTTGTCCGGCTTTCAGAAATTTGTCTAACTGCAAGATTACCACCACTGCTGTCTTTTACCACCAGCTCTGGCTTAGCACTATCATCCGATGATAGGTGGGCTACACACTGATCAATTACACTGACGGTCTCACAAGTATCCATAACTTCTGCAACTGCATCTGCATTCAATTCTACTTCACGCTGTAGTTGTACAGAACCTTTGTTCAACATAGCAGTAGTAGGCATTCCCCTAATTTCATCATGATCAACCAAAGACAAATCTGCACTATCATGATCATTATCACAAATATTCAATTTACCATCATCTATCTGGTCGACTTCATCATTTTCAAACTCTTTAATAACAGCAGTAGACAATTTGGGTTCCTCCTCACAAATACCTAAAGATTTATACCTTCACTCTGACTAGCAATACCTTGTAAACTTGTGGAGTCAGAACTGTCCTCTGAGACTGCAACTCTCCTCTGTGACACTCTATTAAACAATGGCTTACCAGTTGCAATTACAGGCTTCTTGACCGCACCGTTATCGTCACACAATTCGGAGTCAGGCCTGGAGTTTACATTTAGCTTATCATTGAACTTGCTCACTGGTTCACAGTTCACCTTTGTACGCACCTCTTGCAAACGTGTAAAACACAACCGTGTTTGTCTCGCATCTTGTAACTTATCTGTTGAGGATGTACTACGAAACCTGTTACACTCACTAGGTCTATATGCATTACTATTCATCATGGAGCCTTCTCAATATCCACCTCTCTGAGGCCTATTCGTCATCAATGATTGCGTTTTGCCCTCAGACTGCTCTATTCTAGAGGTGAGATGCAATAGATTGGCAAACTTTCTCATAGATTGATTGACACTATTGTTTACCAGTTTCAGAATGTCATCGAACTTTGGCTCGATACCCTCATCCTCCATACGGGAGCTTATCTTCACCCACTTCCTTTGCAGTCGAGTAGGTAGGCGTCTTGCCATTACTTCTAGGATAAAACTCGAGTTGACGTCACTCATGCAATTCATCGAAATCAATGCATTCTTGTAAATCAGCAAATTATCCAAAAACTCAGTGAGTGCCTGGGAGTCATCCTGTAATTGATCACCCTTGCCATTAACAGCCTCGAATAATTTCCCTACAATCATCGAAGGTCTTCCGAACCTTTGACGTAGTATGCTCATAGCCTCATAGTATCCCTCTTTTGGCTTCATAAACTTACAGCACTGTATAGCTCTTGCAGCAACTCCAGTGCAATACCTCATCAAATACATTAACTTCATTTCATCAGTTAATAAAAAACCACTCAACATGATTTCAAATTCCCTTACAAACTGTAAATAATCGGCTGGGTTTCCGTCGAAACACCGTGGTTCAAATTTAGGGAGTTTGATGTTCCTATTATCTCTGGACGGCGAAACAGTAACATCAACCATGTCACGTTTAACATCAGACACATCGTTACAATTAACAGACAAGTCAACATGACTTACTTTCCTGTTTGCATCCAAGACGCTCTGTCCCTTCTTTGACCCAGGCATTGTTGAACTTGACCCAATTCCAAAAACGTTCCAGATATTGCCTGTTCAAAGAGGACTTGACCGGCACCAGGAAAGATGAATCGTGACTATCCAAACTTTCACCAACTGTCTGAATCCTCCAGAATCTGTTTCTACCATCAGAAACTGTCAGTCACGTCTCGTAAACCGCCAATGCCCAGCTCTTGCTACGCTGGGACTCACGCTCTTCCTTGAAGCTTCTCAGCAACGCTTAGTAATAACGGACGCAAAAACCAAAACACCGATAGGCCACTCGAGAATTCTTTATTGCAACACCAACATATTGGCAACTTTAAATTAAGTTTTAACTAAGGTCTGTGAACAAATATTACAATAATAAATCACAATATTACTTCTGACAGTTTTGGTCTGACTTCTTTCTGAACAGCGACCGATGAGACGATGACTGGTGTATCGAAGTCTCCGCGAAAATTGGGGAAGTTGGGTTTGAGCAAACAACGATGAATTGATCGTTCAATCTTTGTCTGCATTGACATATGTCTATAACCGTATCTCATGATATAACACCGTTCCTGCTCAGAATAATGCCTTATAATATCCCTAGTCACCTCCTCTATCTTTGATTTACGAAAAGAGGATCGTGCACAGCAACGGACACCTAGTTCTGAAACTAGCATCCAGCAAACCATACAACAACCACGCTTGCCAATGGAACTAGGAACTGACTTAGATACCAGTACCCCTGTAAATAAAGCCTCATCGAAAGATGTTAAAATGACTAGAACTTCTGCAAGTTGTTCTAAGAAATTTCCCCCCAAACGTAGTAACCTCACCACGATGAACAAATTTCGCAGGGTTGAGACTAATGATGGGGAAGAATACTTTGTATTCAATAAGCCTGCTGAGAGTAAGAATGCCAACAAACCATCACTTGTTACGAAAAACTCCTCTCGAAACATAAGTATATCTGGAGGTTTTCCGCATGCTCCACCTTATAGAAAGTCAGGCTCCAAGACTCCTAAAGTCTTGCAGCCAAAGCACCTTCCCTCACAATTCCCTTTAAGTTATAAAAACAACCCGAAGTGTGTACCGGTATGACGAATAGCAGTTGGATGGGTAGACCTTTTGATGCTATGCCTTTTAACCGTCAACCTAGGCCCAACCCCTACTACCCTTATATCCAGGAACACATGGTAAATTTTCCAGGTGTCCCGAATCACTGGTACGACCCATGGCACCTAGGACCACCTCATTGCACACCAACCCGATGTACAGACACCCAGTCCGACCTCCCTTTCATTCATAAATTCTTGCGGTGCTGACGCACAAATAGATTTAGGTTATGGTGACATTTTAAGCCAGTTTGTAGTATCCCGTGACTTATTCACGATATTGCTAATTAATGCACGTTCCTTAATCAATAAGATATCTGAACTAAGGACATTATTATTAGTCGCCAAGCCTACTGTAGCTCTGATTACTGAGTCATGGTGCTCATCCTCTGTACTTGATGTGCATATAGGTATCGATGATTACACTGTACACCGTGCAAACAGAGATTGCAAGCGTGGTGGAGGATGTCTCATATATATACATAGCTCATTTGTAGTCAGTAAGGTGGAAGATGAAACAATGAATAATGTACCTGACTCACTCTGGGTTGTCTTACATGGAGATAAGTACAAACTTCTCATAGGCTGTGTTTATCGAGCACCAAGCTCAACAAAAGAAACTGATGCGTTATTAGCTAAATCGTTTGCACACGCCTCCTCGTTTAGTGCTAATTACAAAATAATTGCAGGGGACTTCAATCTTCCAGAAGTCAATTGGCTAACTAGTTCCGGCCCCCAACGCTTCGACGAATTACTTGCCACTATCGACTGTTATGGATGGCAACAACACGTCCAGACACCTACTCGTGGTGACAACATTTGGACCTTGTTTTTTGTCATGACACAATCCCAGTATCCACGTATGTTGGTAATCGATTTTCCAGTAGTGACCATAGAATGGTACTCTGCTCTCTGCCTTTCTCACCACTAAATACAGGAAACAAACAAGATTCAGGAAGCACAATATGTCGTAGTTACAAATATACAGACTGGGGATTAGTCCAAGAACTTATTCGACTCTGTCAATGGGATGACTATTTTACCACTGACTCCCTGGAGGCCTTAGTAACCCTGTTTTACAGGAATGTTACCCTTTGTCTAGATACAGTTGCTCCAAAGAAAATAGTGAAATTAAGTAGACACCGAACTGAATATATTCCAAGGGCACACCGTAATAAGTTAAGGAAACTGAAGAAACAGTACTATTCCACTAAGGACATATCACTATTGCTCTCAATCCACGAGTCTCTTGAATCTATCAAGCGCCTACGCTCTCAAAAGGACCTCGACGAAGAGTTAACGGCACTTGAAAGTACCTCCAAAGTTTATAACTTAACGGCACTTCTTAAAAAACGAATGCAGTCGGCGAGGGAAATCCCATACTTACTTCACGACAAAGTAATCTACAATGAACCTGCCACTATCTGTGAACTTTCAGTGATTGGTTTGCAAACTTTAGTTTAGAAACACATATGCCTGGTGAAACCGCCCCCTTACTAGCTCTTCCCTTGAAAGCATTGTGTTCACTAATCAGTTAATAGTACAAGCAATTAAAAGCCTTAAACCTTCCACTAGTACGGGACCGGATGGCCTCGCTTCGATAATTTTCAAAAACAGTGGGTGTGATATACCCTGTTACTTCTTAAATTCTTCTCAATATCTATGGACACTGGCACTTACCCTAGTGAGTGGAAAACTAGCTTCATAATTCCACATTACAAATCTGGTGATAGGGCAAACGTCCGCAATTACAGACCCATAAATATAACCCCAGTTATCTCACGAATCATGGAGAAAGTTGTAAAAGATCAATTGTCAGACTACCTAATTAGGGAAGATCTTGTTACAAGGTCTCAACACGGATTTCTCAAAAATAGATCCTGCGTTACTTGCCACTTCGACTTTTTCAACTGCATCACTAGTAGTCGCACAAATAACCAAAGTTGGATCTGTATTGTCTCATCCTAGGCAGATCTCAAGTGGGGTTGTGCAAGGTAGTGTCCTAGGTCCACTTTTATTCACAGTCTACATTAACAGCATTTGCAGGTGCCTCACCTTAGGCAAACCATTCCTATATGCTGACGACCTCAAAGTCGTCTACTCCTGCTACACTCATGAATTAAGCGATATGGTTACTAAAATACATCTTGAACTAAGTTGTCTCGCATCATGGTGTGCTGAATCCTGTCTAAACTTTAACATTGACAAATGCGGCTTGATTTGTATCGGAAACAGTAACCTTGATCTAACTCTTGAAATAAATGGGCGAAAACTAGCTAAGCTCAACTCAGTCGTAGATCTCGGTATTAGATACACTAGTAACCTAACGTTCGCTGAACAGACTGATTATGCCAGACGTAAAACACGAAGGCTGATAGGATGCATAACACGCAATTTCTTTTGTTGTGAAACTAGGGTTTTATTATACAAAGTATGTGTCCGACCTATCTTAGAATACTGCCCGTTTATTCTTAGCGGACTCAGACAAAATGACAAGCTTAAATTAGAGGGAGTGCAACGGCAGTTTACCTCAAGAACTCTTGGTTTAGAAAGTGGTCTGGAATACCATGAGCGATGCGAAAGACTAAGATTAGAACCACTCTGGAAAAATTGTCTTAAGCTAAACCTTATCTTTTACTATAAGCTAACTAATCTTCTCTTGCATTCCTCCGAGCCAGTAACTAAACCTACCACTGTCATCAGTTACAATCTTAGAAATCATCACAACCTAGCTGCTATAGAGCACCGTCAGACTTACGTGCGGTACAACTTCTTCTTAAATAAGTTTTCAGTCATTTGGAATAGACTACCAGCTAATGTGCGCGATGCAAACACACTTCCAGTGTTCATCTCCTCAGTCACCAGACTGCTCAAAGATGACAATGCACTTATACGTCTGACTCTTACACCTCTTTTTCACCCCACATAGATATTTTAAGTTCTTTAAACGTGTAGTTACAACAAACTACAATTATAAATTTTAATATTATTGGAACTAGATGATAAACATCTCTACACAGGACAGTAATATTAGTTCACACATAATATAAAAGTTAGCATAACGGGACTAGTTTTTTAGTGAACAAAAATAAGCATAGTTACTAGACAGAATATATATGTGTATATTTATTAATCACTCCTTAAGGACTCCTCTTGCTTTCTTTTGCTTTGCTGTTGTTTGTCTTCTTTTCTCTCTCATCATTTTAACTGCCATTGGACTTTTTGAATGAGAATGAATAATGTGGATGTTTGACCATTTACAATGACAAATGATCTGCAAACATTATTGGTCCCATATCTTTCAGTTGCCTGGTTAATAACGAATTAACTTTCTCCACGACGCAACCTGGATTACATTTGTGGAATATACTCTTATGCCAATGGAAAAGTATCTATTTATAATACAACGTCACGATTTTAACTTATAACATAACTGATCGTATCTGTAAAAATAGCTTTTTTATTACCCAATTTGGATATAAATCAAAAATGAGATTCGGATTTGTACACACCCAAGTTATATTGAGGAATTACTTCAAGCTTTATTTTTTCCCAAGTATTTTTAATCCATCCAAAACTTACTTGGGTTTTTTTGTTAATGCGAAGACAATATTCCTATATTTCATGATGTGCTCCATTGAATGACTGGTTATCATATTGTTCCCACAAACCTAAGACAAAAGCGCCAGCAACCATGTAACTTAACCATAAACCAAATTTATGAAATTTAAATAATGCTTATCCATGCCTGTATATTTGGTGTGTCCTACACAAGTAGGAAAAAATATGTATTTTAATAAAACATTATTATTAAGTATGATTGCTAATCGTATATGTAATTTATCATATTAATGATGCCTGTAAACTGGTGTAGCTCATGTACAAAATGGGAATATATTATCATTATTACCAAGTGGCGATTGTGTTGCGAGATGTCAAGAGGATGCCTTTGACTGGATGGCGTAGGTCGTCATCGATTAGTGAGACTGTGTTGTGGGTATGTCTGGTGTGTGTTGGCTTTCCTGGTTTTTTTCCATTTTCGCCTAGTCCTTTTTGGTCTAGTTCCCGCATCGGTAATTCTGTTCCACTTTTTCAGCGCGATGGTAAATTCGGATTGACCATTTTTAGCCGTGGTGTGTCAATGTAGGTGAACATTGAACGTTTGTTTCTGGAACTGGTACCCTTTGGTGGGCAACTGGAGGGCGCGAATGGTTCGATTGTGTACAAGTTCGACGAAGATGATCAAAAACGAATAAAAGTACATAATAAATTTATACAAAACATTTGTTTGTAAACCTGTACTGTTCTCTACTTTAATTGCCAAACAATATAACTTCCTTCTTACAATACTGGTGTTTTGGAGTTAAAGTCAGAGAAAGCGCATAGTATTTATCGGTGCGGAGCGTCTTCGTAACAAAAGGAACTTAGGGATTAGTTCATTGACAAGTCGAAATAATTGGAAATTTTTATATTTTGTCGCCCAATTTTCTGTAATTTAAATAGCACTTATCCATATCTGTAAATTTGGTGTGTCTTCCGTCAGTAGGAAAAATGTATAGTTTTATAAATTATTATTAATATTAAATTTGCTTACCAATCCTATATGTAATTTATCACATTGATGATTCCTGTAAACTTGCGTCCCTCATGTGCAAAATGAGAATATATTATTATTAGATGCCGAACACTACTTCTACATGACTCCAAAATTATTCTGCTAATTAACGTTGTACAAACATACACAATGTTGGGTCAGTATATTAGCAAAAATTTATGAAATCGAACTCATTAATAGGGAAAATGACGCACACCTCAGATGTCCTCACGTGACTGATCACGACGATATTATTCAGATCCAGCAAAGTACTAGAATATTGTAGTGAGCATTTATCTCAGTTAAAAATTTTGGCAGAAAAGAGAATGTCGCAAGTGAGCGTTAGATATATTGCAATTTCTACCTATTTAAGAACACTAACCTTCGTTTGTATCTATGGATTCTATCGATTTTTAGCTGTCAAAAGCCACACAAAATTTGGAAGCATGAACGTATTCGATACCAAACATATTCTTGGGTTCCTGCAACAGAAATTAGTACTGCGCAACAGCTGATCGGGAAATTCGTTACCGGGTACGGGTTGCCACCAGGCCTCTAAGAAATTTGTCGAAAGACGGTTTTGGAAATGTACGCGCAGCACAGTCGAATGCAAAATAATCATTGCATGAAACATATATTTAAGCATCCTGCCGCACAAGCAATAAGTAAATGCTCATGAACAGGTAAAGTTTAATTTTTTGGCACCACTAACAACCAATCAGCAAACGGCCTTCAACGGAACAATCAGATGAGAGAGGGATTTTTGATAAATGAGAATGTATATTTATGGAAAAATAGCATAAAAAAGCATAGAAAGGTTACACAGGATATCTTTCTCTAACATGTGAGAGAAGCATCTCCCAGTTAAGCATAGGACTGTCGATAAAAACGTCACACCCCATTCTGTACATATATTAACCCAAATTGGATCCTTTTGAGATCCATTTATAGCCTTAATCCTTATTTTTCAATCTCCCTCAAAATCCTTCAATAGAATTTGTGTGTGTCCTTGTAATACGATAGACAAAATCACTGGAATCGTTCACTCCATGATGAATATATCCATTCATCCGTAGGTATTATTGATCCTTGTTTCACAAGTCTAGTGATAATAGGTATTAAAGTAGTTGCCTTTCCACTTTGAATTCCCTCTACGAATTCCTTTCATAGGGAGGTGTCGCATAAACCGGTTACCCAGATATTGTTGGCTCGCTGACGACCGCGTTTGTATTTTTTCGTCCGCAACAGAGTTTCGTCCACACGGACAACAATGCCTTCTCTGCTCAGCATCGATGTAATTCTTTCCATTTTCCATGATGCAATATCTCTGCAGTGCTGGTACCACGGAAGTGTTGAGACGAGGCTATATTCGGTCTCAGCAGCTGGGGCTATCACAGGCTCTTTTGAAACCAAGTAGTCGCAAATATACAAAATCTGCGTTAAGGAGAGGTGCGACCTAGCGAAAAATGTCCCTACGAAATATTAAAGTTATCACTTTCCCTTTTCCTAATGCTAACTCGTCTCAAACAAATCTCACAACGCTGGATATATCCATCAGTCGACCTGCTAAAGCCTTCTGAACTTAACACACCACCACACGAACAAATCTTCTCCTTCCTAAGCAACCTCAATTCCAGGCAACATTGCAAGACATTATCCTTCTTGAACTACAAGCGTAACTTCGTTAGGGCATGCATTTGAAACGAATCAGGCGCTATACAACATTGAACTCGCGTTCATGAATCTGACTGGACCATTAGATGGCGTTCACTAATTGGTAGTTAGTGGGGCTTAGAGTTTAACTTAGCACAGGAACAATATCGAACAACAATTTTCATGCACATTTATTCAAAAAGAGCAGAATAAGTACCGAAATCACGTCAATTCCGTTAACCCGGACGACTAGCCCCAACTCGAATCAATTAAACCGCTCAAATACTGTCAAGATAAGGCTAGAAGCGCCCTTTTCCAATTGGGGATATACCATATATTGGAAGCCTGTAGACGACCGTAGGTCATTTGATCAGCTGATGGATATTGGCGTTATTTATTGAAAAACGTCAAGGTTAGGTCATTTTTCGTTGTTTTACACACTTTTTTACTTATATTCCTGCTAAAAGTTGATGAAATACGGCGTATTTAGCAGAAAGAGCATATGATGGTGTCCTTATCCGGCCGTGGCTTACAGCCAGTTTACAGTTTGTTGAAAATACGTAGTTCTTCGTTCAGAAAATGTTGAATTACTTGAAGGCATATGTTATAACGACTTTTTGTGATTTTTTTGCATTTTAATGGATTACACATGGACATGATGAGGTGGGATAGCTCGTTTTGTTAATTATTTCATTCACTTTGATGTGTACTTTTCCTAATGCTGACAAGGGTTCCCCCACATGTATTTCTTTAAGAGAAATCTACAGAAAAAGTTATAAATTCCATAGGCATGGTATTTCCTTATTTTATGGCATAAACTTGACGTTTGCAGGCCGATGCAATATCGATTTTGTATTATTGAAAAATGTCTACCGACGTAATTATATACAATTCAACTAATTATTTCGTCATTTCAAACATATTTCATGGTTAATTATTGTGTTTACACTAATAACAATGTCCACATATGTGGACATGCATATCCACATCTTATGTTCTTTTCAAATAATATCTACTTTCGGGAATTTCATGGATTTGGGTGATAAAGAAAAAGATACCTGCACTGTTGTCAATTTTGTATTACATGATGATTCATTAATAGATGTATTCCTCGTTATTCGTTTGCTAACTCTACTTGATAAGACCGGTTATTAGCCCTTGCGTAATTTGTGAGTAATAGAGTATATGAGGCTATCTTCGAAATACTAAGTAGGAGCAGATATTCGGAGAAGCCTATTGGTAAAAGATTATGTTGTAGTCAAATAAAGTAAATATGCCTAAATCGTAGAGGAGGTATTGCGATTATAAAGCGTTTCGAGTTATCTATTGTCTTAGCAGAATACATATACTGATTCGCGATTCATAGTCACAAATTGAGAATAAACCTACCTGAGATAGTTTGCTTGTGATTTCTGCATGTTGCAATGTACCATAAGGAGAGACTATACCTATGCTGGTAGATGTATAACTCAGTGCAACTGCGGTTATCGTAATAACTAAAAAAGGATGTCTAGGGTTCTCAGCCAAAGAAAACGATACGTTGCTATCTGCTCATATAATCACGTAAACAAAAGTCTTCCAGACGCCGCATTTACTACCAACAATTTAACCTCAACTTCTAACTTAGCACGTGCTTTTTATGTTACTGGAACACAATCGCATTACAACAGAAGGAACACAGATTCATTGAAAAATTGTTTATTAAACAAAATTCAGATATCAAATGTACACATAATTCAGATGAGTAGTCCTCTGTTACCGTCAGTAAGTTCCATTTGCGTACACGGCACATATATGTTTTCCATAAGTCTGAAAAGGTTTAAGAAACGCGTAATTAACTTGGGTATTACATGTATGATCTGAATAAAAAAATTTTCCTGATAAGCACTTACAAGTAATCACTTTACAAACAATATATATATATATATAAGTAGCCCAATAGTTTTCACTAAACTTTAGGGACTTCACAATTTATCGATGGTCGATATCTAGTGGGTCCATCGAAGCGTCATGAAATGATAAAATTATTTAACGACAAGTTATGCAGTAGTTTCCAAAGCTTGTACAAAGATTTTAGCAAAAATGACAACGGCTTTATGACAAATAATAGGTCTTGACAGCAATAATAATAACATTCATGATCGTAGTGACTATAAAAACAATAATAGGTATTATTATCGCAACGAATTCATCATTAACTAATAATAATACAATCATATCGAATAAATGCATCACTTAATCTTAAGAAGCATGTGTTTACTTACTTTCACTGTATTCTCTCAATACTGATGTGCTCAATTAGCTTATTCCAACTGAATTCAAGATTAATTGTGAAAGTGAGTGGAGATCCAGTTTATGTCAAATAAAAATCTGTAGCTTACATGTATTACACTGTTTACTGAGACATCTCATACCTGCTTTCCGATCTTCGTGAAAAGAACAAAGTTTATCTAGGTTTAACTACATATACGTAATTATGCGTATATGCTGCATCAATCATGCCGTTTTTATCATGATTAACCAGACTAATGTGTATATTATACTTATTTAAGGATATCTGAAAATAATGGTCAAGCGATAATTGAAGTTGCTTGAAGTTATTGCATCTTCAGAACATTGTTTGCATTCTTGACACTCCTGAGAAGTCCTTACATAATGACGTGGCATGAGTTCGTTGAATTCAGCAAATAAATCCACTGGTATATCATTTCTCTCCTGAGCTGTAATAGTTTGTGTTGTCAGTTATCTATTTAATTTGATAAAACGCTCCTGGAAATTCAGAACTAAACCAAGCAGCAAATGTTTGAAATTACCTCAACTCGAATGACAAACTGGCCAATCACAAGCGAGCAAATCGCATGTTCATCTCATTCGCGGTCACTCAAAATTACGGCCGTCAACAGGCTGCCCCATATATTCGCCCAGCTATGACAATCTAGTGGTGGGATGAGTTATGCTGAATTTTTACCTAAGATCAGAAAACCTTCTCTCAAAACCGAGAGCCTAGCAGAAAGAAATCAAATTGGTTTACGCTCACTCGTAAAAACGATAATGAATATTGTACAAAAAGTGTGGGTATTTATTATTGACGTTACATCCGGCAGTTGGTTTAAGGAAGATATATCCATTTAAGGTGTTCATGATTGGAGAGGTTGAGAGGGTTAACTTTTTTGATATGGATGAAGCATGGATATCTGCATTGGCTAAATCCAGTAGCGCAGTAAAGATATATGAAAAAAACGTTGCGAAGTCTCAACGCTCAGTCGCACGAATAGCAGACTTACTAGAGAAAAACTTTGTATCACTTTCTCATGACGTAAATTGTTCAAAAAATGCTGAGATTTCCATGAAAAAATGCTTAGGCGAAAGCTGTGGTGGTGTTTTAGAAGCTTTTCCTCCAGCAACTAAGTTGACTTACACAGGATATAGTAAAAAATCAACCAATCAGGATTTGCTGGACATGTTAATTAACAGCATCATCAGTATTCGAGTCGAAGTTACCGATATATTTTGTAGAAATAAGAATCTCTCCTCAGGTCAGTTCTTAACAAATTATATTTTGTATATGTTTATAAATATATTGCTTACTTGCACTTTTTCCGAAGTTTTGGTCAGCTAAACCTGTTTTTGTATTCTTTCGTACTTATAACTCTGAAGTGCCTTTTGTTGAGTTCTTTTGTATATTTTCTTTTATTGCTTACATAAGATAAATTAAAAAAGACTGCGTGTATTGCATATTAAGTCAAAATTACGCGAGAAACTGTTAACTCACAGTGCCCCACTAGTAGCCTAACTGGTGTTCTTTGTGTCGTACTGTTATGAGGAACGCCAGTGCTTTTTGAATAACGAAAGTGGTGACTCGTGGTTGAAGTAAGCAGCAGTGTGCAGAATAGGATTCTACTCTTTCAGTTGGTCTGTTGCGGACGGGATTTGGTTTTATATAGACAAAGAACGCCAGTTTCGCCGATTATCAAAGCTAATATTGATCTTATGTTCTTTGAGCATGTAAAATGCTCATTTTTAAACTAATGTGTTGTTATTTGTACAGTACGTGAAAAGCATATAGATTGAATTGTGATAAACTGCATAATATAAGAATGCAAATTTCAAGGTGTGAAAGGAGTAGAATTTTGCCACGGGGAAGAAAGTACTAGTTTAAGGATGAGAAGCATCTCAGGAAATTATTCAGGATTATGTGTAGGATTTAGCGACAAGTTTTGCATGGTAGTTCGTAAAATTATGACAATCAAGAAGAATAAGTGAATCTATGAGTTGTTAACGATCTTACAAGAATGCTCTTATATGAGCAGATTGGGTGAAAATATACGTGAAAATCACGAACGACCAGGGTCTCTGTGGTTTTGAATTAATCTAATAATCTTCCAACTGCACTTCATTGGCGATTTCACCACTGAAATTGTATCAGAGCTCTTGAAAAGAACTTTCAGGACTTAACCAGTGTAAATCTGTGCTGTAAGTGTAATTGCGTGTTGTTTATGAACTTATGCTTATTATTATAATTCTCTTCATCAGATATAGGGTTTCCAAGTCTGGGAATTACATTTTAGAATTTACTGTGTGAGATTATAGAGTGTCATTAACATGTATTATATAAATCCGCTACTTTTGGGAATGAATCAGCTAAAAAGAATAGCAGAGTAAATAATGTTAGCGAAAATCTGATAGACAAGAAGTTATATAAAGTAGCCTCGTATAAATTTAATGAAGGCTGCGATTTCTCATTCACCGCTAGTCACATAAAGTGACCGAGCCAAACCACCATCACAACGCGGTATACTTTCTCATTTCACTTCCAAATATTGGTGATACTTTCTATGCCATTAATATAGTAGAATTTTGGCACTATAGGAGGATATAATCCTATGTTAGATAAGTTCATTCGATGTGATACACAATTATACGTTATCACTACCTGGATGATGTTTTAGACACAATCAATTGCTCACAGTCATGCAAAGATGAATTTTGGCTGACAGTTGTCAGGAGGTTATGTAATCCTTTCTTGCGTTAAATTAACTCTCCGAGTTGTTTTTCAGTGAGTAGTTGCTGTGTGGGAAATATAAGTATAGTTGATGTTCTATTAAGGATAATATTTTATTTTGACAAATCACAGTGTTATACAGTAATATTATAATAATAATATCAATTTGATATGATTATGAGCAATAGTTTGTGTTCAAAACGTCATCAGTTAATATTACTGTATTACGCTATGACTTGTCAAAATAAAATCATTTCCATAATGGAGTTATACTCTACCACAGTGCCCAAGTTTTATACTTATAACAGTTGATGTTCGTTCGTAGTCTATAATTATAGTTTGACGAGGTGGCAATTGAGTTTTATCAGTACCTGTAAAGTTTACGACAGAAAGCGAGACGCTGAGTTCTTTCAGGTGGTGATTTCACTTCTGAAGTAAAGTTAGCTCAGTCAGAGTTACATACTGATGATGACCATGACTTACGGTCTTATTTAAATGATCACGTGTTCTTGATTAGCATTAAAATGAACTGGGAGTCGATGACTGAGAAAACACTAACAATCGACGGATCATTCTACAATAAACCGCTGGCAGAAATAGTGGAACGTTGCCATTCCTCAAATGTTTGTGTTAACTCGTGCACTTATATTCCTGCGACTAACTGGATATGGAAAACGACCAGTGTCAAGGTTGTATTTAACAAAGAAGCGGCTTAACATTTATCTGAATGTGACAGCAATACTCACCCTTAAGTTTTTAACATATTTAGGTCGCTTCAGGAACAACAGTAAAAACAGTAAGTAACATAGAACTGAATGTTAGTAAAAGCCAGTAGATCTGTGTATCATTTTCCTAAGTAATTGTCACAAACATGCTAATCCCAGTGGACTATGAGTATATGGTGGAGTGAAGAATGCCTAAACCTAAACTGACTATAAGTCACTTAAACGATTCTGAGCAGTGATGAGTTGTAAAGGAGAAAAAAATTGAGTAGGTGACATCATTACAAAATATCCATCGACTTTTTGGGGTTATCAAGATTTTGGTCTTTATCAAGACACAAAGATCCCAGGTAAGATGTGGAACTCCGGTTACTTTCCAGAACTGATTAGTAGAATAACTCGAAGAGTAGTTTAGTTGGTCTACTGCTACACTATCGTTGCTCATTGTATAGCATTATCATTATTAGAAGGTAAAAATTGGTTCTCTGACACTAGTCACACTTACAGAAGTTATCTTCAACCTAAAACCAGCAAAATATTAAGAGTTGATGTTTAAACTAAGAAAGTATATAGAAATATTAATGAGCAATTTTCAGTTCCACTGACTAAGGTATTTGCTGCGGCATGGGAATCTGAGATAGTTCTTTTACATCATTTTATCAAGAATGTAACAATTCTTTAGTGACTACAAGCTTGGCAGCTTGATTCACACTGTGTCTACAGTCGCTCATTAAGTATCCAGAAGTATAAAATAACGAACCCGAGAGAACCGGCTGGGTTTCAGGTCCGACTAAAGGTGTGCTGGTAAAATCGTTAACCGGACATAAGACACAAGTAGGATAACAGGCATCAGGTGCTTGCCATAAGTCCGGATTTTTTTCCTCTGGGACTATTATTATTGAAACAAATTGGGTATATTATAAACACGAAGAGATGCGTTACACAAAAACGAGAAAATGATAATAATTTGTATCATAGTTTGTGCGAGGCCTGGGACACTGCGCAGACGCCCAGACCGAAATAAATGGGCCATACCTTATCCCTTAACCTAAAATCTGATCCATAAGGCAGTGAAGCAGCGTCAGCGGTTCATTGTTTCTGGTGACCAATACAGATTCGCACACCATCCCCTCCTTTCAGAAGTAGTTCGAATGGGCGTCTTGAAACGGTATCCAATATGGCCAAAAATCACTATCAAAGACAAAAATGTTGCCGTTTCTTTCTTTCTCACCCTTCTGAAAGTATGCGTATTTGCTTTTCGATAACGTCCCTCATTCATTCTATCCCTTCCTTCTTCGATATATTGTTATATTGTTTTTGTGGCTCATCTCTTGTCGCCCAAGATACCAACTTTGTGTTTGAAATAAATAATTAATGATTATGCTTTAGGATTCTGGAATCATGATTTTCCATCTCCTTCAGGTAGACTAGCATGTCCACCAGTTCGGTGATAAGTACCACAGCTTGTCATTTCCCCCTACCACTCTTGTGAGCAACATCCCCTCTGTGTGAAGGCAGTAAATAGGACTTGACAGAGCTGTGAATACATGCTGACATAAGAACGTTTAGAGAGGAAAATCGAGATCTATTCACCCGCGGCCTTACCAGGTCATACACAGGGACAGAGGTGTTTTTGCGTTGAATAACTGTAAACAGATTGTCAAAGAGGGGTGTTATGCCAACCAGTTTATCCACTGAAGCTCATGTGGCTGTGTCGTGAATAGTGTGCCTTTTAACGACACTCAACATTTAGTGTTTTTACTTTTATTTCAAATGTGCTGATGGAGGTATCTGTCACGTAAACCCTCTTGGAATGGATTTGTTATCAGTAAAATCTGTATCTGAATTAGAGTACGCGGATGATTTATTTCGATCAGTGGATAGATTGATAAAATGTAGTCTTTTGAGGAGAAAAATTGAGTACTTTCGGGATACCGTTTCAGCTGATGCTACAAGATGGATTTTCATTTTAGGATTGGAAGTGGAATGGTTGAAGGTAATCTTAACACCAATTATTCTGGAAGTTGTACAGTTCCTGATGAACGGATATTAGTGAGTATGGTACCTACATAGCAATTATTTAACAGTAGATAAACTGCTTCACTGAAGTTGTCACCACGATATCACTTCACCTGTCAAAGGGCAAGTGTAGTTCATAGCACTCCTCTCCATCCTACTTTAGAACTATGATACGTCTGTAACAACCAAAAGTGAAAGTGATTACGAATTTTAATTGACAGAGGGAAATGGAACTACGAAGTAAGCAGTTTGAAGTTTGGACAGAAAATTCCAGTAAAAGATAAGTGAATTCACACATTTGCTCACCATTGTGAATTTGAAAAAAGCGAAGAATAACAGTTTATACAGAATCATATGGTACCATTATTTATTTCGTTGGCTTCTCATCATCTGCGTACAGCCTAAAGAAATGATTAAGTTTATGTACAGAACAGTTTTTACATACTTGCAAATGTTTCATGATGTCAATTGACAGAGGGCTCCAGACTTAATAAACAGTGCTCAGAAAATTATGCTTATAAAGCTTATACCCAGGGAGTTCAAGTATGCACAATAATAAATGTTCGCATACGGTGGTAAGGGAGTTAAGTAATAAAGACAAGAGGTGAGTAAGATGGTGAGTAACTAATAAAATGAGTAACAGTATAGTGAGTCCAGCTTAAATCATAGAAACAAGGGACAAGCAGTTACACTGTGTAAGGGGTTGTGGAGATGCTAAGGTCAAGGATCACATAATCAAATGAAAGAGACAATAAAAGCATCCAGTTACCAGGGCAAGGAAAGAATGACAGCCACTTATTTCTGGACACACGAATTGGGGTTCAGGCGTTTGACAGTGATTACTTCGGCAAACTCGAGAAGAATTGAACTGTTTTGTCTATTAATAATTTTTAGGACTTCGCTTTCTGGTACATATTCATTATATTGGATGCGTTCCATACTTTCTCTTCTCCCAATGTAACTGCTACCCCAAATATATGTTAATTTGTATACAGAATTAGAGTTAACATGAGAAGGGTATATGTCGACTTTTGTTTGCACCAAAGAGCATGTTGTCCGATAAACAGGAGTCAACTTAGCTTCAGGATAGTTTCTGGCTAGTGAGATATTCAAACTTCTGCTAACTATTCCTGCAGTGGTAATCACCTTTAAAATCGAGTAAAATAACGACGGACTTTTTCCCCCCTGTGGCTTGTGTGGCATTTGAACATTCACACCTTCCGTACTTGTTAATGAATTTCTGAGGGTAACCGTTGTTTATCAACATCTTTTAGAGAATAGTGAATTCTTTCCCTAATTTTTCTGTAGAGCATATTCTCCTGACCCTATAAGGCAGACTTCTGACCAGTGCTCGTTTATAGCTATTTGAACATAAACTATTAAGATGTAAGTATTGTCCGTTCCATGTAGGCTTTGAGTAAGTCGATCTCTGGAGATTACCATCTCCCAGGCGTTGCATGCCGATGTCAAGGAAATGAAGTATGCGCTGAAGATGTCACCCAGTAGGGTGATGAAAGCTTCGCAAATTAACCATCCAGCTCAGAGAACAAAACCACATCAAAATGAAGCTTTCCATCATTTTCATGTTATATGGTGAATTCAATATTTGTGTGTGCGTCGTTGACTAATCCGTGGATGTACAATTCCAGTGTGACAATACTCTTTACCGCCAAATAGATGGCGTAGCTATAGGGAGTCCACTTATCCCTTTTCTAGTAGACATTTTCATGTCCGACCTTGAGAGAACAAAGTTGAAGCTTACAATCGACTAAACAACTTCTTGTCGATGTGTTGATGACACATTTGTAGTGTGCAACAGTGAAAGACATGTTTTTTACTTACTCGGACATATGAACACTGGTCAGAACTCTGCCTTATAGAGTCAGGTGAATATGCTCTACAGAAAAATTAGGGAAAGAATTCACTATTCTCTAAAAGATGTTAATAAACAACGGTTACCCTCAGAAATTCATTAACAAGTACGGAAGGTGTGAATGTTCAAATGCCACACAATTCCCAGTGGGGAAAGAGTACATCTTCATTCTACTCCATTTTGAAGGTGATAACACTGCAGGAATGGTTGACAGCTTGTAAAACCTCTACACAAATTTGAATTTGTGATTGTTTGACATTGAAGTCATGAATTAAGATTCTCCTGGTATTACCTTCGTACTTGGGTTTTCCTCAACACTAGCCTATTGAGTGGAATTCAGTCTACCAACATTTGAGATGTGCTACCTTGAATGACTGCATTTTTATGTTTAGGGTTTTATATTGATGACAAGTGAGTAAGTCAATCTTGCCGAGATACATACGCGTTTTACCTTTTATTCTTGTAATCACGCGTGATATTAGAATAATAATTTGCGTTGTTTTATTTTAAATCACGAAAAATACCCATTTATTCATAAGTAAAAACATTTTTTTTTTTCAGCGAAGAAATTTCTTTTCAACGACTTCATTTTCGAGCTGTACAGTCGTATTTATATTGCAGAAAAAGTTATTAAGTGGCACTAAATAATTGCTCAGTCAATATACATATATATGTGATAAGAATAACGATAATTAAAATGTTAAAAGGGGTAGAGTTGAAGTGGATGAATTACAAAATTATTAAAGATTGTTTTATAAGTGAATTGATACCAAAGATACTTTTAAAAGAAAAATGTCAAGCGTTGTCTAAAATTTTTTTAAAAAAATTAGGTGTGCGATTACGATAAGAATAAAGATGTGAAGTGAAGTGGAATGAATTCAAGTGGTAAAATAAAATAAAATAAAAACTAGAAACAACATAACCAAGACCAAGGTGAAGAAAGGGATTTGACAAAACGTTTTTGAACACATAATTTAGGTTTCTGTTCATGTATGGCTAAAGCTTCGGCTATGTAAAAGTAAAAAAACGTAAACTTTTGGAGCGATTCGATTTTGCCATGTAGATAACCTTGGGGCTGAATGACCAGACTCTAACAGGTGATCACAAATAGACAACTTCGCAGTTCTACCTTCGCCTTTCATTAACCAAATCGGATAGTGTTCAGCTACACGTTTTCGGAGAGTACGCTTACAATGTCCAATATAATCAGCTCCACAGGAGCAGGTAGAAGAGTAAATGCACATAGATGTGGACATAAGAGGTAATCTATCCTTGACGCATTGTCTAATTATGTTTCGGCTCGTAAAAACTAGTTGCAAGTCAGCTGCAGGAAAAGTGCGTTTAATACATTTAGATAAACAATTTTTAATCAATTCAGAAATAGTGTCACCTTTGTATGCAAGACTCATAAGCAGTTTTTTCTTTGGTACTGTGATTTGTCTAGGGACGGATTCTTTCTTGATGTTAACTTTCAATAAACCTTGTAGGATATCCATTGTTAAAGGGGATTTGATCGAAGGATATCTTGTTCACTAGTTCACTACCAATTGTCTCTGTTGAGCAGATTTTACGAATTCTGGGGCATAAGGAATGAATAAGATTTCTCTTTCTCCCTAAAGGTACCCAACTGTTGAAGTTAGTGTACTGCCCTTTAATAATTTTGTAATTCATCCACTTCAACTCTACCCCTTATAACATTTTAATTATCATTATTCTTATCACTTATATATGTATATTGACTGAGCAATTATTTAGTGCCACTTAATAATTTGTTTTATTTTAGTGTTTTGTTTGATTCACTATGAGTGTTTGATATTATTGTTTCTGTTAGGTGGTGGTGGTGGTGGTTCATTGAATAGTTTAGTAAATGAAGCTGAAGAAATTGAGACTCGAGCATTGACTCTAATCACCTCTCCATCTCCAATGTTTGATGATTGTGATGATACAATGGATTACCAAATGGAATTAATCATGAAACGCTTAGAATCTCAAGCTAAAGAATGTCTTGCAGCATGTAAAAGTATTGTTTCTACAGGTCTTTCAAAGTCAAAACAACAAATACCTGTATCATCAAAAGTTGTAATTCCAGAAATACCAATACCTGAAAATAAATTAGTAAGTTACATTATTACTAGAAGATTAAATTTGCTGATTAGATCTCTTTTCAGCTGTGATATCTGGTTTTATGTATTCTCTATTGAAAGGTATTTCCAACGTTTCATGAAGCCCGTGTACTTCTTGAGAATTATACAAATATCCTTTATCCATCATTGTGGGATTCAAAATTCAAAACAGATGCGTTAAGAATTAAGCAAGATATAACTTGTGCATGTAGCCAGGTATGTTGACTATCCTACCTTTTAATGTTTTTGTCAATTCTACTCGTTTGCTGTTGTAATTATCAGTCTGGGCAACTGGGTGGTATCACTAGCCCTCATGTAAAAAATGAGGCTCATAGCCTGGAACATAAAAGACATGTTCCAGGAGTGGGCTTCAGTATTATAGATATTTGCTTGTTATTTCCTATGTTAAGTGGTATAACGTGGTGAGTAATATTGGGGTTAGGCGTCTCTCTGTCTGTTTTCGACATAGAACTTTGCACAAATGTGCGGCAGTTGAATTCGCCACACTCCCTCCATGTAGCACACAAAGCAAGAGAAGAAAGTACAAGAAAAGCATAATAGAGACAGTAAACAGAGGTGTGAGACAAAGGAATAGTAACAACGAAGAACAAAACAGTTTCATTGGAAATCATTAGTCACAAGGAGTGGATGCATCTGCGCCATTGAGAACGATTTTGAGCCATGCCGCCAATTGTTTCCAACCATTGGTTTTTACCGTCCCGAGGGCCCTAACCAGGAAGTCTACACCTTCCTACGTGGCTTAGACTAACTGTTGTGGATTTCATTGACTGGTGCCATTTTATAGTTTGACCGCTGCTAGCTCTTTTCCAGCCTGACTCTATGTAAGCTAACATTGCCCATCGAGGAAGGCGATGACTAGGCATACGTAACGCATGTTCTAACCATCTCAGTCGATGTAAATTCACAACCTCGTCGATTGATTTCCCCTCCTTAACTAGCACTCGACGCCTAACCTGAATATTATTATTATTGTATCCTTTAGTTCCTAGAGGAACATAGGGCTTCAGCTGCGCACCTCCATTGCCTTCGGTTTCCTGACAACTTTTTCACCCTGCTCCAGGTCTGTCCACATGCTTTCATCTCCTCCTCTCATGACCTCCTCCAAGTCACCCTTTGACGACCAACTCGCCGCCTCCCTTTCGGGTTCCACTCGAGGGCTTGTCTAGTGATGTCACTTGATGGTTTCCTCAGCGTATGGCCAATCCACCTCCATTTCTTTCTGCCTATTTGTTTCTCAATCGGTTCCTGCTGGGCTGGTTCGCTCCCAGAGATCCCTGTTGCTGATCTTTTCTGGCCGGCCATCTGATCTTGAGTATTGAGCGGAGACAGCTGTTAATGAAGGTCTGAAGTTTGTTTGAGATGCTCTTTATGACTCGCCAAGTCTCTGATTCATCCGTATAGTAGCACTGACTTCACATTGGAGTTGAAAATCGGGATCTTATTTTTGATGGTGAGTGCCGTTGACCTCCACACAGATTTGAGAGTAATGAAAGCATGTCTTGCTTTTCCGATTCTGGCTTTGATTTCCTCGTCAGTTCCGCCTGTAGTTGAGACGATGCTTCCCAGGTAGGTGAAGGAGGTTGTTTCTTTCAGGTTCTTCCCATTTATGCTTATTGTGGTCTGTTGGTGTTGTTGATGTTGGCTAGGAATCTTCATTATCTCTGTTTTATCTATGTTCACGTGAAGTCCTATCTTTGATGCTTCTTCTGCCAACTTGTTACTTTTCACTTGCATATCTTCCAGTTTATGGGAAATCAGATATATATCATCGGCGAAATCCAGATCCTCCAAGTCTTTTGTGTCAGTCCATTTTATGCCTGTTCCCTCGTTGGTTGCCGTTGTCTGTCGCATTATCCAATCAATTGCAATCAGGAAGATCATTGGTGATAGTAGACAGCCTTGCCTCACTCCCGTCCTCACTTCGAAGGCTTCCGTAAGTTTCCCGTTGTGGATTACTTGGCATGCAGCATTGTCGTATAACTGTTGGATGAGATGTATAATTGTCGATGGGACCTGAATATTGCTCACCTTAATATACCACTTCGCACGGAGATAGAACGCAGGCACCTATGATCAAAGACAGCTAATCTTTTCATGTCTCCCACTTTCAATGGCCAGGTCTCACGGCCATAAAGGAGGACGGAGAGGACTGATGAGCAATACACCCGCCCTTTGGTCGATAACCAGCCGGATATCTCGTCCACGGCAGAGACGGCGTAAACTGGCATATGAGAAACTAGCCCTCTGTATCCGTGCTGAGATTTATTCAGAGATCACCCCGTTGGCGTTGGCTGATGGTACTTCCCAAATAAGTGAAGCGGTCAACGTGCTCTACCACTTTGTTTGGATAGCGGAGGGGGGTTAGGCATAGTTTTAGATAAGGGGGGAAAGTCAGTCGATGAAGCTGTGACGATACATCGATTGAGATTGAGATTGCTATTCTGCATGCCGAGCTATAGCCTTCCTTGATGGTCAGTGTTGGCCAACATAGGATAAGGTTGGAATGTAGTCGGGGTTGGTCAGACGAAAACATGAAATCAGTCTATGAAGTTGTTGATGGTTGGTTTGACCCATGCAGGGGTGTTCAGGCTACTTAACTGGGGTCCTCAGAATGTTAAGAACCAATGGCTGGAGACCGTCGGTGATATGGCTCAAAATCTTTCTGAATGGAGCAAATGCATTCACTCTTTGTAATCTCCTTAATCCACTAAGCTGTCATGTTTTTCCATGTTACTATTCTCCCTCCCTCTCATTTCTGTTTATTATAGTGCTTGTTAATCTCTTTTGTCTGTCTCTGTGTGCTACTTGGAGTGTACCAACTTGAACTGTTGCCTTCATGTACAGAGTCTTTTCTCGAAACTGAGTCAGTTCTATTTCCGGAAATACCATATGAAAGCTTTTAATAAAATTAGATACTCCGAGTTCTCCGAAAATATGACTAAACAATGTCTTGCATGATTTCAAGCGGATGTCAATGGTTCTGCCTGAATTCACATCACTTACGCTACTGAGATTTTCCAGAGTTCTTTACGATATATACTAGTCTTATAAATAAAGAAACAAATACCAAACTTGCAGTATCAAATGATATCATTCTATTTCACAGGTTCTCATCACCTGCAAACTGCCTGAAATCACAATGGCTATGAATAATGAAAATAGCATACTTCAATGTTTGAATAGTAGTAAAGAAACCATTGTAAAATCAACACCGTCAATTTATTTACTTCAAAATAGAAAAGCAATGGGGGTGAGGGTGGAGGAGATGTTAGAAAACAGAAAAGTTTAATAAACAGTGTTAGCATTTAGGTTTAAATAGCAATTCAAGAAGAGGTTATAGTTCACCAAATTGGAAACTTGTTCAGTGAGTTGAAATCACTAATATGGATAACGGCCTGATTGAGATCCACCGAAAACATTAAATTCACCATGGAATATGAACACAACGATTAGTTCAATTTCCTGGACTTTAATGCAAGATGAAGAAATAATGGTACAGTCGAAAAATCCATCTACAGAAAAGAAACCTGGAGCGGACAATATCTTCACTACAACAGCTTCTGTTCTGTGAGCCATAAACGTCGATTAGTAAGGTCACTGCATGACAGGAAGTTATGCTCGCCTAATGAAGTGAAAGAAGAATTAAGCCTTGTTGAAAAGTGCCCAAGGGAAAATGTATATCTAAAGAGATTTATCAGAACGTACAGCGAAGAAAAGGACGAGAAAACGAAACATCCAACTGTTGAAATGAAGAAAGGACTCGTCTGTCTTCGATTCAAAGCAGAAGCAGTATCACAAAAGATTGACAAGAGAATGAAAGGGTTAATAAAAAGATGCTTTCCTACAGCTAAGCTCGTGACGCTATACAACACCACATGCTTCATAAGCTAATCGAAACTGGATAAGTACTCTTCTGATGTCACCCCCAACTGCATGTATGAATCTACGTGCGCTTGATGGAGTAAGTACATTGGAAGGACAGAAGGAAGGACTTCTATCCAGTTTTCAGAACATATCCCAGGAAACTTATATCTTAAAGGAAGCAGATATTCGCAAGTGGAATTACCCGCAGATACCTTGTGGATACGGGTCATTTTGTCGAGATTACTAAATCCTTCAAAATATTAAATATACAAAGGACAGCAAATCTACTACGATTTGCTGAAGTAATTGGAATCAAGTGTTTCAAACCAAACTTATGCAAGCAGAAAGAGAGTGTAGTCAATCTCTCACTCCCTTGGTAACCGTATTACTTTCATTACACTGATTAGTCATACACACTAGTGAGCTGACATCACTAAGCAAGTTTTCAATTTGATGAACTATGACCCTCTTGAGTTGCTGTATAAATCTACATGCTAACACTGTTTGTCAGACTTTTCCATTTTTTCTGTCTTCTCCCCCTCTCACTCACTACTTTTCTATTTTGAAAGCATAAAAATTGATGGTAACTTAAAGCAAACATTGTAATGCTTATATTTCTGAAATGCTTTGTTTCCTATCTGAGGTTAACCAATGGTCTAATTTAAATGGTTTTAATACTGAATACCTGTCAGTGTAAGACTGTTAATTTTAGCTTCAGGTGTGAACTAGACTTGCGTCGACTGATTTTTGCAATATAGACAGCACTGTGGTAGGTAGGAAATCGAATATTACCTATCTTGGTGTCAGTTTCTCTTTCAGTTTCTGTTGGTCTTCTTACATCTTGTTAATTCCTTATAGAAATTTTTCCTTTGACTTATTACATGAGATAGTTGATACTTTCTGGTATAACGCAACCTCCTCTCTTAAAATTTATTAACTCATGTGTTCTATCCTTCTCTATTGTTCGCCTTCCCCTATTCTTCTCTTGGCTTCTCAAAAGAGACTATGTTATATTACTTCGCTTACAATCTAGTACTACATAATATTGGGCTATTTGTTTCTCTCAGCCTTTATCTACTATATCTACCTGAACATTTTTGTTTGTTTGATCATGACATGTTTTTTATTGTTCTTATTATGAACGGAAAAATCTCACACTAAACCTTATTCTTGTTATCACAAGCCGCTCCTTGTTTTTCATCTTTGTTAATAGTAGCATCATTATGACTGTTATTAGTGGAACAGGAGAAGACAAGAAACTTCATAGTGGAATGTTTATTTGCCATTTGATATACATATACAGGGTAATTATGTATACTACATATTAAAATCGTCATTTGTTGCCTAGACCTTCTGTGTTGTCCTACTTCTACCCTTCATATTTTGTTTCTTTTTCTTCTTTTTGTGTCTCTCATGTTTCGCTGCAATAATTGTTCATTTCCTGTCTTTGACGTCGAGTCTGTCAATCCGCGCTATATGATACTTTTGTACCGATGAACTCTTTATTTACTACTGACAAATCTTGTCAGTAGCACATGCCACCATTTGGAGTGAATAGCACAATTTATGAGTAAAATCTTATCATTTTCAATTATTGGTTTTATTGACAAATCACCATGATTAGTTTAAATTTAATATATATTTGTAAAGTTATAGACTTTGAGAAGGCCTTCGACAGCGTTCACCGCGGAGTAATTTGGAAACTATTCGAGTACTACGGCGTGCCCCAAATATTCATCAACCTTATTCAACAGCTGTACGACAACGTTACATGTCAAGTGATCCACAACGGAAAATTCAGAGGGGCGTTTGGAGTAAACACAGGAGTCAGACAAGTGTGCTTATTATCACCAGTGATATTCCTAATTGTGGTGAACTGGATTATGCTTTCAGACAGTGGGAAACGAGAAGACAGCGATATCCTGGACTGACCGACGTGAAGAGCCTAGAAAGCCTGGATTTCGCGCGTGGATGATTTATGTTTGGTATCACACAAAATCGAAGACTTACAAGCGAAAACCGACGAACTGGTCGAAGAAGCAGCCGGCGAAGACAGGACTCCGGGTGAACATAGGTGAACAAGACGGAGGTTGTGAAAATAACCAACCAACATTAAAAACAACAGCAGCAACATCCAGCGCCAATCACCATCAACGGGAGGGATTTGAAGCAGGTTACTTCATTCATTCACTTATCTAGGGAGCATTGTCTCAACAAAAGGAGGAACGGACGAGGATGTCAAATCGAGAATCAAGAAGGCGAGAAACACATTCATCAACCTGAAACCAATCTGGAAATCTTGGTCACTCAGCCAGCATCAACAACAAAATTCGGCCGGATCTTCAATACAAACGTAAAATCAGTTCTTCTGTAGGGATCAGAAACTTGGCGGATGGGTCACAAAGAATATTTCCAACAGCCAGTTGCAGACCTTTTTCAACAACTGTCTTCGCTGGATCTATACTGAAGATCAGATGGCCGGGCCGGAAAGAATCACCCACAAGAAACTATGGGAACAAACAAACAAAACAAGAACCAATCGGCAGCCAACAAATATGCAGGAGAAAGTGGAGATGGATTGGAAACTCACTCGCTGAGGAGGCCGCTGGGTGACTTCACGCGCGCGTCAGGCCATTGCTCGAGTGGAACCAAACTGAAAGGGAAGCGGCGAGTGGGACATTAGTGCAAGGGTGACATGGATGCAGGTGAAAAGTACAGCGGAAAGCAGAAGCAAATGGAGACGTGCAGTTGAAGCCCTATGTTCCACTAGGAACACAAGGGAACAATAGTAATAATAAATTATGCATATTAGAGTAAAGCCTTATGAGATCTAATTGAAAAAGGTATTGTTCGTGCTTACGCGTTTTGTTCTTTTTTATCTTTCAAATTCTCAGATCAGTGCATATGATCCAGTTCATTGTATTGGCAGATTAGATTGCCTTTTAAAAGTTTTGAATCGTACTACTCCTAAATCGACTTCTACTACTGCTACTACTACGAATAATACTAACAGTAATTCTGAAGAAAAAGAATCTAATCAAAGTAAAAATAATGACGATCATTGTGACAACCAGTTAATCAATAATTTCGCTTGGCAATGCCTGTATGCCTCAACAATTTCACAAGCAGAGAAACAATTCGCCTATAATATTGATACAGCTTTAGTGTATGCATCATTACTCTCTGGGATTTTCGCACTATACCCAGATAAGTTGGTAAGTTTTCTTTTACACATCTGTGTGTGTGTCAGTGTAAAAGTGAGTTTATTTTCCTCCTGATTTTCTGATTTCCCAAGGTTTCATTCCGTTATAAGGCAGAATTACCAATGAGTATAATTAGGTAGAAATATACTGTCCATAATTTAACAACCTCTCGCAGTTATCTGATGTTATTATAAAAGGGCTTCTAAAAACTAAAGAAAGAAATTCATTTTGGTTTCCTTTTTGTTTGTATCAGTTTATCACAGTATATAAAACGCTTTTGTTTAGCCATTTAGCTTATCGTAAAGCGACACTAGAGTGGGGGTTCTAACCAGAGGTCTTTAAATTGATAACCTCAGTAAGTCAGTTGTAACCCACATTGGTTTAAATGCTTGGCTTTCATAAACAGTAGGTCCCACATTCGAATCTTACTCTTCCTACTTCGACCATCACAGAACAAGTTTGGCACATAGCTCCGGTACATGTGATATCTCTTACGGATAACTGTGTTTAAACGACATAGTTCAGGGAGTAGAGTGTTGTGTTGATAACGTGAAAGCACCAAAAGGAAATTCGCAATTTACAGTTTCCTTTGGAAACCGAAAGTATTCAAACCATAATACATAATAATATTAGGTACCATAAAACTGTGTACTACTGATTTATTGAGATACTACTTACATCAGCCGATGGGGCTTACTAACCTGGTCAAAGTGTTTGGATGCTTTAAAGTGATTTGGCTCTCTGTCTCTCTCTTCGAGCATACCGCTGATGAGCTCGGCCCTAAACGGGCAAAACGGCTGTCCAGTGTTTAGATCACTTTGATTTGGTTGGCTAACAAGCGCTACTGGTTGGTGCGAGTTGTAACTACACATCTCATTCACTCAGTAGTATGTAGTTTCTTTTATAACTTCTAGTTTAATTTTCGTCGTTACTTAAGTTTTTTTTGGCCAAAGTCAGTCATCTCTGATGTTTCCGGGGGTTTACATCATTCAGCATTGCTATTACCATCATCATCCTCATCATTCGTGTTATGCTGCGCTGCCGGAAAAAATCAATCGCTCAACTTCGTTAAAATTATTAGTTTAAGTTGATGTGATTTAGAGTATAACATTGTGCTGACAAGTGTGTCAGAACTGCTGAGATAGGTGCAGCCAAGATTGATTTGTCTTAACCCGTAAGACCACTTTTATTCTTGGAATAACTATATGATGTTTTTGATGTAGTCGTGTTCTCTGAGCTGAATAGTTCACTTGTGAAGCTTTCATTACCCCCTACTGGGCAACATCTTCAGCTCATACTTCAATTTGAACTATGTGACGTTCCGTGGGGTAATCTTCAAGGTTAGTTGTACAGTAACGGAAGAAGATAAGAGACTTGGTAACGGAACTTTTCTAAGGAAAAACATATATATATATATTAAAGTTCGGCTAGGTCAAAGGAGAATAAGTTATTCTGATTGGCTGGCAACTAACCCAAGGTTAAACAAGCTGTCCAGTAAGATTATTTCATGTCCACAACTTACACTAATTCCAGATTTGAGGAATAAACGCTTCTACCTCTGTAACCATTGAGTTAAAATTCTGATTTCAGTTTTGGCCGCCTTCCATCAGTCTGCATCACTCTAAAGTTTTATTATCATGTCTAACCTTCCCTTCTTTCTGGACTAGTAAACTAGCTAGTTGAGTTTTAGATGTGTGTTTCGACGGGAAATCGAACCCAAACCTTTCCTATTGGCTGGCGAGTATCCTGCTTCGATTACATCGTTGTTTTCCCCCCTTACTCATCTGTTTGTTTACAATTGTTGATTTAATTTCATAACATACACCTGGATACTTTATTGTCGTCCAATAACATTATTATTCTTATCATATTACCTGCGTCAACTACTTGTACGTTTCAGATTGGTTTTTAGGTTGGTAGAGATTTTGATTTATTTCATTGTAGATTTCATCACTATTTGTAAAAATCAGGGAGTACGGAACAGCTATATCGTCCTACTTCGGTACTCTTTAGTATTGGGATACCGATGACACATCTAGGGGTCGAACACAGGACATCTAGGCCACTAGGTTAGTCGGTTAATCAGCAGCCACTAGGATGAGGTCCAATGACCTGCGGATTCTAAATTGTGTCAATTCAAGATGTAACTCTCCGCTCTCTGTCAACCAGTGCTGTCGATAATTGCCGGTTTTATACCCGTTATGATGGACCTATCAATTATAATCGTGTGTATGATAAGAAAGAACATTACCGTTATTATTACTTATTTGCAAAATTCCTCAAGGTTTATATCTACTTACGAATAAATGATATTGAACGCTTATTAATAAAATTATTCCCTTGAGTTCCGAGTAGAACAATATGGCTTCAACAACACACCTCCGCTTTATCCTGTTGCCTTCAGTCCTTTTTAGTTGGTTCCATGATTGCCGATAAGTTTTCTTCTCTTCCTCACACAATCTCCTGCCTATAACCGTCGGACGTTTGAATTCGGGCCTGACGTGCTATGTCACCCAATGGGTTTCCTCAGCGTCTATCTAATCTATCTGAATTTTCTTCGACATGTTTGTTGGATTTATGCGTGTCTTACTTTAATTTCAACAATATGAAGCTTTGTTATATTAAAAAATACATGTGTGTAACATCGTGAACAGTATTTTCAATTAATTAGTGTCTAAATTTTAATTTAATATTTATTTTCTTTTACATCATTATTACCAAAATAGTATGGATTTCTCGGTCGAGTATTTTTGGCTTGTCCAGCGTTGGGATTATTCTGTGATTCAAGTGGATTATCTCTACTAGATGAAATGTTTACCAGTACAGAGATTTTACACAATTGGCGTGGTATAACTAGGCTGTTCACTGCTCTTACACTAGCCCATCCACCTCCACATCTTAAAGTGACTCGTCATAAACTTTTAACTCCTATATTTTTATGGAAAGTTATTAGTGGTATAGTAAATCATGAGTTTATTCCATGTGCAACTGCAGAAGTAAGTATTTGTTGTTATAATTAACTGATGTTTACTTTTGTGTTTAAATTAGTAAGTAATCTAAAAGTCGGGTGTGAGGACAAATAGTCGCCAAAAACATTGGTTAGCGGTCGCGTTATGTGAATTGGCAGAAGTTAGAATTTCTGGGCCATTGGATCGGGTCCCAGTGGCTTAGTCGTATATGAGCTCTCTAGCCCTGTAACCAGAAAGTCCTGGGTTCGAACCCCGCAGTGTGGGTGGGTACTTTGAAGAGTCCCAAACTAGGACGAAACAGCTGTCCAGTACTCCCAGGTGGTTTTCCAATGGTTATCTAACCAACATCAGCTCATGATGAAATCCTGTAACTAATCTAAAAGTGGTCGGTTACATACATTTGTGGACTCATGGCTATAGATTCTTCTTGTGTATCTGTAGTGGAAAGAAGGATTATTGTCTGCGTCATGTCGATATGGCTAATTGGTTTCAGGCTCTGATATTCGTCTCACCTTCTTTACTCTCTCCACTCGAGTAGTGTCATTAATCCTCCTTGGAAATACTTTATTACATCTCCAACGTGTTGAGTTATTATTTTTTTATGACTTACGATTTATTGACTAGCGTAAGTGGCCTCTAAATATTTATTGTGATTCATGGTATGTTTTAGTTAAGCCTTTAGGTTCACATACTTTTGGTGATGTGTCATATAAGACTAAAGGTTAATACGAAAACGCGGGGATCATGTATTTTTGGTACCTTATTTGAACATAGGTGATCAGAAAGTCAGATCAGATCTTATTCCAATCATTCCTGGATGAAATAAATGCTTTTTCGTCATTTCTTGGCGTTCTGAGTATAACATACAGCTTTAAGCTTTTAAGCTTCCATAGCGGTACGGTTGTGCTAACGTTACACCAAACCTTACTTCTTTTACATGGTGACTATCAACTATTGAACTAAGAAAGGTTTGGGATTGCAAGGACCGGGAGTCGAACATGGTCTTCGTGCAATTCCCAGAGGTCACCGCTGTCTTTTCCTGCTTAATACCTTTTTGCATTTATTTATATGCTACTCATGTTGGTGTATGTTAATTTTTTCTGTGTCCTTTAGTGTGGTTAGGTACGTTGGATTTTTTACGGTTTTTCAAGTTTTGGTCTGCAGGGATTCAATTAAATTCAAGATCGACCATAATTATTATTATTGTATCCTTTAGTTCCTAGAGGAACATAGGGCTTCAGCTGCGCACCTCCATTGACTTCGGTTTTCTGACAACTTTTTCACCCTGCTCCAGGTCTGTCCACATGCTTTCATCTCCTCCTCGCATGACCTCCTCCAAGTCACCCTTGGACGACCAACTCGCCGCCTCCCTTTCGGGTTCCACTCGAGGGCTTGTCTAGTGATGTCACTTGATGGTTTCCTCAGCGTATGGCCAATCCATCTCCATTTCTTTCTGCCTATTTGTTTCACAATCGGTTCCTGATTGGTTCGCTCCCAGAGATCCCTGTTGCTGATCTTTTCTGGCCATCTGATCTTGAGTATTGAGCGGAGACAGTTGTTAATGAAGGTTTGAAGTTTGTTTGAGATGCTCTTTATGACTCGCCAAGTCTCTGATCCGTATAGTAGCACTGACTTCACATTGGAGTTGAAAATCCGGATCTTATTTTTGATGCTGATTGCTGTTGACCTCCACACAGATTTGAGAGTAATGAAAGCTTGTCTTGCTTTTCCGATTCTGGCTTTGATGTCCTCGTCAGTTCCGCCTGTAGTTGAGACGATGCTTCCCAGGTAGGTGAAGGAGGTTGTTTCTTTCAGGTTCTTCCCATTTATGCTTATTGTGGTCTGTTGGTGTTGTTGATGTTGGCTAGGAATCTTCATCATCTCTGTTTTATCTATGTTCACGTGAAGTCCTATCTTTGATGCTTCTTCTGCCAACTTGTTACTTTTCACTTGCATATCTTCCAGTTTATGGGAAATCAGACATATATCATCGGCGAAATCCAGATCCTCCAAGTCTTTTGTGTCAGTCCATTTTATGCCTGTTCCCTCGTTGGTTGCCGTTGTCTGTCGCATTATCCAATCAATTGCAATCAGGAAGATCATTGGTGATAGTAGACAGCCTTGCCTCACTCCCGTCCTCACTTCGAAGGCTTCCGTAAGTTTCCCGTTGTGGATTACTTGGCATGCAGCATTGTCGTATAACTGTTGGATGAGGTGTATAATTGTCGATGGGACCCCGTAGTAGCGAAGTAGTTTCCAAATGACCTCTCGATCGACGCTGTCGAAGGCCTTTTCAAAGTCGATGAAGTTGAGATAGAGAGGTGACTGCCATTCCAAGCTTTGTTCAATGATGATCCGTAGAGTGGCGATTTGATCAATACATGATTTGTTTCTCCTGAATCCAGCCTGTTCCGGACGAAGTTTTTCATCTAGGGCTTGTTTGATTCTCTCCAGGATGATGCGACTTAGTATCTTGCTTGGAATGGACAGAAGCATAATTCCACGCCAGTTTTTACATTGACTTAAGTCTCCTTTCTTTGGAAGTTTGAATAAGTAACTGTTCTTCCAATCCTCGGGTACTTTGCCCTCTTTCCACACCTTCTCCAGTAGTGGTGTCATCAAGTCCGCTGTTGTCTCTGGGTCTATTTTCAAAGCCTCTGCTGGGATTCCATCTGGTCCCGGTGTTTTCCCAGTTTTAAGCATCTTGATTGCATTCAGGACTTCTGATTTCGTCGGGGGGTCAGTGTTCACTGGTAGTTCTGCTTCCGTTGTTGGTATTGCTGGACGTGTTGTAGGTGGCGGACGATTTAGAAGTCTTTTGAAGTGTTCAACCCAGTGCTTTCTCTGTTCCACCTCTTTGGTGATTGACTTTCCATTGTCGTCCTTTATTGGCTTAATCTGTGTCGAACGTTTGCCCGAAAGGTTCCTAGTTGTTTGGTAGAGTGTGGCGAGGTCTCCTTTGCCTGCAGCTTGTTCTGCTTCGTTTGCCATGGTTTCATAATATTTTCTTTTGTCTTCCCTGGCACTTTTCTTCACTCTTTTGTTCAGTGTATTGTAGCTTGCATTCAGCTCCTGTTTTTGTTGCTCGTCAGTGCACTGGATAATCTTTTGCTTCACTGTCCTTCTCTCTTCTATTAGTTTCCAAGTGTCCGTAGTGAGCCACTGTTTGTCCTGTCTCTTTTTTCTGCCTAGAATTTCTATGCAGGTTTGGCTCCACACCGTTTTCAAGTTGTTCCAGTGCTTTTCAACGCCGACCTCTTCGCTAGTGTTGATTTGTGTCTCGGCTTTGTCCTTTATGCTTGCAATGAAGATGTCCTTTGTAGCCTGGTCCTTCAGCTTTTGAGTGTTGAACTTGGCTTGTGGTCTATCTGCAGCTCCTGATTCCCTGAAAGCTTTTAATTTGATTTGGATTGTCCCTTGTACGAGATAGTGGTCTGAGCCAACGTCTGCTCCTCTTCTTGCTTTTGTGTCCAGTAGGCTGCGCCTCCACTTCCTTGAGATTGAGATGAAGTCGATTTGGTTTTTGGTTTGCCCGTCTGGTGACACCCATGTAGCCTTGTGGATATCTTTGTGCTTGTATACACTGCCACCAATCACCAGTTCGTTGAAGGCGCAGAAGTCGGCGAAGAGTTCTCCGTTTTCATTCATTTCTCCTAGAGCTTCTCTACCCATGATGAGTTCCCTTCCCGTATTGTCTGGTCCCAGTTTGGCGTTCATGTCTCCCATTAGTATTTTCATGTCGCCAGCTGGAGTATTGTCCATTGTTGCCTGTAGTTGCCTGTAGAATTCTTCTTTCTTCTCGAGGTCTGCGTTGTTTGTGGGTGCATAACATTGTATGATTGACACTTTCCTTCCTTTGGAGTTGAACCTGGCGGTCATTATCCTGGACGAAATCGCCTCCCATTGTATCAGGGCTTTCGTTGCCGTTGGTGACATCATGATAGCCACGCCCTCGGTGTGCGTGTGGTTATCTTCTGGGTGACCGGAGTAGATCACTGACTCACCTGTTGACAATTTGGTGAGTCCACTCCCATTCCATCTGCTCTCACATATTCCCAGCACTTGTATTCCGTATCTTTTCATCTCGTTGGCGATCTGGGCAGCTTTCCCAGTCTCGTACATAGTTCGGACGTTCCATGTTCCTACACAGACTTTTTCTTTTGGTGCAAGGAGGTTCATCATACTGAAGTTTCTTTAGCAATTTTTGTTTACAGGGTGGGGTTGCTAGCCTCACGCCTGAGAAAAGAATGATTACATTAAGTAAAAGTTTAGAGAGAAGCAACTTTTTGGGTTGCTCCCCTCAAAATCAGAAAATAACGGACAAACAATGAGAACAACATCAACAAAGGAAACAGTTCACAGAAAAAAGGGCAAAAAGCGACGACAACTATACAATAAGACAACATGCAATATAGTTCAGTATTGTTAACTAAAATGATATCTTAACCATAAACTCACTGACTTGGAGCAACTTGAACATATAAATCCAACAATATATACAATTATAGATGTGTTTATGTTTAAAAATTCCACAAATCCAAACAGTGGGTTATGTGTATTATCTGTCAATAAGATTGTATTTTTTGGATTCAGTGTTCGAAAGGTTAATAATTGTGATAATTTCCGCAAACTCTTTGCATAAATTTTTACAGTAATAAAAGTTTTTATTAATGAGCAAAATGTAGCGTAATAGTCGAAAAGCGCGCGACCAGCGCGACCATAAACTGACCTAAATTATGGAGAGTTTTGGACAAGTGTTTCGTCCCTCTTCGGGACTCTTCATCATTGCGCGCCCCCTGACCCCACTAAGGATCGAGTCGAGGACCTTCAACGGATTACCATTATTCACTTTTTAGTACGTTAAAATCATTATCCCACCTGTCTATCTGCCCTCCACCCTGACCAGTTCATTATTTTTCAGAGAATGGTTTCTGAAGACAAATTTCTTTTCTTTATTGACAACGTCTAGGAAATCATTAAAGGACATTAAATTAGTTACTACATGGTAATATGTTCACCACGCGAAATCTGACAGACTTAAGCACAATGCCTAATGCAGTTGTCGGTGTGAACATTGATGGATAGTCTTAAAGTAGGTTGACACACTTGTCCAGTGATCTTTAGTTTACGATGGTTTTTATAGTTGGTGTAGACCACTGGACCTATTTAAGTAGGTTGCACATCACGTAATAGCCCTGTGGCTCACGAACTTTGCACGTTATAATATACGTGTAAAATGTGTACACTTTGGGTGATACATAGTATGTAAAACATGCATGTTTAATGCTTGTCCAATCTTAATTAATGCTGTAATTATTCGATAATATTGGCGACATATCTGACTTCATATCAAATGAAGATTATATGAGTGAAAAATTCCTAAGAACATAAACAATGATGAAAAGATTTCTTATTTTTGTTGGTGACTAGCATTTGAATCATGAATTATCCTTCCCTCCTACTATTTATTTCTGACTCACCAGCTGAATGTAACTGCTTCCTAGTGAGTAGATCTCTCTGCAAAGAATTGCGACGACTCTTGTTAACACTCTTCATAGAAGTACACATAAAAGAAAGGAGAAAATATATGCAATGAAACTATGATGGAGGAGAGAACTATTTGGTGAAAACTCTGTGAGAAGTTTCAGAAGCTTAATGATGACATATAATGAATACGTCTGCAACTCTTTGGACAGTTTAAAACCGTATCACCAGCAATCTTTGCATATATATTAATTTTTAGCATCTCTAGAACTACAACCAGGTGAGTAGTCTAAACCTTCAAACTTGACTCATCGATAGTCAATGACTCCTTGGTTTAGTGCCATGCTTTATTCTGACTACCCTGTTGGAACAGGAAGAGTATTGATTTCGTAGAGATTTTGTTTGATTGGTTGGAGGATTTCATCATGAGCTGACATCAGTTAGAGAACCATTGGAAAACCAACTGGGAGTACCGGACAGCTGTTTCGTCCTAACCTGGGACTCTTCACCAGTGCGCACCCACCAGGGTTCGAACAGGAAGGGACGTATTATGAATCGTTGTTTATGTGGTCTGGAAATCAGGTAATTAGTCCTAACGCAGACTATGGACGGCATTAGTGGATTCTTATTGGTGCATACCATCTAGTCAAAACATAGTTTTCTGTCTTAAAGCAGCAATTTTTAGGTTAGGTAAAGTAACTAACTAGCTGCAATTTCTAATAATCATCAGACTACCTTTTTCATGGAGCAATAAATATTTGTCTTCTTAGTCGTCTGTATCTTTTTGGGTGTGGAAATAGTTTTTGAGTGATCATCAGTCGTCTGTTGTTCAGCGTTGAATTAGTAACGAACCCAAATCCAGTGTTGTATTCCTCGTTATAACACACTCCAACAGTGCACATTGGAGAATGCGATAGCTTGGTATGCTTAGCCTATTCTAGACATCTCATTCAATGAAGCTTCACATCCTTATCGATTGACATCCGCTTCTGTCCCAGAAGTCTACGTCTAACCTGATTATTATTGACACTATTGCTTCATATGACACCAGAGATTTAAGGGTAGAAAATCACTGGTCGTTTCTCACACTCATAAATTTAGACCTGGTCAACTACTACTGCTTAGGACGCTTTCCTCTCTCCGATTTTCCTTAAGGTTGTAGATTCATTCTAGTTGGCGGTTGCATCTAACACGACACCTTACAATTGGATTTGTCTGATGGAACAATAAGTCTAATAACAATTAAGATCATATAAGACTGTCGTGTAGCATTGTCTGATGACTAGACTTCACACCTGGTCAGTAGATTTAGAATAATAGATAGATACAGGTAAAACTACCTTATCAACTAATTCACATGCAGTTTTTCTTGACACAATAATTTGTTAATATTGTTCATCTGGTATGTTGCTTTTCCTCTCTCTGATGAATTTAATTTTCAAATTTTACAGATTCTACATGGAATATTTGAAGTTGCAGGTGTTGTCCTACTGAAACTTTATGGTAATCAAGCTGTACGTCTTGTTCATAAAATCAGAATGATTATAAATAACTCGAGTATTTTACGTCAATCATTACCAGAAATGCAATTGACGACACTGCTAGAGAAATACAAAATTACTGACAGTAACTCTCCTCCTGGTAAAATTGGTTTTATTGAGAAAAGTTTTTGGCAATCCTGATAACACTGGTGTTTGTAAAATGTTCTGCTAATTGTGTGGTTTTAAAAAAAATCTATATATGTATTATATACCCAAGATTTGTACATACATTACTTTTGTTTTCGTAAATATATGTATACTATTTCGTTCCATGCTGCTGGTGTTACTGATAAAACTTGTAAGTAGTATGTTTGGTGATGTCTTCTGTAAAACTGTTGAACAGAAAGGCGGTGGTTTAGGTGGTGAACAAAAGGAATAGAGAAAACTGTGAACCATTATGGAAATCATAAAACGAAGATGAACATAGCAGAACACGAATACTTTGTGTTAAATAGGAGTAGCTTGAATATCCCCATTGAGTCATATGAAAATGAGAAGACGTTCAGCGAAGAGACTTTTTTCGGTAAATTCATTCACATAGCTGTACAGTCGCATTTATACATAATTATTTTTGTATGTGTGTACATGAGGTCTGTCAAGTTTAGATAATTGATCAGTCGTTCAAGGACCATTGGATCGGGTCCCAGTGGCTCAATGGTCTACGAGCTCGCCTTGCAACCAGAATGTCCTGGGTTCGAATCCCGGTGGGTGCGTACTGCTGAGGAGTCCCAAACTAGGACGAAACAGCTGTCCAGTACTCCCAGGTTTTCCAGTGGTTCTCTAACTGATGTCAGCTCATGATTAAATCCTCCATGCAATAAAAGAATGATCTAATATAGAAACAAGGTTAATTAGACAACAACTAAAGTAAGATTGAGTTAGTAAGTTAGATGACGTAATATAATTGACTAAATTGTTTCAACTTAGGTCAGGATAGCAACAGAGGTAATTACAGGTAGAGAGAGACTGAGTAGAGTTGGGGTAGAGAATAATACCATTTAAATTAGAACTGAAATTGAGCAAATAAGTTGGCTGACGTAACAAATGACTATAATTTGAGCATTGGTCAAGTCAGTAACAGTGGTAGTGAGGTGTAGAAATTAAATCGGGTGGGGGTAGAGAACAAGAAGGTTGAAAATGTAAAATATTACAATTGAGAAGACAAAATAATATTAATGAAGATACAGAAAAAAAGATTATTACCCAACAAGTAAATTCTACCTAATCAGAAATCAGTCACCTAGGTAGCATAGTTTTAACTGCAGATGGCGTCACTGGTGAGGATGCCGAAACTAGTCAAAATTTGAAAGGTAAGACAGACCTTCATTACTGTTAAATCAGCTGCACTTAGCGTAGGGAACAAGATTCGTATCTTCAGCACGATGTTAAGTCATTGCTTCTCTGTAGTTTAGGGACTCGCCTTGTGCATCATGAAGATGATTTACAACAGGCTGCAGAATTTCATTAACAACTGCCTTCGCTCATCACTAAAGATCAGAAAACCGGTCGAAAAGGATGAGCAACAAGGAACTCAGGCATCGGACTAATCAAAAGCCTATCGCCCAACAAATATGCAGAAGGAAGTGGAGATAGACTGTTGACCAACAGTTGACCTCATCACGCTCCAGCCCCTCGAGTGGGCTACCCAAATGGTAATCGACAAGTTGGGCGTCCGAGGCTGACATTGATGTGATCGTGTATGGAGAAAATGGGAGCTTATGGCGCTCTTGGAGCCGGCTGGAAAAAAATATTGTGCAGAACAGATTTAAATGGTGGTGCACTGCTCAACGTCTATGTTTAACTCGGAACTCAAGGTGGCAATATAATAATCTTAAATGAAGTAATTTCCAGTTATCCGACGTTAAATACATGTGGTGGAGCACATTTTTAACTGGTTAAGATAGCATTGTTCTAATGATGCAGCTCCAATACTTCGACACTGATATCATTTGGTGGAATAATTATAGCTGAGCGTTGCGCTATTAAAAGCAAATTAAGCAACTCTTGATACAAAGCGTAACCTTTACATCATTCAGACTACAGTCAGTTATTGTGCTAGTGCGACGATTATGAGAGTTTCTAACCGTTGGTTTAAGCCGCATAGATAGGTGAAGACTACCTGCTTGGGATTCCCGATATGCTAAGGACCAATGAGTGGAGACTGTTGGTGATGTGGCTGAAAATTGTTGTTAATGGTGCAGATGCTGTATTCCTTCTCTGTGATCTTCTAGATTCACCAATATCTTATTATTCTTCATGGAATTGAAAACATTTATTTCCCGATGCGAATTTAAAACAAGCAATAAATGTTAATAAAGCAGGATTGAATGAATTCATCAAATTTCGATAGAACTCCTCTTCAGCTGAATGCTCTACATACACGGATATGTATACTTTTGAAATTACATTGGGAGATATAAGACTGATGAGTAAACAAACTGCATTGAATTAGTCATGCAGAAAGATAGGTGCGAATGTTTTCCAGGTCATGCTCAAATAGATAAAGGGAGAGAGAGTATGAGACATCAGAATTAAAATAAATTGCATTACGCTTCAATTACATCACTTAGATAAACAATTAAACATTAGAGAATATAACAAGAATTGCAAACAGAGTAATATCAAAAGAATGGATACTGAACAAAGAGTACTCTTTTCGATAACTTCATCATCAGGCTCTACAGTAATATCAATAATAATAGTTATAATAACGATACTAATAATACTATTGAAGTGAGTTAAGATAATTCTACTGATACAGGATAGTTTTAAATGAATCAAGAATAATAATAATAATAGGTAGAATAATAAGTAAAACGTATTACCATGGTAGATTCAGAGTCACGACCAACTCCTTTTGTACACAGATTTATTTATTTTTATTTTTGATTACAGCTTGATTCCACACTGTATTTTTGGTACAAGTATGGAATTTTCAGCGTGGATATCGGTAGCCCAAAATTCGCAGGCCGACCATAGATATCAGGTGTGCGTCGGCGTGGGCTCGAACCCCGGACCATATGCATGGTCGGCGAGAGTCCTAACCACTGTGCCACCGACGCACAGTTTATAAAGTTTATAAAGTCGAATTGCACAATCCTCTGCAATTGCAAGCATCTTCTTGTTTCTTTGTCTGCTGATAATAGTGAATGACTTGACCGCATCGATATCATGTCCATAATCCACAAGATGTTTTGTTATCGAAGATTTTGGCACTTTGCACGCAGCTGTTTTCACTCATTTTGGCAAATGCTCCATCATGCGAGTAGATAGATAATTGCCTTTCTGTACGACCTATGTATGTGCTTCCACAAACACACTGTCTTTCTGCATGACTAGTTCAATGCAGTTTGTTTACTAATCAGTCTTATATCTCCCAATATAATTTCATAAGTATATATATATATATATATATATATATATATATATATATATATATATATATATATATATATATATATATATATATATATATATATATATATATATCCATGTATGCAGAGTATTCGACTGACGAGTTCTACCGAAATTTGATGAATTCATTAAATCCTGCTTTATTAACCTTTATTGCTTGTTTTAACTTCATGGAATTATTTTCACCTCTTGCAGATGTTTGTTTACTATAGTTTGTCTCTCTTATTTTCCCCACCTTATGGTTGAACAACCTGAAATGATAATTTTGTGTGAAAAATTCAGCTTATTTAGGCGCTGCTATTGTGTGTGAATTAAAGACGCTAGGGTATTACTCACTGAAGTAATAAATCACAATAGATTTCTTCTGATGAATTACAAGTATTCATCTTTTTGACAGGTAATGCTAACTGCTGTTCACCCTTATTTATGTAGATAAGTATTATTTTGTGTTATATAATAATAATAATAATAATAGTTTGCTTTATTCCAGAAATAGTACTAGCGGTACAATGTGGAATTTTCAGCACTTATCTACAATATTGCATCTAATTTTATCAAACATTTAAAAGGAGTATCTCAAAAAATAAATATAAAGATAACAACAACAGCAAAAAAAAAGAACACAAAATAGCAAAAAAATGCGAAAACATGTTAAAAATGTATCCACCTCATAACTGGCCTTTATTGTAACGACAACAAATATTATATTTTGTAATTGTAAGAACCTGAAGAGGAGAAATTATTGAAAAGAATATTCTTCGTTCAGGTTGACTTTACCAAGAAGTAGAATGGAAAATAATTTTTATTTATTTATTTTTTATTTATGATTACAGCTTGATTCCACACCGTATTTTTGGTACAAATATGGAATTTTCAGCATGGATATCGGTAGCCCAAATTTTGCAGGCCGACCATAGATATAAGGTGTGCGTCGGCGTGGGCTCGAACCCCGGACCATATGCATGATCGGCGAGAGTCCTAACCACTGTGCCACCGACGCTCGACAACATAATAAATAATATCTCAGTATTGGGTAGTGGAAGCTATGATATGTTTATGCGTGGTGAACAGTAACAGCTATAGTCATACAAGAAGTTATGAAATGTAATTAAGAATGTTTATAGCCAAGATGATCAGTTAATTTGATTGAACAACACTAAACAGTCATAAAATAAACATTTCAGGTTGTGTGTTTTTTTATTGTCAGCTCTAATGCGGTGTTTGTAGTGGTGGTGATAATGCGTTCACAACCAAGATTGTCAGTTAATATTGCCGAACAAAAAAAACAACCACAAAACTAATATTACATGAACGTTAATGACAGGACAATTTTGTAATACTCATAGTGCTAATATAGTCGGAACCAGTAGGTACACAAAAGACGGAATAGAGTAAAGTAAAAAAAAGTAAGCCAATGTTAATAATTTGAGGTAGCTAAGTATGTTTAAGAAGGTGTTCACTATAGAATACAAATTTCTTTCTTTTTTTTATTTCTGATTACAGCTTCATTCCACACCGTATTTTTGGTACAAGTATGGAATTTTCAGCGTGGATATCGGTAGCCCAAATTTTTCAGGCCGACCATAGATATCAGGTGTGCGTCGGAGAGAAATAAAAGAGCCTCAAATTATGTTATTAACAACAATGCAAGTCTCAGGTTTGGCGCTTAACATTGTCTCTGTCACTCAGAACACGGGCCAAATATGGTATCATTGAGTTCCTATACTTGGTTGTACCAGCATATATTATTTTGTACTGCTTTCTGGTTCTACCTGATGAAATGAGGTATTAATTTTATGTTTCTGATAACTTTATATTTCATGTTGATTTTTTACTGGGATGTAACCAATGTCACATGTCTAGTCTCTAGTGATACTGACAAGCGTCTGTCAATTATATAATTCAACATGATGTTTACATGAGATGAATAAATAATTGAGTAAGTAGAGCTGTAGCAGCCGCAGTACCATTTCACTTGCACCGAATTATGACACCAAGTATTGTCGCACGTCTAATAATTCTAGCCTTCATCTCTGTCCGATTACAAACTTGTTTTTACTGATATAGAATTGAGATAATGTAGTGACAATTGATTATCTGGAGAGATTTGTTTGTCATGATTATTTCAGCAGTGTTGAATTACTGTGAACATGTTGACTGATGCTACCGGACATCTGCAAATAAATGAATGAAATACATTGTCGAATCTGTCGCAATTAGCGAGTAATATAAAATTTAAATATTGTATATTCGCCAAACCTTTTCTTCTTTCTTATTTTGTGGTCATCACAACACTCTACTGTGGTTTTCACCGACATACATATTTCTCATTTCATCAATTATAGCACTAAGCCAATGGCGACTTCATGTTGTGGTGTCATTCTGAAATTTGAAAGTTGGTTCACACATCCAAAAGATGGTGATTATGGAAACTGGAGTAACGCTCCGTTCTATCCGCCCATATTATTTCCTTTGATGAAGCTTTTCATCAAAAGTCTGTAGCATTCTTATTGATTTGATTGGAACTTTGATATCGTGTTCCCGAAAAGCACTCAAGTCGTGCATATGTGCGACTAGATAGCAATGTGAAGTCAATCAAGAGTTGAGTCTTCACTCTTTCTGAAACAACTTCAAACACATATGAATGACGTCTCTTCATTATCTGACTTCTTCAGCCTTTCAAATGCACTCAGATCTATGCCCGTTTACACTGGACACAGTGTGCGAAATGAGGCTATAGGCTTCACTGACTGCCACACGGGCTGCTGTCTAAGCCAATATTTTCAGGAATCCCGTGTACCAATAAAGATCATGGGCTATTGCATTGACTTGTTATCACATCTCCTATGTTTATTGTGGATGTCGGACACCGCTCTATATGCATCATCTTAATGGTAAACTACAACAAAGCTTATATTACGACGTGTCCAACGTTTACAGATTGTAGTCACACTGGGCCTTCGCTGTTTCCTGGCGTAATAATGAAAATATTCAGTGGATATCACAGTTCTAGTGTAGAACCTGAGTATGTGTGAAGATATGTTTTCATCAAAAGTTTGAAACAGTTAGTCCTTTTTATAAATTTCGATAGTGTTATCAGAAAATGGAGACTATCTAAAATCTTCGATGTCGTATATGCGCAATACATCTTGAACAATCTGATCCGTCACACATTCAACTGTCAAGTCAATTTATATGAAAAATAGAGGCCAAATAAAACACACAGATTGACGAGAAGGATTTAAGTGTAAGAATAATTAACACTTCGTCTAGTTATCGATTTTCCAGAGTTGATCTGTTTTTCTAATCACTTCGGAATATGCTCTGCGACCGTCAGATGCAAAGTGCGATTAGTGTTTTCTAAGTTCTCCAGATGGGGGTGTAGACAAGTCAACTATTTCACAGATGTATTTTGGAAACATTGGTCCACGGAATATACCTCCTTACTACAACAACCACACATGTGGATGGATATCAATGGGAATATGAGAGCCGGAGACTTGATACTTCTTCATTTCATGGTCATTCGTTCGTTCGTGCACTATTCCTAGCTAGCCAAGCAATCATCTCGCACTCCATTTTGGTCCCGAAATATACTTGTATTTTGGATGATCAATCCTGGTGTTTTGCTTTGCCATTGGTCTACGCAGAAAGAAAACCATAGAAGTTATGGGTGTTGGACCTTGCGTTAGTATGATCCTTACTATCCATGAACTTTAATATCCTCAGCCTCTAAACTCCCTTCGTCAATTATAAAACTAGGCAAATGACGACTTCATGTTTTGAGGTCATTCTAAACTTTGAAAGATGGTTCACACAACTAAAAGGTGGTGATTATGGAAACCGGAGTAACACTTCTTTCTTTCCGTTCAAATTATTTCCTTTGACGAAGCGTCTTATCAAAAATATGTAGCATTCCTATTGACTTTATAGGAAGCTTGATGTCGTTCATTATAATAGAGGTTTTTGTATTTCCCAATGAATGAAAAAACAAAACGAGATTGTTTTTTCATTCATTGGGAAATACAAATACCTCTATTATAATGAATATCATATACTCAATGCCCAAATTTTTTCAAACCGTTAAGCTTGATGCCGTGTTCATTTTCATCAACTGTCCTTCACGGATAATAGCATACAATAACTGCATATGCTTGAGCATTTTAGCCTGAACATAACAAAGACTGTCTGTTTGAGGCGTGTACGAATAAGTAGTTGAAAAATGTGAGTCAGAAGTACAACTTCCATATCCATTATTATTATTGTAGTATCCTTTAGTTCCTAGAGGAACATAGGGCTTCAGCTGCGCACCTACATTGCCTTCTGTTTTCTGACAACTTTTTCACCCCGCTCCAAGTCTGCCCACATGCTTTCATCTCCTCCTCGTATGACCTCCTCCAAGTCACCCTTGCACTGACGACCAACTCGCCGCCTCCCTTTCGGGTTCCACTCGAGGGCTTGTCTAGTGATGTCACTTGATGGTTTCTTCAGCGTATGGCCAATCCATCTCCATTTCTTCCTGCCTATTTGTTTCACAATCGGTTCCTGATTGGTGCGCTCCCAGAGATCCCTGTTGCTGATCTTTTCTGGCTGGCCATCTGATCTTGAGTATTGAGTGAAGACAGCCGTTGATGAAGGTCTGAAGTTTGTTTGAGATGCTCCTTATGACTCGCCAAGTCTCTGATTCATCCGTATAGTAGCACTGATTTCACATTGGAGTTGAAAATCGGATCTTATTTTTGATGCTGAGTGCTGTTGACCTCCACACAGATTTGAGAGTAATGAAAGCTTGTCTTGCTTTTCCGATTCTGGTTTTGATATCCTCGTCAGTTCCATCCGCCTGTAGTTGAGACGATGCTTCCCAGGTAGGTAGAGGAGGTTGATTCTTTCAGGTTCCTCCCATTTATTCTGGCTGATTGTTGTCTGTTGTTGTTGATGTTGGCCAGGAATCCTCATCACTTCTGTTTTATCTATGTTCACTTGAAGTCCTATCTTTGACGCTTCTTCTGCCAACTTGTTGCTTTTCATTTGCATATCTTCCAGTTTGTGATAAATCAGACATATATCATCGGCGAAGTCCAGATCCTCCAAATCTTTTGTGTGAGTCCATTTTATGCCTGTTTGTCGCATTATCCAATCTACTGCAATCAGGAAGATCATTGGTGATAGTAAGCAGCCTTGTCTCACTCCCGTCCTCACTTCGAAGGCTTCCGTAAGTTTCCCGTTGTGGATTACTTGGCATGCAGCATTGTCGTACAACTGTTGGATGAGATGTATAATTGTCGATGGGACCCCGTAGTAGCGAAGTAGTTTCCAAATGACCTCTCGATCGACGCTGTCAAAGGCCTTTTCAAAGTCGATGAAGTTGAGATAGAGAGGTGACTGCCATTCCAAGCTTTGCCCAGTGATGATCCGTAGAGTGGCAATTTGATCAATACATGATTTGTTTCTCTTGAATCCGGCCTGTTCCGGTCGAAGTTTTTCATCCAGGTTGGCTTGTTTGATTCTCTCCAGGATGATGCGGCTTAGTATTTTGCTTGGCATGGACACACATAGTTCCTGAAGGAGTTCAGAATACCTTGGTGATCTGAAAATGAGTGTTTATTATCACTGGTATAACCTACGTATCAGGTGCATTGGTGGTAGGATATACCTGAAAGCTACTTTTTGGCAAAAGTGTAATGCTAACTGTAATCGGTGTTACGTTTCAGAGAACCATGAACAGCATTCTCCTTGTCTCAATGCACACTGATATCTAGATAAGCTGATGCCACTTGATGCGGTAAGCAGTTACGGTCTTCCATGTGACAATTTAAATTCAATTAGTATCACATGTTTGGCTGAGCAATTTTAACCATGAACCACATGGATGTAATCACAGCATAATTCGGCCGCTTGCATCGTTCATAGTCTGACCTTAATGTATCATGAACAATTGCATTCATTCTGGATGGAGATAAAAATCCTACACACCTCATACACTCCTCAAGACAGGCATCTCACTTGTATCTGTGAGCGTATTCCCATCAAAGGCCGGAATCTCATAGAATAACCACCATAATATTAACCGTTGCCTTTAGTCAATTTACAACGCGAAAATCGAAACCATTCAAAGTTATCAGACCTTCAAGGCTCTCAAACAAAAAGAAAATTCATTTCTATGGCTAATTTCTCCTAGTGCATGCCTTTCCTCTTATCCATCAGGGATATCAAAACAATTTCACGCAATAATAGAAACATAATAAGCGGAAATATTGCGTTTTCCGACTCCGGAGGCCTGAAACAAGAACAGACTCTAGTAACGCCTCTATAGGCATGGACACGATAACCCACACTATGCACAAAAAACATCCCGATAGCCTTTATTTTCAGTCAAACAATTCCACAGGGTTATGTCCGATATTCGTTTGCATCGAATACATCACACTTCTGATGCTACCTGACGATGACACTGCTGAGAAAATGATACAAATATACTACTCACTTCAGATCAGTACACCATCTGACTATAAATCAAGAATAAGGTGCAATGCCGTACACAGCCAATTTATATTGTAGAATTGATTTCAAGCTTAATCTTTTCCAAGGTACTTGTGTTCCATCAAGTACAGACCTGGGTTATTTTCTTCATGAGAAGACAATATTTCTGTGTTTAATAATGCGCTAAGTCCATTGAGTAGCTAGCAGACTGTCCCAACTGACTGGATTCGAAAAGAACAGCAACCATGTAAATTCACCATAAACCAAATTTATGCAATTCAAATAATAAATCATCCATACCTGTACAATCAGTATATTCCTGCACGGACAGGAAAAAATACACAATAATATTGAGGTGTTTCTCCATCGGAACACTTCGAGGCTAGCACAACAACTCGACTTTTGAATGGACGGATGAATTGAAAGTTGTGTGTAATCATTCTGGCTAATAATGAGGTTGAGAAACTGTCAAAGGCTTCGATGTACCCACAACAAATGTCAACCATAAAAAATCAGCGTAGCAATATATATGTGTCACATCGGCGGTATGACCAACGAAATACTCAATACGCCACTGCAGTGTAAGCCCAAAATTCAAATGAATACAGTCTCATAGATAGGGAATGAATTCGTTAGCTATGATGAAAACAGGACTAGTTGTGTGATGAAAGTTGGTTACAAACATGGGTATCGTCTGACATATCCAGTGAATAATACTGTTTCACTGTGTGACATATCTAATAAACAAACTAATATGGTATTTTGGAAACATTGGTCTACGGAATATACCTCCTTACTACAACAACCACACAGGTGGATGGATATCAATGGGAATATGAGAGCCGGAGACTTGATACTTCTTCATTTCATGGTCATTCGTTCGTTCGTGCACTATTCCTAGCTAGCTAAGCAATCATCTCGCACTCCATTTTGGTCCCGAAATATACTTGCTGAATTAGAAATTGATGAAATTAGTGACAAACTTTCGAAATTTATTGAAACACACCATATAATAATTCCCGTTTTGGATAATTTATCTTGAGTATGTCGAATTCAATTCACAGTATTTTGCAATGATAAGGTAAAAAGATCATAAGTTCTACCGAAGAAAAATTAACAAAATCTTTGAAAGACTCGAATCATATCTTGGAATTTCGTCAAGATATCCATGAACATATAATTAATTTATCTACATGCACTCTATCCCAACTACAGTTGGAAGCATTATCTTATGGATTGAAGTACAAAACTATTCCCATGAAAATTAACAAAATGGAAGTCCAGTCACAGTATGAAAACCTCTATGATCAAATCTCTGATTTAACTCCTTCTAGAAAAGATAGTCTGTACTAGTTTAAAGTTAAACTGGTGGACATTACTCATCAATTTCTAAATGCTAGAATACACCAGAAAAATGGTTTATCAAAAGAACACCACGCCGCACTTAAGGAATTAATCGACAAAGATAATCTTGTGATCCTTAAACCTGATAAGGGAAAAGGCGTTGTCATTATGAACAAATCGCATTATCAAAATAAAATGAATGATATCCAAATTTCTGGAGGACAATGCTACTGATAATGTGCTGCTTGTGGAAAAGCAGATCAATCGTCAGATTCAGATTTTACTGATGCATGGTTTTATAAATGAAAAACTTTATAAACAAATTAAACCAATTGGGTCACATACTCCTCAGCTTTATGGCCTTCCGAAGATCCACAAAACTGGGAACCCACTGAAACCCATCTTAGACATGTCAAATTCTTCTTACCATAAAATCGCCAAATGGATTACAGAGGTCCTTACGCCTGTAAGAGACTCGTTATCAAATCATTCCGTAAGACTTCATTTGATCTTACAGAAATGCTAAACACCTTGAACATTAAGGAAAAGGTTATGTGTTCAACTGACATGGAATCTTTATTCACCAATGTTCCCCTTCATGAAACTGTTGATTTCATCTGTGATTACATCACAAGCAATGGAATAAATTTACCTCTTCCTGTAACTTACATCAAAGACATCATCTTAATGTGTACAGAAAATATTAGATTCACCTTCAAAGAAAAGGCATACAAACAAATCGATGGTGTTGCGATGAGGAGCCCTCTGCGGCCCCTGTTAGCAGATATATTCATGTCGAAATTAGAGAAACAAATGCAAGGTATGCTTGGAAAATTTATGCTGTATAAACGTTATGTAGATGATACTCTTATTATTGGTAATAATAGTGAATCTATTGAAAACTTCATTACTCTATTTAATCATATGCATCCAAATATTCGAGTGACTTCCGAACTAGAATCAAATAACAAACTCGGTTTCCTGGATATTACAATGACTAGGAGAGATGATGGTACGATTCAGAGCTCTATTTTTCGTAAACAGACATGGAGTGGACAATATCTTCCTTTTTCCAGTTTTGTTACTATCCAGTATAAACGTTCCCTAGTGAAATGTTTGTTCTCAAGGGCCCGAAAAATATGCACGAGTGACACACTGATGGATGAGCTTCGACATATACATTCAGTTTTATTAGCTAATGGTTATCCGGAGAACTTTATCACTTGTCACAGTAAAGAAAGACCACATCTCGAAAAGACGGCTTCTGTACCAAAGAAAGCTATCTTTATTAATCTACCATTTAAGGGTGACTAGATTATGCAGTTGACAGCTACCAAAGACTTCGGTCAGCTATCAAACGCACATTCTACGCCACCACATCTCTTTTTCTCACTTGCCGAACATTTTCGATCCCTGTACCTACGATTAAGGGACGAAATTCTGTGGACTCTACTTCAAACTGTATCTACAAGTTCACCTGCAGCTGCGGTGACACCTACATAGGTAGAACCAACAGAATGTTCCAATGTCGTCGAAAAGAACATGTTCCAAAATAGCTATTAAATCATATCCAAAATCCCAAGGCGATTAATCTGAATAGAAATCCAGCATCATCAATTGCAAAACACTTATTAGTGGCTGGTCACAAAATAAATATTAATGACTGTTTCACAATTATTTCACATAACTCTAATTCAAGGTTGGTTATTGAAGGTGATGGAAGCACTTTGGGGATTAATCACATACAGCCTAAACTGTGTGTACGAAAATCAATAGACTTCAATCTTCGCCTACCATGGACTACTTGACCTTTTAAATATGATTGGTCATTAGTATGTACTTTTGTTTTTATTTAACTGAGTAATTTTCATGAACTTTATTTTATCATTGTTAACCATGTTAGTTGTAAAGCGGTTGTAAAGAAACTACGAAATGAAGATATCATCTCGCGAAATTTGTCTTTTTAATGCCTTATTCAAATATCCAGTGACATAAGAACGTCTTCTTGGTGCAGAGGTAATGCCACATATCGCATCAGTATCGCCTAACTTGTTAATGTTAAGCTGAGGCTTTCACCAATCATGGTCACATGAGTGCAGCATACTTTTCCAAGTTAGCATGGTGCGATAACTTAAGTATTCAAATCAGTATTCTTTACTATAATTTAGAAGACCAGCTCACGTTGAGCAAGAGTGAGGCGATAAGACTGACATCGCAGTAGCACGCCATGCACACTCTTGCCCACCTCTGCACATCGTGTTGTGGATTTAGCCACATTTATCTTGCGGAGATTATTGTGTGTGAGTAATTTCCTCCAGGGTGCGATAACGACTGAGAGTGTTACTATGTGTGGTTTTCTTACAACTTTAAGGATGAATATTTTGTTGGGTGGCAGTATATAAAGTTCCCATTTACAGGAGATGAAAATTGTGTGAGCTTGAGACCAGAGCCGTTCGCAGTGAGAGTATGTTAAAAGCTGTTGTCGTTCCCTTCATTGCCCGCATGGGAGGAGAGAGACAGAATGATGTGTGTGCCTTATGAATTATCAAGCGTGTAGGTTACCCAATGGCGAACTCGATAACGGTACAATTATTAGAATAAAATCCAAGTTCATGAAATAATATTGTAACAGTATATCATGAAAAATACAGTCAATGAGTTATATAAATTAGTGGTTACCTGATGATACAGTTGAGGTCCGCTACTTCGAAATTATCAATATAATGAACAGAAGCGTTCACTGCTAGAGTCCTGTCTACTGATAGAAACTGTGCAATGGTTGTAGAATAGTCTTCGGATGAGGATGAGAGGTTCCTGCAAAATCCAAAGGATACAACACGGTTAGTAGTGAAGCAAGTAGACAGTATGGAGCAGTGATAGGACGAAGCGATGAGCATCACGTTGTATTTCAGTTTTGCACTCCAAAGTTATGTACATTTTACAACGAACCGTTTTAAACAAAGGTTGTGTACAATATACCTGTAACAAAGTACTGTACAATCATACTGTTCCAGACTGCATAAACGGCGTGTAGAGATGGTTAGAGTTGTAGTCGAAGACATGGATGTGTTGATAGGATTTTCAATCTTGAAACACAACTCTGGTCCCTGTCAGTAAAAGTCTGAATACAATTTGACACGATGATACTTGGAAAATCCCCCATGTCACAGTGAGTTGGTATATCTATGTCTGTGAGAGTGGTGATCAAGCTGTCGGATGAATGAGTGAATGATGATTGCAGGCACATGTGAACAAGACAGTATATATAAACATATACATGTATATGTGCGTTGGTGGCACATGGTCCGAAGTTCGATCCCCTGGCGATGCACACCTGATACCTATGGTCAGCCTGCAAAATTTGGGCTACCGATATCGCATGCTGAAAATTCCATACTCGTACCAAAAATATGGTGTGGAATCAAGCTGTAATCAAATATATATATATATATACGTAGTCAGGCGACTGTCGAAAGCTTTGGAAATTGCCCAGGTAGTATTCCCTGAGAGATTCAGAGCACTGAGAATGCTTAGAAGTCATCATGCGAATTTACTTTTGCCTTGGTTATCCTGGTGAAATGGTGTGTTTGTTTTCGGCGTAGTTGTGTCTGTGATTCTGTATGAGTTGTATGCATGTAGGCCTTCATGCTAATTGATATTTACGGAATAGAGTAAATATAAGTCGGTCAGTCAGTCAGTCAGTCAATGCATGAAGTGAGCACTTGTGAGCAGGAAATTGAATGACAAAAATGGTCAAGTGACAGGTATCAATGCTGACTAACGGCAGCATTTCCGCCCGTCAAGTTTATATCATGACCATTCGAGCATAGGAGAATTTTCTGTGTGATATAATCAAACAATAAGTGATACGGTATCAATTACTGTGTGCTCGTATCATCGAATGAACTTCCTCTAAGATAGTATCATAATGTGTACACACTGTGTTTGCATGTGCTCTGTTATTAAATGCACGACAACTGCTTGATCATGTGGTTTGAGAGTTCAGTGGATTTTGATGGTTTACTGCCACCTCATGTTGAAAAGGTGGTTGTGACCGGACGGGACCAGAGCTTAGCGGCTTCGTTGTGGTGTGATTATCTACTTATACATTCTCTTCAAGTGATAGTCGAAAAATACATCCCTATGCAGCGGTAAGTCTTGTGTTCTCCTTTCGCTATTCGAGGTGGTGTTAAGAGCAGCCTGGTTACCAGATTACGTGGGTCAGTCTATAGAGTCAGCAGGTAGTGTGGCCAGAGCTCAGGTTTAGCAGGATTGATAGCCGCACATCAACCGTCAGCGTTATATTCAGTAGAGACCAACTGGAAATGAGTTGAAAATCATTCGAGCAGCCTAACTAACGTGCTTTCTATAGCACAAGCTCGAGCCATCATCGATTCCTCCCAGTAGAATCTGATAATACGATAATCAAGTCTTCGGCTCTAATATTCCCATTGATATCCATCCATATGTGTGGTTGTTGTAGTAAGGAGGTATATTCCGTAGACCAATGTTTCCAAAATACATCTGTGAAATAGTTGACTTGTCTACACCCCATCTGGAGAACTTAGAAAACACTAATCGCACTTTGCATCTGACGGTCGCAGAGCATATTCCGAAGTGATTAGAAAAACAGATCAACTCTGGAAAATTGATAACTAGACGAAGTGTAAATTATTCTTACACTTAAATCCTTCTCGTCAATCTGTGTGTTTTATTTGGCCTCTATTTTTCATATAAATTGACTTGACAGTTGAATGTGTGACGGATCAGATTGTTCAAGATGTATTGCGCATATACGACATCGAAGATTTTAGATAGTCTCCATTTTCTGATAACACTATCGAAATTTATAAAAAGGACTAACTGTTTCAAACTTTTGATGAAAACATATCTTCACACATACTCAGGTTCTACACTAGAACTGTGATATCCACTGAATATTTTCATTATTACGCCAGGAAACAGCGAAGCTTTAGTGTGACTACAATCTGTAAATGTTGGACACGTCGTAATATAAGATTTCTTGCAGTTTACCATTAAGATGATCTCGAAAAATACCCATTTATTCATAAGTAAAAACACAGTTTTTGTTCAGCGAAGAAATTTCTTTTCAACGACTTCATTTTCAAGCTGTACAGTCGTATTTATATTACAGAAAAAGGTTATTAAGTGGCACTAAATAATTGCTCAGTCAATGTACGTATATGTGATAAAAGTTATAAGGGGTAGAGTTGGAGTGGATAAATTACAAAAATATTAAAGATTGTATTATAACAAAAATGGCACTAAATAATTGATCAGTCAATGTACGTATATATGTGATAAAAGTTATAAGGGGTAGAGTTGAAGTGGATAAATTACAAAAATATGAAAGATTGTTCTATAACAAAAATGTCAAGTGTTGTCTAAAAAAATTATGAAAATTAGGAGTACGATCACGATAAGAATGAAGATGTGAAGTGAAGCGGAAAGAATTCAAGTGGTAAAATAAAATAAAAACTAGAAAGAAAATTATTATGACCAAGGTAAAGAAAGGGGTTTGACAAAACGCTTTTGAACACATAATTTAGGTTTCTGTTCATGTATAGCTAAAGCTTCGGCTATGCATAAGTGCAGAAAACGTAAACTTTTGGATCGATTGGATTTTGCCATGTATATAACTTTGAAAGATGAATCACGTGGGGCTAAATGACCAGACTCTAACAGGTGATCACAAATAGACGACTTTGCAGTTCTACGTTCACCTTTCATTAACCAAACCGGATAGTGTTCAGCTACACGTTTTCGGAGATTACGCTTACAAGGTCCAATATAAACAGCTCCACAAGAGCAAGTAAAAGAGTAAATGCACATAGATGTGGACAAAGGCGCTAATCTGTCCTTGCGGATTCGCTAGAGATATACGTTTTTATCTATTCTAATTTAACTTTGTCGGATATTCAAATGCAAATCCTATCTTTGGGTCTTAAGTTCTCTACTGTTTCGTCCAGAGTCAACGAATTAGACACAAAAGATCAGTTTGAAAATCTCATGAATCAAACACATGACTTGAGTCCAATGTCCAGCGAAGATGTTGAACAATTCAAATCTTCATTACTTCATTGTTATTACCAGTACCAAAGAACGCAAGGCAGACAACGACAAATGTTATCAAAAGAACACAAAAGACAACTAAATGAATTGCTTAACAACAAAAACATAATACTGATTCGTCCAGACAAGGGATCAGGTATTGTTATTCTTAATCGTGATGATTATGTCAATAAATTATGTACCATCCTGAGTGATGAAGATAAATTTCTAAAATCACCTGATCAAAAGGACAAGACAGATAATATTGAGAAGGAATTATCTAAAACTTTGACGAAATTGAAGCAAGAATGCATCATTACTCCATATATGTATGAACAGCTTAAACCATCTGGTTCAACTATCCCTCGTTTATATGGTCTCCCAAAGGTGCACAAAGATGATGTCCCTCTGCGACCTGTATTGGATATGCTGAATTCGCCGTATCACTCTACCGCTAAATGGCTTGCTGAAATTCTGGAACCAGTTAGATTGAATCTATGTAAACATAGTCTTTCCGACACTTTTGACTTCGTCAGTTGTGTTGATGAAATTAATGTGACTGGTAAGCATATGATTTCGTTAGATATTTGTTCATTGTTCACAAATGTACCACTAGTAGACACTATCTGCTATCTATGCGAGTATATTGAATCAAATAGCATGAACATTGGCTTACCAACTGATTATCTTAAACAACTACTATTGAGATGCACACTGAATGTGCAATTTAGATTTAATGATGTCATTTACAACCAAAGAGATGGAGTCGCCATGGGGTCCCCTTTAGGACCGCTCTTAGCGGACGTTTTCATGGCTAGCTTAGAGAATGGCCCACTAAAGGGAACCATCGATGGTCTGTTTATGTATAAAAGATATGTTGATGATACCTTCATTGTATGTGATGAAAACACTTCAACTGCCGAACTTCTTAGAATATTTAATGGTTCTCACCCATCTTTGCTTTTCACGATCGAAGAAGAGTCGGATTCTTCGTTTCACTTTCTTGATGTTAAGCTAGATAGAAGAGAGAATGGAACGCTTCTAAGGTCGATTTACCGAAAGCCAACATTCACTGGGCAGTACACTAACTTCAACAGTTGGGTACCTTTAGGGAGAAAGAGAAATCTTATTCACTCCTTATGCTCAAGAATTCGTAAAATCTGCTCTCCAGAGACAATCGATAGGGAACTAGACAACCTTCGATCAAATCTCCTTAATAATGGTTATCCCACAAGGTTCATTGAACGTAACATCAAGAAAGAATCCACCCCGAGACAAGTCACAGTACCAAAGAAAAAGCTGTTTATGAGTCTTGCATTCAAAGGTGACACCATTTCAGAATTGATTAAAAATCGTTTATCTAAATGTATTAAACGTACTTTTCCTGCAGCTGACCTGCAACTAGTTTTTACCAGCCGAAATATGATCAGACAATGCGTCAAGGATAGATTACCGCTTTTGTCCACATCTATGTGCATTTACTCTTTTACTTGCTCTTGTGGAGCTGTTTATATTGGACGTTGTAAGCGTAATCTCCGAAAACGTGTAGCTGAACACTATCCGGTTTGGTTAATGAAAGGTGAACGTAGAACTGCAAAGTCGTCTATTTGTGATCACCTGTTAGAGTCTGGTCATTTAGCCCCACGTGATTCATCTTTCAAAGTTATATACATGGCAAAATCCAATCGATCCAAAAGTTTACGTTTTCTGCACTTATGCATAGCCGAAGCTTTAGCTATACATGAACAGAAACCTAAATTATGTGTTCAAAAGCGTTTTGTCAAACCCCTTTCTTTACCTTGGTCATAATAATTTTCTTTCTAGTTTTTATTTTATTTTACCACTTGAATTCTTTCCACTTCACTTCACATCTTCATTCTTATCGTAATCGTACTCCTAATTTTCATAATTTTTTAGACAACACTTGACATTTTTGTTATAGAACAATCTTTCATATTTTTGTAATTTATCCACTTCAACTCTACCCCTTATAACTTTTATCACATATATACGTACATTGACTGATCAATTATTTAGTGCCATTTTTGTTATAATACAATCTTTAATATTTTTGTAATTTATCCACTCCAACTCTACCCCTTATAACTTTTATCACATATACGTACATTGACTGAGCAATTATTTAGTGCCACTTAATAACCTTTTTCTGTAATATAAATACGACTGTACAGCTTGAAAATGAAGTCGTTGAAAAGAAATTTCTTCGCTGAACAAAAACTGTGTTTTTACTTATGAATAAATGGGTATTTTTCGAGATCATCTTAATGGTAAACTGCAAGAAATCTTATATTACGACGTGTCCAACATTTACAGATTGTAGTCACACTAAAGCTTCGCTGTTTCCTGGCGTAATAATGAAAATATTCAGTGGATATCACAGTTCTAGTGTAGAACCTGAGTATGTGTGAAGATATGTTTTCATCAAAAGTTTGAAACAGTTAGTCCTTTTTATAAATTTCGATAGTGTTATCAGAAAATGGAGACTATCTAAAATCTTCGATGTCGTATATGCGCAATACATCTTGAACAATCTGATCCGTCACACATTCAACTGTCAAGTCAATTTATATGAAAAATAGAGGCCAAATAAAACACACAGATTGACGAGAAGGATTTAAGTGTAAGAATAATTTACACTTCGTCTAGTTATCAATTTTCCAGAGTTGATCTGTTTTTCTAATCACTTCGGAATATGCTCTGCGACCGTCAGATGCAAAGTGCGATTAGTGTTTTCTAAGTTCTCCAGATGGGGTGTAGACAAGTCAACTATTTCACAGATGTATTTTGGAAACATTGGTCTACGGAATATACCTCCTTACTACAACAACCACACATATGGATGGATATCAATGGGAATATTAGAGCCGAAGACTTGATTATCGTATTATCAGATTCTACTGGAGGAATCGATGATGGCTCGAGCTTGTGCTATAGAAAGCACGTTAGTTAGGCTGCTCGAATGATTTTCAACTCATTTCCAGTTGGTCTCTACTGAATATAACGCTGACGGTTGATGTGCGGCTATCAATCCTGCTAAACCTGAGCTCTGGCCACACTACCTGCTGACTCTATAGACTGACCCACGTAATCTGGTAACCAGGCTGCTCTTAACACCACCTCGAATAGCGAAAGGAGAACACAAGACTTACCGCTGCATAGGGATGTATTTTTCGACTATCACTTGAAGAGAATGTATAAGTAGATAATCACACCACAACGAAGCCGCTAAGCTCTGGTCCCGTCCGGTCACAACCACCTTTTCAACATGAGGTGGCAGTAAACCATCAAAATCCACTGAACTCTCAAACCACATGATCAAGCAGTTGTCGTGCATTTAATAACAGAGCACATGCAAACACAGTGTGTACACATTATGATACTATCTTAGAGGAAGTTCATTCGATGATACGAGCCTACACTAATAATCTCTAAAGCCTCAGCTATGGCTAGGAGCCGTAATCGTGTGCCTTTGGGGAGATTTTTGCTACTCGATACACAAATGTAAATGAATCATCTATTTCGATGCTGTGTTCGCTATCCACTAGATGAGACAGAATTGCACTATTTGATGATTTGGTTGCTCTTCTCCCAAGCCAAACAGGAATATGTTCACGATTGCGTAAAGATAAATTCCTCTGAGTACGACCTATATGACTAGCTCCACAAGAGCAGTTGAATTCATATACACACATTGATGTCGCCATTTTGGGGAATCTATCTTTAATGCATGGTGTCAACATCGGTTTGGTTGAGAAACTGACATGTAGTTTTGCGGCATTAAAAGTTCTTTCACTTGATCTCGTTTATCTACGGTTTAACATATCGCTGGCTATATCGCCTTTGGATTGTACATTTAAGTAAAGCCTCTTCTTACTAACTGTGTCTCGCTTGGTTTTATGTGTAGTTACATGGATATACTTCTTTACATAGTTGGGAGAATAATCGTTTTATATCAAGGTGTTTGTAAAATTTCTTATTTCGTCTTCAATACAGTCGTCGGTACATACGTGTCTAATTCTATGACTAAGACAACGAATTAGGTTGCGCTTATATTGCATAGGTATGAAGCTATGGAAGTGGGTGTATTGTCCGTCCCACGTCACTTTCCCATAGATATTTCTCTTTAAGGTCCCGTCTGTTTTTTTTGTAAGAAGAACATCCAGAAATGGAATACTACCCTGGAGTTCCTTTACACAGGTGAATTCAATAGCTGGGTGTAGCTTATTGAAGACTTGGAGCAGGCGTTGTCTATCCATATTATTCAAATACATCTTTTCGGTAACTCCTCGTCAAGTGTGTCAACTAGTGGATAACAACCAAGGCGATCAGAACATCAATAACATAATGATATACTTATAACAAGTAATAATTATAATTATAACTAGCAACAACAAGGTAGTCAGCCAATTATTATCAGTATGTACGTTTGTAGGGGCAGAGAGATACAGGAACAATTGTCTCATCACAATATTTGCTTTGACAATAAATTCCGAAATTAAGGTCAAGTATGATAATGAGAACGAGAATGATAGTGAATACAAAGATGACTGTACAACTAAGGATAATTAATATTCACCGAGGAGGAATAACAAGGCCGGATGACTCTTTTCCAATAACTCCTTTCTCAGACTTTACACATGTAATTCCAACAATTCTAGCACACATTAGCCAATGAAGACAAGTTGGGATTGTATCAGACAGTGTACTGTGACACAGGTGGCGCATCGGTTTGGCTTCCGAAAAAGCACTCAAGTCGTGCATATGTGCGACTAGATAGTAATGTGAAGTCAATCAAGAGTTGAGTCTTCACTCTTTCTGAAACAACTTCAAACACATATGAATGACGTCTCTTCATTATCGGACAATTATCTGACTTTTTCAGCCTTTCAAATGCACTCAGATCTATGCCCGTTTACACTGGACACAGTGTGCGAAATGAGGCTATAGGCTTCACTGACTACCACACGGGCTGCTGTCTAAGCCAATATTTTCAGGAATCCCGTGTACCAAAAAAGACCATGGGCTATTGCATTGATTTGTTACCACATCTCCTATGTTTATCGTGGATGTCGGACACCGCTCTGTATGCATCATCTTAATTACTTCATTTTCAAGCTGTACAGTCGTATTTATATTACAGAAAAAGGTTATTAAGTGGCACTAAATAATTGCTCAGTCAATGTACGTATATGTGATAAAAGTTATAAGGGGTAGAGTTGGAGTGGATAAATTACAAAAATATTAAAGATTGTATTATAACAAGAATGGCACTAAATAATTGATCAGTCATTGTACGTATATATGTGATAAAAGTTATAAGGGGTAGAGTTGAAGTGGATAAATTACAAAAATATGAAAGATTGCTCTATAACAAAAATGTCAAGTGTTGTCTAAAAAATTATGAAAATTAGGAGTACGATTACGATAAGAATGAAGATGTGAAGTGAAGTGGAAAGAATTCAAGTGGTAAAATAAAATAAAAACTAGAAAGAAAATTATTATGACCAAGGTAAAGAAAGGGGTTTGACAAAACGCTTTTGAACACATAATTTAGGTTTCTGTTCATGTATAGCTAAAGCTTCGGCTATGCATAAGTGCAGAAAACGTAAACTTTTGGATCGATTGGATTTTGCCATGTATATAACTTTGAAAGATGAATCACGTGGGGCTAAATGACCAGACTCTAACAGGTGATCACAAATAGACGACTTTGCAGTTCTACGTTCGCCTTTCATTAACCAAACCGGATAGTGTTCAGCAACACGTTTTCGGAGATTACGCTTACAACGTCCAATATAAACAGCTCCACAAGAGCAAGTAAAAGAGTAAGTGCACATAGATGTGGACAAAAGCGGTAATCTATCCTTGACGCATTGTCTGATCATATTACGGCTGGTAAAAACTAGTTGCAGGTCAGCTGCAGGAAAAGTACGTTTAATACATTTAGATAAACGATTTTTAATCAATTCTGAAATGGTGTCACCCTTGAATGCAATACTCATAAACAGCTTTTTCTTTGGTACTGTGACTTGTCTCGGGGTGGATTCTTTCTTGATGTTACGTTCAATGAACCTTGTGGGATAACCATTATTAAGGAGATTTGATCGAAGGTTGTCTAGTTCCCTATCGATTGTCTCTGGAGAGCAGATTTTACGAATTCTTGAGCATAAGGAGTGAATAAGATTTCTCTTTCTCCCTAAAGGTACCCAACTGTTGAAGTTAGTGTACTGCCCAGTGAATGTTGGCTTTCGATAAATCGACCTTAGAAGCGTTCCATTCTCTCTTCTATCTAGCTTAACATCAAGAAAGTGAAGCGAAGAATCCGACTCTTCTTCGATCGTGAAAAGCAAAGATGAGTGAGAACCATTAAATATTCTAAGAAGTTCGGCAGTTGAAGTGTTTTCATCACATACAATGAAGGTATCATCAACATATCTTTTATACATAAACAGACCATCGATGGTTCCCTTTAGTGGGCCATTCTCTAAGCTAGCCATGAAAACGTCCGCTAAGAGCGGTCCTAAAGGGGACCCCATGGCGACTCCATCTCTTTGGTTGTAAATGACATCATTAAATCTAAATTGCACATTTAGTGTGCATCTCAATAGTAGTTGTTTAAGATAATCAGTTGGTAAGCCAATGTTCATGCTATTTGATTCAATATACTCGCATAGATAGCAGATAGTGTCTACTAGTGGTACATTTGTGAACAATGAACAAATATCTAACGAAATCATATGCTTACCAGTCACAATAATTTCATCAACACAACTGACGAAGTCAAAAGTGTCGGAAAGACTATGTTTACATAGATTCAATCTAACTGGTTCCAGAATTTCCGCAAGCCATTTAGCGGTAGAGTGATACGGCGAATTCAGCATATCCAATACAGGTCGCAGAGGGACATCATCTTTGTGCACCTTTGGGAGACCACATAAACGAGGGATAGTTGAACCAGATGGTTTAAGCTGTTCATACATATATGGAGTAATGATGCATTCTTGCTTCAATTTCGTCAAAGTTTTAGATAATTCCTTCTCAATATTATCTGTCTTGTCCTTTTGATCAGGTGAATTTAGAAATTTATCTTCATCACTAAGGATGGTACATGATTTATTGACATAATCATCACGATTAAAGATTACAATACCTGATCCCTTGTCTGGACGAATCAGTGTTATGTTTTTGTTGTTAAGCAATTCATTTAGTTGTCTTTTGTGTTCTTTTGATAACATTTGTCGTTGTCTGCCTTGCGTTCTTTGGTACTGGTAATAACAGTGAAGTAATGAAGATTTGAATTGTTCAACATCTTCGCTGGACATTGGACTCAAGTCATGTGTTTGATTCATGAGATTTTCAAACTGAACTTTTGTGTCTAATTCGTTGACTCTGGACGAAACAGTATAGAACTTAAGACCCAAAGATAGGATTTGCATTTGAATATCCGACAAAGTTAAATTAGAATAGTTAAAAACGTGTTTCTCTGGCGAATCCGGAAACTTAAAGTGAGACTCGATTGTTTTACAACTTTTCAGTATATTTATTTTAACATCTTCAGATCGTTTCTTTATAACGTCAGAAATATAATCCACAAACAGGCTACATTCTGTCTCTGTCAGTTCAAACAAGAAATGCCTACGTTGAGATACGTTATTCTCAAGTTCCGGAAGACGCGTTTGTATGGCATCTATCAGGTTCAACGCATGACGCTTAAGAGTTCGACCATTTGGATAAATATGATTACGCCGTAAAATTTTCCAGTAAAATTTTGGATATTCTCCATTCTTAATGCAGCTTTTGAGAGTATCAGAATTAGCATTCGCTTCCGCAAGCTTGACAGAATATCGTAGAAACTCACTAAGTCCCTTTACTGTCAATCGGTCCTTGCACGCCTTTAAATCTCGAAAAATACCCATTTATTCATAAGTAAAAACACAGTTTTTGTTCAGCGAAGAAATTTCTTTTCAACGACTTCATTTTCAAGCTGTACAGTCGTATTTATATTACAGAAAAAGGTTATTAAGTGGCACTAAATAATTGCTCAGTCAATGTACGTATATGTGATAAAAGTTATAAGGGGTAGAGTTGGAGTGGATAAATTACAAAAATATTAAAGATTGTATTATAACAAAAATGGCACTAAATAATTGATCAGTCAATGTACGTATATATGTGATAAAAGTTATAAGGGGTAGAGTTGAAGTGGATAAATTACAAAAATATGAAAGATTGTTCTATAACAAAAATGTCAAGTGTTGTCTAAAAAATTATGAAAATTAGGAGTACGATCACGATAAGAATGAAGATGTGAAGTGAAGCGGAAAGAATTCAAGTGGTAAAATAAAATAAAAACTAGAAAGAAAATTATTATGACCAAGGTAAAGAAAGGGGTTTGACAAAACGCTTTTGAACACATAATTTAGGTTTCTGTTCATGTATAGCTAAAGCTTCGGCTATGCATAAGTGCAGAAAACGTAAACTTTTGGATCGATTGGATTTTGCCATGTATATAACTTTGAAAGATGAATCACGTGGGGCTAAATGACCAGACTCTAACAGGTGATCACAAATAGACGACTTTGCAGTTCTACGTTCACCTTTCATTAACCAAACCGGATAGTGTTCAGCTACACGTTTTCGGAGATTACGCTTACAAGGTCCAATATAAACAGCTCCACAAGAGCAAGTAAAAGAGTAAATGCACATAGATGTGGACAAAGGCGCTAATCTGTCCTTGCGGATTCGCTAGAGATATACGTTTTTATCTATTCTAATTTAACTTTGTCGGATATTCAAATGCAAATCCTATCTTTGGGTCTTAAGTTCTCTACTGTTTCGTCCAGAGTCAACGAATTAGACACAAAAGTTCAGTTTGAAAATCTCATGAATCAAACACATGACTTGAGTCCAATGTCCAGCGAAGATGTTGAACAATTCAAATCTTCATTACTTCATTGTTATTACCAGTACCAAAGAACGCAAGGCAGACAACGACAAATGTTATCAAAAGAACACAAAAGACAACTAAATGAATTGCTTAACAACAAAAACATAATACTGATTCGTCCAGACAAGGGATCAGGTATTGTTATTCTTAATCGTGATGATTATGTCAATAAATTATGTACCATCCTGAGTGATGAAGATAAATTTCTAAAATCACCTGATCAAAAGGACAAGACAGATAATATTGAGAAGGAATTATCTAAAACTTTGACGAAATTGAAGCAAGAATGCATCATTACTCCATATATGTATGAACAGCTTAAACCATCTGGTTCAACTATCCCTCGTTTATATGGTCTCCCAAAGGTGCACAAAGATGATGTCCCTCTGCGACCTGTATTGGATATGCTGAATTCGCCGTATCACTCTACCGCTAAATGGCTTGCTGAAATTCTGGAACCAGTTAGATTGAATCTATGTAAACATAGTCTTTCCGACACTTTTGACTTCGTCAGTTGTGTTGATGAAATTAATGTGACTGGTAAGCATATGATTTCGTTAGATATTTGTTCATTGTTCACAAATGTACCACTAGTAGACACTATCTGCTATCTATGCGAGTATATTGAATCAAATAGCATGAACATTGGCTTACCAACTGATTATCTTAAACAACTACTATTGAGATGCACACTGAATGTGCAATTTAGATTTAATGATGTCATTTACAACCAAAGAGATGGAGTCGCCATGGGGTCCCCTTTAGGACCGCTCTTAGCGGACGTTTTCATGGCTAGCTTAGAGAATGGCCCACTAAAGGGAACCATAGATGGTCTGTTTATGTATAAAAGATATGTTGATGATACCTTCATTGTATGTGATGAAAACACTTCAACTGCCGAACTTCTTAGAATATTTAATGGTTCTCACCCATCTTTGCTGTTCACGATCGAAGAAGAGTCGGATTCTTCGTTTCACTTTCTTGATGTTAAGCTAGATAGAAGAGAGAATGGAACGCTTCTAAGGTCGATTTACCGAAAGCCAACATTCACTGGGCAGTACACTAACTTCAACAGTTGGGTACCTTTAGGGAGAAAGAGAAATCTTATTCACTCCTTATGCTCAAGAATTCGTAAAATCTGCTCTCCAGAGACAATCGATAGGGAACTAGACAACCTTCGATCAAATCTCCTTAATAATGGTTATCCCACAAGGTTCATTGAACGTAACATCAAGAAAGAATCCACCCCGAGACAAGTCACAGTACCAAAGAAAAAGCTGTTTATGAGTCTTGCATTCAAGGGTGACACCATTTCAGAATTGATTAAAAATCGTTTATCTAAATGTATTAAACGCACTTTTCCTGCAGCTGACCTGCAACTAGTTTTTACCAGCCGAAATATGGTCAGACTATGCGTCAAGGATAGATTACCGCTTTTGTCCACATCTATGTGCATTTACTCTTTTACTTGCTCTTGTGGAGCTGTTTATATTGGACCTTGTAAGCGTAATCTCCGAAAACGTGTAGCTGAACACTATCCGGTTTGGTTAATGAAAGGTGAACGTAGAACTGCAAAGTCGTCTATTTGTGATCACCTGTTAGAGTCTGGTCATTTAGCCCCACGTGATTCATCTTTCAAAGTTATATACATGGCAAAATCCAATCGATCCAAAAGTTTACGTTTTCTGCACTTATGCATAGCCGAAGCTTTAGCTATACATGAACAGAAACCTAAATTATGTGTTCAAAAGCGTTTTGTCAAACCCCTTTCTTTACCTTGGTCATAATAATTTTCTTTCTAGTTTTTATTTTATTTTACCACTTGAATTCTTTCCGCTTCACTTCACATCTTCATTCTTATCGTGATCGTACTCCTAATTTTCATAATTTTTTAGACAACACTTGACATTTTTGTTATAGAACAATCTTTCATATTTTTGTAATTTATCCACTTCAACTCTACCCCTTATAACTTTTATCACATATATACGTACATTGACTGATCAATTATTTAGTGCCATTTTTGTTATAATACAATCTTTAATATTTTTGTAATTTATCCACTCCAACTCTACCCCTTATAACTTTTATCACATATACGTACATTGACTGAGCAATTATTTAGTGCCACTTAATAACCTTTTTCTGTAATATAAATACGACTGTACGGCTTGAAAATGAAGTAATTAAGATGATGCATACAGAGCGGTGTCCGACATCCACGATAAACATAGGAGATGTGGTAACAAATCAATGCAATAGCCCATGGTCTTTTTTGGTACACGGGATTCCTGAAAATATTGGCTTAGACAGCAGCCCGTGTGGTAGTCAGTGAAGCCTATAGCCTCATTTCGCACACTGTGTCCAGTGTAAACGGGCATAGATCTGAGTGCATTTGAAAGGCTGAAAAAGTCAGATAATTGTCCGATAATGAAGAGACGTCATTCATATGTGTTTGAAGTTGTTTCAGAAAGAGTGAAGACTCAACTCTTGATTGACTTCACATTACTATCTAGTCGCACATATGCACGACTTGAGTGCTTTTTCGGAAGCCAAACCGATGCGCCACCTGTGTCACAGTACACTGTCTGATACAATCCCAACTTGTCTTCATTGGCTAATGTGTGCTAGAATTGTTGGAATTACATGTGTAAAGTCTGAGAAAGGAGTTATTGGAAAAGAGTCATCCGGCCTTGTTATTCCTCCTCGGTGAATATTAATTATCCTTAGTTGTACAGTCATCTTTGTATTCACTATCATTCTCGTTCTCATTATCATACTTGACCTTAATTTCGGAATTTATTGTCAAAGCAAACATTGTGATGAGACAATTGTTCCTGTATCTCTCTGCCCCTACAAACGTACACACTGATAATAATTGGCTGACTACCTTGTTGTTGCTAGTTATAATTATAATTATTACTTGTTATAAGTATATCATTATGTTATTGATGTTCTGATCGCCTTGGTTGTTATCCACTAGTTGACACACTTGACGAGGAGTTACCGAAAAGATGTACTTGAATAATATGGATAGACAACGCCTGCTCCAAGTCTTCAATAACCTACACCCAGCTATTGAATTCACCTGTGTAAAGGAACTCCAGGGTAGTATTCCATTTCTGGATGTTCTTCTTACAAAAAAAACAGACGGGACCTTAAAGAGAAATATCTATGGGAAAGCGACGTGGGACGGACAATACACCCACTTCCATAGCTTCATACCTATGCAATATAAGCGCAACCTAATTCGTTGTCTTAGTCATAGAATTAGACACGTATGTACCGACGACTGTATTGAAGACGAAATAAGAAATTTTACAAACACCTTGATATAAAACGATTATTCTCCCAACTATGTAAAGAAGTATATCCATGTAACTACACATAAAACCAAGCGAGACACAGTTAGTAAGAAGAGGCTTTACTTAAATGTACAATCCAAAGGCGATATAGCCAGCGATATGTTAAACCGTAGATTAACGAGATCAAGTGAAAGAACTTTTAATGCCGCAAAACTACATGTCAGTTTCTCAACCAAACCGATGTTGACACCATGCATTAAAGATAGATTCCCCAAAATGGCGACATCAATGTGTGTATATAAATTCAACTGCTCTTGTGGAGCTAGTCATATAGGTCGTACTCAGAGGAATTTATCTTTACGCAATCGTGAACATATTCCTGTTTGGCTTGGGAGAAGAGCAACCAAATCATCAAATAGTGCAATTCTGTCTCATCTAGTGGATAGCGAACACAGCATCGAAATAGATGATTCATTTACATTTGTGTATCGAGTAGCGAACAATCTCCCCAAAGGCACACGATTACGGCTCCTAGCCATAGCTGAGGCTTTAGAGATTAATAGAGAGAGACCAGACCTATGTGTACAGAAAAACCTATTCACTCTCCATGTTTTACATGGCCCACTATAAGGTCATCAGGATCATAATATTTACGTACTATTATTATCATTATTAACATTTTGTGATATCATGTCTTTATTGCGCATTTCACCACCCAGTTTATTTTACCTCATTGTTACCCTTAATTTTGTCAACATTTATGATTTCATCCTAAGTATATCAAATCTGTAACCTCTTATTACAATTTACAAATTAGCCTCTTTATTTTATCATTAGACATTATTGGTCAGCCCTCACATCCAGTGTCCCCTTTGTTAGTGTGTGTTTCTGTGTATTTTGTGGTTATCATATTTCTCTCACCCCAATGACACTTGTATTCTGTTGACTATAAAACAACACTATATCACCCAATTGTTCATTCACACTTCATCACATTTTTCTGACTATACACACTATGCAAATTAAATTGATTATGTTAACTAATGGACTATCATCTCAACTCACACATGAACCCCAATAAATTTTCTGATATTATTTTCATTTGCCTTCATTGGCTATATGTACTCTAATATTCATGGATTTATAACTGTAGAGCTTGAAGAAGAAATTATCGAAAACAATTGTTCGCTCGAAATCTTGTTTTCATTTCAGTATTTGAATGAATTCGCCTCTCTAGTTCTAGTGGTGATGCGATAAGTTTAATATGCGTTTCGCTCCGTCGTGCAACATCCCACTTGATTTGCATATTCACTCACTCACTCAGTCGAACACACCGTCAAGTTTCCAAATACACCTAATTGTTTGTTCGTCATAATTCCACCCTACTATTCATTCCCACCGTCTTCAGCTCTCCTTCGTAATATGTATAATTTCACTGTGTTCTTCGATTTCCCAGTTCGTCTCTAGTCACTGCTTGTTTTTTCCAAGCGAGATTTCAACTTAACCCCCTTCCGCCACCCACTTTTCGAATTCTACTAGAAATAGTTAGTCTTTCAACACTGGACAGTTCGTCTACTTACATCGTTTTCCGAATCATGCTGTCCACACCTTCTATCTATGACTCGAAGTCATCGCGGAAAGTGTGTGCTCGAGAACTCACTTTGTAACTTATAACTTGATTTAGTTCATCAGTATGTTCGCGGTTGAGGAGAATCCGCGAAGTTAAGCGAGCTCGTATTCTCCTGCAAATATCCTCGTTATTTCTTTGCTCAAACTAATAAGCGGAACTGATTGTAAGATAATACCAAGTTATAATTGCAAGGAAGCTACAATCATCACGGGCGAAATTTCCTGTCACTTCGTCTCTAATGTGACTATGACAGTGTACACGCACACACACACACACACACACCACCACCACCACCATCATTGAACGTTGAAGGGAGAAGTCAAAGTGAGGTCAAAATATGATTATCATCATTACTTTTTTTATCATTATTATTTTTATTATTATTATTAAGTTTACATTTTACACCACGACTAATACTACTACGACTAAGACTAAGACTACGACTACTTATCAATATTACAGTCTAATCAAGTGATGAAAGAGAAAAGAAAAAGCATGTCGTCTTCGAATGATTCGTGAAGACAGTTGAACAGATAGATGTATGTATGTGTTCATCTCACACGGCTGACGGTATTCCATTCGATGTGAGTAACGTGTATTCACTCTTCAAGGAGAGAAGAAAGAATGCAAAAATAACGAATGAATGAATGAATGAATAGTTTCAATGAAATCAAGGACGATACTGGCTGGGGGTGGGTAACAACGTTTCATAAAGTGAATCAATCACTAGTGTTTGACATTTTGAGTTTCAAATGACTCAATCACTCGAATGAATTGTGGCCCAGTCGATACGCTGGATCATACACTCGATGCATTCAAATGTGGTCAAGACGTGTATTATTCACCTCAGTTAGGAGCATCACACCAATAAACTGCCAGAACAATCAGTCAGAAAGAAGCCAAAGCTTCCCATCTGATTATAGTACCGATCCCTGAAATTGTTATCACACACTGTTTAGTGGGTTGTTCATTAGAAGTGAACATCTCATCTAATTGTCTGGAAACGCCAACATGACACACTTGAATACAACATGAGATGTGGCGATGCAGGACAAACGACAAGTAGACTGATGTTTGTCATCAGGAGATGAGTGTGTGTGTGTGTGTGGATGGGATCTGGTAGATGAACTCACCCTGATATTTGTCAGAATACTTTCATAAATCGATTTGGCTTCTACAATGAGAAGATGCAGTTTGTCGTCAGAAAAGGCGAACTTGATATGTAAACTTGAGTAGACGGATGTGAGAAAACAGATAAAATGTTGCAAATCTATCGTTTGTAATCGTCAAAACAAGTACCCGGAAAGTAGGCGAAGCATGTCAGTGTGAAATGCATATTATCTGGCCTCCGATTCAACGTTTACCACCTACTAGATTGTTGAAAGCGCCTTGCAAAACTTTTGATTCGATGTGTTTCAACTTACCATGACCTCCCATCAAAGTAAATTTCGAAGCACTCAGCCTTATTATCAGTTGACTCAGTCGGCTTATTTCTGAAAAGGAAGGTGAAGTGTAAATACAGTGAAAGTATACCGTGGATAGACATTCGGAATTGTGGAGAGATGAGGCCGTGAAGAAACATTGCTGATTCGGACACACATTGAGCGAAGCAATGTTTACTTCCGGATTGAATCCAGAGGGGGATTCAGCTCTATTATTATGTATGCATGAATATATATATATATATATATATATATATATATATATATGCATGGATATCACAGCATTTACTCTAGGCTGTAGACTTCTATCAACAGCTGCCCTCATCGGTGTTTGTATATTAGAGACTAATCAAGTGGCCGGATAGAATTATCATCAAGAAACTCTGGCTGGGATCGAAGGAATCGAGAACCTATTGATCCATGGAGACTTCCCATTGTAACATCAAAACAAGGAAACTGAAACAAGTGATTCATTGAAGAGACTCTTTTCAACGAATTTCTTATCAAGCTGTACAATCGTATACACATATGGATTTTGAGAAATTTTATCCGGTGAGGGAATACATTCCCAAATTTGATTCAATTCCTGATTGGGAAACGACGAGTTAGACATGTGTTCGCGGGTGGTGACATTGAGGAGATCCCTGTGGCGAGGGGATGAAAGGCAACGGGCAATAGTGTGGCTAGCTGAATAGCGCCACAGAGAACAAGACGATGTGGAGACCAATATTCCACTTGAAACCCAAGGGAACAATAATATTAATAATACTAATACAATCTTAGAAATCTGGTCAGTGGAAAATGCACTAGAAGAGGAATCACTAGAGTATTTGCAAGTAAGTAGACTTTCTCCTTGTAGAGAATCATCATCATTTACATCATTGATGAAAACTGGAATACGAGTGTCACAATCAATTATTAGTATTGTTATTATTATTATTATTATTAATATTATTATCATTAATCAGTCGAACAAATCGAGATAAAAGCATCTGTCTGCGAAATATGAAGCATAGAACTAACTGGTGGAATAATCTTCCACAAAGCAATCACATGTTTCGAATTACCTTCAGTGCGTTCAATCGACAGAAGACTGTCACAGACACTCAGGTCTGGGGTTTGTTCAATACCTATTCAAGAAGAAAGGATATTATTGACAGCATTTCGTTGACTATAATGAACATGGTGGGCTTGGTATTACTCATCACCAGTATTCAGTGGTTTGACTTACGTCTTCGATCAACTGAAACACACAGAAGTCAACAGATACAAAGATATTACTGGTTTATTATAACACCTCAAATGCATATGTATGCATATGTGTAAGTCGTGAATTTCGCCAACTCGTTGATGGAGTGGAAGTGATTCTCGGTGAGTGAGCAATGACTGACACATCTTCAGGGAGATATACTTGAGCTCTTCGATCTCCATAGAGACTGTCTTTGAGTCAATGAACTGGCCATCTTCTGATTGAGTGATGTGCATAGTGTTGCTGACTAGTTCTCAATTGTTCTGAACTCACCTCTGTGCACCGTGAGGGGCTGGGTGTAAACTATTCAAAATGACGTGCTCATTCACAAAAGGATTGTAGTGAGTAGCATCAGAGAGTGGTGACAACACCACTGTTGGATGTCAACTATTGTTCGGTGACTGACGAATTCACTCAAATATCTAACAGATGAGCACATCCGTCCTTCAGTCATGACTGAGCTACCACCGGTTAAATATGGTGGATTAGATCACAGCGATGTTCGACTGAGTCAGAAGAGTGAGAAAGCGTAGGGAGAAGTGAAGCTAACTTGCTCAACCAATAAAATCAATGCTTACGTCCAGATCCACGGATTAGAGATTCGTTCCAGAGAGTTTTGTCAGGAGACATGACGAAGAAATCGCCTGAATAGAATGCAAAGAGAACAGAGTATATATATTGACGAGTAATTCGAAAACCTCCTGTCACATTGATAGAATGGAGAGAATTCGATGGATGTGTTGTCATGTGTTGTCTCACCATCTGGCGAATATCAGTGGCCTGCAGTTCGAGATTTTCAGCGAATAAATCATCAACTGAGTCTGTTTCACCGAATTCCTTCACCATTACGTATCATTGAGCAGAGATTGGATAGAACGCTAGATACTCTCATACTCTCTTATACTGGTTGCATTCGAGTGACTGATAGTGAAATAAATATGCGATGAGCATCTTGAGCAGCTGAAAACAGTCTGCCACTTTTACGCTCATCTTCTAATAGCAGTCGTGTGACTCAACTGAATTTCTCTCACAGATCAACTTCGACAACTCGCCGATTCAATTGTGAAGGGAACGAGATCAAACAGAATGCACTATGAGGAATTACGAAGGCGTACTTACCATATGACTGAATCACATGTCTGATGGTATCTGAAATGCCTGACAAAACAAATGAATACACGACAAATTGAAGATAGACGACAATTGGGATAATAAAAGGTGGTAAATTCCTAACCATGACATGCCCAAATTGAATTGAATTGAATTGAATAGGTAACACTCGTCAGACAAATTACTCAACTAACTGAACGTCAGTCAGCCTTCACATATCTCTGCGTGATATTCAGTAGTGACGGTAATTCAAAGTCTATTCAATGAAAGATTTCAATAGTCTAGCCACTTCGTTTGCACTGTTCATTCATTCCATGTCAACAAACGCCTTCCTCAATATAATCTGAAAAGTGAGGAACAACCTGCCAAAGACAATACGTTTCTGTCTTCTTTGAACTGCACAAGGCCCAGCCATTCAGCTAGAAGAACCAGGACTATGCATACAACAGAAAATTACTCAGCCACTTCTACTATCATGCTAACAACTCTGATGATCTGACTTAACGATTGCTCGTTTACGTGTTTTGCTAACTATCTAAAACTCCTGTATTCCCTGAAAACTGTTGCGTAATTCCGTATTTTGTGATGTTCCCATGTTCACCCTGGGGACAACTCTTTCATCAAACTATCCATACTTACTTACTTTACTTTACTTCGGCTATCTCCTACGGGAGGATGAGCCGGCTTCATGAACGTCTCGAATCATCGCTGCCCAGGCGCGGCGATCTGAAGCAAGGTTTTGCGATAGGGATATCCAATTCTTTTTCCACATACGGAGTCCGTAGACCGTTTGTAGCCCCAGGCACTCCATATCTGCCTTGACTGTACCAAGCCATGTCTTCAGCTGTCCGCCTCTGCGACATCGCCAAGATGGTAATGGCGAGGGATTTAGAACTGATTTGACCAAATCGTCATCTGGTCGGCGCAGAACATGGCCAAACCACCGAAGGCGGCGTTGTTGGACCAGTACTGGAATTTGGTTGATGTTGTAGCAACGCCGACGCACTTCTTCGTTGGAGAGTTTGTCCTGCCAACGAACATGCAGAATGTACCTGAGACACCAATGGTCTAATACCTCGAGTCTGCGTAAATCTTCCGCGCGAAGAGGCCAGGTTTCACAGCCATACAGCAGAACGGGTCGTATGGAAGCTTGGTAGATCCGAATTTTAGTCCTGAGACTGATTTCTCTCTTGCTCCATAGAACGCTCCTCAGCTGTAGAAACGCATTCCGGGCGTTGGAGATTCGCGCATTCACTTCGTTTTTCGCTTGGCCGTTGGGGAGCATTATGGATCCCAGATATCTGAAGGATGGCACAATTTCAATAGGTGCTCCATTTAAGGATAAGATTTCATCATTGCTGGTGGATGTGTTCGAAAACATTTTGGTTTTGGAAGTGTTAATTTTCAAACCGATAGTAGACGCGAGGTGGTTTATCTGGTCGAGCGCCTGTTGCATATCGGGGAAGTTTTCAGCTAACAGCACGACGTCGTCGGCGAATTCGAGGTCGGTTATGTGAATATCGGGCGAAAGTTGGACGCCGTGGTGCTCGGTTAGGGCGTGCCGCAAAATCCAATCAACTGTGAAATTGAACAGGATGGGGGATGCTGGACAACCTTGCCGGACACCGCTGGTTACCTCAAAAGTGCGGGACTCTTCACCGTTCACTCGGACTCGAGCTTTGGTGTTGGAGTAGTATGACCTGAGCAGGTTGATTAGCTTGGTCGGAACTCCGTCGAGCTCCATTAGATACCAGAGTGCTCCTCGATCAACTGAGTCGAATGCCGCTTGGAAGTCGATGAAGCAAGCAACCGTCGGCTGTTGGAATTTGTCCCTGTGTTCCAAAATTCTTCGCAGTGTGAATAATTGATCAACACAGCCTCTTCCAGGTCGAAATCCGGCTTGATTTGGCCTTGTTCGCACGTGGCGTTCGGCCGCGAAGCGGTTCAGGAGAATGGAAACAAAAACCTTAGCAGCGATATCAATCAGACTTATGCCTCGGTAGTTCTCGCATATTGACCTGTCTCCCTTTTTGTGGAACGGTAGCAGAACTGAGGTGCTCCAATCGGAAGGAATGGTTTCGGACTCCCAAATTGAGCAGAACAGCGAGTGCAGTGCATCGATTAGCGCTGGAGTGCAGGCCTTGTATATTTCTGGGGGTAGACCATCTTCGCCCGGAGCTTTTTTGTTTCTGAGTGTGTTAATTGTTTTAGCTATTTCGGTTGGAGTGGGTGGATCGCAGTCAACTACGTAGGGTGTTGGTAAGTGTCGTATCGGTCGATGAGACGGTTGACCAGCGTCGCGATTGAGTAGCTGCTTGAAGTGTTCGGCCCATCGTTCCATCTTACCATTGGTGTCCGAAATAATTTCTCCTGATGCTGTGCGTAACACAGCATGACTGTTAAGGCGTTTGCCAGATGATTGGCGTAAGAGGCGATAAAGTTTTCCGAAATCGCCTACATTTGTTGCTGCTTCCATGTTAGTCGCCACGTTAGACCAATAGCGATTTCTGTCGTTCCTAGCAGACTGTGTAGCTTTGCGCCTGAGGGAGCGATAAACTGGAGACTTTGCTAGGCGAGCGTCTCTGGCTTGCGAGGATAGAAGCATGGTGTGCTCTGAAATCCAGTCTTTCTGCTTCTTGGATGTGGTACCCAAATGCGTCATTGAAGCTTTAGAGACTACTTCTTTGAAATGATTCCATCGTGTCTCGGGTGTATTAGAAGATGTGGATGTTGGTTCATCTGCGGCGCTTAGTTCGGCCTGGATTTGTTTGGACAAGGCTTGTCGTCTTGTAGAACATTGAAGCGGGGCAACATTGATACGCTTCGGAGGTCGCGCCTTCTGGCGTGTCGTTAAACGAAGTTTGAATTTCGCCCTAACTAGAGTATGGTCTGATCCCCCTTTATTTCCTGCCTCTGCTCCACGATAGGATCGACAGTCTTCCACCGAGGAGATCCAGCGTGAGCGCACTAGGATGTATTCGATCTGATGTGCAGTGCGACCGTCGTTCGAATACCAGGTGAGAAGATGTTTTCTGGGGTGTTGAAATCGAGTGATGGTGATATATAATCGATTGTAATCAGAAAAAGATAAAAGTCTATCACCATTACGGCAGCGCTGATCGAGACCGTGTTTGCCTAGTATATGTTTTGTCGCGTCGTCTGAAGGGCCAGTGCGGGCGTTCCAATCGCCGGCTACTATGAGAACGTCACGCTTTGGGATTTTGTTGATTGCCTCTTGAAGATTGTCATAAAATTCGTCTTTGATACTTTCATCAGAGTCGAGGGTTGGGGCATAGACAGCGAGAACAGAAATGTCGAGCGGGGAACCCTTGAACCTAGCGATTGCAACTCTGGAGTTGACCGGTTCGAATGATATTAGGGCATTATTGGCTTTGTTACTGAGAGCAAATGCTACCCCATGTTGTCCCGAATTATTCTGGGGGCCACTATGAAGCAACCAGAATGAAGAATCTGTTCCAGGAACGGCTATTCGGCGGGAGCCATGATCGGGTAACCTCACTTCGGATAGACACGCTATGTCTACCTTGTAGTCATATAAAGAACGCATGGTGATAGACTGGCTACCAGGATCCAACAGCGTCCTAACATTCCAGCAGCCAACAAATAGTTGGTTTCTAAGTGTTAATTTCCCAGCTAGCTTACTTTTCACACTGGCCACCGGGTGAGCACAGGGCGCGTCGCTTACCGGGAACGGTCATCCCGTGACTCTTCCTTAACAATCGTTTGTGACAACTCATCACTTGTATTACTACGCTCCTATCTTAAATCAACATCCAATTCCTCTGAATACCTTTTGTATTGCCTAACTCCACACAAACGTTACTAGTTCTCACCCGTTTCGTTAAAATAACCATAGCCAACTGTATTTTTGTTTGACAAATTTAATGCACACATGCGTAGAAAACAACCCATTATATTTGACATCGAACAGCTAAAGTGGAAAATGAATTCGCCGAGAAGAGACTCTTCGCTAAACTACTCGTCTTCTCTCTCTCTCTCTCTATACTGTGCAGGTTTGCAGGTTGAAGATGAACAACAAACGTTTCACATACCTCTGTACAATTCCGGTCGGTAGTAGTCTTCAGAAGTATTGACTTGACAACTGACAACTAAAAGAACGATTATTTCTCAACATTGACTAAATTTGTTGACTTACACTCAGCGACAGTTGTGTTCCTTTCACTGGCCTGTGCTTCCAACTGGTCTGGAGTGGGAAAGAGACAAACAGTCTGTCACCTCATGCAATATAAATCATGATTGCAAAACACTGGAGACAACGTCGTCAATATTGCTCGCTCCTCAACTATTGACATAAAAGCTGATGAACCAACAAACAGCAGTATGGTATCACCACTTCTCTGTCTCCACTGGTCTCCAGATGTTGGTGTTCACACACATTTGAGCAGCATTCGGAGATTATTTACCGCATGTTCATGTACAAAGAAAGCATTTGTCATCCTTCAGCGACTAATACTGCAGAAGCACACATTCACGTCAGAAGACAAAAGGTTTGTGCGAAACATTTCGAAACTGTGACTAATTATATTGTGACTGTGATCAAACTGTTGGTTGTAAATCTGCATCACATCACTGGCGTCCATACTGGGAAGGATAACTGGAAGTGGTGGTGAGCACTCCACGCTTGTTGAGTGAATGAGACAGGGAAGGAAGACAGGACTAGGTGTATCGGGCTTCGAAATCTCTCAGCTGCAAGTGATACGGTTGTGAATAATAAATTTCCCTCGAAATATCAATCACCCAGTGAGTAAACCTGTTTCACTCTGTGATATGTCCAACAATCAGACTAGTTTGGGGCCATATACTACCACACAGAGTTTGAGTACCACACGCATACTGTTGAGTAGAAGCATCACTGACACAACGAACTAGGAAATAACATACGAAATAGGAAATATGGAAAGTGAAATCAGGCTTGTAAAAGCACCTCGCAATGTCTTCACTTCTTCTTCCAAAACAGCTGTCGAATTTTCCATCTGGGCTATCAATCCTGTAGAACAATTGCAAACAACAATCACAAATCAATTGATAACGACTAAATGAATGATGGATGACAAATGTCAAATCTGGTCATCAGTCATGCTGAATTCGTCCACATTCACAAAGTGTTCCAGTGTTGCATGCTACATATGTTTCCTTGAACCGCCTGAAACGCAGATAACTGCTAGCTAACTCGGAGAGAACACGATAAATCATTCCACAAATGAAAATGAAAATGGAGTCGATGAACATAAACTTAGTTATTTCATCGAATGTTAAGCAAGTGTATGGGATATTGAAATATATTGAGAAGAAATTGCTTACCGCCATAAAAGTTGAGGCCACGTTCTATAGCATTTATCTCTTGACTAACACGGTGCGAATCTTCAAAACAACAAAGTTGAGCGTCAGTTAATTGAATTAGGCGTGTTCGAATGCCACGACTTGTTCGGTTTCAAGAATGAGTGACATGGGAAAAAATGTGTGCCAGCACGTTTCGCATCTTATAAGACTGAATAATACTGGTTGATGATATGTTCAATGAATATCCTATTGAAGCGAATATCCCACTTGAGGATACAGAATGATACTGCTTGAAATATTGAAATATTCTCTCACTCATTCCACAAGAAGTCACTTTTGTTCTACTCGAGAATCCTAGGTCTCAAGCCTCATTCGAGGGGTTAACTGTCACAGATGGAAACTGACTAGCTTCTCACCATCATCACCTAGCCAATGTGAATACTCTGTCTGACTGCGAAATATGACCTGGGAATTTAGCTTTCACTGTTACGAGAAATGAAATGATAAAGTCGATTTTTACATATCCAGTGTTCACACTCTCAAAGTTCAACGATACCATCTGGTTGGATCAGATGAAGTTGTTTCACTGACTGCATTTCTTCACAGGATTTACAAGAATTTCTACTATCAGACTATTCGTTGATAGTCTAAAATTAGCTGACAAACTATGAGTTGTAGACAGAAATATCCGATAGCTTGACAGTGTGGAATTCTCGAATAGTCATTTCTGATGTGACTGGATATTCAACAAGCAACTTCACATTTCGAAGAATTTACAAGTCAGAAGCAATCGGATCGCAACACACTAACGGAAACATGAATGATTAAATTACTGTTCAATGGGCAACGACTCACCATAAGTTGGTTCAGAATCCCCACTATGTTTTCTCAGTCCACCAGCTTCAAATAAATGGAATTAAGTAATTAATTACTCAATTAATTCATTGATTAATTGATAATATGCTTAGTTGAGAATATTTAATCGACCAAGTCACTTGGTCGAAAGTGAGGGAGAATCCTTCATCTATTATTTTGTAGGGAAACCACCTAAATGCTTATCTTCCTCACTGAATCCACATTCAGCACGTGTTTCAAACTGATGCGACTCAAGATGAGTTTGTAGTCATGAGACTGAAATAATCAGTGCACACAATGTGTGTGACGGGAGTGTATGAAATGCATGCGAATTCGTGTTATTGGTATGTGTCAGAGAAATGACTACACTGGCTTCATCATCCGAAAATCATATTCATATCGATGTCTAATAGATCTGATCGAATGGAGTGGTTCACATATTCACACAAATCACTGATTATCATATACTAACTATGTAAGCAGTTGTCAATCACACACACAATTCAGAAGTGAATTCTATTCGTTGAAGGTAGTTTCAAAATATTCATGTAACATGCAGACAGTGAAATGAAGTAACTAACGCTTACCTGTCAGTAGAGATACACGCAGGAGAAGGATGAAGGCGGTGATTTCCAATGATAAGAAAGCGAGTGCCATGATTATGTGTTCGCTTGAAATCTGTATTTGTATTTATACTACAGTCTGATGACGAAATTCTCTTGAGAAAACGAACGATGAGGAGACATCGGACGATTTACAAATACTTTTCTTTTCTCATGTCCACGTAATCATGGCGTGATCATCAATACTTTAAATAAGGTGAACATTTATACAGAGCGTAAACAATTTTCTTCAAGAAATATATAATTAGTCAGACAGAAAAGGTGAACTTTGGTATTGTTTCATATCGAAATTTCTTCACTGTAGTAACTTATCCTTGTTTTGAGAAGATGGTCTCAACGAAGAATGTTCTTCTAGAAATATTTCATTCAGGTTCTCATAGTTAGTTAGTTATACGGTAACAATAACGGCAGGTTATACGACGGATACAGTTCTTACTTCGGATAACAGATTAGTTACGGGCCGACGAAATAAGGCGTAATTCTGTGACAAATTCGGTGAATTGACTGTAAATACAAAGATAGTATGAAATGGATGACGACGATACGTATTCATACTAGAGAGATTCGATGTAAGGAGTGAAGGTTGACCAGATAGTTGAAAGGCGTTCAACAGGCTTGGTGAGTGGCTAGTAAACACAGACAGTGGGCTTTTAAACAGGAGACAGTAAGACTGTAGTCAGTAGTTTATCATGGAATCGTCAATATTTGAAGTGTGTAGGGTGGTGTGATATGGCGGAAAAAAACGAGATGATATCACCGACAATGAAGTGCAACAGCTTGTTAGTGTCAGAATGCAAGACAGATGAGAAGACAAAGATAGCATTGAGGGGCTAGGAATACGTGAAAACAGATGAAATGGAGGTGGACTCTGCAAAGTTTTCACTGGATAGTCAAGAATCTACTACAGACACACAGATGACAACCACCAGCACACTGAGGCAGTGAGCGGATATCACGATATGACCAGTGACAGCCAAAGCCCTTATGCAGTGAGAACCAGTCTCACCCGCCGAGATTATGACAGCGAGATTCAAAACAAAAGGGAGGAAGGAAGGAAGGAATGAAGGCTACAATCATCCAATGCTACACAACTACAAGCATCTCAGGAGAAGAGAAGAGGGGAGATTTCTAAAGAAATCTGAGAACAGTTATGGGTTGGATGACGAATGGCGGCATGATTGCTAAACTGTGAGCAAACAACATAGAGAGAGAGACAGAGAGAGAACTGACCATGGGTCGAGGGGATCTTAGCAAAATGTATGATAATGAAGAACTCTTCACAGACTCCTGAGAATTCACTGATTTGGTGATTCGAGGCAGTGTGTTCGAGCACCAGGATGAGCACAAGGGGACACAAGGTTCACCAGTTAGAGACAACGGAAATCAGAGAGGTATCATCTCAATCTGCAGATATCGGCGACACAGCTCACTGCACACAATTTCGATAAGGGGCGAAGATGTCGTCTCGGACCAATATTCAGTGTTACTAACCTTCATGATCGGGTCGACAGTCTTCAAATATGAAAACCTTCGCGGTCAGTCATCTGTATTCAGAATCATGTGTCAGTGGACAATCAGTCAATAGTTTTTACATCATCTTAATCGCTTATTGTGTTCCAGACAATCAATACACTTCATTAGTTTCACCTAGGAAATATCACTGACTTTTCCGAAGAACTCACTTAATCGCTCATCGTCCGTTCAAGAGTATTTATTTTTAGAGACCTCAAGTGTCTTCCAAGAGATTTCAGTGCGAACCGATGTGTACTTTTTACGTCATCATTTTATTTATAAATATTGTTCCGTACGGATCTCCTGTGTATTTCAGGTACTTATCGATGTGTGGCGTAAAATGTGGAAGTTCGTTAATTCCAAATGGAGAACTCTTGTAATTCATCATGTGGAATGTTCGGAATGCAGTCTGAGCAAGGAAATTTCTTAGAGGCGAAATCGCATTTCAGAGTTGAATGAAGTTTTCGTTTGAAAATGTATTATGCTGACTATGCTCGTGACAGTTGACCAATACACACACACACACACAGAATTCTGTGAGGTCCTACTGCATGTCTGTAGTAAAGTAGGACAATTCAAGAAAATTTCATTTTCTCATTTCTGGATGATGTGAACCACTTGAGGGTTTGGATCAATTTTATCAAGCATTACTTACTTTCTACTCCATTATGGGAATGTGATAAGATTCGTTTGTAAGCTTGAGTTCTAGTTTCGACAAGTTACAATCATCACTCGCTCAAAGGTGTCAGTGTTGTATCTCAACTGCTGACACTCATAATTATGATGATTCAAAATATCTCCGTTTTCAGGTGATATTCAGTGAATATTCTGTACATATAATCGAATGAATGATAAGGTTATTTAAACTGTAAAGGTTCAATTTATTCTATTTATTCTGGCCTCAGTTGTACTTCAGTTCTAGGAGGACATACTGTGTAGTTTAGTCACTTCTTCAGATGCTCGTTCGATACTTACAACCATTGAAGCTGCTAAGAAACTTTGAGGCGGACATGCAGTGCGTTTGTGTGAATAACTTGAGTAACTCTTGGGTCGGTGAAGCTTGTGCCAATGTGCACACCTAGTACGAAACGAGACTCTATGTGTCCAGGGACAACCATTCCCACAGCGATGTGAGTACTCGAAGCTTTTGTTCACTTTCTACGTTGATCCCTATGAAACCATACTAGTCCGAATATGTTACCTCATAAACACTTATGACACTTTAAGATGCAAATGCATTCGAATCACGACATATCACCTCTATACTAATGGCCTCGTAGAACTTTTTCACTGGCGAAATACAACTTCTCTTTTGACAATCGACAATGTAAAACAGACAGTTTCACCTCCATTAACCTTCTGCTGCACACTATCCACTCTCACCTTTGATATACGGTGAACAGAAACGGTTTGAGAAACCACGTTTCCTTTACTCGGCAAAATGCTTGCTTCGGTAGATTGTGGGCCGAGTGTTTCATATATCCGAATCTATGCGCAGATTCGTCAATGCTTATTGCAAGATCCCTACCGTTAGATTGTCATAGGGACTCGATAACTTGTCAAATCCCTAAATCTTCAAAAATTACATCTGATAGTCAAGTATTAGTTTGTAGGGATTTGGTTGATTGGTTACAGGATTTCATCATGAGCTGACATAAGTTAGAGGACCATTGGAAGACCAACTGGGAGTACTGGACAGCTGTTTCGTCCTAGTTTGGGACGCTGCAGCAATACGCAGTAATAAAGGATGATTCACGCGTAAACGTAGGCGTGCACATTTGACAAAGAGGTGGTATGCAGATTTTCTCAATTACACTCATTGTGATTTCACGTTATTACCATATTTCCGAAGTATTTGAACAGCATGCGAACAAACACATTCTTCACGGATTCAACTTTAATTCGAAATTTCCCCTAAATACTTAAAAATATATGAAAATAATAATAAAGCTTAAACAAAATCAAATGATTTGAAAATCTCAGAAAGAAGGTTTATATGCTGCCTATCATTCTTATGGTGGTATTTGTTCATCTATTGATTGACAAAATTTTTTTAGTTTTGTGTTCATCTCGTGTTATCGTTGTTAATTTAGCACACAGAATCTTTTCAGGTTTAGGGTGACAACTATCTTCCTGAGTCACTTGTCATAGGAAAGTAAGTTGGCGCGTGCATGTCTGTCACTTGACATGATACAATGCTATCGAATCTTCTCACATTTGATGAACATCTGTTGTAGGGGACTAAAGTGAATTTCTTCTTCGCCACTAGTTACCTAAATGTCATCCGTGTATGCAAAGGTGAACAATACCATGAACTAAGTGCTGGAAGATTTGGTCAGGTTTGCATGGATCAAGGAAGATTCGAAGATTCTCGAGGAGACAGAAGAGCCTATTGACGTCAACATTAAGGAGTTAACTAGGATGAATGTAGGTCAGGTGATAGGAGTATTTTGAGGCAAGCGTTTTAAATATACGTGTGACTTCCAATGCACGCATTTCTTGTATATATGTGACATTTTGATCAATCTGACTGCTCACACACTTACTTGTCAAGTCAATTTATGTGAAAAATAAAGGGCAGTTGAAATACACAAATTGACTGAATGCATTCGGGAATAAGAATAATGGGAGTTATTCAAACTACATTTAGTTTATGAATAGATATCGCCTCAGCGTATTTCAGTGAGCGCCCTTGACTGTTTTTAAAAATAACACTGAATGGAAATGATTCTAATGGTTATTCGCTGGTAGTAGATCCCAGAGATATCAGTCTAGTACTCTTTTTCTTTCTATTGGCGGTAGAGCTACGGAAATGAATGAAGTTGATTCAACAAAATATGGACAAATTAGATAATATATTTGAAGACAATAAATGGACTTCAATCCATCCACAAAACCACTAACCGGCACTGTGAGTATAAGAATTCAAAAGACGAATAAAATTCGGAAAATTTCGTGAGAGTTTAGGGAATCTAAGAGAACTGTAAAGTGCATGACGAATATATAAAATTCAAGACGAGCTTGGTAAAATACGAATTTCACATGTCGACCTCCTAACACACACAAAAGGGCAACGTAGTACATCCCCGGCTCACAGATTCCTCGAAAATTCAATGGATGTAAGTATCGAACGAGCATCTCAAGAAGTGACTAAACTACACAGTATGTCCTCCTAGAACTGAAGTACAACTGAGGCCAGAATAAATAGAATAAATTGAACCTTTACAGTTTAAATAACCTTATCATTCATTCGATTATATGTACAGAATATTCACTGAATATCACCTGAAAACGGAGATATTTTGAATCATCATAATTATGAGTGTCAGCAGCTGAGATACAACACTGACACCTTTGAGCGAGTGATGATTGTAACTTGTCGAAACTAGAACTCAAGCTTACAAACGAATCTTATCACATTCCCATAATGGAGTAGAAAGTAAGTAATGCTTGATAAAATTGATCCAAACCCTCAAGTGGTTCACATCATCCAGAAATGAGAAAATGAAATTTTCTTGAATTGTCCTACTTTACTACAGACATGCAGTAGGACCTCACAGAATTCTGTGTGTGTGTGTGTGTGTATTGGTCAACTGTCACGAGCATAGTCAGCATAATACATTTTCAAACGAAAACTTCATTCAACTCTGAAATGCGATTTCGCCTCTAAGAAATTTCCTTGCTCAGACTGCATTCCGAACATTCCACATGATGAATTACAAGAGTTCTCCATTTGGAATTAACGAACTTCCACATTTTACGCCACACATCGATAAGTACCTGAAATACACAGGAGATCCGTACGGAACAATATTTATAAATAAAATGATGACGTAGAAAGTACACATCGGTTCGCACTGAAATCTCTTGGAAGACACTTGAGGTCTCTAAAAATAAATACTCTTGAACGGACGATGAGCGATTAAGTGAGTTCTTCGGAAAAGTCAGTGATATTTCCTAGGTGAAACTAATGAAGTGTATTGATTGTCTGGAACACAATAAGCGATTAAGATGATGTAAAAACTATTGACTGATTGTCCACTGACACATGATTCTGAATACAGATGACTGACCGCGAAGGTTTTCATATTTGAAGACTGTCGACCCGATCATGAAGGTTAGTAACACTGAATATTGGTCCGAGACGACATCTTCGCCCCTTATCGAAATTGTGTGCAGTGAGCTGTGTCGCCGATATCTGCAGATTGAGATGATACCTCTCTGATTTCCGTTGTCTCTAACTGGTGAACCTTGTGTCCCCTTGTGCTCATCCTGGTGCTCGAACACACTGCCTCGAATCACCAAATCAGTGAATTCTCAGGAGTCTGTGAAGAGTTCTTCATTATCATACATTTTGCTAAGATCCCCTCGACCCATGGTCAGTTCTCTCTCTGTCTCTCTCTCTATGTTGTTTGCTCACAGTTTAGCAATCATGCCGCCATTCGTCATCCAACCCATAACTGTTCTCAGATTTCTTTAGAAATCTCCCCTCTTCTCTTCTCCTGAGATGCTTGTAGTTGTGTAGCATTGGATGATTGTAGCCTTCATTCCTTCCTTCCTTCCTCCCTTTTGTTTTGAATCTCGCTGTCATAATCTCGGCGGGTGAGACTGGTTCTCACTGCATAAGGGCTTTGGCTGTCACTGGTCATATCGTGATATCCGCTCACTGCCTCAGTGTGCTGGTGGTTGTCATCTGTGTGTCTGTAGTAGATTCTTGACTATCCAGTGAAAACTTTGCAGAGTCCACCTCCATTTCATCTGTTTTCACGTATTCCTAGCCCCTCAATGCTATCTTTGTCTTCTCATCTGTCTTGCATTCTGACACTAACAAGCTGTTGCACTTCATTGTCGGTGATATCATCTCGTTTTTTTCCGCCATATCACACCACCCTACACACTTCAAATATTGACGATTCCATGATAAACTACTGACTACAGTCTTACTGTCTCCTGTTTAAAAGCCCACTGTCTGTGTTTACTAGCCACTCACCAAGCCTGTTGAACGCCTTTCAACTATCTGGTCAACCTTCACTCCTTACATCGAATCTCTCTAGTATGAATACGTATCGTCGTCATCCATTTCATACTATCTTTGTATTTACAGTCAATTCACTGAATTTGTCACAGAATTACGCCTTATTTCGTCGGCCCGTAACTAATCTGTTATCCGAAGTAAGAACTGTATCCGTCGTATAACCTGCCGTTATTGTTACCGTATAACTAACTAACTATGAGAACCTGAATGAAATATTTCTAGAAGAACATTCTTCGTTGAGACCATCTTCTCAAAACAAGGATAAGTTACTACAGTGAAGAAATTTCGATATGAAACAATACCAAAGTTCACCTTTTCTGTCTGACTAATTATATATTTCTTGAAGAAAATTGTTTACGCTCTGTATAAATGTTCACCTTATTTAAAGTATTGATGATCACGCCATGATTACGTGGACATGAGAAAAGAAAAGTATTTGTAAATCGTCCGATGTCTCCTCATCGTTCGTTTTCTCAAGAGAATTTCGTCATCAGACTGTAGTATAAATACAAATACAGATTTCAAGCGAACACATAATCATGGCACTCGCTTTCTTATCATTGGAAATCACCGCCTTCATCCTTCTCCTGCGTGTATCTCTACTGACAGGTAAGCGTTAGTTACTTCATTTCACTGTCTGCATGTTACATGAATATTTTGAAACTACCTTCAACGAATAGAATTCACTTCTGAATTGTGTGTGTGATTGACAACTGCTTACATAGTTAGTATATGATAATCAGTGATTTGTGTGAATATATGAACCACTCCATTCGATCAGATCTATTAGACATCGATATGAATATGATTTTCGGATGATGAAGCCAGTGTAGTCATTTCTCTGACACATACCAATAACACGAATTCGCATGCATTTCATACACTCCCGTCACACACATTGTGTGCACTGATTATTTCAGTCTCATGACTACAAACTCATCTTGAGTCGCATCAGTTTGAAACACGTGCTGAATGTGGATTCAGTGAGGAAGATAAGCATTTAGGTGGTTTCCCTACAAAATAATAGATGAAGGATTCTCCCTCACTTTCGACCAAGTGACTTGGTCGATTAAATATTCTCAACTAAGCATATTATCAATTAATCAATGAATTAATTGAGTAATTAATTACTTAATTCCATTTATTTGAAGCTGGTGGACTGAGAAAACATAGTGGAGATTCTGAACCAACTTATGGTGAGTCGTTGCCCATTGAACAGTAATTTAATCATTCATGTTTCCGTTAGTGTGTTGCGATCCGATTGCTTCTGACTTGTAAATTCTTCGAAATGTGAAGTTGCTTGTTGAATATCCAGTCACATCAGAAATGACTATTCGAGAATTCCACACTGTCAAGCTATCGGATATTTCTGTCTACAACTCATAGTTTGTCAGCTAATTTTAGACTATCAACGAATAGTCTGATAGTAGAAATTCTTGTAAATCCTGTGAAGAAATGCAGTCAGTGAAACAACTTCATCTGATCCAACCAGATGGTATCGTTGAACTTTGAGAGTGTGAACACTGGATATGTAAAAATCGACTTTATCATTTCATTTCTCGTAACAGTGAAAGCTAAATTCCCAGGTCATATTTCGCAGTCAGACAGAGTATTCACATTGGCTAGGTGATGATGGTGAGAAGCTAGTCAGTTTCCATCTGTGACAGTTAACCCCTCGAATGAGGCTTGAGACCTAGGATTCTCGAGTAGAACAAAAGTGACTTCTTGTGGAATGAGTGAGAGAATATTTCAATATTTCAAGCAGTATCATTCTGTATCCTCAAGTGGGATATTCGCTTCAATAGGATATTCATTGAACATATCATCAACCAGTATTATTCAGTCTTATAAGATGCGAAACGTGCTGGCACACATTTTTTCCCATGTCACTCATTCTTGAAACCGAACAAGTCGTGGCATTCGAACACGCCTAATTCAATTAACTGACGCTCAACTTTGTTGTCTTGAAGATTCGCACCGTGTTAGTCAAGAGATAAATGCTATAGAACGTGGCCTCAACTTTTATGGCGGTAAGCAATTTCTTCTCAATATATTTCAATATTCCATACACTTGCTTAACATTCGATGAAATAACTAAGTTTATGTTCATTGATTCCATTTTCATTTTCATTTGTGGAATGATTTATCGTGTTCTCTCCGAGTTAGCTAGCAGTTATCTGCGTTTCAGGCGGTTCAAGGAAACATATGTAGCATGCAACACTGGAACACTTTGTGAATGTGGACGAATTCAGCATGACTGATGACCAGATTTGACATTTATCATCCATCATTCCTTTTGTCAGTACCTGTTGATTTGTGATAATTGTTTGCAATTGTTCTACAGGATTGATAGCCCAGATGGAAAATTCGACAGCTGTTTTGGAAGAAGAAGTGAAGACATTGCGAGGTGCTTTTACAAGCCTGATTTCACTTTCCATATTTCCTATTTCGTATGTTATTTCCTAGTTCGTTGTGTCAGTGATGCTTCTACTCAACAGTATGCGTGTGGTACTCAAACTCTGTGTGGTAGTATATGGCCCCAAACTAGTCTGATTGTTGGACATATCACAGAGTGAAACAGGTTTACTCACTGGGTGATTGATATTTCGAGGGAAATTTATTATTCACAACCGTATCACTTGCAGCTGAGAGATTTCGAAGCCCGATACACCTAGTCCTGTCTTCCTTCCCTGTCTCATTCACTCAACAAGCGTGGAGTGCTCACCACCACTTCCAGTTATCCTTCCCAGTATGGACGCCAGTGATGTGATGCAGATTTACAACCAACAGTTTGATCACAGTCACAATATAATTAGTCACAGTTTCGAAATGTTTCGCACAAACCTTTTGTCTTCTGACGTGAATGTGTGCTTCTGCAGTATTAGTCGCTGAAGGATGACAAATACTTTCTTTGTACATGAACATGCGGTAAATAATCTCCGAATGCTGCTCAAATGTGTGTGAACACCAACATCTGGAGACCAGTGGAGACAGAGAAGTGGTGATACTATACTGCTGTTTGTTGGTTCATCAGCTTTTATGTCAATAGTTGAGGAGCGAGCAATATTGACGACGTTGTCTCCAGTGTTTTGCAATCATGATTTATATTGCATGAGGTGACAGACTGTTTGTCTCTTTCCCACTCCAGACCAGTTGGAAGCACAGGCCAGTGAAAGGAACACAACTGTCGCTGAGTGTAAGTCAACAAATTTAGTCAATGTTGAGAAATAATCGTTCTTTTAGTTGTCAGTTGTCAAGTCAATACTTCTGAAGACTACTACCGACCGGAATTGTACAGAGGTATGTGAAACGTTTGTTGTTCATCTTCAACCTGCAAACCTGCACAGTATAGAGAGAGAGAGAGAGAAGACGAGTAGTTTAGCGAAGAGTCTCTTCTCGGCGAATTCATTTTCCACTTTAGCTGTTCGATGTCAAATATAATGGGTTGTTTTCTACGCATGTGTGCATTAAATTTGTCAAACAAAAATACAGTTGGCTATGGTTATTTTAACGAAACGGGTGAGAACTAGTAACGTTTGTGTGGAGTTAGGCAATACAAAAGGTATTCAGAGGAATTGGATGTTGATTTAAGATAGGAGCGTAGTAATACAAGTGATGAGTTGTCACAAACGATTGTTAAGGAAGAGTCACGTGATGACATGGATAGTTTGATGAAAGAGTTGTCCCCAGGGTGAATATGGGAACATCACAAAATACGGAATTACGCAACAGTTTTCAGGGAATACAGGAGTTTTGGATAGTTAGCAAAACACGTAAACGAGCAATCGTTAAGTCAGATCATCAGAGTTGTTAGCATGATAGTAGAAGTGGCTGAGTAATTTTCTGTTGTATGCATAGTCCGGGTTCTTCTAGCTGAATGGCTTGGCCTTGTGCAGTTCAAAGAAGACAGAGACGTATTGTCTTTGGCAGGTTGTTCCTCACTTTTCAGATTATATTGAGGAAGGCGTTTGTTGACATGGAATGAATGAACAGTGCAAACGAAGTGGCTAGACTATTGAAATCTTTCATTGAATAGACTTTGAATTACCGTCACTACTGAATATCACGCAGAGATATGTGAAGGCTGACTGACGTTCAGTTAGTTGAGTAATTTGTCTGAATAGTGTTACCTATTCAATTCAATTCAATTCAATTTGGGCATGTCATGGTTAGGAACTTACCACCTTTTATTATCCCAATTGTCGTCTATCTTCAATTTGTCGTGTATTCATTTGTTTTGTCAGGCATTTCAGATACCATCAGACATGTGATTCAGTCATATGGTAAGTACGCCTTCGTAATTCCTCATAGTGCATTCTGTTTGACCTCGTTCCCTTCACAATTGAATCGGCGAGTTGTCGAAGTTGATCTGTGAGAGAAATTCAGTTGAGTCACACGACTGCTATTAGAAGATGAGCGTAAAAGTGGCAGACTGTTTTCAGCTGCTCAAGATGCTCATCGCATATTTATTTCACTATCAGTCACTCGAATGCAACCAGTATAAGAGAGTATGAGAGTATCTAGCGTTCTATCCAATCTCTGCTCAATGATACGTAATGGTGAAGGAATTCGGTGAAACAGACTCAGTTGATGATTTATTCGCTGAAAATCTCGAACTGCAGGCCACTGATATTCGCCAGATGGTGAGACAACACATGACAACACATCCATCGAATTCTCTCCATTCTATCAATGTGACAGGAGGTTTTCGAATTACTCGTCAATATATATACTCTGTTCTCTTTGCATTCTATTCAGGCGATTTCTTCGTCATGTCTCCTGACAAAACTCTCTGGAACGAATCTCTAATCCGTGGATCTGGACGTAAGCATTGATTTTATTGGTTGAGCAAGTTAGCTTCACTTCTCCCTACGCTTTCTCACTCTTCTGACTCAGTCGAACATCGCTGTGATCTAATCCACCATATTTAACCGGTGGTAGCTCAGTCATGACTGAAGGACGGATGTGCTCATCTGTTAGATATTTGAGTGAATTCGTCAGTCACCGAACAATAGTTGACATCCAACAGTGGTGTTGTCACCACTCTCTGATGCTACTCACTACAATCCTTTTGTGAATGAGCACGTCATTTTGAATAGTTTACACCCAGCCCCTCACGGTGCACAGAGGTGAGTTCAGAACAATTGAGAACTAGTCAGCAACACTATGCACATCACTCAATCAGAAGATGGCCAGTTCATTGACTCAAAGACAGTCTCTATGGAGATCGAAGAGCTCAAGTATATCTCCCTGAAGATGTGTCAGTCATTGCTCACTCACCGAGAATCACTTCCACTCCATCAACGAGTTGGCGAAATTCACGACTTACACATATGCATACATATGCATTTGAGGTGTTATAATAAACCAGTAATATCTTTGTATCTGTTGACTTCTGTGTGTTTCAGTTGATCGAAGACGTAAGTCAAACCACTGAATACTGGTGATGAGTAATACCAAGCCCACCATGTTCATTATAGTCAACGAAATGCTGTCAATAATATCCTTTCTTCTTGAATAGGTATTGAACAAACCCCAGACCTGAGTGTCTGTGACAGTCTTCTGTCGATTGAACGCACTGAAGGTAATTCGAAACATGTGATTGCTTTGTGGAAGATTATTCCACCAGTTAGTTCTATGCTTCATATTTCGCAGACAGATGCTTTTATCTCGATTTGTTCGACTGATTAATGATAATAATATTAATAATAATAATAACAATACTAATAATTGATTGTGACACTCGTATTCCAGTTTTCATCAATGATGTAAATGATGATGATTCTCTACAAGGAGAAACTCTACTTACTTGCAAATACTCTAGTGATTCCTCTTCTAGTGCATTTTCCACTGACCAGATTTCTAAGATTGTATTAGTATTATTAATATTATTGTTCCCTTGGGTTTCAAGTGGAATATTGGTCTCCACATCGTCTTGTTCTCTGTGGCGCTATTCAGCTAGCCACACTATTGCCCGTTGCCTTTCATCCCCTCGCCACAGGGATCTCCTCAATGTCACCAACCCCGAACACATGTCTTACTCGTCGTTTCCCAATCAGGAATTGAATCAAATTTGGGAATGTATTCCCTCACCGGATAAAATTTCTCAAAATCCATATGTGTATACGATTGTACAACTTGATAAGAAATTCGTTGAAAAGAGTCTCTTCAATGAATCACTTGTTTCAGTTTCCTTGTTTTGATGTTACAATGGGAAGTCTCCATGGATCAATAGGTTCTCGATTCCTTCGATCCCAGCCAGAGTTTCTTGATGATAATTCTATCCGGCCACTTGATTAGTCTCTTATATACAAACACCGATGAGGGCAGCTGTTGATAGAAGTCTACAGCCTAGAGTAAATGCTGTGATATCCATGCATATAGATATATACATATATATATATATATATATTCATGCATACATAATAATAGAGCTGAATCCCCCTTTGGATTCAATCCGGAAGTAAACATTGCTTCGCTCAATGTGTGTCCGAATCAGCAATGTTTCTTCACGGCCTCATCTCTCCACAATTCCTAATGTCTATCCACGGTATACTTTCACTGTATTTACACTTCACCTTCCTTTTCAGAAATAAGCCGACTGAGTCAACTGATAATAAGGCTGAGTGCTTCGAAATTTACTTTGATGGGAGGTCATGGTAAGTTGAAACACATCGAATCAAAAGTTTTGCAAGGCGCTTTCAACAATCTAGTAGGTGGTAAACGTTGAATCGGAGGCCAGATAATATGCATTTCACACTGACACGCTTTGCCTACTTTCCGGGTACTTGTTTTGACGATTACAAACGATAGATTTGCAACATTTTATCTGTTTTCTCGCATCCGTCTACTCAAGTTTACATATCAAGTTCGCCTTTTCTGACGACAAACTGCATCTTCTCATTGTAGAAGCCAAATCGATTTATGAAAGTATTCTGACAAATATCAGGGTGAGTTCATCTACCAGATCCCATCCACACACACACACACACTCATCTCCTGATGACAAACATCAGTCTACTTGTCGTTTGTCCTGCATCGCCACATCTCATGTTGTATTCAAGTGTGTCATGTTGGCGTTTCCAGACAATTAGATGAGATGTTCACTTCTAATGAACAACCCACTAAACAGTGTGTGATAACAATTTCAGGGATCGGTACTATAATCAGATGGGAAGCTTTGGCTTCTTTCTGACTGATTGTTCTGGCAGTTTATTGGTGTGATGCTCCTAACTGAGGTGAATAATACACGTCTTGACCACATTTGAATGCATCGAGTGTATGATCCAGCGTATCGACTGGGCCACAATTCATTCGAGTGATTGAGTCATTTGAAACTCAAAATGTCAAACACTAGTGATTGATTCACTTTATGAAACGTTGTTACCCACCCCCAGCCAGTATCGTCCTTGATTTCATTGAAACTATTCATTCATTCATTCATTCGTTATTTTTGCATTCTTTCTTCTCTCCTTGAAGAGTGAATACACGTTACTCACATCGAATGGAATACCGTCAGCCGTGTGAGATGAACACATACATACATCTATCTGTTCAACTGTCTTCACGAATCATTCGAAGACGACATGCTTTTTCTTTTCTCTTTCATCACTTGATTAGACTGTAATATTGATAAGTAGTCGTAGTCTTAGTCTTAGTCGTAGTAGTATTAGTCGTGGTGTAAAATGTAAACTTAATAATAATAATAAAAATAATAATGATAAAAAAAGTAATGATGATAATCATATTTTGACCTCACTTTGACTTCTCCCTTCAACGTTCAATGATGGTGGTGGTGGTGTGTGTGTGTGTGTGTGTGTGCGTGTACACTGTCATAGTCACATTAGAGACGAAGTGACAGGAAATTTCGCCCGTGATGATTGTAGCTTCCTTGCAATTATAACTTGGTATTATCTTACAATCAGTTCCGCTTATTAGTTTGAGCAAAGAAATAACGAGGATATTTGCAGGAGAATACGAGCTCGCTTAACTTCGCGGATTCTCCTCAACCGCGAACATACTGATGAACTAAATCAAGTTATAAGTTACAAAGTGAGTTCTCGAGCACACACTTTCCGCGATGACTTCGAGTCATAGATAGAAGGTGTGGACAGCATGATTCGGAAAACGATGTAAGTAGACGAACTGTCCAGTGTTGAAAGACTAACTATTTCTAGTAGAATTCGAAAAGTGGGTGGCGGAAGGGGGTTAAGTTGAAATCTCGCTTGGAAAAAACAAGCAGTGACTAGAGACGAACTGGGAAATCGAAGAACACAGTGAAATTATACATATTACGAAGGAGAGCTGATGACGGTGGTCATGACTATTACAGTGATATCTTGCAGTTCATTTATTCCTTTAACAAATTTTATCTGACTAGCTTCTTTCTTTCGGTGTTTTGGAACAATGCAAATCTGAGACAGGTTGTAAACTTCTCTAACTACTTGTTTATGTGATCCTCTAGCATTTAATATTCCACCCGTTAAATGACAAATCGCGCATTTTCTATGGAATGAAAAATTCTATTACATTTATAACCACTCATGAAAATTCTGCAATGAAACATTGCAAGCCACAGATATCTGAGTACATATTAAATGTCTGACTGGTGTGAACGTGTAACTATTCACTGAAGTGCACCAGTTCCGCTAGCCATACTCAATTCGCCACGCAAAACAAGAGAAAACAGTAAAGGGAGATTGCAAGGATATAAAAAGCAGAAATACAACGGAGAAAGCATGATAGCATGGAAAAACAGCAGGGTTTTTTCGGATATGATATATCACACAGAGTGAATGCTTCTCAACACCATGAGAATGAGTATTTTGATCCGTATATCAATGATCTCCGGCCATTGGTTCTTATCATCCCGAAGACAACATACATGTAGTCTGAATCTCCCTACACGAACTGATACAATGATTTCATCTGACCACCACTAGCGGCTCTTTTCCAACCTGATCAGTCCTGTATCAGCTAACATTGTCCATCGAGGAAGGCAATGCCTCGAGATGAAAAACACATATCCCAGTCATCTCAACAGATGGAGCTGCATAACCTCATTGACTGACTTGCTCTCCTGACCCAACACCAAACGGCGAACCTCAACATTACTCACCCTGTTATACCACCCAACATGGGAGACAGAACGCAGACACAAATGATCAAAAACAGCTAACCGGTCTTTCCATTTTCTCTACTTTCAATGGTCGTTCCTCACAGACGTAAAGGAGGACGGATTGAAATGCTGACCAACACACACGTCCTCTGATTGACAACCAGGCGGATATCACGTCAATGTGGGAGATGATGCAATTTGGAGAATGACACACCAGCCTTTTGTATCCGTACTAAGATTTCATCAGCAATCGGTTGATGTGTTGAGACTGATTCATTTTCCAGAATAAGTGAGTTGGTTAACACACTCTACAACTTTATTCCTTATCTTTAGGCAATGACTGGGTTCAAACCAGTCTTGTAGCATCACATAATCGACAGTCACTCGCATATTCCTTAGAATAGGTGATGTCAAACCTCCAGCATTTGTGATATGGATGTTAAACTTCGCATGTGAGAAGTACAAGAAACAGTACATTATCATGTATATATTTGAAGTAGGTTACTGAATTCACTACTAAGTTCAGAAAGCTTGATACCATAATTTTCTTCTCGACATCATATGTTACAATTATTTGAAGTAGTAGTAGTAGTAGTAGTAGTAGTAGTAGTAGTAGTAGTAGTAGTAGTAGCAGTAGTATTTTGCAATGACCGAATTACGAGAAATCAATTAACAACACAAAAAGGGATGAATTCAGAAACTTGTATTTGACAGATTTATTTGTGAATAATGTATTAAATATTAACAAATAACAGTAGGTATTTAAACAATGCAGTAATAGAGATTATTGGTCACCACATGAAATTTACGCGATAGAATTCAGTTTTCTCATCAGTAGTATAAAGTTGACTGAGTTAATATATTAGTTCTGACATTGTTCAGACTAATCAGGAAAAAGTGATACAATGAATTCCTTTCCACTAAAACTCGAAGTGCGAACTAACCGGAAAAATAACGACTGTAACCCATTGCATAAGAGGTGGTTCTTGTGGCTGAGTGATGAATAACGTTTTGGTGTTTGAAACGATGAGTGCTAGGCTCGAGTCGTAGTGGGAGCATCATCACTCACTTGAGATACAAGTAGATACCGCTGACATATTCCAAATAACACGAAACATGCACGTTATATTCCACTGACAGCAATCATCAAACTGACCAATCAAAGGTAGATTATACAATGAACTTCCTCCGACTAATAAAGAGATATGAAAGTTATACGTGCTATCAATACGTTGATTAGTTTCAATAAGTGCATGGAAAACATTATATCCGTTATTGCCAAATGTTATGCATGCGTGTGTACAAACATACCTTCTTGAAATAGACGAGATCGCGAAAGAGTTTCATATTCAGCATGAGGAGTTCTATCTTCGTTCAATAGAAGATTATCTTTATTATTATTACATTCAGTATACACCGAGGATTAAAGACTGGAATATAACCTGGAGGCAATGATCCTTGAGTTCGATGGATTTTCATATCATCTTGTTTTCCTGATGAGCAACGAAACTCAGGTAAAGTATCTGATGATGATTATTATTATTTATTTACCTTATAAGATTCACCTGTAAGTCGAAATGTGATTGTCAGATTAGGTTATTATGAAATTTTACTGCGAATATAAAAGGCCATTTAATTTATATCACAGCAATAGAGTAACTAAACTATTACACAATAGGCGTTCACAATATAGTCAGTCACTCCAACCTATTAAAATAGCCCACATTCTCACTTGATAGGCTTCTAATGGAAAATAGTACTGACGAGTTTTAAATAAAATGAATGCTTGTGATGAACAGGGCTAACTAAATAGTAGTGGATGATGTGAATGATTTCCATCATGCAATCAGTCATGAGTATTTGAAAACATCATGTAACAAACGAGCACCTTAAGTCGTATAAAACAATAGAACGGTAATGAATACACAACTTTGGCAAGAGTAAATATTAATTACAGACAGTATTACGCAACAGGTGGCTGTTGTGAATCAAATAGTCAAGTTGAGAGTACTTCGGTGTTTGAAACAAAAGGTACTGAATTCAAGTCTGCGTAGCAATAAAATCATTCAGTGTGGATTACAATTACATCCAGGTGAGAAGTTCGAAATAGGACGAGATGCCCCCGATAGATTCCAATACTATTCTCTATGTGAAAAGATAGTTAATATTGATTCTCAGATATCGTCGACATGAGAAGAGAAGATAATGATAACGAGTTAATGCAAAACAGATGAGAAGGAACGAACTGAGATGAGTATCAGCTCGTTGGCGTGTGTCTGGTGAACGCACTGAGTCAACTGACACAGGTCAATTGACAACAGTGTGAAGACACCGAGAACAGCGGAGATGGTAATTGGAGAAGTCGACTCGTCATTGATATTGAGACATTATGAAACTGTACGGCTGTACAACTGTGTAAGAAGACATTACATAGAGAAAAATGAGTCTCTCTGCAGTTATGAATACTGACTGGTTTGCATAAGAGGATGTGGAGAATATGTAGGGGATCAAAGAAGTCAGTCAAATCAACTGAGCCTGAGTGAGGCATTTCATCGCTAACTATGAATTTGCCTACCCGTGTGGATTGAAGTACATAGTGGTCAATATACCTTTCAAGGAATCAGAGCTCTGCGACTTTCTTGTGGTGTGATTATCTACTTATACATTCTCTTCAAGTGATAGTCGAAAAATACGTCGTACATTATCGTATTATCAGATTGTACTAGGAGGAATCGATGATGGCTCGAGCTTGTGCTATAGAAAGCACGTTAGTTAGGCTGCTCGAATGATTTCCAACTCGTTTCCAGTTGGTCTCAACTGAATATAACGCTGACGGTTGATGTGTGGCTATCAATCTAGCTAGACCTGAGCTCTGGCCACACTACCTGCTGACTCTATAGACTGACCCACGTAATCTGGTAATCAGGCTGCTCTTAACACCACCTCGAATAGCGAAAGGAGAAATCAAGACTTACCGCTGCAGAGGGATGTATTTTTCGATGTATTCTGAGAAATTTTATCCAGTGAGGGAATACATTCCCAAATTTGATTCAATTCCTGATTGGGAAACGACGAGTTAGACATGTGTTCGCGGGTGGTGACATTGAGGAGATCCCTGTGGCGAGGGGATGAAAGGCAACGGGCAATAGTGTGGCTAGCTGAATAGCGCCACAGAGAACAAGACGATGTGGAGACCAATATTCCACTTGAAACCCAAGGGAACAATGATATTAATAATACTAATACAATCTTAGAAATCTGGTCAGTGGAAAATGCACTAGAAGAGGAATCACTAGAGTATTTGCAAGTAAGTAGACTTTCTCCTTGTAGAGAATCATCATCATTTACATCATTGATGAAAACTGGAATACGAGTGTCACAATCAATTATTAGTATTGTTATTATTATTATTAATATTATTATCATTAATCAGTCGAACAAATCGAGATAAAAGCATCTGTCTGCGAAATATGAAGCATAGAACTAACTGGTGGAATAATCTTCCACAAAGCAATCACATGTTTCGAATTACCTTCAGTGCGTTCAATCGACAGAAGACTGTCACAGACACTCAGGTCTGGGGTTTGTTCAATACCTATTCAAGAAGAAAGGATATTATTGACAGCATTTCGTTGACTATAATGAACATGGTGGGCTTGGTATTACTCATCACCAGTATTCAGTGGTTTGACTTACGTCTTCGATCAACTGAAACACACAGAAGTCAACAGATACAAAGATATTACTGGTTTATTATAACACCTCAAATGCATATGTATGCATATGTGTAAGTCGTGAATTTCGCCAACTCGTTGATGGAGTGGAAGTGATTCTCGGTGAGTGAGCAATGACTGACACATCTTCAGGGAGATATACTTGAGCTCTTCGATCTCCATAGAGACTGTCTTTGAGTCAATGAACTGGCCATCTTCTGATTGAGTGATGTGCATAGTGTTGCTGACTAGTTCTCAATTGTTCTGAACTCACCTCTGTGCACCGTGAGGGGCTGGGTGTAAACTATTCAAAATGACGTGCTCATTCACAAAAGGATTGTAGTGAGTAGCATCAGAGAGTGGTGACAACACCACTGTTGGATGTCAACTATTGTTCGGTGACTGACGAATTCACTCAAATATCTAACAGATGAGCACATCCGTCCTTCAGTCATGACTGAGCTACCACCGGTTAAATATGGTGGATTAGATCACAGCGATGTTCGACTGAGTCAGAAGAGTGAGAAAGCGTAGGGAGAAGTGAAGCTAACTTGCTCAACCAATAAAATCAATGCTTACGTCCAGATCCACGGATTAGAGATTCGTTCCAGAGAGTTTTGTCAGGAGACATGACGAAGAAATCGCCTGAATAGAATGCAAAGAGAACAGAGTATATATATTGACGAGTAGTTCGAAAACCTCCTGTCACATTGATAGAATGGAGAGAATTCGATGGATGTGTTGTCATGTGTTGTCTCACCATCTGGCGAATATCAGTGGCCTGCAGTTCGAGATTTTCAGCGAATAAATCATCAACTGAGTCTGTTTCACCGAATTCCTTCACCATTACGTATCATTGAGCAGAGATTGGATAGAACGCTAGATACTCTCATACTCTCTTATACTGGTTGCATTCGAGTGACTGATAGTGAAATAAATATGCGATGAGCATCTTGAGCAGCTGAAAACAGTCTGCCACTTTTACGCTCATCTTCTAATAGCAGTCGTGTGACTCAACTGAATTTCTCTCACAGATCAACTTCGACAACTCGCCGATTCAATTGTGAAGGGAACGAGATCAAACAGAATGCACTATGAGGAATTACGAAGGCGTACTTACCATATGACTGAATCACATGTCTGATGGTATCTGAAATGCCTGACAAAACAAATGAATACACGACAAATTGAAGATAGACGACAATTGGGATAATAAAAGGTGGTAAATTCCTAACCATGACATGCCCAAATTGAATTGAATTGAATTGAATAGGTAACACTCGTCAGACAAATTACTCAACTAACTGAACGTCAGTCAGCCTTCACATATCTCTGCGTGATATTCAGTAGTGACGGTAATTCAAAGTCTATTCAATGAAAGATTTCAATAGTCTAGCCACTTCGTTTGCACTGTTCATTCATTCCATGTCAACAAACGCCTTCCTCAATATAATCTGAAAAGTGAGGAACAACCTGCCAAAGACAATACGTCTCTGTCTTCTTTGAACTGCACAAGGCCAAGCCATTCAGCTAGAAGAACCCGGACTATGCATACAACAGAAAATTACTCAGCCACTTCTACTATCATGCTAACAACTCTGATGATCTGACTTAACGATTGCTCGTTTACGTGTTTTGCTAACTATCCAAAACTCCTGTATTCCCTGAAAACTGTTGCGTAATTCCGTATTTTGTGATGTTCCCATGTTCACCCTGGGGACAACTCTTTCATCAAACTATCCATGTCATCACGTGACTCTTCCTTAACAATCGTTTGTGACAACTCATCACTTGTATTACTACGCTCCTATCTTAAATCAACATCCAATTCCTCTGAATACCTTTTGTATTGCCTAACTCCACACAAACGTTACTAGTTCTCACCCGTTTCGTTAAAATAACCATAGCCAACTGTATTTTTGTTTGACAAATTTAATGCACACATGCGTAGAAAACAACCCATTATATTTGACATCGAACAGCTAAAGTGGAAAATGAATTCGCCGAGAAGAGACTCTTCGCTAAACTACTCGTCTTCTCTCTCTCTCTCTCTATACTGTGCAGGTTTGCAGGTTGAAGATGAACAACAAACGTTTCACATACCTCTGTACAATTCCGGTCGGTAGTAGTCTTCAGAAGTATTGACTTGACAACTGACAACTAAAAGAACGATTATTTCTCAACATTGACTAAATTTGTTGACTTACACTCAGCGACAGTTGTGTTCCTTTCACTGGCCTGTGCTTCCAACTGGTCTGGAGTGGGAAAGAGACAAACAGTCTGTCACCTCATGCAATATAAATCATGATTGCAAAACACTGGAGACAACGTCGTCAATATTGCTCGCTCCTCAACTATTGACATAAAAGCTGATGAACCAACAAACAGCAGTATAGTATCACCACTTCTCTGTCTCCACTGGTCTCCAGATGTTGGTGTTCACACACATTTGAGCAGCATTCGGAGATTATTTACCGCATGTTCATGTACAAAGAAAGCATTTGTCATCCTTCAGCGACTAATACTGCAGAAGCACACATTCACGTCAGAAGACAAAAGGTTTGTGCGAAACATTTCGAAACTGTGACTAATTATATTGTGACTGTGATCAAACTGTTGGTTGTAAATCTGCATCACATCACTGGCGTCCATACTGGGAAGGATAACTGGAAGTGGTGGTGAGCACTCCACGCTTGTTGAGTGAATGAGACAGGGAAGGAAGACAGGACTAGGTGTATCGGGCTTCGAAATCTCTCAGCTGCAAGTGATACGGTTGTGAATAATAAATTTCCCTCGAAATATCAATCACCCAGTGAGTAAACCTGTTTCACTCTGTGATATGTCCAACAATCAGACTAGTTTGGGGCCATATACTACCACACAGAGTTTGAGTACCACACGCATACTGTTGAGTAGAAGCATCACTGACACAACGAACTAGGAAATAACATACGAAATAGGAAATATGGAAAGTGAAATCAGGCTTGTAAAAGCACCTCGCAATGTCTTCACTTCTTCTTCCAAAACAGCTGTCGAATTTTCCATCTGGGCTATCAATCCTGTAGAACAATTGCAAACAATTATCACAAATCAACAGGTACTGACAAAAGGAATGATGGATGATAAATGTCAAATCTGGTCATCAGTCATGCTGAATTCGTCCACATTCACAAAGTGTTCCAGTGTTGCATGCTACATATGTTTCCTTGAACCGCCTGAAACGCAGATAACTGCTAGCTAACTCGGAGAGAACACGATAAATCATTCCACAAATGAAAATGAAAATGGAATCAATGAACATAAACTTAGTTATTTCATCGAATGTTAAGCAAGTGTATGGAATATTGAAATATATTGAGAAGAAATTGCTTACCGCCATAAAAGTTGAGGCCACGTTCTATAGCATTTATCTCTTGACTAACACGGTGCGAATCTTCAAGACAACAAAGTTGAGCGTCAGTTAATTGAATTAGGCGTGTTCGAATGCCACGACTTGTTCGGTTTCAAGAATGAGTGACATGGGAAAAAATGTGTGCCAGCACGTTTCGCATCTTATAAGACTGAATAATACTGGTTGATGATATGTTCAATGAATATCCTATTGAAGCGAATATCCCACTTGAGGATACAGAATGATACTGCTTGAAATATTGAAATATTCTCTCACTCATTCCACAAGAAGTCACTTTTGTTACTCGAGAATCCTAGGTCTCAAGCCTCATTCGAGGGGTTAACTGTCACAGATGGAAACTGACTAGCTTCTCACCATCATCACCTAGCCAATGTGAATACTCTGTCTGACTGCGAAATATGACCTGGGAATTTAGCTTTCACTGTTACGAGAAATGAAATGATAAAGTCGATTTTTACATATCCAGTGTTCACACTCTCAAAGTTCAACGATACCATCTGGTTGGATCAGATGAAGTTGTTTCACTGACTGCATTTCTTCACAGGATTTACAAGAATTTCTACTATCAGACTATTCGTTGATAGTCTAAAATTAGCTGACAAACTATGAGTTGTAGACAGAAATATCCGATAGCTTGACAGTGTGGAATTCTCGAATAGTCATTTCTGATGTGACTGGATATTCAACAAGCAACTTCACATTTCGAAGAATTTACAAGTCAGAAGCAATCGGATCGCAACACACTAACGGAAACATGAATGATTAAATTACTGTTCAATGGGCAACGACTCACCATAAGTTGGTTCAGAATCCCCACTATGTTTTCTCAGTCCACCAGCTTCAAATAAATGGAATTAAGTAATTAATTACTCAATTAATTCATTGATTAATTGATAATATGCTTAGTTGAGAATATTTAATCGACCAAGTCACTTGGTCGAAAGTGAGGGAGAATCCTTCATCTATTATTTTGTAGGGAAACCACCTAAATGCTTATCTTCCTCACTGAATCCACATTCAGCACGTGTTTCAAACTGATGCGACTCAAGATGAGTTTGTAGTCATGAGACTGAAATAATCAGTGCACACAATGTGTGTGACGGGAGTGTATGAAATGCATGCGAATTCGTGTTATTGGTATGTGTCAGAGAAATGACTACACTGGCTTCATCATCCGAAAATCATATTCATATCGATGTCTAATAGATCTGATCGAATGGAGTGGTTCATATATTCACACAAATCACTGATTATCATATACTAACTATGTAAGCAGTTGTCAATCACACACACAATTCAGAAGTGAATTCTATTCGTTGAAGGTAGTTTCAAAATATTCATGTAACATGCAGACAGTGAAATGAAGTAACTAACGCTTACCTGTCAGTAGAGATACACGCAGGAGAAGGATGAAGGCGGTGATTTCCAATGATAAGAAAGCGAGTGCCATGATTATGTGTTCGCTTGAAATCTGTATTTGTATTTATACTACAGTCTGATGACGAAATTCTCTTGAGAAAACGAACGATGAGGAGACATCGGACGATTTACAAATACTTTTCTTTTCTCATGTCCACGTAATCATGGCGTGATCATCAATACTTTAAATAAGGTGAACATTTATACAGAGCGTAAACAATTTTCTTCAAGAAATATATAATTAGTCAGACAGAAAAGGTGAACTTTGGTATTGTTTCATATCGAAATTTCTTCACTGTAGTAACTTATCCTTGTTTTGAGAAGATGGTCTCAACGAAGAATGTTCTTCTAGAAATATTTCATTCAGGTTCTCATAGTTAGTTAGTTATACGGTAACAATAACGGCAGGTTATACGACGGATACAGTTCTTACTTCGGATAACAGATTAGTTACGGGCCGACGAAATAAGGCGTAATTCTGTGACAAATTCGGTGAATTGACTGTAAATACAAAGATAGTATGAAATGGATGACGACGATACGTATTCATACTAGAGAGATTCGATGTAAGGAGTGAAGGTTGACCAGATAGTTGAAAGGCGTTCAACAGGCTTGGTGAGTGGCTAGTAAACACAGACAGTGGGCTTTTAAACAGGAGACAGTAAGACTGTAGTCAGTAGTTTATCATGGAATCGTCAATATTTGAAGTGTGTAGGGTGGTGTGATATGGCGGAAAAAAACGAGATGATATCACCGACAATGAAGTGCAACAGCTTGTTAGTGTCAGAATGCAAGACAGATGAGAAGACAAAGATAGCATTGAGGGGCTAGGAATACGTGAAAACAGATGAAATGGAGGTGGACTCTGCAAAGTTTTCACTGGATAGTCAAGAATCTACTACAGACACACAGATGACAACCACCAGCACACTGAGGCAGTGAGCGGATATCACGATATGACCAGTGACAGCCAAAGCCCTTATGCAGTGAGAACCAGTCTCACCCGCCGAGATTATGACAGCGAGATTCAAAACAAAAGGGAGGAAGGAAGGAAGGAATGAAGGCTACAATCATCCAATGCTACACAACTACAAGCATCTCAGGAGAAGAGAAGAGGGGAGATTTCTAAAGAAATCTGAGAACAGTTATGGGTAGGATGACGAATGGCGGCATGATTGCTAAACTGTGAGCAAACAACATAGAGAGAGAGACAGAGAGAGAACTGACCATGGGTCGAGGGGATCTTAGCAAAATGTATGATAATGAAGAACTCTTCACAGACTCCTGAGAATTCACTGATTTGGTGATTCGAGGCAGTGTGTTCGAGCACCAGGATGAGCACAAGGGGACACAAGGTTCACCAGTTAGAGACAACGGAAATCAGAGAGGTATCATCTCAATCTGCAGATATCGGCGACACAGCTCACTGCACACAATTTCGATAAGGGGCGAAGATGTCGTCTCGGACCAATATTCAGTGTTACTAACCTTCATGATCGGGTCGACAGTCTTCAAATATGAAAACCTTCGCGGTCAGTCATCTGTATTCAGAATCATGTGTCAGTGGACAATCAGTCAATAGTTTTTACATCATCTTAATCGCTTATTGTGTTCCAGACAATCAATACACTTCATTAGTTTCACCTAGGAAATATTACTGACTTTTCCGAAGAACTCACTTAATCGCTCATCGTCCGTTCAAGAGTATTTATTTTTAGAGACCTCAAGTGTCTTCCAAGAGATTTCAGTGCGAACCGATGTGTACTTTCTACGTCATCATTTTATTTATAAATATTGTTCCGTACGGATCTCCTGTGTATTTCAGGTACTTATCGATGTGTGGCGTAAAATGTGGAAGTTCGTTAATTCCAAATGGAGAACTCTTGTAATTCATCATGTGGAATGTTCGGAATGCAGTCTGAGCAAGGAAATTTCTTAGAGGCGAAATCGCATTTCAGAGTTGAATGAAGTTTTCGTTTGAAAATGTATTATGCTGACTATGCTCGTGACAGTTGACCAATACACACACACACACACAGAATTCTGTGAGGTCCTACTGCATGTCTGTAGTAAAGTAGGACAATTCAAGAAAATTTCATTTTCTCATTTCTGGATGATGTGAACCACTTGAGGGTTTGGATCAATTTTATCAAGCATTACTTACTTTCTACTCCATTATGGGAATGTGATAAGATTCGTTTGTAAGCTTGAGTTCTAGTTTCGACAAGTTACAATCATCACTCGCTCAAAGGTGTCAGTGTTGTATCTCAACTGCTGACACTCATAATTATGATGATTCAAAATATCTCCGTTTTCAGGTGATATTCAGTGAATATTCTGTACATATAATCGAATGAATGATAAGGTTATTTAAACTGTAAAGGTTCAATTTATTCTATTTATTCTGGCCTCAGTTGTACTTCAGTTCTAGGAGGACATACTGTGTAGTTTAGTCACTTCTTCAGATGCTCGTTCGATACTCACAACCATTGAAGCTGCTAAGAAACTTTGAGGCGGACATGCAGTGCGTTTGTGTGAGTAACTTGAGTAACTCTTGGGTCGGTGAAGCTTGTGCCAATGTGCACACCTAGTACGAAACGAGACTCTATGTGTCCAGGGACAACCATTCCCACAGCGATGTGAGTACTCGAAGCTTTTGTTCACTTTCTACGTTGATCCCTATGAAACCATACTAGTCCGAATATGTTACCTCATAAACACTTATGACACTTTAAGATGCAAATGCATTCGAATCACGACATATCACCTCTATACTAATGGCCTCGTAGAACTTTTTCACTGGCGAAATACAACTTCTCTTTTGACAATCGACAATGTAAAACAGACAGTTTCACCTCCATTAACCTTCTGCTGCACACTATCCACTCTCACCTTTGATATACGGTGAACAGAAACGGTTTGAGAAACCACGTTTCCTTTACTCGGCAAAATACTTGCTTCGGTAGATTGTGGGCCGAGTGTTTCATATATCCGAATCTATGCACAGATTCGTCAATGCTTATTGCAAGATCCTTACCGTTAGATTGTCATAGGGACTCGATAACTTGTCAAATCCCTAAATCTTCAAAAATTACATCTGATAGTCAAGTATTAGTTTGTAGGGATTTGGTTGATTGGTTACAGGATTTCATCATGAGCTGACATAAGTTAGAGGACCATTGGAAGACCAACTGGGAGTACTGGACAGCCGTTTCGTCCTAGTTTGGGACGCTGCAGCAATACGCAGTAATAAAGGATGATTCACGCGTAAACGTAGGCGTGCACATTTGACAAAGAGGTGGTATGCAGATTTTCTCAATTACACTCATTGTGATTTCACGTTATTACCATATTTCCGAAGTATTTGAACAGCATGCGAACAAACACATTCTTCACGGATTCAACTTTAATTCGAAATTTCCCCTAAATACTTAAAAATATATGAAAATAATAATAAAGCTTAAACAAAATCAAATGATTTGAAAATCTCAGAAAGAAGGTTTATATGCTGCCTATCATTCTTATGGTGGTATTTGTTCATCTATTGATTGACAAGATTTTTTTAGTTTTGTGTTCATCTCGTGTTATCGTTGTTAATTTAGCACACAGAATCTTTTCAGGTTTAGGGTGACAACTATCTTCCTGAGTCACTTGTCATAGGAAAGTAAGTTGGCGCGTGCATGTCTGTCACTTGACATGATACAATGCTATCGAATCTTCTCACATTTGATGAACATCTGTTGTAGGGGACTAAAGTGAATTTCTTCTTCGCCACTAGTTACCTAAATGTCATCCGTGTATGCAAAGGTGAACAATACCATGAACTAAGTGCTGGAAGATTTGGTCAGGTTTGCATGGATCAAGGAAGATTCGAAGATTCTCGAGGAGACAGAAGAGCCTATTGACGTCAACATTAAGGAGTTAACTAGGATGAATGTAGGTCAGGTGATAGGAGTATTTTGAGGCAAGCGTTTTAAATATACGTGTGACTTCCAATGCACGCATTTCTTGTATATATGTGACATTTTGATCAATCTGACTGCTCACACACTTACTTGTCAAGTCAATTTATGTGAAAAATAAAGGGCAGTTGAAATACACAAATTGACTGAATGCATTCGGGAATAAGAATAATGGGAGTTATTCAAACTACATTTAGTTTATGAATAGATATCGCCTCAGCGTATTTCAGTGAGCGCCCTTGACTGTTTTTAAAAATAACACTGAATGGAAATGATTCTAATGGTTATTCGCTGGTAGTAGATCCCAGAGATATCAGTCTAGTACTCTTTTTCTTTCTATTGGCGGTAGAGCTACGGAAATGAATGAAGTTGATTCAACAAAATATGGACAAATTAGATAATATATTTGAAGACAATAAATGGACTTCAATCCATCCACAAAACCACTAACCGGCACTGTGAGTATAAGAATTCAAAAGACGAATAAAATTCGGAAAATTTCGTGAGAGTTTAGGGAATCTAAGAGAACTGTAAAGTGCATGACGAATATATAAAATTCAAGACGAGCTTGGTAAAATACGAATTTCACATGTCGACCTCCTAACACACACAATAGGGCAACGTAGTACATCCCCGGCTCACAGATTCCTCGAAAATTCAATGGATGTAAGTATCGAACGAGCATCTCAAGAAGTGACTAAACTACACAGTATGTCCTCCTAGAACTGAAGTACAACTGAGGCCAGAATAAATAGAATAAATTGAACCTTTACAGTTTAAATAACCTTATCATTCATTCGATTATATGTACAGAATATTCACTGAATATCACCTGAAAACGGAGATATTTTGAATCATCATAATTATGAGTGTCAGCAGCTGAGATACAACACTGACACCTTTGAGCGAGTGATGATTGTAACTTGTCGAAACTAGAACTCAAGCTTACAAACGAATCTTATCACATTCCCATAATGGAGTAGAAAGTAAGTAATGCTTGATAAAATTGATCCAAACCCTCAAGTGGTTCACATCATCCAGAAATGAGAAAATGAAATTTTCTTGAATTGTCCTACTTTACTACAGACATGCAGTAGGACCTCACAGAATTCTGTGTGTGTGTGTGTGTGTATTGGTCAACTGTCACGAGCATAGTCAGCATAATACATTTTCAAACGAAAACTTCATTCAACTCTGAAATGCGATTTCGCCTCTAAGAAATTTCCTTGCTCAGACTGCATTCCGAACATTCCACATGATGAATTACAAGAGTTCTCCATTTGGAATTAACGAACTTCCACATTTTACGCCACACATCGATAAGTACCTGAAATACACAGGAGATCCGTACGGAACAATATTTATAAATAAAATGATGACGTAGAAAGTACACATCGGTTCGCACTGAAATCTCTTGGAAGACACTTGAGGTCTCTAAAAATAAATACTCTTGAACGGACGATGAGCGATTAAGTGAGTTCTTCGGAAAAGTCAGTGATATTTCCTAGGTGAAACTAATGAAGTGTATTGATTGTCTGGAACACAATAAGCGATTAAGATGATGTAAAAACTATTGACTGATTGTCCACTGACACATGATTCTGAATACAGATGACTGACCGCGAAGGTTTTCATATTTGAAGACTGTCGACCCGATCATGAAGGTTAGTAACACTGAATATTGGTCCGAGACGACATCTTCGCCCCTTATCGAAATTGTGTGCAGTGAGCTGTGTCGCCGATATCTGCAGATTGAGATGATACCTCTCTGATTTCCGTTGTCTCTAACTGGTGAACCTTGTGTCCCCTTGTGCTCATCCTGGTGCTCGAACACACTGCCTCGAATCACCAAATCAGTGAATTCTCAGGAGTCTGTGAAGAGTTCTTCATTATCATACATTTTGCTAAGATCCCCTCGACCCATGGTCAGTTCTCTCTCTGTCTCTCTCTCTATGTTGTTTGCTCACAGTTTAGCAATCATGCCGCCATTCGTCATCCAACCCATAACTGTTCTCAGATTTCTTTAGAAATCTCCCCTCTTCTCTTCTCCTGAGATGCTTGTAGTTGTGTAGCATTGGATGATTGTAGCCTTCATTCCTTCCTTCCTTCCTCCCTTTTGTTTTGAATCTCGCTGTCATAATCTCGGCGGGTGAGACTGGTTCTCACTGCATAAGGGCTTTGGCTGTCACTGGTCATATCGTGATATCCGCTCACTGCCTCAGTGTGCTGGTGGTTGTCATCTGTGTGTCTGTAGTAGATTCTTGACTATCCAGTGAAAACTTTGCAGAGTCCACCTCCATTTCATCTGTTTTCACGTATTCCTAGCCCCTCAATGCTATCTTTGTCTTCTCATCTGTCTTGCATTCTGACACTAACAAGCTGTTGCACTTCATTGTCGGTGATATCATCTCGTTTTTTTCCGCCATATCACACCACCCTACACACTTCAAATATTGACGATTCCATGATAAACTACTGACTACAGTCTTACTGTCTCCTGTTTAAAAGCCCACTGTCTGTGTTTACTAGCCACTCACCAAGCCTGTTGAACGCCTTTCAACTATCTGGTCAACCTTCACTCCTTACATCGAATCTCTCTAGTATGAATACGTATCGTCGTCATCCATTTCATACTATCTTTGTATTTACAGTCAATTCACCGAATTTGTCACAGAATTACGCCTTATTTCGTCGGCCCGTAACTAATCTGTTATCCGAAGTAAGAACTGTATCCGTCGTATAACCTGCCGTTATTGTTACCGTATAACTAACTAACTATGAGAACCTGAATGAAATATTTCTAGAAGAACATTCTTCGTTGAGACCATCTTCTCAAAACAAGGATAAGTTACTACAGTGAAGAAATTTCGATATGAAACAATACCAAAGTTCACCTTTTCTGTCTGACTAATTATATATTTCTTGAAGAAAATTGTTTACGCTCTGTATAAATGTTCACCTTATTTAAAGTATTGATGATCACGCCATGATTACGTGGACATGAGAAAAGAAAAGTATTTGTAAATCGTCCGATGTCTCCTCATCGTTCGTTTTCTCAAGAGAATTTCGTCATCAGACTGTAGTATAAATACAAATACAGATTTCAAGCGAACACATAATCATGGCACTCGCTTTCTTATCATTGGAAATCACCGCCTTCATCCTTCTCCTGCGTGTATCTCTACTGACAGGTAAGCGTTAGTTACTTCATTTCACTGTCTGCATGTTACATGAATATTTTGAAACTACCTTCAACGAATAGAATTCACTTCTGAATTGTGTGTGTGATTGACAACTGCTTACATAGTTAGTATATGATAATCAGTGATTTGTGTGAATATATGAACCACTCCATTCGATCAGATCTATTAGACATCGATATGAATATGATTTTCGGATGATGAAGCCAGTGTAGTCATTTCTCTGACACATACCAATAACACGAATTCGCATGCATTTCATACACTCCCGTCACACACATTGTGTGCACTGATTATTTCAGTCTCATGACTACAAACTCATCTTGAGTCGCATCAGTTTGAAACACGTGCTGAATGTGGATTCAGTGAGGAAGATAAGCATTTAGGTGGTTTCCCTACAAAATAATAGATGAAGGATTCTCCCTCACTTTCGACCAAGTGACTTGGTCGATTAAATATTCTCAACTAAGCATATTATCAATTAATCAATGAATTAATTGAGTAATTAATTACTTAATTCCATTTATTTGAAGCTGGTGGACTGAGAAAACATAGTGGGGATTCTGAACCAACTTATGGTGAGTCGTTGCCCATTGAACAGTAATTTAATCATTCATGTTTCCGTTAGTGTGTTGCGATCCGATTGCTTCTGACTTGTAAATTCTTCGAAATGTGAAGTTGCTTGTTGAATATCCAGTCACATCAGAAATGACTATTCGAGAATTCCACACTGTCAAGCTATCGGATATTTCTGTCTACAACTCATAGTTTGTCAGCTAATTTTAGACTATCAACGAATAGTCTGATAGTAGAAATTCTTGTAAATCCTGTGAAGAAATGCAGTCAGTGAAACAACTTCATCTGATCCAACCAGATGGTATCGTTGAACTTTGAGAGTGTGAACACTGGATATGTAAAAATCGACTTTATCATTTCATTTCTCGTAACAGTGAAAGCTAAATTCCCAGGTCATATTTCGCAGTCAGACAGAGTATTCACATTGGCTAGGTGATGATGGTGAGAAGCTAGTCAGTTTCCATCTGTGACAGTTAACCCCTCGAATGAGGCTTGAGACCTAGGATTCTCGAGTAGAACAAAAGTGACTTCTTGTGGAATGAGTGAGAGAATATTTCAATATTTCAAGCAGTATCATTCTGTATCCTCAAGTGGGATATTCGCTTCAATAGGATATTCATTGAACATATCATCAACCAGTATTATTCAGTCTTATAAGATGCGAAACGTGCTGGCACACATTTTTTCCCATGTCACTCATTCTTGAAACCGAACAAGTCGTGGCATTCGAACACGCCTAATTCAATTAACTGACGCTCAACTTTGTTGTCTTGAAGATTCGCACCGTGTTAGTCAAGAGATAAATGCTATAGAACGTGGCCTCAACTTTTATGGCGGTAAGCAATTTCTTCTCAATATATTTCAATATTCCATACACTTGCTTAACATTCGATGAAATAACTAAGTTTATGTTCATTGATTCCATTTTCATTTTCATTTGTGGAATGATTTATCGTGTTCTCTCCGAGTTAGCTAGCAGTTATCTGCGTTTCAGGCGGTTCAAGGAAACATATGTAGCATGCAACACTGGAACACTTTGTGAATGTGGACGAATTCAGCATGACTGATGACCAGATTTGACATTTATCATCCATCATTCCTTTTGTCGTTATCAATTGATTTGTGATTGTTGTTTGCAATTGTTCTACAGGATTGATAGCCCAGATGGAAAATTCGACAGCTGTTTTGGAAGAAGAAGTGAAGACATTGCGAGGTGCTTTTACAAGCCTGATTTCACTTTCCATATTTCCTATTTCGTATGTTATTTCCTAGTTCGTTGTGTCAGTGATGCTTCTACTCAACAGTATGCGTGTGGTACTCAAACTCTGTGTGGTAGTATATGGCCCCAAACTAGTCTGATTGTTGGACATATCACAGAGTGAAACAGGTTTACTCACTGGGTGATTGATATTTCGAGGGAAATTTATTATTCACAACCGTATCACTTGCAGCTGAGAGATTTCGAAGCCCGATACACCTAGTCCTGTCTTCCTTCCCTGTCTCATTCACTCAACAAGCGTGGAGTGCTCACCACCACTTCCAGTTATCCTTCCCAGTATGGACGCCAGTGATGTGATGCAGATTTACAACCAACAGTTTGATCACAGTCACAATATAATTAGTCACAGTTTCGAAATGTTTCGCACAAACCTTTTGTCTTCTGACGTGAATGTGTGCTTCTGCAGTATTAGTCGCTGAAGGATGACAAATGCTTTCTTTGTACATGAACATGCGGTAAATAATCTCCGAATGCTGCTCAAATGTGTGTGAACACCAACATCTGGAGACCAGTGGAGACAGAGAAGTGGTGATACTATACTGCTGTTTGTTGGTTCATCAGCTTTTATGTCAATAGTTGAGGAGCGAGCAATATTGACGACGTTGTCTCCAGTGTTTTGCAATCATGATTTATATTGCATGAGGTGACAGACTGTTTGTCTCTTTCCCACTCCAGACCAGTTGGAAGCACAGGCCAGTGAAAGGAACACAACTGTCGCTGAGTGTAAGTCAACAAATTTAGTCAATGTTGAGAAATAATCGTTCTTTTAGTTGTCAGTTGTCAAGTCAATACTTCTGAAGACTACTACCGACCGGAATTGTACAGAGGTATGTGAAACGTTTGTTGTTCATCTTCAACCTGCAAACCTGCACAGTATAGAGAGAGAGAGAGAGAAGACGAGTAGTTTAGCGAAGAGTCTCTTCTCGGCGAATTCATTTTCCACTTTAGCTGTTCGATGTCAAATATAATGGGTTGTTTTCTACGCATGTGTGCATTAAATTTGTCAAACAAAAATACAGTTGGCTATGGTTATTTTAACGAAACGGGTGAGAACTAGTAACGTTTGTGTGGAGTTAGGCAATACAAAAGGTATTCAGAGGAATTGGATGTTGATTTAAGATAGGAGCGTAGTAATACAAGTGATGAGTTGTCACAAACGATTGTTAAGGAAGAGTCACGGGATGACATGGATAGTTTGATGAAAGAGTTGTCCCCAGGGTGAATATGGGAACATCACAAAATACGGAATTACGCAACAGTTTTCAGGGAATACAGGAGTTTTGGATAGTTAGCAAAACACGTAAACGAGCAATCGTTAAGTCAGATCATCAGAGTTGTTAGCATGATAGTAGAAGTGGCTGAGTAATTTTCTGTTGTATGCATAGTCCGGGTTCTTCTAGCTGAATGGCTTGGCCTTGTGCAGTTCAAAGAAGACAGAGACGTATTGTCTTTGGCAGGTTGTTCCTCACTTTTCAGATTATATTGAGGAAGGCGTTTGTTGACATGGAATGAATGAACAGTGCAAACGAAGTGGCTAGACTATTGAAATCTTTCATTGAATAGACTTTGAATTACCGTCACTACTGAATATCACGCAGAGATATGTGAAGGCTGACTGACGTTCAGTTAGTTGAGTAATTTGTCTGAATAGTGTTACCTATTCAATTCAATTCAATTCAATTTGGGCATGTCATGGTTAGGAACTTACCACCTTTTATTATCCCAATTGTCGTCTATCTTCAATTTGTCGTGTATTCATTTGTTTTGTCAGGCATTTCAGATACCATCAGACATGTGATTCAGTCATATGGTAAGTACGCCTTCGTAATTCCTCATAGTGCATTCTGTTTGACCTCGTTCCCTTCACAATTGAATCGGCGAGTTGTCGAAGTTGATCTGTGAGAGAAATTCAGTTGAGTCACACGACTGCTATTAGAAGATGAGCGTAAAAGTGGCAGACTGTTTTCAGCTGCTCAAGATGCTCATCGCATATTTATTTCACTATCAGTCACTCGAATGCAACCAGTATAAGAGAGTATGAGAGTATCTAGCGTTCTATCCAATCTCTGCTCAATGATACGTAATGGTGAAGGAATTCGGTGAAACAGACTCAGTTGATGATTTATTCGCTGAAAATCTCGAACTGCAGGCCACTGATATTCGCCAGATGGTGAGACAACACATGACAACACATCCATCGAATTCTCTCCATTCTATCAATGTGACAGGAGGTTTTCGAACTACTCGTCAATATATATACTCTGTTCTCTTTGCATTCTATTCAGGCGATTTCTTCGTCATGTCTCCTGACAAAACTCTCTGGAACGAATCTCTAATCCGTGGATCTGGACGTAAGCATTGATTTTATTGGTTGAGCAAGTTAGCTTCACTTCTCCCTACGCTTTCTCACTCTTCTGACTCAGTCGAACATCGCTGTGATCTAATCCACCATATTTAACCGGTGGTAGCTCAGTCATGACTGAAGGACGGATGTGCTCATCTGTTAGATATTTGAGTGAATTCGTCAGTCACCGAACAATAGTTGACATCCAACAGTGGTGTTGTCACCACTCTCTGATGCTACTCACTACAATCCTTTTGTGAATGAGCACGTCATTTTGAATAGTTTACACCCAGCCCCTCACGGTGCACAGAGGTGAGTTCAGAACAATTGAGAACTAGTCAGCAACACTATGCACATCACTCAATCAGAAGATGGCCAGTTCATTGACTCAAAGACAGTCTCTATGGAGATCGAAGAGCTCAAGTATATCTCCCTGAAGATGTGTCAGTCATTGCTCACTCACCGAGAATCACTTCCACTCCATCAACGAGTTGGCGAAATTCACGACTTACACATATGCATACATATGCATTTGAGGTGTTATAATAAACCAGTAATATCTTTGTATCTGTTGACTTCTGTGTGTTTCAGTTGATCGAAGACGTAAGTCAAACCACTGAATACTGGTGATGAGTAATACCAAGCCCACCATGTTCATTATAGTCAACGAAATGCTGTCAATAATATCCTTTCTTCTTGAATAGGTATTGAACAAACCCCAGACCTGAGTGTCTGTGACAGTCTTCTGTCGATTGAACGCACTGAAGGTAATTCGAAACATGTGATTGCTTTGTGGAAGATTATTCCACCAGTTAGTTCTATGCTTCATATTTCGCAGACAGATGCTTTTATCTCGATTTGTTCGACTGATTAATGATAATAATATTAATAATAATAAAATAACAATACTAATAATTGATTGTGACACTCGTATTCCAGTTTTCATCAATGATGTAAATGATGATGATTCTCTACAAGGAGAAACTCTACTTACTTGCAAATACTCTAGTGATTCCTCTTCTAGTGCATTTTCCACTGACCAGATTTCTAAGATTGTATTAGTATTATTAATACTATTGTTCCCTTGGGTTTCAAGTGGAATATTGGTCTCCACATCGTCTTGTTCTCTGTGGCGCTATTCAGCTAGCCACACTATTGCCCGTTGCCTTTCATCCCCTCGCCACAGGGATCTCCTCAATGTCACCAACCCCGAACACATGTCTTACTCGTCGTTTCCCAATCAGGAATTGAATCAAATTTGGGAATGTATTCCCTCACCGGATAAAATTTCTCAAAATCCATATGTGTATACGATTGTACAACTTGATAAGAAATTCGTTGAAAAGAGTCTCTTCAATGAATCACTTGTTTCAGTTTCCTTGTTTTGATGTTACAATGGGAAGTCTCCATGGATCAATAGGTTCTCGATTCCTTCGATCCCAGCCAGAGTTTCTTGATGATAATTCTATCCGGCCACTTGATTAGTCTCTTATATACAAACACCGATGAGGGCAGCTGTTGATAGAAGTCTACAGCCTAGAGTAAATGCTGTGATATCCATGCATATAGATATATACATATATATATATATATATATTCATGCATACATAATAATAGAGCTGAATCCCCCTTTGGATTCAATCCGGAAGTAAACATTGCTTCGCTCAATGTGTGTCCGAATCAGCAATGTTTCTTCACGGCCTCATCTCTCCACAATTCCTAATGTCTATCCACGGTATACTTTCACTGTATTTACACTTCACCTTCCTTTTCAGAAATAAACCGACTGAGTCAACTGATAATAAGGCTGAGTGCTTCGAAATTTACTTTGATGGGAGGTCATGGTAAGTTGAAACACATCGAATCAAAAGTTTTGCAAGGCGCTTTCAACAATCTAGTAGGTGGTAAACGTTGAATCGGAGGCCAGATAATATGCATTTCACACTGACACGCTTTGCCTACTTTCCGGGTACTTGTTTTGACGATTACAAACGATAGATTTGCAACATTTTATCTGTTTTCTCGCATCCGTCTACTCAAGTTTACATATCAAGTTCGCCTTTTCTGACGACAAACTGCATCTTCTCATTGTAGAAGCCAAATCGATTTATGAAAGTATTCTGACAAATATCAGGGTGAGTTCATCTACCAGATCCCATCCACACACACACACACACTCATCTCCTGATGACAAACATCAGTCTACTTGTCGTTTGTCCTGCATCGCCACATCTCATGTTGTATTCAAGTGTGTCATGTTGGCGTTTCCAGACAATTAGATGAGATGTTCACTTCTAATGAACAACCCACTAAACAGTGTGTGATAACAATTTCAGGGATCGGTACTATAATCAGATGGGAAGCTTTGGCTTCTTTCTGACTGATTGTTCTGGCAGTTTATTGGTGTGATGCTCCTAACTGAGGTGAATAATACACGTCTTGACCACATTTGAATGCATCGAGTGTATGATCCAGCGTATCGACTGGGCCACAATTCATTCGAGTGATTGAGTCATTTGAAACTCAAAATGTCAAACACTAGTGATTGATTCACTTTATGAAACGTTGTTACCCACCCCCAGCCAGTATCGTCCTTGATTTCATTGAAACTATTCATTCATTCATTCATTCGTTATTTTTGCATTCTTTCTTCTCTCCTTGAAGAGTGAATACACGTTACTCACATCGAATGGAATACCGTCAGCCGTGTGAGATGAACACATACATACATCTATCTGTTCAACTGTCTTCACGAATCATTCGAAGACGACATGCTTTTTCTTTTCTCTTTCATCACTTGATTAGACTGTAATATTGATAAGTAGTCGTAGTCTTAGTCTTAGTCGTAGTAGTATTAGTCGTGGTGTAAAATGTAAACTTAATAATAATAATAAAAATAATAATGATAAAAAAAGTAATGATGATAATCATATTTTGACCTCACTTTGACTTCTCCCTTCAACGTTCAATGATGGTGGTGGTGGTGTGTGTGTGTGTGTGTGCGTGCGTGTACACTGTCATAGTCACATTAGAGACGAAGTGACAGGAAATTTCGCCCGTGATGATTGTAGCTTCCTTGCAATTATAACTTGGTATTATCTTACAATCAGTTCCGCTTATTAGTTTGAGCAAAGAAATAACGAGGATATTTGCAGGAGAATACGAGCTCGCTTAACTTCGCGGATTCTCCTCAACCGCGAACATACTGATGAACTAAATCAAATTATAAGTTACAAAGTGAGTTCTCGAGCACACACTTTCCGCGATGACTTCGAGTCATAGATAGAAGGTGTGGACAGCATGATTCGGAAAACGATGTAAGTAGACGAACTGTCCAGTGTTGAAAGACTAACTATTTCTAGTAGAATTCGAAAAGTGGGTGGCGGAAGGGGGTTAAGTTGAAATCTCGCTTGGAAAAAACAAGCAGTGACTAGAGACGAACTGGGAAATCGAAGAACACAGTGAAATTATACATATTACGAAGGAGAGCTGAAGACGGTGGGAATGAATAGTAGGGTGGAATTATGACGAACAAACAATTAGGTGTATTTGGAAACTTGACGGTGTGTTCGACTGAGTGAGTGAGTGAATATGCAAATCAAGTGGGATGTTGCACGACGGAGCGAAACGCATATTAAACTTATCGCATCACCACTAGAACTAGAGAGGCGAATTCATTCAAATACTGAAATGAAAACAAGATTTCGAGCGAACAATTGTTTTCGATAATTTCTTCTTCAAGCTCTACAGTTATAAATCCATGAATATTAGAGTACATATAGCCAATGAAGGCAAATGAAAATAATATCAGAAAATTTATTGGGGTTCATGTGTGAGTTGAGATGATAGTCCATTAGTTAACATAATCAATTTAATTTGCATAGTGTGTATAGTCAGAAAAATGTGATGAAGTGTGAATGAACAATTGGGTGATATAGTGTTGTTTTATAGTCAACAGAATACAAGTGTCGTTGGGGTGAGAGAAATATGATAACCACAAAATACACAGAAATACACACTAACAAAGGGGACACTGGATGTGAGGGCTGACCAATAATGTCTAATGATAAAATAAAGAGGCTAATTTGTAAATTGTAATAAGAGGTTACAGATTGGGTATGCTTAGTATAAACTTTGCAAACCTCAGATTACTGAGTACATAATAAATGACTGACTGGTGTGAACGTATAACTATTCACAGAAGTGCACCAGTTCCTCTTGCCATACTCAATTCGCCACGCAAAACAAGAGAAAACAGTAAAGGGATATTCCAAGGATAAAGAAAGGAGAATTACGATGTTGAAAGAATGACAGCATGGAAATACACTAGGGTTTTGTCGGATATGATAAATTGACTGTAGCATTTTGCTTGTTTCAGCCTTCAGCTTATTTAAAAAGATACTTAAAATGTGAAGATAAGGATGAATCAAAACCTGCTGCTATGAACTGGGTTAGTACAGCGGTGGTTCCTTACCGTAAAGAAACATCCGATGAAGTAAGGCGAATCCTTAACGAACATAACATAAGCGTGTACTTTCTTGCATCTAACACCTTACGCTCATTACTGGTGAAGGTTAAGAATAAAATAGAACAAGAAAACCAGCAGAATTGCGTATACCAGATCAATTGCGGGGATTGTAACCCAGTATATGTAGGAGAAACTTCCAGACAGGTAAATATAAGAGTGAAAGAGCATAAACAATGTCTAAAGGTGGTTCCAAAGAACTCTGTAGATTTGAGGAAGCTAGAATACAACTCAGCGATTGCACTACATTCAATAGAAACGGGACACAAAATTGACTTTGATAAGACTAAGGTTTTACTGAAAGGTTTTGGTTCATATCAAGAAAGACTGACTGCAGAAGCCCTACATATATGGGTGAATCCCAACAGTTTAAACAGACATGAAGGTGTGATGTTAGCCGATGCATGGCAAATCCTGACTAATAAATAAAATTTGATATGTATGAACAAGTAGTCACACTTGGTCAAATTCCCGATTGTCTACGTTTTCTTATGGGGAGAATAACAAATTTATAAAAATTAAATTATATTTATAAAAATCTCAATTATTTTGCAAATGTCCGGTCAAATATTGATCACAGCACATATGAGAATAGCAAATGTTCTATGACTGTTCACCCACCTACGCACCTACCCACACACACACACACACACACACCAATATATACTGCATATACACATATATTTTAACAAAAGTAGACAAATTTTGAAATTCTGAGGTCAAAAAGTTTTTGATCATAGTTCATACAATCTTTGTTTTGTTTTGTTTAGTATACCCATTGATAGCTGTTTCTTCATTCATATTTAAAATAAGAGATATACTTTTATATATAAAACATACAATTCCATTTATTATACATGTTGATACCTGTTGCAAGACTCCTGATTCGACAACATTTTAAAAACAAGAGGTGTCCCTTTATACATAAACCCTTGTAATGTTAATTTCGATTAATTTCCCTGAAGAAAATCGGACCAGATTGCCGAACGAAACGTTGGAATTAATCATTTCAATTTCGCTGAGATTTTACAAATATAACTTTATAAATGTCTACTTCTCAGTCAGCGCTCAATTATTTTGGAACTATCCGGTCGAATCTTGATCAAAGTTCATATGAGTCATTAATATTAATTTTTTGACCTGACATTAATAATAAGTGTTTTGCAATGGGTGATGCTGGATTTCTATTCAGATTAATCGCATTGGGATTTTGGATATGATTTAATAGCCATTTTGGAACATGTTCTTTCCGACGACATTGGAACATTCTGTTGGTTCTACCTATGTAGGTGTCACCGCAGCCGCAGGTGAACTTGTAGATACAGTTTGAAGTGGAGTCCACAGAATTTCGTCCTTTAATCGTAGGTACAGGGATCGAAAATGTTCGGCAAGTGAGAAAAAGAGATGTGGTGGCGTAGAATGTGCGTTTGATAGCTGACCGAAGTCTTTGAGCTAGCTGTCAACTGTATAATCTAGTCACCCTTAAATGGTAGATTAATAAAGATAGCTTTCTTTGGTACAGAAGCCGTCTTTTCGAGATGTGGACTTTCTTTACTGTGACAAGTGATAAAGTTCTCCGGATAACCATTAGCTAATAAAACTGAATGTATGTGTCGAAGCTCATCCATTAATGTGTCACTCGTGCATATTTTTCGGGCTCTTGAGAACAAACATTTCACTAGGGAACGTTTATACTGGATAGTAACAAAACTGGAAAAAGGAAGATATTGTCCACTCCATGTCTGTTTACGAAAAATAGATCTCTGAATCGTACCATCATCTCTCCTAGTCATTGTAATATCCAGGAAACCGAGTTTGTTATTTGATTCTAGTTCGGAAGTCACTCGAATATTCGGATGCATATGATTAAATAGGGTAAAAACGTTTTCAATAGATTTACTATTATTACCAATAATAAGAGTATCATCTACATAACGTTTATACAGCATAAATTTTCCAAGCATACCTTGCATTTGTTTCTCTAATTTCGACATGAATATATCTGCTAACAGGGGCCGCAGAGGGCTCCTCATCGCAACACCATCGATTTGTTTGTATGCCTTTTCTTTGAAGGTGAATCCAATATTTTCTGTACACATTAAGATGATGTCTTTGATGTAAGTTACAGGAAGAGGTGAATTTATCCCATTGCTTGTGATGTAATCACAGATGAAATCAACAGTTTCATGAAGGGGAACATTGGTGAATAAAGATTCCATGTCAGTTGAACACATAACCTTTTCCTTAATGTTCAAGGTGTTTAGCATTTCTGTAAGATCAAATGAAGTCTTACGGAATGATTTGATAACGAGTCTCTTACAGGCGCAAGGACCACTGTAATCCATTTTTCCATTTTATGGTGAGGAGAATTTGACATATCTGGTGATACAAAGAATTCCTTTCCACTAAAACTCGAAAAGCGAACTAACCGGAAAAATAACGACTGAAACCCATTGCATAAGAGGTGGTTCTTGTGGCTGAGTGATGAATAACGTTTTGGTGTTTGAAACGATGAGTGCTAGGCTTGAGTCGTAGTGGGAGCATCATCACTCACTTGAGATACAAGTAGATACCGCTGACATATTCCAAATAACACGAAACATGCACGTTATATTCCACTGACAGCAACCATCAAACTGACCAATCAAAGGTAGATTATACAATGAACTTCCTCCGACTAATACAGAGATATGAAAGTTATACGTGCTATCAATACGTTGATTAGTTTCAATAAGTGTATGGAAAACATTATATCCGTTATTGCCAAATGTTATGCATGCGTGTGTACAAACATACCTTCTTGAAATAGACGAGATCGCGAAAGAGTTTCATATTCAGCATGAGGAGTTCTATCTTCGTTCAATAGAAGATTATCTTTAGTCTCTGAGTTCTGATAACACTATCGAAATTTATAAAAAGGACTGACTGTTTCAAACTTTTGATGAAAACATATCTTCACACATACTAAAGTTCTACACTAGAACTGTGATCTCCACTGAATATTTTCATTATTACGCCAGGAAACAGCGAAGGCCCAGTGTGACTACAATCTGTAAACGTTGGACACGTCGTAATATAAGCCTTGTTGCAGTTTACCATTAAGATGATGCATACAGAGCGGTGTCCGACATCCACGATAAACATAGGAGATGTGATAACAAGCCAATGCAAAAGCCCATGGTTTTTCTTAGTGTAAGGGATTCCTGAAAATATTGGCTTAGACAGCAGCCCGTGTGGTGGTCAGTGAAGCCTATAGCCTCATTTCGCACACTGTGTCCAGTGTAAACGGGCATAGATCTGAGTGCATTTGAAAGGCTGAAGAAGTCAGATAATTGTCCGATAATGAAGAGACGTCATTCATATGTGTTTGAAGTTGTTTCAGAAAGAGTGAAGACTCAACTCTTGATTGACTTCACATTGCTATCTAGTCGCACATATGCACGATATGAGTGCTTTTTCGGAAGCCAAACCGATGCGCCACCTGTGTCACAGTACACTGTCTGATACAATTCCAGCTTGTCTTCATTGGCTAATGTGTGCTAGAATTGTTGGAATTACATGTGTAAAGTCTGAGAAAGGAGTTATTGGAAAAGAGTCATCCGGCCTTGTTATTCCTCCTCGGTGAATATTAATTATCCTTAGTTGTACAGTCGTCTTTGTATTCACTATCATTCTCGTTGTAATTATCATACTTGACCTTAATTTCGGAATTTATTGTTAAAGCAAACATTGTGATGAGACAATAGTTCCTGCATCCCTCTGCCCCTACAAACGTACACACTGATAATAATTGGCTGACTACCTTGTTGTTGATAGTTCTTCTTCTTCTTATTATTCTTACTTAGTATTAGTATGTCATTATGTTATTGATGGTCTGATCGCCTTGGTTGTTATCCACTAGTTGACACACTTGACGAGGAGTTACCGAAAAGATGTACTTGAATAATATGGATAGACAACGCCTGCTCCAAGTCTTCAATAACCTACACCCAGCTTATGAATTCACCTGTGTAAAGGAACTCCAGGGTAGTATTTCATTTCTGGATGTTCTTCTTACAAAAAGAACAGACGGGACCTTGCCTTTCATCCCCTCGCCACAGGGATCTCCTCAATGTCACCAACCCCGAACACTTGTCTAACTCGTCGTTTCCCAATCAGGAATTGAATCAAATTTGGGAATGTATTCCCTCACTGGATAAAATTTCTCAGAATACATCGAAAAATACATCCCTCTGCAGCGGTAAGTCTTGATTTCTCCTTTCGCTATTCGAGGTGGTGTTAAGAGCAGCCTGGTTACCAGATTACGTGGGTCAGTCTATAGAGTCAGCAGGTAGTGTGGCCAGAGCTCAGGTCTAGCTAGATTGATAGCCACACATCAACCGTCAGCGTTATATTCAGTTGAGACCAACTGGAAACGAGTTGGAAATCATTCGAGCAGCCTAACTAACGTGCTTTCTATAGCACAAGCTCGAGCCATCATCGATTCCTCCTAGTACAATCTGATAATACGATAATGTACGACGTATTTTTCGACTATCACTTGAAGAGAATGTATAAGTAGATAATCACACCACAAGAAAGCCGCAGAGCTCTGATTCCTTGAAAGGTATATTGACCACCATGTACTTCAATCTACACGGATAGGCAAATTCATCGTTAGCGATGAAATGCCTCACTCAGGCTCAGTTGATTTGACTGACTTCTTTGATCCCCTACATATTCTCCACATCCTCTTATGCAAACCAGTCAGTATTCATAACTGCAGAGAGACTCATTTTTCTCTATGTAATGTCTTCTTACACAGTTGTACAGCCGTACAGTTTCATAATGTCTCAATATCAATGACGAGTCGACTTCTCCAATTACCATCTCCGCTGTTCTCGGTGTCTTCACACTGTTGTCAATTGACCTGTGTCAGTTGACTCAGTGCGTTCACCAGACACACGCCAACGAGCTGATACTCATCTCAGTTCGTTCCTTCTCATCTGTTTTGCATTAACCCGTTATCATTATCTTCTCTTCTCATGTCGACGATATCTGAGAATCAATATTAATTATCTTTTCACATAGAGAATAGTATTGGAATCTATCGGGGGCATCTCGTCCTATTTCGAACTTCTCACCTGGATGTAATTGTAATCCACACTGAATGATTTTATTGCTACGCAGACTTGAATTCAGTACCTTTTGTTTCAAACACCGAAGTACTCTCAACTCGACTATTTGATTCACAACAGCCACCTGTTGCGTAATACTGTCTGTAATTAATATTTACTCTTGCCAAAGTTGTGTATTCATTACCGTTCTATTGTTTTATACGACTTAAGGTGCTCGTTTGTTACATGATGTTTTCAAATACTCATGACTGATTGCATGATGGAAATCATTCACATCATCCACTACTATTTAGTTAGCCCTGTTCATCACAAGCATTCATTTTATTTAAAACTCGTCAGTACTATTTTCCATTAGAAGCCTATCAAGTGAGAATGTGGGCTATTTTAATAGGTTGGAGTGACTGACTATATTGTGAACGCCTATTGTGTAATAGTTTAGTTACTCTATTGCTGTGATATAAATTAAATGGCCTTTTATATTCGCAGTAAAATTTCATAATAACCTAATCTGACAATCACATTTCGACTTACAGGTGAATCTTATAAGGTAAATAAATAATAATAATCATCATCAGATACTTTACCTGAGTTTCGTTGCTCATCAGGAAAACAAGATGATATGAAAATCCATCGAACTCAAGGATCATTGCCTCCAGGTTATATTCCAGTCTTTAATCCTCAGTGTATACTGAATGTAATAATAATAAAGATAATCTTCTATTGGACGAAGATAGAACTCCTCATGCTGAATATGAAACTCTTTCGCGATCTCGTCTATTTCAAGAAGGTATGTTTGTACACACGCATGCATAACATTTGGCAATAACGGATATAATGTTTTCCATACACTTATTGAAACTAATCAACGTATTGATAGCACGTATAACTTTCATATCTCTTTATTAGTCGGAGGAAGTTCATTGTATAATCTACCTTTGATTGGTCAGTTTGATGATTGCTGTCAGTGGAATATAACGTGCATGTTTCGTGTTATTTGGAATATGTCAGCGGTATCTACTTGTATCTCAAGTGAGTGATGATGCTCCCACTACGACTCGAGCCTAGCACTCATCGTTTCAAACACCAAAACGTTATTCATCACTCAGCCACAAGAACCACCTCTTATGCAATGGGTTACAGTCGTTATTTTTCCGGTTAGTTCGCACTTCGAGTTTTAGTGGAAAGGAATTCATTGTATCACTTTTTCCTGATTAGTCTGAACAATGTCAGAACTAATATATTAACTCAGTCAACTTTATACTACTGATGAGAAAACTGAATTCTATCGCGTAAATTTCATGTGGTGACCAATAATCTCTATTACTGCATTGTTTAAATACCTACTGTTATTTGTTAATATTTAATACATTATTCACAAATAAATCTGTCAAATACAAGTTTCTGAATTCATCCCTTTTTGTGTTGTTAATTGATTTCTCGTAATTCGGTCATTGCAAAATACTACTGCTACTACTACTACTACTACTACTACTACTTCAAATAATTGTAACATATGATGTCGAGAAGGAAATCATGGTATCAAGCTTTCTGAACTTAGTAGTGAATTCAGTAACCTACTTCAGATATATACATGATAATGTACTGTTTCTTGTACTTCTCACATGCGAAGTTTAACATCCATATCACAAATGCTGGAGGTTTGACATCACCTATTCTAAGGAATATGCGAGTGACTGTCGATTATGTGATGCTACAAGACTGGTTTGAACCCAGTCATTGCCTAAAGATAAGGAATAAAGTTGTAGAGTGTGTTAACCAACTCACTTATTCTGGAAAATGAATCAGTCTCAACACATCAACCGATTGCTGATGAAATCTTAGTACGGATACAAAAGGCTGGTGTGTCATTCTCCAAATTGCATCATCTCCTACATAGACGTGATATCCGCCTGGTTGTCAATCAGAGGACGTGTGTGTTGGTCAGCATTTCAATCCGTCCTCCTTTACGTCTGTGAGGAACGACCATTGAAAGTAGAGAAAATGGAAAGACCGGTTAGCTGTTTTTGATCATTTGTGTCTGCGTTCTGTCTCCCATGTTGGGTGGTATAACAGGGTGAGTAATGTTGAGGTTCGCCGTTTGGTGTTGGGTCAGGAGAGCAAGTCAGTCAATGAGGTTATGCTGCTCCATCTGTTGAGATGACTGGGATATGTGTTTTTCATCTCGAGGCATTGCCTTCCTCGATGGACAATGTTAGCTGATACAGGACTGATCAGGTTGGAAAAGAGCCGCTAGTGGTGGTCAGACGAAAAAACTGTATCATTTCGTGTAGGGAGATGTAGACATCCTGGTTGGGGTCTTCGGGATGCTAAGAACCAATGGCCGGAGACAATTGGTATACGAATCAAAATACTCACTCTGATTGTGGCGAGAGGTATTCACACTTTGTGATTTATCATATCCGACAAAACCCTAGTGTATTTCCATGCTATCATTCTTTCAACATCGTAATTCTGTTTTTTATATCCTTGGAATATCCCTTTACTGTTTTCTCTTGTTTTGCGTGGCGAATTGAGTATGGCTAGCGGAACTGGTGCAGTTCTGTGAATAGTTACACGTTCACACCAGTCAGACATTTAATATGTACTCAGATATCTGTGGCTTGCAATGTTTCATTGCAGAATTTTCATGAGTGGTTATAAATGTAATATAACATTTCATTGCATAGAAAATGCGCGATTTGTCATTTAACGGGTGGACTATTAAATGCTAGAGGATCACATAAACAAGTAGTTAGAAAAGTTTACAACCTGTCTCAGATTTGCATTGTTCCAAAACACCGATAGAAAGAAGCTAGTCAGATAAAATTTGTTAAAGGAATAAATGAACTGCAAGATATCACTGTAATAGTCATGACCACCGTCATCAACTATCCTTCGTAATATGTATAATTTCACTGTGTTCTCCGATTTCCCAGTTCGTCTCTAGTCACTGCTTGTTTTTTCTTAGCGAGATTTCAACTTAACCCCCTTCCGCCACCCACTTTTCGAATTCTACTAGAAATAGTTAGTCTTTCAACACTGGACAGTTCGTCTACTTACATCGTTTTCCGAATCATGCTGTCCACACCTTCTATCTATGACTCGAAGTCATCGCGGAAAGTGTGTGCTCGAGAACTCACTTTGTAACTTATAACTTGATTTAGTTCATCAGTATGTTCGCGGTTGAGGAGAATCCGCGAAGTTAAGCGAGCTCGTATTCTCCTGCAAATATCCTCGTTATTTCTTTGCTCAAACTAATAAGCGGAACTGATTGTAAGATAATACCAAGTTATAATTGCAAGGAAGCTACAATCATCACGGGCGAAATTTCCTGTCACTTCGTCTCTAATGTGACTATGACAGTGTACACGCACACACACACACACACACCACCACCACCACCATCATTGAACGTTGAAGGGAGAAGTCAAAGTGAGGTCAAAATATGATTATCATCATTACTTTTTTTATCATTATTATTTTTATTATTATTATTAAGTTTACATTTTACACCACGACTAATACTACTACGACTAAGACTAAGACTACGACTACTTATCAATATTACAGTCTAATCAAGTGATGAAAGAGAAAAGAAAAAGCATGTCGTCTTCGAATGATTCGTGAAGACAGTTGAACAGATAGATGTATGTATGTGTTCATCTCACACGGCTGACGGTATTCCATTCGATGTGAGTAACGTGTATTCACTCTTCAAGGAGAGAAGAAAGAATGCAAAAATAACGAATGAATGAATGAATGAATAGTTTCAATGAAATCAAGGACGATACTGGCTGGGGGTGGGTAACAACGTTTCATAAAGTGAATCAATCACTAGTGTTTGACATTTTGAGTTTCAAATGACTCAATCACTCGAATGAATTGTGGCCCAGTCGATACGCTGGATCATACACTCGATGCATTCAAATGTGGTCAAGACGTGTATTATTCACCTCAGTTAGGAGCATCACACCAATAAACTGCCAGAACAATCAGTCAGAAAGAAGCCAAAGCTTCCCATCTGATTATAGTACCGATCCCTGAAATTGTTATCACACACTGTTTAGTGGGTTGTTCATTAGAAGTGAACATCTCATCTAATTGTCTGGAAACGCCAACATGACACACTTGAATACAACATGAGATGTGGCGATGCAGGACAAACGACAAGTAGACTGATGTTTGTCATCAGGAGATGAGTGTGTGTGTGTGTGTGGATGGGATCTGGTAGATGAACTCACCCTGATATTTGTCAGAATACTTTCATAAATCGATTTGGCTTCTACAATGAGAAGATGCAGTTTGTCGTCAGAAAAGGCGAACTTGATATGTAAACTTGAGTAGACGGATGCGAGAAAACAGATAAAATGTTGCAAATCTATCGTTTGTAATCGTCAAAACAAGTACCCGGAAAGTAGGCGAAGCATGTCAGTGTGAAATGCATATTATCTGGCCTCCGATTCAACGTTTACCACCTACTAGATTGTTGAAAGCGCCTTGCAAAACTTTTGATTCGATGTGTTTCAACTTACCATGACCTCCCATCAAAGTAAATTTCGAAGCACTCAGCCTTATTATCAGTTGACTCAGTCGGTTTATTTCTGAAAAGGAAGGTGAAGTGTAAATACAGTGAAAGTATACCGTGGATAGACATTAGGAATTGTGGAGAGATGAGGCCGTGAAGAAACATTGCTGATTCGGACACACATTGAGCGAAGCAATGTTTACTTCCGGATTGAATCCAAAGGGGGATTCAGCTCTATTATTATGTATGCATGAATATATATATATATATATGTATATATCTATATGCATGGATATCACAGCATTTACTCTAGGCTGTAGACTTCTATCAACAGCTGCCCTCATCGGTGTTTGTATATTAGAGACTAATCAAGTGGCCGGATAGAATTATCATCAAGAAACTCTGGCTGGGATCGAAGGAATCGAGAACCTATTGATCCATGGAGACTTCCCATTGTAACATCAAAACAAGGAAACTGAAACAAGTGATTCATTGAAGAGACTCTTTTCAACGAATTTCTTATCAAGTTGTACAATCGTATACACATATGGATTTTGAGAAATTTTATCCGGTGAGGGAATACATTCCCAAATTTGATTCAATTCCTGATTGGGAAACGACGAGTTAGACATGTGTTCGGGGGTGGTGACATTGAGGAGATCCCTGTGGCGAGGGGATGAAAGGCAACGGGCAATAGTGTGGCTAGCTGAATAGCGCCACAGAGAACAAGACGATGTGGAGACCAATATTCCACTTGAAACCCAAGGGAACAATAATATTAATAATACTAATACAATCTTAGAAATCTGGTCAGTGGAAAATGCACTAGAAGAGGAATCACTAGAGTATTTGCAAGTAAGTAGAGTTTCTCCTTGTAGAGAATCATCATCATTTACATCATTGATGAAAACTGGAATACGAGTGTCACAATCAATTATTAGTATTGTTATTATTATTATTAATATTATTATCATTAATCAGTCGAACAAATCGAGATAAAAGCATCTGTCTGCGAAATATGAAGCATAGAACTAACTGGTGGAATAATCTTCCACAAAGCAATCACATGTTTCGAATTACCTTCAGTGCGTTCAATCGACAGAAGACTGTCACAGACACTCAGGTCTGGGGTTTGTTCAATACCTATTCAAGAAGAAAGGATATTATTGACAGCATTTCGTTGACTATAATGAACATGGTGGGCTTGGTATTACTCATCACCAGTATTCAGTGGTTTGACTTACGTCTTCGATCAACTGAAACACACAGAAGTCAACAGATACAAAGATATTACTGGTTTATTATAACACCTCAAATGCATATGTATGCATATGTGTAAGTCGTGAATTTCGCCAACTCGTTGATGGAGTGGAAGTGATTCTCGGTGAGTGAGCAATGACTGACACATCTTCAGGGAGATATACTTGAGCTCTTCGATCTCCATAGAGACTGTCTTTGAGTCAATGAACTGGCCATCTTCTGATTGAGTGATGTGCATAGTGTTGCTGACTAGTTCTCAATTGTTCTGAACTCACCTCTGTGCACCGTGAGGGGCTGGGTGTAAACTATTCAAAATGACGTGCTCATTCACAAAAGGATTGTAGTGAGTAGCATCAGAGAGTGGTGACAACACCACTGTTGGATGTCAACTATTGTTCGGTGACTGACGAATTCACTCAAATATCTAACAGATGAGCACATCCGTCCTTCAGTCATGACTGAGCTACCACCGGTTAAATATGGTGGATTAGATCACAGCGATGTTCGACTGAGTCAGAAGAGTGAGAAAGCGTAGGGAGAAGTGAAGCTAACTTGCTCAACCAATAAAATCAATGCTTACGTCCAGATCCACGGATTAGAGATTCGTTCCAGAGAGTTTTGTCAGGAGACATGACGAAGAAATCGCCTGAATAGAATGCAAAGAGAACAGAGTATATATATTGACGAGTAATTCGAAAACCTCCTGTCACATTGATAGAATGGAGAGAATTCGATGGATGTGTTGTCATGTGTTGTCTCACCATCTGGCGAATATCAGTGGCCTGCAGTTCGAGATTTTCAGCGAATAAATCATCAACTGAGTCTGTTTCACCGAATTCCTTCACCATTACGTATCATTGAGCAGAGATTGGATAGAACGCTAGATACTCTCATACTCTCTTATACTGGTTGCATTCGAGTGACTGATAGTGAAATAAATATGCGATGAGCATCTTGAGCAGCTGAAAACAGTCTGCCACTTTTACGCTCATCTTCTAATAGCAGTCGTGTGACTCAACTGAATTTCTCTCACAGATCAACTTCGACAACTCGCCGATTCAATTGTGAAGGGAACGAGGTCAGACAGAATGCACTATGAGGAATTACGAAGGCGTACTTACCATATGACTGAATCACATGTCTGATGGTATCTGAAATGCCTGACAAAACAAATGAATACACGACAAATTGAAGATAGACGACAATTGGGATAATAAAAGGTGGTAAGTTCCTAACCATGACATGCCCAAATTGAATTGAATTGAATTGAATAGGTAACACTCGTCAGACAAATTACTCAACTAACTGAACGTCAGTCAGCCTTCACATATCTCTGCGTGATATTCAGTAGTGACGGTAATTCAAAGTCTATTCAATGAAAGATTTCAATAGTCTAGCCACTTCGTTTGCACTGTTCATTCATTCCATGTCAACAAACGCCTTCCTCAATATAATCTGAAAAGTGAGGAACAACCTGCCAAAGACAATACGTCTCTGTCTTCTTTGAACTGCACAAGGCCAAGCCATTCAGCTAGAAGAACCCGGACTATGCATACAACAGAAAATTACTCAGCCACTTCTACTATCATGCTAACAACTCTGATGATCTGACTTAACGATTGCTCGTTTACGTGTTTTGCTAACTATCCAAAACTCCTGTATTCCCTGAAAACTGTTGCGTAATTCCGTATTTTGTGATGTTCCCATATTCACCCTGGGGACAACTCTTTCATCAAACTATCCATGTCATCCCGTGACTCTTCCTTAACAATCGTTTGTGACAACTCATCACTTGTATTACTACGCTCCTATCTTAAATCAACATCCAATTCCTCTGAATACCTTTTGTATTGCCTAACTCCACACAAACGTTACTAGTTCTCACCCGTTTCGTTAAAATAACCGTAGCCAACTGTATTTTTGTTTGACAAATTTAATGCACACATGCGTAGAAAACAACCCATTATATTTGACATCGAACAGCTAAAGTGGAAAATGAATTCGCCGAGAAGAGACTCTTCGCTAAACTACTCGTCTTCTCTCTCTCTCTCTCTATACTGTGCAGGTTTGCAGGTTGAAGATGAACAACAAACGTTTCACATACCTCTGTACAATTCCGGTCGGTAGTAGTCTTCAGAAGTATTGACTTGACAACTGACAACTAAAAGAACGATTATTTCTCAACATTGACTAAATTTGTTGACTTACACTCAGCGACAGTTGTGTTCCTTTCACTGGCCTGTGCTTCCAACTGGTCTGGAGTGGGAAAGAGACAAACAGTCTGTCACCTCATGCAATATAAATCATGATTGCAAAACACTGGAGACAACGTCGTCAATATTGCTCGCTCCTCAACTATTGACATAAAAGCTGATGAACCAACAAACAGCAGTATAGTATCACCACTTCTCTGTCTCCACTGGTCTCCAGATGTTGGTGTTCACACACATTTGAGCAGCATTCGGAGATTATTTACCGCATGTTCATGTACAAAGAAAGTATTTGTCATCCTTCAGCGACTAATACTGCAGAAGCACACATTCACGTCAGAAGACAAAAGGTTTGTGCGAAACATTTCGAAACTGTGACTAATTATATTGTGACTGTGATCAAACTGTTGGTTGTAAATCTGCATCACATCACTGGCGTCCATACTGGGAAGGATAACTGGAAGTGGTGGTGAGCACTCCACGCTTGTTGAGTGAATGAGACAGGGAAGGAAGACAGGACTAGGTGTATCGGGCTTCGAAATCTCTCAGCTGCAAGTGATACGGTTGTGAATAATAAATTTCCCTCGAAATATCAATCACCAGTGAGTAAACCTGTTTCACTCTGTGATATGTCCAACAATCAGACTAGTTTGGGGCCATATACTACCACACAGAGTTTGAGTACCACACGCATACTGTTGAGTAGAAGCATCACTGACACAACGAACTAGGAAATAACATACGAAATAGGAAATATGGAAAGTGAAATCAGGCTTGTAAAAGCACCTCGCAATGTCTTCACTTCTTCTTCCAAAACAGCTGTCGAATTTTCCATCTGGGCTATCAATCCTGTAGAACAATTGCAAACAACAATCACAAATCAACAGGTACTGACAAAAGGAATGATGGATGATAAATGTCAAATCTGGTCATCAGTCATGCTGAATTCGTCCACATTCACAAAGTGTTCCAGTGTTGCATGCTACATATGTTTCCTTGAACCGCCTGAAACGCAGATAACTGCTAGCTAACTCGGAGAGAACACGATAAATCATTCCACAAATGAAAATGAAAATGGAATCAATGAACATAAACTTAGTTATTTCATCGAATGTTAAGCAAGTGTATGGAATATTGAAATATATTGAGAAGAAATTGCTTACCGCCATAAAAGTTGAGGCCACGTTCTATAGCATTTATCTCTTGACTAACACGGTGCGAATCTTCAAGACAACAAAGTTGAGCGTCAGTTAATTGAATTAGGCGTGTTCGAATGCCACGACTTGTTCGGTTTCAAGAATGAGTGACATGGGAAAAAATGTGTGCCAGCACGTTTCGCATCTTATAAGACTGAATAATACTGGTTGATGATATGTTCAATGAATATCCTATTGAAGCGAATATCCCACTTGAGGATACAGAATGATACTGCTTGAAATATTGAAATATTCTCTCACTCATTCCACAAGAAGTCACTTTTGTTCTACTCGAGAATCCTAGGTCTCAAGCCTCATTCGAGGGGTTAACTGTCACAGATGGAAACTGACTAGCTTCTCACCATCATCACCTAGCCAATGTGAATACTCTGTCTGACTGCGAAATATGACCTGGGAATTTAGCTTTCACTGTTACGAGAAATGAAATGATAAAGTCGATTTTTACATATCCAGTGTTCACACTCTCAAAGTTCAACGATACCATCTGGTTGGATCAGATGAAGTTGTTTCACTGACTGCATTTCTTCACAGGATTTACAAGAATTTCTACTATCAGACTATTCGTTGATAGTCTAAAATTAGCTGACAAACTATGAGTTGTAGACAGAAATATCCGATAGCTTGACAGTGTGGAATTCTCGAATAGTCATTTCTGATGTGACTGGATATTCAACAAGCAACTTCACATTTCGAAGAATTTACAAGTCAGAAGCAATCGGATCGCAACACACTAACGGAAACATGAATGATTAAATTACTGTTCAATGGGCAACGACTCACCATAAGTTGGTTCAGAATCCCACTATGTTTTCTCAGTCCACCAGCTTCAAATAAATGGAATTAAGTAATTAATTACTCAATTAATTCATTGATTAATTGATAATATGCTTAGTTGAGAATATTTAATCGACCAAGTCACTTGGTCGAAAGTGAGGGAGAATCCTTCATCTATTATTTTGTAGGGAAACCACCTAAATGCTTATCTTCCTCACTGAATCCACATTCAGCACGTGTTTCAAACTGATGCGACTCAAGATGAGTTTGTAGTCATGAGACTGAAATAATCAGTGCACACAATGTGTGTGACGGGAGTGTATGAAATGCATGCGAATTCGTGTTATTGGTATGTGTCAGAGAAATGACTACACTGGCTTCATCATCCGAAAATCATATTCATATCGATGTCTAATAGATCTGATCGAATGGAGTGGTTCACATATTCACACAAATCACTGATTATCATATACTAACTATGTAAGCAGTTGTCAATCACACACACAATTCAGAAGTGAATTCTATTCGTTGAAGGTAGTTTCAAAATATTCATGTAACATGCAGACAGTGAAATGAAGTAACTAACGCTTACCTGTCAGTAGAGATACACGCAGGAGAAGGATGAAGGCGGTGATTTCCAATGATAAGAAAGCGAGTGCCATGATTATGTGTTCGCTTGAAATCTGTATTTGTATTTATACTACAGTCTGATGACGAAATTCTCTTGAGAAAACGAACGATGAGGAGACATCGGACGATTTACAAATACTTTTCTTTTCTCATGTCCACGTAATCATGGCGTGATCATCAATACTTTAAATAAGGTGAACATTTATACAGAGCGTAAACAATTTTCTTCAAGAAATATATAATTAGTCAGACAGAAAAGGTGAACTTTGGTATTGTTTCATATCGAAATTTCTTCACTGTAGTAACTTATCCTTGTTTTGAGAAGATGGTCTCAACGAAGAATGTTCTTCTAGAAATATTTCATTCAGGTTCTCATAGTTAGTTAGTTATACGGTAACAATAACGGCAGGTTATACGACGGATACAGTTCTTACTTCGGATAACAGATTAGTTACGGGCCGACGAAATAAGGCGTAATTCTGTGACAAATTCGGTGAATTGACTGTAAATACAAAGATAGTATGAAATGGATGACGACGATACGTATTCATACTAGAGAGATTCGATGTAAGGAGTGAAGGTTGACCAGATAGTTGAAAGGCGTTCAACAGGCTTGGTGAGTGGCTAGTAAACACAGACAGTGGGCTTTTAAACAGGAGACAGTAAGACTGTAGTCAGTAGTTTATCATGGAATCGTCAATATTTGAAGTGTGTAGGGTGGTGTGATATGGCGGAAAAAAACGAGATGATATCACCGACAATGAAGTGCAACAGCTTGTTAGTGTCAGAATGCAAGACAGATGAGAAGACAAGATAGCATTGAGGGGCTAGGAATACGTGAAAACAGATGAAATGGGGTGGACTCTGCAAAGTTTTCACTGGATAGTCAAGAATCTACTACAGACACACAGATGACAACCACCAGCACACTGAGGCAGTGAGCGGATATCACGATATGACCAGTGACAGCCAAAGCCCTTATGCAGTGAGAACCAGTCTCACCCGCCGAGATTATGACAGCGAGATTCAAAACAAAAGGGAGGAAGGAAGGAAGGAATGAAGGCTACAATCATCCAATGCTACACAACTACAAGCATCTCAGGAGAAGAGAAGAGGGGAGATTTCTAAAGACATCTGAGAACAGTTATGGGTAGGATGACGAATGGCGGCATGATTGCTAAACTGTGAGCAAACAACATAGAGAGAGAGACAGAGAGAGAACTGACCATGGGTCGAGGGGATCTTAGCAAAATGTATGATAATGAAGAACTCTTCACAGACTCCTGAGAATTCACTGATTTGGTGATTCGAGGCAGTGTGTTCGAGCACCAGGATGAGCACAAGGGGACACAAGGTTCACCAGTTAGAGACAACGGAAATCAGAGAGGTATCATCTCAATCTGCAGATATCGGCGACACAGCTCACTGCACACAATTTCGATAAGGGGCGAAGATGTCGTCTCGGACCAATATTCAGTGTTACTAACCTTCATGATCGGGTCGACAGTCTTCAAATATGAAAACCTTCGCGGTCAGTCATCTGTATTCAGAATCATGTGTCAGTGGACAATCAGTCAATAGTTTTTACATCATCTTAATCGCTTATTGTGTTCCAGACAATCAATACACTTCATTAGTTTCACCTAGGAAATATTACTGACTTTTCCGAAGAACTCACTTAATCGCTCATCGTCCGTTCAAGAGTATTTATTTTTAGAGACCTCAAGTGTCTTCCAAGAGATTTCAGTGCGAACCGATGTGTACTTTCTACGTCATCATTTTATTTATAAATATTGTTCCGTACGGATCTCCTGTGTATTTCAGGTACTTATCGATGTGTGGCGTAAAATGTGGAAGTTCGTTAATTCCAAATGGAGAACTCTTGTAATTCATCATGTGGAATGTTCGGAATGCAGTCTGAGCAAGGAAATTTCTTAGAGGCGAAATCGCATTTCAGAGTTGAATGAAGTTTTCGTTTGAAAATGTATTATGCTGACTATGCTCGTGACAGTTGACCAATACACACACACACACACACAGAATTCTGTGAGGTCCTACTGCATGTCTGTAGTAAAGTAGGACAATTCAAGAAAATTTCATTTTCTCATTTCTGGATGATGTGAACCACTTGAGGGTTTGGATCAATTTTATCAAGCATTACTTACTTTCTACTCCATTATGGGAATGTGATAAGATTCGTTTGTAAGCTTGAGTTCTAGTTTCGACAAGTTACAATCATCACTCGCTCAAAGGTGTCAGTGTTGTATCTCAACTGCTGACACTCATAATTATGATGATTCAAAATATCTCCGTTTTCAGGTGATATTCAGTGAATATTCTGTACATATAATCGAATGAATGATAAGGTTATTTAAACTGTAAAGGTTCAATTTATTCTATTTATTCTGGCCTCAGTTGTACTTCAGTTCTAGGAGGACATACTGTGTAGTTTAGTCACTTCTTGAGATGCTCGTTCGATACTTACATCCATTGAATTTTCGAGGAATCTGTGAGCCGGGGATGTACTACGTTGCCCTATTGTGTGTGTTAGGAGGTCGACATGTGAAATTCGTATTTTACCACGCTCGCCTTGAATTTTATATATTCGTCATGCACTTTACAGTTCTCTTAGATTCCCTAAACTCTCACGAAATTTTCCGAATTTTATTCGTCTTTTGAATTCTTATACTCACAGTGCCGGTTAGTGGTTTTGTGGATGGATTGAAGTCCATTTATTGTCTTCAAATATATTATCTAATTTGTCCATATTTTGTTGAATCAACTTCATTCATTTCCGTAGCTCTACCGCCAATAGAAAGAAAAAGAGTACTAGACTGATATCTCTGGGATCTACTACCAGCGAATAACCATTAGAATCATTTCCATTCAGTGTTATTTTTAAAAACAGTCAAGGGCGCTCACTGAAATACGCTGAGGCGATATCTATTCATAAACTAAATGTAGTTTGAATAACTCCCATTATTCTTATTCCCGAATGCATTCAGTCAATTTGTGTATTTCAACTGCCCTTTATTTTTCACATAAATTGACTTGACAAGTAAGTGTGTGAGCAGTCAGATTGATCAAAATGTCACATATATACAAGAAATGCGTGCATTGGAAGTCACACGTATATTTAAAACGCTTGCCTCAAAATACTCCTATCACCTGACCTACATTCATCCTAGTTAACTCCTTAATGTTGACGTCAATAGGCTCTTCTGTCTCCTCGAGAATCTTCGAATCTTCCTTGATCCATGCAAACCTGACCAAATCTTCCAGCACTTAGTTCATGGTATTGTTCACCTTTGCATACACGGATGACATTTAGGTAACTAGTGGCGAAGAAGAAATTCACTTTAGTCCCCTACAACAGATGTTCATCAAATGTGAGAAGATTCGATAGCATTGTATCATGTCAAGTGACAGACATGCACGCGCCAACTTACTTTCCTATGACAAGTGACTCAGGAAGATAGTTGTCACCCTAAACCTGAAAAGATTCTGTGTGCTAAATTAACAACGATAACACGAGATGAACACAAAACTAAAAAAATCTTGTCAATCAATAGATGAACAAATACCACCATAAGAATGATAGGCAGCATATAAACCTTCTTTCTGAGATTTTCAAATCATTTGATTTTGTTTAAGCTTTATTATTATTTTCATATATTTTTAAGTATTTAGGGGAAATTTCGAATTAAAGTTGAATCCGTGAAGAATGTGTTTGTTCGCATGCTGTTCAAATACTTCGGAAATATGGTAATAACGTGAAATCACAATGAGTGTAATTGAGAAAATCTGCATACCACCTCTTTGTCAAATGTGCACGCCTACGTTTACGCGTGAATCATCCTTTATTACTGCGTATTGCTGCAGCGTCCCAAACTAGGACGAAACAGCTGTCCAGTACTCCCAGTTGGTCTTCCAATGGTCCTCTAACTTATGTCAGCTCATGATGAAATCCTGTAACCAATCAACCAAATCCCTACAAACTAATACTTGACTATCAGATGTAATTTTTGAAGATTTAGGGATTTGACAAGTTATCGAGTCCCTATGACAACCTAACGGTAAGGATCTTACTAATCGTGTCCGTGTAGGAGGTTCTGGTTCCTCAAATATACAAGATGCCTTCAGGTGATCGATGCTAACTGTGTCTTACCCTTCTACTCCGTCGATGACAAGAAATGCTTCCTTTCTACAAACAACCTTGAATGGTTCATCGTAGGAAGGTTGCAGAGAATTTCGTACCACATCAGTATTCACAAAACGTGCGTGCAGTTCTGAAGCCTTCAGGTCAGCAGTGTTATTCAGCTATGCATATGAACTGGTGTTCTCCCGTTTCGGCGCAATAAGCATTGACGAATCTGTGCATAGATTCGGATATATGAAACACTCGGCCCACAATCTACCGAAGCAAGTATTTTGCCGAGTAAAGGAAACGTGGTTTCTCAAACCGTTTCTGTTCACCGTATATCAAAGGTGAGAGTGGATAGTGTGCAGCAGAAGGTTAATGGAGGTGAAACTGTCTGTTTTACATTGGAGCTTAACAGGTTAGTTGATGAACTGTTAGAGAAAAATGTCATCAAACCATCCGTATCTCCATGGGCTTCACCGGTAGTTTTAGTTAAGAAATCGAATGGGACACTCCGGTTATATGTAGATTACCGTAAGTTGAACCTGTTAACTAGACGTGACTGCTTTCCCCTTCCACGCATAGACGACACTTTTGATGCCTTAGAAGGGTCGAATTGGTTTACCACTCTAGATCTGGCATCGGGATATTGGCAGGTTGAAGTACACCCAGATGACAGGCAAAAGATAGCATTCATTGTACAAGCAGGCCTGTATGAGTTTGAAACAATGCCGTTTGGGTTAGTCAATGCCCCAGCAACGTTCCAACGCCTCATGCAAACGGTCTTGAGTGATTGCATACCAGGTAAGTGTTTGGTATATCTAGATGATGTTATCATACATAGTAAGACGTTGACCGAACATTTAAGTGATATTTCCGAAGTATTAGAACGGATGCAGACCGTTGGGCTAAAACTGAACCCATCGAAATGTCAATTCTTCAGGAAAGAAGTGTGTTTCTTAGGTCACATTGTTTCAGTCGAAGGCATTAAATGTGATCCAGCAAAAGTTCAGGAAGTTAAAGACTGGCCGCTCCCAAACTCAGCCCCCGAGCTACATAGTTTTTTAGGGTTAGCATCGTATTATCGACGTTTTGTACTTAACATCTCTTTCCTTGCAGCTCCTCTATTCGACATTCTCAAGAAGAAAGACTACAATTGGACAGCATCAGCTACGGAAGCCTTCGAAAGACTTAAAAACTGTTTATGTAGCCCCCTATCCTAGCGTATCCCAATGTTTCTGACCAGGCAGGTCCATTCATCCTAGATACAGATGCTAGCGACTCTGGTATCGGGGCAGTTTTGTCTCAAAAGACGCAGATGGAGTAGAAAAGGTGATAGCCTATGCAAGTCGAGCACTCAACAAGAGTGAGAAGAATTACTGCACCACGTGGAAAGAAATGCTGGCACTGGTCAATTTTGTTAAACACTTTAGGGCATATCTCCTCGGTAGACATTTCATTGTACGCACTGATCACAAAGCCCTTATCTGGCTACATAACTTCAAAGAAGCTGAGGGTCAGATTGCCAGATGGCAAGAACACCTACAAGAGTATGACTTCGAATGCATGCATAGACCGAGTAAGAATCATGGAAATGCAGATGCATTGTCAAGAAAACCTCTTAGGTATCACGGTGACTGCCCATCATGCACCGAAGCACAAGTTTCTCTGCTCCAACTAGAGGCTCATACTTCATATAGTTGGCCTGAACTTCAGTCTTCAGACCCTGAACTGGCCTTGATTTACGAACGTGTTCGAAATGGAGGCGAATGACCGACAACCCAGGAAATAAGTAAGCTTGGATGGGAAACCCGGTGTTTATGGTCTCTGCGGGATAATCTGAAAATTGTCGATGACATCCTCTACTACCAACATGGACCCACTTATACTCGTCGCGTTGTGGCTCCACAGTCGGCACTACCCACAGTACTATTGTCATTACACCAGCAGTTAGGCCACGCAGGCTCAGGGAAAATGATTGAAGCGGCCAAAAGACGTTATTGGTGGCCTCACCAGAGTAAAGACACCATAGATTTCTGTGACTCCTGCGAGGAATGCCAAACTATTAAGGCTCCGCACAAATATAATAAGGCACCCTTAGAACCCATTATAACTGGCCATCCGAATGACTTAGTACAAATAGACTTGGTTGGACATCTCCCAGTAACTTCCAGAAATAATAACTATAATTTAGTCATGGTACACCATTTACCAAATGGTGCGAGGCTATTGCGATACCACAGATTGATGCTGTAACCATCGCAGAGTCAACTTTTGACCACTGGGTCAGCCGTTGGTGGGCACTACTTCAACTGCATTCAGATCGAGGATCCAACTTTGAAAGTATCGTTATCAGCGAACTCTGTCGTATGGTTGCTACTGGACACATAGAGTCTCGTTTCGTACTAGGTGTGCACATTGGCACAAGCTTCACCGACCCAAGAGTTACTCAAGTTACTCACAGAAACACACTGCATGTCCACCTCAAAGTTTCTTAGCAGCTTCAATGGTGTTAAGTATCGAACGAGCATCTGAAGAAGTGACTAAACTACACAGTACGTCCTCCTAGAACTGAAGTACAACTGAGGCCAGAATAAATAGAATAAATTGAACCTTTACAGTTTAAATAACCTTATCATTCATTCGATTATATGTACAGAATATTCACTGAATATCACCTGAAAACGGAGATATTTTGAATCATCATAATTATGAGTGTCAGCAGTTGAGATACAACACTGACACCTTTGAGCGAGTGATGATTGTAACTTGTCGAAACTAGAACTCAAGCTTACAAACGAATCTTATCACATTCCCATAATGGAGTAGAAAGTAAGTAATGCTTGATAAAATTGATCCAAACCCTCAAGTGGTTCACATCATCCAGAAATGAGAAAATGAAATTTTCTTGAATTGTCCTACTTTACTACAGACATGCAGTAGGACCTCACAGAATTCTGTGTGTGTGTGTGTGTATATTGGTCAACTGTCACGAGCATAGTCAGCATAATACATTTTCAAACGAAAACTTCATTCAACTCTGAAATGCGATTTCGCCTCTAAGAAATTTCCTTGCTCAGACTGCATTCCGAACATTCCACATGATGAATTACAAGAGTTCTCCATTTGGAATTAACGAACTTCCACATTTTACGCCACACATCGATAAGTACCTGAAATACACAGGAGATCCGTACGGAACAATATTTATAAATAAAATGATGACGTAGAAAGTACACATCGGTTCGCACTGAAATCTCTTGGAAGACACTTGAGGTCTCTAAAAATAAATACTCTTGAACGGACGATGAGCGATTAAGTGAGTTCTTCGGAAAAGTCAGTAATATTTCCTAGGTGAAACTAATGAAGTGTATTGATTGTCTGGAACACAATAAGCGATTAAGATGATGTAAAAACTATTGACTGATTGTCCACTGACACATGATTCTGAATACAGATGACTGACCGCGAAGGTTTTCATATTTGAAGACTGTCGACCCGATCATGAAGGTTAGTAACACTGAATATTGGTCCGAGACGACATCTTCGCCCCTCATCGAAATTGTGTGCAGTGAGCTGTGTCGCCGATATCTGCAGATTGAGATGATACCTCTCTGATTTCCGTTGTCTCTAACTGGTGAACCTTGTGTCCCCTTGTGCTCATCCTGGTGCTCGAACACACTGCCTCGAATCACCAAATCAGTGAATTCTCAGGAGTCTGTGAAGAGTTCTTCATTATCATACATTTTGCTAAGATCCCCTCGACCCATGGTCAGCTCTCTCTCTGTCTCTCTCTCTATGTTGTTTGCTCACAGTTTAGCAATCATGACGCCATTCGTCATCCTACCCATAACTGTTCTCAGATTTCTTTAGAAATCTCCCCTCTTCTCTTCTCCTGAGATGCTTGTAGTTGTGTAGCATTGGATGATTGTAGCCTTCATTCCTTCCTTCCTTCCTCCCTTTTGTTTTGAATCTCGCTGTCATAATCTCGGCGGGTGAGACTGGTTCTCACTGCATAAGGGCTTTGGCTGTCACTGGTCATATCGTGATATCCGCTCACTGCCTCAGTGTGCTGGTGGTTGTCATCTGTGTGTCTGTAGTAGATTCTTGACTATCCAGTGAAAACTTTGCAGAGTCCACTCCATTTCATCTGTTTTCACGTATTCCTAGCCCCTCAATGCTATCTTTGTCTTCTCATCTGTCTTGCATTCTGACACTAACAAGCTGTTGCACTTCATTGTCGGTGATATCATCTCGTTTTTTTCCGCCATATCACACCACCCTACACACTTCAAATATTGACGATTCCATGATAAACTACTGACTACAGTCTTACTGTCTCCTGTTTAAAAGCCCACTGTCTGTGTTTACTAGCCACTCACCAAGCCTGTTGAACGCCTTTCAACTATCTGGTCAACCTTCACTCCTTACATCGAATCTCTCTAGTATGAATACGTATCGTCGTCATCCATTTCATACTATCTTTGTATTTACAGTCAATTCACCGAATTTGTCACAGAATTACGCCTTATTTCGTCGGCCCGTAACTAATCTGTTATTCGAAGTAAGAACTGTATCCGTCGTATAACCTGCCGTTATTGTTACCGTATAACTAACTAACTATGAGAACCTGAATGAAATATTTCTAGAAGAACATTCTTCGTTGAGACCATCTTCTCAAAACAAGAATAAGTTACTACAGTGAAGAAATTTCGATATGAAACAATACCAAAGTTCACCTTTTCTGTCTGACTAATTATATATTTCTTGAAGAAAATTGTTTACGCTCTGTATAAATGTTCACCTTATTTAAAGTATTGATGATCACGCCATGATTACGTGGACATGAGAAAAGAAAAGTATTTGTAAATCGTCCGATGTCTCCTCATCGTTCGTTTTCTCAAGAGAATTTCGTCATCAGACTGTAGTATAAATACAAATACAGATTTCAAGCGAACACATAATCATGGCACTCGCTTTCTTATCATTGGAAATCACCGCCTTCATCCTTCTCCTGCGTGTATCTCTACTGACAGGTAAGCGTTAGTTACTTCATTTCACTGTCTGCATGTTACATGAATATTTTGAAACTACCTTCAACGAATAGAATTCACTTCTGAATTGTGTGTGTGATTGACAACTGCTTACATAGTTAGTATATGATAATCAGTGATTTGTGTGAATATGTGAACCACTCCATTCGATCAGATCTATTAGACATCGATATGAATATGATTTTCGGATGATGAAGCCAGTGTAGTCATTTCTCTGACACATACCAATAACACGAATTCGCATGCATTTCATACACTCCCGTCACACACATTGTGTGCACTGATTATTTCAGTCTCATGACTACAAACTCATCTTGAGTCGCATCAGTTTGAAACACGTGCTGAATGTGGATTCAGTGAGGAAGATAAGCATTTAGGTGGTTTCCCTACAAAATAATAGATGAAGGATTCTCCCTCACTTTCGACCAAGTGACTTGGTCGATTAAATATTCTCAACTAAGCATATTATCAATTAATCAATGAATTAATTGAGTAATTAATTAATTATTTCCATTTATTTGAAGCTGGTGGACTGAGAAAACATAGTGGGGATTCTGAACCAACTTATGGTGAGTCGTTGCCCATTGAACAGTAATTTAATCATTCATGTTTCCGTTAGTGTGTTGCGATCCGATTGCTTCTGACTTGTAAATTCTTCGAAATGTGAAGTTGCTTGTTGAATATCCAGTCACATCAGAAATGACTATTCGAGAATTCCACACTGTCAAGCTATCGGATATTTCTGTCTACAACTCATAGTTTGTCAGCTAATTTTAGACTATCATCGAATGGTCTGATAGTAGAAATTCTTGTAAATCCTGTGAAGAAATGCAGTCAGTGAAACAACTTCATCTGATCCAACCAGATGGTATCGTTGAACTTTGAGAGTGTGAACACTGGATATGTAAAAATCGACTTTGTCATTTCATTTCTCGTAACAGTGAAAGCTAAATTCCCAGGTCATATTTCGCAGTCAGACAGAGTATTCACATTGGCTAGGTGATGATGGTGAGAAGCTAGTCAGTTTCCATCTGTGACAGTTAACCCCTCGAATGAGGCTTGAGACCTAGGATTCTCGAGTAGAACAAAAGTGACTTCTTGTGGAATGAGTGAGAGAATATTTCAATATTTCAAGCAGTATCATTCTGTATCCTCAAGTGGGATATTCGCTTCAATAGGATATTCATTGAACATATCATCAACCAGTATTATTCAGTCTTATAAGATGCGAAACGTGCTGGCACACATTTTTTCCCATGTCACTCATTCTTGAAACCGAACAAGTCGTGGCATTCGAACACGCTTAATTCAATTAACTGACGCTCAACTTTGTTGTCTTGAAGATTCGCACCGTGTTAGTCAAGAGATAAATGCTATAGAACGTGGCCTCAACTTTTATGGCGGTAAGCAATTTCTTCTCAATATATTTCAATATCCCATACACTTGCTTAACATTCGATGAAATAACTAAGTTTATGTTCATCGACTCCATTTTCATTTTCATTTGTGGAATGATTTATCGTGTTCTCTCCGAGTTAGCTAGCAGTTATCTGCGTTTCAGGCGGTTCAAGGAAACATATGTAGCATGCAACACTGGAACACTTTGTGAATGTGGACGAATTCAGCATGACTGATGACCAGATTTGACATTTGTCATCCATCATTCATTTAGTCGTTATCAATTGATTTGTGATTGTTGTTTGCAATTGTTCTACAGGATTGATAGCCCAGATGGAAAATTCGACAGCTGTTTTGGAAGAAGAAGTGAAGACATTGCGAGGTGCTTTTACAAGCCTGATTTCACTTTCCATATTTCCTATTTCGTATGTTATTTCCTAGTTCGTGGTGTCAGTGATGCTTCTACTCAACAGTATGCGTGTGGTACTCAAATTCTGTGTGGTAGTATATGGCCCCAAACTAGTCTGATTGTTGGACATATCACAGAGTGAAACAGGTTTATTCACTGGTGATGGATATTTTTTTTTTTTTTTTTTTTTTTTTTTTTTTTTTTTTTTTTTTTTTTTTTTTTTTTTTTTTTTTTTTTTTTTTTTTTTTTTTTTTTTTTTTTTTTTTTTTTTTTTTTTTTTTTTTTTTTTTTTTTTTTTTTTTTTTTTTTTTTTTTTTTTTTTTTTTTTTTTTTTTTTTTTTTTTTTTTTTTTTTTTTTTTTTTTTTTTTTTTTTTTTTTTTTTTTTTTTTTTTTTTTTTTTTTTTTTTTTTTTTTTTTTTTTTTTTTTTGCGTGCTTCTGCAGTATTAGTCGCTGAAGGATGACAAATGCTTTCTTTGTACATGAACATGCGGTAAATAATCTCCGAATGCTGCTCAAATGTGTGTGAACACCAACATCTGGAGACCAGTGGAGACAGAGAAGTGGTGATACTATACTGCTGTTTGTTGGTTCATCAGCTTTTATGTCAATAGTTGAGGAGCGAGCAATATTGACGACGTTGTCTCCAGTGTTTTGCAATCATGATTTATATTGCATGAGGTGACAGACTGTTTGTCTCTTTCCCACTCCAGACCAGTTGGAAGCACAGGCCAGTGAAAGGAACACAACTGTCGCTGAGTGTAAGTCAACAAATTTAGTCAATGTTGAGAAATAATCGTTCTTTTAGTTGTCAGTTGTCAAGTCAATACTTCTGAAGACTACTACCGACCGGAATTGTACAGAGGTATGTGAAACGTTTGTTGTTCATCTTCAACCTGCAAACCTGCACAGTATAGAGAGAGAGAGAGAGAAGACGAGTAGTTTAGCGAAGAGTCTCTTCTCGGCGAATTCATTTTCCACTTTAGCTGTTCGATGTCAAATATAATGGGTTGTTTTCTACGCATGTGTGCATTAAATTTGTCAAACAAAAATACAGTTGGCTACGGTTATTTTAACGAAACGGGTGAGAACTAGTAACGTTTGTGTGGAGTTAGGCAATACAAAAGGTATTCAGAGGAATTGGATGTTGATTTAAGATAGGAGCGTAGTAATACAAGTGATGAGTTGTCACAAACGATTGTTAAGGAAGAGTCACGGGATGACATGGATAGTTTGATGAAAGAGTTGTCCCCAGGGTGAACATGGGAACATCACAAAATACGGAATTACGCAACAGTTTTCAGGGAATACAGGAGTTTTGGATAGTTAGCAAAACACGTAAACGAGCAATCGTTAAGTCAGATCATCAGAGTTGTTAGCATGATAGTAGAAGTGGCTGAGTAATTTTCTGTTGTATGCATAGTCCTGGTTCTTCTAGCTGAATGGCTTGGCCTTGTGCAGTTCAAAGAAGACAGAGACGTATTGTCTTTGGCAGGTTGTTCCTCACTTTTCAGATTATATTGAGGAAGGCGTTTGTTGACATGGAATGAATGAACAGTGCAAACGAAGTGGCTAGACTATTGAAATCTTTCATTGAATAGACTTTGAATTACCGTCACTACTGAATATCACGCAGAGATATGTGAAGGCTGACTGACGTTCAGTTAGTTGAGTAATTTGTCTGACGAGTGTTACCTATTCAATTCAATTCAATTCAATTTGGGCATGTCATGGTTAGGAACTTACCACCTTTTATTATCCCAATTGTCGTCTATCTTCAATTTGTCGTGTATTCATTTGTTTTGTCAGGCATTTCAGATACCATCAGACATGTGATTCAGTCATATGGTAAGTACGCCTTCGTAATTCCTCATAGTGCATTCTGTTTGATCTCGTTCCCTTCACAATTGAATCGGCGAGTTGTCGAAGTTGATCTGTGAGAGAAATTCAGTTGAGTCACACGACTGCTATTAGAAGATGAGCGTAAAAGTGGCAGACTGTTTTCAGCTGCTCAAGATGCTCATCGCATATTTATTTCACTATCAGTCACTCGAATGCAACCAGTATAAGAGAGTATGAGAGTATCTAGCGTTCTATCCAATCTCTGCTCAATGATACGTAATGGTGAAGGAATTCGGTGAAACAGACTCAGTTGATGATTTATTCGCTGAAAATCTCGAACTGCAGGCCACTGATATTCGCCAGATGGTGAGACAACACATGACAACACATCCATCGAATTCTCTCCATTCTATCAATGTGACAGGAGGTTTTCGAACTACTCGTCAATATATATACTCTGTTCTCTTTGCATTCTATTCAGGCGATTTCTTCGTCATGTCTCCTGACAAAACTCTCTGGAACGAATCTCTAATCCGTGGATCTGGACGTAAGCATTGATTTTATTGGTTGAGCAAGTTAGCTTCACTTCTCCCTACGCTTTCTCACTCTTCTGACTCAGTCGAACATCGCTGTGATCTAATCCACCATATTTAACCGGTGGTAGCTCAGTCATGACTGAAGGACGGATGTGCTCATCTGTTAGATATTTGAGTGAATTCGTCAGTCACCGAACAATAGTTGACATCCAACAGTGGTGTTGTCACCACTCTCTGATGCTACTCACTACAATCCTTTTGTGAATGAGCACGTCATTTTGAATAGTTTACACCCAGCCCCTCACGGTGCACAGAGGTGAGTTCAGAACAATTGAGAACTAGTCAGCAACACTATGCACATCACTCAATCAGAAGATGGCCAGTTCATTGACTCAAAGACAGTCTCTATGGAGATCGAAGAGCTCAAGTATATCTCCCTGAAGATGTGTCAGTCATTGCTCACTCACCGAGAATCACTTCCACTCCATCAACGAGTTGGCGAAATTCACGACTTACACATATGCATACATATGCATTTGAGGTGTTATAATAAACCAGTAATATCTTTGTATCTGTTGACTTCTGTGTGTTTCAGTTGATCGAAGACGTAAGTCAAACCACTGAATACTGGTGATGAGTAATACCAAGCCCACCATGTTCATTATAGTCAACGAAATGCTGTCAATAATATCCTTTCTTCTTGAATAGGTATTGAACAAACCCCAGACCTGAGTGTCTGTGACAGTCTTCTGTCGATTGAACGCACTGAAGGTAATTCGAAACATGTGATTGCTTTGTGGAAGATTATTCCACCAGTTAGTTCTATGCTTCATATTTCGCAGACAGATGCTTTTATCTCGATTTGTTCGACTGATTAATGATAATAATATATAATAATAATAATAATAACAATACTAATAATTGATTGTGACACTCGTATTCCAGTTTTCATCAATGATGTAAATGATGATGATTCTCTACAAGGAGAAAGTCTACTTACTTGCAAATACTCTAGTGATTCCTCTTCTAGTGCATTTTCCACTGACCAGATTTCTAAGATTGTATTAGTATTATTAATATTATTGTTCCCTTGGGTTTCAAGTGGAATATTGGTCTCCACATCGTCTTGTTCTCTGTGGCGCTATTCAGCTAGCCACACTATTGCCCGTTGCCTTTCATCCCCTCGCCACAGGGATCTCCTCAATGTCACCAACCCCGAACACATGTCTTACTCGTCGTTTCCCAATCAGGAATTGAATCAAATTTGGGAATGTATTCCCTCACCGGATAAAATTTCTCAAAATCCATATGTGTATACGATTGTACAGCTTGATAAGAAATTCGTTGAAAAGAGTCTCTTCAATGAATCACTTGTTTCAGTTTCCTTGTTTTGATGTTACAATGGGAAGTCTCCATGGATCAATAGGTTCTCGATTCCTTCGATCCCAGCCAGAGTTTCTTGATGATAATTCTATCCGGCCACTTGATTAGTCTCTTAAATACAAACACCGATGAGGGCAGCTGTTGATAGAAGTCTACAGCCTAGAGTAAATGCTGTGATATCCATGCATATAGATATATACATATATATATATATATATATATTCATGCATACATAATAATAGAGCTGAATCCCCCTTTGGATTCAATCCGGAAGTAAACATTGCTTCGCTCAATGTGTGTCCGAATCAGCAATGTTTCTTCACGGCCTCATCTCTCCACAATTCCTAATGTCTATCCACGGTATACTTTCACTGTATTTACACTTCACCTTCCTTTTCAGAAATAAGCCGACTGAGTCAACTGATAATAAGGCTGAGTGCTTCGAAATTTACTTTGATGGGAGGTCATGGTAAGTTGAAACACATCGAATCAAAAGTTTTGCAAGGCGCTTTCAACAATCTAGTAGGTGGTAAACGTTGAATCGGAGGCCAGATAATATGCATTTCACACTGACACGCTTTGCCTACTTTCCGGGTACTTGTTTTGACGATTACAAACGATAGATTTGCAACATTTTATCTGTTTTCTCGCATCCGTCTACTCAAGTTTACATATCAAGTTCGCCTTTTCTGACGACAAACTGCATCTTCTCATTGTAGAAGCCAAATCGATTTATGAAAGTATTCTGACAAATATCAGGGTGAGTTCATCTACCAGATCCCATCCACACACACACACACACTCATCTCCTGATGACAAACATCAGTCTACTTGTCGTTTGTCCTGCATCGCCACATCTCATGTTGTATTCAAGTGTGTCATGTTGGCGTTTCCAGACAATTAGATGAGATGTTCACTTCTAATGAACAACCCACTAAACAGTGTGTGATAACAATTTCAGGGATCGGTACTATAATCAGATGGGAAGCTTTGGCTTCTTTCTGACTGATTGTTCTGGCAGTTTATTGGTGTGATGCTCCTAACTGAGGTGAATAATACACGTCTTGACCACATTTGAATGCATCGAGTGTATGATCCAGCGTATCGACTGGGCCACAATTCATTCGAGTGATTGAGTCATTTGAAACTCAAAATGTCAAACACTAGTGATTGATTCACTTTATGAAACGTTGTTACCCACCCCCAGCCAGTATCGTCCTTGATTTCATTGAAACTATTCATTCATTCATTCATTCGTTATTTTTGCATTCTTTCTTCTCTCCTTGAAGAGTGAATACACGTTACTCACATCGAATGGAATACCGTCAGCCGTGTGAGATGAACACATACATACATCTATCTGTTCAACTGTCTTCACGAATCATTCGAAGACGACATGCTTTTTCTTTTCTCTTTCATCACTTGATTAGACTGTAATATTGATAAGTAGTCGTAGTCTTAGTCTTAGTCGTAGTAGTATTAGTCGTGGTGTAAAATGTAAACTTAATAATAATAATAAAAATAATAATGATAAAAAAAGTAATGATGATAATCATATTTTGACCTCACTTTGACTTCTCCCTTCAACGTTCAATGATGGTGGTGGTGGTGTGTGTGTGTGTGTGCGTGCGTGTACACTGTCATAGTCACATTAGAGACGAAGTGACAGGAAATTTCGCCCGTGATGATTGTAGCTTCCTTGCAATTATAACTTGGTATTATCTTACAATCAGTTCCGCTTATTAGTTTGAGCAAAGAAATAACGAGGATATTTGCAGGAGAATACGAGCTCGCTTAACTTCGCGGATTCTCCTCAACCGCGAACATACTGATGAACTAAATCAAATTATAAGTTACAAAGTGAGTTCTCGAGCACACACTTTCCGCGATGACTTCGAGTCATAGATAGAAGGTGTGGACAGCATGATTCGGAAAACGATGTAAGTAGACGAACTGTCCAGTGTTGAAAGACTAACTATTTCTAGTAGAATTCGAAAAGTGGGTGGCGGAAGGGGGTTAAGTTGAAATCTCGCTTGGAAAAAACAAGCAGTGACTAGAGACGAACTGGGAAATCGAAGAACACAGTGAAATTATACATATTACGAAGGAGAGCTGAAGACGGTGGGAATGAATAGTAGGGTGGAATTATGACGAACAAACAATTAGGTGTATTTGGAAACTTGACGGTGTGTTCGACTGAGTGAGTGAGTGAATATGCAAATCAAGTGGGATGTTGCACGACGGAGCGAAACGCATATTAAACTTATCGCATCACCACTAGAACTAGAGAGGCGAATTCATTCAAATACTGAAATGAAAACAAGATTTCGAGCGAACAATTGTTTTCGATAATTTCTTCTTCAAGCTCTACAGTTATAAATCCATGAATATTAGAGTACATATAGCCAATGAAGGCAAATGAAAATAATATCAGAAAATTTATTGGGGTTCATGTGTGAGTTGAGATGATAGTCCATTAGTTAACATAATCAATTTAATTTGCATAGTGTGTATAGTCAGAAAAATGTGATGAAGTGTGAATGAACAATTGGGTGATATAGTGTTGTTTTATAGTCAACAGAATACAAGTGTCGTTGGGGTGAGAGAAATATGATAACCACAAAATACACAGAAACACACACTAACAAAGGGGACACTGGATGTGAGGGCTGACCAATAATGTCTAATGATAAAATAAAGAGGCTAATTTGTAAATTGTAATAAGAGGTTACAGATTTGATATACTTAGGATGAAATCATAAATGTTGACAAAATTAAGGGTAACAATGAGGTAAAATAAACTGGGTGGTGAAATGCGCAATAAAGACATGATATCACAAAATGTTAATAATATAATAATAGTACGTAAATATTATGATCCTGATGACCTTATAGTGGGCCATGTAAAACATGGAGAGTGAATAGGTGTTTTCTGTACACATAGGTCTGGTCTCTCTCTATTAATCTCTAAAGCCTCAGCTATGGCTAGGAGGTGTAATCGTGTGCCTTTGGGGAGATTGTTCGCTAGTCCATACACAAATGTAAATGACTCATCTATTTCGATGCTGTGTTCGCTATCCACTAGATGAGACAGAATTGCATTATTTGATGATTTGGTTGCTCTTCTCCCAAGTCAAACAGGAATATGTTCACGATTGCGGAGAAATGTTTGTTCTCAAGAGCCCGAAAAATATGCACGAGTGACACATTAATGGATGAGCTTCGACACATACATTCAGTTTTATTAGCTAATGGTTGTCCGGAGAACTTTATCACTTGTCACAGTAAAGAAAGACCACATCTCGAAAAGACGGCTTCTGTACCAAAGAAAGCTATCTTTATTAATCTACCATTTAAGGGTGACTAGATTATACAGTTGACAGCTAGCTCAAAGACTTCGGTCAGCTATCAAACGCACATTCTACGCCACCACATCTCTTTTTCTCACTTGCCGAACATTTTCGATCCCTGTACCTACGATTAAAGGACGAAATTCTGTGGACTCCACTTCAAACTGTATCTACAAGTTCACCTGCGGCTGCGGTGACACCTACATAGGTAGAACCAACAGAATGTTCCAATGTCGTCGGAAAGAACATGTTCCAAAATGGCTACTAAATCATATCCAAAATCCCAATGCGATTAATCTGAATAGAAATCCAGCATCACCCATTGCAAAACACTTATTATTAATGTCAGGTCACAAAATAAATATTAATGACTGTTTCACAATTATTTCACATAACTCTAATTCAAGGTTGGTTATTGAAGGTGATGGAAGCACTTTGGGGTATTAATCACATACAGCCTAAACTGTGTGTACGAAAATCAATAGACTTCAATCTTCGCCTACCATAGACTACTTGACCTTTTAAATATGATTGGTCATTAGTATGTACTTTTGTATTTTATTTAACTGAGTAATTTTCATGAACTTTATTTTATCATTGTTAACCATGTAAAGAAACTACGAAGTGATATCATCCCGCGAAATTTGTCTTTTTAATGCCTTATTAAAATTTTATGTGGTGACCGATATTCTCTATTACTGCATTGTTTAAATACTTACTGTTGTTTGTTAATGTTTAATATATTAATCACAAATAAATCTGTGAAATACAACTTTCTGAATTCATCCCTTTTTGTGTTGTTAATTGATTTCCTGTAATTCTGTCATTGCAAAATACTACTACTACTACTACAAATAATTATAACATATGGTGTCGAGAAGGAAATCATGGTATCAAGCTTTCTGAACTTAGTAGTGAATTCAGTAACCTACTTCAAATATATACATGATAATGTACTGTTTCTTGTACTTCTCACATGCGAAGTTTAACATCCATATCACAAATGCTGAAGGTTTGACATCACCTATTCTAAGGAATATGCGAGTGACTGTCGATTATGTGATGCTATAAGACTGGTTTGAACCCAGTCATTGCCTAAAGATAAGGAATAAAGTTGTAGAGTGTGTTAACCAACTCACTTATTCTCAACACATCAACCGATTGCTGATGAAATCTTAGTACGGATACAAAAGGCTGGTGTGTCATTCGCCAAACTGCATCATCTCCTACATAGACGTGATATCCTGCTGGTTGTCAATCAAAGGACTCATAGCCTCAGGGTATCCTTCGTTTGGAGGCACAACCTTACAGCACTGTATAGCTCTTGCAGCAACTCCAGTGCAGTACCTCAACAAATACATCAACTTCATCTCATCATTTAATAAAATCTACTCAACATGATTTAAAACTCCTTTACAAACTGTGGATAGTCAGCTGGGTTTCCGTCGAAACACCGAGGTTGAAATTTAGGAATTTTAAATTTTCTATTATCCCTAGATGGTGAAACACGAATATGCTGAGCATCATACATTTCATGAAAATTAACAAGCAAGTCAGCATTACCTACTTTCCTGCCTGCTTCCAAGACGCTTTGTTCCCTCTTTGACCCAGGCATCACTGAACTTGACCGAAAATTCCAGAAACGTTCCAGATAATACTTGTCCAAAGAAGACTTGCAGGCACCAGTAAAGACGAACAGAAACTATCCAAACACTATCAGAAACTGGCAGCCAACTTTCATAAACAGTCAATGTCCAGCTCTTACTTGTTGAGTACGTAACAATGTGATTGTACACTTTTTGGTTACTTGTATAAATTCGAGATATTGTACATAATTTTTGTTTAAAACGCTTCTTGTTGAAATATACATAACTTCCGTGTACAATTGAAAAATACACTCTGCTGTTGGAGACTTCGTCTTCTCCCTGGTCACTTCTGCTTACTTGCTCCACTCACACAGTGTTGTATACTTCGGATTTATTGTAGGAGCCTACTACTCTCAACCGAAGACATTTATACAACCGGAACACAGCAGCTACAGCAGACGCAGTCCAAACAATTAACGTGCCCGTGGATTATATAATTAATTTGTAGCCGAGGACTTGGACGTTATCTTCAAGTAATCCTTTTTGTTGCTATAACTCGTCACTGTATTTTTGGTAATATATTGTGATTTAACACTCCACTGACTTGGATTATTACTTTTATACTTGGAATGTTAGTGAACTCTAATATTAGTCCCCTAAATACTACGCTGGACCTCACGCTGTCCCTCGAAGACTTTCAGAAACACTTTGTATCAACCAACGCGAAAACCAAAACACTATTTGGCGACTCAAGAATCCTTTATTCTTACGCCAACATGTAAGCAACAATAAGGTTATTACACAAGGTCTAAGAATGAATGTTATAACAATAAATCACGATAATACTTTTGATAGTTTCTTATCTACTACTGAACAGCGAGCGATGAGACGATGACTGATGGATTGATGGCTCCGCGAAAAATATGGAGGATTCGGATTCCGGAGCTGGAAACGGGCTTTCAATTTAGTTGGCGTTGGAACGATGAATCCATGGTTGTTTTCTCAAACCCAACTCTAAATTTTGGCGGGAGTCATCTATAGTGCATTCATCGTTCCATTGTTTTCTGTTCGTTGCAAAACGGAGAAAAACTATCAGAAGCAATATTGTGATTTATTTTTATGACATTAATTCTTATACTTTGCGCGCAATAACCTAATAGTTGGTTTTGTATTGGTGCAAGAATAAACGGTTCTTGATTCACCAATTTGTTTTCTGGGTTTTTGCGTTGGTTATTGCGCATAGTTCCTGAAAATCTTCTAAGGACAGCGTGAAGTCCAGTGTAGTTAGACCTGAACGTTCACACGGGCACTGCTTGTGACAAACACATGCATGACGTACTGCAATGGAGATGGCAGTTGGCGCTTCCGAACCAACCTCCGTTTTCCGAATAACTCGCAGCGCTCATCTCAAATTGGTTGTCTCTCCAAAGCTGCTAAGTGTCATATTCGACTCCCCGGAGCAGTTGGTCATAGCACTTCAACGGTGGTATGAGACCAAGGGAAAATTGGAGGACACATCCGGTGCTCCGAAAGCAGACTCCGAACCATAAGGAGGCAGCAAACTGAGGCTTTATTACGTCCTCAAGCTTCAGTGACACTAGAGCGATGTAGTACTGAGAATGACAGTCTGTGTCACCCAAGTGCCCTACCTGAATCCATGGAAAAAACTACAACCGGCCCGTCCCATCGGAATCGGCCAACTAGTCCCAACATTAAGTCCCCTACCAGCAGACAGCCTCACGTCAAATAGGCCACAACACACTGAGGTTATGAGGCTTGTTGTCAGATGCCTGTATAGCAGTGTGAGAGGGCTTAGAGGAAAAGTAGGCGAAATACAAAATATCCAACTCAAAATGATCATTCTCATTGAAACATGGCTAATCCCCACTATCACCGACAACGAAATCAGTGTAGGTGATATAGTTCTGGTCAGGAGAGACAGGGGTAATAAGGAAGGAGTGGAGTTGCTATATGCTTTGACAGGTGACTTAAATGTGTGCGCGCAACGGACCCTTCACCTATTGAACTCCCAAATTCCGTATGGTGTCATTTCACCGTAGGCCACACCAAGCATTTACTCAGTGGCATCTACTGATCACCCACCTGTGAGGCAGAGCAGAACTAGCCACTAGCATCTCAGGGATATGGGACTTGAGTCATGACCAAATAGCCATAGCTGGAGATTTCAATCCCCCATCACCGAACCTTGGCTCGAGGTATGCTAGGGGAAAATTCGGATGAAATCTACCGCAAACCATTCGAAATACAGGACTGACTGAGAATGTTGGGAACGACACTAGGTGGAGCCCTAGTGGAAAGTCATCAAAACTGGACTACATTCTACTTAGTGACCAACTACTCGTTGAAAAGGTTCAGACCATGAGTCCTCTAGGAAGTAGTGGCCATACAGTCATAGGTTTCTATCTTGATCTTCGTGAGCATTTGCAGTGCGACGTTACGCAACTGTGTCTATGTTAAAGGAAGGCTGACTATGCTGAAATGCAGAGGCTCTTGTCCGACGCAGAGTGGCCCTTAGCATTGGATGAGGCAATTGTGAATGAACACTGGGAAGTGGTAAAAAACATTATTCATACGGCAATCTTTGAAGCCGTCCCTATAATCACAAAACAGCCCGAAAGAAAGTCATCATGACTGAAGAAAGGCGCGCAACGTATTCTGCAAGCAAAGCGGAAGGCTTGGTTTACGTGGCGCGGAAATCCGGAACCAGTGCAACGCCAAGCTAACCTTGCTAAAAACTCCCAGCAAACCCAAAGAACTTGCGTCGATTTGTGTCGGAAAGTATAACAACCAACCAGGGGACATGCGCCTTAGTAGACCCAAACGGTCAATATCTCATTAGTCTGGAGATGGCTGAAACATTCAGCCGAACATAGCAGCTAATGCGTCGAAATTCTCGGCGAAGTACTAGTGGCAATCAAAGGACAGCATTGCTGCAATATATAAACTTAGTTATGTACTTCATTTCTAGTTATTTGGTTCAGATCAGAATCCATGTCGAGATAAGTCCTCATCTCATTATATGAGTAAAGGACATTCCATCTATAGGTCTTTGAGTTTGACTGCAGAAGTATTATGTCCGGAATAGTTAGAATTTGTGAAAAATCCTATTAATACAACTGACAAACCCACGAGTGATAAAAGCACGAAGTGGATGAACCAAATGGTGACATAGTCAACATATAATTGTAAATAAATATCCACGATATTTTTTAAGAGGTAGTGCAGTAAGTGATTGGCCTTAAAATGGAGTATATTGCGTAACGCATCCCAGTTGGCGAAAGCATTAAAACGATGAGGGTCTAGACAACAATGCAACTCAAGAAACATACCGAGCCTTGAAACCGTGAGTTTTCTGAAGGCAGGAATCACCATTTACAAACGTACAGAGTGAAGATATACGTTATCGCGTTTTAAACTTACTGAGCTTCAGGTTTTATCGTTTTTCATTGGCTATAACGGTGGTGGCCAGTTGGATATTCGATTAGTCATAGGTAGTGTAAGGCATGGCAGGTTGGGCGGTTTTCTAATGTTCAAACTATGCTTGTCTACCTAATCTGACAATCACATTTCGACTTACAGGTGAATCTTATAAGGTAAATAAATAATAATAATAATAATCAGATACTTTACCTGAGTTTCGTTGCTCATCAGGAAAACAAGATGATATGAAAATCCATCGAACTCAAGGATCATTGCCTCCAGGTTATATTCCAGTCTTTAATCCTCGGTGCATACTGAATGTAATAATAATAAAGATAATCTTCTATCGAACGAAGATAGAACTCCTCATGCTGAATATGAAACTCTTTCGCGATCTCGTCTATTTCAAGAAGGTATGTTTGTACACACGCATGCATAACATTTGGCAATAACGGATATAATGTTTTCCATACACTTATTGAAACTAATCAACGTATTGATAGCACGTATAACTTTCATATCTCTGTATTAGTCGGAGGAAGTTCATTGTATAATCTACCTTTGATTGGTCAGTTTGATGGTTGCTGTCAGTGGAATATAACGTGCATGTTTCGTGTTATTTGGAATATGTCAGCGGTATCTACTTGTATCTCAAGTGAGTGATGATGCTCCCACTACGACTCGAGCCTAGCACTCATCGTTTCAAACACCAAAACGTTATTCATCACTCAGCCACAAGAACCACCTCTTATGCAATGGGTTTCAGTCGTTATTTTTCTGGTAATTTGCACTTCGAGTTTTAGTGGAAAGGAATTCATTGTATCACTTTTTCCTGATTAGTCTGAACAATGTCAGAATTAATATATTAACTCAGTCAACTTTATACTACTGATGAGAAAACTGAATTCTATCGCGTAAATTTCATGTGGTGACCAATAATCTCTATTACTGCATTGTTTAAATACCTACTGTTATTTGTTAATATTTAATACATTATTCACAAATAAATCTGTCAAATACAAGTTTCTGAATTCATCCCTTTTTGTGTTGTTAATTGATTTCCCGTAATTCGGTCATTGCAAAATACTACTGCTACTACTACTACTACTACTACTACTACTACTTCAAATAATTGTAACATATGATGTCGAGAAGGAAATCATGGTATCAAGCTTTCTGAACTTAGTAGTGAATTCAGTAACCTACTTCAAATATATACATGATAATGTACTGTTTCTTGTACTTCTCACATGCGAAGTTTAACATCCATATCACAAATGCTGAAGGTTTGACATCACCTATTCTAAGGAATATGCGAGTGACTGTCGATTATGTGATGCTATAAGACTGGTTTGAACCCAGTCATTGCCTAAAGATAAGGAATAAAGTTGTAGAGTGTGTTAACCAACTCACTTATTCTGGAAAATGAATCAGTCTCAACACATCAACCGATTGCTGATGAAATCTTAGTACGGATACAAAAGGCTGGTGTGTCATTCTCCAAATTGCATCATCTCCCACATTGACGTGATATCCGCCTGGTTGTCAATCAGAGGACGTGTGTGTTGGTCAGCATTTCAATCCGTCCTCCTTTACGTCTGTGAGGAACGACCATTGAAAGTAGAGAAAATGGAAAGACCGGTTAGCTGTTTTTGATCATTTGTGTCTGCGTTCTGTCTCCCATGTTGGGTGGTATAACAGGGTGAGTAATGTTGAGGTTCGCCGTTTGGTGTTGGGTCAGGAGAGCAAGTCAGTCAATGAGGTTATGCTGCCCCATCTGTTGAGATGACTGGGATATGTGTTTTTCATCTCGAGGCATTGCCTTCCTCGATGGACAATGTTAGCTGATACAGGACTGATCAGGTTGGAAAAGAGCCGCTAGTGGTGGTCAGACGAAAAAACTGTATCATTTCGTGTAGGGAGATGTAGACATCCTGGTTGGGGTCTTCGGGATGCTAAGAACCAATGGCCGGAGACAATTGGTATACGAATCAAAATACTCACTCTGATTGTGGCGAGAGGTATTCACACTTTGTGATTTATCATATCCGACAAAACCCTAGTGTATTTCCATGCTATCATTCTTTCAACATCGTAATTCTGTTTTTTATATCCTTGGAATATCCCTTTACTGTTTTCTCTTGTTTTGCGTGGCGAATTGAGTATGGCTAGCGGAACTGGTGCAGTTCTGTGAATAGTTATACGTTCACACCAGTCAGACATTTAATATGTACTCAGATATCTGTGGCTTGCAATGTTTCATTGCAGAATTTTCATGAGTGGTTATAAATGTAGTAGAATTTTTCATTCCATAGAAAATGCGCGATTTGTCATTTAACGGGTGGAATATTAAATGCTAGAGGATCACATAAACAAGTAGTTAAAAAGTTTACAACCTGTCTCAGATTTGCATTGTTCCAAAACACCGATAGAAAGAAGCTAGTCAGATAAAATTTGTTAAAGGAATAAATGAACTGCAAGATATCACTGTAATAGTCATGACCACCGTCATCAACTATCCTTCGTAATATGTATAATATCACTGTCTTCTTCGATTTCCCAGTTCGTCTCTAGTCACTGCTTGTTTTTTCCAAGCGAGATTTCAACTTAACCCCCTTCCGCCACCCACTTTTCGAATTCTACTAGAAATAGCTAGTCTTTCAACACTGGACAGTTCGTCTACTTACATCGTTTTCCGAATCATGCTGTCCACACCTTCTATCTATGACTCGAAGTCATCGCGGAAAGTGTGTGCTCGAGAACTCACTTTGTAACTTATAACTTGATTTAGTTCATCAGTATGTTCGCGGTTGAGGAGAATCCGCGAAGTTAAGCGAGCTCGTATTCTCCTGCAAATATCCTCGTTATTTCTTTGCTCAAACTAATAAGCGGAACTGATTGTAAGATAATACCAAGTTATAATTGCAAGGAAGCTACAATCATCACGGGCGAAATTTCCTGTCACTTCGTCTCTAATGTGACTATGACAGTGTACACGCACGCACGCAAACACACGCACACACACACACCACCACCATCATTGAACGTTGAAGGGAGAAGTCAAAGTGAGGTCAAAATATGATTATCATCATTACTTTTTTTATCATTATTATTTTTATTATTATTATTAAGTTTACATTTTACACCACGACTAATACTACTACGACTAAGACTAAGACTACGACTACTTATCAATATTACAGTCTAATCAAGTGATGAAAGAGAAAAGAAAAAGCATGTCGTCTTCGAATGATTCGTGAAGACAGTTGAACAGATAGATGTATGTATGTGTTCATCTCACACGGCTGACGGTATTCCATTCGATGTGAGTAACGTGTATTCACTCTTCAAGGAGAGAAGAAAGAATGCAAAAATAACGAATGAATGAATGAATGAATGAATAGTTTCAATGAAATCAAGGACGATACTGGCTGGGGGTGGGTAACAACGTTTCATAAAGTGAATCAATCACTAGTGTTTGACATTTTGAGTTTCAAATGACTCAATCACTCGAATGAATTGTGGCCCAGTCGATACGCTGGATCATACACTCGATGCATTCAAATGTGGTCAAGACGTGTATTATTCACCTCAGTTAGGAGCATCACACCAATAAACTGCCAGAACAATCAGTCAGAAAGAAGCCAAAGCTTCCCATCTGATTATAGTACCGATCCCTGAAATTGTTATCACACACTGTTTAGTGGGTTGTTCATTAGAAGTGAACATCTCATCTAATTGTCTGGAAACGCCAACATGACACACTTGAATACAACATGAGATGTGGCGATGCAGGACAAACGACAAGTAGACTGATGTTTGTCATCAGGAGATGAGTGTGTGTGTGTGTGTGGATGGGATCTGGTAGATGAACTCACCCTGATATTTGTCAGAATACTTTCATAAATCGATTTGGCTTCTACAATGAGAAGATGCAGTTTGTCGTCAGAAAAGGCGAACTTGATATGTAAACTTGAGTAGACGGATGCGAGAAAACAGATAAAATGTTGCAAATCTATCGTTTGTAATCGTCAAAACAAGTACCCGGAAAGTAGGCAAAGCGTGTCAGTGTGAAATGCATATTATCTGGCCTCCGATTCAACGTTTACCACCTACTAGATTGTTGAAAGCGCCTTGCAAAACTTTTGATTCGATGTGTTTCAACTTACCATGACCTCCCATCAAAGTAAATTTCGAAGCACTCAGCCTTATTATCAGTTGACTCAGTCGGCTTATTTCTGAAAAGGAAGGTGAAGTGTAAATACAGTGAAAGTATACCGTGGATAGACATTAGGAATTGTGGAGAGATGAGGCCGTGAAGAAACATTGCTGATTCGGACACACATTGAGCGAAGCAATGTTTACTTCCGGATTGAATCCAAAGGGGGATTCAGCTCTATTATTATGTATGCATGAATATATATCTATATATATATATGTATATATCTATATGCATGGATATCACAGCATTTACTCTAGGCTGTAGACTTCTATCAACAGCTGCCCTCATCGGTGTTTGTATATAAGAGACTAATCAAGTGGCCGGATAGAATTATCATCAAGAAACTCTGGCTGGGATCGAAGGAATCGAGAACCTATTGATCCATGGAGACTTCCCATTGTAACATCAAAACAAGGAAACTGAAACAAGTGATTCATTGAAGAGACTCTTTTCAACGAATTTCTTATCAAGTTGTACAATCGTATACACATATGGATTTTGAGAAATTTTATCCGGTGAGGGAATACATTCCCAAATTTGATTCAATTCCTGATTGGGAAACGACGAGTAAGACATGTGTTCGGGGTTGGTGACATTGAGGAGATCCCTGTGGCGAGGGGATGAAAGGCAACGGGCAATAGTGTGGCTAGCTGAATAGCGCCACAGAGAACAAGACGATGTGGAGACCAATATTCCACTTGAAACCCAAGGGAACAATAGTATTAATAATACTAATACAATCTTAGAAATCTGGTCAGTGGAAAATGCACTAGAAGAGGAATCACTAGAGTATTTGCAAGTAAGTAGAGTTTCTCCTTGTAGAGAATCATCATCATTTACATCATTGATGAAAACTGGAATACGAGTGTCACAATCAATTATTAGTATTGTTATTATTATTATTAATATTATTATCATTAATCAGTCGAACAAATCGAGATAAAAGCATCTGTCTGCGAAATATGAAGCATAGAACTAACTGGTGGAATAATCTTCCACAAAGCAATCACATGTTTCGAATTACCTTCAGTGCGTTCAATCGACAGAAGACTGTCACAGACACTCAGGTCTGGGGTTTGTTCAATACCTATTCAAGAAGAAAGGATATTATTGACAGCATTTCGTTGACTATAATGAACATGGTGGGCTTGGTATTACTCATCACCAGTATTCAGTGGTTTGACTTACGTCTTCGATCAACTGAAACACACAGAAGTCAACAGATACAAAGATATTACTGGTTTATTATAACACCTCAAATGCATATGTATGCATATGTGTAAGTCGTGAATTTCGCCAACTCGTTGATGGAGTGGAAGTGATTCTCGGTGAGTGAGCAATGACTGACACATCTTCAGGGAGATATACTTGAGCTCTTCGATCTCCATAGAGACTGTCTTTGAGTCAATGAACTGGCCATCTTCTGATTGAGTGATGTGCATAGTGTTGCTGACTAGTTCTCAATTGTTCTGAACTCACCTCTGTGCACCGTGAGGGGCTGGGTGTAAACTATTCAAAATGACGTGCTCATTCACAAAAGGATTGTAGTGAGTAGCATCAGAGAGTGGTGACAACACCACTGTTGGATGTCAACTATTGTTCGGTGACTGACGAATTCACTCAAATATCTAACAGATGAGCACATCCGTCCTTCAGTCATGACTGAGCTACCACCGGTTAAATATGGTGGATTAGATCACAGCGATGTTCGACTGAGTCAGAAGAGTGAGAAAGCGTAGGGAGAAGTGAAGCTAACTTGCTCAACCAATAAAATCAATGCTTACGTCCAGATCCACGGATTAGAGATTCGTTCCAGAGAGTTTTGTCAGGAGACATGACGAAGAAATCGCCTGAATAGAATGCAAAGAGAACAGAGTATATATATTGACGAGTAATTCGAAAACCTCCTGTCACATTGATAGAATGGAGAGAATTCGATGGATGTGTTGTCATGTGTTGTCTCACCATCTGGCGAATATCAGTGGCCTGCAGTTCGAGATTTTCAGCGAATAAATCATCAACTGAGTCTGTTTCACCGAATTCCTTCACCATTACGTATCATTGAGCAGAGATTGGATAGAACGCTAGATACTCTCATACTCTCTTATACTGGTTGCATTCGAGTGACTGATAGTGAAATAAATATGCGATGAGCATCTTGAGCAGCTGAAAACAGTCTGCCACTTTTACGCTCATCTTCTAATAGCAGTCGTGTGACTCAACTGAATTTCTCTCACAGATCAACTTCGACAACTCGCCGATTCAATTGTGAAGGGAACGAGGTCAGACAGAATGCACTATGAGGAATTACGAAGGCGTACTTACCATATGACTGAATCACATGTCTGATGGTATCTGAAATGCCTGACAAAACAAATGAATACACGACAAATTGAAGATAGACGACAATTGGGATAATAAAAGGTGGTAAGTTCCTAACCATGACATGCCCAAATTGAATTGAATTGAATTGAATAGGTAACACTATTCAGACAAATTACTCAACTAACTGAACGTCAGTCAGCCTTCACATATCTCTGCGTGATATTCAGTAGTGACGGTAATTCAAAGTCTATTCAATGAAAGATTTCAATAGTCTAGCCACTTCGTTTGCACTGTTCATTCATTCCATGTCAACAAACGCCTTCCTCAATATAATCTGAAAAGTGAGGAACAACCTGCCAAAGACAATACGTCTCTGTCTTCTTTGAACTGCACAAGGCCAAGCCATTCAGCTAGAAGAACCCGGACTATGCATACAACAGAAAATTACTCAGCCACTTCTACTATCATGCTAACAACTCTGATGATCTGACTTAACGATTGCTCGTTTACGTGTTTTGCTAACTATCCAAAACTCCTGTATTCCCTGAAAACTGTTGCGTAATTCCGTATTTTGTGATGTTCCCATATTCACCCTGGGGACAACTCTTTCATCAAACTATCCATGTCATCCCGTGACTCTTCCTTAACAATCGTTTGTGACAACTCATCACTTGTATTACTACGCTCCTATCTTAAATCAACATCCAATTCCTCTGAATACCTTTTGTATTGCCTAACTCCACACAAACGTTACTAGTTCTCACCCGTTTCGTTAAAATAACCGTAGCCAACTGTATTTTTGTTTGACAAATTTAATGCACACATGCGTAGAAAACAACCCATTATATTTGACATCGAACAGCTAAAGTGGAAAATGAATTCGCCGAGAAGAGACTCTTCGCTAAACTACTCGTCTTCTCTCTCTCTCTCTCTATACTGTGCAGGTTTGCAGGTTGAAGATGAACAACAAACGTTTCACATACCTCTGTACAATTCCGGTCGGTAGTAGTCTTCAGAAGTATTGACTTGACAACTGACAACTAAAAGAACGATTATTTCTCAACATTGACTAAATTTGTTGACTTACACTCAGCGACAGTTGTGTTCCTTTCACTGGCCTGTGCTTCCAACTGGTCTGGAGTGGGAAAGAGACAAACAGTCTGTCACCTCATGCAATATAAATCATGATTGCAAAACACTGGAGACAACGTCGTCAATATTGCTCGCTCCTCAACTATTGACATAAAAGCTGATGAACCAACAAACAGCAGTATAGTATCACCACTTCTCTGTCTCCACTGGTCTCCAGATGTTGGTGTTCACACACATTTGAGCAGCATTCGGAGATTATTTACCGCATGTTCATGTACAAAGAAAGTATTTGTCATCCTTCAGCGACTAATACTGCAGAAGCACACATTCACGTCAGAAGACAAAAGGTTTGTGCGAAACATTTCTAAACTGTGACTAATTATATTGTGACTGTGATCAAACTGTTGGTTGTAAATCTGCATCACATCACTGGCGTCCATACTGGGAAGGATAACTAGAAGTGGTGGTGAGCACTCCACGCTTGTTGAGGGAATGAGACAGGGAAGGAAGACAGGACTAGGTGTATCGGGCTTCGAAATCTCTCAGCTGCAAGTGATACGGTTGTGAATAATAAATTTCCCTCGAAATATCAATCACTCAGTGAGTAAACCTGTTTCACTCTGTGATATGTCCAACAATCAGACTAGTTTGGGGCCATATACTACCACACAGAGTTTGAGTACCACACGCATACTGTTGAGTAGAAGCATCACTGACACAACGAACTAGGAAATAACATACGAAATAGGAAATATGGAAAGTGAAATCAGGCTTGTAAAAGCACCTCGCAATGTCTTCACTTCTTCTTCCAAAACAGCTGTCGAATTTTCCATCTGGGCTATCAATCCTGTAGAACAATTGCAAACAATTATCACAAATCAACAGGTACTGACAAAAGGAATGATGGATGATAAATGTCAAATCTGGTCATCAGTCATGCTGAATTCGTCCACATTCACAAAGTGTTCCAGTGTTGCATGCTACATATGTTTCCTTGAACCGCCTGAAACGCAGATAACTGCTAGCTAACTCGGAGAGAACACGATAAATCATTCCACAAATGAAAATGAAAATGGAATCAATGAACATAAACTTAGTTATTTCATCGAATGTTAAGCAAGTGTATGGAATATTGAAATATATTGAGAAGAAATTGCTTACCGCCATAAAAGTTGAGGCCACGTTCTATAGCATTTATCTCTTGACTAACACGGTGCGAATCTTCAAGACAACAAAGTTGAGCGTCAGTTAATTGAATTAGGCGTGTTCGAATGCCACGACTTGTTCGGTTTCAAGAATGAGTGACATGGGAAAAAATGTGTGCCAGCACGTTTCGCATCTTATAAGACTGAATAATACTGGTTGATGATATGTTCAATGAATATCCTATTGAAGCGAATATCCCACTTGAGGATACAGAATGATACTGCTTGAAATATTGAAATATTCTCTCACTCATTCCACAAGAAGTCACTTTTGTTCTACTCGAGAATCCTAGGTCTCAAGCCTCATTCGAGGGGTTAACTGTCACAGATGGAAACTGACTAGCTTCTCACCATCATCACCTAGCCAATGTGAATACTCTGTCTGACTGCGAAATATGACCTGGGAATTTAGCTTTCACTGTTACGAGAAATGAAATGATAAAGTCGATTTTTACATATCCAGTGTTCACACTCTCAAAGTTCAACGATACCATCTGGTTGGATCAGATGAAGTTGTTTCACTGACTGCATTTCTTCACAGGATTTACAAGAATTTCTACTATCAGACTATTCGTTGATAGTCTAAAATTAGCTGACAAACTATGAGTTGTAGACAGAAATATCCGATAGCTTGACAGTGTGGAATTCTCGAATAGTCATTTCTGATGTGACTGGATATTCAACAAGCAACTTCACATTTCGAAGAATTTACAAGTCAGAAGCAATCGGATCGCAACACACTAACGGAAACATGAATGATTAAATTACTGTTCAATGGGCAACGACTCACCATAAGTTGGTTCAGAATCTCCACTATGTTTTCTCAGTCCACCAGCTTCAAATAAATGGAATTAAGTAATTAATTACTCAATTAATTCATTGATTAATTGATAATATGCTTAGTTGAGAATATTTAATCGACCAAGTCACTTGGTCGAAAGTGAGGGAGAATCCTTCATCTATTATTTTGTAGGGAAACCACCTAAATGCTTATCTTCCTCACTGAATCCACATTCAGCACGTGTTTCAAACTGATGCGACTCAAGATGAGTTTGTAGTCATGAGACTGAAATAATCAGTGCACACAATGTGTGTGACGGGAGTGTATGAAATGCATGCGAATTCGTGTTATTAGTATGTGTCAGAGAAATGACTACACTGGCTTCATCATCCGAAAATCATATTCATATCGATGTCTAATAGATCTGATCGAATGGAGTGGTTCATATATTCACACAAATCACTGATTATCATATACTAACTATGTAAGCAGTTGTCAATCACACACACAATTCAGAAGTGAATTCTATTCGTTGAAGGTAGTTTCAAAATATTCATGTAACATGCAGACAGTGAAATGAAGTAACTAACGCTTACCTGTCAGTAGAGATACACGCAGGAGAAGGATGAAGGCGGTGATTTCCAATGATAAGAAAGCGAGTGCCATGATTATGTGTTCGCTTGAAATCTGTATTTGTATTTATACTACAGTCTGATGACGAAATTCTCTTGAGAAAACGAACGATGAGGAGACATCGGACGATTTACAAATACTTTTCTTTTCTCATGTCCACGTAATCATGGCGTGATCATCAATACTTTAAATAAGGTGAACATTTATACAGAGCGTAAACAATTTTCTTCAAGAAATATATAATTAGTCAGACAGAAAAGGTGAACTTTGGTATTGTTTCATATCGAAATTTCTTCACTGTAGTAACTTATCCTTGTTTTGAGAAGATGGTCTCAACGAAGAATGTTCTTCTAGAAATATTTCATTCAGGTTCTCATAGTTAGTTAGTTATACGGTAACAATAACGGCAGGTTATACGACGGATACAGTTCTTACTTCGGATAACAGATTAGTTACGGGCCGACGAAATAAGGCGTAATTCTGTGACAAATTCATGAATTGACTGTAAATACAAAGATAGTATGAAATGGATGACGACGATACGTATTCATACTAGAGAGATTCGATGTAAGGAGTGAAGGTTGACCAGATAGTTGAAAGGCGTTCAACAGGCTTGGTGAGTGGCTAGTAAACACAGACAGTGGGCTTTTAAACAGGAGACAGTAAGACTGTAGTCAGTAGTTTATCATGGAATCGTCAATATTTGAAGTGTGTAGGGTGGTGTGATATCGCGGAAAAAAATGAGAACCAGTCTCACCCGCCGAGATTATGACAACGAGATTCAAAACAAAAGGGAGGAAGGAAGGAAGGAATGAAGGCTACAATCATCCAATGCTACACAACTACAAGCATCTTAGGAGAAGAGAAGAGGGGAGATTTCTAAAGACAGCAGAGAACAGTTATGGGTTGGATGACGAATGGCGGCATGATTGCTAAACTGTGAGCAAACAACATAGAGAGAGAGACAGAGAGAGAACTGACCATGGGTCGAGGGGATCTTAGCAAAATGTATGATAATGAAGAACTCTTCACAGACTCCTGAGAATTCACTGATTTGGTGATTCGAGGCAGTGTGTTGGAGCACCAGGATGAGCACAAGGGGACACAAGGTTCACCAGTTAGAGACAACGGAAATCAGAGAGGTATCATCTCAATCTGCAGATATCGGCGACACAGCTCACTGCACACAATTTCGATAAGGGGCGAAGATGTCGTCTCGGACCAATATTCAGTGTTACTAACCTTCATAATCGGGTCGACAGTCTTCAAATATGAAAACCTTCGCGGTCAGTCATCTGTATTCAGAATCATGTGTCAGTGGACAATCAGTCAATAGTTTTTACATCATCTTAATCGCTTATTGTGTTCCAGACAATCAATATACTTCATTAGTTTCACCTAGGAAATATCACTGACTTTTCCGAAGAACTCACTTAATCGCTCATCGTCCGTTCAAGAGTATTTATTTTTAGAGACCTCAAGTGTCTTCCAAGAGATTTCGGTGCGAACCGATGTGTGCATTTTACGTCATCATTTTATTTATAAATATTGTTCCGTACGGATCTCCTGTGTATTTCAGGTACTTATCGATGTGTGGCGTAAAATGTGGAAGTTCGTTAATTCCAAATGGAGAACTCTTGTAATTCATCATGTGGAATGTTCGGAATGCAGTCTGAGCAAGGAAATTTCTTAGAGGCGAAATCGCATTTCAGAGTTGAATGAAGTTTTCGTTTGAAAATGTATTATGCTGACTATGCTCGTGACAGTTGACCAATACACACACACACACACACAGAATTCTGTGAGGTCCTACTGCATGTCTGTAGTAAAGTAGGACAATTCAAGAAAATTTCATTTTCTCATTTCTGGATGATGTGAACCACTTGAGGGTTTGGATCAATTTTATCAAGCATTACTTACTTTCTACTCCATTATGGGAATGTGATAAGATTCGTTTGTAAGCTTGAGTTCTAGTTTCGACAAGTTACAATCATCACTCGCTCAAAGGTGTCAGTGTTGTATCTCAGCTGCTGACACTCATAATTATGATGATTCAAAATATCTCCGTTTTCAGGTGATATTCTGTGAAGGTCCGTACATATAATCGAATGAATGATAAGGTTATTTAAACTGTAAAGGTTCAATTTATTCTATTTATTCTGGCCTCAGTTGTACTTCAGTTCTAGGAGGACATACTGTGTAGTTTAGTCACTTCTTCAGATGCTCGTTCGATACTTACATCCATTGAATTTTCGAGGAATCTGTGAGCCGGGGATGTACTACGTTGCCCTTTTGTGTGTGTTAGGAGGTCGACATGTGAAATTCGTATTTTACCAAGCTCGTCTTGAATTTTATATATTCGTCATGCACTTTACAGTTCTCTTAGATTCCCTAAACTCTCACGAAATTTTCCGAATTTTATTCGTCTTTTGAATTCGCATACTCACAATGCCGGTTAGTGGTTTTGCGGATGGATTGAAGTCCATTTATTGTCTTCAAATATATTATCTAATTTGTCCATATTTTGTTGAATCAACTTCATTCATTTCCGTAGCTCTACCGCCAATAGAAAGAAAAAGAGTACTAGACTGATATCTCTGGGATCTACTACCAGCGAATAACCATTAGAATCATTTCCATTCAGTGTTATTTTTAAAAACAGTCAAGGGCGCTCACTGAAATACGCTGAGGCGATATCTATTCATAAACTAAATGTAGTTTGAATAACTCCCATTATTCTTATTCCCGAATGCATTCAGTCAATTTGTGTATTTCAACTGCCCTTTATTTTTCACATAAATTGACTTGACAAGTAAGTGTGTGAGCAGTCAGATTGATCAAAATGTCACATATATACAAGAAATGCGTGCATTGGAAGTCACACGTATATTTAAAACGCTTGCCTCAAAATACTCCTATCACCTGACCTACATTCATCCTAGTTAACTCCTTAATGTTGACGTCAATAGGCTCTTCTGTCTCCTCGAGAATCTTCGAATCTTCCTTGATCCATGCAAACCTGACCAAATCTTCCAGCACTTAGTTCATGGTATTGTTCACCTTTGCATACACGGATGACATTTAGGTAACTAGTGGCGAAGAAGAAATTCACTTTAGTCCCCTACAACAGATGTTCATCAAATGTGAGAAGATTCGATAGCATTGTATCATGTCAAGTGACAGACATGCACGCGCCAACTTACTTTCCTATGACAAGTGACTCAGGAAGATAGTTGTCACCCTAAACCTGAAAAGATTCTGTGTGCTAAATTAACAACGATAACACGAGATGAACACAAAACTAAAAAAATCTTGTCAATCAATAGATGAACAAATACCACCATAAGAATGATAGGCAGCATATAAACCTTCTTTCTGAGATTTTCAAATCATTTGATTTTTGTTTAAGCTTTATTATTATTTTCATATATTTTTAAGTATTTAGAGGAAATTTCGAATTAAAGTTGAATCCGTGAAGAATGTCTTTGTTCGCATGCTGTTCAAATACTTCGGAAATATGGTAATAACGTGAAATCACAATGAGTGTAATTGAGAAAATCTGCATACCACCTCTTTGTCAAATGTGCACGCCTACGTTTACGCGTGAATCATCCTTTATCACTGCGTATTGCTGAAGCGTCCCAAACTAGGACGAAACGGCTGTCCAGTACTCCCAGTTGGTCTTCCAATGGTCCTCTAACTTATGTCAGCTCATGATGAAATCCTGTAACCAATCAACCAAATCCCTACAAACTAATACTTGACTATCAGATGTAATTTTTGAAGATTTAGGGATTTGACAAGTTATCGAGTCCCTATGACAATCTAACGGTAGGGATCTTGCAATAAGCATTGACGAATCTGCGCATAGATTCGGATATATGAAACACTCGGCCCACAATCTACCGAAGCAAGCATTTCGCCGAGTAAAGGAAACGTGGTTTCTCAAACCGTTTCTGTTCACCGTATATCAAAGGTGAGAGTGGATAGTGTGCAGCAGAAGGTTAATGGAGGTGAAACTGTCTGTATTACATTGTCGATTGTCAAAAGAGAAGTTGTATTTCGCCAGTGAGTAAGTTCTACGAGTTCTACACTTGAACGGACGATGAGCGATTAAGTGAGTTCTTCGGAAAAGTCAGTGATATTTCCTAGGTGAAACTAATGAAGTATATTGATTGTCTGGAACACAATAAGCGATTAAGATGATGTAAAAACTATTGACTGATTGTCCACTGACACATGATTCTGAATACAGATGACTGACCGCGAAGGTTTTCATATTTGAAGACTGTCGACCCGATTATGAAGGTTAGTAACACTGAATATTGGTCCGAGACGACATCTTCGCCCCTTATCGAAATTGTGTGCAGTGAGCTGTGTCGCCGATATCTGCAGATTGAGATGATACCTCTCTGATTTCCGTTGTCTCTAACTGGTGAACCTTGTGTCCCCTTGTGCTCATCCTGGTGCTCGAACACACTGCCTCGAATCACCAAATCAGTGAATTCTCAGGAGTCTGTGAAGAGTTCTTCATTATCATACATTTTGCTAAGATCCCCTCGACCCATGGTCAGTTCTCTCTCTGTCTCTCTCTCTATGTTGTTTGCTCACAGTTTAGCAATCATGCCGCCATTCGTCATCCAACCCATAACTGTTCTCAGCTGTCTTTAGAAATCTCCCCTCTTCTCTTCTCCTAAGATGCTTGTAGTTGTGTAGCATTGGATGATTGTAGCCTTCATTCCTTCCTTCCTTCCTCCCTTTTGTTTTGAATCTCGTTGTCATAATCTCGGCGGGTGAGACTGGTTCTTACTGCATAAGGGCTTTGGCTGTCACTGGTCATATCGTGATATCCGCTCACTGCCTCAGTGTGCTGGCGGTCGTCATCTGTGTGTCTGTAGTAGATTCTTGACTATCCAGTGAAATCTTTGCAGAGTCCACTCCATTTCATCTGTTTTCACGTATTCCTAGCCCCTCAATGCTATCTTGTCTTCTCATCTGTCTTGCATTCTGACACTAACAAGCTGTTGCACTTCATTGTCGGTGATATCATCTCGTTTTTTCCGCCATATCACACCACCCTACACACTTCAAATATTGACGATTCCATGATAAACTACTGACTACAGTCTTACTGTCTCCTGTTTAAAAGCCCACTGTCTGTGTTTACTAGCCACTCACCAAGCCTGTTGAACGCCTTTCAACTATCTGGTCAACCTTCACTCCTTACATCGAATCTCTCTAGTATGAATACGTATCGTCGTCATCCATTTCATACTATCTTTGTATTTACAGTCAATTCACCGAATTTGTCACAGAATTACGCCTTATTTCGTCGGCCCGTAACTAATCTGTTATCCGAAGTAAGAACTGTATCCGTCGTATAACCTGCCGTTATTGTTACCGTATAACTAACTAACTATGAGAACCTGAATGAAATATTTCTAGAAGAACATTCTTCGTTGAGACCATCTTCTCAAAACAAGGATAAGTTACTACAGTGAAGAAATTTCGATATGAAACAATACCAAAGTTCACCTTTTCTGTCTGACTAATTATATATTTCTTGAAGAAAATTGTTTACGCTCTGTATAAATGTTCACCTTATTTAAAGTATTGATGATCACGCCATGATTACGTGGACATGAGAAAAGAAAAGTATTTGTAAATCGTCCGATGTCTCCTCATCGTTCGTTTTCTCAAGAGAATTTCGTCATCAGACTGTAGTATAAATACAAATACAGATTTCAAGCGAACACATAATCATGGCACTCGCTTTCTTATCATTGGAAATCACCGCCTTCATCCTTCTCCTGCGTGTATCTCTACTGACAGGTAAGCGTTAGTTACTTCATTTCACTGTCTGCATGTTACATGAATATTTTGAAACTACCTTCAACGAATAGAATTCACTTCTGAATTGTGTGTGTGATTGACAACTGCTTACATAGTTAGTATATGATAATCAGTGATTTGTGTGAATATATGAACCACTCCATTCGATCAGATCTATTAGACATCGATATGAATATGATTTTCGGATGATGAAGCCAGTGTAGTCATTTCTCTGACACATACTAATAACACGAATTCGCATGCATTTCATACACTCCCGTCACACACATTGTGTGCACTGATTATTTCAGTCTCATGACTACAAACTCATCTTGAGTCGCATCAGTTTGAAACACGTGCTGAATGTGGATTCAGTGAGGAAGATAAGCATTTAGGTGGTTTCCCTACAAAATAATAGATGAAGGATTCTCCCTCACTTTCGACCAAGTGACTTGGTCGATTAAATATTCTCAACTAAGCATATTATCAATTAATCAATGAATTAATTGAGTAATTAATTACTTAATTCCATTTATTTGAAGCTGGTGGACTGAGAAAACATAGTGGAGATTCTGAACCAACTTATGGTGAGTCGTTGCCCATTGAACAGTAATTTAATCATTCATGTTTCCGTTAGTGTGTTGCGATCCGATTGCTTCTGACTTGTAAATTCTTCGAAATGTGAAGTTGCTTGTTGAATATCCAGTCACATCAGAAATGACTATTCGAGAATTCCACACTGTCAAGCTATCGGATATTTCTGTCTACAACTCATAGTTTGTCAGCTAATTTTAGACTATCAACGAATAGTCTGATAGTAGAAATTCTTGTAAATCCTGTGAAGAAATGCAGTCAGTGAAACAACTTCATCTGATCCAACCAGATGGTATCGTTGAACTTTGAGAGTGTGAACACTGGATATGTAAAAATCGACTTTATCATTTCATTTCTCGTAACAGTGAAAGCTAAATTCCCAGGTCATATTTCGCAGTCAGACAGAGTATTCACATTGGCTAGGTGATGATGGTGAGAAGCTAGTCAGTTTCCATCTGTGACAGTTAACCCCTCGAATGAGGCTTGAGACCTAGGATTCTCGAGTAGAACAAAAGTGACTTCTTGTGGAATGAGTGAGAGAATATTTCAATATTTCAAGCAGTATCATTCTGTATCCTCAAGTGGGATATTCGCTTCAATAGGATATTCATTGAACATATCATCAACCAGTATTATTCAGTCTTATAAGATGCGAAACGTGCTGGCACACATTTTTTCCCATGTCACTCATTCTTGAAACCGAACAAGTCGTGGCATTCGAACACGCCTAATTCAATTAACTGACGCTCAACTTTGTTGTCTTGAAGATTCGCACCGTGTTAGTCAAGAGATAAATGCTATAGAACGTGGCCTCAACTTTTATGGCGGTAAGCAATTTCTTCTCAATATATTTCAATATTCCATACACTTGCTTAACATTCGATGAAATAACTAAGTTTATGTTCATTGATTCCATTTTCATTTTCATTTGTGGAATGATTTATCGTGTTCTCTCCGAGTTAGCTAGCAGTTATCTGCGTTTCAGGCGGTTCAAGGAAACATATGTAGCATGCAACACTGGAACACTTTGTGAATGTGGACGAATTCAGCATGACTGATGACCAGATTTGACATTTATCATCCATCATTCCTTTTGTCAGTACCTGTTGATTTGTGATAATTGTTTGCAATTGTTCTACAGGATTGATAGCCCAGATGGAAAATTCGACAGCTGTTTTGGAAGAAGAAGTGAAGACATTGCGAGGTGCTTTTACAAGCCTGATTTCACTTTCCATATTTCCTATTTCGTATGTTATTTCCTAGTTCGTTGTGTCAGTGATGCTTCTACTCAACAGTATGCGTGTGGTACTCAAACTCTGTGTGGTAGTATATGGCCCCAAACTAGTCTGATTGTTGGACATATCACAGAGTGAAACAGGTTTACTCACTGGTGATTGATATTTCGAGGGAAATTTATTATTCACAACCGTATCACTTGCAGCTGAGAGATTTCGAAGCCCGATACACCTAGTCCTGTCTTCCTTCCCTGTCTCATTCCCTCAACAAGCGTGGAGTGCTCACCACCACTTCTAGTTATCCTTCCCAGTATGGACGCCAGTGATGTGATGCAGATTTACAACCAACAGTTTGATCACAGTCACAATATAATTAGTCACAGTTTAGAAATGTTTCGCACAAACCTTTTGTCTTCTGACGTGAATGTGTGCTTCTGCAGTATTAGTCGCTGAAGGATGACAAATACTTTCTTTGTACATGAACATGCGGTAAATAATCTCCGAATGCTGCTCAAATGTGTGTGAACACCAACATCTGGAGACCAGTGGAGACAGAGAAGTGGTGATACTATACTGCTGTTTGTTGGTTCATCAGCTTTTATGTCAATAGTTGAGGAGCGAGCAATATTGACGACGTTGTCTCCAGTGTTTTGCAATCATGATTTATATTGCATGAGGTGACAGACTGTTTGTCTCTTTCCCACTCCAGACCAGTTGGAAGCACAGGCCAGTGAAAGGAACACAACTGTCGCTGAGTGTAAGTCAACAAATTTAGTCAATGTTGAGAAATAATCGTTCTTTTAGTTGTCAGTTGTCAAGTCAATACTTCTGAAGACTACTACCGACCGGAATTGTACAGAGGTATGTGAAACGTTTGTTGTTCATCTTCAACCTGCAAACCTGCACAGTATAGAGAGAGAGAGAGAGAAGACGAGTAGTTTAGCGAAGAGTCTCTTCTCGGCGAATTCATTTTCCACTTTAGCTGTTCGATGTCAAATATAATGGGTTGTTTTCTACGCATGTGTGCATTAAATTTGTCAAACAAAAATACAGTTGGCTACGGTTATTTTAACGAAACGGGTGAGAACTAGTAACGTTTGTGTGGAGTTAGGCAATACAAAAGGTATTCAGAGGAATTGGATGTTGATTTAAGATAGGAGCGTAGTAATACAAGTGATGAGTTGTCACAAACGATTGTTAAGGAAGAGTCACGGGATGACATGGATAGTTTGATGAAAGAGTTGTCCCCAGGGTGAATATGGGAACATCACAAAATACGGAATTACGCAACAGTTTTCAGGGAATACAGGAGTTTTGGATAGTTAGCAAAACACGTAAACGAGCAATCGTTAAGTCAGATCATCAGAGTTGTTAGCATGATAGTAGAAGTGGCTGAGTAATTTTCTGTTGTATGCATAGTCCGGGTTCTTCTAGCTGAATGGCTTGGCCTTGTGCAGTTCAAAGAAGACAGAGACGTATTGTCTTTGGCAGGTTGTTCCTCACTTTTCAGATTATATTGAGGAAGGCGTTTGTTGACATGGAATGAATGAACAGTGCAAACGAAGTGGCTAGACTATTGAAATCTTTCATTGAATAGACTTTGAATTACCGTCACTACTGAATATCACGCAGAGATATGTGAAGGCTGACTGACGTTCAGTTAGTTGAGTAATTTGTCTGAATAGTGTTACCTATTCAATTCAATTCAATTCAATTTGGGCATGTCATGGTTAGGAACTTACCACCTTTTATTATCCCAATTGTCGTCTATCTTCAATTTGTCGTGTATTCATTTGTTTTGTCAGGCATTTCAGATACCATCAGACATGTGATTCAGTCATATGGTAAGTACGCCTTCGTAATTCCTCATAGTGCATTCTGTCTGACCTCGTTCCCTTCACAATTGAATCGGCGAGTTGTCGAAGTTGATCTGTGAGAGAAATTCAGTTGAGTCACACGACTGCTATTAGAAGATGAGCGTAAAAGTGGCAGACTGTTTTCAGCTGCTCAAGATGCTCATCGCATATTTATTTCACTATCAGTCACTCGAATGCAACCAGTATAAGAGAGTATGAGAGTATCTAGCGTTCTATCCAATCTCTGCTCAATGATACGTAATGGTGAAGGAATTCGGTGAAACAGACTCAGTTGATGATTTATTCGCTGAAAATCTCGAACTGCAGGCCACTGATATTCGCCAGATGGTGAGACAACACATGACAACACATCCATCGAATTCTCTCCATTCTATCAATGTGACAGGAGGTTTTCGAACTACTCGTCAATATATATACTCTGTTCTCTTTGCATTCTATTCAGGCGATTTCTTCGTCATGTCTCCTGACAAAACTCTCTGGAACGAATCTCTAATCCGTGGATCTGGACGTAAGCATTGATTTTATTGGTTGAGCAAGTTAGCTTCACTTCTCCCTACGCTTTCTCACTCTTCTGACTCAGTCGAACATCGCTGTGATCTAATCCACCATATTTAACCGGTGGTAGCTCAGTCATGACTGAAGGACGGATGTGCTCATCTGTTAGATATTTGAGTGAATTCGTCAGTCACCGAACAATAGTTGACATCCAACAGTGGTGTTGTCACCACTCTCTGATGCTACTCACTACAATCCTTTTGTGAATGAGCACGTCATTTTGAATAGTTTACACCCAGCCCCTCACGGTGCACAGAGGTGAGTTCAGAACAATTGAGAACTAGTCAGCAACACTATGCACATCACTCAATCAGAAGATGGCCAGTTCATTGACTCAAAGACAGTCTCTATGGAGATCGAAGAGCTCAAGTATATCTCCCTGAAGATGTGTCAGTCATTGCTCACTCACCGAGAATCACTTCCACTCCATCAACGAGTTGGCGAAATTCACGACTTACACATATGCATACATATGCATTTGAGGTGTTATAATAAACCAGTAATATCTTTGTATCTGTTGACTTCTGTGTGTTTCAGTTGATCGAAGACGTAAGTCAAACCACTGAATACTGGTGATGAGTAATACCAAGCCCACCATGTTCATTATAGTCAACGAAATGCTGTCAATAATATCCTTTCTTCTTGAATAGGTATTGAACAAACCCCAGACCTGAGTGTCTGTGACAGTCTTCTGTCGATTGAACGCACTGAAGGTAATTCGAAACATGTGATTGCTTTGTGGAAGATTATTCCACCAGTTAGTTCTATGCTTCATATTTCGCAGACAGATGCTTTTATCTCGATTTGTTCGACTGATTAATGATAATAATATTAATAATAATAATAACAATACTAATAATTGATTGTGACACTCGTATTCCAGTTTTCATCAATGATGTAAATGATGATGATTCTCTACAAGGAGAAACTCTACTTACTTGCAAATACTCTAGTGATTCCTCTTCTAGTGCATTTTCCACTGACCAGATTTCTAAGATTGTATTAGTATTATTAATACTATTGTTCCCTTGGGTTTCAAGTGGAATATTGGTCTCCACATCGTCTTGTTCTCTGTGGCGCTATTCAGCTAGCCACACTATTGCCCGTTGCCTTTCATCCCCTCGCCACAGGGATCTCCTCAATGTCACCAACCCCGAACACATGTCTTACTCGTCGTTTCCCAATCAGGAATTGAATCAAATTTGGGAATGTATTCCCTCACCGGATAAAATTTCTCAAAATCCATATGTGTATACGATTGTACAACTTGATAAGAAATTCGTTGAAAAGAGTCTCTTCAATGAATCACTTGTTTCAGTTTCCTTGTTTTGATGTTACAATGGGAAGTCTCCATGGATCAATAGGTTCTCGATTCCTTCGATCCCAGCCAGAGTTTCTTGATGATAATTCTATCCGGCCACTTGATTAGTCTCTTATATACAAACACCGATGAGGGCAGCTGTTGATAGAAGTCTACAGCCTAGAGTAAATGCTGTGATATCCATGCATATAGATATATACATATATATATAGATATATATTCATGCATACATAATAATAGAGCTGAATCCCCCTTTGGATTCAATCCGGAAGTAAACATTGCTTCGCTCAATGTGTGTCCGAATCAGCAATGTTTCTTCACGGCCTCATCTCTCCACAATTCCTAATGTCTATCCACGGTATACTTTCACTGTATTTACACTTCACCTTCCTTTTCAGAAATAAGCCGACTGAGTCAACTGATAATAAGGCTGAGTGCTTCGAAATTTACTTTGATGGGAGGTCATGGTAAGTTGAAACACATCGAATCAAAAGTTTTGCAAGGCGCTTTCAACAATCTAGTAGGTGGTAAACGTTGAATCGGAGGCCAGATAATATGCATTTCACACTGACACGCTTTGCCTACTTTCCGGGTACTTGTTTTGACGATTACAAACGATAGATTTGCAACATTTTATCTGTTTTCTCGCATCCGTCTACTCAAGTTTACATATCAAGTTCGCCTTTTCTGACGACAAACTGCATCTTCTCATTGTAGAAGCCAAATCGATTTATGAAAGTATTCTGACAAATATCAGGGTGAGTTCATCTACCAGATCCCATCCACACACACACACACACTCATCTCCTGATGACAAACATCAGTCTACTTGTCGTTTGTCCTGCATCGCCACATCTCATGTTGTATTCAAGTGTGTCATGTTGGCGTTTCCAGACAATTAGATGAGATGTTCACTTCTAATGAACAACCCACTAAACAGTGTGTGATAACAATTTCAGGGATCGGTACTATAATCAGATGGGAAGCTTTGGCTTCTTTCTGACTGATTGTTCTGGCAGTTTATTGGTGTGATGCTCCTAACTGAGGTGAATAATACACGTCTTGACCACATTTGAATGCATCGAGTGTATGATCCAGCGTATCGACTGGGCCACAATTCATTCGAGTGATTGAGTCATTTGAAACTCAAAATGTCAAACACTAGTGATTGATTCACTTTATGAAACGTTGTTACCCACCCCCAGCCAGTATCGTCCTTGATTTCATTGAAACTATTCATTCATTCATTCATTCGTTATTTTTGCATTCTTTCTTCTCTCCTTGAAGAGTGAATACACGTTACTCACATCGAATGGAATACCGTCAGCCGTGTGAGATGAACACATACATACATCTATCTGTTCAACTGTCTTCACGAATCATTCGAAGACGACATGCTTTTTCTTTTCTCTTTCATCACTTGATTAGACTGTAATATTGATAAGTAGTCGTAGTCTTAGTCTTAGTCGTAGTAGTATTAGTCGTGGTGTAAAATGTAAACTTAATAATAATAATAAAAATAATAATGATAAAAAAAGTAATGATGATAATCATATTTTGACCTCACTTTGACTTCTCCCTTCAACGTTCAATGATGGTGGTGGTGTGTGTGTGTGCGTGTGTTTGCGTGCGTGCGTGTACACTGTCATAGTCACATTAGAGACGAAGTGACAGGAAATTTCGCCCGTGATGATTGTAGCTTCCTTGCAATTATAACTTGGTATTATCTTACAATCAGTTCCGCTTATTAGTTTGAGCAAAGAAATAACGAGGATATTTGCAGGAGAATACGAGCTCGCTTAACTTCGCGGATTCTCCTCAACCGCGAACATACTGATGAACTAAATCAAGTTATAAGTTACAAAGTGAGTTCTCGAGCACACACTTTCCGCGATGACTTCGAGTCATAGATAGAAGGTGTGGACAGCATGATTCGGAAAACGATGTAAGTAGACGAACTGTCCAGTGTTGAAAGACTAACTATTTCTAGTAGAATTCGAAAAGTGGGTGGCGGAAGGGGGTTAAGTTGAAATCTCGCTTGGAAAAAACAAGCAGTGACTAGAGACGAACTGGGAAATCGAAGAACACAGTGAAATTATACATATTACGAAGGAGAGCTGAAGACGGTGGGAATGAATAGTAGGGTGGAATTATGACGAACAAACAATTAGGTGTATTTGGAAACTTGACGGTGTGTTCGACTGAGTGAGTGAGTGAATATGCAAATCAAGTGGGATGTTGCACGACGGAGCGAAACGCATATTAAACTTATCGCATCACCACTAGAACTAGAGAGGCGAATTCATTCAAATACTGAAATGAAAACAAGATTTCGAGCGAACAATTGTTTTCGATAATTTCTTCTTCAAGCTCTACAGTTATAAATCCATGAATATTAGAGTACATATAGCCAATGAAGGCAAATGAAAATAATATCAGAAAATTTATTGGGGTTCATGTGTGAGTTGAGATGATAGTCCATTAGTTAACATAATCAATTTAATTTGCATAGTGTGTATAGTCAGAAAAATGTGATGAAGTGTGAATGAACAATTGGGTGATATAGTGTTGTTTTATAGTCAACAGAATACAAGTGTCATTGGGGTGAGAGAAATATGATAACCACAAAATACACAGAAACACACACTAACAAAGGGGACACTGGATGTGAGGGCTGACCAATAATGTCTAATGATAAAATAAAGAGGCTAATTTGTAAATTGTAATAAGAGGTTACAGATTTGATATACTTAGGATGAAATCATAAATGTTGACAAAATTAAGGGTAACAATGAGGTAAAATAAACTGGGTGGTGAAATGCGCAATAAAGACATGATATCACAAAATGTTAATAATTATAATAATAGTACGTAAATATTATGATCCTGATGACCTTATAGTGGGCCATGTAAAACATGGAGAGTGAATAGGTGTTTTCTGTACACATAGGTCTGGTCTCTCTCTATTAATCTCTAAAGCCTCAGCTATGGCTAGGAGGTGTAATCGTGTGCCTTTGGGGAGATTGTTCGCTAGTCCATACACAAATGTAAATGACTCATCTATTTCGATGCTGTGTTCGCTATCCACTAGATGAGACAGAATTGCATTATTTGATGATTTGGTTGCTCTTCTCCCAAGTCAAACAGGAATATGTTCACGATTGCGTAAAGATAAATTCCTCTGAGTACGACCTATATGACTAGCTCCACAAGAGCAGTTGAATTTATATACACACATTGATGTCGCCATTTTGGGGAATCTATCTTTAATGCATGGTGTCAACATCGGTTTGGTTGAGAAACTGACATGTAGTTTTGCGGCATTAAAAGTTCTTTCACTTGATCTCGTTAATCTACGGTTTAACATATCGCTGGCTATATCGCCTTTGGATTGTACATTTAAGTAAAGCCTCTTCTTACTAACTGTGTCTCGCTTGGTTTTATGTGTAGTTACATGGATATACTTCTTTACATAGTTGGCAGGATAATCGTTTTATATCAAGGTGTTTGTAAGATTTCTTATTTCGTCTTCAATACAGTCGTCGGTACATACGTGTCTAATTCTATGACTAAGACAACGAATTAGGTTGCGCTTATATTGCATAGGTATGAAGCTATGGAAGTGGGTGTATTGTCCGTCCCACGTCGCTTTCCCATAGATATTTCTCTTTAAGGTCCCGTCTGTTCTTTTTGTAAGAAGAACATCCAGAAATGGAATACTACCCTGGAGTTCCTTTACACAGGTGAATTCAATAGCTGGGTGTAGGTTATTGAAGACTTGGAGCAGGCGTTGTCTATCCATATTATTCAAGTACATCTTTTCGGTAACTCCTCGTCAAGTGTGTCAACTAGTGGATAACAACCAAGGCGATCAGACCATCAATAACATAATGACATACTAATACTAAGTAAGAATAATAATAAGAAGAAGAACTATCAACAACAAGGTAGTCAGCCAATTATTATCAGTGTGTACGTTTGTAGGGGCAGAGGGATGCAGGAACTATTGTCTCATCACAATGTTTGCTTTAACAATAAATTCCGAAATTAAGGTCAAGTATGATAATTACAACGAGAATGATAGTGAATACAAAGATGACTGTACAACTAAGGATAATTAATATTCACCGAGGAGGAGTAACAAGGTCGGACGACTCTTTTCCAATAACTCCTTTCTCAGACTTTACACTTATAAATCCAACAATTCTAGCACACATTAGCCAATGAAGACAAGCTGGAATTGTATCAGACAGTGTACTGTGATACAGGTGGCGCATCGGTTTGGCTTCCGAAAAATCACTCAAGTCGTGCATATGTGCGACTAGATAGCAATGTGAAGTCAATCAAGAGTTGAGTCTTCACTCTTTCTGAAACAACTTCAAACACATATGAATGACGTCTCTTCATTATCGGACAATTATCTGACTTCTTCAGCCTTTCAAATGCACTCAGATCTATGCCCGTTTACACTGGACACAGTGTGCGAAATGAGGCTATAGGCTTCACTGACCACCACACGGGCTGCTGTCTAAGCCAATATTTTCAGGAATCCCTTACACTAAGAAAAACCATGAGCTTTTGCATTGGCTTGTTATCACATCTCCTATGTTTATCGTGGATGTCGGACACCGCTCTATATGCATCATCTTAATGGTAAACTGCAACAAGGCTTATATTACGACGTGTCCAACGTTTACAGATTGTAGTCACACTGGGCCTTCGCTGTTTCCTGGCGTAATAATGAAAATATTCAGTGGAGATCACAGTTCTAGTGTAGAACTTTAGTATGTGTGAAGATATGTTTTCATCAAAAGTTTGAAACAGTCAGTCCTTTTTATAAATTTCGATAGTGTTATCAGAACTCAGAGACTAAAGATAATCTTCTATTGAACGAAGATAGAACTCCTCATGCTGAATATGAAACTCTTTCGCGATCTCGTCTATTTCAAGAAGGTATGTTTGTACACACGCATGCATAACATTTGGCAATAACGGATATAATGTTTTCCATACACTTATTGAAACTAATCAACGTATTGATAGCACGTATAACTTTCATATCTCTGTATTAGTCGGAGGAAGTTCATTGTATAATCTACCTTTGATTGGTCAGTTTGATGGTTGCTGTCAGTGGAATATAACGTGCATGTTTCGTGTTATTTGGAATATGTCAGCGGTATCTACTTGTATCTCAAGTGAGTGATGATGCTCCCACTACGACTCGAGCCTAGCACTCATCGTTTCAAACACCAAAACGTTATTCATCACTCAGCCACAAGAACCACCTCTTATGCAATGGGTTTCAGTCGTTATTTTTCTGGTAATTTGCTTTTCGAGTTTTAGTGGAAAGGAATTCATTGTATCACCAGATATGTCAAATTCTCCTCAGCATAAAATGGAAAAGTGGATTACAGTGGTCCTTGCGCCTGTAAGAGACTCGTTATCAAATCATTCCGTAAGACTTCATTTGATCTTACAGAAATGCTAAACACCTTGAACATTAAGGAAAAGGTTATGTGTTCAACTGACATGGAATCTTTATTCACCAATGTTCCCCTTCATGAAACTGTTGATTTCATCTGTGATTACATCACAAGCAATGGGATAAATTCACCTCTTCCTGTAACTTACATCAAAGACATCATCTTAATGTGTACAGAAAATATTGGATTCACCTTCAAAGAAAAGGCATACAAACAAATCGATGGTGTTGCGATGAGGAGCCCTCTGCGGCCCCTGTTAGCAGATATATTCATGTCGAAATTAGAGAAACAAATGCAAGGTATGCTTGGAAAATTTATGCTGTATAAACGTTATGTAGATGATACTCTTATTATTGGTAATAATAGTAAATCTATTGAAAACGTTTTTACCCTATTTAATCATATGCATCCGAATATTCGAGTGACTTCCGAACTAGAATCAAATAACAAACTCGGTTTCCTGGATATTACAATGACTAGGAGAGATGATGGTACGATTCAGAGATCTATTTTTCGTAAACAGACATGGAGTGGACAATATCTTCCTTTTTCCAGTTTTGTTACTATCCAGTATAAACGTTCCCTAGTGAAATGTTTGTTCTCAAGAGCCCGAAAAATATGCACGAGTGACACATTAATGGATGAGCTTCGACACATACATTCAGTTTTATTAGCTAATGGTTGTCCGGAGAACTTTATCACTTGTCACAGTAAAGAAAGACCACATCTCGAAAAGACGGCTTCTGTACCAAAGAAAGCTATCTTTATTAATCTACCATTTAAGGGTGACTAGATTATACAGTTGACAGCTAGCTCAAAGACTTCGGTCAGCTATCAAACGCACATTCTACGCCACCACATCTCTTTTTCTCACTTGCCGAACATTTTCGATCCCTGTACCTACGATTAAAGGACGAAATTCTGTGGACTCCACTTCAAACTGTATCTACAAGTTCACCTGCGGCTGCGGTGACACCTACATAGGTAGAACCAACAGAATGTTCCAATGTCGTCGGAAAGAACATGTTCCAAAATGGCTATTAAATCATATCCAAAATCCCAATGCGATTAATCTGAATAGAAATCCAGCATCACCCATTGCAAAACACTTATTATTAATGTCAGGTCACAAAATAAATATTAATGACTGTTTCACAATTATTTCACATAACTCTAATTCAAGGTTGGTTATTGAAGGTGATGGAAGCACTTTGGGGTATTAATCACATACAGCCTAAACTGTGTGTACGAAAATCAATAGACTTCAATCTTCGCCTACCATAGACTACTTGACCTTTTAAATATGATTGGTCATTAGTATGTACTTTTGTATTTTATTTAACTGAGTAATTTTCATGAACTTTATTTTATCATTGTTAACCATGTAAAGAAACTACGAAGTGATATCATCCCGCGAAATTTGTCTTTTTAATGCCTTATTAAAATTTTATGTGGTGACCGATATTCTCTATTACTGCATTGTTTAAATACTTACTGTTGTTTGTTAATGTTTAATATATTAATCACAAATAAATCTGTGAAATACAACTTTCTGAATTCATCCCTTTTTGTGTTGTTAATTGATTTCCTGTAATTCTGTCATTGCAAAATACTACTACTACTACTACAAATAATTATAACATATGATGTCGAGAAGGAAATCATGGTATCAAGCTTTCTGAACTTAGTAGTGAATTCAGTAACCTACTTCAAATATATACATGATAATGTACTGTTTCTTGTACTTCTCACATGCGAAGTTTAACATCCATATCACAAATGCTGAAGGTTTGACATCACCTATTCTAAGGAATATGCGAGTGACTGTCGATTATGTGATGCTACAAGACTGGTTTGAACCCAGTCATTGCCTAAAGATAAGGAATAAAGTTGTAGAGTGTGTTAACCAACTCACTTATTCTCAACACATCAACCGATTGCTGATGAAATCTTAGTACGGATACAAAAGGCTGGTGTGTCATTCGCCAAACTGCATCATCTCCTACATAGACGTGATATCCTGCTGGTTGTCAATCAAAGGACTCATAGCCTCAGGGTATCCTTCGTTTGGAGGCACAACCTTACAGCACTGTATAGCTCTTGCAGCAACTCCAGTGCAGTACCTCAACAAATACATCAACTTCATCTCATCATTTAATAAAATCTACTCAACATGATTTAAAACTCCTTTACAAACTGTGGATAGTCAGCTGGGTTTCCGTCGAAACACCGAGGTTGAAATTTAGGAATTTTAAATTTTCTATTATCCCTAGATGGTGAAACACGAATATGCTGAGCATCATACATTTCATGAAAATTAACAAGCAAGTCAGCATTACCTACTTTCCTGCCTGCTTCCAAGACGCTTTGTTCCCTCTTTGACCCAGGCATCACTGAACTTGACCGAAAATTCCAGAAACGTTCCAGATAATACTTGTCCAAAGAAGACTTGCAGGCACCAGTAAAGACGAACAGAAACTATCCAAACACTATCAGAAACTGGCAGCCAACTTTCATAAACAGTCAATGTCCAGCTCTTACTTGTTGAGTACGTAACAATGTGATTGTACACTTTTTGGTTACTTGTATAAATTCGAGATATTGTACATAATTTTTGTTTAAAACGCTTCTTGTTGAAATATACATAACTTCCGTGTACAATTGAAAAATACACTCTGCTGTTGGAGACTTCGTCTTCTCCCTGGTCACTTCTGCTTACTTGCTCCACTCACACAGTGTTGTATACTTCGGATTTATTGTAGGAGCCTACTACTCTCAACCGAAGACATTTATACAACCGGAACACAGCAGCTACAGCAGACGCAGTCCAAACAATTAACGTGCCCGTGGATTATATAATTAATTTGTAGCCGAGGACTTGGACGTTATCTTCAAGTAATCCTTTTTGTTGCTATAACTCGTCACTGTATTTTTGGTAATATATTGTGATTTAACACTCCACTGACTTGGATTATTACTTTTATACTTGGAATGTTAGTGAACTCTAATATTAGTCCCCTAAATACTACGCTGGACCTCACGCTGTCCCTCGAAGACTTTCAGAAACACTTTGTATCAACCAACGCGAAAACCAAAACACTATTTGGCGACTCAAGAATCCTTTATTCTTACGCCAACATGTAAGCAACAATAAGGTTATTACACAAGGTCTAAGAATGAATGTTATAACAATAAATCACGATAATACTTTTGATAGTTTCTTATCTACTACTGAACAGCGAGCGATGAGACGATGACTGATGGATTGATGGCTCCGCGAAAAATATGGAGGATTCGGATTCCGGAGCTGGAAACGGGCTTTCAATTTAGTTGGCGTTGGAACGATGAATCCATGGTTGTTTTCTCAAACCCAACTCTAAATTTTGGCGGGAGTCATCTATAGTGCATTCATCGTTCCATTGTTTTCTGTTCGTTGCAAAACGGAGAAAAACTATCAGAAGCAATATTGTGATTTATTTTTATGACATTAATTCTTATACTTTGCGCGCAATAACCTAATAGTTGGTTTTGTATTGGTGCAAGAATAAACGGTTCTTGATTCACCAATTTGTTTTCTGGGTTTTTGCGTTGGTTATTGCGCATAGTTCCTGAAAATCTTCTAAGGACAGCGTGAAGTCCAGTGTAGTTAGACCTGAACGTTCACACGGGCACTGCTTGTGACAAACACATGCATGACGTACTGCAATGGAGATGGCAGTTGGCGCTTCCGAACCAACCTCCGTTTTCCGAATAACTCGCAGCGCTCATCTCAAATTGGTTGTCTCTCCAAAGCTGCTAAGTGTCATATTCGACTCCCCGGAGCAGTTGGTCATAGCACTTCAACGGTGGTATGAGACCAAGGGAAAAATTGGAGGACACATCCGGTGCTCCGAAAGCAGACTCCGAACCATAAGGAGGCAGCAAACTGAGGCTTTATTACGTCCTCAAGCTTCAGTGACACTAGAGCGATGTAGTACTGAGAATGACAGTCTGTGTCACCCAAGTGCCCTACCTGAATCCATGGAAAAAACTACAACCGGCCCGTTCCATCGGAATCGGCCAACTAGTCCCAACATTAAGTCCCCTACCAGCAGACAGCCTCACGTCAAATAGGCCACAACACACTGAGGTTATGAGGCTTGTTGTCAGATGCCTGTATAGCAGTGTGAGAGGGCTTAGAGGAAAAGTAGGCGAAATACAAAATATCCAACTCAAAATGATCATTCTCATTGAAACATGGCTAATCCCCACTATCACCGACAACGAAATCAGTGTAGGTGATATAGTTCTGGTCAGGAGAGACAGGGGTAATAAGGAAGGAGTGGAGTTGCTATATGCTTTGACAGGTGACTTAAATGTGTGCGCGCAACGGACCCTTCACCTATTGAACTCCCAAATTCCGTATGGTGTCATTTCACCGTAGGCCACACCAAGCATTTACTCAGTGGCATCTACTGATCACCCACCTGTGAGGCAGAGCAGAACTAGCCACTAGCATCTCAGGGATATGGGACTTGAGTCATGACCAAATAGCCATAGCTGGAGATTTCAATCCCCCATCACCGAACCTTGGCTCGAGGTATGCTAGGGGAAAATTCGGATGAAATCTACCGCAAACCATTCGAAATACAGGACTGACTGAGAATGTTGGGAACGACACTAGGTGGAGCCCTAGTGGAAAGTCATCAAAACTGGACTACATTCTACTTAGTGACCAACTACTCGTTGAAAAGGTTCAGACCATGAGTCCTCTAGGAAGTAGTGGCCATACAGTCATAGGTTTCTATCTTGATCTTCGTGAGCATTTGCAGTGCGACGTTACGCAACTGTGTCTATGTTAAAGGAAGGCTGACTATGCTGAAATGCAGAGGCTCTTGTCCGACGCAGAGTGGCCCTTAGCATTGGATGAGGCAATTGTGAATGAACACTGGGAAGTGGTAAAAAACATTATTCATACGGCAATCTTTGAAGCCGTCCCTATAATCACAAAACAGCCCGAAAGAAAGTCATCATGACTGAAGAAAGGCGCGCAACGTATTCTGCAAGCAAAGCGGAAGGCTTGGTTTACGTGGCGCGGAAATCCGGAACCAGTGCAACGCCAAGCTAACCTTGCTAAAAACTCCCAGCAAACCCAAAGAACTTGCGTCGATTTGTGTCGGAAAGTATAACAACCAACCAGGGGACATGCGCCTTAGTAGACCCAAACGGTCAATATCTCATTAGTCTGGAGATGGCTGAAACATTCAGCCGAACATAGCAGCTAATGCGTCGAAATTCTCGGCGAAGTACTAGTGGCAATCAAAGGACAGCATTGCTGCAATATATAAACTTAGTTATGTACTTCATTTCTAGTTATTTGGTTCAGATCAGAATCCATGTCGAGATAAGTCCTCATCTCATTATATGAGTAAAGGACATTCCATCTATAGGTCTTTGAGTTTGACTGCAGAAGTATTATGTCCGGAATAGTTAGAATTTGTGAAAAATCCTATTAATACAACTGACAAACCCACGAGTGATAAAAGCACGAAGTGGATGAACCAAATGGTGACATAGTCAACATATAATTGTAAATAAATATCCACGATATTTTTTAAGAGGTAGTGCAGTAAGTGATTGGCCTTAAAATGGAGTATATTGCGTAACGCATCCCAGTTGGCGAAAGCATTAAAACGATGAGGGTCTAGACAACAATGCAACTCAAGAAACATACCGAGCCTTGAAACCGTGAGTTTTCTGAAGGCAGGAATCACCATTTACAAACGTACAGAGTGAAGATATACGTTATCGCGTTTTAAACTTACTGAGCTTCAGGTTTTATCGTTTTTCATTGGCTATAACGGTGGTGGCCAGTTGGATATTCGATTAGTCATAGGTAGTGTAAGGCATGGCAGGTTGGGCGGTTTTCTAATGTTCAAACTATGCTTGTCTACTTTCAGGTAGGCTACGAAGTGTGCAGGGATTGGTTACCCAAAACGAGGCAACGGATGACCAATAGGAGTGCCCCTTCCCTCTCACCTAATTGTATTGTAACCGTTTGTAAATATAGTCCTTGTCCTTGAGTCTTCGTTCTTACTAGCAGGCGACACTTGTTCGATCATAGTGCCAACGTTCGCTTTGCTCTCTGTTTTAGATCACTGCTTGATGAGCGGGATTATATAAATGGCAAGTCTGCCAACAAAAAAAGCTTCCTCTTCTAAGTCTCGATTAACTGAAGCTTACAAGAACACTTCTCCTGTCAAACAGACAGCATCCAACGAGGTTGATCAATTAGCTTAAGTTATGGCCTCAGGTTTTCAATCAAATCAGCCTGCGTAGCGTTATGCCCATCCTTTGCCGCATAAACTGGAGGTTGGTGATGACTTTGAGCTGTGCACCGATACGTTGATCTGATGAACGTGCCTTACCTGAATGCATTCGTCATTGTGTTGGACGGTCCTTGGAAATGTACATAATTGGTTTGGATTATGCACATATGCCCTTGAATACCCTCTTGAGTACTCTAACAGCACATATAGTGCCACCAGTACCTCATTTTGAATCACTGAAAAGATTCAGCGAGTGCAACCAGAGACTAGGTGAATCTATCGACCAGTTCACCTTACGTCTCCGCAAGCTTGCGCGTCAATCTATGCAGGACAAGACGTACTCAAAAGTTGAAGACGCTATATTTTCCAAGTTCCTACAAGGTGTCAAATTCCGTTACAGGAAGGATTTCAACTTGCACACTCCAGCATCCATGGCAGAAGCTGAAACTAGGGCACGATTATTGGAAAACCTGGAAGAGCCAGGAACCACATTCCCACAAGTAAACGCAATGAAATATCAGAACAGGACAAGAAAACACGCACAGAATCCCACACCACCGTGAAAAAGACGTCCGCAGTCGAAATCTACCTCAAGAAACAACTGCTACTACTGCAGGCGGTTTGCTAAGCTTGCTAGGAGTTGCGGGCACAATGCAGGTGAGTCACATGCCTATATGAATTGTGTACCTGCTGCAAACCTAATCGGTATCACCTCCTCCACGAAAGTTGTAGGGTATATAGGTGAAAAAAGTGTGTTATGTTAGTTGATTCAGGAGCAACTTGTTCTGTCATACATTCCTAATGTGTTCCAGAGACGTTTAGGCCCACAATAGGGACTCACAAGTTGCAGCTTACGACAGACAATGGGGACTGCGTGTGATCCCAGGGAGTGGTCCTAGTGCCTCCTAAATTGGGAACACTGTCACTACAGCACGCTTTCATCGTCTCTACCCGGCCGCCGTGGCAGGTAATCTTGGGAGTCGACCTCCTGGAAAGGCTGTCCGGGATAATAGATTTTAGTTAGATGATTCTTATACTGAAGGACTGTTTCATTACATTTATTACAGGGAGTACGGCAATTTGGCGTGCAGGGCGGTGCTAAGATTGAGAAACAGCGAATGCTGACGACCACAGAACCCCTAAGATCGGAAACGAAAGCTAAATTTAATAAAATGCTAGACAAATATGTGAACTGTTTCGACTGGGATGGAAAAAACCCGGGGAGAACAAAACTGGTCCAACAGCACATAGAAACGGCTAACGCCCCACCTTGTAGACGACCCGCACGGTGAGTACCTGCACATTACCTTCGTTGCTTCTTCTGTTAACTTGTTGATTTTCTCCTGTCATCATGCTACAGATTAATGTGATATCGGACGAATTACCCGCGAAGTTCAGATCTTCTGGACTACTCTTGTTGGTACAGCGTATTCTTGTCTCCACGCTCCCTATGAGCGGTCTTCCATATAATCCATTCCACTACAGTTAGACATATCATCGGTAGCGGTAGTTAGCATTTTCTCATCCCTGCTTTCGCTTCACAGCCGTCTCAGATCTTTCGTTGTGTTACTTCTCATTTGGTATTCTCATTCATCTGTAGAATGGGGTTGATAATGCTTTGAGACATTCCATATTGTTGAAGCAGTCTGAATATTATTTCTCAGTCAGAGCTGTTGAAGGCTTCCTTAAAACCAATGAAGTTGAGGTACAGAGTTGGTTTCTGTTTTAACAATAATAATATATTCTTAGTTTTTGTACGTCAGTAATGCCAGTTTAGAAGCGTCATCAATACGATGAATAATATATACAAAGAGAGGACATATTCACAATTTTTCAGTTACACAAGATTATACAAAGGAAAGGTGACGGAATAGTGTCAGTGGGCACACGTTACATAGATAAAAACAGTTTACATGAAATAAGCCTGATATATATATCGCAGTAAGCATTGTGGGTACGTAAATTTCGTATACCTCATCCAAAAGGCTTCAATTCCCTGTCAGCCACGTCTCATAAACCGTTAATGCCCAGCTCTCGCTACGCTCGGGCCCACGCTGTTCCTTGCAGTTTTTCAGAAACGCTTAGTAATAACGGACGTAAAAACCCAAAACACCGATTGGCCACTCGAGAATTCTTTATTGTTACACCAACATATAAAAATAATGTTTTTACAAGGGTCTGTGAACAAATATTACAATAATAAATCACAATATTACTTCCGACAGTTTTGGTCTGACTTCTTTCTGAACAGCGACCGATGAGACGATGACTGGTGTATTGATGCCTCCGCGGAAATTGGGGAAGTTGTGTTTGAGCAAACAACCATGAATTGATCGTTCAATCTTCAACTCCATTGACACTCCCCGGCAAACAAGGGGTCCATCCCTATTTTCCTTCACGACCAATGCACGTTGACTTGGATGCCATTGCGAGAACCTGGGTCACACGGACAGAGCTGAAATGGAAAACAAACAGAAAAGCCAACACACCACAAGCATACTTACAGCACAGTCTCACACATCAATGACGACCTGCGCCTTCCAGTTAAAGGCATCCTCTTGCAACACACTCGCCACTTGCTAGAATGACTCTTGCAGAATGCAACGTGACCTTGGCAGCACCTCACGATACTCTACGCTCATCCTCTTATCTACTCACTACCAATTACCACTGCAATCGCTTGTCACTCATTCTGCCTCAGTTCTAGTAGCGGTGACGCATGCGAGCCTCAGTCGTTTACAATCTTTCTCCCCGGCGTGTCGGAACGCAGCTAACAATTATCTCCGTATGCATGTCATTGTCAGCAATAGCCTCCCCGGCGTATACGACCCATCTGCTGTCTCTAACATCAATCAATTCATTCACGGATGTAGAAGACTCAAAGCAGCTTCAGAAGTAATCACGACGAAAATTTTAACAAAATTAGGCATTAACAACAAGGTACGAAAACAATGAGTAAACACAATTAATCCAAAATCACCTATTGATATGACACACCACACATATATACAAACAGTACACATAATCTCACAGATCATGTCTCAATGTAATTACTTTGAAGAATCACAGGACTTTCACCAGTACCTTTACAACCCTTCACAGGTTGACGATTGTAGGTTGAAGAATGTCCGGACATAAACAAGATTAACCAACAATTACATCAATTGGAACTCACACAATTATTTAACACAAACATATGTACAATCAACACATCAAATGTTGTGGATTCTGACACGACAAACACCCTTGAAGAACCGTTGGACTTACAGCAGTACGCCTACATTCCTTCTCAGGTTGATGATCCAAGTGTAAGTCGTCCGGACACAATCAGAATTACTAACAGCTAGATGACATATGATATCAATTCTGTATATACAATATGAACTTATGTACAAAATCACACACCAAGCACATTGGACTGCTCATTGATGCACTACCCTTTGAAGAATTGTAGGACTTACACCAGTACGCCTACAACCCTTCTCAGGTTGACGCCCTAGGTTGGAAAATCGTCGCAGAATTCATTTGCTGACTTCCCTCTATCAGCTATATCCTCAACTCTGAACGGTAACACGCCCATGTCATTGTATCGTAGAATATAGATGACGAACAAACACACGACATATCTGATCAACCAAGTGTAGGCACAGAGTAATTTACACCAAAGATAATAACATTCAAATAGTAACTTGAAAAGAGCTGCTTTTTTTTTTTTTTAAGTCAATTTAACAATTACTCTCTCGTTTACACTTGGCTTATCCTCTCTAAACTGAGCAATATCTTTCGTCTTTTCAAATGAAGCAATACTATCAAAGTCATTGTACAAGATACTTGAGTTGATGGGCGTCCTTCTCATTGTGGATGACAACACCAACGACGACTGATTGATACCAGTTGATGAACTTAGCGGTGGATCAGGAGCTGTTGTTGCTCGGCTTTCAGAAATTTGTCTACCTGCAAGACCACCACCACTGGTGTCTTTTACTATCAGCTCAGGTTTAGCAATAGCATCTCATGATAGGTGGGCTACATGCTGATCAATCACACTGACGCTCTCAAAAGTATGTATGCCTGCTGCAACTGCATGTTTTTTTATTTCTACTTCACGTTGCAGTTGTACAGAACCTTTATTCAACTTAGCAGTATTAGGCATTTCCCCCATTTCATCATGATCAACCAAAGACAAATCTGCAATATCATGATCATTATCACAAATATTCAATTTACCGTCGACTTCATCATTTTCAAACTCTTTATTAACAGAAGTAAATGATTTGGGTTCTTCCTCACAAATTCCTAAAGATTTCATACCTTCACTCTGACTAGTAATACCTTGTAAACTTGTGGAGTCAGAACTGCACTCTGAAGCAGTAACTCTATTCTGTGACACTCTATTCAACAACGGCTTACCAGTTGCAGCTACAGACTTCTTCACAACACCGTTATCGTCACACAACTCGGAGTCAGGCCTGGAGTTTACATTTAGCTTATCACTGAACTTGCTCACTGGTTCACAGTTCACTTCTGTATGCACCTCTTGCACACGTGTAAAACACAACCGTCTTTGTCTTGCATCTTGTAACTTATCTGTTGAGGATGTACTACGAAACCTGTTACACTCACTAGGTCTATATGCATTACTATACATCATGGAGTCTTCTCGATATCCACCTCTCTGAGGCCTACTCGTCATCAATGATTGCGTTTTACCCTCAGACTGCTCTATTCTAGGGGTGAGATGTAATAGACTGGCGAACTTGCTCATAGATTGATTGACACTAGTATTTACCAGTTTCAGGATATCATCAAACTTTGGCTCGATACCCTCATCCTCCATACGGGAGCATATCTTCACCCACTTCCTTTGCAGTCGAGTAGGTAGACGTCTTGCTATTACTTCTAGGATAAAACTCGAGTTGAGGTCACTCATTCGATTCATCGAAATCATTCCATTCTTGTAAATTAGCAAATTATCTAAAAACTCAGTGAGTGCCTGGGAGTCATCCTGTAACTGACCACCATTACCCTTAACAGCCTCGAATAATTTCCCTGCAATCATCGAGGGTCTTCCAAACCTTTGGCGTAATATGCTCATAGCCTCATCGTAGCCCTCTTTTGGCTTCATAAACTTACAGCACTGTATAGCTCTTGAAGCATCTCCAGTGCAATACCTCATCAAATACATTCACTTCAATTCATCACTTAATAAAAACTACTCAGCATGACCTCAAACTCCTTTACAAACTGTAAATAATCAGCCGGGTTTCCATCAAAACATAGTGGTTCAAATTTAGGGAGTTTGATGTTCCTATTTTCCCTGGACGGCGGAACAGTAACATCAACCATGTCATGCTTAACATCAGACACATCGTTACAAGTAACAGACAAGTCACCATGACTTACTTTCCTGTTTGCATCCAAGACACTCTGTCCCTTCTTTGACCCAGGCATTGTTGAACTTGACCCAATTCCAAAAATGTTCCAGATATTGCTTGTTCAAAGAGGACTTGACCGGCACCAGGAAAGATGAACGGTGACTATCCAAACTTTCACCAACTGTCTGAATCCGCCAAAGTCTGTTTCTACCGTAAGAAACTGTCAGCCACGTCTCATAAACCGTTAATGCCCAGCTCTCGCTACGCTCGGGCCCACGCTGTTCCTTGCAGTTTTTCAGAAACGCTTAGTAATAACGGACGTAAAAAACCAAAACACCGATTGGCCACTCGAGAATTCTTTATTGTTACACCAACATATAAAAATAATGTTTTTACAAGGGTCTGTGAACAAATATTACAATAATAAATCACAATATTACTTCCGACAGTTTTGGTCTGACTTCTTTCCGAACAGCGACCGATGAGACGATGACTGGTGTATTGATGCCTCCGCGGAAATTGGGGAAGTTGGTTTGAGCAAACAACCATGAATTGATCGTTCAATCTTCAACCGCGCTGACATTCCCCGTCATTTGCGAATTGGTCCAACAGAAGCTAAACCTTATTCTTTACTATAAGCCAATAACTAAACCTACCACTGTCACCAGTTACAATCTTAGGAATCATCACAACCTAGCTGCTATAGAGCATTGTCAGACTTACGTGCGGTACAACTTCCTCTTAAATAAGTTTTCAGTCATTTGGAATAGACTACCAGCTAATGTGCGTGATGCAAACACACTCCCAGTGTTCATCTCATCAGTCACCAAATTGCTCAAAGATGACAATGCACTTTTGCGATCTGAAACAATTTTCTTATCAGGTTGTTTAGGATTTTCAACTACACGCATCAACTTATCTTCATATCCAGGTCTTAAGTTATGAATTAAGCCGAGAATATCCTGATCCTCAACGTTATATATGTCTAAATCGAATTCCAATTATTCAACATCATCCAATCCCAGTCCTTTTAGTATCTTTTTATCTCGAAACCTTAACCGCAAGTTGAAATTCGGATTACGCGTTTCTGGACCAAGAGATCGCGCAAAACGCTCTAGTACCTCTGCACGATCTGTTGCGTTATCGTAATTTGGCTCTACTTCTACTGGTAACGTTTTCGGTTGAAATAACGGATGGAAATACAACTCATCAGCAGTAGGACGAAAGCACGTTAACAGCTGTATGCATGGGCACATCACCTCACGTAAGGAAGGGTTTGACACCATTTGCATGATATCAGGACCTTGACCAGACATCGTTTTAGCTGCTACTTGTAAAACCGTCTCACACTCACCGTACGGTGTACGACTTGTCATCACTTCTAGCATCAGCATACCGAATGCGTATATATCGACTTTTTCATCATATTTTTCATCGAAAATTTCTGGTGCCATAAAACCAAGAGTACGAAGCATGGCTCTCCTTCCGCTATTGCTAACATGAGTAGCCAAACCGAAATCTCCAACCTTCATATTCAAATACTCTTCATCTGAAGCACCATACAAAAAGCAGTTATCGGCTTTCAAATCCCTACGTAAAATAGGTGGTTGTATTTTGTGATGCATATAACGCAAAGCATCTAAGATTTGATACCACTAACGTGTGATAAGGAGAAACTTAAGCTTACACCGACCATCTAGGAAATTCTTTCTAATAATACTTTTTAATGTCCCTTCGCCCAATAGTTCTTGAATAATCACAACTCCCTTCTCTTCAATTTGATTGTTCGGATCTTCTATATCTATCCGCTCCCTGAAAACATCAAAAAACCTGACTATGTGGGGGTGGTTCATTTTTAACATAATATCTGTCTCTCTGAACATTGCCTGACGCTTTTCTTTAGTATCAACATGTTCATGTTTCAATTCACACCACGCAACGTTTCTTGCCTCAGCGCTATCGTATCCACGGTAAACAAATTTATAGCTCCCTTCACCAATCTTTAAATTATGCTTTATCCGCCGACCACATTTAGACTACGCTGATATTTTTTGTTTAGCTTCCTGCTCTACCTGATACTTTTTTAACGTCTCCTCCTCTTTCTTTTTCTCACGTTCTTTTTTCTGTTTCTCCTTCGTCTTTTTGCGATCGATGGAAGCTGCAGAAGCTGCCTGTTGGTCATTTGCTTGACCACAATTAACAGCAGAGACTGATTCACCGAGCTCGGGAATATTACACGTATTAGGTAGTGATATTGAATATTCTTCATCAGAATCGCCCTCAACATTCTGTTTAGGGTCAGCGATCTTAACCTTTTTTGTGGCCAAACGTGAACCACTATCCCTTCGAAATGCAGAATGGTTCAACAAGTCGCTGTCATCTGGCTTATTTGTAGTACTTACCGTGGCTTCATGACAAGGCGAAGATTCAGGAATGTTATCATTCTTTGGAAATTGTTCTGTTGGTGTGTTCATTTATAAGAAGGTTTAAGATAAGGAGATGAGGATTATTGAGGCCTTTCGGTTGGCCACTAAATTCCGCATGAAACATCTTAGGTCAACTTGGCACCATTTTACAAAGTTGAATTGTAAGGCGACAGACAAAGGAAGTAGTGGTTCAACCGATGTGCACCCACTTCTGAGGGCAGTAAACGAACCGGGGAATTCAGTTAAATGTAGTAGTACCTTCAGGCCCCTTGACAACCCACAAGGTTATTTAGGGGGTGTCAATATAGTCGAAGATTGAACGATCAATTCATGGTTGTTCGCTCAAACACAACTCCTCCATATTTTTCGCGGAGCCATCAATCCATCAGTCATCGTCTCATCGCTCGCTGTTCAGTAGTAGATAAGAAACTATCAAAAGTATTATCGTGATTTATTGTTATAACATTCATTCTTAGACCTTGTGTAATAACCTTATTGTTGCTTACATGTTGGCGTAAGAATCAAGGATTCTTGAGTCGCCAAATAGTGTTTTGGTTTTCGCGTTGGTTGATACAAAGTGTTTCTGAAAGTCTTCGAGGGACAGCGTGAGGTCCAGCGTAGTAAGAGCTGGACATTGACTGTTTATGAAAGTTGGCTGCCAGTTTCTGATAGTGTTTGGATAGTTTCTATTCGTCTTTACTGGTGCCTGCAAGTCTTCTTTGGACAAGTATTATCTGGAACGTTTCTGGAATTTTCGGTCAAGTTCAGTGATGCCTGGGTCAAAGAGGGAACAAAGCGTCCTGGAAGCAGGCAGGAAAGTAGGTAATGCTGACTTGCTTGTTAATTTTCATGAAATGTATGATGCTCAGCATATTCGTGTTTCACCATCTAGGGATAATAGAAAATTTAAATTTAACAGGTGGTCTTACCAGTTTAGTTGAAATGACCGAAATGTTCGGTAGAGACTTATGCACTTTTAGATAATTTTTATACCTTAAATTACTAAATGCTTAGTTGGCTGGCTCCCTGTTTATTAAGTGCCTGAAGCAATCCTTGGTTGTAAATACTTTCCATTCTTCGGAAACTGTAGTATGTGAACGAGTGTCATTTCAGTTAGGATCCTTGACTACTGGGTAAACCGTTGAATTAGATACTGCTTACACTAACTCCAGTATGAAACTTGGCGAAGCTATAGTACCTAGTCGTGAGACAGTTGTCGGTAAGTCATACCTGTGTGGCATACCATTTCCAACACTGCAAGATTGTAGAGTGAGAATACTCATTGGATGTAGTGTGCGAGAATCTCATAAGGTATTAGAAGGGAGATTCGGATGTAGAGACGATCTGTTTACGACGAAAACACCCATGGTCCACATATATACTTATTGGTTGTAAACAATGGGGGCAAACTAGACTGTGATTAAAAGTGTGTATGACAAGGAGTTTTGTGACTGCGGTGTCCCAGAGAAGGGTCGTTCTATAAAAGACTTAAAGGCAGTTAAAATAGTTGAGGTGACTTGTAAATACAAAAATGGGCGTTTCAGAGTTGGCCTACCATGGACATTTAAAGATAGGCAGTTGGTTTGTAATAGAGAATTTGCTCTTAATAGACTAATGGGTTTGAAGAAGAAGTTTCTGACGGATGCAGATCTGTGGACCAAATATAAGGATGTCGTTGACAAACATGTAATGAAGGGTTAAGTTGAAAGACTAGCTGATCAGAGTGAGCCAGGGAAGTGGTATTTGCCCCATCATCCCGTCTTTAACCCGAGGAAGCCAGGTAATCTCCGTGTGGTGTTTGATTGTTCTGCGAGACATGAAGGAGTCTCTTTGAATGATAATCTGTATAGCGGCCCAGATCGCTCATTAGTTGGACCGCTGTTAAGATTCAGAAAGTTTACAGTTGCTGTCGCTGCGGATATTGAGGAATTGTTCCTACAAGTGAAGGCGCCAGAGGGCGACAGAGATCACTGAAGGTTCCTGTGATTTTGATGTGGTTTTGTTCTCTGAGCTGGATGGTTAATTTGCGGGTTTTCTCTAATTTTGATTTTTGGATATCTATAATTTGTTGATACTTGTTGATCCGATAACGTGCGTCTGTAATCATTAATTGGCCGAACAATGTGGAAGAGAATGGTCAAATTAATGATTACAGACGCACGTTATCGGATCAACAAGTATCAACAAATTATAGATATCCAAAAAGCAAAATTAGAGAAAACCCCGCAAATTAACCATCCAGCTCAGAGAACAAAACCACATCGAAATCACCCACCTGAGCTACAAATCTTCTCTATCATATCTAAGGTTCCTGTGGTTTGATGATGTTCCTTGTGGTAAGGTGCCAGAATATAGGATGACGGTCCATCCATTTAGGTGCCATGTCCTCCCCGTTATGTGCTAATTTTGCTGTACGAAAGGCAGTGTCCACATTTGGTTCTAATGATCTGCTGGATGCTCTCGATGGTTGCTTGTATCTGGATGATTGTTAGGCCTCCTTCGATGATGATAAGTGTCAATGTAGTTGAAGATTGAACGATCAATTCATGGTTGTTTGCTCAAAACCAACTTCCCTAATTTTCGCGGAGACATCGATACACCAGTCATCGTCTCATCGGTCGCTGTTCAGAAAGAAGTCAGACCAAAACTGTCGGAAGTAATATTGTGATTTATTATTGTAATATTTGTTCACAGACCTTAGTCAAAACTTAATTTAAAGTTGCCTGTATGTTGGTGTTACAATAAAGAATTCTCGAGTGGCCAATCGGTGTTTTGGTTTTTGCGTCCGTTTTTACTAAACGTTTCTGAGAAACTTCAAGGAACAGCGTGAGTTCCAGCGTAGCAAGAGCTGGGCATTGACGGTTTACGAGACGAGACTGACAATAAGTTTGCAGTTAAATTTGCAACAAGTATTACTGAGGTGTTAGCTAGGGATGGCTTTCGTTTAACTAAGTGGGTCTCGAACAGCCTAGACGTTTTGAAGCATATAGTTGCAGAAGACAGAACACCTACTGTGCGAGATTTACCTGTTGATGCTCTACCATTTGTACGTACATTGGGTATGCGATGGGATGTGAACTCTGATACCTTTGGATCTAGTGATAGTGATGTTGATAAGCCAATTACCTGGAGAGGTGTTCTCTCTGTGTTGTCGTCCGTGTTTGACCCACTTGGATTAGTAGCTCCTTATCTACTTCCGGCGAGGAGATTATTTCAAGAGACATGCAGGAAAGGGTTACAGTGGGATGACCCATTAAGTGAGAGACACGGTGAAGAGTGGTACAGGTGGGTTAACAGTTTAGCAACGCTGGATCTATATTCCGTCTAACGTCCACTGAAGCCACCGAGAAATCATGATATAATTGACTTCCATGTTTCTTCTGATGCCTCTGAGGTTGGATTTGGACCAGCCGTCTACATCAGAATCACCTTCGAGGAGGATATAGGTGTTCACCTAGTGATGGGTAAATCTACGGTTGCACCTCTAAAGACGGTTTCGATTCCGAGATCAGAATTTGCTGCAACTTTGCTAGCGGCGCAGTTATTCACAACGGTGTGTAAAGAGTTGGATTACTACAAGTATCCCGTAACGTTTTGGACTGATTCGATGTCTGTGATATATTATATACGCAACGAGTCAGCAGGATATGCATGTTTTGTAGCTAACAGAGTATCTCAACTTCGTGAACTAACAACCGTCGAGAAAAGGAGGTACGTACTGTTTGCAAAATCCAGTTGGTCTAGCATCGCGAGGAGTTATTGATATGAATGTGGTTAAAAATAAGTGGTGGAAAGTTCCAGAGTTCTTGCTTCGGGCTGGCCTAGTAGAGAAGGTGAACCAGCGATAAGCAGGTGTGTCTTGGAGTTTAAGACAAGTATCAGTTTAACATCTACTCAAGAAAGAAATTAGGGTTTACATCCACTTTTTAAATATTCTTCTTCTTGGTACATACTACTGAAGGCTGTTGCGTGGTTGGCACGATATTTTACGTATTTAAAAATCATTCATCTTGCAGGATACGAAAATATGAATGTGGGACCTCTGAGAGTCGAAGATATTAGAAATGCAGAGTTAGCGATTTTGAGGAAGGCTCAGTGGGAAGCGTGGAGTGCGATTTTCAAGGAAGATAGTCCTGATTTCGCAGATTTCAAGGAGCGATTAGATAGATTATCTCCGATAGTTTTCGAAGGGATCGCTAGAGTTGGTGGACGTCTACAAATATTAGAATCGTCATATGAGACCCGTCATCCGGCCTTATTATCTTGATACCTTCCGGTCACTGATCTCATTATAAGACACTACCATGTCCTTGAAGGTTATTTAGGTTCTCCACATGTACTACCAAGCATTCGGTGTAAGTTTTGGATAGTGGAGGGAGATACTGCTGTCCGTAAAATAATAGATAAGTGCATGGAATGTAAACTACGGAATTCTCGCTCAGCACAGCAGATGATGGCACCACTACCAGCGTGGAAAGTTTCTGAAGAGAATTATCCATTCGAGTACGTCGGAGTGAATTTGCTCGGACCTTTCGCAGTGAAGAGAGGCAGATATGGCTGTTTATTCACCTGCTAGAAAATGGGGGCTATGCGTATTGAGATGGTTCATACGTTAACCACTGGTTCATTCATTCTAGCATTACCTAGATTTATAAATCACCGAGGTGCACCGAAGACGGTTTCAGTGACAGAGGGACTAATTTTGTTGGCTGTCACGCCAAGCTTAAACAGCATTTCGCAGGTCCTCAAATGAGAGTTCATGAAAAGGAACATTGAGTGGCACTTCAACCCACCACATGCCAGTCATAGAGATGGGCTATGAGAAAGACTTATAGGAATTATCAAGCGTATTTTAAGCTCCATAATAATAATAATGTATATTTTCATATAAACATATAAATTTACATTAAAACACATGCCATTTTTACAGGCATGATCAAGCATGATATAATCTCAAATCGTAGATTATCTACAAGTCAGTAATGCTTCGACAGCTAAACATTTGATATACATACATAAATACACTCATCGTCTGAACCAGGCCGTATAGTTATTGAATTGTACAGTTGTCCTCCAGGTTTCGCGGGAAAATCGACTTCGTTGTGTTTCCATCCCGTGGTTGTAGGCAAACGATAACCAACCAATATTGAGGTAAGTACAACGTTCGCAAGGGATTGGAAGCTGTTTTAGAAAAGCTAAAGTGCTAAGGTGAATCATTAAAGTGTAATAAAATAGAAAAAGTGCAACATATCATTAATAAATGCATTTATAAAGGAAATAGAACGGGAAAGTAATTAATCCCTAGGCTGACAACGTTAATTTGCAATGTAAGATGCTACCCATATATGTCTTACTATCATGATGTTCACTTTTGGCTTTAATACAATTATTTTCAAGCCCTTGTTTTTACTTCATACCTTTTCTATTTGGTGCACAACAGGACCCTACAAAGAATAGGAATAGAATAAGTCGAATCAAATTCACACAGAGCTATAAAATAATAGGTTTAATGGAATATAATGAGGATTAAGTAAAGACGTTATTAGAAAATGAATGAGATAAGACATTGTGAAGTGGTATTTAAAGATCCTAAAATGGATAGCAAGTTAATTTATAAGATGACTCATAAATCTGTGCAGAGCCCACGTGGTCGCACCTCAACAATAGGCTGAGCGAATGGTATATGTTTAAGGGCAGAAGCATGGTCTGTCTAGGGGTTCATTGTTATCTTTTTCAGGATAAAGATATAAGCCCTCATAAAAATCAGAAATTTCTCGAGCCGTCAAATTGCATATTGCTGTTCGTGCAGAATGGTGCGATTCACCTTAGTGACCACCACCGTATCTACTGATCAGCTAGCCCCACCCTCCCTCTTTTTATGATGTTAGGCTCTGAGACTATGATTATTATGGCTACCGCAAATGTATTGCTTGGTACCAGACATGTTCGTACCTCATATTCCATCTCCCTAGCTCTCTTAATGAGTGCTTCCAATAGGTGTCCACGTACATCTTTATGAACATATTATATATGTATGCATGCGTCCTAATGAACAGATTAATTTATAAGAAGTTAAAACCTTAAAGAGTGAAAAGAATAGGTTTTGTGAATAGTGGATCAAGATTCAGGAGAACACTATAGTTAGTTAAAAACCAGAGTTTGAATGACGAAAATTTGGAGACATTTTTATGTGAGGCTGAACGAATACTAAATGACCGGCCGCTATTACCTGTGAGGGACGACGTCAAGGGTTTCGATGTGTTAACTCCAAATAAATTATTGTTATTGAAAGGTAACTCTGCCATAGAGGACTTGAGCGCGGAACGAATACCTACGTCAAAAAGCCAGGCACATGAAAGATATATTTTGGAAAAGATGGTTAGACGAGTATGTTCTAACACTGCAAACCAGAGATAAATGGAAAAAGTTGTGCAGAAAATTAAAGATTAGTGTTGTAATCTTTTGTATTAGTATTTCGAGATGACCGAATTACAAGAATCCAACCAAAACACAGAGAGGGCGGAATTCAGGAATTTTGTATTTTGCGGAATTATTTTCAATTCATACAAGAAATATATTAACAATCAACAGTATGTATTTAAACAATACAGAGATAGAAACAGTCAATCACCACATCCGCCACACGTCGAATATCTGCTTGCGTATTTATAACGATGTCTCGGTTTGCTTGCAAGTAGCTGCGACCTTCTAACTGATTCTGTGATATTATTTTCATCAGTATTATCTGGACTTATTTCTGAATTATCTACAAAATCAGGATTAGTAGCGGAATCATAAAAATTATAATCGGAACGACCTACTTCATTTATTTGCACTTGATCCAGGTGTCTGTTAGGAACTGAATGATCTTCAATGTCTAGTATCTTCACCATTCGATTTCCCATTTTTTGTGGAATGATTCCAACAGAAGGTCTATAGTCATTCCCTCTGTAATAATCTACATTAGTAGTCGAAGACATCAGACGTCCTCTCAGTATTCGAGATTTGAATAGTTTTGCAGGACTTTCATGGGTTTGTGTAACTTCTGCATCCAACAGACGCAGTCTATGCAAATGCAGCAATTCCTCCATTATAATCAGTTGCTGTCAATGTAGTTGAAGATTGAACGATTAAATTCATTGTTGTTTGCTCAAATACAACTTCCTAAATTTTCGCAGAGGCATCAATAAGACAGTCATCGTCTCATCGGTCGCTGTTCAGAAAGAAGTCAGCAGTAAACTGTCAGAAGTAAAATTTTCATTTACTATTCTAATATGTGGTGATTGATAGTTTAGATAGTCACCAATCATCTTTCCTGGTGCCGGTCAAGTCCTCTTTGAACAAGCAATATCTGGAACATTTTTGGAATTGGGTCAAGTTCAACAATGCCTGGGTCAAAGAAGGGACAGAGTGTCTTGGATGCAAACAGGAAAGTAAGTCATGGTGACTTGTCTGTTACTTGTAACGATGTGTCTGATGTTAAACATGACATGGTTGATGTTACTGTTCCGCCGTCCAGGGATAATAGGAACATCAAACTCCCTAAATTTGAACCACTATGTTTTGATGGAAACCCGGCTGATTATTTACAGTTTGTAAAGGAGTTTGAGGTCATGCTGAGTAGTTTTCTATTAAGTGATGAATTGAAGTTAATGTATTTGATGAGATATTGCACTGGAGATGCTTCAAGAGCTATACAGTGCTGTAAGTTTATGAAGCCAAAAGAGGGCTACTACGAGGCTATGAGCATATTACGTCAAAGGTTTGCAAGGCCTTCGATGATTGTAGGGAAATTATTCGAGGCTGTTAAGGGTAATGGTGGTCAATTACAGGATGACTCCCAGGCACTGACTGAGTTTCTGGATAATTTGCTAATTTACAGGAATGCATTGATTTCGATGAATCGTATGAATGAACTCAACTCGAGTTTTATACTAGAAGTAATAGCAAGACGTCTACCTACTCGACTGCAAAGGAAGTGGGTGAAGATATGCTCCCGTATGGAGGATGAGGGTATCGAGCCAAAGTTTGATGATATCCTGAAACTGGTAAATACTAGTGTCAATCAATCTATGAGCAAATTCGCCAGTCTATTACATCTCACCCCTAGAATAGAGCAGTCTGAGGGTAAAACGCAATCATTGATGACGAGTAGGCCTCAGAGAGGTGGATATCGAGAAGACTCCATGATGTATAGTAATGCATATAGACCTAGTGAGTGTAACAGGTTTCGTAGTACATCCTCAACAGATAAGTTACAAGATGCAAGACAAACACGGTTTTGTTTTACACGTGTGCAAGAGGTGCATACAGAAGTGAACTGTGAACCAGTGAGCAAGTTCAGTGATAAGCTAAATGTAAACTCCAGGCCTGACTCCGAGTTGTGTGACGATAACGGTGTTGTGAAGAAGTCTGTAGTTGCAACTGGTAAGCCGTTGTTGAATAGAGTGTCACAGAATAGAGTTACTGCTTCAGAGTGCAGTTCTGACTCCACAAGTTTACAAGGCATTACTAGTCAGAGTGAAGGTATGAAATCTTTAGGAATTTGTGAGGAAGAACCCAAATCATTTACTTCTGTTAATAAAGAGTTTGAAAATGATGAAGTCGACCAGATAGATGATGGTAAATTGAATATTTGTGATAATGATCATGATATTGCAGATTTGTCTTTGGTTGATCATGATGAAATGGGGTGTCAATGGAGTTGAAGATTGAACGATCAATTCATGGTTGTTTGCTCAAAATCAACTTCCCCAATTTTCGCGGAGGCATCAATACGACAGTCATCGTCTCATCGGTCGCTGTTCAGAAAGAAGAGTGAAACATCGTCAGAAAAACCTTAGTTGCTTAGTTCGCTTATTCCTTTTATATGTTGGTGTAACAATACAGAAATATCAAACGGCAGATCGGTGTTTTGGTTTTTACGTCCGTTATAACTAAGCGTTTCTGAGAAATCTTCAAAGAACAGCGTGGGCCCGAGCGTAGCGAGAGCTGGGCATTAACGGTTTATGAGACGAGACTGACAGTTTCTGACGATGGAAACAGATCTGGCGGATTGAAACAGGTGGTGAAAGTTTGGATAGTCGCCGTTCATTTTTCCTGGTGCCGGTCAAGTCCTCTTTGAACAAGCAATATCTGGAACATTTTTGGAATTGGGTCAAGTTCAACAATGCCTGGGTCAAAGAAGGGACAGAGTGTCTTGGATGCAAACAGGAAAGTAAGTCATGGTGACTTGTCTGTTACTTGTAACGATGTGTCTGATGTTAAACATGACATGGTTGATGTTACTGTTCCGCCGTCCAGGGATAATAGGAACATCAAACTCCCTAAATTTGAACCACTATGTTTTGATGGAAACCCGGCTGATTATTTACAGTTTGTAAAGGAGTTTGAGGTCATGCTGAGTAGTTTTCTATTAAGTGATGAATTGAAGTTAATGTATTTGATGAGATATTGCACTGGAGATGCTTCAAGAGCTATACAGTGCTGTAAGTTTATGAAGCCAAAAGAGGGCTACGATGAGGCTATGAGCATATTACGCCAAAGGTTTGGAAGACCCTCGATGATTGCAGGGAAATTATTCGAGGCTGTTAAGGGTAATGGTGGTCAGTTACAGGATGACTCCCAGGCACTCACTGATGTTTTAGATAATTTGCTAATTTACAAGAATGGAATGATTTCGATGAATCGAATGAGTGACCTCAACTCGAGTTTTATCCTAGAAGTAATAGCAAGACGTCTACCTACCCGACTGCAAAGGAAGTGGGTGAAGATATGCTCCCGTATGGAGGATGAGGGTATCGAGCCAAAGTTTGATGATATCCTGAAACTGGTAAATACTAGTGTCAATCAATCTATGAGCAAGTTCGCCAGTCTATTACATCTCACCCCTAGAATAGAGCAGTCTGAGGGTAAAACGCAATCATTGATGACGAGTAGGCCTCAGAGAGGTGGATATCGAGAAGACTCCATGATGTATAGTAATGCATATAGACCTAGTGAGTGTAACAGGTTTCGTAGTACATCCTCAACAGATAAGTTACAAGATGCAAGACAAAGACGGTTGTGTTTTACACGTGTGCAAGAGGTGCATACAGAAGTGAACTGTGAACCAGTGAGCAAGTTCAGTGATAAGCTAAATGTAAACTCCAGGCCTGACTCCGAGTTGTGTGACGATAACGGTGTTGTGAAGAAGTCTGTAGTTGCAACTGGTAAGCCGTTGTTGAATAGAGTGTCACAGAATAGAGTTACTGCTTCAGAGTGCAGTTCTGACTCCACAAGTTTACAAGGCATTACTAGTCAGAGTGAAGGTATGAAATCTTTAGGAATTTGTGAGGAAGAACCCAAATCATTTACTTCTGTTAATAAAGAGTTTGAAAATGATGAAGTCGACCAGATAGATGATGGTAAATTGAATATTTGTGATAATGATCATGATATTGCAGATTTGTCTTTGGTTGATCATGATGAAATGGGGTGTCAATGGAGTTGAAGATTGAACGATCAATTCATGGTTGTTTGCTCAAAATCAACTTCCCCAATTTTCGCGGAGGCATCAATACGACAGTCATCGTCTCATCGGTCGCTGTTCAGAAAGAAGAGTGAAACATCGTCAGAAAAACCTTAGTTGCTTAGTTCGCTTATTCCTTTTATATGTTGGTGTAACAATACAGAAATATCAAACGGCAGATCGGTGTTTTGGTTTTTACGTCCGTTATAACTAAGCGTTTCTGAGAAATCTTCAAAGAACAGCGTGGGCCCGAGCGTAGCGAGAGCTGGGCATTAACGGTTTATGAGACGAGACTGACAGTTTCTGACGATGGAAACAGATCTGGCGGATTGAAACAGGTGGTGAAAGTTTGGATAGTCGCCGTTCATTTTTCCTGGTGCCGGTCAAGTCCTCTTTGAACAAGCAATATCTGGAACATTTTTGGAATTGGGTCAAGTTCAACAATGCCTGGGTCAAAGAAGGGACAGAGTGTCTTGGATGCAAACAGGAAAGTAAGTCATGGTGACTTGTCTGTTACTTGTAACGATGTGTCTGATGTTAAACATGACATGGTTTATGTTACTGTTCCGCCGTCCAGGGATAATAGGAACATCAAACTCCCTAAATTTGAACCACTATGTTTTGATGGAAACCCGGCTGATTATTTACAGTTTGTAAAGGAGTTTGAGGTCATGCTGAGTAGTTTTCTATTAAGTGATGAATTGAAGTTAATGTATTTGATGAGATATTGCACTGGAGATGCTTCAAGAGCTATACAGTGCTGTAAGTTTATGAAGCCAAAAGAGGGCTACGATGAGGCTATGAGCATATTACGCCAAAGGTTTGGAAGACCCTCGATGATTGCAGGGAAATTATTCGAGGCTGTTAAGGGTAATGGTGGTCAGTTACAGGATGACTCCCAGGCACTCACTGAGTTTTTAGATAATTTGCTAATTTACAAGAATGGAATGATTTCGATGAATCGAATGAGTGACCTCAACTCGAGTTTTATCCTAGAAGTAATAGCAAGACGTCTACCTACCCGACTGCAAAGGAAGTGGGTGAAGATATGCTCCCGTATGGAGGATGAGGGTATCGAGCCAAAGTTTGATGATATCCTGAAACTGGTAAATACTAGTGTCAATCAATCTATGAGCAAGTTCGCCAGTCTATTACATCTCACCCCTAGAATAGAGCAGTCTGAGGGTAAAACGCAATCATTGATGACGAGTAGGCCTCAGAGAGGTGGATATCGAGAAGACTCCATGATGTATAGTAATGCATATAGACCTAGTGAGTGTAACAGGTTTCGTAGTACATCCTCAACAGATAAGTTACAAGATGCAAGACAAACACGGTTTTGTTTTACACGTGTGCAAGAGGTGCATACAGAAGTGAACTGTGAACCAGTGAGCAAGTTCAGTGATAAGCTAAATGTAAACTCCAGGCCTGACTCCGAGTTGTGTGATGATAACGGTGTTGTGGAGAAGTCTGTAGTTGCAACTGGTAAGCCGTTGTTGAATAGAGTGTCACAGAATAGAGTTACTGCTTCAGAGTGCAGTTCTGACTCCACAAGTTTACAAGGTATTACTAGTCAGAGTGAAGGTATGAAATCTTTAGGAATTTGTGAGGAAGAACCCAAATCATTTACTTCTGTTAATAAAGAGTTTGAAAATGATGAAGTCGACCAGATAGATGATGGTAAATTGAATATTTGTGATAATGATCATGATATTGCAGATTTGTCTTTGGTTGATCATGATGAAATGGGGTGTCAATGGAGTTGAAGATTGAACGATCAATTCATGGTTGTTTGCTCAAAATCAACTTCCCCAATTTTCGCGGAGGCATCAATACGACAGTCATCGTCTCATCGGTCGCTGTTCAGAAAGAAGAGTGAAACATCGTCAGAAAAACCTTAGTTGCTTAGTTCGCTTATTCCTTTTATATGTTGGTGTAACAATACAGAAATATCAAACGGCAGATCGGTGTTTTGGTTTTTACGTCCGTTATAACTAAGCGTTTCTGAGAAATCTTCAAAGAACAGCGTGGGCCCGAGCGTAGCGAGAGCTGGGCATTAACGGTTTATGAGACGAGACTGACAGTTTCTGACGATGGAAACAGATCTGGCGGATTGAAACAGGTGGTGAAAGTTTGGATAGTCGCCGTTCATTTTTCCTGGTGCCGGTCAAGTCCTCTTTGAACAAGCAATATCTGGAACATTTTTGGAATTGGGTCAAGTTCAACAATGCCTGGGTCAAAGAAGGGACAGAGTGTCTTGGATGCAAACAGGAAAGTAAGTCATGGTGACTTGTCTGTTACTTGTAACGATGTGTCTGATGTTAAACATGACATGGTTGATGTTACTGTTCCGCCGTCCAGGGATAATAGGAACATCAAACTCCCTAAATTTGAACCACTATGTTTTGATGGAAACCCGGCTGATTATTTACAATTTGTAAAGGAGTTTGAGGTCATGCTGAGTAGTTTTCTATTAAGTGATGAATTGAAGTTAATGTATTTGATGAGATATTGCACTGGAGATGCTTCAAGAGCTATACAGTGCTGTAAGTTTATGAAGCCAAAAGAGGGCTACGATGAGGCTATGAGCATATTACGCCAAAGGTTTGGAAGACCCTCGATGATTGCAGGGAAATTATTCGAGGCTGTTAAGGGTAATGGTGGTCAGTTACAGGATGACTCCCAGGCACTCACTGAGTTTTTAGATAATTTGCTAATTTACAAGAATGGAATGATTTCGATGAATCGAATGAGTGACCTCAACTCGAGTTTTATCCTAGAAGTAATAGCAAGACGTCTACCTACCCGACTGCAAAGGAAGTGGGTGAAGATATGCTCCCGTATGGAGGATGAGGGTATCGAGCCAAAGTTTGATGATATCCTGAAACTGGTAAATACTAGTGTCAATCAATCTATGAGCAAGTTCGCCAGTCTATTACATCTCACCCCTAGAATAGAGCAGTCTGAGGGTAAAACGCAATCATTGATGACGAGTAGGCCTCAGAGAGGTGGATATCGAGAAGACTCCATGATGTATAGTAATGCATATAGACCTAGTGAGTGTAACAGGTTTCGTAGTACATCCTCAACAGATAAGTTACAAGATGCAAGACAAACACGGTTTTGTTTTACACGTGTGCAAGAGGTGCATACAGAAGTGAACTGTGAACCAGTGAGCAAGTTCAGTGATAAGCTAAATGTAAACTCCAGGCCTGACTCCGAGTTGTGTGATGATAACGGTGTTGTGAAGAAGTCTGTAGTTGCAACTGGTAAGCCGTTGTTGAATAGAGTGTCACAGAATAGAGTTACTGCTTCAGAGTGCAGTTCTGACTCCACAAGTTTACAAGGTATTACTAGTCAGAGTGAAGTTATAAAACCTTTAATGATTTCTGAGGCAGAACCAAAATTGTCTACTTCTGTTATTAAAGAGTTTGAAAATGATGAACTTGACGGTAAATTGAACATTTGTGGTAATGATCTTGATAGTGCAGATTTGTCTTTGGTTGATCATTATGAGATGAGGGATATGCCTACTGCTGCTAAGTTAAATAAAGGTTCTGTACAACTACAACGTGAAGTAGAATTGAACGCAGATGCAGTTCCAGAAGGTGTGCATACTTGTGAGACAGTCAGTGTAATTGATCAGCGTGTAGCCCACCCATCATCAGATGATAGTGCTAAACCCGAACTAGTAGTGAAAGACAGCAGTGGTGGTAATCTTGCAGTTGGACAACTATCTGAAAGCCGAAAAAGAACAGCTTCTGATCCACCGCTAAGTTCATCACCTTGTGTCACTCAGTCATCGTTGGTGTTTTCATCCACAATGAAACAGATGCCCATCAAATCTAGTATCTTCTGCAATGACTATGGTAATGTCAGTTCGTTTGAAAGGACGAATATCAATGGTCAGTTTAGTGTGCATAAGGCAAGTGTAAAGGAGAGAGTTATTGTTAAATTGACTTGCACGAATAAAGGCATTTCTAGTTTCAAGTTAATATTTGAATGTTATTATCTTTGGTGTAAATTACTCTGTGCCTACACTTGGTTGATCAGATATGTCGTGTGTTTGTTGGTCATCTATATTCTACGATACAATGACATGGGCGTGTTACCGTTCAGATTTGAGGATATAGCTGATAGAAGGAAGTTAGCAAATGAACTCTGCGACGAATTTCCAACCTAGGGCGTCAACCTGAGAAGGGTTGTAGGCGTACTGGTGTAAGTCCTACAATTCTTCAAAGGGTAGCGCATCAATGAGCAGTCCAATGTGCTCCGTGTATGATCTTGTATATATGTTCATATAGTATATACTGAATTGATATCATCTGTCATCTAGCTGTTAGTAATTCTGTTTGTGTCCGGACGACTTACACTTGGATCATCAACCTGAGAAGGAATGTAGGCGTACTGCTATAAGTCCTACGGTTCTTCAAGGGTAGTTTGTCGTGTCAGAATCCACAACATTTGATGTGTTGATTGTACATATGTTTGTGTTAAATAATTGTGTGAGTTCCAATTGATGTAATTGTTGGTTAATCTTGTTTGTGTCTGGACATTCCACAACTTACAATCGTCAACCTGTGAAGGGTTGCAGGCGTACTGGTATAAGTCCTCCAATTCTTCAAAATAATTCCACCAAGACATGATCCGCGAGGTTATTTGTACCGTTTGTGTATACGTGTGGTGTGTCTTCGCAATTTGTGATTTTGGATCAGTTGTGTTTACTCGTTGTTTTCGTACCTTGTTGTTATTGCATAATTTTGTTAAAATTTTCGTCGTGATTACTTCTGAAGTTGTTTCGAGTCTTCTACATCCGTGAATGAATTGATTGATGTTAGAGACAGCAGATGGGTCGTATACGCCGGGGAGGCTTGGCTATTGCTGAGAATGAAATGCACACGGAGATAATTGTTAGATGCGGGCCGACACGCCGGGGAGAAAGAGTGTAAACGACTGAGGCTCGCATGCGTCACCGCTACTAGAACTGAGGCAGAATGAGTGACAAGCGATTTCAATGGTAATTGGTAGTGAGTAATTAAGAGGATGTGCGTAGAGTATCGTGAGGTCCTGCCATGGTCACTTTGCATTCTGCAAGAGTCATTCTAGCAAATGGCGATTGTGTTGCAAGATGTCAAGAGGAGGTCTCTGTCTGGAGGCGCAGGTTGTCATTGGTGTGTGAGATTGTGCTGTGGGTATGCTTGTGGTGTGTTGGCTTTTCTGTTTGTTTTCCATTTCAGCTCTGTCCGTGTGACCCAGGTTCTCGCAATGGCATCCAAGTCAACGTGCATTGGTCGTGAAGGAAAAAAGGGTTGGATCCCATTTTTGCCGGGGAGTGTCAATGGAGTTGAAGATTGAACGATCAATTCATGGTTGTTTGCTCAAAATCAACTTCCCCAATTTTCGCGGAGGCATCAATACGACAGTCATCGTCTCATCGGTCGCTGTTCAGAAAGAAGAGTGAAACATCGTCAGAAAAACCTTAGTTGCTTAGTTCGCTTATTCCTTTTATATGTTGGTGTAACAATACAGAAATATCAAACGGCAGATCGGTGTTTTGGTTTTTGCGTCCGTTATAACTAAGCGTTTCTGAGAAATCTTCAAAGAACAGCGTGGGCCCGAGCGTAGCGAGAGCTGGGCACTAACGGTTTATGAGACGAGACTGACATGGGGGAATGCCTAATACTGCTAAGTTGAATAAATGTTCTGTACAACTGCAACGTGAAGTAGAAATAAATGCAGTTGCAGCAGGCATATACACTTTTGAGACCGGCAGCGTGATTGATCAGCATGTAGCCCACCTATCGTGAGATGCTATTGCTAAACCTGAGCTGATAGTAAAAGACACCAGTGGTGGTGGTCTTGCAGGTAGACAAATTTCTGAAAGCCGAGCAACAACAGCTCCTGATCCACCGCTAAGTTCATTAACTGGTATCAATCAGTCGTCGTTGGTGTTGTCATCCACAATGAGAAGGACGCCCATCAACTCAAGTATCTTGTACAATGACTTTGATAGTATTGCTTCATTTGAAAAGACGAAAGATATTGCTCAGTTTAGAGAGGATAAGCCAAGTGTAAACGAGAGAGTAATTGTTAAATTGACTTCTCTTTTCAAGTTACTATTTGAATGTTATTATCTTTGGTGTAAATTACTCTGTGCCTACACTTGGTTGATCAGATATGTCGTGTGTTTGTTCGTCATCTATATTCTACGATACAATGACATGGGCGTGTTACCGTTCAGAGTTGAGGATATAGCTGATAGAGGGAAGTCAGCAAATGAATTCTGCGACGATTTTCCAACCTAGGGCGTCAACCTGAGAAGGGTTGTAGGCGTACTGGTGTAAGTCCTACAATTCTTCAAAGGGTAGTGCATCAATGAGCAGTCCAATGTGCTTGGTGTGTGATTTTGTACATAAGTTCATATTGTATATACAGAATTGATATCATCTGTCATCTAGCTGTTAGTAATTCTGATTGTGTCCGGACGACTTACACTTGGATCATCAACCTGAGAAGGAATGTAGGCGTACTGCTGTAAGTCCTACGGTTCTTCAAGGGTAGTTTGTCGTGTCAGAATCCACAACATTTGACGTGTTGATTGTACATATGTTTGTGTTAAATAATTGTGTGAGTTCCAATTGATGTAATTGTTGGTTAATCTTGTTTGTGTCTGGACATTCCACAACTTACAATCGTCAACCTGTGAAGAGTTGTAGGCGTACTGGTGTAAGTCCTGCGATTCTTCAAAGTAATTACATCGAGACATGATCTGTGAGATTATGTGTACTGTCTGTATATATGTGTGGTGTGTCATATCAATAGGTGTATTTTGGATTCATTGTGTTTACTCGTTGTTTTCGTACCTTGTTGTTATTGCATAATTTTGTTAAAATTTTCGTCGTGATTACTTCTGAAGTTGTTTCTAGTCTTCTGCATCCGTGAATGAATTGATTGATGTTAAGGACAGCAGATGGTTCGTATACGCCGGGGGGGCTATTGTATCGCGGTACGTTCAACGTTTGCGTTACATTTTACGTGATTCGTTACATAAAATTTATCTTGTTGTAGTACTTGCACAAGTACTATAATACTTCCATATTTGTAACCACTAACTCTCATTTCTAATAGTTATGGTTAATCAAAGTAAAAAGCAACGAACCCAATCCCCTGTATAACTGGTGTCTAATTTAACGTCCTTGATTGCTACATCAAGCAACACACCCCCTACAAACGGCCATAGTGAGTCACATAACTCACCTGTATGCCGTAAGCGTCGAGCTGGAACTGAGGATAAAACTGTACTGACAGCTAGTATTAGCACTACTCCTAAAAATTCAGTACCGTCTGCTCATACAGAACCCCTCCCTTCACCTTATGTGCTTATCGAAAAACTCCAGCCATCAAGCTCCTTTTTAGTACTATCTTCAGAAATAGAACTTCTAAAGTTGTCTATAGAACTTAAGGCTGAGTTAAGGGAAATAAAAAACAGTAAGTCAGTAAATGCTGGAAACATCGAAACCAACACTGAGATATCCAAATTATCAGATCAGATCAGCAATATCAGATCGCAGGTCTGTGAACTGACACCTCTAACTATCCTCATGAAAACCGTAAACCTTAACAAGCTTGACACAGAATCGGTAACTAAGGTAGATAACCTCATTAACTTTGTTACCACAGAAGTAACAAAACGACTCGACGCAAAACTGAGTGCTATTGTCTACAACGTTCCGGACAATGAGGCACTAAAAAAGGTACAGCGCATCTTACTTAGTGAAGCGAAAATGCCTAACTCCAAGACTAAGTGCTATAGGCTGAAGAAGAGTCAACATGAAAAGTGTTGTCCTATTCGTTTCCAGTTCGAAACACCGGCAGAGACCAGAAAATTCATCCACTCCTAACACACCCTATTGCAAGCAAGAAACTACAAACATATAATAATAATATATATTCTCATTTTTTACATGAGGGACGCCAGTTTACAGGCATCATCAATTCGATAATTTACACATAATATTAATAAGCATATTTAGTAAAGATAATATAATAAAGTACATTTTTTCCCTAGCTATGTAGGGTACACCAATTGTATAGGCATGCATAAATATTGTTTTAATAATAATAATATATTCCTTCCTGTTTATGCAGGAACATACCTATTGTACAGGCATGGATAAGTTATTATATAAATTACACATAATTTGATGTATAATGGACTTACAGTTTGGTTGTTCTTTCTGACATTAGAGTCAGTCGGAACAGTCTGCTATAAAGTCTGTTTGTGTAGCACATAAAGAGATATAGAAATATTGTCTTCGCATTAACAAAAAACCCAGACATCACATGAATGTAATACAGATATCTGGGAAAAATAAAGCTTGAAGTCAATTCTCCTACATAACTTTGTTGTGAACAGCACCCTTGGCTTAAAGATTATTGATGTATTATATTGAGATCAGTGATATATTTATTCCATTTTTCAGCAGTCTTATCGTAGTTTCATAACAGGAAAGAAATTTGATCGTGGGGGCGAAAATTAGATAAAGTCATGCTAAGTTGTTTTACTGCATCAAATGGTGCCGAGGTCGATTCCAGAATCCTCCATTTGCTCCATTTGTGTCTGCATGGCGGACTGTACTCGTAAGTTGAGTAAAATGTTGAAAACCAGTTGCTTCTTTATTTCAGATCATGAATACTCATTTACATCGTGTCCGCCAGCTTCTTTAAATGGTAGAATTGGATCGTTCCTGGAATTTGAGTGATTATGGGATAAATGGTTTGGAATTAATCATAGCAGTTAGAATACAGTTAAACATGCAGAGAAGTACTTTTGATTCAGCAACCGGTGAATTTTTTATTCTTTTCGATCTAGTACCAGAATAACTGCGAACCATTCCATTCAATATGTCGAATAAGGCACGCAGGAGGAGATCATTACCATGGAATGAGTCAACTTGATCTGAGATGCAGCTTTCAGCATGTTTTCGTTATATCATAGATATCCAGGTTTATTGGCGCTGTAGAGGCAGTGATTTGGATTATAACGTAATCTACAAAGTCTCCGTGTCCATTTGAAGTATACATATGCTTTGAAAGGATTACTTTGTTGGCTCCTACCCCCACTGAGTGTTAACAACAGCTGCTGTGGGTTTATGTATTTCCTCGCCTTTTTGGATAAAACATCGCCGCATTCTTTTTGGGTAGGAGACCAGTTGGTGGATTATAAATGATATCCAAGTAACTTTTATCTTTTCATGTGGTGTTGCGGTAAGTTTCTACCTTGTTTTCTCATATTTCATTCGTATGTTGATTATGGTTCGCCCTTTGTATCAGGTAGACATAGTTTGATCGACTCTTGGTTGAATGGGTGTTATTGTCATGACTGCTGCTTTTTTGTCTGGAATTATAAATAGAGACAAAACAAACAACAGGTGTAGTCTCTGAGTTCATACATTAAATGGGCCTATGATTTCTGAAACTCTTACATGGGAATTACCATTGGTATCAATTACAAACTCACTTAGTGTGTCATTAAGTGCCTTTTCAAAGGAGGCCAATGTGCTTGCTAGTCGTATTTTCTCAGGTAGTTTGTTCCATATTTGGGCATACCTAATCAAGAAAAACTTTTGCCTGGTGGCTGTTTTACATGGTTCTATAGCCACTGTACCTTTAGTGTGCCTAAGGTTGTATCCTGTGTTACCTGAGGACCGAGTATAGTTAGCAGGGGTATACACTATTTGGTTAAGAAGCTTATAGAAGAGTAACAGATTTAGTCGCAGTCGCCTTAACCATAATGTTTCTAGTCCCAGGATTTCACATCTGGTAGAGTAGTTTGTGCCGTTATCGGTTCCGAGTACTTTTCGCGTGAAGTACCTCTGTACTCCTTCTACTTTCAGTTTGTCTTCTATGCGTGTACTGCTGAATATGAATGAGCAGTAATCTAGGAGTGGGCGCACACATACCTTGTACAGTAGTATTCTGGACTCGTTTCTGTAGAAGTTCCTGAGTAGGAAACCAATAAGCCTTCGTGATTTCGACACTTGATTCGAGATATGCTCTGAAAATGATAGATTGTGTGAATATTTCAGTCCTAGGTCTAGTACAGATTTGAGTCTGGGGATTTTGTGGCCCTGAATTGCTAGGTTGAGGTCAAGGTTGGAACAGCCTATGCAGAGCCATCCACACTTTTCAACATTAAACTCAAGTCTCCACGTGTCACACCATCTATCCATTTTTGCTAATTCTTCATGTATGGAGTTCATAGTTGGGCCGATATCTGTATTTGTGCAGGTATATGTCACCTTCAAGTCATCTGCATACAGTATTGGCTTGCCTATACTAAAACATTCACATATACTGTTTATGTATATAATGAAAAGAAGGGGTCCCAATACACTCCCCTGGATGACACCACTGCTGATTGGTCTAGGTCTGGAGGTCATTGAGCCAACTTTAGTTGTCTGATTCCTGTCATACAGAAATGATTTTATCCAATTGTAGAGGGGGTTGCGTATCCCTAGTGAGCATAGCCTACCGACTAACAGACTATGTGGGACTCTGTCGAAGGCTTTCCTTATATCGAAATAGAGGATAATCACTAGCTCTCTCCTATCTCTTCTATAGGTGACTTCGTTGAAAAAGTCTATATGGCAAGTGACGCAAGATCTTTTCTTGAGGAATCCGTGTTGTGACAGGTTGATGAGTTTATGTTTTAGAAAGTAGTCTGACATTTGGTCTTTGATTACTTTCTCCATGATCCTTGATATGACTGGTGTTATATTGATAGGCCTATAATTACATGCACTAGTTTTGGCCCCTCCTTTATGCTTAGGTAATATATATGTGTTTTTCCAAGTTTCAGGGTAGGTTTCGGTCACTAGTGAGATATTAAATATTCTAAGTAATAATACAATCATATCCGTACCACCGTTTTTGTATATGACGGATGGTATATCGTCTATCCCACAACTACTGTTAGCTTTTAATGTCCTTACCGCCGATGCTATATTTTGTATATTAAAGTTTATTTCACCTAACTTGTAGTTATTTTTGCAGGTTATGTCGAGAATTGGGGACGGATGTGCTTTGGTGTTATTGGAGAACCACTCACTCAGGAGTTCACTAATGATCTGGGGATCATCATAAATTATATCTTCGTGTTCTAAATGACTGATATTGTTTTCTTCACCCTTCTTCATCCGTTTTTGCAAGATTTTGCAGAGTTCCTGGGTTTTAGAGGTGCCCTCTAGGGCTTTATTTTCCTCGACTTGTGCTTTCATTTTATGTCTCTCATCTAAATTTTTAAATATTTCGTGTATCAGGTGTAATGCATTAAATTCTTTGTGTAAATAAAATCTCCTTTTTAGTTTCCTTAGTTTTATTCGCGTTTTGCGATCTATGAACAGAGTTGGTGTCTTTAGGGCAGATTTCAGGGGTGCGATTGTGTCTCTTACCGAACTGATTGTCTTGTAGAAGGTATTTAGTATTACTTCTAAGTTATTATTGGTGAAGTATTCACCCCAGTCTGAGCTTCTCAAGAGCGTTGGTAGGAATTCCCAGTCGGCATTTCGATAGTCCCTATATTGATAGTAAACCGGGGAACTCTTAGGTGTGTGTTTAGTTGTTAGTTGTAAGGGTAGGGTGCAGTACAGTATGTTGTGGTCACTGTTGTCGAGTTTATCCCTCACCTCTATCGAGATCGGCTCTATTTTGTGACAGAGGATTAAGTCGAGTATATTGTTGTGTCGTGTTGGGAGGCGTACGCACTGCTTCCATCCTCCCACATCTATGGCTTCTAGGATCACCTCGTAGGTTCTCGGTCCAGTGCAGGTATCCCAGTTCACTCCAGGGAGGTTGAAATCGCCACAAACTAGTTTGTAGTCGAATTCCAGCTTAGGTACAACCTCTAGTATTTCTCCGATAACCGTATCAGTCGTTATAGGGCTGTTAGGGGCTCTGTATATACATCCCACAAGAATGTTATTTTCATTCGTGTGGATGCCATTTTTCTTGGATTCTGGGAGTTTGTCGATAGTTAGGTTTGTAAAGGTATTGGAGTTAGTGGATTTAGAGGCATATATTAGACAGCCTCCTCCTCTCTTGTCTGCTCTGTCATTCCTGTGGATGTTATAGTTATCGATTATCAGCTTTGTGTCAGGTATATCAATAGTAAGCCAAGTTTCAGTTACCAGAATCAGTGTTGGCCGCTCCATGTATACCAAGCTGCGAAGGGAAGTTATTTTGTTAAGGAGAGATCGAGCATTTAAAAGCATAATTTTCAGAAAACCAGGGTTGTTGGGATAGTTAGTAGGTTTTCTTGTTACTATCCCTAACTCCTGGTTGCCTATGTTATGTTCGGAGGAATCCTCATATGAGACATTGTCAGCTGGGCTGGCGGTACGTTCGAAATTGGTGACATTTTTGCACGTGTTTGCTCTGAAATTTATTTACTGCTTATTGTCATATAATTCTTGAAATTATGGTCCAAATCTCTAAAAAACGTGTTCGTAGAAACACAATTGTTTTAGATAGTGGCTTAAATTCGGTTATAACTGCATTACCGCCTCGTAATACAGTATCAACTACTAGCTCTCAAAATGGTTTGAGTGCAGATCTCACTCCTGTGATACAGGTGAAAGATGTTCTGTTAGAGAACTCTGAGTTCTGTAAACTAAACCTCCTTTTGAAAGATATGCAGAGGCAAGTAAGTGAAATTCAGAAAAAATTAGATCAGTTTGATAGTATGTCACTGCCAATCTCAAATACCACGGAGAGCCGTTCTGATATTGGCCAGGTTAAGTGTTTACTGGATGTAACTCAAAATAAGCTTTTGAATTTAGACCCAATAGCCTGTCTTTTAGAAAGGCATCCTAAAATATCTCCAGACAACCTAAATAAAGCTGAAAATCTGATTGACTGCTTGGCTACGGAGGTGATGAAGCGTATAACCTCTTCTCACCAAGCTATAGTTTACAACGTCCCAGATTCTCTGCCCCTGAAAACTGTAAGACACAAAATCCTGATTTGTTGCGGCATGGCTAGTGTTCCATGTGAATGCAAACGACTTCGTAAAAAGTCTAACCAGGCTAATTGCCCAATCATTTTTAAATTCAGTAATTCCCTTGATGCTAGTAAGTTTACTAAATGTCAGGATCACTTAAGACTGAATAGCAGTTATAAGTCTATAACCGTAGCTCAGGATAAAACACCGTGTCAGCGCAGAATAATGCGTAGTAATAACCTGGTCACCTCCTCTAGCTTAGATTTACCAAATAAGGATCGTGCACAGCAACAGACACCTAGTGCTGAAACTAGCATTCAGCAAACTACACAACAACCACACCTGCCAATGGAACTAGGAACTGATTTAGATACCAGTACCCCTGTAAACAAAGCCTCATCGAAAGATGTTAAAATGACTAGAACTTCTGCAAGTTGTTCTAAGAAATTTCCCCCCAAACGTAGTAACCTCACCACGATGAACAAATTTCGCAGGGTTGAGACTAATGATGGGGAAGAATACTTTGTATTCAATAAGCCTGCTGAGAGTAAGAATGCCAACAAACCATCACTTGTTACGAAAAACTCCTCTCGAAACATAAGTACATCTGGAGGTGTTCCGCATGCTCCACCTTATAGAAAGTCAGGCTCCAAGACTCCTAAAGTCTTGCAGCCAAAGCACCTTCCTTCACAATTCCCTTTAAGTTATAAAAACAACCCGAAGGTGTATACCGGTATGACGAATAGCAGTTGGATGGGTAGACCTTCTGATGCTATGCCTTTTAACCGTCAACCTAGGCCCAACCTGTACTACCCTTATATCCAGGAACACATGGTAAATTTTCCAGGTGTCCTGAATCACTGGTACGACCCATGGCACCTAGGACCACCTCATTGCACACCAACTCCGATGTGCAGACACCCAGTCCGACCTCCTTTTCATTCATAAATTCTTGCGGTGCTGACGCACAAATAGATTTAGGTTATGGTGACATTTTAAGCCAGTTTGTAGTATCCCGTGACTTATTCACGATATTGCTAATTAATGCACGTTCCTTAATCAATAAGATATCTGAACTAAGGACATTATTATTAGTCGCCAAGCCTACTGTAGCTCTGATTACTGAGTCATGGTGCTCATCCTCTGTACTTGATGTGCATATAGGTATCGATGATTACACTGTACACCGTGCAAACAGAGATTGCAAGCGTGGTGGAGGATGTCTCATATATATACATAACTCATTTGTAGTCAGTAAGGTGGAAGATGAAACAATGAATAATGTACCTGACTCACTCTGGGTTGTCTTACATGGAGATAAGTACAAACTTCTCATAGGCTGTGTTTATCGAGCACCAAGCGCAACAAAAGAAACTGATGCGTTATTAGCTAAATCGTTTGCACACGCATCCTCGTTTAGTGCTAATTACAAAATAATTGCAGGGGACTTCAATCTTCCAGAAGTCAATTGGCTAACTAGTTCCGGCCCCCAACGCTTCGACGAATTACTTGCCACTATAGACTGTTATGGATGGCAACAACACGTCCAGACACCTACTCGTGGGGACAACATTTGGACCTTGTTTTTTGTCATGACACAATCCCAGTATCCACTATGTTGGTAATAGATTTTCCAGTAGTGACCATAGAATGGTACTCTGCTCTCTGCCTTTCTCACCACTAAATACAGGAAACAAACAAGACTCAGGAAGCACAATATGTCGTAGTTACAAATATACAGACTGGGGATTAGTCCAAGAACTTATTCGACTCTGTCAATGGGATGACTATTTTACCACTGACTCCCTGGAGGCCTTAGTAACCCTGTTTTACAGGAATGTTACCCTTTGTCTAGATACAGTTGCCCCAAAGAAAATAGTGAAATTAAGTAGACACCGAACTGAATATATTCCAAGGGCACACCGTAATAAGTTAAGGAAACTGAAGAAACAGTACTATTCCACTAAGGACATATCACTATTGCTCTCAATCCACGAGTCTCTTGAATCTATCAAGCGCCTACGCTCTCAAAAGGACCTCGACGAAGAGTTAACGGCACTTGAAAGTACCTCCAAAGTTTATAACTTAACGGCACTTCTTAAAAAACGAATGCAGTCGGCGAGGGAAATCCCATACTTACTTCACGACAAAGTAATCTACAATGAACCTGCCACTATCTGTGAACTTTCAGTGATTGGTTTGCAAACTTTAGTTTAGAAACACATATGCCTGGTGAAACCGCTCCCCTTACTATCTCTTCCCTTGAAAGCATTGTGTTCACTAATCAGTTAATAGTACAAGCAATTAAAAGCCTTAAACCTTCCACTAGTACGGGACCGGATGGCCTCGCTTCGATAATTTTCAAAAACAGTGGGTGTGATATACCCTGTTACTTCTTAAATTCTTCTCAATATCTATGGACACTGGCACTTACCCTAGTGAGTGGAAAACTAGCTTCATAATTCCACATTACAAATCTGGTGATAGGGCAAACGTCCGCAATTACAGACCCATAAATATAACCCCAGTTATCTCACGAATCATGGAGAAAGTTGTAAAGATCAATTGTCAGACTACCTAATTAGGGAAGATCTTGTTACAAGGTCTCAACACGGATTTCTCAAAAATAGATCCTGCGTTACTTGCCACTTCGACTTTTTCAACTGCATCACTAGTAGTCGCGAAGCACGTAAGCTAGTCGTTGTTCTATACTTCGATATATCTAGGGCATTTGACATGGTATCTCACAGTATTCTCTTTGAGAAGCTGTACTCTTGTGGAATTCGCAACCCATTACTGAACTGGTTAAAATCATTTCTAAGCAACAGGGTACAAATAACCAAAGTTGGATCTGTATTGTCTCATCCTAGGCAGATCTCAAGTGGGGTCGTGCAAGGTAGTGTCCTAGGTCCACTTTTATTCACAGTTTACATTAACAGCATTTGCAAGTGCTTCACCTCAGGTAAACCATTCCTATATGCTGACGACCTCAAAGTCGTCTACTCCTGCTACACTCATGAATTAAGCGATATGGTTACTAAAATACATCTTGAACTAAGTAGCCTTGCAACGTGGTGTGCTGAATCCTGTCTAAATTTTAACATTGACAAATGCGGCTGGATTTGTATCGGCAACAGTAAGCTTGATCTAAACCTTGAAATAAATGGGCGAAAACTAGCTAAGCTCAATTCAGTCGTAGATCTCGGTATTAGATACTCTAGTAACCTAACGTTCGCTGAACAGACTGATTATGCCAGACGTAAAACGCGAAGGCTGATAGGATGCATAACACGCAATTTCTTTTGTTGTGAAACTAGGGTTTTATTATACAAAGTATGTGTCCGACCTATCTTAGAATACTGCCCGTTTATTCTTAGCGGACTAAGACAAAATGACAAGCTTAAATTAGAGGGAGTGCAACGGCAGTTTACCTCAAGAACTCTTGGTTTAGAAAGTGGTCTGGAATACCATGAGCGATGCGTAAGACTAAGATTAGAACCCCTCTGGAAAAGACGCCTTAAGCTAAACCTTATCTTTTACTATAAGCTAACTAATCTTCTCTTGCATTCCTCCGAGCCAATAACTAAACCTACCGCTGTCATCAGTTACAATCTTAGAAATCATCACAACCTAGCTGCTATGGAGCACTGTCAGACTTACGTGCGGTACAACTTCTTCTTAAATAAGTTTTCAGTCATTTGGAATAGACTACCAGCTAATGTGCGCGATGCAAACACACTTCCAGTGTTCATCTCCTCAGTCACCAGACTGCTCAAAGATGACAATGCACTTTACGTCTGACTCTTACACCTCTTTTTCACCCTACATAGATATTTTAAGTTCTTTAAACGTGTAGTTACAGCAAACTACAATTATAAATTTTAATATTATTGGAACTAGATGATTAACATTTCTACACAGGACAGTAATATTAGTTCACACATAATATAAAAGTTAGCATAACGGGACTAGTTAGTTTGTGTACCAAAATAACCACAGTTACTAAACAGAATATATATGTATATATTTATTAATCACTCCTTAAGGACTCCCGTTGCTTTCTTTTGCGTTGCTGTTGTTTGTCTTCTTTTTTCTCTCACCATTTCAGCTTCCATTTGACTTTTTGAATGAGAATGAATAATGTGGATATTTGACCATTTACAATGACAAATGATCTGCAAACATTATTGGTCCCGTATCTTTCAGTTGCCTGGTTAATAACGAATTAACTTTCTCCACGACGCAACCTGGATTACATTTGTGGAATATACTCTTATACCAATGGAAAAGTATCAATTTGTAATACAACTCACGATTGTAGGCTTATAACATAACTGATCGTATCTGTAAAAATAGCTTCCTTATTACCCAATTTGGATATAAATCAAATCAAAAATGAGATTCGGATTTGTACACACCCAGGTTATATTGAGGAATTACTTCAAGCTTTATTTTTTCCCAAGTATTTTTAATCCATCCAAAACTTACTTGGGTTTTTTTGTTAATGCGAAGACAATATTCCTATATTTCATGATGTGCTCCATTGAATGACTTGTTATATTGTGGAATAACTTCAAGCTTTATTTTTTCCCAAGTATTTTTAATCCATCCAAAACTTACTTGGGTTTTTTTGTTAATGCGAAGTCAATATTCCTATATTTCATGATGTGCTCCATTGAATGACTGGTTATCATATTGTTCCCACAGACCTAAAAAAATGGCATGCATTTTCATGTAAATTTATATGTTTATATGAGAATATACATTATTATAATTATTATTAAAACAAAAACGCCAGCAACCATGTAACTTAACCATAAACCGAATTTATGAAATTTAATTAATGCTTATCCATGCCTGTATATTTGGTGTGTCCTACACAAGTAGGAAAAAATGTGTACTTTATTAAAACATTATTATTAATTATGATTGCTAATCGTATATGTAATTTATCATATTGATGATGCCTGTAAACTGGCGTCTCTCATGTACAAAATGAGAATATACTATTATTATTATTATAACTTTGTTGTGAACAGCACCCTTGGCTTAAAGATTATTGATGTATTATATTGAGATCAGTGATATATTTATTCCATTTTTCAGCAGTCTTATCGTAGTTTCATAACAGGAAAGAAATTTGATCGTGGGGGCGAAAATTAGATAAAGTCATGCTAAGTTGTTTTACTGCATCAAATGGTGCCGAGGTCGATTCCAGAACCCTCCATTTGCGCCATTTGTGTCTGCATGGCGGACTGTATTCGTAAGTTGAGTAAAATGTTGAAAACCAGTTGCTTCTTTATTGCAGATCATGAATACTCATTTACATCGTGTCCGCCAGCTTCTTTAAATGGTAGAATTGGATCGTTCCTGGAATTTGAGTGATTATGGGATAAATGGTTTGGAATTAATCATAGCAGTTAGAATACAGTTAAACATGCAGAGAAGTACTTTTGATTCAGCAACCGGTGAATTTTTTATTCTTTTCGATCTAGTACCAGAATAACTGCGAACCATTCCATTCAATATGTCGAATAAGGCACGCAGGAGGAGATCATTACCATGGAATGAGTCAACTTGATCTGAGATGCAGCTTTCAGCATGTTTTCGTTATATCATAGATATCCAGGTTTATTGGCGCTGTAGAGGCAGTGATTTGGATTATAACGTAATCTACAAAGTCTCCGTGTCCATTTGAAGTATACATATGCTTTGAAAGGATTACTTTGTTGGCTCCTACCCCCACTGAGTGTTAACAACAGCTGCTGTGGGTTTATGTATTTCCTCGCCTTTTTGGATAAAACATCGCCGCATTCTTTTTGGGTAGGAGACCAGTTGGTGGATTATAAATGATATCCAAGTAACTTTTATCTTTTCATGTGGTGTTGCGGTAAGTTTCTACCTTGTTTTCTCATATTTCATTCGTATGTTGATTATGGTTCGCCCTTTGTATCAGGTAGACATAGTTTGATCGACTCTTGGTTGAATGGGTGTTATTGTCATGACTGCTGCTTTTTTGTCTGGAATTATAAATAGAGACAAAACAAACAACAGGTGTAGTCTCTGAGTTCATACATTAAATGGGCCTATGATTTCTGAAACTCTTACATGGGAATTACCATTGGTATCAATTACAAACTCACTTAGTGTGTCATTAAGTGCCTTTTCAAAGGAGGCCAATGTGCTTGCTAGTCGTATTTTCTCAGGTAGTTTGTTCCATATTTGGGCATACCTAATCAAGAAAAACTTTTGCCTGGTGGCTGTTTTACATGGTTCTATAGCCACTGTACCTTTAGTGTGCCTAAGGTTGTATCCTGTGTTACCTGAGGACCGAGTATAGTTAGCAGGGGTATACACTATTTGGTTAAGAAGCTTATAGAAGAGTAACAGATTTAGTCGCAGTCGCCTTAACCATAATGTTTCTAGTCCCAGGATTTCACATCTGGTAGAGTAGTTTGTGCCGTTATCGGTTCCGAGTACTTTTCGCGTGAAGTACCTCTGTACTCCTTCTACTTTCAGTTTGTCTTCTATGCGTGTACTGCTGAATATGAATGAGCAGTAATCTAGGAGTGGGCGCACACATACCTTGTACAGTAGTATTCTGGACTCGTTTCTGTAGAAGTTCCTGAGTAGGAAACCAATAAGCCTTCGTGATTTCGACACTTGATTCGAGATATGCTCTGAAAATGATAGATTGTGTGAATATTTCAGTCCTAGGTCTAGTACAGATTTGAGTCTGGGGATTTTGTGGCCCTGAATTGCTAGGTTGAGGTCAAGGTTGGAACAGCCTATGCAGAGCCATCCACACTTTTCAACATTAAACTCAAGTCTCCACGTGTCACACCATCTATCCATTTTTGCTAATTCTTCATGTATGGAGTTCATAGTTGGGCCGATATCTGTATTTGTGCAGGTATATGTCACCTTCAAGTCATCTGCATACAGTATTGGCTTGCCTATACTAAAACATTCACATATACTGTTTATGTATATAATGAAAAGAAGGGGTCCCAATACACTCCCCTGGATGACACCACTGCTGATTGGTCTAGGTCTGGAGGTCATTGAGCCAACTTTAGTTGTCTGATTCCTGTCATACAGAAATGATTTTATCCAATTGTAGAGGGGGTTGCATATCCCTAGTGAGCATAGCCTACCGACTAACAGACTATGTGGGACTCTGTCGAAGGCTTTCCTTATATCGAAATAGAGGATAATCACTAGCTCTCTCCTATCTCTTCTATAGGTGACTTCGTTGAAAAAGTCTATATGGCAAGTGACGCAAGATCTTTTCTTGAGGAATCCGTGTTGTGACAGGTTGATGAGTTTATGTTTTAGAAAGTAGTCTGACATTTGGTCTTTGATTACTTTCTCCATGATCCTTGATATGACTGGTGTTATATTGATAGGCCTATAATTACATGCACTAGTTTTGGCCCCTCCTTTATGCTTAGGTAATATATATGTGTTTTTCCAAGTTTCAGGGTAGGTTTCGGTCACTAGTGAGATATTAAATATTCTAAGTAATAATACAATCATATCCGTACCACCGTTTTTGTATATGACGGATGGTATATCGTCTATCCCACAACTACTGTTAGCTTTTAATGTCCTTACCGCCGATGCTATATTTTGTATATTAAAGTTTATTTCACCTAACTTGTAGTTATTTTTGCAGGTTATGTCGAGAATTGGGGACGGATGTGCTTTGGTGTTATTGGAGAACCACTCACTCAGGAGTTCACTAATGATCTGGGGATCATCATAAATTATATCTTCGTGTTCTAAATGACTGATATTGTTTTCTTCACCCTTCTTCATCCGTTTTTGCAAGATTTTGCAGAGTTCCTGGGTTTTAGAGGTGCCCTCTAGGGCTTTATTTTCCTCGACTTGTGCTTTCATTTTATGTCTCTCATCTAAATTTTTAAATATTTCGTGTATCAGGTGTAATGCATTAAATTCTTTGTGTAAATAAAATCTCCTTTTTAGTTTCCTTAGTTTTATTCGCGTTTTGCGATCTATGAACAGAGTTGGTGTCTTTAGGGCAGATTTCAGGGGTGCGATTGTGTCTCTTACCGAACTGATTGTCTTGTAGAAGGTATTTAGTATTACTTCTAAGTTATTATTGGTGAAGTATTCACCCCAGTCTGAGCTTCTCAAGAGCGTTGGTAGGAATTCCCAGTCGGCATTTCGATAGTCCCTATATTGATAGTAAACCGGGGAACTCTTAGGTGTGTGTTTAGTTGTTAGTTGTAAGGGTAGGGTGCAGTACAGTATGTTGTGGTCACTGTTGTCGAGTTTATCCCTCACCTCTATCGAGATCGGCTCTATTTTGTGACAGAGGATTAAGTCGAGTATATTGTTGTGTCGTGTTGGGAGGCGTACGCACTGCTTCCATCCTCCCACATCTATGGCTTCTAGGATCACCTCGTAGGTTCTCGGTCCAGTGCAGGTATCCCAGTTCACTCCAGGGAGGTTGAAATCGCCACAAACTAGTTTGTAGTCGAATTCCAGCTTAGGTACAACCTCTAGTATTTCTCCGATAACCGTATCAGTCGTTATAGGGCTGTTAGGGGCTCTGTATATACATCCCACAAGAATGTTATTTTCATTCGTGTGGATGCCAATCCACTTGGATTCTGGGAGTTTGTCGATAGTTAGGTTTGTAAAGGTATTGGAGTTAGTGGATTTAGAGGCATATATTAGACAGCCTCCTCCTCTCTTGTCTGCTCTGTCATTCCTGTGGATGTTATAGTTATCGATTATCAGCTTTGTGTCAGGTATATCAATAGTAAGCCAAGTTTCAGTTACCAGAATCAGTGTTGGCCGCTCCATGTATACCAAGCTGCGAAGGGAAGTTATTTTGTTAAGGAGAGATCGAGCATTTAAAAGCATAATTTTCAGAAAACCAGGGTTGTTGGGATAGTTAGTAGGTTTTCTTGTTACTATCCCTAACTCCTGGTTGCCTATGTTATGTTCGGAGGAATCCTCATATGAGACATTGTCAGCGTGTTTACTATTCCCTGGACAAATTGTGCTGCGAGGGGGGCTATTGCTTGCTGCAGCCGAAAATAATCCTGTTGCATATTTTGACTATTAGCATCCATGGGTCGGCATCTGCGTTCATCTACTGGTGATATATGGTCTGCCCTGCAATTTGGGTTGTAGTTTGCTGGACCTGGGTACCCTGTGTTAAGACTACCCTGGTAGTTGTACCTCATGGGGCTTTCATAGCCGTATGCATATTGGCTCACGTCACGTGCGTGAGTGAAGTTATTGAGGGGATCAAGTGTCGACCTGTTCTCATTATGTTGATGAGGTCTAACATATATAGTGCGGGAGTCTGGACGAGAATTTTCGTTAATATGGTGCCTATATGAGTCCCGTTTAGTGCCCCATGTATCCCGAGGATCCATTCTACGTTGCATTCCCAAGTTATGTGCGTTGTTAGGCATGTTACTTCTAGTCCGGGAAGGGGTATTCCTTCTCATATGCTGCGTGACGTCTTTGGGAATGTGCTTCGTTACCCATGCTTTGTCATTTTTTAGACTGACACGCTGCTTATTTGACTTATTACGAGGGAGGTATGTCGAAGTCTGGGGTGGGACTCTGGGTTTTGTGGTCTTTTTTGCGGTTTCTACTGAGGGACTCTCTGGCTTGGATCCAGATTGAGTGTTTTTTTTTTTTTTTTTTTGGTCAGCCATAGTTTGTGCGTCTATGTCAACCTCATGTAGGTCAGCAGGTTTTCGAGATGTGCTCTCGTGCACTCTAAGACTGCACTCAGTGGCACTGCTCTTACTGAGTTTTGGGTCGCTCTTACTTGCCGTTTTTTCTCCTAACACTATACACGTGACTTGCTGTGCCTCAGTGTCCGTCGACTCTTTAGCACTGATACCAGATGTATTTCTCAGTGTTGTCAACTTTGTGTCGAAGGAGTTCTTGGTTGCTTGCCTTTGGTTTGGTGTTTTATCCGAGACTACTTTGATAGTCTTGAATTTAGTGGTAGTAGCCAGAAGATCTTCGGCCATCTTAAATCGTTCAGCTGTTATGTAGCTGTCGAACCTAAAGAGTATAGGACAAGGATACTTCAGGTCTTTTTTGCTTAGGCGAATGCACTGACAAGGTGCATTCAATAGATTTGCAGCCTTCAGCAATGAGTGCTGGACTGACTTTATGGGCTCACTATCCGGTACATTATATACTATTGCGTTTTGTTTTGAAGCCAGCCTTTTAACAACTTCGCTGGATAGAAAGTCGATGGCGTTTTCTAACTCCTTTGCATTTTCTGAGTCAGTATGAGTCATTCTAGAGGTCATATTAAAAAGCTTTAGGATTGTAGGATCCTGCATTTCTTTTTTTATACGTGAGATAGTTTCAGGTATACATTCTAGGGAACTTAATTTCGTTTTTAATTCATCTATCTGTAGCTGCATCTCTTTAATTACGCACGTTAAGTAAGAGAGCTCTACTTTTTCAGACAGAACATCTTCCACCTGTATTACAGGGGTCAGAGTTATGTTCGAGGCTTTTATGTTGGGTGAACTACTAATAATATGGGGTGGTAATGTGTTATTAGACGAGCCGGTGCTATTTTCTAAGTTACTGGTGTTCACACGAACACGCTTTTTAGAATTTTGAACCATCGTTATTAAAGATCAATTATTAGTAACCAATAAATGAATATAAGCGAAAACACGTGCAAAAGCGTCACCTGATTTGAACGAACCGGGTAATCACGTCGGGGTGGACAAAACAGTCATAGAAAGGCGCGCATGCAATTATCTCGCTAAGACTAATTGTGAAATAGGTAATAGGACTTTGCAAGCAGACATTATTCCCAACCCTGTGAAAGATACAGTAGACCCCACCGCATCACCCCTCTCAAAACACACAGAATTATCCCATCAGAGTGCAACACCAGCCGAAAGGCCACTAGACTGTGACCAAATAAATAACAAAACCATACCACCTATCACCACAGAATCTAAAATGCCATTAAATAACCCCAGAAAAAAAGACAAAGCCCCCCGAAATTCGACTTTGTCCTCTCCTAGCCATAACTTCATTGCTAAAGGTAAGGAAAATATGCCCCTAAATCATGCCAACAAAAACAGTGGCAGCTTAAATAAACCCACACTTCCCACGGTCAATAGTACTAGCACCCACAACGTGCTAAATCGCACCATGGCATACACTGATATCCAATGTCATAACAATGTCACCCTCAATAGTACAAGTGGTAATAGTCAGAACTCGGCTATCAACAACTTAGGGTCTTCAGAGTATGGCACACAAACAAATTTTGACCGTATATATGGTACAAGTCTGCTGGGAACTAACCCACAATGCAGTACACATGAAACCCACACAAGGACACAACCGGCATCAAACAATAGGTGGAATAATAAGCCATGGTCATCACAAGGATCCAATCATTTTTTATCCCCCGCGTCCCTGTCAGCGTTGAAAAAACAGCTGGTAGGGATGTTAACACTCCTAAACCACTAGTGCTGGCTCCCTCCTTGCATGAAAACAGGAACGGTCTAGTGCACCCGGATCCATTAGGCACATTTGACACCTGCACAAGTATAGGCCAAATAAAGAACCTTACCCACTTCTGTAGCCTAACTAAAAATAAAAATTCCTTGATCTATAGCAAATTCAGTACTCCAACTCCTAATTTTTCGCCGAAAACACCACACACCAACTCGATAGACATAGGTGGGCATGATGCTGAAACTCCTCTTAACATAGGATCGTCATATCAAGCAGAACTACTGGGTGCTGAACCATATTCGGGGCTGACTGACGAACTTAAATACTTCAAATGCTATTTCAACTCTCATCTTTACCTAATCCTCATAAATGCTAGATCTATTCTAAATAAATTACCGATGCTCAGAGCACTCACAGTAATATTCAAACCTCCTGTAATTGTCATAACTGAATCTTGGTGTCATTCGAACATCCTGGATGAAGAAATTAGCTTAGATAACTACACACACTTTCGGTGTGACAGGGAAGGTGGCAAGGGAGGGGGTTGTCTCATGTACTTTCTGAACGAGCTTACTGTATCACAGCTAGAAAGTAGTGCACTTAACATGCCTGAGACTCCATGGGTTAATGTACACTTAAATAACGTAACAGCATTAATTGGATGCACCTACAGAGCACCTGGCACCTTCAGTGATTACGAGACCCAACTTATTAATACTCTGGAGCAATTATCTGACTTACAATACGACCATAAGATCCTATGTGGGGACTTTAACTTACCTGAAATCAACTGGGATATACCCACAGGCCCGACTAAATTTGATAAGTTCTTAAACACACTGGATATACTTGGCCGGAAACAAACTGTCACTACTCCCACAAGAGGTAATAACGTACTAGACTTAATCTTCTGCCACAATATAAGCCCCCTTTCAACGCTAGTAGGTTCTGAGTTTCCAGGGAGCGACCACAAAACAGTGATGTGTGCACTGCCACTTCCGCTGAGTAGCAATGCAGCTCATACCTCCACTTCACAAGAAGTAATATATAGGAACTATAGTAAGGCAGACTGGGCCTTGGTAGAATTAATGCTAAGATCCTCCAAATGGGATGAATACTTCACTACTGATGACCTATCGAGAGCCCTAATCATCTTCTACCATAACACTAACACATGCTTAGATGCTGTCATTCCACTCCAAACACTAAAGGTTTCCCCACACAGAAAGTCATTCATAAAACCAAAGGATCGTACGAAACTGAAGAGACTCTCAACAAGTTACTTCAAACACCACGACTTTGGCACTCTAGGTCTAATACTTAAAACCTTTAGCTCCATCTCACAAGCTCGAGACTTCCGTATGAGAAAGGAAGAACGCATCGCGGTAGCCAGTCCTGCTAGAGTGTATGCACTCACAGAAATCTTAAGGAAGCGAATGAATCGCAAAAATCACAGCATTTCTCTCCTCATAGACAAAGGCAGGCTATGCACTAACTCTGCAGACATATGTGAACTATTCAACAAAACGTTTGCAGGTAACTACCTTAAGCCCTCAGTCCAGCTACTCGATATACACCCTATTACTAATATGGCACAAACTCCATCTCCACTCACACCAAACCAAATTAACACTGTTGAATTCAATTACACTAATATTAACCAAACTATAAGAACCCTCAAAAGTTCAAAAGGTTTCGGTACCGACGGTATATCATCCTACTTCTATAAATATGGTGGCCCTGACATTCCTCTACTGCTGCTTAAAATATTCACAATGTCCCTAGAAACCCAAACTTACCCTGACATATGGAAGACAACATTCATTATGCCTAAACACAAATCTGGCTCGAAAACTGAAGTCAGTAACTACCGGCCAATCAATATCACACCTATAGCATCTAGAATTATGGAGAGACTAGTCAAAGATAACTTAATCAAACATATGCTTAGCCGCAATATTATAAGTCCGAACCAACATGGATTCCTGAAATCCAGATCATGTTTAACATGTCACCTAGACTTCTTCACTTTCGTAACCAGCAGTCGTGACAGACGGCAACTAGTACTTGTCATCTACTTTGACATTTCTAAGGCATTTGACCGTGTTGACCATTCACTGCTAATACACAAGCTGAACTCCTTAGGAATACGTGACCCATTATTAGGATGGCTTAAATCATTCCTTAACAATAGGTCCCAAATAGTTAAACTCGGGTCTGCAACCTCCAAACCTAGCCCTATCACTTCTGGTGTAGTACAAGGTAGTGTCATTGGACCCCTCCTATTTATGCTATACATCAATGACATATGCGCTTGCTTCACGCACGGGAAACCATTCATCTTTGCAGATGACCTAAAAGTAGCTTATACATTCCAATGTGATGACTTAGGGAACTTCGAGAATGTAGTGCAGAAGGAATTAGATAAAATGACTGCTTGGTCGTCCCTATGGAATCTCCAATTCAATCTGAACAAATGTGGCTGGATCTGCTTCGGTGCACCCTCAATTGACCTGAAATTAACGCTCCAATCTGCTAACCTAACAAGACTCCGAAGTGTCGTTGACCTAGGCCTGAGGTACTCTAGTGACTTGACATTCTCAGAGCAAGTAGCATCACAGACTAGAAAATCGAGGATGCTCTTAGGATGCATACTCAGGAACTTTCACGACAATGAAGCCAAGCTAATTCTGTACAAAACATGTGTCAGACCACTACTAGAATACTGTCCATTTATTATAAGCAGCACTCGCACACGTGACAAGCTAAGGATGGAAAGTATCCAACGATATTTTACCTCAAAACTACTTGGCTACGATTGTAAGAAAGACTACATCTCACGCTGCATGATCCTAAAACTCGACCCACTTTGGACAAGGCGACTTATTATAAACCTAATATTCTTCTTTAAGGTCCTTCACAAAATATCATTCTCAGGTAACAGGGACATACAATTCGCACAGGAAGGTTCTTACGATCTGCGTAACCAAACTTCCACAGTGACAACTCATTCTTTTAAGTCAACACTCCGTGAAAACTTCTTCACAGTCATGTATTCTAAAATATGGAATAGCCTGCCCCTAGATGTCAGAACTTGCTCTTCGGTTACAAGCTTCAAACGCTCTCTATACAGACTGTTTCACTCTACTGATTATATTAATAAACTATTTACTCCTAAAACGAATCAACTACTAATCTACTACAGCACCTAAAAAACGCACTTCAACACCCTTAGCAATCTAAAAACTATAAATAAACTAGCAGCATGGATGCATAAAGACTTAGTACGGAACATACAGGATTAGTTCACCCCTAAAAAAAGGACGTGTCACTTTTACTGTAACCTTCAAACGCTTGCTATGTAAACTGTTTTATCCCAAAGACTATCCCTACCAGAACCCATTACTTATTTCTAAAACGCATCAGTCATCAGAACACTAAAACGCTCAAACTCATTAATACACATCATAATAATAATAATAATTCTATTTCTGTAACAGAAACCAGCCATTTTTACAGGCATGAACATATGTACATTTATGAAAACTTATAGGATATATAATATGATTTGTTAATTTAGAAATAAGTTGAATACTGGTAAATGTGAGAGAAACACTTAAAATGAAGTGTCGAAATAAGGAAATAGATATAGCATCAAATTTAAACTGTGATTGAAAAAAAATACATGTCAATTTCACGCGGGAATCATGAATGATTGTGTTAGTTGAGGAAGGTAAGTAGCATTTTTGTGCTGACGTATTACATAAGAGATGCAGAATAAACAATAATTATCAGTAAATCATTCAGAAAGAGTTTTAAAGTCTATTAAACTTTAAATTCACTTGTAAGTACATCATATTTGTGACATTTCCAGTTGTTTATGAGACCCACTTTGAACTTGTTAGCAGATTTTATAATACCGATGATCCCGTTATTCACCAGATGAGCTAGCAATATCACGAATAAGTAGAGAATTGCAGCGCTGTACCTTCGTTGAAAGCAGTATGTTTGAAAAGAGAAGAAGACACAAGAAAACCAGCAGACAGGTGCAGAAGTATTTAAAAGGTGTTAATAATTCAAAATATATAACAGGCATGGGGTTCATCGTTTTTTATTGTTTTTTTTCAGGAAATATTATTTTCCCGATATTTTACAGTCTTTTCTGCGAACAATTAGTTTAAAGTGAAAGACAGGTGATAATTTCACCTACTTACGGGGTTTAAAAGGAGTTAAACACAAAAGTCAGAGTGCGTGAGCTATGTAAAAGAAAAGCGAGGGCCTAGTAATATATGTTTTTCTGAAGTATACAGTTCGGTGTCCTTCTGAAGTAGCGGACTCATACCATTTACTTTCATTCGGGAGTTTGCGTCTAAACTTCGGCTCTAGGCAATTTTCAACTTCTATTTCTTTTTTCATTATTTTTTTTTATTTTTAGTTTTTATTTATTCTCATTTTGCAGAAGCCATCCGAACTCAAAAGCCATAGCAATAGAGTGCTAAACACTAAACAAACTCTAAGACTTCGCATAAATACGTGAAAAGACAGCAAAAATTAAGGTAAATTTTTACTAAAGTATAATATACAATTGACATAAACATTTACATATATACATTATTATCCTTTTAATGTTCACATACTTTCTCTTTTTGATACTCTGCTACTCCTATTCATCTTCTGGTCGAGGTCGAACAACCCTGCATCTAAACTGAAATGAGGATTAATTCCAAACCGTTTATCTCATAGCCACTCAAATTCCATGAACGATCCAATTCTACCATTTGAAGACGCTGGCGAACATGCTGTAAATGAGTATTCATGATCTGAAATGAAGAAGCAACTGGTCTTCAAATAGTTTTCAACATTTTACTCAACTTACGAATACAGTCCGCCATGCAGACACAAATGGAGTAAATGGAGAATTCTGGAATCGACCTCGGCACCACTTGATGCAGTAAAACAACCCAACATGACCTTATCTAGTTTTCGTATCCACGATCAGATTTCTTTCCTGTTATAAAACTACGATAAGACTACTGAAAAAATGGAATAAATATATCACTGATCTCAACATAATACATCAATAATCTTTAAGCCAAGGGTGCTGTTCACAACAAAGTTATATAGGAGAATTGACTTCAAGCTTTATTTTTCCCAGATATTTGTATTACATTCAACTGATGTCTGGGTTTTTGTTAATGCGAAGACAATATTTCTTTATTTGTTGCACAAACAGACTTTATAGCAGACTGTTCCGACTGACTTTGATGTCAGAAACAACAACCAAACTGTAAATCCATTATACATCAAATTATGTGTAATTTATATAATAACTTATCCACGCCTGTACAATTGGTATGTTCCTGCAAAAACAGTAAAAATATATTATATATTGCTGAGAATGAAATGCATACGGAGATAATTGTTAGCTGTGGTCCCACACTCCGGGGAGAAAGAGTGTAAACGACTGAGGCTCGCATACGTCACCGTTACTAGAATTGAGGCAATATGAGTGACAAGCGATTGCAGTGGTAATTGGTAGTGAGCAGATAAGAGGATGAGCGTAGAGTATCGTGAGGTGCTGCCATGGTCACGTTGCATTCTGCAAGAGTCATTCTAGCAAGTGGCGAGTGTGCTGCAAGAAGATGTGTCAAGAGGATGCCTTTAACTGGAAGGCGTAGGTCGTCGTCGCTGGGTGAGATTATGCTGTGGGTATGCCCGTGGTGTGATGGATTTGCTGTTTGTTTCCCATTTCAGCTCTGTCCGTGTGACCCAGGTTGTCGGAATGGCATCCAAGTCAGCGTGTATTGGTCGTGATGGAAAAAAGTGGTTGGATCCCTTTTTTGCCGGGGAGTGTCAATGCAGTTGAAGATTGAACAATCAATTCACGGTTGTTTGCTCAAATCCAACTTCCTCAATTTTCGCAGAGGCATCAATACGACAGTCATCGTCTCATCGGTCGCTGCTCAGAAAGAAGTCAGCAGTAAACCGTCAGAAGTAAAATTGTGATTTATTATTGTAATATTTGTTCACAGACCTTAGTAAAAACATAATTTTTATATGTTGGTGTTACAATAAAGAATTCTCGAGTGGCCAATCGGTGTTTTGGTTTTCTCGTCCGTTATTACTAAGCGTTTCTGAGAAACTTCAAGGGACAGCGTGAGCCCGAGCGTAGCAAGATCTGGGCATTAACGGTTTACGAGACGTGGCTGACAGTTGCTCTCTCATCTCATTCAGTTTTTTTCGTGTTTTCGACAGTTCGCATTGTAACTCGGCTACCTCATTTTGAAAACAGTTGACGCTTGAGTTGCTGGACTTGTACTGGAGGTTTTGATTGGATGAGATTGAGTATTTTGAAAGGTTGAAAGAGACATCGTCTGCATTTTACCAAATAAATTGGAAGAATTATCAGGATTCTGAGTAACATAAGTATTCGAACTTCTGCAAACAGTCTTGATGTGTCCAACTTTACCACATTTATGACACTTAGCACCCCGAAAACGGCAAGTGCTTCGTAGATGTAACTTTCTACAGGATAAACACGGTTTAATATTTTTGACCTCTCGCTGCATTCTATTACCTGTGGATGACAGTTTGGATTGCTTTTCATGAACACTTGTATTTTCGACTTTGAACAGCATGACATCAGATACTGACGTAGTGGGGGCAGAGTATTCATTGTTGACATCTTCATATGTAATACATAAATCCTTAGCAGTTTGAAAGGTACAAGAAGAAATCTGAATTAACTCTTTCTCTAACTTAGGAATATTGATTCCAGCAATTAGACGATCACGTAGTTGAGTGTGCAGCTGATCTCCAAAGTTACACTTTGAAGCTTGTATTTGGAGTTGCAGAATAAAGTCTCTAATCTTCTGGTTGGCAGCACGAACCAGTTTATTGAATTGAGCCCTCTCTCTCATCTCAAAAGTAGTTACATGAAAGTGATATATCAGAAGTTTGATTGCATGGAGGATTTAATCATGAGCTGACATCAGTTAGAGAACCACTGGAAAACCTGGGATTACTGGACAGTTGTTTTGTCCTAGTTTGGGACTCTTCAGCAGTACGCACCCACCGGGATTCGAACCCAGGACCTTCTGGTTACAAGGCGAGCTCGTAGACCATCGAGCCACTGGGACCCGATCCAATGGTCCTTGAATTCTAACTTCTGCCAATTCACGACATAGCGCGACCACTTCGCAATGTCTTCTTCGATGAGTTACTGCCTTATCTCCAACCTGCTGTACCCTACTGGTCACGGCTTCCCACTGGAACCCCAGGTTAACTGCCTGAATAGGGCCAGTCACTAGCGAGCACAGATTAATTTTCAATTATTGGTTTTGTAGGGATTTTGTTTGATTGCATGGAGGATTTAATCATGAGCTGACATCAGTTAGAGAACCACTGGAAAACCTGGGAGTACTGGACAGCTGTTTCGTCCTAGAAGTTCAGAAGTTCACGGATCTTGTCATATCACGGAGAAATAGGTTTATCTGGAAACGCCAGATTCTTCACTAGGCTATATGCATCTAGCTCAATGGCAGTAATGAAATGTGCTGGAATTTTGTCATCCCGAACGTTCTTTGAAATGCACCATGCATCGAAGCATCCAAGATAATCAGCAATATCCCGCGGTGAACCATTTATAGGAAATTTTCCAAGGTTATTTAGTTCCATCGCGACGCCAATTTGTTGTAATTATTTGTAATCGTAGTATTAGTGTTTCGAGATGACCGAATTACAAGAATCCAACCAAAACACAGAGAGGGCGGAATTCGTGAATTTGTATTTTGCGGAATCATATTCAATTCATATAAGAAATATATTAACAATCAACAGTATGTATTTAAACAATACAGAGATAGAAATAGTCAATCACCACAGTTTGTGTTGTATTTTTTGTAGGAGATAAATGTGCCACAGGTAGATGGAATTTGGGATTGGAGAAAGGCTACTCTGTATTTGTGATATGTTTGTGATGATGGTTGAGTTGAGAACAAGTTGTGGTATGTTGGTGCGAGATATTAGGAACCTGGGTTTACTGGAAGGTGCTGAGAGTCGAGAGTCAGAAGATGAACCACTTGACGATTTTCTAATCTAGGAAACAACCTGAGAAGGGTTGTAGGCCTACTGGTGTAAGTCCTACAATTATTCAAGGGTAGCTCGTCAAGACAGAATCGAGAACATTCTATGTATTGATTGTACATCTGTCTGCGTTAAGCAATTTAGTGGGTTACAATTAGTGTGATTGTTGGTTAATCTTGTTTGTGTCCGGACATTCTTCAACCTACAATCGTCAACCTGTGAAGGGTTGTAGGCGTACTGGTGTAAGTCCTGTGATTCTTCAAAGTAATTACATTGAGACATGATCTGTGAGATTATGTGTACTGTTTGTATATACGTGTGGTGTGTCACATCAATTGGTGCCTTTTGGATTCATTGTGTTTACTCGTTGTTTTCGTATCATGTTGTATTGCATAATTTTGTTAAATTGTTCGTCGTGCTTACTTCTGAAGTTGTTTCTAGTCTTCTGCATCCGCGAATGAATTGATTGATATTATGGACAGCAGATGGTTCGTATACGCCGGGGGGGGGCTAGTGTTGAGAATGACATGCACACAGAGATAAGGATTAGCTGTGGAATCAATGATTGAGAATGAATGTTTCTATTTAGGCTGTGGCCCCACGCGCCGGGGAGCGAGAGTGTAGACGACTGAGGCTCGCATACGTCACCATTACTGGAACTGAGGCAGAATGATTGACAAGCGATTCCAGTAATAATTGGTAGCGAATAGATAAGAGGATGTGCGAAGAGTATCGTAAGGTGCTGCTATGGTCACGTTGCGTTCTGCAAGAGTCATTCCAGCAAGTGGTGATTGTGTTGCAAGGTGTCAAGATGATGCCTTTAACTGGAAGGCGTAGGTCGTCGTCGCTGGGTGAGATTATGCTGTGGGTATGCCCGTGGTGTGATGGATTTGCTGTTTGTTTCCCATTTCAGCTCTGTCCGTGTGACCCAGGTTGTCGGAATGGCATTCAAGTCAACGGGTATTGGTCGTGATAGAAAAAAGGAATGATCCATTTTCTGACGGGGAGTGTGAATGTAGTTGAAGATTGAACCATCAATTCATGGTTTTTCGCTCAAACCCAACTGCTCCATATTTTACTCGGGAGTCATCAATACGGCAGTCATCGTTTCATCGTTCGCTGTCCTTTGGAAGAGAGAAATCTGTCAGAAATTTTGAGTACGATAACCCAATGGTTTGCTTTGTATTGTTGCAAGAATAAACGGTTCTTGATTCACCAATTTTCAATCTGGTTTTTCGTGTTAGTTAATACGCACAGTTTCTGAAAGTCTTCGAGGGACAGCATGAGGTTCAGTGTAGTAAGAACTGGACATTGACAAGCCGCTTCTGATCTGTTATACAATAATGGAAAAATTTAAACCTTAAAATGATAATACTTTACAATATCTCAGGACTGTAATTTGTAAAAATACTGATAGTGTTGATAAAAATGACATACGTTTCCCGTAAACGCACTGTCAGTCACGTCTCGTAAACCATTAACGCTCAGCTCTTGCTACGCTCGGGCTCACGCTGTCCCTTGAAGTTTCTCAGAAACGCTTAGTAATAACGGACGAGAAAACCAAAACACCGATTGGCCACTCGAGAATTCTTTATTGTAACACCAACATATAAAAATTATGTTTTTACTAAGGTCTGTGAACAAATATTACAATAATAAATCACAATTTTACTCCTGACGGTTTACTGCTGACTTCTTTCTGAGCAGCGACCGATGAGACGATGACTGTCGTATTGATGCCTCTGCGAAAATTGAGGAAGTTGGATTTGAGCAAACAACCGTGAATTGATTGTTCAATCTTCAACTGCATTGACACTCCCCGGCAAAAAAGGGATCCAACCCTTTTTTCCATCACGACCAATACACGCTGACTTGGATGCCATTCCGACAACCTGGGTCACACGGACAGAGCTGAAATGGGAAACAAACAGCAAATCCATCACACCACGGGCATACCCACAGCATAATCTCACCCAGCGACGACGACCTACGCCTTCCAGTTAAAGGCATCCTCTTGACACATCTTCTTGCAGCACACTCGCCACTTGCTAGAATGACTCTTGCAGAATGCAACGTGACCATGGCAGCACCTCACGATACTCTACGCTCATCCTCTTATCTGCTCACTACCAATTACCACTGCAATCGCTTGTCACTCATATTGCCTCAATTCTAGTAACGGTGACGTATGCGAGCCTCAGTCGTTTACACTCTTTCTCCCCGGAGTGTGGGACCACAGCTAACAATTATCTCCGTATGCATGTCATTGTCAGCAATAGCCTCCCCGGCGTATACGAACCATCTGCTGTCCTTAACATCAATCGATTCATTCACGGATTTAGAAGACTCGAAGCAGCTTCAGAAGTAATCACGACGAAAATTTTAACAAAATTACGCATTAACAACAAGGTACGAAAACAATGAGTAAACACAATTAATCCAAAATACACCAATTGATATGACACACCATACATATATACAAACAGTACACATAATCTCACAGATCATGTCTCAATGTAATTACTTTGAAGAATCACAGGACTTTCACCAGTACCTTTACAACCCTTCACAGGTTGACGATTGTAGGTTGAAGAATGTCCGGACATAAACAAGATTAACCAACAATTACATCAATTGGAACTCACACAATTATTTAACACAAACATATGTACAATCAACACATCAAATGTTGTGGATTCTGACACGACAAACTACCCTTGAAGAACCGTAGGACTTACAGCAGTACGCCTACATTCCTTCTCAGGTTGATGATCCAAGTGTAAGTCGTCCGGACACAATCAGAATTACTAACAGCTAGATGACATATGATATCAATTCTGTATATACAATATGAACTTATGTACAAAATCACACACCAAGCACATTGGACTGCTCATTGATGCGCTATCCTTTGAAGAATTGTAGGACTTACAGCAGTACGCCTACAACCCTTCTCAGGTTGACGCCCTAGGTTGGAAAATCGTCGCAGAATTCATTTGCTGACTTCCCTCTATCAGCTATATCCTCAACTCTGAACGGTAACACGCCCATGTCATTGTATCGTAGAATATAGATGACGAACAAACACACGACATATCTGATCAACCAAGTGTAGGCACAGAGTAATTTACACCAAAGATAATAACATTCAAATAGTAACTTGAAAAGAGAAGTCAATTTAACAATTACTCTCTCGTTTACACTTGGCTTATCCTCTCTAAACTGAGCAATATCTTTCGTCTTTTCAAATGAAGCAATACTATCAAAGTCATTGTACAAGATACTTGAGTTGATGGGCGTCCTTCTCATTGTGGATGACAACACCAACGACGACTGATTGATACCAGTTGATGAACTTAGCGGTGGATCAGGAGCTGTTGTTGCTCGGCTTTCAGAAATTTGTCTACCTGCAAGACCACCACCACTGGTGTCTTTTACTATCAGCTCAGGTTTAGCAATAGCATCTCATGATAGGTGAGCTACATGCTGATCAATCACGCTGACGGTCTCACAAGTATGCATACCTGCTGCAACTGCACCTGCATTTATTTCTACTTTACGTTCAATTTGCACACAACCTTTGTTCGACTAAGCAGTATTAGACATATCCTTCATCTCATCATGTTCAACCAAAGACAATTGTCAAGTATCATGATCATTATCACGAATATTCACTTTACGATCAAGTTCATCATTTTCAAACCCTTTATTAACAGAAGTAAATGATTTGGGTTCTTCCTCACAAATCCCTAAAGATTTCATACCTTCACTCTGACTAGTAATACCTTGTAAACTTGTGGAGTCAGAACTGCACTCTGAAGCAGTAACTCTATTCTGTGACACTCTATTCAACAATGGCTTACCAGTTGCAACCACAGAATTCTTCACCGCACCATTATCGTCACACAATTCGGAGTCAGGCCTGGATTTCACATTTAGCTTATCACTGAACTTGCTCACTGGTTCACAGTTCACCTCTGTATGCACCTCTTGCAAACGTGTAAAACAAAACCGTGTTTGTCTTGCATCTTGCAACTTATCTGTTGAGGATGTACTACGAAACCTGTTACACTCACTAGGTCTATATGCATTACTATACATCATGGAGTCTTCTCGATATCCACCTCTCTGAGGCCTACTCGTCATCAATGATTGCATTTTGCTCTCAGACTGCTCTATTCTAGGGGTGAGATGTAATAGACTGGCGAACTTGCTCATAGATTGATTGACACTAGTATTTACCAGTTTCAGGATATCATCAAACTTTGGCTCGATACCCTCATCCTCCATACGGGAGCTCATCTTCACCCACTTCCTTTGCAGTCGAGTAGGTAGGCGTCTTGCTATTACTTCTAGTATAAAACTCGAGTTGAGGTCACTCATACGATTCATCGAAATCATTGCATTCCTGTAAATTAGCAAATTATCCAAAAACTCAGTGAGTGCCTGGGAGTCATCCTGTAATTGACCACCATTACCCTTAACAGCCTCGAATAATTTCCCTACAATCATCGAAGGTCTTCCAAACCTTTGACGTAATATGCTCATAGCCTCGTAGTAGCCCTCTTTTGGCTTCATAAACTTACAGCACTGTATAGCTCTTGAAGCATCTCCAGTGCAATATCTCATCAAATACATTAACTTCAATTCATCACTTAATAGAAAACTACTCAGCATGACCTCAAACTCCTTTACAAACTGTAAATAATCAGCCGGGTTTCCATCAAAACATAGTGGTTCAAATTTAGGGAGTTTGATGTTCCTATTATCCCTGGACGGCGGAACAGTAACATCAACCATGTCATGCTTAACATCAGACACATCGTTACAAGTAACAGACAAGTCACCATGACTTACTTTCCTGTTTGCATCCAAGACACTCTGTCCCTTCTTTGACCCAGGCATTGTTGAACTTGACCCAATTCCAAAAATGTTCCAGATATTGCTTGTTCAAAGAGGACTTGACCGGCACCAGGAAAGATGAACGGTGACTATCCAAACTTTCACCACCTGTTTCAATCCGCCAAAGTCTGTTTCTACCGTAAGAAACTGTCAGCCACGTCTCATAAACCGTTAATGCCCAGCTCTCGCTACGCTCGGGCTCACGCTGTTCCTTGCAGTTTTTCAGAAACGCTTAGTAATAACGGACGAAAAAACCAAAACACCGATTGGCCACTCGAGAATTCTTTATTGTTACACCAACATATAAAAATAATGTTTTTACAAGGGTCTGTGAACAAATATTACAATAATAAATCACAATATTACTTCCGACAGTTTTGGTCTGACTTCTTTCTGAACAGCGACCGATGAGGCGATGACTGGTGTATTGATGCCTCCGCGGAAATTGGGGAAGTTGGATTTGAGCAAACAACCGTGAATTGATTGTTCAATCTTCAACTGCATTGACACACACCGTTATTCGAATTGAAAGATATTATTTTTTTCCATAAAGTAATAAGACTGCATTGCTTTGCTGAAGTATGGTTCCTTGGGTCGTTTGTGCAGGTCGATACCGGTATGCGTGAAAATCATCTAACTAAATACAGCGCCGGCAATTTAGCAACACGCGGTTAACCACGGAGCATAACACAAGTCGACAGAAACGCAGCATGGCTTGTTTGAACGGACCAACAGCATGTGTCAATAAGTGTACAAACAAGTTTTAGACGTCCTGGACACATGTGTACATACTAATAAACCCCTATGCGTTTTATGTTGACCTTTGAATTTAAGTAATTCGATGTTTCTATTTCTATGGAATTCCACCGTCTTCTTTTCTGTTCATCGATTACTTTCAAGGAGACTTGGGGCGTTAAATATTGAGGAAAGAGTGTTAAACTCTTTGAGCAATCAAAGGTATGACATCTTGATTCGGTAATCATGTCCCTCTGGCCTACTGTGGAGTAACTACGCTTACTTAAACTGTGTGCACTCAATGAACTTCTGTTAATGCTATTGGGTCTTTGCAGTTATCGCTTCGTTAGCCCGCGGCGGCCTTAAACGCAGTTGTTTGCAGCATTTCCCTAAGTCCGCACATTGGCGTTGGTAGTTCCCATCCACAAGTGTCTCCAAATCATCCAACGCAATTATACACACTGAGTGACATTAAAATTCAATCCCGATATTACTTCGAAAAAAGAATTAAACCTAAAAAGTGGGAGAATTCAATATCTTACCGTCCCCTGCTTCAAAATTACACTAACCGATATAAGTGATTCTTTACAACAAAATTCCTCATCTACGTCTGTGCGTCAAATTCCACACAAGATAAACTTACCTTCCCTCAAAAGCATGGCCCACATAAGGAGAACGCAGTACAGCCTCTGTTTGCTGCTGGGTCAGCTCAACCGCTAGATTAGGCAGAGTGCGTACCGAAAGTCTTCGTTCGGGAAGTATGTCCATCGCTCCACGACAACAGTTTGGTATCCAAATGACTCATGGCTATAATTCATTTTTCGTTCAAGCAAACGGAAATGGACGACCACTTTCGAAGTCATCCATTATCACAGGTGTGAGCTAAAATCACTAAAAGGCTTTAGTGAATTAGCGAATCCACCAGAACACTAAAATTTAAAACAAGAAATTTTAGTGTTTGAGGCAATCAGTTATGTGCATAATATATAGAAAAAACATGCATATAAATCACGAAGAAAAATACGAAAATTAACCCGCAAGTACACAAAACAAATCGACGGTATCATTTTTCCCGCAGGTTCCAAGTAGAACAGGGGCTTTAATAATACATATCCATTTCACCCAGTTGTCTACGGTCCTCTCAAACTGGCTCCGCGGTTGCCCATAAGCTGTTATCTCTCCATTACCTGACCACTTCTGTGTTATCCTGAAACAAAACCGCACTTGTCGTTCTATATTCAGGTTTCACTGGAGCAATGTCGTCATGCATAATGTCACTAAACTGTCTCCTCAGCATTTGCTCAGACCAAGTAGACTTTTCTGCTGCATATTTGTTGAGCGGTAGGTTCTTGAGTAGTTTGTAGCGTAAGGTAATTCCCCAGAATTAATGACCACAGCATTCATCACTGAAAACTGGATGCTAACCCTCATTGTTCTAGTCGACTCTTTTTGTTAAAGGCTCAAACTCAAGCACCCGCACCACTTGGCACGCCGACATGTAACGATCCCTGACTGGTTTACCTGTCAGCTTCGCACTCCGATTTGGTCCCGAAATATGCTTCGTAATTTGGACAATCACTTCAGGTGTTTTGCCTTGCCTTTGGTCTATGCGGAATGAATACTATAGAAGTTTTGAGTATTGGATCTTGTGTTAGTATACTTCGTACTATCCGTGAACTTCAATACCTTCAGCCCCCAACGTTTCCTTCTCCGAGTTTGTTTTACGAATCCCTTCCTGTTGGTTTAATCTTGTATTTGCAGTCAACGGATACAGCTGTTGATAAATATCCACAGCACACTTTTGTATTTTTCTGTGGTGACGCGTGAGCTTATTTGCTATCCCACAATAAAGCGTCAACTTATCATTTGTATCGAATATCTGAGTTTCATTCCTTATGCATAGGTCAGAAGACTTTCAAACTGACATCAGAGTGATAATTGTCAAAGTCGGCTTTCAGATTATGGTTTTGACATCCTTATCCGCGCTTCTGCCTGTATTTTAGAGAGTGTTGCCTGGATAATCAAAGTTGACCTCTTTGAAATATTTTTCTGCTGAGAGTGATTATTGTTTGATGATGTTTGGTTATTTTTATGGCCTCTGTCTTTATTTCCACAAGAATTCTCGCCTTTGTTGCTTCTCCTGTGGACATGCTGATTTTCGCTTGTAGGTCTACATTTTAGTGCAATATCAAACAAATTACCCGCGAAGTCCATATCTTCCAGACTATTGTTGTTGGTACGACGCACTCCTGTCTTCTCGCTCTCTGCACACAGTCTTCCGAATAATATATTCTACCGCAGTTAGACATATCGTCGTTGGTAGTAGCTAGCATTCTCTCACCCCTGTCTTCACTTCGCAGGTTTGCCGATTTTCCGTTGTGTGTTACATGTCATTTGTCATCCTCATTATCCGCTGAATGAGGTTGACAATGGTCTGAGACACTTCGCGGCGTTGAAGCAGTCTCCAAATTAATTCGCCATTAGAGCTGTTAAAGGCTTCTTCAAAACCAATGAAGTTGAGGTAGGACGTTGGTTTCTGATATATACATAACAATACAACCTCAGTTTTTGTACATGAGGGATGCCAGTTTGCGGGCATCATCAATGTGATAAATAATGTATACATAGATTAAGTATACCCATAACTTTTCACTTACACAGGACATATATACAGAGCATGGTAGTGGAATAATGTCAATGGGCACAGTCTACAGTTTACATGATATAAACCTGATGTGTGTCGCGGTACGCACATATTTTCGTCGGTATTCGCTTATTGCATTCTACTCAATTATCGCCAATTACAGAGAGCCAAAGCTGTAACAAGCGTGTTCTTAAGAACGAGACAACTTAGAAAATTGCATGCGCTCTTCCAGTAACGCATCACTTATGAAATCAATTGTTATTAGTAGCTCACCTAATATAAATGTCTCCAACATAATCCTAACCACTTTAATACAGGTAGAAGATATTCCGTCAGAAAAGACAGATTTCTAACTTAATCTGCATCATAAACGACTTGCGCCTACAAATAAAATATCTCAAGACGAAATTAGGTCTACCTGATTTCATGTCAGTAGCTATCTTGCATATTAAAAAGGAACTGGATGATTTCAACTTTCTCAGGCTCCTTACAATTAAGATACAATTAAGATAAACATTTATAAATGCATAATATATAAATGTCCTTTTCATGTTAACATACTTTCTCTTTTTGATACTCTGCTACTCCTATTCATCTTCTGGTCGAGGTCGAACAACCTGCATCTAAACTGAAATGAGGATTAATTCCAAACCGTTTATCTCATAGCCACTCAAATTCCATGAACGATCCAATTCTACCATTTGAAGACGCTGGCGAACATGCTGTAAATGAGTATTCATGATCTGAAATGAAGAAGCAACTGGTCTTCAAATAGTTTTCAACATTTTACTCAACTTACGAATACAGTCCGCCATGCAGACACAAATGGAGTAAATGGAGAATTCTGGAATCGACCTCGGCACCACTTGATGCAGTAAAACAACCCAACATGACCTTATCTAGTTTTCGTATCCACGATCAGATTTCTTTCCTGTTATAAAACTACGATAAGACTACTGAAAAAATGGAATAAATATATCACTGATCTCAACATAATACATCAATAATCTTTAAGCCAAGGGTGCTGTTCACAACAAAGTTATATAGGAGAATTGACTTCAAGCTTTATTTTTCCCAGATATTTGTATTACATTCAACTGATGTCTGGGTTTTTGTTAATGCGAAGACAATATTTCTTTATTTGTTGCACAAACAGACTTTATAGCAGACTGTTCCGACTGACTTTGATGTCAGAAACAACAACCAAACTGTAAATCCATTATACATCAAATTATGTGTAATTTATATAATAACTTATCCACGCCTGTACAATTGGTATGTTCCTGCATAAACAGGAAGAAATATATATATTATTAATTCGAAGTCTGAATCAACCCATATTGAATCGAAAGTGCTAAAGACGTGGAGAATACCATGGACCTTTTGTCAAGTGAGGTTGTTAAGAAGCTTACTTCTAAAGCAGGAAGTGACACTCTTATAGTATTAGGTTAACAAAGGACGTGTAAAAGTGAGGCGAAACTGGAAAAGAACCAGTAACACTGAGACCAGTCTCAAAGTTCATGAGAGCACTTCAGAAAATGTGCCGACCCAGCACACGAAGGAGACAGGATGTTCCCACTACTGATAAGCTACAAATATCGATAGATAACGCTCCACTTAGCGTCACACAAGATAATCTCATAGTAGAAAATGGAAAAAAGTCCGAAAACCCTAAGGTCCCACTACATGAGTCCATGTACCTTCCTTGCTCTAAACCCAACAGAGAACATGTAAACCTAGAAAAGGACTATGCAGGTCCCATAAAGGAGACAGAACATGTGAGCATAAGTGCTCTTCTCCAAACTAAGAGCAGTAGACAAACTGTGGGCGCAGACTAAGTGAGTTGAGAGCACCAAGAAAGCTTTATCCATACACATGCTATCAGGAGTACATGAGGCGGCAAAGTGATCAATTAGCGGAATGAGATCCACAGCTTCCATGATAGCTGAGGTTGTGATATACATACAGTCGCATATAACATGAGAACGGGATCCATTATGAAAAATCCGAACACATGGATGACTAGACGGGATACCACTAGGTTCCAAATGAATGGAAATTTATATCCGAACCCTAGTAGTAGTTACGTAAACCCCCATTGGCGTAACGGGTATAGATTGGCTCACAGTCCTTCTGTGTACACGTACAAAATGGGTCAACCAATCTGCGTCTAGGAAAGACTTACCATGCTCTACTCCCAAGGCAATCTACAAATGAGGTGATTAGGCCATGTAAACTTCGACCCGAACAGTAGAACAGATTATATAATCCTGTATACGCAGCAAGATGATTTTCCGGTGCAGTAAACAATCTCATGAACCCTCAATGATGAGAGTTCAACTTTAGGGCTTACTAGAGTCCATATTACCTTGCGTTCTGCAGATATCAGCATCAAGCAAAGTTTTCTGATAAAGGTGCGGCAATGCAACGTGGTTCAAGAATGTAGTGACATCACCAAATTTGCGCCACAAGAGGATCTTTACTGCATAAATTCACTTAAAGGATATAAAAGAAATATAGCTCGTCATTACACTATCATAGCACCGGCCTGCGATGCTACAACTAGTGGCGGTATGTAATAAAACCACTGGCTTTTTATCCTTCGCGTGCACAATGGAGCACACTTCACACTGCTGTGAGACTTATCCACTCTTTAACAGGTGCGTTTCTTCGCACTGCCGGCGTCTTTAGAGGAGGAAGAGTTAGCACCTTTACACCATTCAGTGCCAGGCGAAATCCTATCTCACTGGTGTGGTGTTCATAGCTCTCAAATAGTTCCTTTCTCGGCTAGCCTAAGTTTCGCATGCTGTCATTATTTGGTTCTATTCTCAATACCATAATAATAGTCAAGCCCAAGTTTAGCCTAATCGATGAAAAGCAAAGGCACCGATGTAAAGCCCAAAATATAGCTCCTGAAGTAAGTCATTTCAGCAGAAATCCTCAGGAAAGCTGCTTTTAGAAGGAGGGACCTGTAAAACGCAGTCAGATATGTCCACACTAAAATTGCTCCAGAGTTTGTTCTCGTAATCCTGGATGGTTATGTTACTGTGTATATGTTCCGAAAGTGACGGTCAGATTTCTGATAACCCTCGCATCGGCCTACACTGATCCGGTGAACTTGTTAGAAACGTTTCGGTGAAACGGATCTCTCGAGTCAATTAAAGCTCTTCCGCCCCCAGAAAAATGCTGTAGTTATCAAATCTCAATTGGCTCGTGAAAACGATATTGGAAATTTCAGATTGCTTTCTTTTGCTTTGTACGTAGATTACTGAGAGAGGAAACGAAATATATCTGCCTGAAACCTAAGTAATTCGAAGTCTCTTTGATCTTTTTATCACTTAATAGTTGAAATTACTTCAAACTATTTAACTGCGTAATCTTTCGACGCCTACTTCAACCGCGGTTTATAAATATCATACCTTTCTGTTGCTATGGTTTCGAGGACTTAACTTTACCAGTATTTGTGCCGTTTTATCTGAACGGTTGTACTGAAATCATTTGGTTTTTATTGCGAGATGAGGTCTATAATATGGAACGAAAATTTTTGGTTTCCTGCTAATGTTACATGGGAGTTAATAGAGGAAATTAATTCAGTTGGAGTTGCACCAACGTTGAGAAAATCAATGGATTGTTTGTATGTAGTAGTTTTTCTCACAGTTATTCGTCACTATCTCAAGGAGTATGTTCGTGCATATTATTTGCATTCTTTGTCCAGGTTTGTGTTTCTATCCCATGGTTTGTCAATGGGCTTACGAGCCCGAAACAGACTTGTGTTCCTCATATACCCTATTAGAGGAAGTCTACTATAAAGAAAAAAGACCAAACAGTGATCGAATCAAGGTAATTCCTTTAGTTTGGTCAAATATATGTCAGGAAATTGCAAAGTCGCTAAAGCTAAATGAGCGTATGGTCGAAATATGGTTTCGAAGAAGACGTAATCGGGAAAAGTCCCCTATAATCGTTAAATTTGTGGAGTCTGAGTAACTACTGTGGGATTCAATATAATTAGAGTCATTAGGTGGAAGTTTTGTTACTATACCACTATGTTCACATATGGATTATTCTCACTATACAAAGTAGGTTTGGTTTAACTTAACTAATTAAGTGATTTTTAGAAGTCCTACTTGTGGGATGTTAGAGATGCTATGCAGAATTATCCATATTATGTAAGTTTTCTAAACATATCGAACTTAACATTTGTTGCATGTGACTTTGAAGCAGCTAACATGTAGCCTTAATTTAGGCATTAGGAATGACTTTCTTTTTACTTGCCTCTTAATCGTTAGTTCTTTTTACAAACCAACTATAACTACCCTTATTATAGCTGTTATATCTGAAGCAAAGGGTGGTTTATGAAGGATGGATTCATGGTTAGGAATGCTAGTTTGAATTTGTAGTCTGGCAAAAGCTGAAAAATAGCTCTAAATAAATTGATGAACTTATTTTTGTTAGGGATGTGGGGGAAAAGAACATGAGGTTTTGGACCTAGGTATACAGCACACATGATGTTGTTCGAATTTGACCGTATGTCTCATCTTAGTGATTTGGAAATGTGTGTAAATCTATGCTAAATTAAGGTAGTCATTTTGGCGTGACTTTACGTCCTAAGAAATGCAATTTAATTTTTTTAGATCAATGATTTAAAATGACGATTTAGTGTAGTTAATGACTGAGAAAGGCTCCTATAATATATGTTAAATAAAGTCAAGCTGCCTGAGTACAAAGCGTTTTTTCACAAAATAAATGTGATAAAAGCCTCACTTTATTAGTTTTGGAATTTTCCCATTACTTTCAGTATTTCATTTAGCATTCAGGTTTGTCGTAAGCCAACAAAAAAGACAAAAGGTAACTCCATTATTACGATTTTATTTTGATTAATCACATTAATCATATGAGGTCTTGATGTGATTATGAGCAATAGTTTGTGCTCGAAATGCCATCAGTTAATATTATTGTATAACACTGTGTGATTTATTAAGATAAAATCTTATCTATAATGGAGTTATACTCTATCACAGTGCCCAAGTTTTATACTTATATCAGTAAACAAAAAGTAACATTTGAATGACAAAATTTCCGAATAAAATTTCATAGTAATAAACTAGATATGGGTCTTCAAGGAAATAGGCTCAAATGAATAGTTCTATTATGCCAAACTATGGTATGGATTTCTACTCATCCTCCTGGAGAGTGATGTCAACTAAAAAGTTTCAGTAATCCGACTGCTTTTTTATCCTTTTTTAAATGAAGTTACTAGTGAAATGAATTTATCGGTTTTTTGTCTTTAAATATTCTGAATGTATAAAAATCAAATTTTAGATAAATTGTATTTTTGTGGAAACCAACTCATCTGCTTAGACTCTGAATTTTCTGAGTTTCATAATGTGCATATTTTATTAAATGGTTTAAATTCATTTTCCTTTCTTTCATATTAGGTTATGCCTACGGAAATTCACTGGTATTACATGATACAACTCGGATATTATACAGCTTCATTAATATGGGTATTTTATGAAGTTAAACGGTCGGTGAGTATTATTTTTAATTAAAAGGTTTAGTTTATTCTTTAAGATAAAATTAAAGCTGAAGTACGAAGCAAAGCTCTCTTGTGCTGCAAGATTTTATATTGGTCTCTTTCTATGGACTCTTTTCTGAAGTACTAATTTCCAGTATATAAATTATCAGAACTTAGTGTTCGTGTAATTGAGTGTTCGATGACTTCATAACTTGATTCTGTTTATGAAAATAGCTTTTTGAAGTGTATTTTAGTTCGGAAATGTATTGATCTTTGTCTGTCTTTGATATGAGCATAATTTGAAAACGAAATTTCAAGCAAGAAAGATGTTGATTAATTTTCAAGAAACCTATGATAATTTCATCTCATAATGCGTTGCCAGTACTACCTTCTTAATGAATCATTTAACTAACACATTGTAATGCATGTTTTCGGGTTTAACTCCAAAAATAACTAATTAAATGACATTCAGTATGCTGTAGGTCTGTGGCTTTTGAAGTATCCATTCGGTGGCACAGTGGTTAGGACTCTCGCCGACTATGCACATGGTCCGAAGTTCGATCCTCTGCCGACACACACCTGATATCTATGGTCGGCCTACAAAATTTGGGCTACCGATATCACATGCTAAAAATTCCATACTTGTACCAAGAATACGGTGTGGAATCAAGCTGCAATAAAAAAAATCCAGGGGAACTACTTATATATATCGTTTAATTCCATGTCCTTTGAAATTTTGCATCATTTAGGAAAATTTAAGTTCCAGACATTATTTAGCTAATTGTATTAGTTAGTATGCTGTTTATCAATGACAGACGCCTTAGTGCCAGAATCTATCCATTACTGAGTAGCGCTTGCAAATGAAAACCTGAGCGAACGTTGCATTACTTTCTGGTGCCAGATATTTAGGAAATTAACTAGCGAAAATAAGCAAAATTAAAAGTGTTTAGGTTTTAAGCCAAATCTGATGACATCTCTTTTTTGACAAGTGACATGATTCATTTGATCCTTTCAGAGGATCGTAGTGTATTAATAGACATTAAGATGGACCAACTGTCCTATCCTACAACATAAGCTGATTAGGGAATACGCTGGCATGAAATCGACAAACATATCCAAATACCAAAGCCAATAACTTAAGGTGACAACCATCTTTTCCAACTAGTGTTATTGAACCTCAGAATTATTCACATGTTCCTTAACCTAAATGAAAGTGGGTCTATGGAAAGACTGACAACTAGACACATAAAATTGCTACTCATCTGCAGCCCTCGGGACTAAGAATCAACGGCTGGAGACAATAGGTGATATGGCTCAAAACCGTTGCCAATGGTGCAGATATATTCAGTCTCTGTAATCTTTCATACTCCTTTCTACCATTACTCATTATGTTTCACTCTTATACTTGTCAAACTCTATTGATTCTCTTTGCTCATCTTCTTGTCTACATTTGTGTGCTATTTAGAATGTGGTAACTCGAACTGCTGCACTTCGGTGCCAAGTTCTATGTTGAATCCAGACAGGCAGTCAGCTTGGAGAGACCAGGTTGTCAATCTTATTCTGGAGATATGACCAAATGGCTTTTTATTTCAATTTCAGATAGTTCATCTTAGTCTTGAATCTTACTATATCTCTTTAATCTTGTCTATAAGTGGTTTAGTAGGCAGGTTAGTGAAAGTCTGTTCAGAATAAGTGAGCTTTTCATCTTCTTTGACATCCGGACTATTATTATCTTGACAATACTTGTGATTTGGGGGTAATTTTAATAGGTTAGATTAGCAAACCTCTTTTAGCTTCGCTCAGCGAAAGGTAAGGTTGCAATTACGATGAAGACAAAATTTCCGTATGAGATGTTCATATACCAAAATACATCAGTAAATTTACATCTGGACATTTAAGTTCATAATTAATTTTATTGACTTTCTCTAAGAAACCAGCCATAGAATTATACTTTACAACTTAATGTCAAAAAGATCATTAGTTCTTATTAAACAAAATCTAGTTGACATTCAGTTGACCAATATTGTAAGCTAAGGATAGATTTATTGTGAATAGTTGTTTGGTCAGAACTAAGTTACCCAGTGGCCACTCACTAATCTTATTGAGCAACTGATAATGCTATTTAGTTACCTTTTGGTGAAGCAGCCATGATGGGACTCGAACGCGGAGCCCGTTGTTATCTTGGAGTCGAGTGCTTGATCCAATGAGTAAAATCTAGAGTGCATAGACTGTGATTAATATTATAATATTTAATGGAAACACAAGACAGCCAGTTTCATTTGGCCAAAACCCATTAGCTACTAGCATAATTCTTTTTTTGGTGGTTGCTAAAGACAGAATTTAGGATAGACATCTTATCCTTTTCGGAACTCGTTGGCTGAGTGTGCCCATCCCCGCTGATTTATGGTATCTTCATGAGATTTGGACCAGGGTTTTTCTCCTCAAATATCAAAGCGTTATCCACTAGACTATCAAAATTTTTTAATGAATGAGATCACTAGGATGATAAAATCAGTTGCTTAGGATACTTACAGTAGACAGACACTACTAAAATGATGCAAGGAATTATAGCCTATAGGCTTCAGTTTCAATATTCTCACACAGCTTTGAAGAGAATTATGATCATAAGAAAAGAGCGATAACAGTGTACGAACCAAAAGCTGATTATATCATGTGATTAAATTTTAAAATATATTGAAAGAAGTTGAGTGTTTTCAAGGGTTGATTCTCAGGGTTTTAATTGATTTCAAGATATATCATGAACTGAAATCATTAAGTGAACCACTGGAAACCAAGGAGCACTGGACACGTGTTCTGTCTTAATTTGGAACTTCACACTTGGTGAGTGACCAGTCTTGAAATCAATCTAGGGCTCATTGGTGACTGACTACAGGATGTAGTTTCTCGAGTTCCAGTAAGAAGTTGTGACCATTAAGCTTCACCAAGTCATAGCATGAGGTCTAATTCTTATAGATTACACTGGTTGGCAGTGGTGCGTTACATACCACAAAATGTCAGGAGTTAGTACTCATTGGCCTTAGGATTTTATTTCCCCGGCTAAATCATCAACAAACTGGCTTTACATTCCTAAAGGCTATGGGCTGAATCGCTTGGTCCAACGCAATGATGAGACAACTGTCAAGTACTCTGTGGCTTTCAATGGTTTTCTGTTTAATGCCACTTCATGATTAAACTTGGAATATGCAGTGATTTATGCTCATTATCAAATGATCATTATTATCTGATATAGGTTTAACTATATAATGTACTCAAGTAAAGTACTATTCGACTTTTTAAATTATTTCCGTTAAATCTCAGAGTAATTGTAGCATTAAACGCTCTACCTGTTTATATAACTATAAACCTGTGATGAATTCGATAACTTAAGTGATTAATGTCTGTGCCAAAAGTCACTGTTATTCAGTATAGAATCAAATTATCAGAAATCAATAATGACCTGACTAAAACATGTTAACAATCAATGAAGTTCTAATATATTGATCTTAGCTGCATAAAGACTTGTAGATTACCTCAAGCTTGTTGAGGATTTTTGAAAATTACCATCATAAGTAACAGATCTAGTAATAATACAATGTTGTACATGTATACTATGTACACTAATAATTTCTACGCATCTGTCCTCTCGAAATTCTAATTCTGCTGACTAATATGCTGTCCTGAAACCAAGCCGAAGCAGATGATTGTATTTGGGTGTTCTTATCCTTCTTTTTATCCCAATTAATTAGTAGAAAAAAGTTACACGTAACATTCTCAGAGTTATATATAAGCAACATATATATATCATTTATGCCTTTCAAATTCTGAAGTTCATACAAACTAATGATCTGGAATAAATAATGACCAACTAGCCCAGTTAGACCATTCGTTTCAATTAATCTATTGTGACTTGTTCGAAATGCATATTTAGCATCTCACCTTTGTCAATTAACTTTCCGATGAAGGGAGAAAATGAACCTATAGTGACAAAAGCAATCTGATGACTACAGATGATCATAAAGAAAAGACTATACTGGTGACTATGTTATTCTTCAGGAGGGTTTGAAAAAGTACATTCGCAATCGTCTCGTCACTTTCTGTCGCGGATGAAGGTTACTGATATGCCATAAAAGTCTGCTTACACACTTTTTTATTCCTTAACATTCCGAATGGAACATAGGGTCTCAAGCTAGAGTTTTGAATTTTCGGTAGCAGTTGTTTTATTTTTACGAGGTGAAAAAGTTGCTAGCCTCACTGCAAACCATCCCTCTTTACCGTCCTTACTACCACCCTGACGAGGTTGAGGAGTGTGTCAGGCGAGGATTAAACCAACTTCTTCACCCTTTTCTAATTTTCAGTTAGTTACGCCTTATAGACTCCACCTTACTTTATGAAATACATTTTGGAGGACAAATTTTGTCATTATCCGATTGATCTTATGAATTCTCAATTGAATATAACTACTATTATACAGCTCATGAAAATGAATCGTCGAAAAGAAAATGTTCTTCGCTGATGACGTGTTTTTTAATTTCTTACTTAATTTGGAAGTTCTGCCAACAGTGATGCTTATCTTTACGGGGTGGCGTTACTGGCTTCACGCAGAACCTTTCCTCTTTGCTGACTTAGCGAGATTCGGGAATCTGTCGGGCAGTGATCGAACTTCGGACGGCAGTATATGGTTGGAGGCATTCTGTCGTGAACCACCGATGTACCGCTGTTTAAAATAACGTTCGTTATCTGCGAATTACACGGTTCGAGTTGATCATTCTTCACAGTTTTCTCTTTAGAAAATCCAAATTATTCATATCACATTATATATGTCACCTGAACATCTTAAATAATTAACAACTAAATGGTATTGATTAAAAACTCAATGTATGGGTTTTTAAATCAAAAGATATATCTTACTTCAGTATTTGTTCCATATGAAATTACCAAGTCAAGCAGTAAAGGCGTCACGGTCAGTGAAAATAATTTCAGTGATCATCATAGAAATGAAGAGACAGGTTTTCTATTGATGCTTACAGGTACAATTTTATAAATTTGGGAAATAAACCAGTGATAATGAATTGAAAAGATGGGAGTATTTATATATTTGTTTTGGTCCCACTCTTGTGTAGCCAAAAAGTAACTGTCTCGAAAATATTCCAAAAACAAAGAGAATATATATATATATATAATAAACTCACATGATCGCACTTTATTGACGTGGATGGCTGAAAAATCTTCTCTCAGTGCCTCTTTAAGGTTAGAACAGTTTGATTTGTTAAATGATTCAGTGTTGATACAACCCCTTTTATACAACCGTTCTTTAGCACAAGAACTGTTAAAATCTAATGGAAAGCTTATGAATCTGCATGTACAAAAGTAAAAATTACCTATTTATACATTACTCATGTAATCATGGTTCGATTAAAGGCCTTCAGTGTTCGCCTAGACGATGGTAACCAGTTGCTTGGAGCCTTGAAATAAGCGTATAGTCTTAATTATCATGTCATTTTACGTTAATTTAAACTAGTATTCCACTGACATAACCATCCTTAAAATATTGAAGAGCAGAGAAATGCAAGACGTGTAATTCATCCTGTTTTGGGGCTAGTCAGCTGAATGTACCTTCATTAGAATGAGTGGTGATTTTGTTCTCAATGAAATTCGGACCTAGCAATTATACTTTCAAACGCCAAAGTACTACTCACTAGACTACTGTGACACAAATGACACTGCTTATGCAACGTTCATAATTTGAATAGTTTTCTTTTATGATGTTCTCTAATCTTTAATATCTAATTAGGAGTATTTAATCATGAAACTGAGGGACATAACTGATATCGAATCTATTTTCTCAATTCTTCTTCTTCTTCTTGTCAGTGTTTGAAGCCCGTTTTTGGGTAGAAGTTTCTAACATATATTGAAAAGATTGCGGTCATTTTATGACTGGTCATCACAGCAGCATACTTACACGTTATCTCACATCAAGTTTTGACGACAATGTTCAATACTTTGTAACTATTTACTTTAATTTACTCCAAATGATTTACCATTTTATTGTGGTTCCTCTTGCCATTTTGAACTGTTATAGGAAGATAAACTGTTATGCATTTTTATTGTCTCTTATATTGTTACTGCAGTTCAATTTTGAAGGTATTATAGCCACAAATAACAAATAATACTGGGTTTACGATTGTTATTATTATTTTTCCTTGGGTTCCGACTGGTGCATGAGGCTACATCAACACATCTTCTCTAGCCGACCCCTCAATTGTCCATAATCTCTCATGTCCTCCTCATACGATCTGCTCCATAACACCCTCCTTGTTGAGGGCCTGGCGCGTAATTTCACTCAACAATCTCTTCAGCATATGTCCGATCCACCTCCATTCCATTCTGTATATCTGTTGGATTTGGATTTATTCTAGGTGTTACTCCAACGCATGAAAATATATACAACTAATCACATGAATACCATTGCCATACTGAAAAAGATGCAGAAGACTGAAGGAGAAGGCAAAGATTTATTGCGCTAGGATAGACACCCTATCAGTGGAATTTGCAGTTGTTTATATCGCTACTTTCTATAACCAATAAATTACCAGTTTAAGATAATAAAAAACATGTTCTGACTGGATAACAGGCAGTATTAAAAATATTCTGACATTACCTTTCAGTCGTTTTAAAGTTGAATGTCTGGGTTACAGGTCACGTAAAAATTCAGCCACAATATATCTCTCCACTTTCATATCAGAAGGTCAAAAACGGTGCCTACTTTATGTAATCGCTATATGCTTGTAAATGAGTTCAATAATGACTTAAACATTTGTGTTTACCCTCGCACTTTTCGTAATATTGAGTAGCAGAGGCTAAGAGTCAGTTGAGAAGTCTATCTATTCTACGTAAGTTCTATGCCTGCTATGTGGCTTATTGCCTTGACTTTCAGTCTGTGGGTCCCAGGCAAGAATCTTGCTCTCCATGTGGTGGGACCAGGCTGCTAGCCAATTGGTAGACATCAGTCTACGTCAGTGTCTAGGTCACTAATATTGGCCGTGAGAAAATATGAACAAGGCTGATTCAACAACCAATCACAGCAGACTTAACGTGGGCAAATATGATTCGTAGATAGATGGCTCCATTTTCCGAGGTTACCCGAAACAACCAATCAGAAGACTGCGTTTGTCTATTTGAATAAGCTATAATAATGTACAGGAAATATATATAAATATGTGTTGATTTGCGTAATAAAACGATCTGTTGTCGGCCCTTGTCTTCTGTTGTTACACCCATAATTCGACCTGGGTAAAGAATGAAGCAGTATCATCATCCGTTACAAAATATGTCTGGTGAATGTCTCGATGGACGACAAATACACTCCAGACAACTAAATTTGTCTACTGGAACTCATTATAGGTTAATATTTGAGGAGTAAAGACATCAGAACTTACGTTTTGATTTCTGAACTGTCTACCCATAGAAGCGAAAGATGCACATAAATTAATCGCTTGATTTTCACTGGCTGTTTTTTTCACAATTCTTTACTGATGATTAAAGTTCATCGATCAAGGTTGTAATTTGCCACATTTCATTCCCTTCGAAATTCAGAACTAAACATTTGTCTGTTTAAAACCAGGGCTAGAATACTGTGTAACAGTGCAGTTCAGTAGTAAATAGCAATATGGTCATCTACTTCAAACTCGCCTTAATGCTATTAGATATTTTTCACTTCTTTGAGTTTCCAGTGGAACATAGAGGATCAGAGACTTGGCGAGTCATAAAGAGCATCTCAAACAAACTTCAAACCTTCATTAACAGCTGTCTCCGCTCAATACTCAAGATCAAATGGCCAGAAAAGATCAGCAACAGGGATCTCTGGGAGCGAACAAATCAGGAACCGATTGTGAAACAAATAGGCAGAAAGAAATGGAGATGGATTGGCCATACGGTGAGGAAACCATCAAGTGACATCACTAGACAAGCCATTGCTCGAGTGGAACCCGAAAGGGAGGCGGCGAGTTGGTCGTCCAAGGGTGACTTGGAGGAGGTCATGCGAGGAGGAGATGAAAGCATGTGGACATACCTGGAGCAGGGTGAAAAAGTTGTCAGAAAACCGAAAGCAATGGAGGTGCGCAGCTGAAGCCCTATGTTCCTCTAGGAACTAAAGGATATAATAATATAATAATAGAGGTTCAAGCTTTTGAGCTGTGGAGTTCTACTAGCAGTGGTATTGTTTTGACGTGGTATTGTTACCGGCTTTACACCCAACCTTGCCCTTTTCCCAGAGTTACTACCTGCCAGGAGAGGTTTAGAAGTACATTGTCCAAGAATTGGGCTTGAGCCATTTGTATGGTTGGTAAGGCTTCTACTACTGAACCACTGATGCACAATGATAATCGATAATATCCATAAAAATTCTCATTTCGTTATTTCTATTGTATTATTATGATTCTGGCAATTATTGTTCCATTTGAGATAAGATTATTTGTTATAACACAGTTATGATACATTGTTGATAACTGAATGACGTTTAGAGAACAACTGACTGTTTATAATCATATCAATGTATGCTATAAGCAGCTTTAATCTCTCTTGTTTTTCAACGTATTTTTTCATTTACGCATGAAAGGTATTGTTTCCTTTCCACTCAGTGTATTTGGTGTTGACTCGATGAACAAAGATTCGCCAGTTTACCTCAATCTCCACCTAATTATATTAATTTTTAATACTCTGTTGTCATATTCCAACTTGTCGTGAGATGTCATGTAACTGAATGCTTACCAAGAGCCGAAAGGTTTTTTGAGATTATTTAACGTAGTGGGGGCAAATATTTTAGATCCAGATAGTTCTCTATCTTTTGATGAGCTAATTGACTGCGATTTATTAGCTTGACCCATGTATCTGTTAATTTATTTTATTTTGCGTTATTGGGTCTGTCGTCAATAAGTTATTAAAAACTCTACCAATAAAAATGTAAGTACTTCTGAAGAGCCCCAAACAAGGGCGAAACAGCTGTCTAGTACTCTCAGGTTTTCCAGTGGTTTTCAAACTGATGTTACCTCATGATCAAACCTGTAACCAATCAAATCGCTACAGACTGAAACTTATATCAAATAAACATAACTTATCTCGAATGATATTCTAGCAGAGTGCTTGAAATTCTATTCTAATATTTATTATTATAATTATTTTCTTTTTGCAAACAGGATTTCAAAGTTCTTCTTGGACACCATATTGCAACTGTATCCTTATTAGCCTTTTCGTATATTACAAATCATCATCGGATCGGTGCATTAATTCTTTTACTACATGATGTCGCCGATTGTTGGATGGAGGTAAGTTGTATAAGGCTTTCCTTAAAATTGCATTATAGATCAGTTTTAAATATGCATATAACTGGCTTCAAGATAGATTCCTTAAAGTTGAAGTAGATGTCGTGACGGCATGGGTTCACTCAGTCATATGTGATGACCGTACGCTGATGACAGTAACTCTAATGGACGAGATTTTAGTATTTATGAAGCTGAATGGAGATCATACTCATCGTGTAGCCTGAAGACCATCAGTTCGAATCCTGGTAGGATCGAGGATGTGCACCGTTGGAAAGTGCTACACTGATGTGGGATAGCTGTTTAGTGCTCCATAGTTTTTATTGGTCCTTTAACTGATGTCACTTGATGATGAATTAGCGGTATTTTGACCCTGAATTCCATTCTTTGAAGGTTATTTGTTTATTTTTGACCAGTTATACATATAATTCAATCAATGGAACTTCATAACTTCATTGAATGGGTTACTCCTTTCACTTAACACTCTACACCTAATCTCGTTACTGCTGAGCATATTTTGCCACCTATAAGGAGAGATAGAAAGCAAACACCTGTGATCAGAATCAGATGAAGTTGTCATATCTTCCACTCTCAAACATCATGTATAATTGATGTGTCATATTAACCTGAGATGAAATCAGCATTACCACTGTGCTCAATTCAGTCGTCTGAAAGTTGAACAGTCCAACTGTGAATTTAATCGTTAGTGATCGTCATTCACATAAAAAGAAAAAATTAGCTGCAGTCTCGATCGTGTAACCCAGTAAGGTATTATAATATTTTAGCTTACTACATAGTAAGGTATTTCTACAAGTGTACAGTACTCTGATGGAGAGGTCACTGATGTGGAGATGGATTGCAACATTGTATACAGGTTGTTTAGGAGGAAATCATAACAGGAAATTAACTTCACTTACAGTTTATGAAGTCTACAAGTTAACAGTTATTGTTTATAAATGTTTGTGCCACATACAGTTACTCCTCTGAGCATTAAGTACTTGTGAAGTCACCTATCACCTGATAAGATCGTCTTGGCAATTGAAATCTATACCACAATGATTGCTGAACAGTTTCATGTAATTTGTCTTCAGAATAATGTTTTAGGAATTTATGCTGCATTTTCATCATAAAATCACTGTTGTAAAACAAATTGATCAATAATAATGTAGGTAATAGAATTCAGTCTGCATCAAAACACACTAGGGAATAGACATCATAACATTGGTTACGCCTTAGTGACCAGTCAATATATCAATCACAGGTCTATAGGGGTGGGTCACTTAGGGACTTGAATAGGTCAGTGCTAACGTCTCTGAATATAGCCCTGAGTGACCTGCCTTTGAATCTTAGGGGGATGCAAGGTAGGGGATTCCGGCAGATTGGCTCCAACCATTTTGCATGTTCTTAGTTTCTCCCAATCAAACAAGTTATTTGGCGTATTTGGACAGTAGGATAAACTTAGTTATTTTGCTGCATAAAAATGTTTTTGAATTAATTCAGATGACTTTATTATCTTGAAAATTAAGTTCGGAGAAGTGTTTTACTAACTTTGCGTTGTGCGTCGGTGGCATAGTGGTTAGGACGCTCGCCGACCATCCACATGGTCCGGGGTTCGATGCCCGGCCGGCGAACTCCTTTACCTTGCTGAGCCGGAAAAATGTTGGTATAGAGGAAAAGTTTGGCATGAGGCTAGCAACCCGATCCTGTAAAAATAAACACCACTGCTACAAAAACTTCAAGCCACCAGCTTGAGGCCCTATGTTCCACTGGGAACGCGAAGGAAATAAAAAAAACATCCAGCTTTTAATAAATCGGTCCGATGGAGTCATGCTCCATTTACTTCAACCAGAGGACTAATGACCCTTACATGGTAAGTTTATGGCTCACAGTCTGCTATATGAAAACTATCTGTTCAGGGTAACTGAATAATAATAATAACAGATTCCAAAATATCTGATTTAACGAGTAGTGGATATTCAAAGATAGTAAATTTGCGCTTATATTTTAAGATTTTTGACACAGATAAACGTAGAGTGTTGTACAGAGCTTCCAAAGGTTAGCACTAAATAAAAGTTACTGGAAAAGTTAAGAATTTCAGTAAATACTGAGCACCTCTACATCCCTATGAAGAGATACTGTAGGCATTTCTGTTCACTTACCTACATGGCTTAGATAATCACTAACTATACATAATGATTCCAGTGCCTTTATCTAAAGACCTCCAATTTTCTGCTGATCTAATCCTACTGAGGTTTGGAACCCACAACACTTTTGTTAGCCACAATATTCAGAGGGATACTCAGTCTTATTAAGTGGTGATTGAAAGAAGATGCAGACAAGTTAGAAGGAGCTTGAGACCATTGTAGGATAATAAACTGAACAAATCCTTTCTGCACATAGATTTCGAGGTTGCTTTGAAGAATCGCCAATACCTTGGAAAACTGACATACCTGGCACCGGTCAACTTAAATTTTTAAATTATTTTAAGAGAAGATGCTGGTGGATCTACGTGATCTGAGTGTATCATTACCGCCTTGACAAACATGCAGGATAGTGTTCTCAGATGGGCTTGGAAAGTGTGTGCTTTTTACGGTTAATATAACTAGCTACACAGGGTAAATTAAATTTATAACTAAACAGTTAGGTGTTCCAAGGAGGCGGTTCGTCTTCCACACAATCGCTGGTCCTTTGCCAACTGTAGAAGTCGTTACATAGCTCCACCGAAAGGAGTGCTTTTCTGAAAGCCGTTCTTCACAATCTGAGTCGTATCATTTTTAGATGCAACTTCCATGAGTCCTTTCTCTCATCTTGTTGATGAATCTTGTAGGTTATCTGTTTTGAATGAGGTCTTGACTGAGTATCATAAATACAGGTAAAGACCCTTGTAATTCTTGAAGACTGAGGAGTAAATCAGGTTTCTGTTCTTTCTCTAAGGGATCCATCTGTGAAAATTCATGTGCAGACTATTCCATATCGGCTTGTCGTAGACTGACTTCTGAAGAGTACCACCAAACCTTTTCAGCATAATATTCTAAAATTAAATTTCACTGCTGACCTCGGATTCTAATGTTAACTAGATGATATGATGGCATTATTGAACTCCTTCATTCTAACTGCGATCTCGGCATCGTTGTTACATATGATGAATGTGTCATCCATGTATATTTTGTTCATCTCATTTCAAATCTCAATAATGGGTCTTAATGCATTATTTTCTCAATAAACCAGGAATCACTCTGCAGGTAGCGGACCTGGTGTTAACTCAGTTACCATTGAACTTGTCCAAGTGGTTTATTTTCCTTATTTCTATGCATAATCGAACCCTGAATCCCCACTGTTTGCTTTTATCAGGCGGAAAAGATTATTTTTATTTTATTCCTTTACCTTCCTAGTGGAACATAGGGCTTCAAGCTAGAGGCTTGAAGTTTCGGTGGCAGTAGTGTTTATTTTTTACAGGATGGGGTTGCTAGCCTCATGGCCAACCTTCTCTCTTTACAAGTTTTATTACTGGCTTAGTGAGGTAAACAAGTGCGTCGGCCGGGAGTCGAATCCCAGACCACATGAGGCGTGGTTGGCGAGGATTCTACGTCTATGCCACTGACGCACGAAGCTTTTATCAGTTAAAATATCACAATTACAATAAGAAGTGAACTACTGCTCACCATACTGACTAAAATACTTAGGAAATTCACCAGATTACCTACATAATTATGAAGATTAAGTAATTCTAAGTGTTGACATATTTTAAAATTATCATTATGATTATTATTTGATTACAGGCAGCTAAATTATGCAAATATGTTAAGAAACATGCAGCCTCTGAAGTGTTATTCACTATTTTTGTATTTGTATGGATTGTAACAAGATTAACTTATTTCCCCTATGGTAAGTATTCAGTTTTCTGAGTATAAAAATATTTCCATTTTATGAATTAAAATAATATCAGTTTGAAAGAAGAATATCTCTTTCAGTGAATCCCTTTAAGTTTTTACATTTATAAATACAATAATAGCCAGTTATGAGGATATGTGATACAACGTTGAAATGATACTTTAATTTCCCTTCTTCACGTTGCCTATTATGAGCCTATTATATTCAGCCCCACCAGTATTGCCTCGCATTTCATAATCCTTTGCAACTGCATTCAGGCTAACGGGCAGCGAGGAAACATGCATAAAATGGACCCTCACGAAAAACCTTGAGGAACTGGACTTCGCCGATGATATATGTCTGATTTCCTACAAACTGGAAGATATGCAAGTGAAAAGCAACAAGTTGGCGACAGAAGAAGCATCAAACATAGGACATCAGGTAAACATAGACAAAACAGAGGTGATGAACATTCCTGGTCAACACCAACAGCAACAACAACAGACAACAATCAGCCAACATAAATGGGAAGAACCTGAAAGAAACAACATCCTTTACCTACCTGGAAGCATCGTTTCAACTACAGGCGGACGGAACTAACGAGGACATTAAAGCAAGAGTCGGGAAAGCAAGACAAGCTTTCATTTCTCTCAGCTCTGTATGGAGGTCAACAGCACTCAGCATGACAATGAAAATAAGATTCGGATTTTCAACTCCAATATGAAGGCAGAACCACTTATTGTACGGATCAGAGACTTGGCCAGCGAGTCATAAAGAGCACCTCAAACAAACTACAGGCCTTCATTAACAGCTGTCTTCGCTCAATACTACTCAAGATCAGATGGCTCACCAGTTAAGATTAGCAACAGGGATCTCTGGCAATGAGCGAACCAACCAGGAACCGTTTGTACAACAAATAAGCAGGAAGAAATGCAGTTGGTGGATTGGCCATACTCTGAGGAAACCAACCATCAAGTGACATCACTAGACAAGCGATTGCTCGAGTGGAACCCGAAAGTGAAGCGGCGAGTTGGTCGTGAGTGCAAGGGTGACTCGGAGGAGGTGATGTGAAGATGAGATAAAAGCATGTGGGCAGAACTGGAGCCAGGTGAAAACTTTAGCGGAAAACCGAACGCAATGAAGAAGTGCAGCTGAAGCCCTATGTTCCTCTAGGAATTAAAGGAAATAGTAATGATATTTGTCATAGAAATATTTTTCTGAAGTTTGGTTGACAACCATTTGACTGATTTCACTTTTCACCATTAATTATCTCCAGTTAATTCTTCTCTATGTGCATTGTCCTCACCCACTGAGAAGTGTTAAAAGTTCGTATAAGTTAGCACGCGATGCACTGTTGAGAAGTTAGAGTGATATGTCGTTTCTTACTTATATTCATTATACCTAATTCACTGCAATTATTCAAGTGGTTAATTCTAGTTTGAAATGGATATTTATTTCTCAGTGTCCTCCGTCTATTAGAAGTGAAATTATATAAATAAGGTTAAAAAAATAGAAGCTCATTTGTATGGTGGTGGATTGGAGTAAAAATTAAGGGTGAGAATTTCGTCCAACTTGAGACTCGTTAGTTGGATATACGTAAACTCTACTGAGTGGTGTTTTTCTCACCGAGACTTGAACTCAGGATCCATTTCACTGTGAGTAAACACCAAAGAAATAACTTTCATAATGACTAACTATCTAAAGTAGTCTTTAGTTGGTGAACTGTTATAAGCGGTCTAATGGGAGAAGTAGGAGATCTAGCTGGATAGCTCGTGTGATAATAAACAATCAGTAGAATATCATTTGTTCATATGACAGCTGGGCTATAATAAAACGAGAAACTTATTAACAACCACGCTTTATGGCTTACTTAGATGGTAGAGAGCCGGACTATTAGGCCGCTGGTTTGTATGCTACAGCGATCCAGATTTCCACTTCACCTTCAGCTATTACCTAAGATTTTAAGGAAGTCCGTTCGATTTTAAATTAAAATTTTTTATTCAAGAATTGGTTTGTAGGGATTTGGTTGATTGGTTACAGGATTTCATCATGAGCTGACATTAGTTAGAGAACCATTGGAAAGCCAACTGGGAGTACTGGACAGCTGTTTCGTCCTAGTTTGGGACTCTTAATCAGTACCCACCCACCGGGGTTCGAACTCAGGACCTTCTGGTTACAAGGCTAGCGAGCTCGTAGACCAATAAGCGACTGGGACCTGATCCAATGGCCCATGAATTCCAACTTCTGCCAGTTCACTATATAGCCTAACCGCTAGCCAATGTCTTCGACGAGTATTTGTCCTCACATCCGACTTGCTACACCCTACTGCACACAGCATTTTTGATACAAGTATGGAATTTTCAGCATGTAATATCGGTAGCGCAAATTTATCAGGCCGACCACTGATATCAGGTGTGCGTCGGCAGAGGATCGAACCCCAGACCATTTGCATGGTTGACGAGCGTCCTAACCAGAATGGGGTAGCCCAACAATCTGGTGCAGAAATATCAACAGGAGATTACAAGTATAGATAAATAAGGCTAATAATAGTAAACATTTTAGTAGTAGTTGGAGTAGGAAGAATAAGAGTTGGATGACAGGTGTTAAAGAATGATGCTTTCAATCATATTTTCAGCGATTTTGCTTCATTTACAAGTCACTTTATTTCATAGCTAAAACTTCTCTGTGGTTATTGGCATTTACTGTTTCTGAATAATTTTTATGTAATGAAAAAATACTTTCTGTTATCATTGTTGAAATGTTCGTTAAAAGTGAGTAATCTTCAACATTCTTAAATAGTATGACTGCCATGTTAATTAGTAAATCTATAGAGTAGTCACTGTAGAAGCTTGAAAATAATTTTGGTTGCCTAAACAGACACATGTACGACAACGGCACATGTCAAGTGATCCACAACGGAAAACTCGGCGAGGCGTTTGGAGTGAACACAGGAGTCAGACAAGGGGTGCTTATTATCACCAATGATATTCCTGATTGTGGTGGACTGACTGGATTATGTGTCAGACAGTGGGAAACGAGAAGACAGCGATATCCTGGACGGACCGACGTCAAGAACCTAGAAGACCTGGATTTCGCGCGTGGATGGTTTATGCTTGATGTCACACAAAATTGAAGACTTACAAGCGAAAACTGACAAAATGGTCAAAGAAGCAGGAAAGACAGAGGTTATGAAAATAATCAACCAACAACAACAACAGCAGCAACATCCAGCGCCAATCACCATCAACAGGAGAGGTTTGAAAGAGGTTACTTCATTCACTTACTTATCTAGGGAGGATTGTCTCAACTACAGGAAGTCGAAACGGACGAGGATGTCAAATCGAGCGAGAATCGGTAAGGCGAGCGAGAAACACATCATTCACCAACCTGAAACCATTCTGGAAATCTTCGTCACTCAGCATCAACAACAAAATTCGGTCGGAGTTTCAATACAAACAACGTCAAGTCAGTCAGTTGTTCTATACGGATCAGAAACTTGGCGGGCGGGTCACAAAGAATATTTCCAACAGCCTGTTGCAGACCTTTATCAATCAACAACTGTCTTCGCTGGATCTATGCTGAAGATCAGATGGCCGAGTCGGAAAGAATCACCAACAGGAAACTATGGGAAGAAACGAGACAAGAACCAATCGCCCAACAAATATGCAGGAGAAAGTGGAGATGGATTGGACACTCGTTGAGGAGGCCAGTTGGTGACATAGCGCGTCAGGCCATTGCTCGAGTGGAACCCGAAAGGGAAGCGGCGAGTGGGTCGTTAGTGCAAGGGTGACATGGAGGAAATCGAGTGAAGAGGAGTTGAAAGAGTATGGATTAACATGGATGCAGGTGAAAAGCACAGCAGAAGACAGAAGCAAGTGGAGACGTGCAGTTGAAGCCCTATGTTCCACTAGGAACTCAAGGGAACAATAACAATAATGAACAGACACATAAATTGAACATACACTCTGTGATCAAAACTAAAAGGTTTTGTGAATTAAAAAAACACTGCAATGTATTTGCATTGAAAGTTGACAGAAAATAAAAGAAGTCACCATCTTGAAATTTTGAATACATAGAGTGATTATGTAATTACACTATTGTTCATCCCTTACTTCCAAGTGGAACATACATCCTTGGTGTGGTATGTCTTCATTCTATTCTGTTTTCTGCTGTCATCTTCTGTAGCGACCGAAAAAAACCAAGTGTTGTGGTGTGAATTCTGAAAACCAACCTTCTTGTTCTGCGGTATAGCTAACCAAAACTTCTCAGACTGACATATTCACAAAGTGCTTCAAGGACATCAAAAAGGACAGTTGTTTGCAATAAAATATCCGTGATGCTAATAATAACCTGTCAAAAACTCAAACTTACCTCAACAGCTCCGTTAGGCAGCTATACAGATCAGATAATTCTCCAGTACAAAACAAGCAGTTTAGAATAAAGTTAGTTAACGAAAATTAAACTGTAAGAAGCGCCTGAGGATCGAGTTAGATATTCCTAGGGGGGGGGGGATCAAATTTCTGTCACTGACAGTCATGTCATGCATCAAACAATTTTTGCAGACAGTCCAAGGTCAGAATGACATTGGTTCACTCAAACAAAATCCAGGTCGTAAAATAACACACTACCAGTGTCAGTCGCACAACCAGTAAGACGAGCAATAAAATTAGAGATTAATCAAGAACAAAGACAAATAACCTTGTAACCAGGAAATCCTGGGTTCAAATCCCGGTGGGTGCGTATTGATGAGTAGTCCCAAACTAGGACGAAACAGCTGTCCAGTACTTTCAGTTGGTTTTCCAATGGTTCTCTAACCAATGTCAGCTCATGGTGAAATCTTGTAATGGGGATTAAATCAACAGGTGATACGCAAACGTTCGAACAATGATAGACGACCTAGAAAAAAAGCCTAGTGACTACAGAGTCAGTTGAAGTATCCAAATAAGTAGTTCTTTCTGGAGGGATTTTCTTTCAGCTGAATCTAAGACTGCTCACAAAATCTTTATTTCCTCTTGACATGATCTTCTCTATGTCACTCTCGGATGCCGAAATCATTTCTGCCTATTCCACTTCCACTTGGAGACCTAGCGTGAAGTCTCACTTGAACGTCTTTGATTTTATGCATTTTATTAGGCAATTCATTCTTGGCTGGTTGGCTGCCGGAGCTTTTTGTTGCCTATCCTTTCTTATCTACAGTCTGATCTTCAGTACTGGGAGATGAGGGCAACTGTTGTGGAAAGTTTTCAGCTTTTTGGGAATTCGTTTAATGACTCACAAAGTCTCTGAACCCTTTAGAATTACTAACTGACTCGACATCAGTGTTAAACATTTGGATCTCATTACATAGAACTATTAGTTCAGCACTTTATACAAAGATAATTGATTTTGATTCTAAGTTTAAGCTTTCAGTTATAATTTTATTGACAGTAAAAGTGTTTGTGTATTGAATAAACGCCAAACACTTGATCTTTATTCTCTCATTTCTTGTCTCATGTATTTATGTAGTTTTGAGTAGTTTAATCAGATATCTATTGACTTATTTCATTGAAGCATTGTAGAGCATAACATTTTTTTATGAAACTATTAAGAGCTGGCGTAAACTAACTCTCTTATCGATCCACTCTTTTCACTTTCAAAAACTGAAACAACCATTTTGTTCACAGTTTCTAATTTATAAATTATTTTTCATTTTTCGTTATCTTTTGAAGACTATTCTCTCATTGTCTGTGGAATCTTTTAATTTATTCATGTTCTAATTCTTGGATAATGGTTATAACAGTAGACATTAGATTATGAGTATACCATTCTGGGAATTTGAAAGACTTTAGAATCATGACTCGGTGGGCTGTCTTTCAATGGGACCAATCAAGAAGTTGCTGGTGCATACTATTTACGCGTTTCATAGCTGGAACTAAACAACTTTTCATTTCTTCTAGGTTTCGAAGAGTTTCTGTAATTATTTTCAACTCTCTAATAATATTGCTACCTTTCCGTATTATCTTGAAGGAGATTGTTTCCCACTGCATTAGTGCTTTAGCTGCCGATGGTGACATCATGATAACCACCTCCACAGCATGCTCACGGTTGTCATCTGGGTAACCAGAATAGATTATTGAATCTTCAATTAAAATTCTGGAGAGTCCACATCCATTCCACCTGCTCTTATAGACCACTATCACTTCTATGCCATATCTTCTCAATTTTCGCTACCTAGAAAGTCTTTCAGCTTCCTACGTTGTACGAACGTTCCGCGTCCCAATGCTGACTCTCGCTTTCATCAAGCCAGATGGTTTCAGTCTCAATGAAGGATTCAGTCTTTAGTTTTCGGAGGATGTTGAATCAACAATACAACAGAGACTCATCAGTGGAAACAATGGGAAACCACTTGTCGCGCTCACTGAAGAAAACTTTATCTACGAAACCATTGATTCGCAGGAACGCGAAGGATAAGCTACCACTGTTGGACTCATAAGTGTGCGTTTACGAATTCACCCGCTCGTGTGGAGCTAGGTATGCCCACCATACTCAGCGTTTGCTATCCAAACGTATCATAGAACACTTACCCTATTGGTTTTATAGAGGAGAAAAAAAATTGCTCCTTCACAGCTCTATCCTGGAACACCTGATCGAATATGGAGAACAAGCTAACTCACAAATCAACGTCAAAGTTGTCTACAGAATATGTGGGGATCTCTCTAAGAGAGTGCGATTTAAACTTGTTCAAGTCACAGAAGCAATGGCAGTGGCAGTTCACATGTTGAACCCTGAACTCTGCATACAAAGGAAGTTTTGGTCAGTCATTAGATCTACAGTAGACTTGATCTCCCTCAACAGCATATATATATATATAATTTTTGTTGTTTTGTTTCTTAATTGTTTTATTTTATTCCCCCATCTCCTATCAAATCTCTACCGTTGGTTACTACTGTTATTAACTTGATTATCATTCATTTTTAGTTGAATTCTACTCACCTCCGTCAATTATATTACGTCACCCACCGATTAACGCTTTCTACATTGCGTAATTTGCTATCTAAAATTTACAATTCTTATCGCATATCTTTGAAAATATTCCTTTCGTTTTTTTCCTTTACGTTCCCAGTGGAACATAGGGCTTCAAGCTAGTGGCTTAAAGTTTCTGTAGTAGTGTTTATTTCACAGGATGGGGTTGCTAGCCTCTCATCCCCAACCTGACCTCTTTACCAGCTTTTATTACTGGCTTAGCGAGGTGAAGGGGTGCGTCGGTCGGGGATCGAACATCGGACCATATGTTTGGTAGGGGAGCGTCCTAACCACTGTGCCCCCGACGCACATTCCTTTCGTCGCTAAGACAATTTACTACATATACGCGATTGCATATCTTGAGAATGAGATGTCTAAATATAGTTGTTCTTTGCTGAATGGCTTTTTATATATCTCAATGATGATTTTCACTATGCTTATAGTGATTCAATGTGCATCCGTGACACAGTGGTTAGGACGCTCGCCTACCATGCACATGACCAAGAGTTCGATCCTCAGCCGACGCACATCTGAAATCAACGGTGGACCTGCTCAATTTAGACTACTGATATCATATGCTCAAAATTCCATACGTGTACAAAACAATACTGAATGGAATCAAGCTATAACAAAATAAAAAAGAAAAAATGAACGTATTTCTTTTGTTTTTGTAGGGTCATATGGACAACATATAAATTTGGTATTGTTGAGCATGGACCATATCCAGCTTGTTGTATTATGGTTGGATTTCTGTTAGTCTTACAAGCTCTACATATATACTGGTTTTGTTTAATTGTAAAGGTTGCATTACAAGTGAAAACACAAGGATGTGTAAGTTAGACTACTTTATTTATTTGGTACTAACTTAATGTATTGTTTCATTTATTGTTTGGAATAATTGAGTCGAAATTTAATGCCCAAAACTAATAACCCCAGTAGGATGTATAGTGTTGTTAAAGTTCATAAGTTAGGATACCCTATTAGGCCTATAGTTGATTATAGAAATTCACCTACCTATGAATTATCTAAATATTAAGCCATGGCATTAAATCCCCTTAAAAGCCACTCGAAATCTAGACTAATTAATTCTTATGAAATCAAAAACATAGATTAGATAATTTAAAATTAGATAATGAGGAAAAAATGGTTAGTTTTGACATTGTCAGTTTATATACACGTATAACAATAAATATGGCTTTAGAGGCAGTCAAAAACGAACTCATTTCTGATCAAGAACTGGAACTTATGACGAAAGTGCCAATTGAGAACATAATGCTGTGGGAGTGCAGCTATGCTTGACTTCTACAGTATTTAAATTCCAAGGGAAAATATACAAACAAACTGAGGGAGTTGCCATGGGATCACCAATATCCCTAGTTGTAACAGATATATTCATAGATAGGTGGGAAACATAGGAATTGAAACGTTCACCTCCACTCCAAAAGTATGGTGGAGGTATGTAGATGACACATTCACTCTACTTAGAACACAAGATATAGATAGATTTTTTGAACACGTCAACTCGAAGGTAGAGGCAATTCAATTCACTTATGAATTGGAAAGTCAGAAAAAGGGAGCTTCCAATGTTTGATTGCAACTCAAAAAGGAAAAAAGATGGGAAGTTAAACACTAGTGTTTACAGGAAACCCACACATTCAAACAGATATTTGAATTTCTGATCATCCCATCCTATGTCAGTGAAAATAGGATTAGTGAAATGTTTAAGTGACAGAGCACAATAACTAAGTAGTACCAAGGAAAATCTAAGACAGGGAGTGATACACATAAAAGAAGCCTTGAAACTTAATAATAACCGGAATAAATTAGTCAGGAAATATGTTAGGAAGTGTAAAACTAAAATAATTAATGATAGTAGCAGTAGCAATAATAATATTAATGATAACAATAATAGTGATAATAATAATATTAATGATGACACCAATAATAAGGAATTTAAATCATCAGTAATAATTCCATACGAGGAAGGAACCTCGGAAACCTTAAGCAGAATACTTAACAAGGCAGAAATAAAAGTGGCTGGCATTCAAACCCACGAACTCAATTAGAAACCACCTTTGTCGGTTAAAGGATCAGTCCTGTGGAGCCTTTAAAACAAAACAATTTAGTTTATCTAATACCCTGTCGGAATGATTGTCAGGTCAAATACATAAGTCAAAGTAGCAGAACAGAGGCAGTCAGACTAGCCGAACATAAAAACCTAACAAAATCTATATCGGTTGACCCGAATAAGATAAGAAATCTAGAGAATAAATAGTTCAGCTATACCAGTCACCCCATGCAGTTACACACAACCATAAAATAGGATTGAGGGGATCAGCTGATAGTTAGAAAATCTATTGTCACAGGGTGGAGGGAGAGATTGATAACATGCTTTGTTTATCGAATCAACTGCAAATACACCTGTCCCAGATACCTTGAAAATTCTGCTTCTCCTAGGATGACAAATGAGAGAGAACAAAGAAAACTATAAAACTCCAGTTTCGAAGTCGTGTGATCATAATTGACGATATAATTATGAACCGCAATAAACTGTGTTCGAAACCTTGTCATTCAGTAAATAGTAATGTTTCACTGTGTGACACATCTAATAAACAAACTAATATGGAATTACTTACCATCACAGTGCCCAAGTTTTACACATATATTAAGTCGAAATTCTTGTACGGAAATTAGTCAATCATAAACTCATCTATTCTTACGTTGATTAGTAGTTAGACTGATAAACAACTATTCTCTTTATTATACGCCCATCATTCTGAGCTAAATGATGTATTACCTGAATATTATCTCTCAGTGTGTGCTCTCCACGTATTAGCTGACTGAAGTATCACCTAAAGATAGTATATAACGTTGGTTGCAGAAACCTGATATTCATGCCATAGTCATATTGTGATGAGAGCAGGCTGCTAGCCAATTGGTAGACATTAATCTACGTCAACGTCTAGGTCACTAATATTGGTGGTGAGAAAATATGAACAAGGCTGATTCAACAACCAATCACAGCAGACTTAACGTGAGCAAATATGATTCGCAGATAGATGGCTTAACTTTCCGAGAAATACGAAACAACCAGTCAGAAGACTGCGTTTGTCTGCTCAATAAGCTGTAATAATGCACATGAAATATATATAAATACGTGCTGATTTCCGTAATAAAACGATCTGTTGTCGGCCCTTGTTTTCTGTTGCTACAGTAGTAGCCATGTAACAGCTGGCATGTTTTTCAGGCAAAAGTTATCAAACCCCTAAATTAGGAACAACACTGTTTTTATAAATTCAGCAGGTTGCTATATTAATCTATTTTCAGTTGATCTAAATGATTGTTTATTCTCTTTTCAAGTACAGGCAGAAGCATGCTGAGTAATATCACTGGAGATAAAATTTTCACATAACTCACTTGTTCCACACAGAATGTTTTTATGGTTTAGGCTTTGAAAAACACATCCGTAATTCAAGTGTTGGTTTTTAGGGATTTGATTGGTTGCACGATTTCATCATGAGCTGATATTGGCTAGAAAAACCATCTGTAAACCAGGTGTGAGTACTGGACAGCTGTTTCGTCCTAGTTTGGGACTCTTCAGAGGTACGCAATCACACTGTGAGGTTCGAACTCAGGACCTTCTGGTTACAAGGCGAGCTAGCTCGTAGACCATTAAGCCACTGGAACCCGATCCAATGGCCCATGAATTCTAACTTCTGCAAATTCACGACATAGCGCCATTTCTGGTCAATGTCTTCGTCCTCTCACCCGACCTGCTGCATCCTACTGGTCACCACTTCTCACTAGAACCCCAGGTAACTACCCACCTGAATAGGGCAAGTCCCTAGTGAGCATCTTGTTGATATTCAAGTGTTGGTTTGTAGGTATTTGGTTGATTGGTTACAGGATTTCATCATGACTGATGAAGCTTTCAGGATCGTCATATTCATAATAATCACAATAATTAATCATTTGATGTCATATTATTCCATCCGAAAAATGCTTCAATAATTCCTCCATCATTTCCTTATGAAGGTTAGTAGCAGGAGGTTGGAATTTATTTGAAAATGTATATGAGTGTATATTATACTTCATGGATGTAATTAAGCGATTAGAACAATATTAAATACAATAAACTTGAATGCAATTTTATAGTTAGTGCAGTGATATATATATATATATATATATATATATATATTTAGATCACCGAAGAAACCAATCGAGATAAATGTTCAGAAAAGTTCCTCGACTCGAGTTGCTGCACGTTGTCAATAGAACATAAGGATAGCAGAAGAATATAAGTAATAGATTATTAAATGTGAAAAACAACGTAAGGTCAGAAAAAAAATAAACAACTAGTGTCCTAAACATATCCACCTTATTTGCACCATTCACTGCTTCTTGAAATACAAGTATTCTTTGAGTCGTGCATTATTTTATATTTAAAACCAATAAATAGCACATTTCACCAGTAGATGGTATGAGTTGCAATATGAATTCTTCTCATCACTTTTCGTGTGGTTCAAAGTTTGCCAGTGTCTACATCTGAGGATCTCACTTTTCTTTGTTGATATAAGTCATTTAAAGAAATAATGGAATGCAATAAAATGACATTGTTTCCTCTAAACAAAGATATAAAGGAAATAAGTAGCATTTTTCTAAGTAGTTTGGCGAGTTCTGAAAAAGAAAACACTAGACTGTAATTGTTAAGTTTCATCTTTTGCTTTAGGGACCGGAATTCAATAATGATAATAATAACAACTTATTCTGGACAGTATATCAGCACACAATGCTGAATTCACAAGGTATTTTATTGTAAAATATTTACTATTCAAAACAAGACATACATGAGAACAGTATTGTCTTCAGATAGATCTTTAGGCTTTACTCTTATGTACGCATCTCTGCATAAAGAAATGATGAACTTGTGGGTTAGAACATAAGTCCATAATTTTGTTAATATGACATTAGTAACAGCTTCATTGTAGACTCATTCATGAACCAGTATCACTTAGAGATTGTTGGAAATCAGAAAGCACTAGACGGCTGTTTTGTCACTGTTTGCTTCTCTTCGTCGATGCACACCAACTACCCCATCAAGGATCTAACCGGTTAATTTCAGGTTATGAGATCAAGCTCGTTGACTATTCAACCTTTTTGAGCTGGAATTCAATGAACCATGAGTTCTATCTTCTGTCAGTTTGTGATAAAGCTACTCTTAACCAGTGCCTTGGATTAGTATCTACTTCATCTTGGTATGATGTACCCTATTAGTTAAAATTTCTTAGTACTATTTTATAATATCAATGTAGTAGCTATAGATGAGTTGGAGACTGATGTTTGGACTATGGGTTTTTGTAACGATTTGGATTTTGTTTTGTAACTGAATCTAAACTCTAAAATCAATCCCTATCCACACAAAATATCATATTATTATTTATTATTATTTCCTTTAATTCCTAGAGGAACATAGGGCTTCAGCCGTGCGTCTCCATTGCCTTCGGTTCTCTGCTAGAGTTTTAACTCCACTACAAGTCTGCTCACACGCTTTCATCTCCTCTTCACATGACCTCCTCCATGTCACCCACTGACGACCAACTCGCCACATCTCATACGGCTTGGCTTCACTCTAGGGCTTGTCTAGTGATGTCACTTGATGTTTGGTTTTCTCAGAGTATGGCCAATCCATCTCCATTTCTTCCTGCTTATTTGTTGCACAATTGGTTCCTGTTGGGTTGGTTGGCTTCAAGACAGCCCTGTTGTTGATGTTTTCTGGCCATCTGATCTTGAGTATTGAGTGAAGACGGCTGTTGATGAAGGTCTGAAGTTTGTTTGAGGTGCTCTTTATGACGCGCTGGCCAAGTCTCTTATCTATATAGTAAGTAGCACTGCCTTCACATTGAAGTTGAAAATCTGGATATTATTTTTGATGATGAGTGCTGTTGACCTCTACACAGACTTGAGAGTAATGAAAGCTTGTCTTGCTTTCGTGATCCTTACTTTGATATCCTCGTTGGTTCCATCCGCCTGTAGTTGAAACGATGCTTCCCAGGTAGGTAGGTAAAAAAGGTTGTTTTTTTTCAGGTCAGGAATTTTCATCACCTCTGTTTTCTCTATTTTCACCTGAAGTCCTATCTTTCACGCTTCTTCTGCCAACTTATTGCTTTTTCACTTGCTTATCTTCCAGTTTGTGGGAAGTCAGACGTATATCATCGGTGAAGTCGAGATCCTACAAGTACACGAAATTTCATAATCTAAATAATAATGACAACGATTATAATTAAGACAATAATAATGATAATAAAGTAAATGATAGGAAAAGTTAAAGCAGCTGACACAAGTGGCATTAACAATAATCAAGACAGAATGATAGTATAAACGACTGTCTAAGTAAATTAAATCAAACTTTTCTAGCATTAAAAGTTGCCTAATACTGAAGGTGAAGTGGATAAACAACCAGAATTTAAATAATTTATTCGATTGAATTTTCTATTTCCAGTTGATTGATTATATTGAACCGAAATGTTTGTTCTCTGTTCACATGTCGGCTTCTAGTACTAACTCTCCAACAGTGTCTTGAGGTTAAAATTCTGTTATTTGGTGGACAGTGGCCAGCATTTTGTGCTATTCAGGACTCGTTAATTTGGGTGTACCTTAACCCAGCAACTATCGTTCGAGACATAGTGTATAGTACCATCAGCTGTGTCACTGGGCCACAAGAGTCACCACCTTGTGAACCAGTTATCAGTTTTTCCTATTTTTGGGAATTATTTTGAATTTCACTTGAAATAATGACTGCTGGATTCAACTCCTTTTGAGAATAGCATCACTTACCCAAGATACAGGTACACTGAACAAACTGATGGAACTGAAGTAAGCTAAAACACTTACTTTTGATTCCATTGTTGTCAATCATATAATGTAACTTTTTCATTTCAATGTTGTTGTTTTAAAAATTTTCAATATACACACAGTTGGCTAAAGATTGTCGCAGTGAAAGTGAACTGTCTGATTCATCAGATCCACCAATAAAAGCTGATTAGTTCTAATTCACAATAATAACAACAATTTCAATCATGCACAAAAAATGAAGAGAAGGCAAATCAAAATCAAAGTCCAATGACGAACAAAATAACCTCGGAGAAAAAAAATTTATGCATTAAATATCATGATAACACCGATTATACAATCATCAGTTAAATAGAGAAAAAGATTTTGAAGGTAACATTTCTTTCTTTTTTTGTTTGTGTGCTCTAACTTCCCATGTTTTGTGATACAGTGATGCTTGTGTGTGTGTTTAAGTTTCCACTAATTGGCTTCTTCACAATGTCACTGTTTATTTCTTGGTTTTCATCTTCAATGCCCCTCTCCTCCTCCTCTTTCCGTCTATCGCTATTCCTAGCAAAGAATACTGACTATCCGAACGGTTATTAAATCATGTAACAGACAGTATCTTTTGTATAGGCAAAAACCGACCACAGGGTCGTCATTTGATGTATCTTATGGACTGTACTTTCTTATTTATCTGTCTCAATGTATGTATTAACATTTTCCTTTGTTTACTGTTTACTATTGTTAATAATTTATGAAAGTTTAGGTGGTAGTATCACTTCCAATGTTTAAAGTATCCTACCTTATATCTTTCCTGGATACTTTTTTTCTTGGACTGGAACAAGCATATAAAACGGATAGGTTCATTTTATCATTCCGTCGATTGGTAGGTATCTCTTGTCAAAACCAAATGCTTACAAGCTGAAAGAATGAATGAAAGTTGCCGCTGGTTTCATTTACTAACCACAAGCTTAGTATACTCTACTTTATTATTATAAGTATTTATTCCTACTCTATTTATTATTGGTGGTTATTGTGTTCTTTTTTATCACTTCATATTCGTCCTGTTTTCCTAAAAACATAATTATAATATAAAAAACTCTGTATGAATTGTAAAAATATTTTTTTTAAAATATTTATTTTCGGTTAATCTCCTACATGAACTATTTTTCCCCATAGCGATTTAGTTTTTTTGTAAAAATATACATATCTGTGATGTAAGTTACACTATGACAATTTGTCGAACTTTTGGAATATTGATTTTTATTATTATTATTATTATTATTATTATTATTATTATTGGTAGTAGTGTGAATTTATTGTGAATAAACATGTGATTACTGTTTGTAAAATGATTGAACTTCCGTTTTTTTTCTTTTGAAACAAAAGAAAGGCTACTTCTTTTCGTTATATTTACATATATTGAACCCTTGAATAGTTGAATGTGATTTAAACAAAACGGAGCCAGATTTAAATCAGGGTGAATTATGCTCTCTGGTTGTCTCTCCCGTTGTTTACATCAAACCATGTCATAAATTGTAACTTATACTTGTGAAGCAAAAAGGGTGTTATCATCACTATTATCGTCTATAATTGCTAGAAAATATTATTATTATTTCCTCTAATTCCTAGAGGAACATAGGGCTTCAGCCGCGCGTCTCCATTGCTTTCGGTTCTCTGCTAGAGTTTTCACTCCACTACAAGTCTGCTCACACGCTTTCATCTCCTCTTCAAATGACCTCCTCCATGTCACCCTTGCACTGACGACCAACTCGCCGCTTCCCTTTCGGGTTCCACTCGAGCAATCGCTTGTCTAGTGATGTCACTTGATGGTTGGTTTCCTCAGAGTATGGTCAATCCACCAACTGCATTTCTTCCTGCTTATTTGTTGTACAAACGGTTCCTGGTTGGTTCGCTCATTGCCAGAGATCCCTGTTCCTGATATTTTCTGGTCATCTGATCTTGAGTATTGAGCGAAGACAGCTGTTAATGAAGGCCTGTAGTTTGTTTGAGGTGCTCTTTATGACGCATCAAGTCTCTGATCCGTATAGTAGCACTGACTGACTTCACATTGGAGTTGGAAATCCGGATCTTATTTTCATTGTCATGCTGAGTGCTGTTGACCTGCACACAGAGTTGGGAGTAATGAAAGCTTGTCTTGCTTTCTCGACCCTTACTTTAATATCCTCGTTAGTTCCATCCGTCTGTAGTTGAAACGATGCTCCCCAATTAGGCAGGTAGGTAAAAAGAGGTTGTTTCTTTCAAGTTCTTCTCATTTATGCTGACTGATTGTTGTCTGTTGTTGTTGTTGCTGTGGCTGTTGGTGTTGGCTAGGAATCTTCATCACCTACCTCTGTTTTATCTGTGTTCACGTAAAGTCCTGTCTTCTCTGGATTCTTCTTCTTCCAACTTGATGCTTTTCACTTGCCTATCTCCCAATTTGTGGGAAATCAGACATCTACCATCGGCGAAGTCCAGATTCTCCATGTTTTTTGTGTAATTCAATTTTATGCCTGTTTCCTCATTGCCCGCTCTCTGTCGCATTATCCAATCCACTGCAATCAGGAAAATCATTGGCGATAGTAGACAGCCTTGTCTCACTCCCGTCTTTACTTCGAAGGCTTCCGTAAGTTTCCCGTTGTGGATTACTTGGCATGCAGCATTGTCGTATAACTGTTGGATGAGATGAATAATTGTCGATGGGACCCCGTAGTAGCGAAGTAGTTGGAAAATCACCAGCTCTCGATCGACGCTGGACTATCGAAGGCCCTTTCAAAGTCGATGAAGTTGAGATAAAGAGGTGACTGCCATTCCAAGCTTTGTTCAATGATGATCCGTAGTGTGGCAATTTGATCAATACATGATTTGTTTCTCCTGAATCCAGCCTGTTCCGGTAGAAGGTTTTCATCCATAGTGGCTTGTTTGATTCTCTTCAGGATGATTTGGCTTAGTATTTTGCTTGGGATGGACAGGAGCATAATTCCGCGCCAGTTTTTGGATTGACTTAAGTCTCCTTTCTTTGGTAAGTTGGATAAGTATCCTTTCTTCCAATCCTCGGGTACTGGAATATATAAATGTAAATAAATCACTGAATAAATGTATGGATAAATAATTAATTAAAACAATGCATTAATATTTTATTGACACAAAGACCTTATCGAAGCATCTGTGCTGCCAGTTCACATGTGAAAACCAATCAGTGGGGTGGTCTATGAAACAAAGATTTCAGCAAATAATGACTGATACCTGTTATACTTAAGAGGTGGCATTTGGACCCCAGTGGTTTATTAGATGACACCTTGACGCTTGAAATTATTGCGTGCTGGGTTTGAAACTCAGAAGGATAACTATCACTCACTGAAGGAATGCGCAGGTTAATTGAGCTGACGCATCCCGGATGGAGGACATAACACTTCAGAAGTCTAGTGAATAGGTGAATTTGCTAATTTCTGTTAAAATAACTGTAGCCACCTCAGATGACGAGTCCTCATTAGGGTGGGTCACTTTTGGTGGATTACACTAATAATTACTATTAAAAAGTGAAAACGGCTAAGAAAACAGTTGTCTTTTTCATAAATTTTATTCCAGTATTAAGTGTGTATGCATTTATAAAAAGACCATGTCATGCAGACATTCAACCTTATTCTTTATTTTGCTGATCATTGGTGATAGTCATTATTATTGATTGCTTGGGTTTCGAGTGTAATGTAGAGGGCCTAAGCAGTACATCTTCACTGTACTTGTTTCTTTACCGACAATTCCATCTGGCCACACCACTGCCCATAATCGTTTATTCTTCAATACGCGATTTCCTTAGTGCCATGCCTGGATGCTAAATTCATCATTTCTCATTTGGGTTCCACTCGAAGGCCTGTCTGGTGTGTAATGTCACATGAATATCTCCTCAGCGTACGTCTAGTAAATCCTTGTGCATACTCATCGTGCAGTAGGCTACTGATTGTCTCGTTTCCAGAGTTCATAGTTGTTAATCTCTTCCAGGTAGCCATCTTATCCTCAGTGTTGAGGCGGTGAAGATGATGATGTTGATGAAAGTTTGCAATAGCCTGTCGGAAATGCTTCTGGGTGAAGCACGCGCTGGGTTCGTGAATCATTTAGAAGCACTGGCTTGACATTAAGGTTGAAAATTTGTAGCTTCCACGTCTTGCTTATACATATCTTCCATTTGTTTCTTTTCTTAAAAGTTCCCAAGTCTGTCATTGTGTTTTCTAGATTGTATATGTACAAGGAATATGTAGAAAATTCCTTCTATGCTTGGCAGCATTTGATAAATTCGGCATGCTTATAAAATGCAGAGCTTTGATTTGAGACTGTATGACTGTTTGATGTTCCAACAATCTTAACTACATAAGTTAACATGATATGGAATAAGTAGACATTTGCAATAAATAGTGTTCTCTGAGCTGGTTGGTTCGAATTAGAATCCTAGAACACAAATTAGCCGTAAAAAGACACGATTTATGTTCTTTAGTATCAATGCACGTAGACAATTACGGACATCAATTTGATTGGGATAATGTCGAAATCTTAGACAGAAGAAACACCAAAAGTGCAGTCAGGGAATTCCTAGAAGCCTGGTACTCAAACGAAAATTCAATTAACAAACACGTTAATATAGACGATATATTATTATTCCCTTGGGTTCCTAGTGGAATAGACGGCTTCAACTGCACGACTCCACTTGCTTCTTTCTTTTGCTGCACTTTTCACCTGCATCCATGTTAGTCCATACTGTTTCAACTCCTCTTCACATGATCTCCTCCATGTCACCCTCGCACTGACGTCCCGTTCGCCGCTTCGCTTTCAGCCTGGTTCCACTCGACCAATGGCCTGACGCGCGCGCGATGTCTCCCAGCAGCCTCCTCAGTGAGTGTCCAATCCATCCATCTCCACTTTCTCCTGCATATTTGTTGGGCGATTACTTCTTGTTTTGTTTGTTCCCATAGTTTCCTGTTGGTGATTCTTTCCGACTCGGCCATCTGATCTTCAGTATAGAGCGGAGACAGTTGTTGATTGATAAAGGTCTGCAACAGGCTGTTGGAAATATTCTTTTTGACCGACCCGCCAAGTTTCTGATCCGTATAGAAGAACTGACTGACTTGACGTTGTTTGTATTGAAAATCCGACCGAATTTTGTTGTTGATGCTAAGTGATGAAGATTTCCAACTAATAAAAAGTAAATCAGGTGACCAGAAAGTTTAAAATCCAAGTCAATAGAAAATGGTCAATACATACGTAAAGATCGTTACCGACAGACTTAATTATATCACTCATGAAGAAAATTTAAATCGTTTGACTTTATGCTAAATGTTGCGCTGAAGATGTTGCCCAGAAAGACGACGAAAGCTCCGCATCTAAACCAACCAGCTCAGAGAACACTATTACTTGCAAATCATCCACCTGAGCTACAAATCTCCTCTATTATTTCAATAAGTTGGCATCTTATTGTCTTTCATCTCAAACACTGTCTCACAAACAACTAGTATTCTTAGTTGTATGTATCAAACTGCATACGCTAAATCACCATCATAACCGAAGTTATTGCTACCTGACATGAAACCAATGGTAGGAGTAACCAATTTAGAACCCATTCATCAGATATAATCAGATAACAGTGACACACACTCATTTCGTACAATATTCCTCAAAAATGAAATAAGTGACTTTCAATTCAAAAAGTATATACTGATATACAGTTTAATTAGTAGACTGTTTGCTCTAGCATCAAATAGGTTATGATGTTCAGAGAGTTACAGATATTTGTCTCTGTTATTTAATACGCATTCATTAATGTCTTTTCTTTGAGTTTGACCGCCTGGTCTATGCATTCAAATCTCCAGCTAACATGACAATATCTCCCTGACGCCACTGAATGAGGTTGCTTATTTCATGAGGAAACTAATCTTTAACTGTATCTGGAGTGAATTCTGTTAGTGCAAAGCTAGAGATGAAGAAAAAGACGATTCTTTGCAGGCTGATTATTTCAAAGTCTGATATAAGTTTAAAACACTAACAACTAGTAAAGGAAATACACTTAAGTAATGTAACATTAGCTTTAACTCTTAGTGTGACATTGACAGCAAAACAGCCCGGGTGCCTTTCACATTGTATCATGACAAGGATATATTAAACGCAGTTTTTTTAGCTAACATGTAGACAGATTATTCAGACCCATTCAAGTCTCTGAGGTGCAGAAGCTAGGCTTTTTAAGGTTCTCATCAGACCTGATTGTTTTATGATTTGCATTGATATGTAAACGTTGTCAATAGGAAGCTTGGACTTGTGTTCAGAATATTTGTGTTAAATATCTCACTAGTGTCCATATATCTGTGACTAAATATTTATCGACTGTAAAGCAGTAAAATTAAACTGAAATTTCGGACAATAAAATTAAAAATTAAAGTAGAAAAAGTGGTAAGGTTACGAAAATCAGATAAGACAGTTGACAAAAGAGAATTCCACGAATATGACAGTAATTGAAGTGTTGGTTATATTGTTCATGCGATAGAAGGTGTGGTAAGCAGCGGGGATGTTGAGTTGAACTGAGCTTTATATTGAATTGTTTTTTATATTTTGTATAGGCCCTGGAATACTGCTCAAATGAGCTTACTGCACCAAACTGCTGCTGTGCGAAGAGACAAGTCACCAATCATTAGATATAAAGACTTCTTTTGTAATTATCAGCCATAAAGACACATTCACCGCTATTTATTTCATCATGGATACTGTAGCCAATGGTCAGTATTAAGTTGAAATTATGTTTCTCCGACTCCTGTTGGTTAATACTTCCTTCGTATGGTGGGTAATGGGCATTCACATTCGTTCTTTCATTATTTTGACAGTATGCTTCATTGCGTAAAGGTAGTAAACACAACTCTGTTCGCAGAAGTCGTCACTATATGATAAGATAACAACAGTGAAAGTGAAGGCAATTGTCTACCTAACTTTAGTCTTAGCACGCCTTTCTTGGAATACTTATCTATGTGGATTTATACATATACCGTTAATCCCATTTTAACTATTACTGACACTAGTTAGTTGGAGGTGATCTACAGGAAGCCTTCGACCTAGGTTTCATGCTATTTGGCACTCATCAGTAAGGCGTATTTGCAACCTTGAAGGAACTCATGTCCCTTCTGAGATTCGAACCCACGTCACCAGTGCTGCAGTTAGAGACGTTACCACTGAGCTATTCGGGCTCGCGATTGACCTCCTGTAGGACTGCAGTGTGTATTTTTATTGGATACTAGTAACTAGTGTGACGTGTCTAGTCCTTTCTTTGGTGCAGACTGAATTCTATCAAGGTTGCAGATACGCCTTGCTGACAAGTGCCAGCTAGCACAAAACCTAGGTCGAAGGCTTCCTGCGAATTGCCTTCAACTATCTAATATCATCAAATCAATGTGCACCGTGATGGCAAGCTACCTAGAATGGTGGCCACATTGCAAAACCTGACTGATAGTATTCAGTCTGCGCCAAAGAAAGGACTAGACGCGTCACACTAGTTACTAGTGTCCAATCAAATTACTGACACTATAAATTCAAACTGTTGTACAGGTACTTTGACTAAAACCGATAAGATACAGGTGTTCATTTGTTTTTCTGCTTACTTCCAGAAAATCAAACATTGACAGAAAAGGGGAATATTAATTTGCATTTTGTATTATTGTGCTCCTTGAGCTCGATAGTTTCATCTTCAGAATCAACCTCAATTTAAAGTGAGCTTTAGAGATTGCATATGGATGACATATATTTATCTTTGCTGGTCACCTTCACTATGATCAACTGTCCCTGTAAATTTCTTTATGATTGTATTCACTTATATAGAAAACGATTTTCTTGCTTAACTAATATTTGACCTTTTGTTCGGGTGACCTGTTCTTTATAGATTGATAAAAATGAGCAATATTCACATACATATTAATTGCAAATTATTTTTTAGTACCAGGTCTCTAATAATTCTGTAGCGTTCTTTGTGTTATGTGTGTGTGTAAGGCTTCTCCATCATCCAAGTTGAACTGATGTGTTCGCCGTTGTTCACATACATTGATATGAGCAAATGTATTTTATGTCTTTTGACTGCTAAACTGCGTGTATGGATGCAGAGATAAATAGGATGTCTATCTTGACTAGTGTAGTGTTTTTTTATCATAGTTCATATAATCTGTCTGATAAATTGTGTTGCTTTTATCTTCATTTTTTGAGGCGGGGGGTCTCTTAATTCACATAGTATGGAATGGAGAAGCTGAAATGATTAGTGGCCGACAAATATTCCAAGAAAAATCGACAGTATTGTAGGACGTTTTCATTGTCGTTTCACGGAATGATTTTAAGTTGATCGATTGTGGGTATCAGCTGATAACTACACATGGATATTCGTTTTTCTGGAAGACGACATTAAGATGTTTCTCTCTTATTCTCCTCAAGGCAGGAATGTTGCAGCCTATCTTGGCTCTTTTGAATAATGATAGCGCATAACTTATTTCTTATGCTATTGGATATTTTTCTGTTGCAAAAAATAAGTATCTTACTCGTGTATGGACTGACTTTCTGCTTACTTGTATTTCTAAGTGATCTATAGGTGAGACTACCTTAGCGAAACATCCGAAAACTGCATTTTGTCCTCTGATTACTGTTTGCTGGTTAGTTTAATTCTGTCAAAAATGTTGTTATTTAGTTCATAAACATCCAGACCATTCCTGTCATTTATTATTATTCCTAAAGGTTCAACTGTACATCTTCATTTTATCCTATTCTATGCAGTTGTCTGTCTAACAGCTCGAATTTTCTCTTCATATGATCTCTTTCTTGTTACCCTCAGACTCACATATCACTCGGAGTTTCCTATTCAGGTTCCATTCAAGGCTATCACCTAGCACGCGATTTCACTCAACAACCTCCTCCTCATGTATCTGACCCATCTCCATTTCTTTCGGCACATTTGTTGATCTTGACTGGTTCGTCCCCAAAGTTTCTTGTTGCCAGTTCTTCCTGGCAATGTGGTTTCATTTGTATGTAGTGATGAGGCAGCTGTTGATGAAAGAGTGCAGGAGTCTGCTGAAAGTACTTTTAGTGACATACCAATTTTTTGAAGCATAAAGAAGATTATTATCTCCTTTAGTTCCTAGAGGAATATAGGGCTTCAGCCGGGCGTCTCTATTGCGTTCGGTTCTCTGCTAGAGTTTTCGCCTGGCTTCACGTCTGCCCACATTTTTTCATCTCATCTTCGTATGACCTCCTCCATGTCACCCTTGCACTGACGACCAACTCGCCGCTTCCCTTTCGGGTTCCACTCGAGCAATCGCTTGTCTAGTGATGTCACTTGATGGTTGGTTTTCTCAGAGTATGGTCAATCCACCAACTGCATTTCTTCCTGCTCATTTGTTGCACAATCGGTTCCTGGTTGGTTGGTTCGCTCATTGCCAGAGATCCCTGTTGCTGACATTAACTGGCCTGCCATCTGATCTTGAGTAGTACTGAGCGAAGGTAGCTGTTGATGAAGGTCTGTAGTTTGTTTGAGGTGCTCTTTATGACGCATCAAATCTCTGATCCGTACAGTGAGTAACACTGAATTAACATTGGAGTTGAAAATCCGGATCTTATTTTCATTGTCATGATGAGTGATGTTGACCTCGATAAAGAAGAATTTCCTTGGAATTAGTGTTAAAAAATCCGAATCTTACTTTTTGTGCTCAGTTCACCAATTCCAAATACTGGCTTTAAGGTATTTATCTGTGCCTCTTGTAGTCGGAGGAACATGCTGCCAAACTAAGTGAATTTCCTGGAACAATTTAAGCGCCTAGTAAGACTGAATCACTATAAAATTACTTAAAATAATTCCAGTGTATTCGTAGAGTCAAAATAAAACTTCTCTGTTTCAATTTTCCTAATACTCTGTTAATTAGATTATAAGTTTTCTATAGTTTATAAGGGTTAGTTATGTTTATACGAGTTGGTCCCGAATTGATATCAATTAGAGGGCCATTGAACCATTGGAGTCGCGCTAAATCACGAATAGGTAGAGGTTAGAATTCATGAGTTATTGCATCAGGTCCCAGTGGCTAAATGGTATACGAGCCAGCTTGCCTTATAACTGGAAGGCTATGGGTTCAGAGGCTTGTGGTGGGTGCGTACTGCCGATGATTCACAAACTATGATGAAACAGTAGCTGTTCAGTACTCCCTGGTTTTCAATGGTTCTCTAACTCATATCAATCCGTGATCAACTCGTAAAAACATAACTAACCCTTACAAACCAAACTATAGAAAATATACTCATTTCTTTCTTTTTTTTTTAAATATTTGTGTAAACATGAAGCATCTTTATTCTTTGTTCATTCGAATGTATCATATGAATCATTTTCTTTCTTTTTGTTAATTAACAATAAAGTTTAATTTGAGTTAGTTGGCATTCAGTAAATTTAAACTGTATGTATATATTATTAGTGATTATCATTTGAATGAATATCATATGAGTTTTATCGATTAGCCACCAGTTAGCACAGATGATCAAAGGTCATATGGTTACAGCACATTATGAGAAAAACGGAAAGCAAAAATGTTATTTCATATCTATCTAATTGTATATCTATTTATCTATCAAGCTTTAACGATTGTAACTCGAACAGTTTGCTTAACATATATATATATGGTGTTTTGTATGAGCTCAAATTTTAGACTGAGTTGATAGTCTGAAAATTAGGAGTTATAAAAACGTTTTAGACAGAAGAATAATACTTGTAAATTTCAGAAGATAGATTAGTGTGAATACAGTACTCTTTTCGATAAATTTGTTTTCAGGTTATACGGTTATGTGTCCAAAATAAATTAAGACTTGTCATTATTGAAAATATTAATTCTTTATCGGATATGATTAGTAATACAAAAAAAAGAAAATAACGAAGAGGATAATATAGAATTCAAAGCCTATGTAGTACTGTCATAGAAAGAAGCAATGTTAGAGGCCTTACGTGAGATTCTCATTGAGGCTGCAATTCGAGTGGTGGCATTTAAACCAACCAACTCTCTAAGAGATAAACTTTGTCAGCTTAAGAACCTGGTAGATCCAATTAACGACTGTGAGATCAATTGGATAGTTCAAACTAGTAGATTGGGATCAATTAGATTATTGGAACGTAAAGATTTAACTAGACCCCGAATGATTGACCTTGATAAGTTAAATAACCTAGGAAAAAGCTCAGCCATTACACTGCATTCACATGTATGTAATCACATGTTAGTGTGGAACAAGGTGAGAGTATGAAAATGTTGTATAGTTAGGTGGGGAGAGAGAAAGGCTAATCCCCGAATCTTTGTTGACCGATTCAATACTGCACACATGCTATCGAAATGACGTAACGCCTATAGTGGAGGTATTGAAAGTAGCAGTATAATATAATATAATAATTTGCTTTATTCCAGAAACAGTACTAGTGGTACAGTGTGGAATTTTCAGCACATATCTACAATATGCATCTAATTTTGTAAAACATTTAAAAGGAGTACTTCAAAGAATAAATATAAAAAACAACAAAAAAGAAATGCGAAAAAATACCAGAAGTAGAATGGAAAATAAACAAAATAATAAATAATATCTCAGTGTTGGCAGATGGAAGCTATGATATGTTTATACGTGGTGACAGTAAAGCTATAGTCATACTAGAAGTTATGAAATGATATTTAAGAATGTTTATCGCCAAGATGATCAGTTAATTTGATTGAACAACACTAAACAATCATAAAATAAACATTTCAGATTGTTGTTTTTTTATTGTCAGCTCTAATTGGGTGTTTGTAGTGGTGATGTGAGTAATCCTGCATAATACAAAATTTTTAAGATGGTAATAACGGAGTTCACAACCAAGACTGTCAGTTAATATTCCCGAACAAAAACAACCATAAAACTAATGTTACATGAGGTTAATGACAGGACAATTTTGTAATACTCATAGTGCTAATATAGTCGGAACCAGAAGATATACAAAAGAAGTAAAAAAGTAAAGTACAAAAAAAGTAAGCCAGTGATAAAAATGTTAGGTAGCTAAGTATGTTTAAGAAGGTGTTCACTACAGAATACAAATAAGAGAGATTAAGGAAGAAATAAAAGGGCCAAATTATGTTATTAACAACAAAGCAAATCATAGGTTTCGCGCTTAATACTGTCTCTGTCACTTAGAACACGGGTCAAATATGATATCATTGAGTTCCTATACTTAGTTGTTCGAGCATATATTATTTTGTACTGATTTCTGGTTCTAGCTGATGAGATACAAGGAGAGAGTTGGGAATAGAAAGGGTGTTGGGGTCATAGAGTATGGTTTTAGACCATTTTTCGCATGCATTCAGATGCCTTTCTACTAATGTAGTGACGAGCTGACTGAGTTTTTCACCACTAGTCCTACTAACTACCTTCAACATCCTTCTCAGGATGGTATAGTCCTTTTTCAGTAGCCCAGGAAAGACTAGTGGGGAGCACTAAAGTAGAATGGGTAAGACACGAGAGTTGACAAATTGTGAAAGTAGAGATTGGGTGATTCCAGATCGTCTAAGTTTCTTAATGTAGTCGGCTAGTCGGAACACTTTCTTAGAAATCATTAGGATATGAGATGACCAATGTAAGGTTGGAAGATAGAACTAGTCCGAGGTATTTTGCACCGGACTTGGTTTCAATTTTAGTCCCCTCAATGTTACAGGCTTCATGGTACTTACTAGTGTTTGTAGATCTCGTTTATGCCTAAAGGAGAAGTCAATAGTCTGGCATTTTGAGGGATTCAGCATTCAAGGGGAAGAAGGAGAGACAGGAAAAAGAAATATGTATATATAAGACAAACTGATATGATTATGGGCAATAATTCATGCTCGAAACCTTGTCATCCAGTTATGAATACTGCATCACTGTGTGACATTTGAAATAAACTTATCTAATATGGACTTATATCCTACCATAGTGCTCAAGTTTTACGCTTACACTGATGTAAATATTAATGATAACTTTTAAAAAGTAAGATTGAATCAGTACTGTCAGTAGGCTACAGTTCTAAAACATCTTAATGGTGACCTGCTTAAACCACTGCGCCACCGAAATTGCCACCTGTCAAAATAGTTTTCTGCATTTATTGTTGTTTTAATCATGTAATTATATCCAATTGCCACCCCATGAACTCGCGCATATATTAGCATTATCAGCTTCCCACTAAACGCTATGCAGTTTTTGAAGGAAATGTTAAAGAAGTGCACAGAACTCTCGCCGATCATGTACATGGTCTGGAGTTCGATCCTCTGCCGACGCACACCTGATATCTATGGTCGGCCTGCAAAATTTGGGCTACCGATATCACACGCTGAAAATTCCATACCTGTAACAAATATACGGGGTGGAATCAAGCTGTAATCAAACCAAAAATCAAAAAAGAGAAAATCAAAATCAAATTTGTTCTCTCTTCATATGCAACAAAATTATGTCACATGATATACTTCAGATTATTTTTTTATTTCCTTCACGTTCCCAGCCGCTTCAAGCTAGTGGCTTCAAGTTTCTGTAGCAGCGTTTATTTTTACAGGATGGCGTTGCTAACCTCATGCCCAACCTTTCCTCTTTACTAGTCTTATTACTGGATAAGTGAGGTAAAGGAGTGCGTCGGCCGGGGATCGAACCCCGGCCATGTTCATGGCCGACGAGCATGCTAACCGCTGTACCACCGACGCACACTTCAGATTATTACTTTACATGTAAATCCTGTCATAATGAGGAAATACTTTGAAACTAAATATGCTGAGAATTCCTGTACAATGTGTGCACATATTGTGTGAGATAAAACATTTTTATTCTTATTATATACATCAGTGTAACACCAAGCTGAATATCAGGTAAGTTTACAAAATCAACGCAGAACTCACCTATTTATTGATCTCACAGTAGGCTATGGACTGATAAAAAAAGTTGCATCATTTAAACAATTTGTGTGAAGGATTGAACACCTTTTTAAAATACTCAAATGACATGAGTGTGTACAATCATGTAATCGAAGATCAATTGGGGTGAAAGTAGCAGTACTATCCATACATGGTTTTTGCTTGTGGATATCATTGATATGCCTCAGGAAAAAAACGACTGGGTCCTATTTTGGCAGATTTATTTCTTAGTAAACTAGAAAATGGATCTTTGAACAATCTTTCTATAAAATTCTCATTTTATTTCCCGTATATAGATGATACCTTCATTCTTTGTGATAATAATGATTCGAATAGCAACACAATAATGATTCATTTCAATGAAGTACATTTGCTGTAAAACTCACGTGCGAAATAGACTCCCAAGATAGGATTACCTTTCTAGATCCCCCCCCTTACAAAAAAAACAATATGATAGTATAAATAGAAATTTCCATGGGAAAAGCACATAGACAGGGCAATATACATATTTCCGCTCCTCTCCAGTATAAAAGAAATTTAGTAACAACCCTAAGACACAGGATTAAAGCTATATACTCAGAAGAGGGAACTGAAGATGAAATAAGGATTGTATATGACACCTTAATTGAAAATAGCGATTCCGACATATTTATCAAGAAAGACGTGACCAAAAAAGCGAAAAAGGATTATTCTCCATCTTCAAGTATTGGTTTTGTAGGAATTTTGTTTGATTGCATGGAGGATTTAATCATGAGCTGACATCAGTTAAAGAACCACTTGAAAACCTTGGAGTACTGGACAGCTGTTTCATCCTAGTTTGGGACTCTTCAGCAGTGCGCACCCATGCACTCCATGCAATCAAACAAAATCCCTACAAAACCAATACTTGAAAATTAATCTGATGCTCACTAGTGACTGGCCCTATTCAGACAGTTAACCTGGGGTTCCAGTGGGAAGCCGTGACCAGTAGGGTACAGCAGGTTGAAGATGAGGCAGTAACTCATCGAAGAAGACATTGCGAAGTGGTCGCGCTATGTCGTGAACTGGCAGAAGTTAGAATTCTAGGACCATTGGATCGGGTCCCAGTGGCTCAATGGTCTACGAGCTGGCTCGCCTTGTAACCAGAAAGTCCTGAGTTCAAATCCCGGTGGGTGCGTACTGTTGAAGAGTCCCAAACCAGGACGAAACAGCTGTATTCTCCATCTGTAAATAAGAAATTTTATATAAATGACTGCAATTCAAGGGCGATATAACTAGCGAAATAATTACGAAGAAATTAAGAAATTCAGTTCAAATTACTTTAAGTGCTGGTAAACTACAAGTCTTATTTCGTGCACGTCTCATGGTGATTCCTCTATTGAAAGATGAAGTACTTAGACTAGCCACTTCCAACTGTATCTACCAATTCAGCTGCGATTGTGGAGCGAGTTATATCGGCCGCTGCTCTAGGAAATCGCATTTTCGTGCTCACTCGGGAAAATCAACCATTGTGGTTAAACAAAGGTGTAGTGAGAAGAAAAAACAGCTCAATGTTAAAATACCTGGTACAAGCCAGCCAAGAAGCTAATATTGAAGAATCCTTCTCTGTCATCTATTGGTTACTAAACAAATTGCCAAAAACATCCTGGCACCACATACCCGAAACATCATGGGTTATCACGAATCATCTGAAACAACCTGTGCTCCGAGTGCAGAAGAAGCAAGTTCGGCGACCACTACTGCCCTGATCGGCGACTATAAATTCATGAATTTTTAGTGATATATATACTCATGATTTTTCTGATATTCAGTGTGTTGTTATGTTGATGCTATTGAAGTGTAGTCCATTGATACCATTATTATTGATTCGATGTTGCTAATATTACTAATTCATTCACTATTATGAGTATATAGCTGTAGAACCTGATTATGAAGTTATCGAAAAGCATATTCTCCGTTCAGCAACGATTCTTTTGAAAGATTCAAATATAACAACAGTTTAATTGTTTTACTCTGACCTGTTATAGAGAAATAACCAATCTCATTATATACAAGCTTTCCTAAATAGCCACCTGAGAGTTCCAATCTCGCTCATAATTTACCTCTTAAACGATGGTAAAATTCAACCGACATTACTGAAAGCTTCAGAAAAGACATGATCAAAAATAATTCACACAGGACCGATATTCTTTATGTTCACACGGTCATCAAATTAGTTTCCAAAATAAAACTGTAATGTAAAGTACAGTTAATCAGAAGTTGTGTAGACAATTTGAGTCTCCAAATCGATATATACTGTCACTACTTAACAGGCGTCCTTTGACTTCAAACACTACTGAAATTGCTACCACGTTGTACAATGAATATGCCTTTTCAGTTGAACAACGAAATCTGTCGTCAAGTAATGGGCCTAGCGATGGGCTCCCCTCCCATCTCCCTTAGCCGATATGTTTATGGCGAAATTATAAGTGAATGCTCCACTAAAAGATCTAATCACCAAACTCTTGTTCTGCTGTAGACACATGGAAAATACGTTTATGTTGCAAAGGAATGAAATCCACACCGAGTCCTTCTCAAAATGTTCATTATAACTCACCCACAACCTGAGTTCACATATGAAACCAAGAAAGACAACACCTTATTGTTTTTTGATAACCTGATAACAAGAAGACAATGTAGCAGTATTTTCTGGAAAAAGTTATGTATCGGAAAATACACCCATTTCAGATCGTTTGTCTGCCTTACTTCCAAACGTGTTTACATCAGTACGCTGATGATCCGTGCTAGGAAACTTTGTACAACCGACACTCTTAAAGATAAATTAAGGAAAATAGAAAACTTATATAAGGATGGGTGTCAGGAAGAGATTGTTATAGTCTCCATGGGGAGAACTAATAGAAAGGAATGCCTGTAAACGGTGCGGAAGAATTATATATGTATATATATATTTGATTTTACCGTTTAAAGGAGAACCAGCCACTGAATTATTGGCATCGAAACTTTAAAAATTAGTAGCTGAACAATTGTCTCTGAAACACTGTGCTTAAAATTCCCCACTCATTGTTTACTTCCGATCCAGCTGAAGGATGAGCTACCGAGTCTGGTCACTTCAATATGCATTTAAAAAATTTAACTGTTACTATAAAGACAGTTATATACATAGAATGACTCGGAAAGTCCACCGTCGCTTTCTGGAGTGCTGTCAGACGTGGTTAGGTATGAGTCACAAAGTCAATCAGAAGTTCCATACTGGTATACCTAGTGGATACGGAGCACAAGATAAGGATCAGGACTAAACTTTGACGATTCTATTCAAGATGCCACTACAACTTCTAGGTTGGCACATATTCAGTTGCTAAGCATATCTGAGGCAGTTAGCATAAGAAAATCTCAGTCCAGTCTCTATGTTTAGAAAGACATTGTTTGATCTTTTCCTCTACTTTAGCCTCGTATAGTTATCTCTCCCGGTGACGTCGAATAACTCCAAATACTTCCTTTTTTCCCTTCACGTTCCCAGTAGAACATGGGCTTTAAGCTAGAGGCTTGAAGTTTCTGTAGCAGTGTTTATTTTTACGGGATGGGTTCCTAGCCTCATGCCCAACCATACCTTTTACCAGTTCTATTACTTGTTTAGAAAGGTAAAGGAGTGTGTCGGGCGGTGATCGAACCTCGGACCATGTGCATGGTCTGCGAGTGTCGTAACCGCTATGCCACCGACGCACTCTAAATATTACTTCTATTATAAATATCAAATTATGCTATAGGTGCATATTTTAATCTTAGTTTCACAATTTAATACTAGCATTGTTGCTCTACTTACATTCTACTCGATAATACGGAGATCTAAGTTGTTTCAAATATCTATGAATAATATTTTACCACATAAGTGTAAAGTGTGATGTAAATTTACCAAAAACACGTATTTACTCGCGCAAATCGTGTTCGAAAATTTGTTAACTGAGAACACTTAGTCTGTCAGAACGTAGAAATGAATTTCAGGTGGAGTATTCTAGTTTTCTGATCGTCGATTTGAAGGCTATGCGTGGTTATGACTCTTGCCGACCATGCCCATGGTCCGAGGTTCGAGTCCATGCCGACGCACACTTGATATCTATGGTCGACCTGTGAAATTTGGGCTACCAATATCCATGCTGAAAATTCCATACTTGTACCAAAAATACTGTGTGGAATTAAGCTGTAATCAAAAAAAAAATTAAAAAAAATAATAATTAACAACCCTCATAATAATTAATTAATAACATAAACATTTTTGAAAACCTTACTAAAATAACTGATTTCATTAAAACAAAAACAAATAAAAATAAATAAAGTAAATAAATCCAATTGTAATTCATTAAAATTACAACACCAATAACACAGCTTGTAGTGTTGATCAGTTGTGTTCTATAAATTGAAGACATATACATATATACCGAATAAATATTGATTCGCCTCATTCGACTTCCAGCTGTTCACAGTAAACGAATCGAGCAACATACACACACACACACTTCAGTGATGGTCATCTTGACAGCCAAATTATTTTATTTTTTTTTTGGTTGTTTAACTTTAACTCATCTATTTCACTTCTTATTTCATGGTTGATTAAAGTTGAAAAAAGTGAAAAATTCATTTTACAGTCGATATTACTTGATTTTAATAAGGTTGTATTGTATAAATACAGAAGTCACTGTGGTTTCAGTGGCCGATAACATTTATCTAACGTTGTGATTGATGTTAATCTCAGTGATCACCGTCAGTTGGAAATCGTTCAGGAATAGGGAATACTCAGTGGACCATATTTCACCTCACTAGGTGGTGAGTCAAATTCTAGCGTTTATAGTATTTACCTACTCATTTAAACCGGTAGTAAATATCCTACTCACATCATATTCCCTGTTACGACCAAAACTAACTCCTTATGATCTAAACGCAGGAAACCGATCTCCATGTTCTGCTGTATAGCTGTTTGAAACTTCCTTGAGACACAAACAGTCACAAAAGTGCTCCAAAAACAGCAAAAAGATGATTAATCATTGCCTAAAATCCATGGTCCTATTCAGCAATAACATCAAAAATTCACAAATACCTCCGTTAGATTCACTATTCAATTCCAGGAAGAGTGAGAGGATTAATGAGAAAAACTGACTTCTTACTGTTACACTGAAGTGGTTATCAAAAGGTGGTGTCTCTCGTCAAAACAGCTTGTTTGCCGCATTCTTTATTACTAAGCAATCACTCAAATTATTTCGCAGATTGTGTAGAAGAAGTCATTGTTAGTTTTATTTTATTTTGATTTTTGATTACAGCTTGGCTCTACACCATATTATTGGTACAAGTATGGAATTTTCAGCATGTGATATCGGTAGCCCAAATTTTGCAGGCCGACCATAGATATCAGGTGTGCGTCGACATAGGATCGAACTCCGAACCATTTGCATGGTCGGCGAGAGTCTTAACCACTGTGCCACCGATGCACAGAAAAGCGAAAAACTTCATCTAAATGCAACATAATTAGCCTTTCACTACTCAATGACTAAAGACGGTATTATTCAAAGTGGCAGGATTGTTGTCAGATTGACTACGCATTAGGTAATGGAGTCTCGAACCAGGAAGAAATAGTTTTATTGACACGTAACTTGACCTACCTTATGTGAGTTTGAGAAATCGTTTAGAATTGATCGAATTTATTTGCCGCAGTTAGTAGATTGAATTTACACAATTTGTCTTCATCAGTTTCTGTTTTGAGTTTCTAATTTTTGAAGAATATTAAGTATAAAGAAATTAATCGCCTTTAGGCATCTGAATCATCGAATTTTTAATTATGATAATAATGATTTTCTTTACTCTAAAACAGATTTTATGATACGGTTTGGGATTCTCAATATTTTTTGGCATAATATTTGCATCTAATTCACTCGGTAACAACAAAAAAAAACATTACAGGGTATGGCTAACAAAAATCGATGATTTGAAAAATCAATAAAATTCCAAAATGTAACGATTTGAAAGATCGGATAGAAAAAGACATAGTAAGATCATAATTACTGACAAACGTGATTGTTTCGTGGAATAACGGATTAAAGATGTATTAGTAACAAAATAGGCAGGAAGTTCGGATAAAAGAAAATTAAATCCAGTAGTGTGGATAGGAATTAAAGAAACAAATTATAAGAGAAATGAACAATAAGGTTGGTTAAGAAAGGCAGTAGGATAATTATTATTGATAAGACCATGGTAGGGATATTGATTAGACGTATTTGTTTTAATTACATAACGTGGGCTTGATCTTTTGGTATGCAAGTGCTTCAGCTGTTCTCTGAAAGCTACTAACATCATAATTCGTAAAACTGGGAATAATGAAGCTAGCAGAAGAGCGTATGAAAGATTTCCCGCCAAACAAATTTGAATACTCAAAATTCTTTTAAAAAAACTGAGTACAGCTGAAAAACAATTATGACAGCTTTGATTGGACACTAGTTACCAGTGTGATGTTTCTAGTCCTTTCTTTGGTACAGGCTGAATTCTCCTAGTCAGGTTTACAATGTGGCCACCATTCAGAGGGGATATGAGTTCCCCAAGGTTACAGATACGCCTTGGTGGCTGGTGAGTGCCAACTGACACGAAACTTAGATCCAAGGTTTCCTGCCGATTGCCTAAAGCCATCTAATATGTCAGCTTTGTCGATTATTGATTTATCATTCAAGGGCACATCATCAACTTGTGTCTCAGTATGTCAGTATTTGAAAATCGTCAGGAGGAAGCCAATCGCTGTGTTAACGCTTGATTTATGTGACATAGTTGTACAGTGTGATAAGTCTGGTCGTATCATCATTTTACCGTCAACTAGAAGTCACAACACATTCGATAAACATAATTGAAATATCAGCACAAGTAAAGAAATAGCGTTTTAATGGGAAGTGGAATCTTGCACATATATGTTATAAGTCCGCAAATAAATAAAGAATAACTCGAAACGCTGTTTACTCAGTCCCTATGAGTAAACAGTTGTTGATGCGAATCTAACACGTATTTGTATCATATTCGTGTCAGGGTCAGACCAGTAGCCTGCTCACCATTCATCTGTGTATGAACACAAATTTCACTTGGTCAAGTGTCAAACTAAATCGCACTGAGGCTAGATTATTTTAACTTAAAATGAAATATCATACAATTGATGAATATATTTACTAAGCACGTATTTATGTAGTTTACAGGCAAAGTTCATACATTCATATAATCTTTTTTTTATTTATTCCTCACTTCCTGAGTGTAACAGAGTGATTGAAGCTTTAAGCTCTGAAGTTTCAGTAGCAATGATATTTAAGTGTTGGTTTGTAGGGATTTGATTGGTTTAGAGGATTTCATCATGAGCTGACATTGATAAGAGAACCATTGGAAAACCACCTGGGAGTACTGGACAGCTTTTTCGTCCTAGTTTGGGACTCTTCATCAGTACGCATCCACAGGGGTTCGGACCAGGACCTTCTGGTTAATGCTTACGAGCTCGCTTTGTAACCAGAAGGTCCTGGTTCGAACCCAGCAGTTTGTGCTGAACCTTCCCTCTTCTTCAGGCAAACTACCGCTGAGTAAACTAAGCGAGATGTAGGTGTAAGTCAAATAATTATATATATATATCATTCAGGAATAATAGTTACTGACAATAATGATATTTTTTTAAATAATAGTGAGTTGTTTCTATCAAAGGATTCGTAGTTCCTTAGCTTGTGTAAATGATTATGAGCATAATAAATGTGTTACTGAGCTGCATACAGGATAAAATTAAGAGTTGTGCGACAATTAAATATAACAAAAAATATTCATTCAGATATCTATAAAACACAAAATAGTTGAGCAAAGAATATCCTTTTCAACAAATTCCTCTTCTGGCTCTACAATTATATATTTTTAATATACATAGAATATTCTAGATTTTTTTCCTTCATGTTCCCAGTGGAACATAGGGCCTCTGGCTAGTGGCTTGAAGTTTCTGTAGCAGTGTTTAACTTTTACAGGATGGGGTTGCTAGTCTCATGCCCAACCTTTCCTCTTTACCAGCATCGGTGGCACAGTGGTTAGGACTCTCGTCGACCATGCACATGGTCCGAGGTTCGAACCCACACCGACGCACACCTGATATCTATGGTCGGCCTGCAAAATTTGGGCTACCGATATTACATGCTGAAAATTCCATGCTTGTACCAAAAATAGGGTGTGGAGTCAAGCTGTAATCAAAAAATAAATAAATAAAAATAAATTATTTTTGGCATTGCGAGGCAAAGGAGTGCGTCGTTCGGGTATCGAACCCTGAACCATGTGCATAGTCGGCGACAGTCCTAACCGCTGTGCCATCGATGCATCGATTTGTTAGTAATATCAATGGAATAACGCTTCATTAAAAATGCTTAAATAATAATAATGAAAATAATAATAAAGATGTAGTAGCGAATAGAATATCAACTAAAATTAGGAAAATTCCACAAAAATTTAGGACCATTCAAACCTAGATGGCCAAGGTAAGGATAATGTCTGAACTAACTTCTTTTAGATGCAGAAAATTAAAATAGTGATGTTCCAGGTAGCACAAGCACTGAATGAACTTCTTCCGAACGTATCAGTTAGGCTTCTTAGGGTGGATTCAAAATCAGCATTAGTCTACAGTAGATGTTTGTGTATTTCATTGATAAATCATTACTGGATATTTCACCAAGAAAATTAGGTAGTTTCATAACTGATTCAAAACAAGAGTGATCAGAAACAAACAACTGCCTTTCAGTAACTTGTTCCTTCCACTGGTTCCACAGTTATAAATTCAACAGTGTTTGAATATAGTGGCTCCAGCAAAAGCAAATCGAAATTACTACATAAACTGTTTTGTGTTGCAAGTACAACATTGAATAACAATAGTCACTTTGTTCTAATCATCATCACCATTTATCATTATTATCATTTCCGTGTGTTCCAGGAGGAATGTGGGGCTTCACCAGAACCTCGTCATTTCACTCTATTCTCTGATATATGTTTTTACGCTAGCTGTACGATTCCCATAAGGCTTTTTACTTGTTCAACACATAATTTCCTTAATGTGTCCACCAAACCAACGTCCAACTCGTTTTTTCCCGTTTGCGTCCCACTGAATGTGATGCCACTGATCAAACCTCTTAGTGCACTTCTCGCACATGTCGATTTTCATCTGCATACTTGTTAGGCAACATGATTTTGGTTAGTTCGTTATGTGACTACCTTGTTGCTTGTTTTATCTGAATAGCCATCAAATCTTCAATATGGGGCTGGAACAGCTGTTGATGAAAGTATGCAGCCTGTTGAAACTGCTTTCCGTCACGCGTTAAGTCCCTGAACTGTACAGAGTCAGTGAATTGAAATTAGAATTTTTAAAATCCAAATCTTCCTCGTTATGCTGACTGTAGCAGACTTATAACAATAGTAGTAGAGTAATGAAGCTTTAGTTTTCTTTCCCTATCTTGCCTTTGACGTCTTAATCTATTTCATCCCCTATAGTTGTATTGGTGTTAACTAAAAAGGTTGAGGAGGTGACTTCATTTAGCTTTCTCCCGTTGATGATGTTTGCTGATTACTGTTGTTGATGTTCAAATACCTTCGTCACCTCCATCTTCTCTTTAGTCATCTGAATTTCTGTCTTCTCTGTCTCTTCTGTCAACCTCTTGGTTTTCATCTTTATGTTTCTAAGTTCTTGTGACACTATGCATAAGTCATCTGAGAAGTCCATATCTTCTAGAGTGCTTTTGTTGGTCTAAAAAATATCTGTTTTCTTCTTCTTCTTCTCCGTCAAAACAGATAGCATTGTCTTAATACTATCTTCATTTCGTCGGTTTCGATGAGTTTCCCATTCTGAATCACCTGGCATGCGACATCGGCATCACACAGTTGTTGAATGAGAGGAGTGGGATTTTAGGTTTGGTTTTCTGGATCACTAGTATCACTAGACCCACACTCAACCTTCTCTGTTTTCTCAGCCTATGATCATCCAGCAAAACTAGGGGAGGTTGATTGTCATTTAAATGGATGTAAGATGTTCAAGTGTTGATTTGTAGGGATTAGATTGGTAACAGGATTTCATTATGAGCTGAAATCGGTTAGAGAACCATTGGTAAACCACCTGGGGTAATGGACAGTTGTCCCGTCCTAGTTTGGGACGCACCTACTGGGTTCGAATCCAGGACCTTCTGGTAGCTAGGCGAGCTCGGAGACCATTAAGTTACTTGAATCCGATCCAATGGCCCACGAATTTTAACTTCTGCTAATTCTCGATATAAGGCGACCGCTAGCCAATGTCTTCGGCGAGTATTTGTTCTCACACTCGACATGCTGCAACCTACTGGTCACAACTTCTCACTAGAACCCCAGATAACTACCTACCTGAATAGAGCAATTCGCTATGTCTTGTGTTCGATCCCCGATGGGTGCGTATAGTTGAAGAGTCACGAAATAGTACGAAACAGCTCTCTATTACTCCAAGGTGGTTTTGCAATGCTTCTCTAACCAATGTCAGCTCATGATGAAATCCTGTAACCAATCAAATCCCTACAAACCAACACTTGAATATCGATGAGATGCTCACTAGCGACTTGCCCTATTCAGGTAGGTAGTTACGTTGGGTTCTAGTGAGAAGTCGTGACCAGTAGGATGCAGCAGGTCAGGACGTAAAATGTATTAAGTTTTTGTAAAATGCGAATAAATAAATGCGAAATGTGTTTGTGTATTTTCTGAACAACAAGAGTGGAGATTTCAAGGACATGACAAAATTTGATTACTACAAAACATAAACCAACAAATGGAATACACTAAATGTAAGTTCAGAGGATGAGAGATAACGATAACAGTAATAATAATACATTAATTACAATATGCGTTATTGGTTCAGTGGTAGATGAAGTCAGATTAAAGAAACGACGGTTAAGAATGTAAGTTTCTGGCTTTTCGTTATCAAAATCAAGTATTATCGACTGTAAAATGAATTTTTCACTTTTTTCAATTTTAATCAACCGTGAAATAAGAAGTGAAATAGATGAATTGGTGTTAAACAGCCAAAAAAATAAATAAAACAATTTGGCTGTCAAGATGAACATCACTGAAGTGTGTGTGTATGTGTATGTTGCTCGATTCGTTTACTGTGAACAGCTGGAAGTCGAATGAGGCGAATCAATATTTATTCGGTATATATGTATATGTCTTCAATTCATAGAATACAACTGATCAACACTACAAGCTGTGTTATTGGTGTTGTAATTTTAATGAATTACAATTGAATTTCTTTACTTTATTTACTTTATATTTGTTTTTGTTTCAATGAAGTCATTTATTTTAGTGAAGTTTTTGAAAATATTTATGTTATTATTTGTATATTCTAAATTATATCTGCAGACGGTTAATTATATATTACAGGCTCCGAGTAGATAACTAAGAAACATGATTATAAAAGGTGACCGTTTGAACACTGAGAATTTCGATCCCCTACGAAGTATCTTCCGTTATCACTGATGTATCATTAATGGAAAGAACTGACTTATTATGCAGAAAACTTTCTAGACGAAACGTCATCGTTGGCATTCCTATATTATCTGTCAAAGAGCTTCTTTTGAAGCACACAATAAATGTCTTTTTTATTTATTAAGGAATTATACGGACAAATTGATGGTATGGCTATGTGGTTTCCACTAGGACCACTTTTCTCTGACAGTTTCCTTTCAAAATTAGACAATCGACCTTTGAAAGAAGCAATGGATGAACTAGGTTTCTATTATCCTTTCATGAATGACACATTTTTGATTCTGAAAAATAAGGTTGAAGCAAATAAAATCCTTTACAAATTTAACGATCTGCATTCTGTAACAAATTTTATCTTAGAGAAAGAAATTCTAGTATTTTATTTCTAGACGCCCTCATAAACAGAAAAGTATTTAAGAGGTTTATATAGAAAATCCACATCAACTAGCGAGTATACTCATCTTCATTTTACCTCAAAGGCTCGTGTTTCACATATTGGTCAGGCCACCGGAATCACCAGTAGGAAGCCCGACTTTTGTATCCAAATGAATCTGGTTCAGACGGCTTCCTTAGCTTGTTAATCAAGATTTTAGTGATCCTCAGTTTGTTGTATAAATTTCCTTAATTTTATCTGATTTTCTATTTAGTAGTAAATTTTCAATGCTTATTGTAACTTATCTATCTTTCTTGAACCGTAATTCCACTGATATTAGCAAATCGATAAAACTTTAAAAAAAACATCAGTATTTGATAATATTAGATGGTTGGAGGCAATCGGAAGGAACCCTTGGACCTAGGTTTCGTGCTAGTTGGCACTCGTCAGCAAGGCGTATCTGCAACCTTGAAGGAACTCATGTCCCTTCTGAGATTCGAACCCGCCTCACCCAGTGCTGCAGTCAGAGACGTTACCACTAGGATATTTGGGCTCGCGATCGACCTCCTGTAGGACTGTAGTGGATATTTTGATTTGACGCTAGTTACAATGTTGGCCACATTACAACCTGACTGACAGAATTCAATCTGCACTAACCAGAGGACTAGACACATCCCACTAGTTACTAGTGTCAAATGAAAACATCAGTATTGTTAATGGCGATTATTCCAGAACATTATATATATATATATATATATATATATTTGTAATACGCTGTGTGTCTTCTATAGAGACTATGACTGCTTCACATTTTAACCTCGCAGCTCAGAGAACAGAACCATATCAAATTCAGTCACCTGAGTTACACATCTTTACTGTTATCTCGAAATGTCTTCCCTCTGTGGTGTGATTATAACTTTTCGTTTTGTGTTCTCAGTTAAATAGCATTAGGGAAAATCATTCAATGGCTGTATGATGCTAGTGGTTTTTATTATTCTGAAATCATTCCGCACACACTATGGGAAACAAGATTCGGATTTTCAACCCTGATGTCATATCAGCGCTTCTGTATGCTTCAGAGGCTCAGCAAATACATCACTAAAATCGTTTCCAGCAGGCCACTACACAATTTCATCGACCTTTGCCTTCGCTCAGCTATGGAGGTCAGATGGCCGTTCGGAAGAGATAAACACCAAGGAACTCTGGAAACGAACTAGCCAAGAACCTACCACCCAGCAAATTTGCCAAGGAAAATGGAAATGAATCGAACATACACTGAAAAGACACACAAGTGACATCGTGCATTAGACACGCCTTCGAGTGGAACCCGAATGGGAAACGACAAGTTTAGCTTTCGAGGATGATACGGTTGAGATTGTATGAGGGAAATTTCGATCTGGTTAGCAAGCGCTACTGATTCATATGTGTCGTATCCAACTACTCCTATCAAAGAATCAGTAGTTTATTGCATCATGCACTTATGCTTGTCTTCATGATAACTATTTATGACGTTAATGAGGCCACATATATTGTGATCCGTATAACTTCAGTTTTCACAGGTAACTGTTTTGAAATTTTGACTCTGTCACTCGCAAATCAGGAATTATGTTGGGAATCGCGCATAATCTAATTTATTCAATGATTTTTTTTCAGAATCCCTACTAGTTTAATGATTTATAGAAATAGTTTATCTCTGACTATTGACTTTAGTGTCTGGCTGATCTTATTTCTGTGCCATTTATTTGACGAACAGACACAACTCTGTTTAGTCTCGAAATTAGGTAATATGAAGCCCTACACTCAATTACTTTTGACAGATTATGTAATTCTCTGTCAAAGGGTGACATCTAATGTCTAACGACAACTTTTGGTAGTACCTGGTCGTCTAGTCTGGACTGGACTGAGCGAGTTCTGAACTTCGCAGTCATTGGCTCACAGTCATGTGGTAAAGGTTTATTCTTTAAACTTTAATATATAAATATATATTTATGGCGGTATAAACTTAAGATCATATTATCTCTGCGAGAAAAAACTTAATATTACTTCGAATGTACTAAATTATTGACAAGAGAGGCGAAAAATTGGTAAGAATTGTAGCTTATTACTATTATCTTGACGATGAATATTAATTGGAACATAATAAAAATGAACCAGAATGGTAGAAAACAATTAGCAGATCAGAAAAAGGCTATATATATATATATATATATATATATATATATATATATAAAAGATTGAAAATAATACGATAAAATTCTAATTGTCACTACCAATTCAAATGCGCTTGTGGAGCGAGTTACCTTGGCCGCTGCTCTAGGAACTTGATTTTTCGTGCTCACTCGAGAACATTTACATGCGTGAATAAATAAATGTGTAGTGAGAGGCACCAAAAGCGCAATATTAGAACGCATGGTACAAACCGACCAGAAACCTAATTATGAAGAATCCTTCCCTGTCATCTATCGGGTAACAAACAAATTACCAAAAACATTCTGGTACCACATACTCCAAACATCAGGTGCTATCGCGATCTGTCTGAAAGAACCTGTGCTCTGTGTTCACAGAAGAAGCAAGTTTATCCAATGCTACTGCCCTGACCGGAAACAAACAATTCATGAATTTTTAATGATATGTCTTCCTGATTTTCCCTATATTCAGTGTGCTGTTATGTTGATGATTTTGAACTGTAATCCACTGATATTATTCGATGTTGTTTAAACGACATTAATTTTGTAACAAAAACACTGATTCACTCACTATTACGTATATAACTATAGAACCTGATGACGAATTCATCGAAAAGAATATTCTTTATTCAGTCACCGTTTAGAAAATTTTGATGGGTATTTTTAATCAATTCTATAAATGCTTATGTATAATACGAAGATTTATTTTGATCAAAGCAAGAAGATGAACATATATTTATTAGATAGGAAAATAACCAAACCAAAACAAATGGCTATTACATGCTTCATCTTTGTCTTTGTTCCTCATCAAGCTTTCGTTGGATCACCGATGTCAGATGTAGTGAAGTGATAAATAATAAGAGGTTGGCATGTAGTATAATATATGCAGGGAAATTGTATTAATCACCTAGATTGTGAAACTCCATAGAATGAAATCGTTATGTGTTTGAATAAAGAAACAGTGAACACATTTGCAGGATAATATAAGCTTCCTTTATTTTATGCATTCTCTTCAACTACATTGTGGTGATTGACAATTTCTATCTCTGTATTGTTTAAATACTTACTGCTGATTGGTAATATATTTCTTATATGAATTGAATAATAATTCCGCCAAATACAATTTCCAGAATTCCGCCCTCTCTGTGTTTTGGTTGGATTCGGTCATCTCGAAATACTAATACTACGATTACAAATAATCACAACATACATACGCGCTAAATAAAATCAAATTATAAGTTACAAAATGTTTTGAAAACAATTTTCACTGTAACTTCAAGTTATCTCCAGTAAAATATTCCGCCTTACATTTTACAAGAAGTTAAGGCACTCGGGTATAACTCAATCTCTCCTCTCACAGTTCCTAAACTCTTGCATCCTACCTATTCTTCTTTATTGTTCACCCTTATTCTTTCCTGGTTTGCTTAAAAAGGACTATGTCACAATTCGAAGAATGCTGAAGAAGGTTTGTAGGGTGAGTGGTGTTTGAGTGGACCACATAGTTAATGTAGTTGTCGATATGCACTTGAATTCATGCAATAAATTTGCTAGAGGGATTTTGTCTGACTTGGCGCATCCACTTTGCCCTCAGCTTTCATCTTGGATCTCCTCAGGCAGAACAAGAAGTAACTTCAGAAAACTGTATGCTAGCACGTCTAAGTATACAAATTCTATGATGCCATACCTGGCACGTACTTTATGTGATGAAAATAGTGTCAGGCAAGAATTAACTAACCTTTCTTCATCTAATAAATAAACAATTTCCTACATCCATCCTTATATACCTTCAAGTTTTGCTTTTATTATTTCTATTACATTTATAGCCCTGTTGCTTCTTTGTTTTACTCTCACAATTGCAAACACCAAATTGCTTCTCTGACTGATGTAATTTTTGTTTTTCCCCTCACCATATCATGTCAACAGAACATTATATTCAATATTCCTAAACATGCTAGGATTTCTGCACCGTATCGACAATACTGCGTAAAACAAGCCCACGGCAATTTTCACTTGTATTATTATTATTACCTTAGCTGTTATCATTATTATTACTACTATTTCCATTTTATATGCTGGTTGTTTTTGACATTACCCCTATTGTAAATGTGGAAGATTTTCTGTGTGATTAATTTTATTTATAATTTGAGGAAATTAGATGCAATATTGTGATGAATGCTGAAAATTCCATTCTCTATCTCAAGTACTGTTTTTGGTATAAAGTAAATTATTATTATCATTATTATCGAAAAGAAGCTTTTCGAGAGTGAATACCCCTGAAAGTTCATATTAAATTATGAAAGTGAAAAAATCACCTAAACAGCAACTCAAAACAGTTGAAGCGAAACTAGTTTTTATCTGTCTTGAGTATAAAAGGGAGGAAGCATACACAAGTACTGAAAAAAGAATCTAGGTTTTATTGAAGAAAACATTTCTCGCTCTTGGATTGATTCAAATTTACAACAGAGTATGGTCTTTTAACTGAATCAGGAAGTAGGCACTTATCCTGCTTATGTCATTTCTAACTGCATGTAGCAATCTTCTTGCACATTTGGTAGCAAATACAAAAGAATGACTGAAGAGAGGGCGTCTTGAAGATTTTCTGAGCATGTCCCTAAAATATTCAGTGTCCAAGGGAAACCCCGATATTTACGTTTCCCGGATGCAACTGCTTTTAATGGATTTCAATCCCATTTCTATAAACAGAAAGGTAGCGTAGTAAATCTCTCCAACTAGTAGTAGTAGCGTAGTAAAATTTCCCATTACTCTGATAACTGTAATATTTTTATTCCAGTGCTTTTGTGTTTTGTTATCATGCGCTACGTCTCACTAAATTTTGATTATAATTTTCACTTACTGAGTTGAACTCACTATTAAGTTTCCAAAATTACTAAATTGTGTTGTCTGTGTCATATTTTACTTTACTGTTCACTCTCAACCCCTTGAACTCTCCATCATAATATGCGTAAAGTCGCTATGTTGTTCAGTCTAGAACTGTCTCAGGTCTATCTTTGTTTCCAAGCGAAATATGTACTCTCCCTCCCTTTTCTTGTCTAATTATGCAACAGTTGGTTTGTCTTTTAACACTGATATAGCTGTGTACCTACATCATTTCGGAATTATATTGCTTATACTTTCTATCTGTAACTCGAAGTCACACTGGAAAGTATATTCAAAACATTTTATAACTTATAATTTGGTTTTATTTAGGATATACTCAGTTGAATAGAATCCAGGAAATACAAAAACAACCTTTTATAATCCTCCAAAAATGTTTGTCCTTTCTTTTTTCAGACTGATTAAGAGAACCGGTTGTATGAAATTCTTGAAGCTACAACATCTGTTACACATGAAGTCAGTTGGTGGCTGTGACTAGCAGTGGGATCCACAATGCCTATTTCGTCCTATTCGGGACTCCCAAGGGAGTGATGATGTTTTCACCAAAGCTCGAACCCAGCGCCCGTAGTTCCAGACGACAGAGCGTTATCCATTAGACCCCTAGGGTCACGACAGCCACCTCTTGTGCAAAGGGTATTATTGATAATTTAATTTAGTTTGGATTTTTCCTGTGCGAACACTATCTTTCAATGGGGAGTGCAGGGACATCCAGTGACGAGTCCTAGGTAGAAAGAAATGCGCATCCATGATTCCACTACGATTCATCATCCTCCAATTAACTTCAAGTTATATGAACATACATTCTACAGCCATCTGCTCAAGGAACTGACATGTCAACCTGAGACCTAGCATTTTAGTTCAATCAGTCGACAGTAAAAATCTCTATTGAATTAAAATCTGTTGCACATTTAGAAACACTGCCTCCGTCAACAACCAATGTTAGATGAACTAGAATTAAGTTGGTAAAACGTTAGAGAAGTGACCAGAATAAAACATGACAACAATCTGCAAACTCTTTCATTGTAGGTCTGTGATTTTTATACCCCTAATTTTATTTGATTATCCAGATAACCTTAAAACAAATATATTTAGCATTCATGACACATTCTGTATTTCCCACCCTCCTTAGAGGCATGCCTTGTTACACTGCAAGAAGTAATTATATAATTACTTAATACCACAGTATCCAAATCTTATGTATATATATTTCAGTACACTAGTGTTTTATCTCCCTCTCAGTAATAATATATTCATACTATAGTGATCTTTCTTTTCCCTCTTTCATCATGTAACTCGGCTCAACATCCGATTATTTCTTTCAAGAGTTAGTTCACGAACTGAAATCAGTTAGAGAAACACTGAAAAACCATAAAGTACTAAATACTAACTTTTCTCCATCTTCTGACTCTTTATCAGTATGCACCCAGCCAATACTTTTCGGTTACAAGAGAAGCCCGTTACAAACATTTAATCACTAGGATGGAATCCAATGACCAATTAATTCTATGTTTTGCCTTCTCCCTTTGTTGCTTGTAGATGATATGCAAACTTGAGATTTTCATATTTTGAAAGTTCTTCGTTCTAATCTTGTGTTTTTTGTCTACTCTTTATGTTTGACTGAATAAGATAAAGGCACTTGATTTCTGTCTTACCTCATTAATACTTCCCTTTCATTTGACTTTTCAAGTGATATTGAATTTTTTATTATACTTTTGATTTTGAAGTAGATAGCATTACAAATTGATATTAGTTTTAACAACCGTGGTAGAAGTAGTCGCAAAAGTGGTATGCTACAACCATAACTTGGTGAAGTTGACACTGTTCTGTTTCTCTCCATTTTTTTTCGGTTTACGAATAAGTCAGTTTATACAATTTGTGTAAAAGTGTGACTGTCTTATATTGATCTTGTGCACTTTATATTTACTTTTGGACATTTATTTATATTGAGTTACAGAACTGTATATTGATAAAGTATTTTTAGTAGTTTGATTCTAGTCCAGTATTCATGTTTACTTGTCTAATGACCTTAAGATATTTTTATACCTGTCGATATCTTTCAATAAGTTCATTAACTACCTGAAATAAACCCTACAGATTAAAGTCGTCTCAATCACTTTGCCTACTAACAGCTAATAGCTTGACCTGATAATCCAACTCAAAGTGGCTAGAATTAATGTTTCTGTTATAAGTATAAAATTTAGGGCACTGTGGTAGAGTATAACTCCATTATGGATAAGATTTTATTTTGATGAATCACACAGTGTTATACAGTAATATTAACTGATGTTTCGAGCACAAACTATTGCTCATAATCATATCAAGTTACTCACACAACTTTTTCCTTCATTTATATACATCTGTGGAATCGACTAGATATTGGATTAAAATTCAATATGAGATAATGTACATTCAGAAATAATAATACGAGTGTTATTTATCAATTGCAATCAGATGGAAAATAAGACGAGTGTTTTCATAGTCATAATAAGTTACTTGTTAGAATGTTATGATGTGCTTGAATTGAAATAGAATTTTAAGATTATTTATTATCCTCTTCTGATTTGACTGGTGGTAATAATATCTTCCATATTTCTGGTATTTGCATTGAGTCATTTCTGTTGCATGTATTGGGTGTGGACTCCATGAACAAGGATTCAGTAATCAACCTCTCTCTCTACCTACCCAGATTACTTTTTAGAATTTTAATCCTATCCCATCCTATTGTGTGGTTGTGTGTGAATGGATGAAGTGCAATAGCTGAGCTTTTTTCTAAATTACTTATCCTCTCGGGGTCAACCATTCTTCCCTTAGCTGAATTCTTGTGTTCTGATAATCTGACTACCCCTGACCTACTAGTTTGACCTATGTAGTTGACCTCACAGTCATTGCACGATATTTTATAAATTATATTTTTTTGTCTGATTAGGTCAACCGACAGGGTCCTTTAACCTACAGAGCTTGTCCCTATGTGAGTTTGTAGGTTTGAATGCCACCCTAATTCCTGCTTCATTAAGAATCCTACGTAGAGTCTTAGATGTCCCTTCCTTATATGGTATAACTGTAGATGTCTTATATTCTCTCTTATTTATGTTATTATTAATAGTTTCACAATTATTTTTATTTTTTGTTTGGCCTTTTTTCGATCTTCCTAATGAATTTCAAAGGTTAGTTATTTAACACCAAAGCTTCTTCTATCTGTTTTAGTTCATCATTTAGGTCTTTTCTTGTGCTGCTTAGTGCTCTGGCTCAGTTTGTTAGACACCTAACTAAGCCTGCCTTAACAGTTAATGGATGAAATGAATTAAAGGCTTAATATCTATTAGAATGCGTTGGTTTTCTTTAAACTCTAGTGTGTAGTTTGCCCTCTTCTATTCGTTTTATCTAAAAATCTAATACAGCTAATTCTCCTTGTTCATTTTCCGATTCAAATGTGAATTTTACTAGTGAGTTTATGTGTGTCAAGAAGCTAGAGATATGTTCTGTTTTTAACACTGTGAACATGTTTTTGTAGGCCCCCGCTCATGTCATAAAGACCATTTGGATAATAGTTGTACTGAAAGCATTTACCTTCATAAAGTAAGTCCTTTCTTGTGGGAAACAGAGACCCCAAAGTAGTAAAGTATTTCCTTCAGATTAACAACAAGCTAGGTATGCTATCTGTCCACACTGAGGAGTTAGAGCAGTGTAGATTGAAAAGGTCAACCAAATGCAATCCTGAGCCAGCAGTAGTGTTTTCTCAATAATGCAACATCATAAGTCACCATCCAGTCAGTCATTTTTACAGTACAGTTTATAATGAATGAAATGAATTCAACTTATTTCGTAGGTTTTTCTTCAGCTGCATACAATCAGAATAATAAAATACATAAGTTATTAGTGTGACGTAAACCTTGACATAATTAAGAATGAATGACAGTAGAACAATCACAGTGATAACAATACAATTGGCTGAAAAAACAATGGAAAAGACGGTTCCTTTACAGGAGAGTATTTACTGTCTTAAACAGTAGTTAAATTAATTGGCAGCGATGCTGAATACATTCGCTGCAAAACGAACTTGATATAAAATACTAACTTCACTCATAATTTAAAGCTGTTAGAAGTGAAGGAATTACCAGCCTCTAAAAAATATTATTGCACCCGGTTAGGAGTAAGGACAGATACTAGTCGACGACATTCGCTGGCGGTCGTGCTAAAAATCACGGAATGGTAGAAGTTAGAGTCCATGGGTCATTGAGTTTGGGTTCCAGGGTTTGAATAGTGTATGAGCATTCCTTGTAACCGGAAGGCCTTGGGTTTAATCCCTAGTTTGTGTTTACTGTAAATGAATCACAGATAAAGAGGAAATCGCCAACCAGTGTGATTCTATGCTAGTTTTCAATAGTTCTCTAAATGGCATCAATCCGTGGTCAAACTTAAATAATTAAATTAACTGTCAGCGAAACTGAATATATAAGCTATTAATGAACTTGATGAAAAATACCGAATTCTCTGCTTGCTTCAAATTGCTAAAAACGGAGGAAAATTATGTCTCTAAGGAGGGTGGAAAATACAAAAAGTGTCATGAATGCTAAATATATTTGTTTTAAGGTTATCTGGATAATCAAATAAAATTAGGGGTATAAAAATCACAGACCTACAATGAAAGAGTTTGCAGATTGTTGTCATGTTTTATTCTGGTCACTTCTCTAACGTTTTACCAACTTAATTCTAGTTCATCTAACATTGGTTGTTGACGGAGGCAGTGTTTCTAAATGTGCAACAGATTTTAATTCAATAGAGATTTTTACTGTCGACTGATTGAACTAAAATGCTAGGTCTCAGGTTGACATGTCAGTTCCTTGAGCAGATGGCTGTAGAATGTATGTTCATATAACTTGAAGTTAATTGGAGGATGATGAATCGTAGTGGAATCATGGATGCGCATTTCTTTCTACCTAGGACTCGTCACTGGATGTCCCTGCACTCCCCATTGAAAGATAGTGTTCGCACAGGAAAAATCCAAACTAAATTAAATTATCAATAATACCCTTTGCACAAGAGGTGGCTGTCGTGACCCTAGGGGTCTAATGGATAACGCTCTGTCGTCTGGAACTACGGGCGCTGGGTTCGAGCTTTGGTGAAAACATCATCACTCCCTTGGGAGTCCCGAATAGGACGAAATAGGCATTGTGGATCCCACTGCTAGTCACAGCCACCAACTGACTTCATGTGTAACAGATGTTGTAGCTTCAAGAATTTCATACAACCGGTTCTCTTAATCAGTCTGAAAAAAGAAAGGACAAACATTTTTGGAGGATTATAAAAGGTTGTTTTTGTATTTCCTGGATTCTATTCAACTGAGTATATCCTAAATAAAACCAAATTATAAGTTATAAAATGTTTTGAATATACTTTCCAGTGTGACTTCGAGTTACAGATAGAAAGTATAAGCAATATAATTCCGAAATGATGTAGGTACACAGCTATATCAGTGTTAAAAGACAAACCAACTGTTGCATAATTAGACAAGAAAAGGGAGGGAGAGTACATATTTCGCTTGGAAACAAAGATAGACCTGAGACAGTTCTAGACTGAACAACATAGCGACTTTACGCATATTATGATGGAGAGTTCAAGGGGTTGAGAGTGAACAGTAAAGTAAAATATGACACAGACAACACAATTTAGTAATTTTGGAAACTTAATAGTGAGTTCAACTCAGTAAGTGAAAATTATAATCAAAATTTAGTGAGACGTAGCGCATGATAACAAAACACAAAAGCACTGGAATAAAAATATTACAGTTATCAGAGTAATGGGAAATTTTACTACGCTACTACTACTAGTTGGAGAGATTTACTACGCTACCTTTCTGTTTATAGAAATGGGATTGAAATCCATTAAAAGCAGTTGCATCCGGGAAACGTAAATATCGGGGTTTCCCTTGGACACTGAATATTTTAGGGACATGCTCAGAAAATCTTCAAGACGCCCTCTCTTCAGTCATTCTTTTGTATTTGCTACCAAATGTGCAAGAAGATTGCTACATGCAGTTAGAAATGACATAAGCAGGATAAGTGCCTACTTCCTGATTCAGTTAAAAGACCATACTCTGTTGTAAATTTGAATCAATCCAAGAGCGAGAAATGTTTTCTTCAATAAAACCTAGATTCTTTTTTCAGTACTTGTGTATGCTTCCTCCCTTTTGTACTCAAGACAGATAAAAACTAGTTTCGCTTCAACTGTTTTGAGTTGCTGTTTAGGTGATTTTTTCACTTTCATAATTTAATATGAACTTTCAGGGGTATTCACTCTCGAAAAGCTTCTTTTCGATAATAATGATAATAATAATTTACTTTATACCAAAAACAGTACTTGAGATAGAGAATGGAATTTTCAGCATTCATCACAATATTGCATCTAATTTCCTCAAATTATAAATAAAATTAATCACACAGAAAATCTTCCACATTTACAATAGGGGTAATGTCAAAAACAACCAGCATATAAAATGGAAATAGTAGTAATAATAATGATAACAGCTAAGGTAATAATAATAATACAAGTGAAAATTGCCGTGGGCTTGTTTTACGCAGTATTGTCGATACGGTGCAGAAATCCTAGCATGTTTAGGAATATTGAATATAATGTTCTGTTGACATGATATGGTGAGGGGAAAAACAAAAATTACATCAGTCAGAGAAGCAATTTGGTGTTTGCAATTGTGAGAGTAAAACAAAGAAGCAACAGGGCTATAAATGTAATAGAAATAATAAAAGCAAAACTTGAAGGTATATAAGGATGGATGTAGGAAATTGTTTATTTATTAGATGAAGAAAGGTTAGTTAATTCTTGCCTGACACTATTTTCATCACATAAAGTACGTGCCAGGTATGGCATCATAGAATTTGTATACTTAGACGTGCTAGCATACAGTTTTCTGAAGTTACTTCTTGTTCTGCCTGAGGAGATCCAAGATGAAAGCTGAGGGCAAAGTGGATGCGCCAAGTCAGACAAAATCCCTCTAGCAAATTTATTGCATGAATTCAAGTGCATATCGACAACTACATTAACTATGTGGTCCACTCAAACACCACTCACCCTACAAACCTTCTTCAGCATTCTTCGAATTGTGACATAGTCCTTTTTAAGCAAACCAGGAAAGAATAAGGGTGAACAATAAAGAAGAATAGGTAGGATGCAAGAGTTTAGGAACTGTGAGAGGAGAGATTGAGTTATACCCGAGTGCCTTAACTTCTTGTAAAATGTAAGGCGGAATATTTTACTGGAGATAACTTGAAGTTACAGTGAAAATTGTTTTCAAAACATTTTGTAACTTATAATTTGATTTTATTTAGCGCGTATGTATGTTGTGATTATTTGTAATCGTAGTATTAGTATTTCGAGATGACCGAATCCAACCAAAACACAGAGAGGGCGGAATTCTGGAAATTGTATTTGGCGGAATTATTATTCAATTCATATAAGAAATATATTACCAATCAGCAGTAAGTATTTAAACAATACAGAGATAGAAATTGTCAATCACCACAATGTAGTTGAAGAGAATGCATAAAATAAAGGAAGCTTATATTATCCTGCAAATGTGTTCACTGTTTCTTTATTCAAACACATAACGATTTCATTCTATGGAGTTTCACAATCTAGGTGATTAATACAATTTCCCTGCATATATTATACTACATGCCAACCTCTTATTATTTATCACTTCACTACATCTGACATCGGTGATCCAACGAAAGCTTGATGAGGAACAAAGACAAAGATGAAGCATGTAATAGCCATTTGTTTTGGTTTGGTTATTTTCCTATCTAATAAATATATGTTCATCTTCTTGCTTTGATCAAAATAAATCTTCGTATTATACATAAGCATTTATAGAATTGATTAAAAATACCCATCAAAATTTTCTAAACGGTGACTGAATAAAGAATATTCTTTTCGATGAATTCGTCATCAGGTTCTATAGTTATATGCGTAATAGTGAGTGAATCAGTGTTTTTGTTACAAAATTAATGTCGTTTAAACAACATCGAATAATATCAGTGGATTACAGTTCAAAATCATCAACATAACAGCACACTGAATATCGGAAAAATCAGGAAAACTTATCACAGTGTTGCGCAGTAATATTAACGGTTAATATCACGGTATAACATTTGCAATGATTGAATATCCTCTATAGATCACTTGTTTTAACAGATGTTGCATAGTACGAAAATGTAAGTTTCTTGAATGCTGACTCCACTATTTCTCATGGGATTTTATGCCACCTCACTGACCCTCCATTCTTTGTTACAATCTCTCTAACCTGTGACTTCAATGGGCCTGAATAACTGTTTACTGTCACCTTTCTATGTTCTCCTCACCAATATTTTCGTTTTCAACCCCTACAGCTACTCACAGTATTATGTATATTCTGTATTAGTGAACTTTAATTGAGATCACAGCTTGAAGGAATCGACTCATATGTGGCTATTAATTCTATAAACGTTATTCAGATCCATCGGCTTCTCTGACCATCTCTGAAGAAGAAAGTAATTAGTATGAAAAGCTGTTGTTACCATGTCAGTTCTGAATGACAGTATCAATGAGTTGTGCAATATTTTTCGTTCTGTTATGTCTGATAAGACACTGACTTACATTAAAATGTAAGCGGTTAGTTACTGATAAATCATCGGTTAAAGAGAGAGTAACCGTATTCCTCTGTTCAACTAGTATTAACTAATAGCAATATAATATAGGATACATTATCCTATATTGATTTTTATTCCAATATCTAATCGATTCCACACATGTATATAAATGAAGGAAAACGTTGTGTGAGTGAGTAACTTGATATGATTATCAGCAATAGTTAGTGCTGGAAATCTGGTCATCAGTTAACAATACTGTACAACACTGTGTGATTTATCAAAATAAAATCTTATCCATAATGAAGTTATGACTCAGTCAGTAGGTTGGAATTCCATGATATGCGGTTACCGGCTTCTGATTTATAATTCAAAGTAATAGCAGTTTTCTGTTTTAATTGAGCTGATATTTCTGCAATTGACCTGACAGACTCCATCAGTCATGATATCTCGTTAAAAACCAAATCAAAGTAGCTTATTTAGGTTTGGATTCATTTTACTGTAGATTACGTCACGAACCAGCATTAGTTAGTGACGATTGGAAATCAAAAAGCACTGGACATCTCTTTCATCCTACTTTCAGCCTCTTCATCAGTGTACACACCAGGCCAACCTCCAGTTCATTGATGACTACTGAGTGGATTTTCCGAAGTTGTAATAAGAAGTCAAGACCAGTGGGGCAGACTGTGTTAAGCTACGTTAGACGCTCATCGAAATCGTCGTTCGAAAGTACAGCTATATCGCGAATCGATAGCGTTATTCTATCTCATCTTGTGGAGACAGAACACAAGATTGATGTTAACAAGACAGCGTTCAAAGTCATCTATCGCATTTGAACCAATCTTTACTTCACCTTAAGCGTTCATCCACTACATACTGCTGAGGCCATTCGGATCCACATTAATTAACCTAACTTATGGGTCCAAACGAAGCTGGCCTTACCTCATTTTGTTGTGGTAACTTCCTTAATTTTATTTGCTATTACATTTTTAAGCTTAGTAAAATTTATGCAACTTTAGTGAATTATAATACCACTGATCTTACATAACAAATCGATGTTATTTCGGATCACCACTATTGTTAATGGTGACTTTTCTAGAATATTATATATATATATATATATATATAGTTGTAGAGCCAGATGAGGAAATCATCGTAAAGGATATTCTTTGCTCAAATTTTTTCTTTTTTCTAAATGTCTGAATGTATATTTTTCCTATATTGGGATCGACAGATATTAGAATTCAAGAGTAATCGCTCCCCAGCCTAAGTGGCTAATCTGCTCAACGACTATGACCTTGTAACTCAAAGTTACTAGGTTCGATCCTTAGTGGTATCATGAGTCTGCACTCCTGAGGAGTCACAAACAAGGACGAAACAGCTGTCCATTACTTCCTAGGTTTCATTGATCTCTAAGTGACTTTAGTTCATGAGGAAATTTACTTTTCAACTTACGTGTGTGTTTGTACATGACTGCTATTCAAATGTTATGCTTACATTTATTCAAATCTTCACAAAGGAACATTTTTTCTCTACTTTATATTACTGAAAATTCAGAAATAGAATAGGTTTTCACATTTTATGGATAAATAGGAATATGCTAATATAGCTTCTATTGTTACACTTCTAATCGAATAGTAGATAGTGGAAAGCATATTACAGTAAAAATTATATCGTACATATATATATATTACCTGCCTGGGAAGCATCGTTTCAACTACAGGCGGGCGGAACTGACGAGGATATCAAAGCAAGGATCAGGAAAGTAAGACAAGCTCTCATTACTCTCAAGTCTGTGTGGAGGTCAACAGCACTCAGCATGACAATGAAAATAAGATCCGGATTTTCAACTCAAATGTGAAGGCAGTGCTACTTACTGTACGGATCAGAGACTTGGCCAGCGCATCATAAAGAGCACCTCAAACAAAATTCAGACCTTAATCAGCGGCTGTCTTCGCTCAATACTACTCAAGAACAGATGGCTGGCCAGAAAATCTCACCAACAGGGATCTCTGGAAGCGAACCAACTCAACACGGACCGATTGTGTAACAAATAGGCAGGAAGAAATTGAGATGGATTGGCCAAACTCTGAGGAAACCATCAAGTGACATCACTAGACAAGCCCTAGAGTGGGACTCGAAAGGAAGCGGCGAGTTGGTCGTCAGTTCAAGGGTGACGTAGAGGAGGTCGTGTGAAGAGGAGATGAAAGCATGTGGGCAGACGTGGAGCCAAAAGAAAACTTCGGCGGAGAACCGAACGTAATGGAGACGTGCGGCTGAAGTCCTCTGTTCCACTAGGAATTAAAGGAAATAATAATATATATTTCAATATGTATGAATGTGAAGTAATAAACAGTTCACAGTAGGGTGAGCAAGTGTTATTAGAAAACCGTATTTCTCAATGAGTGAAAAAAAAACCAAACGATATTGCTTTCACTGACATTTCACTGTTTTTAATGTCAACAGATATATCTGACAAATATTATAACTGATTTCACGAAATCTTAGGGTAGATACAGTAACTTGGTCTTCTCTATAAGGTAGGTTTTAGGTTGTTATTCGGTTGATTTGATGAAAATAATCAATCGTGTTCAGATTGTTAGATTTGTAAAGTGTATTACTTTATAAAAGCACCATGTATTTACATTAAGAAAATGTTTATTACGCTAGCGGTAATTTTGTCACTTCGTGTGTGGGGTGGTGGTGGTGCTAGAACAGGGTCAAATCCTGTCGTTCATATTCAGATATTTTGGATTGCAATTAATGCGAAGTACAAAAGGTTCTTTGTGATTTTTGGAAAACATTTTTAATGATTCCAATATCATCAAAATCAATCTTGTGACATAATTCAATGGTGAGCAAAGTATGAGTTAGTAGTTGTCAGTAGTGAAATACGATATAAGATTATTCCTGAGAATTATGAATGCGAAATCATTCATAAATTAAAATCTCTTGAAAAATAGATTTTAAGATTTAATAACTAAGATATCCAAAAGTGTATAAGGTGATTGAATGAAAAATTCTCTTTTAGGAGAAAATAATTACAGTATCCACTGTTGGGAGTGCAATCAAAAGAGGATCCATTACAGTGAAGCACATGGAGTTGTAGACTTCCGGGCTGGTTGAGGTGCTGGAGACAATTGGTGATATTGTGGTGAGAGCAGGCTGCTAGCCGATTGGTTGACACTAAGCTACGTTAATATGGGCCGTGAGAAAATATGAACAAGGCTGAGTCAACAACCAATCACAGCAAAGTTAACGTGGCAAAATATGATTCGCAGATAGAGAACTCTATTTGTCAAGGAATCCCGAAACAACCAATCAGAAGCCTGCGTTCGTCTGCCTAACTTCTGATAAACAACCAATCAGATGACTGCGCTTGTCTATAATAATGTATGTGAAATATGTATAAATACGTGTTGATTTTCATAATAAAACGATCTGTTGCCTGGCCCTTGTCTTCTGTTGTTACAATATGACTTAAGACCGTTCTCAATAGAGCAGATGCATTCACTCTTTGAGATTTATAATATTCAATAAAATTCTAATGTTCTTCCAGATTCTTTTTGCCTCATATATCTGTTTAATTATTTCTTTTTTTACTCTCTTCTCTCACTTTGTGTGTTACATGGAGTGTGTCAATTTGAACTACTGCACATCTGTACAAAGTTCTATGTTGAAACCAGTCAGTCAATCAGAACCTTAGAATTCACTGATACTTATACCTTTTTTATGTACATTTCAGTTTATTTTCTATAGGGTAGAAAACACTGCTTGACTTAAGCTTGCTGCTGTCTAGCATTTATTATAAAAGCGCATCTGCGACCCTGAACGTCGCCTAGTCTACTAATTCGCTAGTTTTTTTAGCCGGCTCTAAGCGCGGAAAAAGAGGGAAGGCTTGATGGGAGACTAGTGACCCTACCCCAGAAAATCAATCCTATCACCAAAGAAACATCGAAGCACAACCAGAATATAAAACACAAACTTATTCTTTGCAGGGATTGGAGAGAGTATAGAGCAGGCTTGGGAACAACTTTGTAAAGCCAGTCAGAAAATGTGCCTTCCTTCTAAAAAGGAAATAATAAGTATTTGAATATAGAATATTTGAATGCACGAGACTAGAAGAGTTGCCAAAGAAATAAAAGCATATGAAACAGAAGTGCTAAGAATCTAAGAGAGGGGGTGAAAAGGATCAGGACTGTCCAACTTATTAACAGGAGAGTCAACAGTCTACTCCGTATACCCAGATGGTTCTAAACACCTTGAGCTGCAATCTACGAATGTTTGGAATGAGATTCGCTCCCGCCAAATGCAAGATGATGTTATAGGACTGGACTACACCGACTCTTAGTTTAGAAATAGGAAGTGAAGTGGTTGAGCACGTTGACCACTTCACTTATTTGGGAATTACCATCAGCCAGTCCCAACGGGTTGATCTCTGACGAAACCTCAGCTCGGATACAGAAAGATAATTTCGCATATGCCAGTTTACGCCGTCTTTGGAGTAGATGAGACATCCGACTATCGACCAAATGGCGGGAGTATTGCTCATCAGTCCACTCCGTCCTCCTTTATGGCTGTGAGACCTGGCCACTGAGAGTGGAAGACATGAAAAGCCTAGCTCGCTGTCTTTGACCGTAGGTGTCTGCCTTCTATCTCCCGTGTGAAGTGGTATAATAAGGTGAGCAATATTGAGGTTAGGCGTCGAGTTCTAGGTAAACAGGGGAAATCAATCGACGACGTTGTGAAGTTACAAAGACTGAGATGGTTAGAACATGTGTTACGTATGCCTAGTCATCGCCTTCCTCGACAAGAGGCAATGTTAGTGGATATACGGTCAGGCTGGAAAAGAGCTAGCGGCGGTCAAACAAAAACTTGGCACCGGTCAATGAAATCTACTACTGTTAGCCTAAGTCACGTAGGAAGGTGTAGACTTCCTGACTGGTTGGGGTCCTCGAGACGGTAAAAACCAATGGTTGGAAACAATCGGTGACATGGCTCAAAATCGTTCTCAATGTCTGGCGCAGATGCATCCCCTCCTTGTGACTTATGATTTCCAATGACACTGTTTTGTTCTTCGTTACTACTATTCCTTTGTCTCACACCTCTGTTTACTGTCTCTACTATGCATTTCTTCTACTTTCTCCTGTTGCTTTGTATGCTACATGGACGGAGTGTGGCGACTTGAAGTGCAGCAGATATGTGTAAAGTTCTATGTCGAAAACAGACAAACAGACCCAGATGATAACCATGAGCACACTGGAGGAATGACTATCCTTATATTACCAACAACAATCGAGTATCCTAGGGTGACATGGAGCAGATCGTGTGAAAAGAATATGGAATCTATTGAGCGATCATAGGGTCAGTCGAAGAAGATTACAGAGAACAGAACAAAATGTTAATGTGCCGTCGAAGCCCTATATTTTATTTAAAATTCGAAGGAATAATAGTATTAATAATAACAAATCAGCTACCCTGAAGCAACCAATATAACCTCGCGGATTAGCACCTAAGCCATGCAGTTTCGCTGTCAGAGACTTTAGTACTCAGCTAATCGGGTTTGTAATTTACCTCCTTTAAAAACGTGGTGGATACATTGATTAGTCACTAAAGAAGAAGCATTGTCGTGTGTTGGTTCTCTCCGAAACGTGTCGGTTAGTTTTACTATGTAGTCTGTCAGCACCAAATTGGCTACCCTTCAGTGACCGATCAGTGTGATATATTTCCAGCGGATAGACATTAACTCAAACTGCTCATATTTTATTAAATTTCTACCTATTATGTTGTATGACTTTATTCTGCTTTAGTAAATTTAATCATAAAATAATGACTCATTTTTGAAATTCTAAACATTTTTCTGTGATTCTAGTCTAATATTTGATATTGAATGACTAAAATGTAAGTTAAAACTGTCCACAATGAAATGAACGACGAATCCAAAAATGCAGAACATTGCACAGTTGTATATAATTTCACAAAGTGTAAATTTATTCACATAATTCTGAGTTTTTCGATTTAAATTTTACAAACTTTGATTCTTATTATTTTAATAATCACATACACAAATGTGATCTTCACCCCTTCAGGTGATTCACACTAACATTCAGTATTTCCTGAAGCATTGGGCTTCCATCTAATCACCTCAAACCATCTAACATCAGTTCAGTTTTTTTCTAACCTGGTTACCACATCGCAAACTTGATTAATAAATTGCAGTCACCATTAAGAATTAGGCATGTGATATTGTTTATTCTCTAGCGACCAACAAGCAGAGTCGTTCTTCTTTCATACCTTGAGTTTGAAGTGGAACATTAGCGTTGAAGAATTGAATTTTTGATTTTCCCGTCGATTGATTGTACCGTAGTGCTCGGTCTCAGGTTGACATGTCGGCTTCTCGTGCAGATGCCTCGACGATGTCTGGCCATTTAATTAGTATACAGTTGGTGGATGGTGGCTAGCAGTGGAACCCAGGATGCGTATTTCGTCCTATTTGGGACTCGTCATCTGGATGTACCTGCATTTCTCAGTGAGTGATGATGTTCCCACTGAGGCTCGAACCCAGTGCCCATAGTTTCAAACGCCAAAACGTTATCCACATGTCAACCTGAGACCGAGCACTTCGGTCAAATCAATCGACGGGAAAATCAAAAATTCAATTCAATAATTAATATGACCCGTTGCACAAGAGGTGGCTCTCGTGGCCCAAGTGGTCTAGTGGATAACGCTTTGGCGTTTGAAACTATGGGCACTGGGTTCGAGCCTCAGTGAGAACATTATCACTCACTGAGAAATGCAGGTACATCCAGCTGACGAGTCCCAAATAGGACGAAATGCGCATCCTGGATTCCACTGCTAGCCACTATCCACCAATTGTATATTAGCGCTGAAGCTCTTAAAGATTCATTAGATGTGGTATTTTTTATAGGATGAGTTTGCAAGACTCACACTCAACCTCCCCTTCCTCCAGGATTATTCACAGTTAGTGAACTAAGCAAGATTTAGGGTTGTATTAACTGGGAGTTGAACCTGAACCTTCTATGTGGTTGTCTGGTGTTGTACCGCTGATCTGCTGACAAGCCAAGCAAATATTTTAGTTGTTGTTACTATTTATATTTTAAAAATTTCTTTGGTTTCTTGAATTGTTTTGAAATTTTCAAACTTCAAGTTTGTTTGACAGAATTATCAACGTCAGTCTAAAAGATTAAGAGGACACTCAGATATCTTTTAGCATAAAATTCAGAAGTTATTCGTTTTCACATGTTTAAATGGAACGATCAATATTAAGTAATCATTTTCAGTGAAGCATAACTGAATAACGTTCATGGAACCATGCTCAAAAGAGTGTCAGCTGAAGTTATCACATTTCGAAAATACAAACGTCAAAGTCGAAAAAGGAAGTGGCAGTGAAACCATGATGCACCATAATGTACGGAAGAGAGAACACATAGATGATGGCCACTTGGCTAGGTGGTTCAGTGGTAGAATGCATGCTAACCACTCACGCAGTCCAGGCTGGAATCCCTACTGACTCTTTCCCAAACCTTGCCTACTCTGCCAGCCTGTGGAAAGCTCAGAAGGGAGAAAAAACTGGATGTAAAATTAGCAATACTATCCCTCAGAAACGACACCAACGTTACTGAAACTTCAAATCCTGGGGCTCTGTGTTCCACTAGGAATGCAAAGTAAACGTGAGAAGGAGGAAATCCTGATTAGCGTCTCTGAGATACAAAAAGCTAATGATTGAAGATGTTTGGTGATATCACTCAAAGTGGTTCTCTCTAGCACAAATACACTCACTACTTGTGACCTCTTAGATAAACTAAATTCCCATTACTCTTTATATAATGGTTCTTTCATGTTTATTAAACTTTCTTTAAAGTTCCTCTTACCTTTGATTTTATAAGTTGTGTTACTTGAACTGCTTCATGTTAATACAAAGTTCCACACTGAAAATTCATTTATGTGCAATGACCTGTTACGCAGTAATCCCGCCCTTGCCATTTCAATAGATGGAGTTTTACAATCACGTTGAGTTAATGTTTTGCCTACAAGTCAAAGTTTCACGTCATAGTGCGTCACATAAAGCTAAAAAATGAACACAGGCACACCAATACAATTATCCTAATATTCTTTCACTCTCAAAGGTCTGGCAGCTTTAAGTCAGTAGACAGCTACTCAGTGCACATAGTCGTATATCACACTTGTGTCTAGAATGACATTTATCGGTCAGAGTCAAACGCATCTTCCGAATTGATAATAAAAGTCCATTAACAAACAGTTTAGGTAACCTGATGCTATTTCGAAATAAGCGAGAATAGCAACACCTCCAACCTTTTACTCCTTATTCTTGAGATATGAGGTAGTGCAGACCATTCCCGCAGAGACGTTTTGTAGTTGAAAGAGATGAATCGCAGGAGTTAATAAATTCTACGTTGGAAGCTAGCCTAGTGATTTCAACAGCGAGCTGTGCTTCATTTATTCTTATGATAGTCTAAATCTTTGTTAATGTCGACTAAATAACTCCACGGTTATGTTCATCAAAGCACAGAAAGTGAAGAAACTAGCTCCCAATAGGACAAATACGTATCTGATTTCGGCCTGTCTGACTCAGGCTTCATAGGTAACCCTTCTCTCAAAGCAGACAATTTAATTCGTAGACCTTTCCAACCCACGGTGTTTATTTGACAGAAGGTGTTCACTATGAATATTTACTACTGCATATGAGTGTGACCTGCTACAAGCGCCTTCTATACACTGAAATATAACTGCTACTTTAAAGTCTGCGAATAAACCGATTACATGGGATGGATAAGCTGCCAATAAAGAAAGGACAGCTCTTCCCAGAACTTTCACTGATGTTCCTGAGTTACATTGCATTATCATGAGCAGCACATATAGAAGTGAATGCCCAAAAAGCACTGACTATCATGTGAAAGATTCGAGAATACCGAATTGATTCACTTTCACCACAACTGACTGCGTTATAGCAGTGTTCGATATTAAACAAAGTTTGCAAGTACGGTATTTCGAACAGTTCATCTCTCTTCCTTTAACAGAATCACTAAGGATCACCAGACTCATGGACACCTTGTATTCTCATGATAATCTTATCTACTTCAGCCTTACAGGTTTTCATTTGAATATTTGTTACCACTTACAAGGTGCGAATCTGTAGTTGCTCCAATTAGTGTCATATCTAATAGGTGAAAAACATTTTTCCAAGTTAATTGAGAAACTAAATAATAAATCAAGTTCATCAAGTTCTATTGCCAAGTGTTTCAGGAATGATTCGTCCAATTACTATTATTTCAAAATTCATATGTAAAATAAACCATACACACACTATATTAAAATGCATTGGATCGGGTCCCAGTGGCTCAGTGGTCTACGAGCTCGCCTTGTAACCAGAAGGTTCTGGGTTCCAACCCTGATGGGCGCGTAGTGCTGAGGAGTCCCAAACTAGGGCGAGGGAAACAGCTATCCAGTATTTCCAGGTTTTACAGTGGTTCTCTTACCAATGTCAGCTCATGATGAAATCCTCCATTCAATATATACATAACTCATGGTTGTGACATAACGGTGGTTTTAATTTCCTGTGCTGTAGATACGAATCACATGAACGCAGAGGGCCCGATTATTGATGTGACTGGATCAAACATAAATGACTAGAAACTGAACTTGTACTTGCACAAGTACTGAATATGCGCGCGTAAGCCTGCATATTTTGTTATAATTATACATTTCATGTGTCACTTCCGGGCTTTATGTTCTACCTTGAGTGAATCAGTGTTTCATTTCGGTCTACTGGTCATGTGTATTCCTTCCTGTTTTACAGTTGAAGTTTCTCCAATCGTCACATTAAATATAGTTGTTATATGATATTTATCACTTAAACGGATTAAATGTGATATCAAAATTATAATGGAATTTAGACGGTAGGAATAATGATTTGATTGGACAATATTAACTAATGTGACGTCTCTAGTCCTTTCTTTGTTGCAGACTGTATACTATCAGTTAGATTTTGCAATGTGGCCACCATTCTATGTAGCTCACCATCATGGTGCAAATCGATTTAATGATATTAGATGGTTGGAGGCAATCGGAAGGGAGCCTTCGACCTAGGTTTGCTAGTTGGCACTCATCAGCGAAGCGTATCTGCAACCTTGAAGGAACTCATGTCCCTTCTGAGATTCGAACCCACATCACCCAGTGCTGCAGTCAGAGACATTACCACTGAGCTATTCGGGCTCGTGATTGACCTCCTGTAGGACTGTAGTGTGTATTTTGATTGGATACTAGTAACTAGTGTGACGTGTTTAATCCTCTCTTTGGTGCAGACTGAATTCTATCAATCAGGTTTTGCAATGTGGCCACCATTCTATTTATAATGATTATTTTGTCTAGCATTCCGCTACAGTGTTTAATTCTTTAGATCATGATATAATAAAATAAAAAATAAAAGAAAGATATCATGAAAATAATACTTGATATATTCAATAAATCCTGGAAAAAATCCGAGTTACCATTGCTTTATGACCTTTTCCTGTTACTGTCCTTATATTTTGCATACATGCCACATTATTATTTCCTTAGGTTCCAGGTGGAACATGGGGTTCCAACAGCACATCTCCAATTTATCCTCTTTTTTATATAGTCTAATTTAGCTGGCTCCACGGCTGTCCATAAGCTCTCATCTTTCCTTACGCGATCTCCTCGATTTCATTTGTCGTTCCCTTTTCTGAATTTCATTCAAATGCCTGGCGATCAGTGTTACTCAGCCGCCTCCTCAGCGTGTGTTCAATAAATCTCCACTTTACTTCAGCACATTTGTTCAGCATATAACATCCATTTACAGTCTATTAAGTAGGCTATCAGCATAAATTAATCAAAAGTGTTCAAATTGTATACTAATATTGATTAATTAGTTTATAGATTCTTCTCTCTTATATATTAAACATACACACTTTACCATACCATTCAAAGACTATGGGCTCATTTACTCGAGATGATAATACCTATTCATCTAAAACACTTATAGGCCAATGGACGGAAAAACGTAAAGTAGAACAGGTGAATTTCCTTTTATTAAAAATGAATTAACTTATCTATTATCAACCGAAAAAGAAAGCTTTTTGATATCCTCTCTTATCATAAATATATATTATGATTTTTTTTCACTTTTAGGATCGTATTGAAGATTTTCTTGAAAGATGTAAAAGAGAGAATTTAGCTATTCAAAAAATGACAAGATTATATCAAAGTATAATGCAGGATGTAAGTGAAATTAATGCGAATGATTATTTTTAATTTTTTCTTTTAAAATAATGTTATTTGTCATGATTTAAAATCTTATTTTTGCATGACATACTTTCTAGTCTCGATGAGATGAATAATGTCCTTCATGTACTATATTGAGGAAAGAGAGAGAGAGAGCGCACTAAACAGTCTTTCCTGGCTACTCTCGTACTTTTTTTCAGTACACTTTCATGACCCAAGCAGAGATAAACTCAGGACCTTCAGGTCACGAGGTTTGCATGTTACTAATCATTCACTGCATTTCAGTGTGTCTAAATTCTTGGATATGACTCGCGGCTGGTTGTAGAATTGAAATGCTGATGAGTCCTGAAGTAGGTTGAAGCCGGAACCTAGGACCCTTTGGTTTTCTAATTGGTATTCGTGTGTGATTAAATCTGCTTTGAGCAGTGTTAGAGTTTTTGTTCTACGATTCATGTTACATCAAGCAATATACGAGGTATCAGTAAGCATAAGCAAGACGTGTGATGTTAGGAAGTTAACTTAATCAATTCTGTTGTGAAACTTTATTGGTTGATGTTACTTGGATATCTGTCAGACATATCTAGCCGTCAGTTCCCTTCACGTACAATACGAAACAGGATTGAGTTGTATAAATAAGAATGTGAATGGGTTCAGACAACAAGTTACTGACAATAAATCTCAACCGTGTGTAGAAGTAAGAATTGCCTCTGTAGTGTCCTAATGACATTAAGAATATGTGGTCGCAAACTGTTTGTTGAGTTATTCAGAAGTGTTTACAATGACACACATTATCTTCTTGTCGTTTTCCAGAGTTTTTAAATCTTTATTTATTTACGCTTAATTATTCTCTCCGTCAAATTCCTACTATACTATTTTGCTATCATTTTTTTTATTCCTTCACGTTCCCAGTGGAACATAGGGCTTCAAGCTAGTGGCTTGAAGTTTCTGTAGCAGTGTGTTCATTTTTAAGGGATGGAGTCGCTAGTCTCATGCTCAACCTTTCTTCTTTACCAGTCTGATTATTGGCTTAGTGATGTAAAGGAGTGCGTCGGCCGAGGATAGAACCCCGGACCATGTGTATGGTCGGCGAGCGTCCTAACCTCTGTACCACCGACAAAGCATTTGTCGGGGGTGGGATTCGAACCCACGCCCACATTGTGGATCATTAGGCTTCCTATATCCACTTTATGCGTGCTTCTTCAAATTATATCGACCTGACTAAGCTTTGTATAAATTTCTGAGGTTTTTGCTCTATGAGGGAATCGAATCTTTCAGTGCTTCAATAGTAGGATGTCTACTAGCTGCATTTGTGGTCCAGCTTTGTTTCACTGCCAACCAACTACGAAACTTTGACGATAAAATTCTGGATATTAGGCTTACAGTTCCACCACTTGGACTGCAGGAATAAAAAAGATGAGTTAATTGAACAACTTATATTATAATGCTTAAAAATACCTGAGTTTAATGTAGAATATGGTTTCAGATTCTAGCTATTCTATATTTCTACAATGAGAAAGCCAAATGCCTAGTGTTTCTACTGTGTTGCTTTTATTTTTTTCCTATCACTGACTTTATTTAAGAATAAATCCAATTCGAAATATGTTTTCCCTACTTTAGGTTTAAATAAAAAGTTTCTAAGGGGTAAAGCAGTTGGTAAATAAACAGTACAAGTAAAATAAATCGTTAATTTGTATTCATCAATAACTTTGAGAAAAGGATACCGTTTATGGGGTGAGTGAACGCGAGTGAGATACTCTAAGATCTGGAACGAGTCATTCTTATTGTAAACTGATTTACTCTTTTTTTTGCTTTGCCCTCTTCTATGATCACTGTTGTAGAGTTTTTGGACTCTGACCTTGATCGATCATGGATGATTTCAGCCGTTATTGTCGTATGGATAGTACTGAACCAGTTTTAAATACAACGAAAGGTTGCTTTTTTGTAGACTGATTGCATTTATGGTGCATTGGTCAGCGTCACTCCTTAATACAAATCAGCTGAGCATAATTCACTCCATACAAAAAAATGTATCATTTCTATTGGTTAAATTTTACTGAGCTACACAAAAACATCTTTTTCATTCGTCAGCTTTCCGGATGGAACTCAGTCTCCCAACTTCAAGCTTCTGAAGTTATATTGTTGGTGAAGTTGTTTTTATACAGGTGCTCCGTCCTCCTTTATGGCTGTGAGACTTAGCCATCGAAAGTGAAAGACATGAAAAGCTTGCTAGCTATGTTTGATCATAGGTGCCTGCCTTCTATCTCCAGTGTGAAGTGGTATAATAAGGTGAGCAATATTGAGGTTAGGCGTCGAGTTCTAGGTAAACAGGGGAAATCAATCGACGACGTTGTGAAGTTACAAAGACTGAGATGGTAAGAACATGTGTTACGTATGCCTAGTCATCGCCTTCCTCGACAAGAGGCAATGTTAGTGGATATACGGTCAGGCTGGAAAAGAGCTAGCGGTGGTCAAACAAAACATGGAACCAGTCAATGAAATCTACTACTGTTAGCCTAAGTCACGTAGGAAGGTGTAGACTTCCTGACTGGTTGGGGTCCTCGAGACGGTAAAAACCAATGGTTGGAAACAATCGGTGACATGGCTCAAAATCGTTCTCAATGTCTGGCGCAGATGCATCCACTCCTTGTGACTTATGATTTCCAATGAAACTGTTTTGTTCTTCGTTACTACTATTCCTTTGTCTCACACCTCTGTTTACTGTCTCTACTATGCATTTCTTCTACTTTCTTCTGTTGCTTTGTGTGCTACATGGACGGAGTGTGGCGACTTGAAGTGCAGCAGATATGTGTAAAGTTCTATGTCAAAAACAGACAGAAAGAGATATAGCGGCGAGGTTGCCAGCCTCCTCTCCCTGCTTACTATCCGCTGGTAATCGAACTCTGACCAAATGTGTGTGGTTGGCGAACATTCTAACACTGAACCCACAACGCATATAAAGTCTGATATTTTGATCAAGTTCGGTCTGAAAATAAACCATAAGTGGTTATACACCTCTTCATGGACATCTCTCATGCCTAAGTTATTGGCTATATATATATATACATATATATCATGGCTGCCTTCTGTAAATACTTTTTCCCTCCACGCTACTGTCTATCCTGAATTAAGAGTTGTAAGTGGGAGATCAGGTAGCTGTTTGTATATGATGGTTGGAGTAAACCAGCGATTATTTGATCATACCACCCGTTTCTTCGCGGTGGCCCTATTCAGCTCAACGTAATGCAAGTATAAAAAGTGCTGACATTTCTAACACAATCAGCCAACATAATATGAATTCATAAAGTTTATTTAGAGATTTACCGACTTCTGTAGATAAGATAAACAAAATTAATGAATGAATTAGAAAGAAAAAAAGCACACAAACAAGCCGAGTCTCTATGTAAACAACAATGCGGGTAATTCATGCACGAATATCATCTTCTACAGAAATGAGGACACTTAATTATCGATTACATCAATTATATAATGGTTAAAATATATGACTAGAACTCATAGACATTAGAAGCAATAGCATCTTCATGACTGTTTCTTTTCTTAACTGTTCATTAAAATCATGCCTCGAAAATAAGACAATAATTGATGACTCCAGACTTGAAACTCAGCATGATTTGACTACATTTCGCTTTGATTGTGATTGTAAGGATCTGAACACACAATTATACTAACTAATTTAAGCGTGTGAGTATTTATGTGGGATGTTGGAAAATGGATCAGAGTTCATAAAGAAATACATGGTAATTACATTATCTAATTTTATTTAAAGCAGTTAAATTCAAAAATGAGTATAATTTGTTTACATTGATTGAAAAAACAAAATAGTAAACAAAGAGTGACGTTATAATCGTTTGGAAAATCAAGCAGGCTTTAGACCAGGTAGAGGGTGCATAGATCATATCTTCACTCTCCGACAGATTCTAGAACACAGACACACTTTTCGGCGTCCAACAATTGCCATATTCCTCGACTTGAAGGTGGCCTTCGACTCCGTGGTACTATGGCAATGTCTGACTGTGAAGGGAGTGCCAAGAAAGTGCATTGCACTAATCAAGGCACTCTATTCAAACTCACGTAGTCGTGTAAGGGCTTATGGGGAATCGCCATCTGAATTGATAACAACCAGTGGTGTCCGACAGGGATGTCCACTTTCCCCATTTCTGTTTAACTTCATCATAGATATGCTAATGAAAGTATCCTTAACTGAACGTAATGACTTAGGAATCGACCTGTTACCAGGAGATAGTCTTATGGACTTAGAATATGCAGATGACATAGTCCTGTTAGGGGAGGATGCTGACAAAATGCAGAGTTTTCTGAACACCTTGAGCTGTGCAGCAATCTTCGTATGTTTGGCATGCGATTCGCCCTGTAAGATGTAAGATGCTGCTACAGGACTGGACTACGTCAACTCCTAGCTTAGTGATAGGGAGTGAAGTGATAGAACATGTTGACTACTTCACCTATTTGGGAAGTTGTATCAGCACCGACGGACTAATCGGACCAGCATGGATCCAAAAAGCTCGAGTTGCTTTTGCTGACTTAATAATAATAATAATAATTTTTTGCTTTATTCCAAAAACAGTACTAATGATACAGCAAGGAATTTTCAGCATTCAGTACAATATTGCATCTAATTTACTCAAAAACGACAAAAAAAATTAAAAATACACATTACATAATAGTAATAAAACGATTGTTATAGCAGCTACATAGCAAAATACTGTATGCCATACGGAGAAAAATATGCATAAAGTACAAAATTGTAGTAATAATAGTAATACCAACTAAAATAAAATAGCAGAGTAAGATTTAAACGATAGAAAGTGTGACACCATAAAATACAGAAAGATGAACGATAAAAGGGTCGATTCACTGTGCTAATTACATAGTAACTTGTAAGTTTCACGTCTAACAGAGTCTTCGTCACATAAAGTACGCGCTAAATAGGGTATTGTAGAATTTCTATACTTAGTGTTACGAGCATATAACTTTTTATATTGACTTCTCGTCCTACCTGATGAGATACAAGGGGACAGGTGTGAATAAAGGGGGTGCAGAGGGTCTGACATTATAGCCTTTGCCCATTTCGTACAGGAATTTATATGCCTCTCGACTATAGTATTAGCGAGCTCATGCAGTGGCAGACCACAAGCTCTACTCACAGCATTTAATACTCTTCGTAATATGATATAATCTTTTTTGAGAAGCCCAGGAAAGATTAATGGAGAGCAATAGAGTACAATAGGTAAAATACAGGAGTTTAAAAATTGCAAAACTAAAGGTTGGTTGATACCTGATTGTCTTAACTTTTTAATGTAGAAGGTAAGACGAAACATTTTCTTAGAGATAGATAAGATATGGGATGACCATGAAAGGTCAGAGGAAAGAACTAGTCCAAGGTATTTAATGCTTGATTTGGTTTCAATTTCCGTGCCATCTATGCTACAGGGATCATGCGAGTTAACTAGTTCAAGTAAGTCACGTCGATGCTTGAAAGTAAAGTCAAGTGCCTGACATTTGGAAGGATTTAATATAAGACCATTTGACTTGGACCAGTTGTTGATGTCCAACAGAAAGCTATTAAGTTTGGAGCTGTCAGACTCGGAAGTGATAGGCAGTGATACAGTCAGATCATCTGCATATTTGACAAAGTTAGTTTCGTTTGAATGAGGCAGGTCATGTAGGAAGAAAGAAAAAAGAAAAGGAGAGAGGACAGCACCTTGTGGAACACCGGATTTTGTAAGCGAGGTAGAAGAAGATTTGCCGTTATATACAGTATACTGCATTCTATCAGAAAAATAGGAATGCAACCAACTCTTAGCCCAGGATCCTGTTTGTGTCAACGATAGCTTATTTAACAAAAGGCCCCTAGGTACAGAGTCAAAAGCAGATGTGTAGTCTAAGAAAGCACTACGAACATATTTAGCACCTTTGTCTAAACAAGAGACAACATTGTGATATAAGACAACCGCAGCATCCAAGGTACTTCTACCATGTTTGTATGCAAATTGTTTAGGATCATTAAAAGGTTTCAAAGCGGGTTCAAGACGAAGTAAAAGTAATTTTTCCATCAATTTTAAAAAGGGGGAAGTAATTGCAATAGGCCGAAATTTAATATCAGAACCAGAAGATGGTTTTGGTATAGGGATAATTTTAATGTTTTTCCATGCAAAAGGTAGAACGTTACCGGAAAAAGAAGCATTAAAAATGTTAGTAAGAGGATAACACAAAATATCAGCACAATTCCTGAGGACAATGGCAGGTATGCCGTCAGGACCAAGGCTTTGAGAAGGCTTAAGAGACCGGAGACATTTAAGCACATCAAGGGTATTAAAACCACTAAAGTTATTGTCAATATGATTTGTATCATTTGGAAGGGTATCAACAGAAGAGCGTATGAAAGATTTATTAAGAGTGTCAACATTAAGAGATGGAACAGAAATACATCGCTTACCGTTAGTAATTTCTTTGAAAAGTTTCCATAAATTAGAAGGGGTTTTACATGACAAAAATCTTTGATTATATAAAACACTTAGTCTTTTTATTTCCAGTTTTATCAGAATGTTTAACTTTTTTACACCAGGCTTATCATTAGTTTTGAACAACAGTTCTTTATTTCTACGTAGCTTTTTGAGATATGGCGAAGATAAGCGATCAAATCGAATGAATAATGTTTCTTTAGGACAACATATTTCGAAACAGAATTTAAGATAATCGGTAGTGTTTGTGATTGTTTCATCTAATGTTTGTTCTGTAAATAAGTCCCAGTTAGTGTCTTTCAACATGCATCTGAGCTTGTCTAGGTTGTCTTTTGAGTAGCATCTCCGTTGAACTTTACTGTAGAGGTGAGAGAGGACACCTTTGTGTGATTTGGAATATATTTTAGGCAGTACACGTATGATGCAGTGGTCAGAATTAAGTAAAGGAGCACGTTTGCGAGCTTCATATATACCAACATCATTGATAAATACTAGGTCCAGTGTTTTACCAAGACGGGTGGCAAAGTTAACAATATTGTCATGACCAAGTGATATAAGGAAGGAGCAATCGCTTCCATTGAAGTCGCCAGTTACTATTGATAAAGAGTTCTCGAAGCAAGCTGCAGCAAAAGCGGTGAATTCATCGGCGAACATAGATAAATCCAATATGGTACAGCCAGGAGAGACATAAACATTAGAAATATAAATGAATTTGTATTTTGACAGGTGTTTCGGGCGACATCTCACAGTGATGCAATCAATGAAGTCATTCGAGAATTTGAAACAAACTTTGTTTGAAATGGACCATTTTGAGTGAATAAAAGTTGCAACACCTCCACCACATTTTTTCTTGGAACAAACACGGTCTTGTCGGAAAACATTGAAATTGTTTAGAGACACAATATTGTCATCGTATGAGTCATGGAGCCAGGTTTCTTGCAGAGTGACAATACCAGTATTGTGGTAGGACGACAACAGGACTGAAAATCCAGAATTTTGTTAGGCAGGGACCGGCAGTTGGTACTAATGATAACTGGAACAGTGGTGTGATGTATGGGTGTAGATTTTAAGGCACGCTGCCAACCTCCATGGTGCTTTTTCTTGAGTTTATTGCAAATATGAAAGTTTTTGGGTTTAAAACGTTTTATAAAATCCCGGGAGTGAATAATACGATTAGAATGCATAATGTGATATGTAAATACCAATAAAATACGAGTAAATAGATGCAAAATGTACATGGAATGTGGTAGCCAAAATGTTCAAACAGGCCGCCACCATCTCTGGCGTAGGCGTGACGTCCGGCCGTCAACCAAGGGACGTATGTACTGCTCAGCAGTTCGCTCCATCCTTCTCTATGGCTCTGAAACATGGCCAATACGAGGTAAGAACATGAAAAGGTTGACTGTTTTTGATCATAGATGTCTGCGATCTCTTTCTCACGTTAAGTGGTATAATAAGGTTAGTAATGTTGACGTTAGGCGTAGAGTGTTGGGCAAAGAGGGAAAATAAATCGACGAGGTTATAAAGTTACATAGATTGAGATGGCTAGGTCACCTGTTGCGCGTGCCTAACCATCACCTCCCCCGACGGGCGTTACTAGCTGATATAGGTGTAGGTTGGAAAAGAGTAAGTGGTGGTCAAACAAAAACATGGCATCAATCCATGAAATCCTTGACAGTTAAACTGAGTCAGGTAGGGAGATGCAAACTTCCGGGTTGGGGCCCTCGGGACTCTAGGAATCAACGGCCGGAGACAATAGGTGACATGGCTCAAAATCGTTGTCAGTGGCTCAGATGTATTCAGTCTCTGTAATCTTTCATATTCCTTTCTTAGTCCTTGGTCAGGTCATAGATGAACACTACTGATGAGTCAGATGATAGGCCTAAACACATATTCTACTGTTTTCTGGTTTTCAGTGATTCTCTAATGGACGTTACTTCATGATGAAATCTGCATTGAAATCACAATCCTTTATGCTACTGATATAATGAGATGAGTAGTTACATACCACCTATATCAACCAGTAGAATTTGCTAACAAGACAGAATTAATCTCAGAATCAGATGGCAGTTTCGCCTGTTTGAAATTCGGCTCATTAGTAGTGTACCCGGTATGGCTCAGCTCAGAGGTTCAAATAAGTTCTAACCACTCGAATTCCGGCTATCCAACAAAACTAGTTACTGTGAAGGAGAACTAATTACTCATATCAGTCAATCAGTAATATAAGCATTATGTGTTTATGCATACTTTCCTGACTGCTATTTACTGCGTTAAGCAGATCGGATATTGTGATCTGAATCATTTCGATTTGGAAAGAAAACTGTGATGAAATTTCACCTCGAACTATGTGAATTTTAGGTCGCGAATTAATTTGCGAATTGTGAATTTGAAATGAATTAAATTCTCGAAAATGCAACTACTAAATATTAGGTGAGATGCTTGAGATTCATCTGTTGTATTTTCCCACATGACTGTGATTTATCGGAAAACAGTGTCCCAATGCACCTACATCAGTCTGAGCAACCTCACGATATCACCACCCTCAGACAATAAGTATGGCTGGTTGTCTTGTACTGTAGAAAACTATTCTGACTGACTGAGTTCTAACTATCTATTTAGAGAATCGAAGGTGTATCACTCTTTGTCGAGGTCAGATCACTTTTGGAGAGATTGTGACTTTCATTATTCGGTAAGGGAATAATGGAAGGACTGGTCAAACCAGTGTTCTGTTGAATTACAGTAATTAGGACTAATAGAAGATTCTGGTCAAAAAGAAGACAAAAGTGGGGATCGAATATTTCATAAAAACTAATTTTAATTCCCCATTGGTTGGTTATATTGGGCTGAAATCCACAGTCTACGGCGGTATTTCGCCTCCTTTTACTGATATGTCAACGTTGTTTGGAGAGAAATATGATATAACTTGGTGAGCAGTGATGAGCTGCCCTATTTTCTCTTCGTCAACTGAATATACCTGCATTAATAGTGAGTGATAACTTCTACACTGAGATTCATGCCCACAATTCAAAGTTTTGAAACGCCAAAGTGTTGTCCAGTAAAGTAATACCACGTTATTGTATCAAGATATGCAGAAGTAGGTACCTCTTTATACCTTTAAACAATGAGTTCCAGATGGGTGAAAACTAGTATCGTGGATTCCAGTGCCAACCGCTGACAACCAAGTGACAGGATGATGAATAATTATGCTAATTTGTCAACATGATCTAAAATATATGATTAATGGGGTTATCGCCTTCATAGAATTAAGTTATGAATGTAAATCCATTGATGGATTTTCCTTAGAGTTTTGAATCATGTTTACCGATCAAATGTTCATTCATTGTGATCTCACAGCTAAATGGCGCTACGAATGCATAAGCAGTTTAGACCACAAATTTGCATTGATTTTCATCAATAATTAACATACTGCGATCCATTTTCACCAAACTCCATATAGTTACGCTTGACACTGTTCATTTATTCTTCACAACTGTGTTGATAAATTTTACATATGCACGTTGTAAGACAGTACTCTTATAATATGTTTGCTGTAACTTATCAATGAGCGAGTTTGAGAAAAATAGGAAGTAATAATGTTAGACAATTATGGACAATCACCATGAAGCTCCGGACTTATATCACGTGATTACTGCCACTCCATATCAAGTTATATTTTCGCAACACTGAAGGAACGAACAACTCTTGGAAGATTCGATTCACTTCATCCAATGGCATGGGCAGAACTGTTACCTCTAAGCTATTTTGCCTCATGACTGACCTCCTATAAAACTGTTATTTTTTATGTTATACAAGGCAGAAGTATATTAATGATTTTTTTTAGAAACTATTTAACATTTTCTAAAGTATACCGTCATTGATTCTAGTAAGGTATCTGAATACCTATCATATGTAGTCTTAAAACGCTGATGCCAGCGAAAACTGGCAGTCTCGGACCATGGATGTCTGCATTAAAATGACTCCCTGAAGTAGCACTATGTAGTTAGAAGTACTGTGGTTAGGTAGGTCGTCAGTTATGATGTAGTATCATTAAACGAGACTATTGACTTAGATCGCATGAAATCATTGCTAAATGTGTTAGATATGCATACAATATTCAGCAGAAAATAATTGGAGGATTACTGAAACCCTCCGTTTCCTAAGTCTTGAATATTTGTTGAACCTATGTTAACTTGTTTTCTGTATGTGTAATTAGAAAACATTTCATAAGCATCATTTCAAATTTAAGAAAGAAGTAACAGAGACTTTAATCTAAAAACCATTTGATGGATGTACTGACATACGTCAGAAATAAAGAACGGTAATGTTTGAGAAATTATAGTCTAAGATCCTACCTCATATAATATAGTGGTTGTATACTCTCTGAAAGTTTTTACCTAAAAAACAAAAGTTCGATAATTCTTTATTTACACTAACAGTATATCCCATATATTTCAGTTCACTAGCTTCGGTTTCCAGTCTCACAGTGAAACCTACTCCCCACTGAAGGTGCAGCTACATCGAGAAAATCAATCCCAGATATAGGAGGAAACGTACAATGAGGATTCCACTGACAGATCTTACCATCCAAATAATCCGAAGTTAATTCAAAGGTATCTTTAAAGCATTTTGACTAGGATACGACATGTAGACAGAAACTGAAAACACTTTTACCCAGTAAAACCAATCAGAGTGCGTCGGTGGCACAGCGGTTAGGAGGCTCACTGACCGTGCACATGGTCCGGGGTTCGATACCCGGTAGAATCAGTCCCAAACCTCGCTAAGCCAGAAATAATGCTGGTAAAGAGAGAAGGGTGGGTATGAGGCTAGCAACCCCATCCTGTAAAGTTAAACACTGCTACAGTAACTTCATACCTTTAGCTTGAAGCCATATGTTCCACTGGGAGCGTGAAGGAAAAAGAACCAATCAGCCAAAAATACAAAATAATTTCTAGCCTTTGTTGGATTTGTTTAATTCTTAGTCATTTAAATCAATGAAACATTCTTTTTCGAATAATATTAAATGATGCTTTCATAGAATTATTGCAATCTTTCAAATGTACTATCATTTAATTATTACGCATTAAAGAAAATCATACGATATTAAAGGTTAAACGTTTTAAACTATGCTTCAAATTTTGTGACTTATTGCAAACAAAAAAGACAAAAAAAATGATCATATGATTCAAGTCAAATGAAAACTAATCACATAGAACGAGAATAAAGTTACGATGTACTCACATCTAAATCATATTGATTATCGCTAGTGAATAAACTGCATAGAGCAGTTAACGTAAATATGTGGTGGTTAGTGGCGCTTGAAAGAACTTGTCACTGAACATATGTCTCATAGGTGAGTTGGATCTGATAAAACTTCCTATGGTAAATCTATAACTACTGTTCGCTCAGTCAGTAAGAGATTTTAAAATAGAATAAATAAAAGAGCAAGAGAGTACTGGAGGTAAAACCAACGGTGGTTGTTCAGTAACAGAATTTAGTTTGACCCACTGTTAGTGAACTACTAAAATTCAGTTAGTGTAAAAGCCTGCAGTTGGCTAGTAAAAGAAAGGAAGCTAGATAAAGACACGGCAATGATTGTACCTTGTATCTATACTACTCACTGGGTTCAAGCCTCGGTGGGAACAACATCACTCACTGGGAAATGCAGGTACATCCAGCTGACGAGTCCAGAATGGGACGAAATGCGCTTTATCCTGGATTCCACTGCTAGTCAACATCCACAAATGCAATTTTAGCCAGCATAGTTTCTGAAATAATTTCAATGTTTTTGCCAGCATCACTGTATACTAGTATGGATGAATTTATAACTTTTTAAGTGTGTGATCTCCAAGTATATGACCGATTTCAGTTTCGATCATTAAATAACTTCGGTTGGTAAACCATTGTAATTAGCAGCGTACTGGAAAGCTGTTTCATCCTTGTTTGGGACTTTCCGGTAGTTTTCGCTTATGACCCCATGGGCAGGGAACTCCACGTTATAAGGCGAATTCACATACCATTCAGCCACTGGGATCCAGTGGTCCACAAATTATAACTTCTGCCAATTGGTGATATAGAGTGACAGTTCTCTAAATGAAATCACTTCGTGGTCAAAACTGAAACTAAAACTTGAATAATCCAGTACTTACCAGTGACTAACTACATAATGAGGATGCCTGAAGTTCTTGTGGGAAGTCGTGATCGGTTGGGTCCACCAAGTTGAGCATGAGGACAAACACTCACAGATGGTGGTCACCCTACATACAGAGAATCGGCAGAGTCCAAAATTTATTAGTGTTTCTGTGGTTTGGCAGCAGAACGCTCGCCGACCAAGAAAAAGGCATGGGGTCCAATCGCCGCCCAACGTACTCCTATGCCTTGCTAAGCCGGTAGTGTGTACAGTAAAAAAGGAAGGTCGGATGTGGGGCTAACAATCCCGCCCCTTAAGAATGAAACCCTTCCTACCGAAACTTCAAAGCTCAAGCTTGAAGCTCTGTGTTCCATTCGGAACATAAATGAGCAAAAACGAATCGATTGGTCTTTGGATTCCGTTCCATTGATAGAATGACATATGAGTTTGCCTTTTAACTTGAATGTCCTGGGTTCAATCCCGTTGGCGTCCCAAACAAGGACAAAGCAGCAGTTTAGTACTCCCTGCTGGTTTACAGATGTTCTCTAGCTGAAGACTATACGTGATCACAAAAGGGATTGATAACTATTGAGCCTATGATAGCCTATGTGCGTCGGTGGCACAGTGGTTAGGACTCTCGCCGACCATTCAAATGGTCCGGGATTCCATCCTCTGCCGACGAGCACCTGATATCTATGGTCGGCCTGCGAAATTTGGGCTACCGATATCCATCCTGAAAACTCCATAAATGTACCAGAAAATCCCGTGTGGAATCAATATAACCATTCACTGGCTGTAGTTATTCTTGTTCTGAATATATTATATGGATATGTCAATTACTGAAACTAATATCCGTGCATACTTTATTATTATTACTAGAAGTCTGCTTATTTCCTCATCGTCTGCATAATTCTTTTTATTGAAATCTTCTAACTTGAACTGATCTACTCGTTACACTTCTGTGTAATGATCTCAGTTGTATTTTGTCTAAATTTGTTTGTTTAACTGCCTGTTTTACTACTGTCTCTACTTTTATTTCATTTTTATTTTTGATTACAGCTTGATTCCACACCGTATTTTTGGTACAAGTATGGAATTTTCAGCGTGGATATCGGTAGCCCAAATTTCGCAGGCCGACCATAGATATCAGGTGTGCGTCGGCGTGGGCTCGAACCCCGGACCATATGCATGGTCGGTGAGAGTCCTAACCACTGTGCCACCGACGCACAGTACTTCTGTTGCTACACACAAAATTCTTAGATTGTGTGTTTGTATTGTAATGTGAAAAGTTTGTATCAGTTTTTCCTTAATCCCTTTTTTCACGATAAATGCTGATATTACTTATCATAGAACAATGTAACTAAATGACAGTGATAAACACTTTATTCTTTCACCCATCAATCATTGTATATTAGAAAGAAAATAATTCTAATAATAGTGTTTTAACATATGTAACAATGTAAGAGGTATATATTCAGCTGTTTGGTTGAAAATCTGGGCTAAAACACCTCACGTGGATCCTATCAATCACATTTTTTTCTCTAAATAACCATTGAAAGTTGAAATGATCATTTGTTTGAACACATAGGCAGATACACACGCTAATAACACTCACAGACTTCAGGCAAACAGACTCAAATCCTACTAGTTTATTCCTATTCATCATTAAGTAAGGAATTTTTCATTTAATTCGAGTAATAAAAAGACTATTTAGTCGTTAATATACTAATGTAAGGACTAGAGCATGTTTAGAGACTACGCAGGTATTCTGGAAGGAGTACTTTGACAGCTAACAGCTTGATGATTCATTTGAAATTAGTACCGACTAGGAATAGATGATTTCAAGCTTCTTACAATATCGAACTAGATGATTATCTCAATAGAATGGTAAAACACAATTATCATTCTCCCTTCATCCTCATGCGATTCTACAAATACCTGTAATATACAGTTCAGACCGCTTTACTTCCTATAATGAAGCACTGAAATAACCTGCTAAGCTGACTTCATTTAAGCGATTTATTTTGATGTCAGACAGGTAAGGTTTTTGTGGAACTCATCTTCCGCTTCATCCAAAGTGCAATCAGTTTGTTAATAGGTGGAGATCGATAGCTCAGTCTTCTCTTATTTTTACAGACTGATTTAATCAAAGAGAGCAGTCAGTCAGATACATAGTTCGTTTTAGTCCGGTCCGGTACCATACCTACACAAATAAGTCCACCAGAGACTAGCCAAGGAATCGTCTAACTAAATTAAGTGATTTTTTTAGGCTTTGATGACCATGTTCTTAGTCTATTCAAGTAGTTTAAAATAAGTTCCTCCAAATGCTAGTTAATTTACAATCCTATGTGTTTGAATACCTTACCAATATACTATCAGCAGCACAGAAATGTTAAATCAGACGAGTAGACTGCATAATATTAATCGTTTAGAGATTGATATGGTGACTAGCCTAATTTAAAGAGTACAGCCGTCTTCTAAAAATGATTTTAAGTTTGGTGATTGAAAGCTCAACATCAAATGCTGAAGATTAGAAAACTAATCAAACCAATTTCATTCTTCATCTTGAGCTACTAATGTTCTCTACTATTTTCATTCCAATTGTGCTTTTACACTGCTGTATATTTTGGCGATAAATTCAGCTGAAAATGAGTTAAATGTACCTCAGACGTTTGAACCCTTCTAGTTGTAGAACGCTGCTATAGTTTTCCGTCAGAAGCTAGCCTTAATGTGCATATATGACTGTAAATCACTCTCCCTTGCCTTCTTATATATTGTTAGGTGATTTAATCCCAGTATTTTGGTAAACAAGCAATGCTTTTCTGTAGGCTATTTGACATCGAAGGCTGCTTTTAGTGATATTGTGCTGTGACGCTTTCTGTGAAGCGCCAAGTCTCCCAACTGTATAGAAGCACTGACATGACATTAATACTGAAAATCTTGATCTTGTTCTTCATTCTGAGTACAACCGATTTTCGTACTGATTTCAAAGTAATGGATATCTGTCTCGCCTTACCTATCCTGCCCTTGACATCTTCAAGTGTGCTATCTGTAATTGAAACGATACTGATGAAGTAAATGAGAGAGGTGAATTCTTTCAGCTTTAATCCACTGATGACAACCAGTGTTTGTAGTTTTTGGTTGGGTGTCTTCATTATTTCTATATTCTCTATGTTAACTTGAATTTCTGTCTTGACTGCCTGCCCCCTCTAACAGTTTATTGATTTTTGCTTGTACGTCTTTGAGTATACGTGAGGTCAGACATTAATAGTTGGCGAAATCTAGATTATCAAGACACTTCTTACTCGTCCGGCAAATTTCTGTCTTCTGGCTCCCCACAGTATGCCATATGATCAAGTCCACAACAGATAGTAATATCGTAGGTGATACTTGGCAGTCTTGTCTCACTCGTGTCTCCGCTTGAAAGGCTTCAACGAATATCCTGTTGTGAATCATCTGACATGTCGCATTATCACAAAGCTGTTGAATGAGGCTGACAAAATTTTGGGGCACTGAACTCCATAATGGTCAAATAACTTTCAAATTACCTAACTACCAATCAGAGACAGAGATTTGACTACCATTATATGCTCTGTTTGATGATGATACATAGCAGTGAATTTAGACCAGTATATTATTTTCTTTTCCTGAATTCAGCTTCTTTTTGGCTGGGTTTTATATCTAGAGCATCTCCTAGTCTCTCTTGACTGATGTCATAGACATTTTGTCAGGGAAGGATAAGATCACGATTTCCCGCAAACTCTTGCAAAAGATTAGATCTCCCTTCTTTGGTAGGTTGACAAGGTAGCCTTTCGTTCACTCAGTAGGTACCTTTACTTCCCACCAAACTCCTTGTAGTAGTGGTATGAGCATTTCCGCTGAAGTTTCTAGATCCGATTTCAGGGCTTTGGAGGATCTCCGTATGGTCCTGTTACCTTTCCGGCTGATTTTCTGCTGCTTTACAGTACTCAAGACTTCTGCTTTTGCTGGAGGATCGATGTTCAATAATAGCTCTGTGGCTGTCGGTGGTGTCTCTGGATGATTTGTACGTGGCAGTTGATTCAAGAGCTCTTTGAAATGATCGGCTAAATGGTTACTTTATTTCATCTTTTCGGCATCTGTCTTTCCCTTACAATCCCTCATTGGTTTCATTTCAGATAAGGAATTGGTTCTCTCACATATTATTCTACGGTCTTTCTTACCTGTGGCCTATTTTGCTCCAGTTTCCAGCATGTTACATAATTTTCCTTTTTCTTTCCTCGTACTCTTCCTTACTTCTTTATCCAGTGCTCCACAAACTGAACTAAGTTTCACCTTTCGTCAATGTTCTCTGCAATGAATCATCGGTTTCACTATCCCTTTCTCCATTATCAGTTTTTTGTGTCCATAAAGATCCATTTCTCGTCTTGCATCTCCTTCCTTCGAAAGATGGCTATACATATTTCCTTCAGCATCATTTTCTTCAGTAATACCCCAGTAAAGATGTCGTTTATAGTTTCACACTTCAGTTTTTGGGTATTGGACCTGAATTGTAGTGTTTGACGTAATATGCATTAATCTAATTATTGAAATCCTCATAATTCCAACAAACAAGTATATCGTAAATTGACTTATCAACATAGAACTGTCCACTGAAGTCCAGCATTGAATGTTGTCACAATTTCAAGAAGCACATACAAACCTGAGAAAAGAAATAAAATGAAATTACACTAACCAAAAGTATTCAGAAGAAAGAATATTAGGTGGGGTCAAATAAGAATTTTCCAAATTTTTATGATGACAGGAATGAGTACATCTGCAACATTATGAATGGCTTTCAATCATGTTTCCGAATGCTGGTGCTTGACATCGCATTGTTCTTTACCACTGTTACAAGGACTTGTAGTCATTTTTACGTTTAACTGGCTTTCTTTTTCGTGATGTTAAAAGCTTACAAATATCACATATACCACTTATTTTTTTTGGATGAACCGGCAGAAATCCACTATCATTTGCTAATCTTTGTTTTTAGGTTATCAGTGTTCTTCATAACTGTTTCTATAGCTAATTCAGTATTACATCATGCTTTCAGGGAGTTGGTTAATTATCTGCATTCCAAAGTACGGGCTTCATTTTCTCACTGAGAAGCTGCTAACGCAAGTACTTCGTAGGTGTTTGTTTTCCACTTCTGTTTATTTGTTGGTGTACAGATGTATGAAAATTTCATTGTAGTTTAACCCAAAAAATTTTTGGTGGTTCTTATAACAGATAAGAACGTTATAAAACGTTAATCAGCATGGACAACCATTCATTACGTTTCAAGTACAGAGGTGTTAGTTAGCATAAGATTAAGTTGATGAAGGATTCAGGTTAGTTAAATCAAAAAGTGGTACCAATCCATGAAGTATATGACTACTGGTATAAGCCATACAGAGAGGTAAAGACTGCCTGGCTGAACTCAAGTAAATGTTAATTTTACTCACTTATTTTTCATGAGTAAGAACTCTTTTGTTTCAGTGTTACTTTTTTATCCATGAAATATTTATGTCAATATTTTTTCTCTATGTGGTGATAATAAAAGACACCGGTAAAAATGTCAACAGATGGTTGTGTAAGATATGGTGAAAATTATGGCTTAATATTTTCACCATCAGATCAAAATATTGTTCAACTTGGTTGGGAGAATGAAAGACCACAGACAATGTTGGCTGCAGGTTGTCAAAGTTGTTTGAATACAGTTGAGTTGAATATAAAGGATGGTAATGAAGTAGTTGCTACGGTATGCATTCAACCGGTAGCACGTTCAGTTTTTCAAATAATAAGGTAAGATGTATAAAGAATTGTGAGTATTACTTAACTTTCTAATATCTATTAAGATTTGAATAAAATAACTCTATAAAGGGTATGAGGCTGAGCTGATGAACTGTACTTTATTGATGACTTATGGATGACACACTGAAACAGTTGTCTTTATGAATACAATGTACTGTGTCAAAAACCTACTTGTGCATCTGACCAAAACCATGGGTCGTTTAGTGTTTCTGTGGAGTGAGAACTAGATGGTTTAGTTCCGAAGATTTCACAGTGTTAAATTTTTTATGAAGCGAGATTCCAAAATTAAATATATCCGTTCATCCTGGTGACTTTAACAGTGATTAGTTATCTCTGAAGATTTTCTTCAGTTTGCATTTAACTGTATGTTATATCGGTCACCTTAATGACACCGTATTTGACTTTTTGATGATGGTACGGCTTATCCTTGCTGGATTGGTCAATTTAGCCTATATCGATATATATCTGGATATCAGACTTCTAGGGATTGTCTCTCATTCTTCGTTTTGTCGAAAGGTACAACAAAAGATTCGCGATTGAACCATCCAGTTCTGATAACATGGCAACATGTAATAAGCCTTCTGCATCACGTCGAAAATGTCTGGACCATTTGAAATAGGATTTACAAACCATTAGTTTTCTCTATTTGTTCAATCTCTCTAAGAATGCCTAACAATTCAGAATATAGATTACAGAAACATTGAAAGACTTCATGAGTCGATGGAATGTTATTTGCTGAAGACTTCTGAAATAACTACAAGACAACTTTGACAGAACAATAAAGGTACGTGTATTTCCACAACACATTCCAAAACACGCATACTTATCATAAGAATTTGCATGAAAATAATAAAACCCTAAGGTGTAATAGAATAGATATGGGTCAAACTAAAAAGTTATCTTAAGGGTCAGTACATCAAGAAAAGAGATAGCTGTACATCTACCCTGGTGTCAAAATAAAATATACCCAAATTCGGCTTGATATAAAGAAAAATCATTTCAGGATAAACAAAGTGGAAACATCATTTTTATACTCTGTATCTATATTATATCTCTGAATATAAGAGCCAAGTTATCCGCTTTTACCATTGGTGAACTCAGGAGATTCACCTGGCTTCTGAAGCCATTTATCGATGTCTTGAAGCCTTTCCTTAATAAAATCACCAAATGGTAGAAGTTAGAGTCCATGTGATTCTGAGTTTAATCCCAATACCTGAATGGTCTACGAGCTTGCCCCATAACCGTAAGGTCTTGGATTCGAACTCAAGTAGGAGTGCAATGATGATGGTACCCAACTGGGACAAAACAGCCATCGAGTACTCCTGGTTTCTATTGCTTCGCTAATTCATATCACTCCATGGTCAAACTGGAAACAAATAAAATCCCCACAAATAATATTAAATACAAGGCAATTATTGTAAATAAATTTGCTCCTTATTATGGGACCTTGATTGAAGAAATTTAATGAGAAATTACTGACAGTATCTAACAGAAACTAAAAAATACCTGTCGAATATTTTTGTTATTCAGAGAAAATAATTTCAGATATACTTTTCAACTTATCCATGATATTATTTGATTGGTGGTGACTGGCACTGAATGAAATTGTCCTTCCATTCAGGGCTAAACAGTTGATGTACCTGCATTCCCAATAACTGATAGTGAGCTCACTAAGAGACCGTCACTCATTGTTTAATACCTTTCAATTCATGAATAGTCCCCGACCGGACATTAGGGGGAACAAAACACACAGACAAACCAAAAAGGCTCTTTTCTGCGAATTCAATCTCTTCTTTATCTATACAATTGCACTTATATAAATTTTTTCATGAAGGAAGGAAGTAACAAAGATGATGAGTTGTCAGAAACATAGCTGTCAAAATTAGTCAATTCAAAAATGGAGTTCAATAAGTGTATGAGGGTTACGTAATAAGATGAATAATCCACCTATTCCTGTAGAGCCAGGTATATTGGTCTTTCGTGCCGAGTATCGTGTCGAAAAGCGTTCAAGAACACTAAACCGCATAGTTGCAGGAAAGTAGTAGAGGCTCTTTAAAGAGTGTGATAATCGAACACCTTGTGAAAACCAATCACTGCATCTCAGTAAACACCTCCTTCAAAGTGATCTACAAAGTGTACTACTAAAGAAGAGAATGGATTCACCGAAAAGAGCCTTTTTGTGGAATTACATGTTTCGCTTTCATCATTTCATACTTTACGGTGTTATCCACCATGCGACAGCGGCACAAAAGCCATCACTTGTGCAGTAGGTACTTACATATAATTCCATAACATATTATTCATACTACTTTATTTTACATGTTCAACAATTAATTTTATGGTGCAATTCATATTCTACTTTAATGTAGCCCTAAATGTGGAATGACAGATTGTGTTGTTAAATATGGGGATACTGTACAGTTTAGTTTAGCGAATAAAAATATTAGTGAAGAACGCCTGTATCTGGCTAGTGATATAGTCTCACCATTGTCTGCAAGTAGCATGTCTGGACATCAAAAATTATATTTAACTACAAATTGTTGTAGTTTTTTAACACATTGGAAAATTGTCTGTAAAGAACCGTCAATGCGATTAGAGACAGAAGGTTGTCCAGTTAAAGTAAGCAGCTTTTGATGGTTTATCGTTTTTTTCTACATTCCCTCACTTTTTATAATTCACATAAATGTTCCATTTTTAATGTGAGTGTAGAATTTAGGCACTGTGGTAGAATGTAACTGGGTATTACATAAGTTTGTTTGAAATTGCAGACAGTGGCACAGTGTAAGTAACTAAATCACGTTTCCAGCAAAATTTATTGCTCATGATCATACCCACGCATTTACGCACCCCGTTGGTATTCATGCCAATTTTTTATAAATTTCCGGCACAGGCGTTGTGTCATTTCGATTGCACATGTTTGGTGTTGATTCGAGGATTAACCTAACTTTTTTTAATACTTTCACACTGCGCCACCCTCTATAGTGTAATTACATGGAAGTGAAAGCATTTCATTGGCTGAGGTATTTTCTAGATTATTTAACTTAGTAGAGTCAGTCGTGCTAGCCCTACTTAAATTTAAATGTTCCGATAATCTAACTGACCCCAATCTAGTGGCTTTTTCTACGTTATATAATTGATCTGAAAGTGAGCACATGATATTTGGTAAATTATTATCTTAACTTAATCTCCTGAATCCTTTAGCTGACAAAGGTTGCCTCTGGGCGAGTTTGTGGTTTAAATGTTACCCTTACGCCCGCCTTAACAATAATCCTACATAGAACATCTGACGTTTCTTCTGTATATTGCAGAACTGTTGAGACTTTTCCCCATTATTTACATTTCCGTATTATCTGGTTATAGATACTTTAACGCTATATGTTGTATAAAGTAAACTTACCTAATATGGGGGGTGTTTTTTCTTCCTTGTGGCTTCTTCAGGAGTATACAATAGTGATTACACTGTGAGATCATAAGTTTCTGTTTTCTTCATGCATAGCGAGTACTGAAATGACGGATACTTGTAGTTTAGGCGGATGCTTTGGGTGGTATAACTACAAAGCTTCTGGTAAACATCTTCAGCGGTTATTTCAGTGTGAAATTAGTTTTCTTGTAGTTCATCGTGAATGACTTTGAATGACATCGCGATAACGCTGGTTGTAACTGACTGTGTTCTAATGTTTTATTACCCATGTGTTAATCTGTGTTGGTATCTATAGTCTCACTGACTAGAAGTTTGACTATCACCCTTACCACGTGGCTTGTCGTCTGTTGGTTGAAAAGTTTGATATATGCACAGATATCCATTCAGTGAAGATTACTGTGACCACCAGCCTCCTATGAATTCTCTGGCGTTTTTAGTATTTCCGCAGCTCAATTGTGTCAGAGATGTTTTATGCCTGGTTGTAGGTGACAGAATCAGTAGAACTTTATCTCTACAAAATGCCTTGCTTCCGACCAAAGGAGATTGTTTCACATTTTAGCAGCCAAAATACTCATTATAGACATTATCATGTATCATACAAAAGACGAAAGGAGAAATTGAAATGAGTCGGAATACGGTAGATAACTTTGAAATTCTTGTTAACATCAATTCACCTCAATTTCTTCATATGAGTTCACCTTTTAAATATATCTGAAATCGTAGAAGTCCACCTTAAGAAGTTTAACTTATGTATTCACTGTGGAACAAATTCGTTCAGAAGCTTTCCTATCCTATTTTTTATTGATTTAATTGTCTTTATTTGTCAAATTTATCGTATATAGTTCACACTAACCCTCCGATTGTGGAAGAGAGCAGTCTAATTTCTCAAAAATAAGAAGATTGTACCAAACAAGAGGACTCTAATGGTGATAAATCATGAATAAATAGTGATAAGATAATAACTGTTAAAGTTACAAATGATCGAAAACGTCATCATGTTTATTTGATGATGATTAATAAGGGTATTCATGATGCGCTTTTTATCCCATTGACACTTCTCATCTAGACTTCCCTACATTCTCAACAATTGATCGTGCTCCCACTGAAACTCGAACACAGGACTCATCGTTTCAAATGTCAAAGTCTTATTCACAAACGATATCTTTGTTCTGTATCCCATGAACACATGTTATGCCAAAAACGTTTCGTTCTCATTTTTTTAAGTTTTTTAATGTAGCACTAAACCTCATTTATGAGGATTCCAATAAACCTTAGTAATATTTAAATAACTATTCATTTAGCTACCAATAATTGTTAAAATATGCAATATAAATTATAGTAGGGATTGATGGACTCTTCTGGTTGATTTCTCAAAAACATGAGTAAAGAACTAAAGTCAGCTCATGATGAAATCCTCCGTGTAATCAAACAAAATCCCTAAAAAACCAATACTTGAAAATTAATCTGATGCTCACTAGTGACTGGCCCTTTTCAGGCAGTTAACCTGGGTTCTAGTGGAAGCCGTGACCAGTAAGGTGCAGCAGTTTGAAGATGAGCCAGTAACTCATCGTAGAAGACATTGCGAACTGGTCGCGCTATGTCATGAAACGGTAGAAGTTAGAATTCATGGGTTGGGCATTGTATTGACGCGTCCCAGTGGGTGAATGGTCTACGAGCTGGCTCGCCTTGTAACCAAAAGGTCGTGGGTTCGAACCCTGCTGGAGGGTGCGCACTGATGAAGAGTCCCAAACTAGGACGAAACAGCTGCTCAGTACTCCCAGGTTTTCCAGTGGTTTTCTAACTGATTTCAGCTCATGATGAAATCCTCCATGCAATCAAACAAAATCCTTACAAAACATTTTTTCTGTTAAACATAGTTACACTGGAGTTAATTTGAACTCAAGATGCCCAATTGTACTTAAATTGTAGGATGATCTATGAAAGCTTGAAAAAATCTGAGAATGTTTGACATAAGCTCTGTGTATGTCATGTGTAAGATGGTGCTGCAGGATTGATCTACACTGACATTTAGTTTAAGAATAAACAGTAAAATCATTTTGCTATTTTGATTATTTGATCTGTCTGGTTAGCTTCACCATCCATGACAGACTATTTACTATGAAGTATAAATATTCTTGTTCGAGACTCACCAACCTGTGGGTATTATGTATGACTGTACATCAAAAAATGTGTATGTTGCCTAACAGTTCATTCTTCATTTTAGTTTACAGCTTTGTGACATGACTAACGAAAGTAGGAGACAAAGGAAGATAGGGGGCTTTCGTTCACAAGAAGCTTTCTGCAAATTCTCATGTCAGGTGAAGCATTATGGTAAGAGGAAATCAGGTTATAGTTAGGCATAGAGAGTTACATATGAAATAGAATTTAGTCGTTGAAATGACTATGTTTCATTGATTTATATGGCGGATATATATGCCTAGAAATAGTAAATGACACTGTATCAGGTTTGAAATAAGATAGGCTTGATCAGACTGAAGGACAACACTGATACATGAAATCACTGATCAGTGATCTGAGCCATGTAAGGATAAGCATGCATCCTAGCTACTGTGCTGGAAATGTTAGAAAGTCAATGTCTGAAGACTTTTCATAGTGGTAGTTCAAAATAGATTGAAGTAGTGAAGATAGGCTTACTTCTTATCTCCTAGATTCTGAAAACCTGTACAAAATATTTTAATCAAAGGAAAATAAGATTGGTTATACTTATAAAACGACAATAAAGTTAAACAAGTGATGAGTCAAACAAATAATTAAACATGCATCCTGGATTCCACCGTGATTCTCCATTAAACAAACAAATAACACCAACTTAACCCTGGTTGAAGTATCCACATTAGGAGCCACTGTGCTAACAAAGACTAAACATCTTGCTGTAGTAAAATGAATCACCGACCACGCATGTACTCCGGGGTTCGATCCCCGGCCACTGACGCACTCTCAAACCTCACTAAACCAGTAATAAGACCGATAAAGAGGGAAGGTTGGGCGTAGGGCTAGCAACCCCATCCCATAAAAATAAACACAAATGCTACAGAAACTTCAAGCCTGTAGTTTGAAACCCATGTTCTACTAAGAACGTGAAGGAATCAAAAAAGTTAATCACTAGGGAACGTTGAATACTTTCAGTAAATAACATGACGTGAGTCTAGTGGCTCAGCCAATAACTTTTTGCTGTTTGAGATGTTAGATGATGGGGTTTCAATGTCAATGAAAACACCATTAGTCACTGAGATAAAGATGCATTCAACTAACCAGTCCCAAATAAAACAAAACGAGCATTTCAGATCCCATTGCTAGCCACTATAACTTGAATTCAAGCTGAGATATTAAAAGTTAACCTTCATAGCAGTTGCCAGTGGTTTTTATCCATTTAGATAACAGTCCTCTATAAGTTTTTACGGGGCTACAGGAGTTTGACGAAAGAATGATGATAAATGTAACACATTTCTTCTATGCTTTGTTTACAAATGGACTTCTTCATAAAATCTTTCCACGAAAGAATCCAAAGGTGACTTTAGGCTTAATAAAAGTATGAAGAGTTTCGAATATTAGCAAACATTTGCCCAGATAGCTTTTTAAGTCCAATTTGTACACTCTCATATCGTATGTGTACATAATAATCTTATATTTTTTTTCCGTTAACCAGTGTTATTTTGTTCTTTATGTTAGTTTTAAGTTGGCCCGAGTTACTTAAGTAATGATCACTACATATTATACAAATTTTATACAACTTATAAATGCATGATCACTTCGCTCGCTAATTTCTAACTACACTTTAACATTTCTCATCGTATTCATTTTTACTAATCTTATTTAAAACTCGTCAATATTGATTTAAATTTGCCTTCTCTGGTTTTCATGATTTAAATTTATTCAGATAAAATGCTAATTAGAATAAATTTAAACAAAACTTAAGATCATCCAGTTCTTAGTAATGTGAAATTCATGTTGTCGTCACTAAAATCAGTCTCATAAAGTAAAAGTCGTTTGTATGTGACTGATTGTGGTTGAAACAAAAATCTGAAGACATTGGCTGCTAAGATTTTACGTCTTTTATATTTGACAGTCGGAGGCAACCGGTTGGAGGCTCTACAAGACTTAGCTTTCTTGAATTGTGGCACTATCCAGAAAAGCCTATCTGCAATCTGCAAGGGACTAACGTCCTTCTTGTAGATTTGATATCGTATCACCTATTTTGGCAGTTGAAGATGTGTTACCACTGAGCTAGTCAAGTTCACGATAGACCTCTTGTATGACTGTAATCAATGTATCAATCGGTCGTCAAGGAAACGCCAATGCCATGCATCTAGTATTCAGTGTTGGAGCTGTTTGAAGTCTATCAGTCAAATTCCTAGCGTGGTTCCAGAGATAAGTGAATTGTCATCACAGTACACTCTGAAGTGATATTATATGGTTGGAGGCAATTAGCGCGAAGCCCTAGATCTAGGTTTCATGACTTTGGCACTTGTCAAAAAAGCGTACCTGCAACTTTAAAAGAACTGAACTGAGGAATTCAGTTGACACAAACACAAAGGACTTCATACAATACCCTGATAACTCCCTGGTGATCAGTCAGTGTGCTTTTGCGTTTCGACTTTTAATCTATGTTATTATGTGAACAGATTACTTGTTTGATTAATTTATGACCCCATACAACCAACCAAAATAGGCTGTTCTCACTATTTATCTAAGGTAGTTTAATATGTGTGAAAGTATGTACATAGGTGATATATTTCTGTCTAAAAAAGTTATCTTCTGAGATTTCCTGGACTCAATAAATCAGAAGGTATTAAGGATGAAGAATAACTGTACTTAGTATTCAACTGAGGTGCCCTGTTATATTTACTGTGCTTATATTCATATCTTAGTCCATTTCATCTGAACAGTAAGATTTGAATCTATTGTTTTAAATAAATGTACAAAATAAAGGATACCTTAGAAACCATTTATTATGATTCATCCCGCGGATTTCAAGTGAAACACTGGGCTTCAAAAGCACATCACCATTTAACTCCATCCTCTGCAATCTTTTTCAGCCAGCTCTGCAGCTGCCTACAAGTCCTCATTTTCTTTTCACATAATTTCCTCAGCATCACTGTCAGAACTATATCCAGCCAGTGGCTTCGAATCTCACTCGATGGGCCTCTTGGTGAATTGTGTTACCCAACGGTATTTTTATCATCAACCCTAACCATCTCCATTTCTAAGTACATATTTGTTGGGGAATAGGTTGTCGGCAGATTCGCTGCCTGTCTGAATTCTTTGTTGCTTATCCTTTCCAGATATCCACCTGATTTTCATTATTTATTTTTTATTTTATTTTTTATTTTTGATTACAGCTTGATTCCACACTGTATTTTTGGTACAAGTATGGAATTTTCAGCATGGATATCGGTAGCCCAAATTTTGCAGGCCGACCATAGATATCAGGTGTGCGTCGGCAGGGGATCGAACCTCAGACCATGTGCATGGTCGGCGAGAATCCTAACCACTGTGCCACCGACGCACAGGCAGCTGTTGTTGAAATCCTGTAGCGAACTGTTGGAAAATGTTCTGGTGACATGTACACCAAGTCTGTGAAGCATACAGAGGCAACGGTCTGAAATTATTGTTGAAACTTCGTTTGTTATTCCGTTTATTTAGTGGTATGGATCTTCACATTGATTTCACAGTAACAGACAATACCTTCCTTCTCCTCTTCGTGGATGAGGCTGACATCCTCATTTGTGCCCGGGTAGACAATGTGGTAATAAAGAGACAATTGTGCATGAGCAGCTTTACCAGCAGTTAGGTCCTGTACCTCACCTGGAAGATTTTCCAGCTAGTAATTCAAAGACCTTCAACTGCAGGGGCATGGATGAGAATTTCGAAGGGAGAATCATAAAAGTGAGACAGATCTTCATTGCTCTAAAATCAATGTGGAAATGCGCTACATACAATACAAGAAACAAGATCTGCGTTTTCAACATTAATGGCAAATCAGTGCTTCTACATATTTTACACCGTTTTGAACACGCGTCATCAAAAGCATTTCCAGCAGGCTAATGCACACTTTTATCAACACTTGTCCTTGCCCGATACTGAAGATCAGAGTGCCGGACACAGAGGTTAGGTAAGAATGAACTCCAGCAGTGCAGTGGACCAAACCAAGAACCTAATGACCTCAAAAAATGTGCCAAAAGGGTTAAAGATTCTTTGGATACAGGCTGTGGAGACCGCTGGGTGAAATCATATGCCATATCCTAGAGTATAGGTTGAGAGTAGGGGACTACAAGTTGGGCATCCCTTCGAGTGTGACATATAGGAAGTAGTGTGAGGAGGAGGTGAAAGCTTATGGACAGTCGTTGAACCAACTAGAAAGGAATTCAGGGAACCGAATCGAATGGTGACATGCTTTTAGTGCCCTATGCTACACTCGGAACCCAAGTAATACGGATCAAAAGACCTATGATTCGAATCTTGTCGTCAATCGTATTTCCATTTAACCGCCCACTGCATCAATTAAAAATTCAGATTAATAATTGAATTGATAAATTTTATCACTTTTTAACATGATTAATATCTAGGAATTTAAAAAAATAATTATGTTTTCTAAATAGGAAATTATAATTGCATATTATTAAACTGGAACCTATTATTATTACTATTAGGACAGCATTTTGATAAACTGAAAATTATCTGTTATCCCACATATCAGTAGGATAAATTAAAAAACTGAAAGTATACTGAAAGATTAAATCTGTTTCAAATCAAAATCTAGATCCTTTTTCCCAACAAAAATTAATAACATACCACTGAAACTTAAAATATATTAAATAAACCCCCAATTTGTTTCCACAATAGAAGTGTTTGGGTGCGAATGTATAAACATATACTGACTGGATTGACTGACTGGTACCAATATAGAACTTTGCACTGATGTGCAGCAGTTCGAGTCGTCACACTTCATTTAGCACACAAAGCCTATACCGGATATGGAAACTGGTAACGAAAAAAACAAAGAGAAGTTGGACAGACAGAAGGAGATAAAATATATATAAGACAAATTGTAAAAGCTTATGGCTAAAATTGATATGATTATGAGCAGTAATTTATGCTCGAAACGTCATCCATTTGTTAATACTGCATCACTGTGCGCTGTTTGAAGTAAAATTGCCTTATATGGAATTACATTCTACCACAATGCCCAAGTTCTACGTTCACATTAACTCCTGACTTTGAGTTAGTTGTGTTCTCTGAGCTTGTTAACTTAATTGAGAAGCTTTGTTGTCCTTTTAGACAATATCTTCAGCTGAAGGTTTAATATGGAATTAACTCATTTGAATTCCCCATGAATGATATAGTTGTGTCTCGTGACAAACATTGTCGTGATTATCGGTAGTCGCTATATTGGTTGAAGTAGAGTATCTCTGAAATTTATATTGACAATATCACAGCAGTTATTCGAGATTATTTCAAATTTCACACTGACTGATTTTATTTTGAATGAATCGCTCGGTCACATTTAAAATGTTACCTCCAGTTGCGGACACTTCGAGGTTATCACTGAGATAAACGTCATGTTATGTACTTAACGATCGCCTAGCAGTCGAACTCACTATGCGCGTTTTGTACTGCATTTGGGATTCGCCAGGTGGATGCTTTTCCCACTGGTAATAGATTCCACCACGCAATGTTTCAAAAGCACAAATACTACCAACTTAAGCAGCAAATCCAGGCGAATTTATTATTTGTTTCTGCGTATTGTTTTGTAAAGTCTTCAGATTCCTCATAAAGAGTAAGTTGTCATTGATTCTTAACATCCTACAGACCGTAAACACATAGTATACACCTTTCTTTGTGGATCAGATCAATAATTATTAACTTCATGGATTGATGCTATGTTTCATTAAGGCTAATGGGAATTCACTGCGTCTAGATCTTAGATTAACTAAGATTGTTCGTCGAAAAAGCCGATTATTCAACATTTATTGTATATATCTCAGTCAGCTTAATTAGTAAGGCTTGAGAATCTCATTGGTAGACACATACTCCTTGCCAGAAACACTGTTTCTTGTAATCAATGATTATCATTCTCCGTTACTCGCGTCTTTTCATGAGTATCCAGATATTAGAGTTGTGCTGTTCATTATTCAGTTTGGTAAAATATCATTATCAGTCAATTGACTGGAGGCTGATGCAAATTCCATGGTAAATGAAATAGCCAACATATTCAATCGTTTCATCACCTCTTTTCTTTAAACTATCAGCTACTACAAAGCATTTTTGTGTCTCCGTCTCATATCTGACAGGAGCTGTTCACGTGTCAAACTTACGTTAGGTATATTCATTCTACATGTGAAAGGAAAATGCGGATAGAAATCCATGATCAACCACAGAAGGATTCTCATGATTGCCTCTAAGTACTCAACATTAAGGTATGAAAGTTTCGGATTTCATGTAATTAAGAACAAATAAGTCAGCAAAGAGATCCCTTTTCCTTGCCACACTTCAAAGGTATACAGTTATTTAGGTGGTTTACATATGCAATACAGATTGGCAACAGAGCTCATAGGTTATTGTCAGTTAGTAACGAAGGAAACCAAATTCAAGGATCAAAACCTATGTTTGCAAAATTAGGAATAGTCTTTCTGAATACAAAACTCAGGTTTCTCCTTAAGGATTGCCAAGGCTTCAGCTGCTTGTAGAAGATGCAGGCGACTTAGTTGTGGTTTATATATACTGATGCTACATGATCAGAAGTAATGCCCCAGAATTGATTCGTTGACAATCATGATTGTAAGTTTCAGGATTTCATCATGAGCTGACATTAGTTAGAGAACCATTGGAAAACCTGGGAGTACTGGACAGCTGTTTCGTCCTGGTTTGGGACTCTTCAGCAGTACGCACCCACCGGGATTCGAACCCAGGACCTTCCGGTTACAAGGCGAGCTTGTATACCATTAAGCCACTGGGACCCGATCCAATGATCCTTGTAACCAGAAGGTCCTGGTTCGAATCCCGGTGGGTGCGTACTGCTGAAGAGTCACAAACTAGGACGAAACAGCTGTCCAGTACTCCCAGGTTTTCCAATGGTTCTCTAACTAATGTCAGCTCATGATGAAATCCTGAAACCAATCAAATCCCTACAAACCAACACTTGAATAGCATGATTGTAAGTGTTCATAAGCACATGTAGACCATGTCATTCTGGTACGGCCTACGTACTTAGCTCTACAGGAGGTAGTGAACTGGTAAATACACACAGAATTTTTCAACGGTGAGATCGCGACATTAAGTTTTTGATGAATAAGAGCATGGGTGGAGAAGGTGAGATGAAGAATAGCAACAATGAAGGTTCTTTGAACTGCTCTTGATAGACAGCTTCAAAGAACCTCACTAAATGTATCTTACTTGAATTTCAGATTTACAGTTAGTTGTTTTTTCGACGTATCCAGGTTTTGAGACCTATCGGTCTTTCTCTTTAGACGTTTGTGGATTAAGGAGGTTGGATATCCACTTTTGGTGAGAGTTTTTCTGAAGGATTCCAATTCTCTATTCAGTGCATACATGGTAGATTCTCGTGGCGGGGGGGAGTCTGTGTGATTTCTTTTTCTGCTCATTGGGACTTCCTATTATTCGTCTTTAAATATTTAACATCAAAAGAAACTTCAAACCATATGCCTGATATACGAAATATGACCAGTATCAGATAACTAAATTATTCACGTTATGATGAACGATGACCTGAAAATAATATATAAACTATTATCTAAATTTCACTCCATCTCTTTTTAAATTTATAAGAATTTTGGCTAATTCAAATGAAGATTTCGCAAAGAGTGAAAATCACTCAGAGGACCATTGATAAAATAAGTACCATTACAAAGTAGTTTTGCTTTAGCTTGGGACTTTTCAGCAGTCTGCACCAACAACTCCATTAAGGTATCAGTTTAAAGTAGTTCAAACCGATGTTTCATGGGAATTCAGTTCACTGACAAAGTCATTGATGGATTCACCTCATGACTTGAAGGTTCTGATTTCGATTGCACATGGAGTCGTTTGTGCACACTACTGAAGACTCCTAAATCAGGACGAAGTAGTTGTCCGACGATCATTCGTTTTCATTCAGTAAATCCATGTCTAGTGCCGGAGTCAGGTCAAAATCTTCATTGATATAAATTTCACATTATTCTCAGAAATAATAAGTAATTGTTTAAAGCACTTTGCTTGAAACAAATAAATAAAAGTAAAGTAAATTTAGTTCTGTGTTTTATTCCGTTCAATGTTCAATTTTTCATTTCTTTTACTTTCAAAGTCAGATAAGTTTGTTGTTATAAAACATGCCCATACAAATGAAGCAATTGCCGTAGAGGAGAAATATCCATACAAGTAAGTTTAGAATCTTTTATTTTATTTCTGCATCTGGTAGAAACATTTAGCCCTTTTGTTCAAATCATTTATTTTTAAATTAGTTCATCAGACAATAATAAAGACGATGGTGATGATTAATGCCTAGAGATGAAAGATTTCAGCAAAAAGATTTCAAGTGATGGAACTAGAAATTGATTAAATCTGTGAAAGTAACACTTAAAAATAAATCTGTTGTTCACTAATGACTGATTCCGTAATGGGGCTTCTGGAGTTTTAATGCAAAGGCTTGACCAGTGGGATTCATCAAGTCGAATGTGACGATAAATACCCATCAGTCACGTTGACTGATGGCGCTGGTACAAAATGACAGGAGTTGGAAATCATAGACTGTTGGATTTCGTTCCAGCTATTGAATGATCACTACGCTGTCTACGTAATCCAAATGTGCTGGGTTCGATCCACTGTATGAAGTGATGGGGATTTCCTGATGTGCTTACCTTCTCGTACTGAAAACAAGAATTAATGTCAAATTATGTTTTGGAGAAACTTACCCTGGATATTCCTTTTAATGACTAACGAAAGCTGAAGATAATCAGCCCAAAATTTACTAGTAATTTTTCCAGACACTTATTAATATTTCTTGTCACGTAGCTCCATTATGGATAAGATTTTATTTTGATAAATCACACAGTGTTATACAGTAATACTAACTGATGACGTTTAGAGCACAAACTATTGCTCCTAATCATATCAAGTTACTCACACAACTTTTTCCTTCATTTATATACATCTGTGGAATCGACTAGATATTGGATTAAAATTCAATATGAGATCATGCACATTCAGAAATAATAATACGAGTGTTATTGACCAATTACAATCAGATGGGAAATAAGAGGAGTGTTTTTATAGTCATAATTATAGGTAACTTGTTAGAATGTTATGATGTGCTTGAATTGAAATAGAATTTTAAGATTATTTATTATCCTCTTCTGATTTGACTGGCGGTAATAATATCTTCCATATTTCTGGTATTTGCATTGAGTCATTTCTGTTGCATATGTTGGGGTAGACTCAATGTACAAGGATTCCGTAATCAACCTCTCTCTCCACCTGCCTATATTAATTATTAGAATTTTAACTCTATCCCCCCCTATTGTGTGGTTGCTTGTTAATGCGTGAAGTGCAATAGCTGAGCTTTTTTCTAAATTACTTATCTTTTAAGGGTCAACCATTCTTCCCTTGACTAAATTCTTATCTTCCGATAATCTAATTACCTCAGACCTACTAGCTTGACCTATGTAGTTGACTCAACTCACTCATTCCAGAGTATTTTGTAAATTATATTATTTTGTCTAATTGGGCCAACAGGGTCCTTTAACCTACAGAGCTTGTCCATATGTGAGTTTGTAGGTTTGAATGCCACCCAAATTCCTGCTTTATTTAGAATCCTACGTAGAGAGGGTATCAGATGTCCCCTCCTTATATGGTATAACTGTAGATGACTTACATTCTCTCTTATTTATGTTATTATTAATAGTTTCACAATTATTTTTATTTTTTGTTTGGCCTTTTTTCGATCTTCCTAATGAATTTTAAAGGTTAGTTATTTAACACCAAAGCCTCTTCTATCTGTTTTAGTTCATCATTTAGGTCTTTTCTTGTGCTACTTAGTGCTCTGGCTCGGTTCGTTAGACACTTAACTAAGCCTGCCTTAACAGTTAATGGATGAAATGAATTAAAGCCTAAATATCTATTAGAATGCGTTGGTTTTCTATAAAATTTAATGTGTTGTTTACCTTCTTCTATTCGTTTTATTTTACAATCTAACATCTCAGCTAATTCTACTTGTTCATTTTCCGATTCACATGTGAATTTTATTCCCCCTACTATTAAGTTTATATGTGTGAAGACGTTAGAGATATGTTCTGTTTTTAACACTTTGAAAGTGTCATCTAAATATCTTCACCATATTTTTGGAATAGGATTAAATGTATTTTCCCAGCTATCCATAAATATGTCTGCTGCGATAGGGGATATTGGTGATCCCATTGCTACACCTTCTCTTTATCTATATATTTTACCCTGAAATTTAAAGACAGTAGATGTCAGTCATAACTGAATCCCTTGTCAAGTAGTATTATGCTAGGATACTTACGATATTTACTTGACAATTAATGCCTACAGACTTTTAATCAGATGGCTGCAGATCATTAAAATCAACACACATGTATTTATCCTTTATGATTTTACACACTCCGATGTTGTTCACCAATCTTCATTGAATTTCTCTGTTCATCTCAATCATATTTTTTTCCAAGTGTTGCATTGCTGTATCTCTGTACCCTTGTTTTGTGTACTTTTTTGAAATATATCAACTTAAAATTAAGCGTATCTGTGTATCAATCAAACTACATCTAAACTTTCCATATAAGTCTCTAATTAAATTATAGAGGCATTAGAAATTCTGTTAAAAATATTCTGTATTCCCACCTGAATGATTTCACTGGCGTAGGATGTTCTCAGTCAGTTGATTAATGCACTACTAGTATGGAAACTTTGATTTGATATTACATATTTGATGGAGACTAGTTAGGTAAATTCAAAATGCCCAACTCATCCCATATTTGCGAATCACCAGGTGAATGTACTAGTATCCGAATGAGCAATGGTGTTCCAGCTGAGATGTAGATACTTCGCCCGAATTTTCAAACCCTAAAGAGTTAGTTATCCACTAGGCTGTCATCCACGGAAGCAAAATAAATCAATCGTGGTAACTTCAAGACATCATTCATGACAATAAAGACACAGCATTTCGGTCTGGTAAAACTAGTCAATCGGTAATTCAAATCCATGGCAACAACTAACAAGTGATACACTTTTCAAAAAACACGGAAACTGCGAATGTTGATATTAGTATATTAGATTGCAGCTTATAGCCGAGAAATTTTAATGACAGAGCACCATTAAGAAAAACAAGTAATATATAATTGTTCCTTTCTTTGTACGAGGATTCCCAAGCACACATACTTGTGACGTAACCAGATACTGAATCCGGCACCGTGAAGTTTTAAGGTGGGGGAATCTAGTCACTAGTAGGTGTTTTGCGTTTGTTTTTTTTTTCGCATTTTGAGTAGAACATAAGGCTTCAACTATCCTGAAGTTTCGTTACCGTTTCTACAGAGTGGAGGTGTTACCCTTACGCTTAACCTCCTCTTTTTTACTGACTTACTCAAAACTATTAAACTAGGAGAGTTTAAAGGTTGCGTTGTCTGGAAATGGCCCCTGGACGAAGTGGGTGGCTGGCGAGCACTCTACCACTGAAACACCAATGCACTCATAGTTGAATAACCTTAAACTCAGTCTAATTGACTATATCATTTATGAATTCTCAATAAAGTTTTATTAAAAAATAATCTTAAAAATATTCACTGAACCACACTCAACTAAAAATGGAACAGATATTGTTGTCAGACGCTTAAGTTCTATTAGCATGAATTCTTAGGCTTATAGAACAATGAAATATCATGAACATGTTGAATTTTCACTGTGACCTACTTAAATCACTATTATTATTATTCCAATAATGGATAGCTGTTTCGTTCTAGTTTGGGACTCTTCGGTGGTATGCACGCATGATTCCACAAGGGATCAAACTAAGATCAGATCATGATCAAACTTGCAATCAGCTAGATCCCCGAAAGTCGACACTTGAAAATTAATCTTATACTGAATAGTGTCTGAATGCATGATAAAGTTTCCTGGAGTTTTAATGAGCTGTCACCAGTGAGGTCCACCAGGCTGGATGTCACGACAAATCCTCACCGATGACAATGACTGGTAGCGTAGCTAGAATTTCGAGTTGATGGAAGTTAGAATTCGCAGACCATTGAATTACGACTTAATCGGATGGATGGATGGATAGTCGACGTGCTTGGAATTCGTAACCTGAAGGTCCCATGGGTGAATACTGATGAAGAGGTACAAACAAGGAGGAAACAGCTGTCCAATACTCCTTGGTTGTTAGTAGCTCTCTAAAATATCATTTCATAATTGAACCTGAAGCAAATCAAATCCCTGCAAACTTACAATTGAGAATACGCAGCTATTTACTGAGTTAAACAGCTACCGGAGGAACCTTAGGTAAATCACTGTATGATATAGAGTGCTTAATATCATTAACAATAATTATTGACGCTTTTTTCATTCAAAATACCAAAAGACCTTCACACCTTTACTTGACTAACTTTAGCTCTATAGTGTTGACCTGATGATTTAGTCAGTAAAAGTAATTAAATTCCGATTAATTGATTGAATAGTAAGGCGCACATTTTAAAACTTTGTTGTACAAGGTAAAGATTTTCATGGAATTATGACTAAGCAAAAGATTCTTTTAGAGTTTCTGAATTGTATTTATTTTCACTGACTTCTCATAGTGACAATTTACCTTCAAAAGTAGCACAATCACTGAATTGTTCTGCTTTAATTTCTTTTTGGTTTTATAATATCTCTTATTGTTGTCTACATTAAAACTAATATTTTATATAAATAATGAAGTATATATTTACAATGAAACATTAAAGCACACAGATATTGTTATACTCCATCGTTTGTGTTACTTTCTTCATGTCATATCAATTTAAATATGACTTCATGTACCGCATTTATGATTCATGTATTGATCTCCATCAATGTATATATGTATAAGCGTTTATTGAACAAATGCTTGAACTGAACTATTTATTTTGTTTAAATTGCGAAATGCCATGCTCAAACTTGTGAAGCATTAACAGTGACTAAAAGGAAACTAGCTTACACGTCTAGCGTTAACTAATTTCATAGAATATTATTATGTTGTAGAAGTCTAGATAGGAGACAGACATTAATAGTATAAGTAAGGTAACGAATTCAAATGTCAGTTACAGGTGGTATGATTTTCTTTTTTGTTTAACGATCAGCTTAGAGATAACATAGACCAACAAACAATCCGTGAACTTGAACATGTTGACAAAATCATTTGGGTTTTATCACTACAAGCATTCAACACATAATGTATACATCTAAGTCTATGGAAATTCACTTTTATATTAGAACTTCCAGTTGACATTTCTCAATAGCAAAGTCTAGAATTTTAACAATTAAACTATTCAGGTCATGAGCAATCCCCTGTAATATTAATTGGTTTTCATGAAACGGAGTCACCTGGCATAGTTATCTAGAATAAGTCATATTTAATAAAAATCTAATGATCATGTTGATTCACGTAACAACACTCTCATGTATTGTTATTTAGCTATTAACTGAGAATTTCTACTTCTTGATACCAGGTTAGTAATGTATATCTGAGGAATTAAAATTTTTAGAATCATCCTCAACCTAACTAACTAGAATAATATGATTTTGTTTAGTCATAGTCAGAGCTCAGTTATCAGTATCACCTGTGAGGGTTTAGGATATTTACTCAGTTTTCCAGGTTAAAATAGGCGGACTGGGATTCGAACTTCGGGTGTACAATGATAACTTTTCAGTTGATAAGAATCTATAAAGAAAGTATGAAATAACTAGAATGAGAGGAATTATGGACTGTTATTTTAACCGTTAGGCAGGTTAAATTGTATTTTTTCAATGTGTTTGCTAATGTGTTTGATCTTCACTTTCATCTACCAACTTTAAACAAAATAGAAGATTTCATCATGAGCTGACATTGGTCAGAGAACCATTGGAAAACCAACTGGGTGTACTAGACAGCTGTTTCGTCCTAGTTTGGGACTCTTCAGCGGTACCAAATCACTACAAAGCAGCACTTAAATATCGATGAGATGCTCACTGGCGACTTTCCTATTCAGGTAGGCAGAGTTCTAGTAAGAAATCGTGACCAGTAGGGCGAAGCAGGTCAGGTGTGAGGACAAATACTCGCCGGAAACGTTGGCTATCAGTTACGCTATATCGTGAATTGGCAGAAGTTAGAATTCATGGACTGGTCCTTGGATTGGGTCCCAGTGGCCTAATGGTCTACGACCTCGCTAGTCTTGTAACCAGAGTGTCCTGGGTTCGAACCCAGTGGGTGCGCACTGATGAAGAGTCCGAAACTAGGCTAGCAAAACAGCTGTCCAGTACTCCTAGCCGGTTTTCAAATGATTCTCAAACGGAATTCAGCTCATGATGAAATCCTTTAACCAACCAAATATATACAAACCAACACTTAAACTAGAAGATATTCTGTTGATAGTTCTTGTTGGCGGAATTCAGTGTGCATGTTTCTGTCCTTTCTGAGACATACCAGTTGGATGTACCAATAAACCAGTGTTTTATATGTAGCAGCGTTGATTGAAGTTAAAGGGACGCCTGAGCTAGTAACAGATGTAGTGATCATGAGTATCATGAGTACTGGCAGCCGCCAACTTTATACAACGGCTACTTGATTTCTCAGATTGCTACGTGACCGAGAACACAAAACGTCGTCAATCGAAAAAGTATATTTACACAAGGATTCACGAATATATGTATATGAAATAAATAAAATCAAAAATACTACATACGTGAGCCAGTAACATAGACATTATAACGGGTAAATCCACTAGTTGTTTTTCCGTCTACAGGTATGGTCATGAGTTGACATTATTTAGAGAAACTTTGGAAAACGTAGGAGTACTGGATGGCGGCTGTTCCGACCTGGTTTGGGACTCTTTAATAGTACACACCCAGTAGGGTTCAAAACGAGGACCTTATGGTTACAAGGCAAGCTGGTAGATCATTCAATCACCGTAATTCAACCCACAGGCCCATGAATTCCAATACTTGCCATTTGTCTGCGTGTCTATGAGACAACTCTGACTAGTCCGTTTTCCAGACAAGACGATCAATCCACATATCACAGTAGATGATTTTTTTCCATGCAGACTTGAACCCAGTCCATTAGGCTCCTGAGCCAAGTAAGTCATCTCAAGTTTTCGCCGTAGCTTCCATCCTAGGAGCGGATATTTCACGGAATATTGTGATTAAGTAAAAATCAAAAATTGTTTTTACTAAACAATTCAAACACACTAATTTAATATACTTCGTACGAAGAATAAAACAGTCCTGTGTGCCACTCAAATCACAAGCATATTAAAAACTGTGATTTGAATACTTCTGTTTTGTTTTAGGGCAATCTTAATAAGATTTCATTCCTGATTATGCAGAAGCTAAGGCGCAAAGTGACGTTTAATGGATTATCTTCTTGGCCTTTGTTAGTTTTCTATTTATTTTTCATTATAAAGTTTATTGTAGTATAGGCTAGTACTGATTTCTATTAATTTCGCCATTGTTGTATACAGTTGTTTATGTTTTGCGAAATGGAGGGTCTAGATTATGTGAATGCAACTTTTACTATTTTGTTAGTATTAAGTGGTACAATATGCTTAGTGACATTGTAGTTAAGCTTAGGGTGATAGGTAAGAAGGGCAATTGAATCAATGAAGCTGTGAAGCTACATCAACTGGGACGGTTGTAACAAGTGTTAGGCATATAAAGCAATCACTCAACTCTCCAAACAGTGTTAGCTAACATATATTTCGGTTAAAAAAGAGGTGCGGGTGGTCAAACCAAAACCAAACGTCAATCCAAGAAGTTAGCTGGCTGTTGCTTTGAGACAAGTAGGGAGATGTAGACTGGTTGACTCAGATTATGGAGACTCTGAGAACCAATGACTGGATACTGTCAATGAAGTGGTTCGAAGTGGCCACCAATGTTGCACATACATCTACTCTTTATGAACTGTTGTATTCATCTCTGAACTTGAAATGCTGCAGGTTTGTGCAAAGTCCTAAGTTTAAAAACTGCATTCTAGTCAACTTCTTTACGTGAGTTTGGAAATATTTTACCAAGTAATTCTTTCTATAATTGGAACTGCTTTATCCAAACCATAGTACGTACAAATGGGCGAAGTTAAAGTATCCTAACCAAAATTACAGTGATCTTGAACAACAAATCAGAATTTAGGTTGAAAAAAGTTGCATTGTCGTTAAAAATGTATTGAGAAACATTGAAAACATGATGTTACACTGGTTAATTGTCTCCTAACCATAAAAATTAACAGAAAAATGTACCTAAGGAATAAATAGAATACTATGTCTACCCTGGTGCGTCGGTGGCACAACGGTTAGCACGCTCGCCGACCATGCACATGACCCAGGTTTCGGTCCCCTGCCAACGCACTCCTTTGCTTCACTAAGTCAGAAATAATGTTGGTAAAGAGGAAAGGTTGGGCATGAGGCTAGCAACCCCATCCTGTGAAATAATCACTGCTACAGAAACTTTAAGCTACTAGCTTGAAGCCCTATGTTCCACTGGGAACGTGAAGGACAAAAAATGCCTACCCTCACAAATGGATATTCTTGCATTACATATATTGATTTGAAGTGACCTCCAGTTGTTTTTCCTTTACGTTCCCCAGTGGAATATAGGGCTTCAAGCTAGAGGCTTGAAGTTTCTGTAGCAGTGTTTATTTTTACAGGATGGGTTGCTAACCTCATGCCCAACCTTTCCTCTTTACCAGTTTTTATTACTGGCTTAGCGAGTTGAAGGAATTCCTCAGCCGGGTATCGAACCCCGAACCATCTGCATGGTCAGCGAGCGTCCTAACCGCTATGCCACTGACGCAAGACCTCCAGTAGATTCCCCTAAATCTTACTGGCTCCTGAAATTCAACTTCTGATAGACCTTGATTTTAGCTATAATACTTTAAATTCGCCACAACCATATTAAGAATATCTTTAAATAAAAATATTTTGAATTTTTAGAGTATTTTAAATTACCTCATAATTTCTAAAATAGTTTTAGTTTACTAAATACTTTACGGCTAAACAGTATAATGTTCACCTGTCATTAAAGTGGTCCGAGTTGATAGCTTGCCCAAAGTACTGCTAAATCTTGCCTAATTAACTGGTCGGTAGTGAGTCCTCAGAGGTAGAGAGCGAGGGTAGCAACCCCAACCTGTAAAAACAGTACACCACTGCTTACGTTTTAAAGGAGATGTAAGCTCCATATTCTAGTCGGAAAGAGTGGAAAGAAAATTTACTTCTCCGCTGATCTGTTAGTTAGTTTGTTTGAGAGGGTTGCAGCACTTATGCGTCATAAGTCAGCATATTATCGAGAAAACTACCTCCGAATAATTGTCTTGATTTTCCTGTTTGAATTTGGTTTCAACACTCGAACATGGTTCAGAAGATTAGGACCATGTATTCTAGTAATGCAATGGATAACCCAATATTTGGCTGTAATATGATTACTTCTAATAAATTGAAACATATTGAAATTTCCTCTTTTCCACTGATTATATTAGGTGGAGTGACGACAATAATTGGCTCCAAATAAAATAATTTTTGTCTTGGAATATACTACTGATATGTTTATCTATAAAGTTAAATGTATTTTATGTAGCCTAAGTTCATAGTGTTTGGTGTAACTAAATGCTTTCAATGAGAGCTTTTGTTTTAATGTAGACAATGTAAACAACTAATAATGTCATGGTAACACTTGACCTGAAAGTGCTCCACTATTCTTTCAAACAATATGAGAATAACAATAATTTATTATACTAACAGCAGAAATACTGTTAGTACTGGACTTGAAGTGATGAATATCCTTAATGAATAAAAGAATTACCATAAATGAGAAAACTTGATAAGCAGTCAACATAAAATTTTAATTTTAACTATTATTAGAACTACGTGAGGTCTTATTTTGAAAAAATAATTTTAAAGCAGTGACGTTGTAATTGCAGCTTGGAAAGGAAATTGTACTTCGGTAGAAAAACTTGGACCAGTGAGCCGTTGGGTCTGTAGCCTGTAACCTCCTATATTGCTCCAGCCATGTTACTGAGCCCAAGTTGTATTGACTTTCTTGTACTCTTTTGAAGTGTAACGAATTGAGCAGGAGTTTTAGTTCAAAGAACCATCGTTCCTGTCTTTCTGTTATCCACTTTACCATTTTAAACGTGCTCAAATGATAGCTGCTGTCCCGATTTGATGGTCAAACTTGCTTAACTTCATGACCCATCTAGCTTCACTGGCTAAACCTAGTGTTCTTGTCGGTCTCTGTGTCAAAAAGATTGTCTGGATATCACACATAAAATCCTTGTGTGATTAGTTTACACTACTTTCAGAGTCTGAACAAGAAGGTGATGTCGCTGATGAATAGGATTTGTAACAGAAGTAAGGTTTCTCAATGAGTCGATCAGCGAGCATACCATGCTTCCTCTCCTCTCCGGTAAGTACAAACGCGTACAAACGTCACCAATATGCCCCTAGGGCTAGCGACTGATCTCATGTAGGACTGCAATGCATACTTTGATTGATTGATTACTACCAAAACCATGGACCTAGTTCTTGGGGTGGTGTAGACTGAACACTGTTAGTCAAGTTCGAGTCTCAGACAGGACATGAGTTCCTTCAAAACTTCAGATACTCTTTGCTGACGAATTCTAACAAGATTATTGCCTCCAATCATTTAACATCACTTTATTATGCCTTGAGTTAGTCAATCACGTAATACTTATCACATTGCAAACTTGACTGATAGAATTCATTCTGCACCAACCGAAGGATTAAGCTTATGACATGGTTACTGCCTGGTGACTAATCATAGTATACATCTATTTCCTGAGAACGTATGCTCAGTAAACAGTTTCAGAATGATGATGTTTAATGGAATTTTGTTATTTTTATTCCAACCTAATGAAATTAATCATCATGTTAGCTGACAGAGAATTGGACTTAAAAAGGGTAAGGAGTGAATGATATCAATCCATGAAGTCTTGATCTGTTGATGCGCGACATAGAGGGAGATCCATACTGCCTGACTGAAGGTCCTCGTAAACTTTAGGATCAGTAACTACAGAGATAACCCAATATTGATCTCACTGACCCTCAGATCCATCAAAACATCTTTATTTCGCATTTAATCATTCGTTTCCTCTTAAAGTTCCATTTATCAAAGTTTCTTTGCATTTCTCTCTACGTTTATGTGTTACTTTATAAAGTGTACAACTTTAGACTGGTTCATTTTGTGCAAACTTCTGTGGTGAAAATTCAGTTCGATTAATTTTAAATAAACTTTCTTCTTTTATTTCTGTGGATCTGCTTTGTTTTTCGGAGAGTAAATTAGTTACATTGTGGCAATTTTTTTATTAAATAATCTGCATTTCTTTAGTTATCACTTCTCTACATTGAATAGCTTTGATACGATTTAACTTAACTTATTTAATTAAACTCAACAAATTAACCATTGAATATTTAACAAACAGCTATTCAAATCTGTCTTTTGTTTTACAATATAATGTAACTATTCATTTCTTTGATGTTTGGTTGATTTAATCTCATCAATGTGTATTTCTCTTTCTTTGTTTATTTTATGCATCAAGTTCTTATTTCGGTAGGGAATATGAAGCCAGTTGTCATACGTATTTAGATGGACATAAATGTGAAAGAGATTTAAATCATATTTCAATTGCTACAATAATACCGCCAAGAAATGACTAAATTCTATACAAACAACATTTCAGTGTGGAATAAAAAAACAGATTATTGAACATTTAGTTATAAATACTAAGACGATATTATGTGTATGTCAAGAATAAATTATCAAATATATATATGTATATATATATATATATATGTTATTGAATTTGAATCTTAAGTTTGCATTTTTTTTATAACAGGTTACATTTTTAGCCTACATAAAAACTGTAGAGATATGCAGACATATGACACCTGACCTGTTCAAGTGTATACTTATATCTGTATGCATGACTAGTAGACCAGAACGTATGATAAACCAAGATGACAGTGAGTGCAGAAAAATTTGTATTTCCAATTCAAAAAGTTATAATTCGTTAATAAATGACTGTTTAAGAGAGACAGATAGAAACTGGTCTCAAACATTATATTTGAAAAGGAAATTCAAGTGACATTACACACCTGTCCCTGGAGTGAAAGCCGAAATGGTAGTGATTGATTAGATATGTGGGTCTTATAGTGATATTGTAACAACAGAAGACAAGGGCCAGGCAACAGATCGTTTTATTACGGAAATCAACACGTATTTATATATATTTCGTGTACATTATTATAGCTTATTCAAGCAGATAAACGCAGTCTTCTTATTGGTTGTTTCTGGTTTCTCGGAAAGTTACGCCATAAATCTGCGAATCTTATTTGCCCACGTTAAGTCTGCTGTGATTGGTTGTCGAATCAGCCTTGTTCATATTTTCTCACAGCTAATATTAGTGACCTAGACATTGACGTAAATTAATGTCTACCAATTGGCTAGCAGCCTGCTCTCACCCCAATATGAAGCAGATGAAAGCTTATGGACAGTCGTGTAGACGGTTGATGGTGATGACGGGAAACAAAGTCAAGGCAGAAAGCCGCGAATGAAAAATAATATTATTGTTATTATGTTACTATATGTAGGACATCAACAAGAATAGTGAAGTTCAGCACACCTACCTAGCTTACATAATCGAATAATCCTACAGCGACATCTCTTTCAGCAAACCAAAATTCAAAAATAAAATCTAATGTTCATTAGTGGCTGACTATTGGATGTGGTAGCCTGGAGTTCTAGTGAGAAGTCGTCTCCGGTGAAATGCACAAATTCGAATGTGAAGACATATACTCATCAATGATACTTACTGGAGATGATGCTATGTATCCCAAAATGTTAGGAGACATGGTTTATAGATAACTCGGTTTTTTCTCATGGGATGAATGATTACGGGGATTTGTCTCGTAATCTGATGGTGCTGGTTTGATCTCCTACATAGGCTGGTGGCTAAATAAGGCTGAAGAGTCTCAAACTAGGAGGAAACAGCTATCCAGGACTCCCCAGAGTCATTATATGTTCTAACCTGAAATTATTCAAATCCGTGGTAACCAACACTTGAAAAACCATAACAATAATTGGCTCAATTTACATAGTGGCTTTTCACAACATATTTTAACCAACATTTCTTGGAGAAGATAAGAATACAGTAAACATTTCCTCATCTGTTGGTGACAGACGTTAAATACCCCCTGCTGACAAATAAAAATGAATGATAAACAGTAATTAGACTGCTTTGAGCCTTAACAGTTCTAATTTCACGTGTAACCAAAGAGTAGTTGAATTGTCAGTTAAATTTGCTTAGTCCGTGAGCTGTATTCACATAAATGCATATACCTTTATTCAGCATTTATCCTACCTACCGACTAAAGCCATTAGTATTCCAAATTTAGTGAGAAAAATAGTTACTGTATTCACTCCCAATTTTTCTAATATCATTTTGAAATTGATGATGAGACTATATGGGACAATCATAGATTTACAGATTACAAATGACGCAATCCCTGAGATTGAAGATGGAATGGAAATATTTGTCTGCCGATTTCCACTAATCCTGAGAGTAATACTAGTTAGATTAGCCAACGTGTCACTGAACATTTCCCATTCTGGTTTGATAAAGGACAGTTTAAATCGTTCGAAGTTACTTTTCTCGTATTCTAAGTGATTCATAGCTGTTATAACGGTAGGGAATTAGATGAGGACGTTGTCGCCTTGTTCTGTCTGCGCCTGACTAATGTGCCTATCTGCTTGTGGTACCTTCCGATTCAGGGAAGCACGCAAATATCAAAAGACAAAGACTGGACTGTGACTGTGTATTGTAGTACAACAACAACGACAAAGAAAGTCATGGTATTTATACATTTTACAACAATATAGACAGCCAACAGCATTTGAAATAATTGATCGTAATAGTCAATAACAAAGTGCGTGAGAAATGATGATATACCATATATGCGAGATTAACAGTCAATAACAAAATGTGTGGGATCCTATCACCTCTCCCCGTAAAAAGTGTAGGACTTGCTTTTTGGATCTATTTGAAAAGGTTTCGGAGCTCTTCTTTGTCGAGTTGACCTTCGCGTGGTACTGGATAGAGTGTGATCTGTGTCCCGGGCTTCCGGCTGCGGAAGATTAAATGTATCTACTAATACTTCTAACGTGAGGTCTCGTCTCCCATTGTCGGGTCTATCTGACGCATCTCGTATATGATTCGTGTGTCTGACACATAACTGTCCTTCTACATTCACTTTGTATAAAACCCTTCCTTTCTGCCCCACTATTTGTCCTCGAATCCATCTCGGAGGTGAATAGCGAAAATCTCGTACATAAACTTGCTGATACAATTTGAAAACTCGACGTTTAGCTCCGTGATGGCGATTGAATTGGTTTTCCATTTTTGTATTTCTGCAGCCCTGCTTTACTTGCCTAGGCTTAATTGAGTCGAGGGCAGTTCTGATCTTCCGGCCAAACATAATTTCCGCTGGGGATAACTGATTTGGGGCGGAAGGATTTGGCGTCGTACGATAATGCAGCAAGAATCTATCCAAAATTTCTTCTGTTGTTCCCTCCCCCTTCGCTTTTGCATAAGCACGCTTAAAGGTGTCGACGAAACGTTCAGCCTGTCCATTCGATTGGGGATGATACGGGGGGCTACGAATATGCTGGATGCCAAACAGTTTGCAGCAACCAAGTTTGTCCTGGAAGACAGAAGCGTGCTTTTGACGACGGCGTTGCAAGAGAGATTGATCAGATACATGTCCGGGAACAACGTTGTGTGGTGAGGACGAAACATTAGAGCATACTGAATTTAATGGTACATTGAAGATATGGAGCTTGTCTAACCAGTCAAGACCAAGCAAATTCAAATCATGGTAGTTTGTGACGTAACATACACCATTGAACTGATGCTCACCAAACTGAACCTGGCAATTTATCTCACCCACGAGTTTCAGTATATCTCCAGAGACATTCTTGGCGACATGCTCGGTCGGCAGAATCTGTGGGCACCAAGTTTGCGCCACGTAGTTCGGGAAATTAAGGTGATATCTGATGCCGTATCCAACTGAAGACGAATATGTTTGCCGTTAATACCTAGTGTAATGTACTTACGTTTGCTGGCGAAATCGACTTTGGAAGTTGTGAAAATGGTCTGTACTCGAGGAGATTGTTTCGGCTTGAAACGACTACTTCTGTTCCTCACCGAAGATTTTTCTGCGGTGGACAGTAACCCTCCTTATGTCCAAAACGGTGACAATTACGGCATTTATGTTTCTTGAAAGGACAGAACTTGACAAAATGCCACGAACCACAGTGCCAGCACACTGAAGGAGGTTTAGCTGAATTCTGAGACTGACGTGCTGTGTGCTTAACGGTGATCGGAGGACTTTTCACTGTGTTAATTGAACCAAATTCAGACGACTGTCGTTTGCACTCCACCATAGCAGTATCGTGCTTCAAGTTGATTAAGCGTAGGCATTCTGCTGTCACCATTTGTAAAGTCATTTTCGGGTCTTGTTCCACGAGTGACAGAAGTCGAGTTCTTATGTCAGTATCTTCTGGGTTCTTCAACCCACAAATAAAAATCAAACACTTGAACTGATCTGATGTCATTTCGTGTGGTTTGAACCTTTCACATTCCTTGTTCACTTTGCCAGCGTAAGTGACATAATCATCGGAAGGCATTTTTGTCAACTGAAAACATTGATACCGAATATTAAACATGGATGACTGTTCACCAAAGATTTGTGATAAAACGGTGACTGTCTCATCGAATGATAACTCACGTGGGTTCTTGGGCAGAATGAAGTTAACATATCTGTTGTGCTCAACAGTACCAAGTTTTCTTAGTAACAATCGGACTTTGGCAGCATCATCAAACATGTAGCATTCAATACGGAAAACGTCTTCGTAACGATTGAACCATGCATCAAATACGAGACCAGATATTGGGTCGTAGTTGAACTCACTGATGGAATTTGAGATGCTTTCATATTTGTCTGAATGAGATGTTGATGGAACTTGAATGGACAGCTTCTGAGTGAGAGCTTCGATTAATTTTAGTTGAGCTGCTTCATTCTGAACTTGCTGCTGCTGCAAGATAGATTTGAGATCGTCCAGAGAGATAGACATTGTAATTGGGTTGTAATTAACACAGTCAAAAATGTTCTATAGCTGCGCTGAACAGAATAAAACCCGTCGTCGCTTGCTTGTTATAGCTGCAATGAATTAAGGTAAAACCCCGTCGCCAATTTGTTATAACTGTAGGGAATTAAATGAGGACGTTGTCGCCTTGTTCTGTCTGCGCCTGACTAATATGCCTATCTGCTTGTGGTACCTTCCGATTCAGTGAAGCACGCAAATATCAAAAGACAAAGACTGGACTGTGACTGTGTATTGTAGTACAACAACAACGACAAAGAAAGTCATGGTATTTATACATTTTACAACAATATAGACAGCCAACAGCATTTGAAATAATTGATCGTAATAGTCAATAACAAAGTGCGTGAGAAATGATGATATACCATATATGCGAGATTAACAGTCAATAACAAAATGTGTGGGAATGATGATATACCATATATGCGAGATTAACAGTCAATAACAAAATGTGTTGGATCCTATCAATAGCATCCCACTGAATCTTTCCAATAGTCTTAGCATTTGTCTACTGCATATGGGCGTAGCATGAGGCATTCATATTGTTAAGACCAAACCATATATTCAGAAGAAGTTCTCTCCCTTGCTTAGTCAAGACTCAGACAACTGACTTATCAACTCCTGTTGTCAATGCTGGTGGACACTGAATCGTTTGTTTATTCGAACTGGTCTTAATTTGGCGGTGGGCAATAAAGCTATTGTTGCTTAGTCGTACACTGGTTGGCAGAAGACGGGATAAATACGATCTAACATTTATTTACAAATCTTTCTAACAGTTTAATTGAATTTTAGATTTTCCCGCCGATTGATCGGACCTAGGTGCTTGGTCTCAGGTTGACATGTCGGCTTCTTGAGCAGATGCTTCGACGATGTCTGGGCATTTAATTAGTATTTAATTGGTGGATGGTGACTAGCCTGAGACTGAGCACTTCAGTCCAACCAATCGACGGATAAATCTAAAATTCAATCAAATCAATATCACCCGTCGCAGAAGAGGTGGCTCTCGTGGCTTAAGTGGTCTAGTGGATAACGCTTTGTCGTTTGAAACTATGGGCGCTGGAATCGAGCCTTGGTGGGAACATCATCACTCACTGAGAAATGCAGGTACATCCAGGTGACGAGTCCCAAACAGGACGAAATGTGCATCCTGGATTCTAAAGGTGACCTGTCAAGATATCGGTGAAAGAATAAACGATCGTATTACTTTAACGTTTTCTATTGTTCCACATGGGTTACTTTGCAGAATATTCTGAGTACAAGGCTTAGTCTTCCAAAGCCAGCGGTAGGTGCCGGATCTTTGGGTTCTGGATATCTGACAAATATCTTGGTCTTATAGCACTAAAGTCATTGACAGGATTTTCATCATGGGCAGACATTAATTAGAGAACCATTCGAAAGCCAGCTAGGAGTACTGGATAGCTGTCTTGCCAGCCTAGTTTCGGACTCTTCAGCAGTACGCACCCACACCTCAGGGTTCGAACCCAGAACCTTCTGGTAACAAGGCTAGCGAGTTCGTAGACCACTAAGCCACTGGGACCCAATCCAATGACCAGCCCATGAATTCTAACTTCTTCCAGTTCACGACATAGCGCAACCTATAGCCAATGTCTTCAGTGAGTGAGTATTTGTCCTCACACCCGACCTGCCGCACCCTACTGGTCACGACTTTTTCCAATGGTTCTCTAACTAATGTCAGCTCATGATGAGAATCCTGTAGCCAATCAAATCCTTACAAAATTAACACTTGAACTAAAGTCATTTATTTTCATCTACTACAATCTAGCTCTACTTAGTCTGACTGTTTGTTTTCTTTAGACTTTATCTACTACATTTATCTAAAAATTTGTTTGTATAATTTTATCCCATTTCACTATACTTGTTATCGAAAATCCCTTCATTTTTTAAACTATTTTATTAATAGAATTAAAACGGATACTATCATAAAACTATTTTGTGAGCGGTAGACATTAGATATACCGACGAAACAAAATGGACACATTTTCCCTATTGTACTTGCCATTATTACTTTCTTAAATTTCATTAAGGTCAACGAGTGTCTAAGATGATTTTATCTTCTCCTTGTATCAGTCAAGACTACGCTAAAGTTGTCTGACTTCTGTGATCAGTTAAAAATACTTTAATAATAGATATCAGCTATTGAATGCAATCAGAGAAATAAATTGTCGTAAACAAATCTGGCTACTTGTAAGTAGTATACCGTTTCATGCTTCAAAATCTGTTCGCAGTGACCAAATATTTTCTATTCCTCAATCTTTTTTATTTAGTCGTAAGCGTCATAATTTGATTCATTTCTTGTTAGGTCTCTTCATTCAATATCGACTGGTGCAAGAAGAAACACCTGGTCATATTAGGAGCTATTCACGTATTCCAAGTATCTATGATCCGATACTAAGAGAATATAGATAAGCCTTCAAAGAAAAGTTCTGAAGAAAAATCGATTTCCACTTCATTTCATATATATAAAAAGAAAATAACAAAACCCACAGACGTTTGATATCTTCTGTATGCAGTATACTTTATTTCAGAGGTAATCCAAATTTATACACCCTTCAGAAGGAAAGACTTCATAAGAAACTACATGCCTCTTAGTATCACTGAAAATAGTGTCTTTCAAACAGCCGTTGTCCTACAACAGCGTGAAGAACAATATCTTGTACTTGACCAAATTTGCACCTGCATAGCAGTTCATACGCTGCTTTGGAGCTGTATAGATCGGTTATTTGATGGATTTTCAGCCCAAAAGAGTTCGAAACCACTACTCTATATAGTTAAGAAGAGGTGGATATGGGTCTCCAGGATATGAATACATTAGACATCTCTTCAACACTAGCCATTTACTTTTTTTCAAAAAATTACTTCTTTTGAGGTTGTCTTAAACACTAAATATACTCCACCCATATTATTCAGTGTCCGTCTTATCTCTGTTGCTGAGACTTTAACCACAGAAATGGAGAAACCGAAGGTTTATTTACAAAGGGATTTTGTTGGGTATCTCTTCCTTTTTTAATCTTAATCCGGCCACCTACATTTAAAAATTCCTATGACGTAAAATTCTTCTGATGCTTCCATAATATCACCTATCCTGTTTTTAGGTAACCATTTTGGGTAACAGTTGATGCTTTAAGTATTTCTTCTGATTACATCACTCGTTATTTGTAATTCTTATTCTTTGCTCTGCATGCACGATATTTCTATTAGCACTAATTTATCTTAATACTTATGTTTTTACGACTTAATCACGGATTGATATCAGTAAGAGAACCATTGAAAACCTAGGAGTAGTCGACAGATGCTGTTTGTAGTTTGGGAATTATCGGCAGTACGCACCCACTGGGTCCGGTTTCAGTGGTTCCCTAACTGATATCAATCCGTGATCAACTCGTAAAAAAAAACTGAACCTTACAAACCAACTGTAGAAAATTAAGACTCATATATTCATCCACCTAGTTCGAATGCATGAATATTTCTTATAACTGACATTGGAGCTCGATACTGAAATATAATAAGCAACTTGACTGAATATATATTTATGCGTCATTCAAACAAACCTTTTTTTGTCCTCATGACACGAAAAATATCAGGAGATAGGACTGATTTGTACAGATGAGAACAATATATATGTATGTACTATCAGTACTCGTAAAATTAGTCCTTTCCCAGTGATTAAATAAGTAATTTAATTCACTGTATCGGGTTTTCTGCCTCAGTAGAAAAATTAGCGGTATATAACACCAGTGGACAAATTCATGGGTAGACTTCAGTTTTCCTCTTGAAATGTTCTCTTTTATCCTAGCTTCCATAACTGTTCACTGACTCTATTCAGGCGGGGGAGAGTGTTCTTCACAAAAGCGAGATAGCGTATGCAAAAGTATGGCGCTTACAACCGGGTCGGAGGACATGCAAGTCTACCTAGGGGAAGTGAGAAACCCCGATCACAAATCAACAGTGTACATGAGCTCCAGAAATAAAAATAATCTAATGGTGTACGAACCTATTTTTGTCACCACTGGAACGTAACTCCTTACGTTGCTCCACTATGGATCAGGCTTGAAGTCAAAGGCTCGAGAAGAGATTTTGGAATCCTGAAGACAAGCAACTGCTTTGATTTGGATGTCCGGGTATCATTCCAGTCCTCGCACAAACAATGAGACTTTATACAGCACAACTCTTGGTTTACATGGTGCACCAATACTTGAATATCAATGAGATGCTCACTAACGACTGGCCTTATTCAGTTAGGTTGTTACCTGGGTTCTAGTGGGGAGTCGTGACCAGTAAGGTGCAGCAGGTCAGGTGTGAGGACAAATACCCGCCAAAGACATTGGCTATCAGTCACACTATGTCGTGAACTGGAAGAAGTTAGAATTCATGGGCTGGTCATTGGATCGGGTCCCAGTGGCTTAATGGTCTACGATCTCCCTAATCTTGTAACCAGAGGGTCCTGAGTTCGAACCCAGTTGGTGCGTACTGATGAAGAGTCCCAAACTAGGCTGGCGAAACAGCAGTCCAATACACCCAGCTGGTTTTCGAATGATTCTCTAACCGATGTCAGCTCATGATGAAATCCTGTAAACAATACTTGAGAAAGAATTTGTTTGTTGAATCACATATTTTTTTCTGAAAACACTAAATGCATCCACCAAAACAGAACAAATCCTGTTTACCACAGTTGTCTCTTACTGGATTTAGACTATATTTTAGTGTGTATGCATAACCTCCTATCAGGAAACGAATCTCAGGGGTCTTAGATTAAGAGGGAATCATAATGGAAAGACAGTTATTTTAGAAAAATTGGCATCCTTCAACTGATTTATTCTGTAGATAATAATTAAACAGTAGGGAGTTAATCCTACAAATTCTTTAAGAGACAAAGAAAATTTCATATAAGTGTATTTCAGTAATATTATTTAATCAATCGTACAACAGAAGATTGTGTGAACGATTACACCACATTATTATTATTATTATTGCTCCCTTGGGTTCCTAGTGGAACATAGGGCTTCAACTGCACGTTTCCATTTGCTTCTGTCTTCTGCTGTACTTTTCGCCTGCATCCATGTTAATCCATATTCTTTCAACTCCTCTTCACACGATCTCCTCCATGTCACCCTCGGACGTCCCACACGCCGCTTCCCTTTCGGGTTCCACTCGAGGGCTTGACGCGCGATGTCACCCAGCGGTCTTCTCAGCGAGTGTCCGATCCATCTCCACTTTCTCCTGCATAGTTGTTGGGCGATAGGTTCTTTCTTTATTTGTTCCCATAATTCCTTGTTGGTGATTCTTTCCGGCCATTGATCTTCACTATAGAGCGAAGACAGTTGTTAATAAAGGTCTGCAACAGTCTGTTGGAAATATTCTTTGTGACCGACCCGCCAAGTTTCTGATCCGTAGAGAAGAACTGACTGACTCGACGTTGTTTGTATTGAAAATCCGACCGAATTTTGTTGTTGATGCTGAGTGACGAAGATTTCTAGATTGGTTTCAGGTTAATGAATGTGTTTCTCGCCTTCCCGATCCTCGATTTGACATCCTCGTCCGCTCCTCCTGTAGTTGAGACAATGCTCCCTAGATAAGTGAATGACGTAACCTCTTTCAAATCCCTCCCGTTGATGGTGATTGGCGTTGGATGTTGTTGCTGTTGTTGGTTGGTTATTTTCATAACCTCCGTCTTGTCTATGTTTACCTGGAGTCCTATCTTCGCAGGCTGCTTCTTCGACCAGTTTTTCGGTTTTCGCTTGCTTGTAAGTCTTCGATTTTGTGTGACATCAAACATAAATCATCTACGCGCGAAATCCAGGTCTTCTAGGTTCTTTACGTCGGTCCAGGATATTCGTGTCTTCTCGTTTCCCACTGTCTGACGCATAATCCAGTCAATCCACCACAATCAGGAATATCATTGGTGATAGTAAGCACCCTTGTCTGACTTCTGTGTTTACTCCAAACGCCTTGCTGAGTTTTCCGTTGTGGATTTATTTTTTATTTTATTTTTGATTACAGCTTGATTCCACACCGTATTTTTGGTACAAGTGTGGAATTTTCAGCGTGGATATCGGTAGCCCGAAATTCGCAGGCCGACCATAGATATCAGGTGTGCGTCGGCGTGGGCTCGAACCCCGGACCATGTGCATGGTCGGCGAGAGTCCTAACCACTGTGCCACCGACGCACTTGACATGTGCCGTTGTCGTACAGCTGTTGAATAAGGTTGATGAATATTTGGGGTACGCCGTAGTACTCGAGTAATTTCCAAATTACTTCACGATCAACGCTGTCGAAGGCCTTCTCAAAGTCTATAAAGTTGAGGTAGAGGTTTGATCGCCATTCCATGCTTTGTTCGATGATGATGCGTAGAGTTGCAATTTGGTCAGTACATGATTTGCCTTTCCTGAATCCAGCTTGTTCTGGTCGGAGTTCTGTCTCCAGTGCGTCCTTTAATCTCTCCAGGATGATGCGACTCAGGATTTTACTTGGCGTCGATAGGAGCATGATTCCTCGCCAGTTCTTGCAGAGTGGGCCTAAGTCGCCCTTCTTTGGTAGTTTCACGAGGTAACCTTTCCTCCAGTCAGTAGGCACCTTTCCCTCCTTCCAGACCTTTTGCAATAATGGAGTCAGCATGTCTGCTATCGTCTCTGGGTCGCTTTCAGTGCTTCAGGGGGTATTCCATCTGGTCCGGCTGCTTTTCCAGCTTTCAGAAGCTTGATTGTGTTCAAGACTTCAGCTCTCGTTGGAGGATTGGTGTCAACTTGCAGTTGTGTGCGCGCTGTTGTTGGTATTTCTGGACGGGTTGCAGGTGATGGTCGGTTCAAGAGTCCTTTGAAGTGATCCGCCCATTGTTTAATCTGTTTTTCTTCCTTGGTAATTGGGTTCCCTTGGCTGTCTTTTATAGGTTTCGCTTGTGTTGATCTCTTCCCGGATAGAGATTTGGTTATCTGATATAGTGTCCTCAGGTCCCTTTTGCCTGCTGCCTTCTCAGCTTCAGTGGCCAGGTTGTCGTAGAATCGTCTTTTGTCCTTCCTAGCACTCTTCTTCACTTCTTTGTCCAGTGCTGTGTAAGTTGAGCTCAGCGTCTCCTTCTCCTGTCCGTCCTTGCATTGAATCATTTTCTCTTTCACCATTCTCCTCTCTTCTATTAATTTCCAAGTGTCCGTTGAGAGCCATTCCTTGTCTTGTCTCTTCTTTCTTCCTAGAACCGTTGAACACGTTTCGTTGAGAATCGCCTTCAGAGACTTCCAATGTTCTTCCACGCATGATTCTTCAGTGATGTCGCGTAGTGTTTCCTGCTTTGCTCTGACAGTTGCAGTGAAAGTGTCTTTTGTGGTTGTGTCCTTCAGTTTGAGTGTTGAACTTGCATTGTGGCCTATCCCCAGCTATCCTCGAGGCTTTTAGTTTCACCTTGAAAGTCCCTTGTACTAGATAGTGGTCTGAACCCACATCTGCTCCTCTCCTTGACCTTGTGTCCAGTAGGCTCCGTCTCCACTTTCTTGAAATTGAGATGAAGTCTATTTGGTTCTTGGTGTTTCCATCTGGTGAAATCCATGTCGTCTTGTGTATATCCTTGTGTTTGAACACACTACCACCAATCACCAAATCATTGAAGGCGCAGAAGTCTGAGAAGAGTTCACCATTGTCGTTCATTTCACCGAGGGCCTCACGACCCATGGTGAGTTCTCTTCCTGTGTTGTCTCCTCCCAGCTTCGCATTCATGTCGCCCATCAGGATTTTGATATCGCCATTTGGGACGTTGTCCATTATTGCTTGTAGTTGTCTGTAGAACGCCTCCTTCTTCTCTTGTTCTGAGACGTTTGTAGGCGCATAGCATTGAATGACTGTAACTTTCCTTCCTTTTGAGTTGAACCTGGCTGTCATTATCCTGGAGGAGATTGGTTCCCACTGCATGAGAGCTTTGGTTGCTGTTGGTGACATCATGATGGCCACTCCCTCGGTGTGCTCATGGTTGTCCTCTGGGTGGCCGGAAAAGATTACTGTCTCTCCAGTAGGTAGTTGGCACCTTCCAGTTCCGTTCCATCTGCTTTCGCAGATTCCCAACACTTCTATTCTGTACCTTCTCATTTCAGCGGCTATCTGGGCAGCCTTTCCAGTTTCGTACATTGTACGAACATTCCAGGTACCCATCCTTACTTTTGCTTTCATCGAAAGAAGGCACATCGGCTGACTGGCTTCCCGAAGGCTTTCACCAGCCTGCGTCATTTCACTTCCCCGATTCCAGCGAAAAGTAAGGCTATTGCTTATGTTTTTAGAATTTTTAATATATTTATTCGTTGAAGTTTCTGTAGCGATTTGGTTGTTTTACAGGGGTGGAGTTGCTAGCACCACGCCCCAACCCTCCCTCTTTACCCGGGCTTGGGACCGGCGAGAAAACTAGTAAGCTAGTAGCCTAGCAAGCTAGTATCTGGCGAGGTTACACCACATGATAACATCTCGATTTCTACTTGTACATTCCATATGACCAATTGTATGATTATGTGTAATCAATGAATTCAATATACTAGGCGAATTATGTTATGCATTTACAATGGATTTAGTACACAAGCACATTAGTTCATGTGACCATAGTTATATATATTATTGTATCCTTTAGTTCCTAGAGGAACATAGGGCTTCAGCTGCGCACCTCCATTGACTTCGGTTTTTTGACAACTTTTTCACCCTGCTCCAGGTCTGCCCACATGCTTTCATCTCCTCTTCACATGACCTCCTCCAAGTCACCCTTGGACGACCAACTCGCCGCCTCCCTTTCGGGTTCCACTCGAGGGCTTGTCTAGTGATGTCACTTGTTGGTTTCCTCAGCGTATGGCCAATCCATCTCCATTTCTTTCTGCCTATTTGTTTAACAATCGGTTCCTGATTGGTTCGCTCCCAGAGATCCCTGTTGCTGATCTTTTCTGGCCATCTGATCTTGAGTATTGAGCGAAGACAGCTGTTAATGAAGGTCTGAAGTTTGTTTGAGATGCTCTTTATGACTCGCCAAGTCTCTGATCCGTATAGTAGCACTGACTTCACATTGGAGTTGAAAATCCGGATCTTATTTTTGATTCTGAATGCTGTTGACCTCCACACAGATTTGAGAGTAACGAAAGCTTGTCTTGCTTTTCCGATTCTGGCTTTGATGTCCTCGTCAGTTCCGCCTGTAGTTGAGACGATGCTTCCCAGGTAGGTGAAGGAGGTTGTTTCTTTCAGGTTCTTCCCATTTATGCTTATTGTGGTCTGTTGTTGCTGTTGATGTTGGCAAGGAATCTTCATCATCTCTGTTTTATCTATGTTCACGTGAAGTCCTATCTTTGATGCTTCTTCTGCCAATTTGTTACTTTTCATTTGCATATCTTCCAGTTTATGGGAAATCAGACATATATCATCGGCGAAATCCAGATCCTCCAAGTCTTTTGTGTCAGTCCATTTTATGCCTGTTCCCTCGTTGGTTGCCGTTGTCTGTCGCATTATCCAATCGATTGCAATCAGGAAGATCATTGGTGATAGTAGACAGCCTTGCCTCACTCCCGTCCTCACTTCGAAGGCTTCCGTAAGTTTCCCGTTGTGGATTACTTGGCATGCAGCATTGTCGTATAACTGTTGGATGAGGTGTATAATTGTCGATGGGACCCCGTAGTAGCGAAGTAGTTTCCAAATGACCTCTCGATCGACGCTGTCGAAGGCCTTTTCAAAGTCGATGAAGTTGAGATAGAGAGGTGACTGCCATTCCAAGCTTTGTTCAATGATGATCCGTAGAGTGGCGATTTGATCAATACATGATTTGTTTCTCCTGAATCCAGCCTGTTCCGGACGAAGTTTTTCATCTAGGGCTTGTTTGATTCTCTCCAGGATGATGCGACTTAGTATCTTGCTTGGAATGGACAGAAGCATAATTCCACGCCAGTTTTTACATTGACTTAAGTCTCCTTTCTTTGGAAGTTTGAATAAGTATCCTTTCTTCCAATAGTGAATATGGAAGAATCATATATATATATATATATATATATATATATATATATATATATACTGAACACATTGTTGATGTTAACAAACCATTTGTAATCAGTAATTTGCGTCGGTGGTATAGTGGTTAGGAATCTCGCCGACCATACACATGATCCGGGGTCCGATCTCCTGCCGACACACACCTGGTATCAATAGCCGGCCTGCGAAATTCGGGTTACCAATATCACATATTGAAAATTCCGTACCTCTACCAAAAGTACGGTGTGTGGAATCAAGCTATAATAAAAGAAAAGACGAATATTTGAAATTATCTGTCCTATTCTGACTAACTGTAACTTCGCTTTACGAGTTCGTCTTCCACAAACATCCACCTTAAGAAAGTAGAACTGTATTCAGAAGAAATTCGTTCAAACATTTTCTTTAACTTGGCCATCAAAAAAATTAGAAAAAACGGACAGTTTCCAAAGCCGTTTATAAGTTACTGTTTTAAGTAATTTATTAATTCAGCCTACTACATCTTTAATTGTTTCTTACTTAGTCAGTTTAAAAAAATTCTCTTCTTTTATTCCTTCCAGAAATAATGGAACCATTTGCTTGACTTTTTGTAAATATTTCAATCCCTCTTAAGTTGTATTAATCTTCTGATCACCTATGTACCCCAGGTAACTACTTACCTGGCGACTGGCTCTATTCAGGTAGATAGTTACCTGGGGTTCCAGTGGGAAGTCATGACCAGTAGGGTGCAGCAGGTCAGGTGTGAGGAAAAATACTCGCCGAAGACATTGGCTAGTGGTTGCGCTATGTCGTGAATTGGCAGAAGTTGGAATTCATGGGCTGGTCATTGGATCGGATCCCAGTGACTTAGTGGTCTACAACCTTGCTAGCCTTGTTGCCAGAAGGTTCTGGGTTCGAATCCTGCGGTGTGGGTGCGTGCTGCTGAAGAGTCCGAAACTAGGCTGGCAAGACTGCTATCCAGTACTCCTAGCTGGTTTTCGAATGGTTTTCTAACCGATGTTAGCTCATGATGAAATTCTGTAACCAATCAACCAAATCCCTACAAACGAATACTTGAATACGATAATTTTGTCAATAAAAGTTATTCCCTAATTGTTATGAATATATGACTTTAGAATCTGTTGGATAAGTTATCGAAAAGAATGTTCTTCGCTTAGTATTTTTGTCTTCTGCGCAAATATATGAAAGACAGGAATCTGACCAACAGAACACCAAACCCACATTTGAAAGAGTTGTCGTTGAAATGCACATTTAATGTATTACTCACCTTCGGTGATGATATCTACAAACAAAAATATGGAATTGCCATGGGCTGTCCTCTTGGTCTCCTTTTAGCAGACTGCTTCATGACCAGTTCGGAAAATGGGATCTTAAAATCAACATTAGACAAATTACTGCTGTAAAAAAGGTATATCGACGAGGCTTTTATAGTTTGTCATGATGTTTCTAATTTAAACTGTGTCCTACACGAATTAATTGACTGCCATCCGTCAGTTAAATTCACAATAGAATTTGTGAAAGTGAATCAAAAACTCCATTTCCAGAAGAGGAATTGACAAGATGGGATGATGGAAGGCTGAAAAGATCTATCCACAGAAAACCATCATGGAATGGCCAACTGAAAAACATCTACAGCTGGATACCTGTGAGTTGTAAGAGTGCTCTCTTTATTTCACTGGACCAATGTATCAGAAGAATTGGAAGCATTCAGTGCTTGGACGAAAATCTCTTATTCCTGGCTCAAAAAAGAATACAATGAACGGCTTGTAGAGAAGAACATGAACCAAGAACCAGAAAGAGAAGCATGAAATTCAGTATTAAAGAAAATACTGTACAAGAATATGGGCTTCATCAGGGGAGACTCAGCGACAGATATCCTAGAGAGGGGAACCTCTAGTTCCCTAAAGAAGACGTTTCCTGCGGCAACACTGAGAGTGGTATTCTGTAGCTACCCACTGCTTCTAAACAGTGTGAAAAACTGAAATAAGAAAAGAACTTGTGCACTGTGATAGAGTATAATTTCATCATAGGTAAAATTTATTCTTATAAAGTCTCACAGTGTTATACAGTAATATTTACTGATGACCACGTTTCGAGCATAATTTACTGCTCATAATCATATCAAGGCACTACTCACACAACTTTCTAACTTCTTTTATATAATTCCATTACTTTTCATCGCTCGACTTGATTGGTAGTAGTATTTTCCATATTTCCAGTATGAATGATGGGTCATACCTACGTAGGATTCTAAGCGAAGCAGGAATTAGGACAGTATTTAAACCAACAAAATCACTCAGAGACAAGCTCTGTAGGTTAAAGGACCCGGCTGACCCAATTAGACAAAATAATATTAATTTACAACTTACACCTTGCAATGATTGTGAGGTCAACTACATAGATAAAACTGTAACAACAGAAGACAAGGGCCAGGCAACAGATCGTTTATTAAGGAAATCAACACATATTTATAGATTTTCATGTACATTATTATAGCTGATTCAAGCAAACAAACACACTCTTCTGATTGGTTGTTTCTCACAGAAAGTTAACCTCGCATCTCTTTGTGGCTGTTTCTTGAACGTCAGATCATCTATATGTTAACTGTATCCGCCTACGCAAAGCCTTTGCTCTCATTTTCCTCATGACCAATATTGGGGACATAAACACTGACGTAAATTAATGCCTACCAATTTGGCTAGCAGCCTGCTCTCACCACATTATGATGAGCAGCTTTCTATCAGGAATTAGCAAATGGTCCTCGTCTAACGGCCTTAAACTAAATCCTTCCAAATATCAGACTGTTAATTTCAGTTTCCGATGTAAAAAAAAATCTTGAATGAAGCTGTTAGTTCCTATGCCCATTGCAAAATTGATAACAGTGATACAGAAATCAAGTCAGATGTTAAATGTCTTCTACTGACCTATCCTGGTCTCTTCAAGTCTTAGCGATTTCTAAAAAAAGCATTTCGTCTGACTCTTTACATTGAGAAATTAAGGCACTCAGGCATAACCCAACCCCTCCTCTTAAAGTTTGTTAACTCAAGTATCTTACCTATTCTTCTTTACTGTTCACCCTTATTCTTTTTAGGATTGCTTGAAAAAGAATATGTCTTCCTTCTTAGAACTCTGAAGACTGTCAGTAGGACGATTGGTATCCCACTGGGCCATATCGTTGACAATGTCACTGATAGGCACTTGATGTCATGCAACAAATTTGCTAAAGGAATTTTGATAGTGTGAAGTATTCCCATATTATGAATTAAAAGACAATCTGAACGAAGAATATTCTTTCCAATAATTTCTCTTCAGGTTCTTACAATTATAAAATATAATATTTTTTGGCGTTACAATAAAGGCCAGTCATGCGCCGGATGCATTTTTAGCGTAGAATAACAGATTAGTTATGGGGTGTCAAAATAAATAGTCGTATTCGTGTGACAAACGTGCTAGGCTGAAATCGATTACCAAAATATTGTAAAACCGGAGACAATGGTGGTGATTAATCATAATAGATTTGTAGAGTGTGGGGTAGGAAGATTGACAAGTCAGATCAAGGTTATACAAGGTGTCAGGTGAGTGGCTAGTACAAAGTGGTCTGTGTTAAACAGGAGATAATAAGACTGGAATGAGAGGTTCATAATGAAATAACGAATATGTGAAATGAAACAGGTGGAGGCATATATTATTCATATGCAAAAACACAGTTTTTTTGTTCAGCGAAGAAATTTCTTTTCAACGACTTCATTTTCAAGCTGTACAGTCGTATTTATATTACAGAAAAAGTTTTCTCAATATATGCCTCCACCTGTTTCATTTCACATATTCGTTATTTCATTATGAACCTCTCATTCCAGTCTTATTATCTCCTGTTTAACACAGACCACTTTGTACTAGCCACTCACCTGACACCTTGTATAACCTTGATCTGACTTGTCAATCTTCCTACCCCACACTCTACAAATCTATTATGATTAATCACCACCATTGTCTCCGGTTTTACAATATTTTGGTAATCGATTTCAGCCTAGCACGTTTGTCACACGAATACGACTATTTATTTTGACACCCCATAACTAATCTGTTATTCTACGCTAAAAATGCATCCGGCGCATGACTGGCCTTTATTGTAACGCCAAAAAATATTATATTTTATAATTGTAAGAACCTGAAGAGAAATTATTGGAAAGAATATTCTTCGTTCAGATTGACTCTTAAAGGAATTTTGTCATACTCTGAGCACTAACTATACCCGCAGCCCCAAACTTGTGTCTCCTCAGGTAAAACAAGAAGTCTTTTCAGAAGAATTTATGCACGTACGTCTAAGTGTAAAAATTCCACTATACCATATTTAGCACGTACTTTATGTGATGAAAATAGTGTCAGGTACGAACTAACTAACCTTCTTTGCACTACTAAATAAACCATTTCTTCCACCCTTACAGTACCAAACTTTATTGTTATTGTATTTCTTATATTTATAATCCTCTCAATTTTTTCGTTTATTTTTTTCGTAAGTGTGAACATCATTTAAGCTGTTATAGCTGTTAATTTTGTATTTCCTCTCACTATACTATATCAACAAAACATTAGATTAAATAACATGCTAAAATTTCCAAACTGAATCGGCAATACTGTTTGAAACAAGCTCACTATTATTACTATATTTAATATTCTCAATTCGTGCTTCGAATATTTTTGACTTTATATCGTAAACGTGGACAAATTCCTCCAGTTAATTTTGTTTTAATTTTATTTATATTTTGAGTAAATCAGATGCGATATTGTGATAAATGCTGGGAATCCCATTCTGTATTACAAGTACTGTTTCTGGAATAAAGTAGATTATTATTATTATTGCATCACTGCGATTAATATCATCCGTGTCTATACAACCGTTGCAGTTGATACCATAGTACATGACAAATCTTTCAGTTCTAAATAATCTTAACTACTAAAAACAACCACTGCACTCAATGAAGCACAAGTGTACTACTTATTATCAAACCACGCTTAAAATAATAAACGTTTCGCAAAACGACAAAAGTAAGGAAAATCTAAAGCGACTGAATAGTTAGATGATTGGAGGCAATCGGCAAAAAGCCCTGTCTAACCTATGTTTTATGCTTGCTCACACTTGTCGGCAAGGTGTATCTGCAGTGTTCGAGGAACTCATGTCCCTTCTGAGATTCGAATCCCGGTTGCCAAGTGGTGGTACAGTCAGAGACGTTACCACTAAGATTTTTGGACTTTTGATTGATTTCCTATAAGACCACTTAGTGTACAATCAAAGTGTAGCCATTAGGTTCTCGTTTAATCACCGGAAAGTGACTAAACTCGTTAGATAGTCGGTTACTCAACTACTTCTCACAATTTTCACTACAGCCCCCACTCTCGCCTAGCCAATTTCAATTTCAGATGAATCTTTATATGAAAAAAAGGACAAAATCAAATTCTCCCAAAAATTATTTATTTATATATTTACACATTACAAACCCATAATTATGTAGAAAAAGTAACATAAATATTTTGTTTACCTATTTATTTTCTCACCATACACTGAAAAGAAACAAACAACTTGAAACAAAACAGAAAACAAACAAAACGAGAATTGAATTGGAGAAGGATTCGAACCCAGGACTCACTGGGCGAACCCTGAGTTCTTAAAAAGTCAGCCTTAGGGAGAAGGAAGTGATTCTTTAAGTTACTATTATCAAATGTTAAGACAAAAGAATAAATGAATGAAGTAAGATCAAAAAATGCATTAGAATACACTCTGCATATCCATAGTCTTTATTCATCCATTCCTCATGATACTGTTGCTTCTGCAGTAGTAGTAGAAGTAGTATTAATACCCTCGACTGTAGGTAGAATTGATGACGCTGAAACTAATTGACATAAATTTGGTATACTTCGTAGATTACGCATTAACAAACATCGACCATTTTCATATTCTCGACGTGATACAAATAAATTTAATTCATATTTGCTAAAATCATTCGATGAATTATCTGGAGGTATCGATGCTACTGGAATGGCTAGGTCACGTCGACGAATACGCTGAAATGTACGATTCAATATCTCAATAGAAGCTGACAACAGAGTGTTTAGTGAATGAGTATCTTGAGCCATATTTAAAGATATTGATGGAGTTGAAGGTGGAGGAGCTGATAGACTCGAACTGGCTACATTCCCTAAGTCATTACTACTCAAACAGGGAATATTAGCATTGTTCCCACGTGGAACCGCTTGAACATTCGGCGGGATATTCATAACTTGATTGTTACAGGATTTACTGGCTGATTTTGTCTAGGTTGATCAGCAACATCAGGTTGTTCACCTACTGACGACGAAGAAAATGACTGAGATGGAGGAGGTGGTTGTTCACCAAAGTAACCTTGATTTTTCTTACTTTTCAGGGTTGACATAAGATACTTAATTAAGTTGGAAAATGGAAAAAAATTTAACGGGGAATAATTAGTAAATATTACAAGCAAAAAGACATAAACTAGGCTTACTTCTATTCTAATATCAAAAAATTCCATGTTCAAAACAAATATAGGCATCCTTTGACAATGGACAATGAATGACAATTTAATAACAAATACATTTAGCTTATCCAAAGTGTAAGACAAGTGGTGACAAAAATACAGAAGTTCAACAGGAAATCGTTTACTGCTGTAGATTTTATCTTACTCTTGGAATATTATATTGCCTTATTTAGTAATAATTATTTGTTAATTAAGAACCGGTTACCGGTTACTCTTATCCTGTATTACAGTCTTCCCAAAGGCCCTCAGCTGAATTGCTATGGTTTCCAGTTAGAGGATCGACGACTACCCACTAGGAAAATGTGGATAACAAAAAAAATAATGCCAACTCTAAATCTATCCCTAATCTTGACCCTAGTCCTAACCTTGATCCTAACCCCAACTATAACCCTTATCGTAACCCTAATTATATCCCTGATCCTAACTCTAACCCTAATACCTACCTTAATCCTAATCCCTAGCCCTAGACAGCTATTAACACATTATCCAAACAGAGCTTAAAAACGTAATCTGGGTGAAATTCGCTCCTTACTTGGTGAAAAACGTTTACATTTGTGCTGTAGTAACGACAGGTATGCTCAACCAATGACTATCGTGCGTTCAAGATCCTTGGAGCGTTTGCGTCCCTTGGGACGGTATTGTTTAACTTCGCCAAATAGAGAAGAGAAGCAGATATGGGCTCAGGTCATTATCTAGGGTAAAGAACTTTCGGCAAAGTTAAACTGTAAACACCAGTGGATACCAACGGACAAACGAACTTGAACGCATTAACCATATGATAATAACAATTTTTGCGTATAAAATACATATATTCATGATAATCATAAATTGGAAGACGTGAAACTGTTACACAAGATACCTTTATCTGAAATGTGACAAAAATACCTACTGGTTTGGCATTGGAGCGTCAACAGAGTAATTTAAACACATTCTATGCCTGTAATTATCTAAGTCTTTTAGCCCTAATCTTTTCTTAACCTAACCTTAACATGGAAATATCTCCAAACTAACCCTGTTCTAACTCGAACCAACCATAATGTCGCCTTTATTAGGCTAACCTAACCCTAAACTGTCCTTAGCCTAAACACTAACTTCATCTGACCCAAACCCAAACTGAAGGTTGCCAGATATCCCATTTAAGAACATAGCACTTCGTTAGGCATATTTTATTCGTGATTATAACACTATTAACCAGGTTTCACCAACTTGCTCACTGAGCGTTTCAAGATTGTTGGTACGGTCGTACTCCACTGGTGCTTGAAGTATAACTTGGCCGAACTTTCGAAAAGCCTTTAAAGAAGCTGGGATAGACCACAACTCTAATTCAACACTCAGAAACTGAAGAATATAAAACTACAAACGACAACTTCATTGCAGTTATCAGAGCGAATTCAAAGATATTACACAGCGTCACCGAAGAAATCTGTGTGAAAGAGCACTGGAACTCTCTGAAAACAACGTTGAAGAAAACCTGTGCAGCAGTCTTAGGAAAAACACATGAAAGCAACACAGGACAGAGGGATGGTGAGACAGGAAGTGAAGCAACGCAAAGATGGACAACAAAAGAAGGCGAATTCAATGTGCAACGCATCAAATAAAGAAGTGAAGATGAGTGCTACAAAAGATAATTCTACGACACACTGGAAAATGAAGCAGAGAAGACCACAGGGAAGGGAGACCTCAGACCATTATATCAGAAAACCAGGTCGTTAGCAGGGAAGTGATCGACACAGATCAAATCTATGGGAGGTAATGAAAGGAACAGAATTACCAAAGAGGAGAAGCAAAGGAAACTATGGGTTGATGACTTCAGAGAACTCGTGAACTAATTACAACCCACGACTTATTCAGAAACACCACCAACACCCACAGTACTACTGGTGAACACCGATCCTCAAAAAAAGCAGTTTTGAAATCCATAAAGCTACTGAAAGGCGGAAATACTGTCTGTCTGTCTGGATTCAACATAGAACTTGGCACCGAAGTGCAGCAGTTCGAGTTGCCACGTTCCAAATAGCACACAGAGGTAGACAAGAAGATGAGTGAAGAGAATCAATAGAGTATGACAAGTATAAGAGTGAAACAGAATGGGTAATAAAAGTAGAAAGGAATATGAAAGATTACAGAGACTGAATACATCTGCGCTGGCCATTGACAACGATTTTGAGCCATGTCACCTATTGTCTCCAGCCATTGATTCCTAGAGTCCCGAGGCCCCCAGCCCGGGAGTCTGCATCTCCCTACCTGACTCAGTTTAACTGTCAGGCAGGCGGAAATACAGCAGGACCAAACGGAATTCCTCCAGTAGATTTATATCTTATGTCAAACAAACTTGAAGGGCTTCAGACGAAAACCGAAAGTTGGCAGAAGAAGCGGAGAAGACAGGAGGTGACAGCTCACGGGCAATCATGAAGCCTGCTGAAGAGGACTGCAAAGAACAGGATGAAATGGAAATGTGTTGTTGAAGCGTCATGTTCCACTTAGAATCCAAGGGAATAATTTTAAAAAATAAGTGGGCTGTAAGTCACACGAGTGTGTCAGTGGCACAACGGTTAGCACGCTCGCAGATGATGCACATGATCCGGGGTTCGATCCCGGCCGACACAATCCTTTACCTCGCTAAGCCAGCAATAAAGCTGGTAAAGAGGAAAGGTTTGGCATGAGGCTAGCAACCCCATCCTGTAAAAATAAACACTGCTACAGAAACTTCAAGCCTCTAGCTTGAAGCCCTACTTTCCTTTGGGGAACGTGAAGGAATTAGTAAACATACATACGTCACACATTATATGAAAGCTGCTGAAATTAATACTCAGTTGTCCAGGTTGAAGTAGGCGGACTGGGACTCGGACCTGGAACCCATAGACTGAGAGTCCATTGTGTTGAAGCTAATCAGCCACATCTCTACTCAGTTCGCTTCACTTTACAGACTACTGCGTTGACAGTGGAATTGTTTTCTCTGTCAATGACTCAGAAACACTAGTAAAAGACTTAACAACAATTTTAGTTGACACAAGTATCGCTGTCATGGTTGAATATCGTGACTTTCCGGTGTACTTAAAATAACATATATTATTGTACACATTTTTGTACAGTCCAGTATGAAGTAAATCACGTCTTTAATAACCTTTATCTGACCATTAGTTTGCAACTGTGGAAAGTTCTGCGCTGAAACCCAGTCAGTCGGCTAATGAAAGACAATTGTAGTAAGACCAAATGAATTAAAAAAGCCAATAGGTAATCGGTTGTATAACTATAAGACAGTGACGTTGTTTCGTGAAACAACAAATAGTCAAAAAGGAATACCTTAACACTATACCTCAAACATGTCAGTTTAACGTGTTCGCAGGTTTATAATGCAAGCTATTTTGATGATATTGTTTATTATCTTTATTTCATCATGTTCCACATGGAACAAAGGGCTTCAAGCTTGGGCTTTGGGAGTTTCAGCAGCAGTGATTTCATTCCTACAAGGTGGGCCTAGGATAGCTAGTCTCACGCCCAACCCTTCCGCTTTACTGGCCACACTACCGAATTCGCGAAATTTAGGAGTTCATCGGTCGGGGATCGAACTCCAGACTACGTGCGTGATTGACGAGATTTCTACTCCTGGATTACTGACACACAAATTAGGGAGTACTGGACGTCTGTTTCGTCTTAGTTTGGGATTCTTCATAGGCACGAACTCATGGCCACTCAGTTACAAGGCGAGCGCGTACACCATTCCGCCACTCACGCCCTATTTTGATGAAGTTTAAACTAAAACAAAAAAACACTTCTGTACGTTGCAGTATTCATGATGATAATAAAACAAAAAAATAATCGAAGCAGATGGATGACAACATACTCAACTTGATGGGTCTGTGTTACACTTTGGTGTGGGATTATAAATGCATACTACAAATACGCCTCAGACTGGATACCAACATTAAGCCTTTTATTATTTCTTTATTTCTTGTCATCCGAGTGGAATACACGATTTCAAGCTTTTGAAATTTCAGTGGCAGTGAGATTGCTTTAACGGGGTGAGACTGTCAGTCTCACGACTAACCTTCCCTCTATTCTGGACTCACTATCTACTAGACGAGATTTATAAATGCGTCAGCCAGGAACAGAAACCGGATCTCCAACATGGCTGGTTAGCATTTTACCATTGAACCGGCGACGCACCTCTGATATTTAATAGCCCTGTGAATGATGTGCATCCTAGGTTAGAAATTGCATTTCAAATAAAATTGATCATCATACTTACAGATCTTAAAGCTCCAGACTGGTAATCGGCCCAAAAATCTTCAAGCTGATTAAGCCGTGTAAACTGAAGATTGCAAACAAATTCACCAAGCGAACGAGCTTTCAGCGTATTAGACGCTTGAATGAAAAAATCAATTTGCCTTTCAACGAAGTCTTCATGAAGTGTCTGAATTCTTCTCTAATCGGATATAATGAAAGCAACAAAAATTCTTTAAATGTTAAATAATATCTAAAAATTACCATTATTATCATTTTGAAAACCATTGTAAATATTAGATTATTTATCGTTATAATGGCTGAAATGATCGAATTCAAAGTACACGCCTATACCGTTACAAGATTAAAAACAGTGGTGACTAAGTGACTAACCTATCAACGCAGAACTTTGTAAAAAAAATGAGACAATTCAAGTTTTCACAGTTTGGAAAAGCACACAAATAAATAAGGGAGAGGAATACAATGGAACTACGATAGAAAATCTATGACAGAAAGAGAAAATAGTTAGATGAAGGATTAGCGGGCATTTCCAGGATCACAAAAAAAAGACAAGGTGTTTTTTTTGTTAAAACATAAAATTCATACATTATAGGTACCAAGAGATGCGTCACACAAATGAAATTGTTGTTTCATAGTTTGTACGACGGCTGAGATACTACCCAGACGCTTAGACTGAGGCAGACGGTTGTCTTCAGGGACCAACCTCCGAGCCTTCAACTTGACGTCTAATCCACTAGACAGTGGGGCAGCTTCAGGAGCTATGTTTACATGGTTTCTGACAACCAAACCAGGTCCATACACTACTTGATCCTCTAAATCGTGGAACCCATATACTCCACAGGCTAGGAATCAGGGTTTTTCAGCTTTCCTAGGTAGGTAGACCTGCATGTCCACCAATCCGTTTGTATGCTACAGACATTCACATTCGCTGTCTTACTTTTGTGAGGAGCGCCTAAGCCGTTTGAAGGAAGTAAATAAGACTTGCCTGATAGAGGCTATGAACTGGTCATCGAATGGGCACATTTCAAGAGGAAGACCAATGTCTACCCACCTTCGACCATACCAGGTTATTTATTGGGGCAAGATATGAATAATTCTGTGAGGGATTAAGCTACTAACATCAGCATTTGCCGCATATCACTGTTTACAAAGTAAACTCAGATGGAATATAGTTAGATTGTACACTTATAGATTGTTGAGAAGTGATAGATGAGATTTGCAGTCATTGTGGATTGCTAGTGTTATATTCTCGGAGCTGGATGTCGAAAATTCCAGACACTACCAGAGCGAAATTTTATTGTGCAGAATAACAATAAAAGCTTTTCAATCAAGCCATCCAGTGCAGATAATGCAGTAACACGAAGAAATTATAGATTTAAAAACTAAAGTAAGAAAAATTGGTGTTTACAATAATCTGGGAGGCGAGTACAACAAGTAACAAAGTAATCAATCAGATTCAGTGTTTCATTTTGATACGATGGCACCAAATGAATAATTCACAAGCGAAGAATTAGACACTAAACCATTTCAGTCGTTAGGCAATAAGGTAATAGGTTAGTAGTAAACGCTCTAAGTTGAACATGAGAGAACACAGGCCCACCTATAAAATAAGCGTTAGATGCCAGTGCATCACAATGTGTTGCTACACTTCAAAAAGGGACACAGAAACTAAGAGAAATGTTGTGATTAAACAATAGGCACACGTATTGGGAGACACAGAAGAAGTACCTTCAAGAATTCCAAAGATTACAAGAAGGAAGCATTTCGATCCATTTCAAAAAGTTTTTAACCACTGAGTTATATGATACCAAGTATTCCAGTAACGCAATTTACACTGAATCCTACATGACTTAAGTCGACAGTTAGTGAATTTATGCGTAGAACTCAGTTACCCAAAACCGGGTTATGGGCCACACGCATTCTGTGATGGATAACGATACTACCCCCAATTACTTAGACTGAATTAGGTGGAGTGGGATTCGAACTCATGCCTTATTGGTTGAAATTCGAGTGCCTAAGCCAATGGACCACATATTCGCAGACCAACACTGAATGAATTTAGTTTCTTTTGTAAAGTCTTTAAGCCAATATAAGAAAGTGACTAGCCGTTCTGGAAGAACGTATCATTCCTTTACGTTCCTGATTGAACATACAGCTTCTAGATTCAGCTTTACAGTTTCAGTGGGGGTGGGATTTTCCACGGGGCATGAGCTTGCTAGCCTCATACCCAACCTTTCCTTTTTACCGGGCTTACCACAGGCTAACGGAGCTTTAGTACTATATCGGCAAAGAATCTAACCCTGACCAAGTGTGTGGTTGGCGAGTATCCTAACGCTGAGTTATCAGCACATTAGCTACACAACTATTGTGTAAGGGCTCATGATACTACTCAGTTGCTGACAGTAAAGTACGTTTTTAGGCTAGAAGTTGATTGTTCAAGCCAATGATGAACCACATTTACATCTAAATGTCACAATATAACAAAAATTTAGATGAACATAGTATACACTTGTAAGTTCAAAAGGATTTCAGTTTTGTAGATCAATATGAAAAATTTCCTATTACAACATATCCACTATATTATACAAAAAAGAGTTTTCACTCGTTTCATACTTCGCGACAACTAAATAAAATGAAAATTCATTCTATTTTCCTTTAAATTTAGACAGCTGGAAAAAGGCAACAGTTTTAATAATAATATTAAAATAGTTGAGTTTATATAGACACATACAGCAACTCACTAAACTTTCTGTTGATGGACCAAAATCAATACTGACATGTAGTTTAATATTACAATAATATTGAATTAATGAATTATTTGATGAAGAAGTAATCCCGATTCCACCTGCTGACAAAACAATATGCTTTAGTAAAACAGGAGCATTTGTTGATGACTGTTGAGGATTGTTGACTGATGCCGGTGCTAAATTGTCTAGTAGTCGAATATACGGTGCAGCAAAAGCAACTCGATCGCCTTCAGGATTATGAGGATTGTAGATAACAGGTACACGAATACCATAACCTGCAAGGTTTAAGTCATTGTTATTGTTATTATTATTATTATGAGGTGGAACAGCAGGATCCACGTGTTCTTGAACCTGTTGCGGTGGTGGGCGTCTCTCCATATTAACTATTGGCCTGTTATGAAGGCCTATAAATCTCGGTCCGTAAATTCCTGCATTATTATTATTATTATCGTTATTATTATTATTATTGTCATTATTATTATTACCACTCAAATGACCACAAGATCGAGGAAGTACAGGATTAGGTATAATAGATGATTGGTTTGAACGAGAAATAGCAATTAAATGCGGCATAATAGCTAATAAATGAAAAATCAAATGATTATTTGCAGGAAGAGGAGATGAAGACGATGGAGCGTTGAAATTATTCACACAATTCCCAATGGTATCGCTGTTATTCAATGAATTGGAATTTTCTAATGCTTGAGACAAAGTGGTATGTAAAGATGCTAGCATATTAATAAGTGATGCAGAAAGCATAGTATGCACAACAGGACCATTCAATGAATTCGCCATAATTGCTGATCTCACTTTACTGCAACATCGAAGAGGTGATATATCCGTACCGTGAGACTGACCAGTTCTCGAAGATGATGATGAAAACGATGATGTCGACGGTGAATTGATTGATCTACGTCCTCGTTTTACAATGTAACAGGGACTATCAGTGCCAGATGATTTTCTTTTCAAACTTAATCTATGGAAGAAAATATAATTATTGAATAGAGATTAAAAATGTGAATAAATGGGCAAATCATAAAAAGTAGTATTAACATAATAAGATAAAAACACAGAGCTGTGCACTCATAAGCGAATGAACAGGTAGGACACGATCAACACGACCCTCAACAACAGTCAATAACATCATGAACTGATGGCACGTGACCAGTCTGACTATCATACAATTCCTTCTTATTTAATCCTACTTTTTATTTAAATTATTTAAACGCAGAAAAAACATGGTACAATATGGCACCAAGAAGGATGCGCCACACAATAATAATAAAACAACATAGATCAAAAGTTAGATGAAATATAAGTATAGAATGGATAAAAAGCTTCATCTGGAAGGAAAACAGTCATGACTAACAAGTTCAAACAGTATTCGTTAACTATCATCAGGAAGGGAAAAAAGCAGGAAATTGCAACACGTTCGCCACTAATTACGATTCTTGGCCACATCCGATAACGTTTCGAGCTATCTCTCGGACCCCAGCCAGAGAGTCATGACGCACCAACCGATGCTAATCTAGCACAAACATCCTTCATCCCACGACGCCACGTCATGGACTGACCATCTCTCCGCCTTTTCCATTTCGTCCCAGGGCTAGCTAGCAAAGGAAGTCTCTGCGATGACATTTGCAGCACATGTCCAAGCCACCGGAGTCGGTGCTTCCAGATGACGACACTCAATGAATGGTGATCTCCACTGTGTTCCAACACACGCCACCGAACCTCTGAATTACTCACGCGATGATGCCATTGAACGCACCCTCAGCTTGGAGAGGCCAGGTTTCACCCGCGTAGAGCAGAGCAGCCCGCACCGAAGCATTGTATACCCGACCTTTGACAGCCAGGCTAACGTCGCGACGGCGCCAGAGGCAGCTCAAGTTGATGTATGCCACCCTAGCCTTCATTATACGGTTGGAAATCTCATCCGTCACCCCTCCGCCAGCACTCACACAACTACCCAGGTACACAAACTTATCAACAACTTCAAGCGGTTCACCGCAAGAGTGAGTGCAGGTACAGGCTCCTGCCAATCTTGTAACAGTACTTTGCACTTAGACGGCGCAAAGCACATACCATACTTACAGACACTGATCGCCAACTGATTAAGTGCGATTTGGGCAGCCTGCATGCTATCGCACAGTAAGACGATATCGTCTGCATACTCGAGGTCGAAAAGTCTATCTCCAGGTAGCAGATCTACACCACCTTCACGCACATCCTTCAGAGCTGACTCCAGAATGTCATCGATGGCAAAGTTAAAGAGAAATGGAGAGATTGGGCAACCCTGTCTAACCCCACTGTTGGTTGGGAACAGTGATGATAGTTGGTTGTATGCCCTCACTCTACCTGAGGTGTTTCTGTATAGGGCTTTTAAGATGTTAACAAATTTCTCAGGTACACCTCTCTCTAACAGACAGTTCCAGAGCACAGTTCTGTCCAACGAATCGAAGGCAGCCCTAATATCAAGAAACACAACGATCGTTGGCCTGCAATACGTGTGGCGGTGTTCCAACAACTGACGAAGGGTGAACACATGATCAATGCATCCACGACCTGAACGAAACCCAGCCTGCTCTTCGCGAATCAATTCCTCTTGTTTTGCACAGTCTGCGAAGCAAGACAGCAGCCAATATTTTAGACGCGACTGGTAACAGACTGATACCCCTATGATTGTCACACGAATTACGTCGACCCTTTTTAAAGATGGGGACGATAATGGCTTCGTTCCACATTGATGGTACACTCTCTGTCTCCCACACCTTCCTGAACAACCCAGTTAGAGCCATTGTGAGAGTCTCGCCACCATCTTTAAAAAGAGCCGGGGGTAATTTGTCTGGGCCGGGCGCCTTATGGCGTTTCAACACTTGGAGTTCCTTACGGACCTCCGCTTCGGTGGGTGGGTCGGTACTAACCGACCAAGGAGCACTCGGGCTAATGATAGTAGACACTGAAGCTGGTGGCCAGCTAAACTGCTTCCCGAAGTGCTCTGCCCAGCGTTCCAGGCGTCTTTTCAGGCTGGTAATTGGAGTGCCATCTGCCTCACAGACCGTCTCGCTGACACCTTGTTTCTTGCTGCCGGTGGCTCGTATGAGTTGGAACAGCTTCCGACTGTTGCCAGATGCAGCAGCTGACTCCATCTCACACGCACGTTCTGACCACCAGGCTTCGCGGTCCTTACGTAAACACTGTCTAATCTTGCGCGTGAGCGCCTTTCGCTGATTGTTGTATTCGCTGCCAGCCGGAATGGACCGGCGTTCATCCAGGAGTTGCAAGGAACTCGCAGAAACCCAGTGGTTTTTAGCGGAGCATTCTTTCAAGCCGCAAGCGGCTACACTCGCCTTTTGCATGGCACCTTGCACATGAAGCCAATGTTCATCTATACTACTTGAGGGGTTGCTGGCAAGCATTGTTTTTAACTCATTCTGATATTTCAAAGAAGTAGCAGGTGCTACTAGTTTGCTCACATCAACGCTTAGACGACGCCTTTTACGAACCCCACCAAATCGCAAGACGAACTTGGCACACACTAACGCATGATCGGAGTCCAGGCATGTGCTCCAGAAGGAGCGACAGTCTTGTATGCATCCTCGCCACCGGAAACTGACCGCAATATGATCAATCTGAGTCCAAGCTTGAATCTCAGAGGGAGGACGCCAGGTAGCACTACGGTGCTGGATAGAAATAGGTTGTGATCCGCGCAAAACTGCAGAAGACGGTCCCCATTATCTGACCTGCGACCATGCAGGCCCCATTGACCACCTAGGCGATTCTCCTCTGAGCTTAGACGCCGGATTTGTGCATTCAAGTCCCCAGCCAGCACTACGACATCTCTCCGACCTGCCTGTTTCAAGAGATCGCTCAGTTGGTGGTAGAACTCATTCTTCATTGCATCCGGGTTGCAATCCGTCGGTGCATAGGCAGAGACAACAAATAGACACCGCCTATCTGGCCTACTACTCCTTACTTTCGTATAACCTTCCAGCCTCACAGCACATAAACGACTGTTAATGGGAATCCAGTCGAGCAATGCAGCTTCGGCTCTAGCGCTCAGTGCGACACCGACACAAGCTACGCCAGATGCCGACGCCACAGGGTCCCTGGACAAGCACAGGTGGTACATACTACTAGAAATTCCAGATAGAAAGGATAATTGAAGCACTTCACTGGGGTCTTGAATGCTGGTCGTCAAACTGCAGTAGACATCGATAGCGAGGCTTTCCAATGTTCTTACCAACCCTGTTTGTTTTCCGATTTGCATTAGCGTCCGAATATTGTAGGTGGCCAGCTTGAACGCGGCACGCGGTTTCAGGATATCTGTGTTAGATGTCACATTGGGGACAACCATTTGGAGGGTTACTCATTAACATCTCGAAACGACACAGATAGGCTAGGAATCCAGAAAAAGGTGAAAGGCTGTCGAAGGTTAAGAAGTCAAGGTTAGCAAAGGTAAAATACAGGAATCTATGTATAAAAATAAAAGTAAGTTTGGAAGGACATAAGTTGCTTGAAGTATCGTTATTACTTAAAATCATTTTTACGAGCGCGCGGAGAGTTTCAATAATAGTTTGTTTTATTTCATTTGTTGTGCGAGGGCTGAGATACTGCCCGGGCGCCCAGACCGAAGCAGGTGGTTTTCTTAAGGGACCAGCCCCCAAGCCTTTGACTTGAAGTTTGTCTGTCTGTTTTCGACATAGAACTTTGCACAAATGTGCGGCAGTTCAAGTCGCCACACTTGAAGTCTAGTCCGCAAGGCAGCGGAGCAGCGTCAGGAGCTGCATCCCATGGTTTCCGGTGACCCATATGGGTTCATACCCCATTTGATCCGATTGGATTCTGGAGCCCATGTACCCCATAGTAACTGCTTTTAGTCTAACCGCTATCCAAACAACCTTCCTGACATGGTAGGACCTGTAAGGACATGAGTTCCAGCCAGTTTAGATTGTTGGGTCACTGCGGTATTCAAGCCCGACCACCACGGCAAGGTAGCAGTTGTCCCACTTACAATAACGTAGAGCGTCCACAAACATCAAAGTACGGTTGATGGAGCAGACTTTGACTTTCTTCTCCAAATGCTCTCACGTGGTCACACGTTCATAGCCTCTGCGACGTAAGTCCTATTCACTGACTTTACACAATGGGGTATTCTTCACAACAGTGAAAGCTAGGATGCGAACGCTCGGCGCTTACATCTGGATTGGTGAACATGCAGCTCTAACTAACTAGGGAAGCTGAAAAACCCTGATTCCTAGCCTGTGGAGTATATGGGTTCCACGATTTAGAGGGATCAAGTAGTGTATGGACCTGGTTTGGTTGTCAGAAACCATGTAAACATAGCCCTGAAGCTGCCCCACTGTCTAGTGGATTAGACGTCAAGTCAAAGGCTCGGAGGTTGGTCCCTGAAGACAACCGTCTGCCTCAGTCTAAGCGTCTGGGTAACATCTCAGCCGTCGTACAAACTATGAAACAACAATTTCATTTGTGTGACGCATTCTTGGTGCCCATATTGATTGAAGTTTGTGTTCTACATATTAAAAGTATAATAACGTAAAACAACAATGTGGGAGATTCCATATTAGTTTGTTTATTAAATGTATCACACAGTGAAACAGTATTGTATACTGGATGACGTTTCGAACACAATTTATTGTTCATAATCACATCAATTTTTGTCACACGACTTCGAGGTTTGATTTTTATAGTTTTCTCTGTCTTCTCCTATTTGTCGTATGGGCAATAGAATTTTCCATATATCTGGGACAGGTGTTGAATCATTCCTATTACATGTATTTGCAGTTGATTCGATAAACAAAGCTTCTGTTATTATTCTCTACCTCCACTCTATGACATTAGATTTTAAAACTTGCATCTTATCCCATCCTATTGTATGGTTGTGTGTAACTGCACATAGTGAGTGCTATAGCTGAACTGTTCTCTAGATTTCTTACCTTATTTGGGTCAACCAATCTAGATTTTGCTAAGTTTTTATGTTCAGCTAGTCTGACTAACCCCGTTCTACTAGTTTGACCTATGTATTTGACCTCACAATCACTGCAGGGTATTAGATAAACTAAATTGTTTTGTTTTAATGGCTCTACAGGATCCTTTAACTGACAAAGCTTGTTTCTAATTGAGTTTGTGGGTTTGAATGCCACTTTTATTCCTGCCTTGTTAAGAATTCTGCGTAAGGCTTCCGAGGTTCCTTCTTCGTATGGAATTACTGTTGATGATTTACATTCCTCATTCTTGGTGTCGTTATTAATATTATTATTGTCACTGTTATTATTACCATTATTATTATTATCATCACCATTATTATTATTGTTATTATCACTATCGCTATTATCATTATTTATTTTATTTTTACATTCACTTACATATTTCTTGACTAATTTATCCGGATAATTATTAAGTTTCAAGGCTTCTTTTATGTGTATCACTTCCTGTCTTAGATTTTCCATGGTACTACTTAGTTTTTGTGCTCTATCATTTAAACATTTCACTAATCCTATTTTTACTGACATAGGATGGGATGATCGGAAACCCAAATATCTGTTTGAATGTGTGGGTTTTCTGTAAACACTAGTGTTTAGCTTCCCATCTTCTTTCCTTTTTACGTTGGAATCTAACATTGGAAGTTCCCCTTCCTGACTTTCCAATTCATAAATGAATTGAATTGCCTCTACCTTCGAGTTGATGTGCTCGAAAAATCTATCTATATCTTGTGTTCTAAGTACAGTGAATGTGTGTTCGAAACGTCATCCAGTATACAATACTGTTTCACTGTGTGATACATTGAATAAACAAACTAATATGGAATTATTTACTACCACAGTGCCCAAGTTTTACACATATATTAACAATGTGGGAGGTTTTTAAAATAAAACTAAATTCGGCGTAAAAGGGTAATGCCCTAACAAATGAGTTTACTTCAATAAATATTTAAATACAGAAATTACTTCCTCACTAAAGGCACGCCATATATTTACCATAGCTTGATAGATCATATAGATATAACCCTATCTTCTCTAGTTCTTAATAATAATGGTATTTAAATTGTATTTTTCTTTCCTTAACAATATTTTTTATTCTATAAAAGTGGTTCAGTAAGTTTCGAATAGAACGCAAGAATGAAAACCAGTATAGCAAACAATCAATCGAAATAATTAAAAACACTTCTACAATGAAGTAGGTGGTAAGATAGTCAAATTATGGAACCTGTTGACTGAGAGCGAAACGTCACTTTGACAATGGCTTCTTCTCTACGATGGACTCTTGGTCAGAAAAAGCTTTTTCAGAGTTATGTGGAAGACAAATATACTTAGTGCGTTTATATTTCACGAAACAATCAATCAATACCTCAATTTAGACAAAAAATTTCTTTGAATGTACTGAACTTAAGAAACCTAGATACGAAATCAGCCTTCATCAAGTAATGAAGAAATCTATGGTCGAACAGGTAATGTGGTTGACTGATTTTCAACACAGAACTTTGTACAGAAGTGCAGCATTTTAACTTACTACACGCTGTAGTACACAAAGGTAGAGGAAATATAGGGGAAGAAAGGGGTTCAAAAGTAGTATAACAGGTAGAAATGTGAGTAAGAATAGCAACATGGAAAAACATTAGATCACAAAAAGTGAATGTAACTGTGATGTCGAGAACGATTTCAAACCATACCTCCATCAGTTTCCAGCCACTGGCTCCTAGTACCCCGGGGAACCAAACTAGGCTGTATGAACCTCCCTACATGACTCACACCAACTGTTGAAGACTTTATGGACAGATGTCAGGTTTTCGCTTGACCTTAACTTAATCCTATGCTTGATAAGAAAGGCAGTGACTCTGCATATGCCAAATTTGTCCTAACCATCTCAATCTGTGTAGCCTCAGTCTTATCGATTGACTTTCCTTCCTTCCTTTTATGCTCTACACCCAACCTCAATACTGCTCACTACATTACAGCACCTAAGACGAAAGATAAAACGCAAACATCTGTGGTCATAGTTAGTTTTTTCATATCTTCCAGTTTCAACAACCGTCTTACAACCAAAAAGGAGTGCAGGTTATATCATTGAATCAAACGCATACGACATCTACCTATCAATGTTCCAGATTATTTTTTATAGTACAACATATACGTTCTACACAACTTAAATTAGTTTCAGCACTAAGTAATCCTGAATAAAAAGGACAACTAATAGAGAAAGATAACTGGATATCGTATTCATGTGCATTGTTTCACATGAAAATACAATTATACAAAAGAAGTAATTTATTATAAAATACGTACCTTGTGATTCGTGAACTTTCAACTGGTTGACGTCGTATTATTTCATATGTGGGTTCGGGATGTACTTCTTCTTCGTATAATACAGAAGAATGCTCTAGAAACACGTTGACTTTATCCAAAAGTACTGAACAACAAAGTTACTACAAGAATATGCAACATTACCTTTTTGAAGTTCTTCTAGAGAACAATTTGCATGATTTGTATTATATAGAATTGTATCAAAATAAGGAAGTACATCTTGACGATCAATATACTTCAACATTTTCTGCATAGTCCTATGATTACTTTCATCAATCTGACCACATCGATAAAGATATCGAAACCCAAGTTCAGGCATACTCGTAGCTTGTGTAAGTTTTCTATTCCAGTCCGATTGTCTAGGCATTAAATCCCGATATTTATGTAGAGCCCTTTTGATATCCTTGTCAGAAAGCTTAGCTAAAATCCACCGATAGAGTTCACCGACTGAAACTTGGCACTTCCAGAGTCGACAGTAACGTGGGTCACGTTCAGTGTTACCATTCTGAGTCGACGACATTGTTATATACTGCCAGAAGTGAGGGAAATGTGAAGCATTACTCGTAAAGTATCACAAAATTTTATTGATATTCTGTTAAATACATCAACTGTTCAATGTAATGCATTTATTGTAGTCATTTTTAACGCTTTTTTATTATATGGTTAGGGAGTTAAAAACTTGAAATATATCAAAATAATACAGTAGATTATGTTAATAACAAGGATTAAGGATTAATCGCTAGTGAAAACCTACAAAATGCGCCTTATCGACTTCCAAACAAAATGATACACGCCTAAATCCCGCTTTACCTACTTCAGTATGAGCAGCTGGGTAGTATTATTAGCCAGCAAATAATAATTGTGGCACATGACAAATCTGTTCTCAGTAACTAAGCAGCCGAGACAACCTTGATGTGGTTGACCGTCCTCCAAGAGGATGATGATCAAATTTAAAGTCTAAGTTGTCTGAGAGCATATAAACCATCAGTGGGTATTCAATTGACCAGTTAAGTCCCAACTTTAGAGCCTAACTGGACACCAACTAGAATAAGATGAGACAAGTCTGAAGATTTTAGCAGTGAGGTATCGGGAACCTAAGTTTCTAAGACCTTTCATAATTCAGATAAACTCATTACGGTACGTTAGACGAACGCCTACAGTCCTACTGAAAACTTCCACATTTATGAGAATTCTCCTTAACACTACAGGACATATTAGGAATTACTAGTGACTACCTACTAGGTCGAAGGCAAAACATGAGGGATAAAAGACAAGAGAATTAAGGAATTACTGTTAGTCATGACATGAAAACAACGGCACTATGTAATACAGTTGCAGCTAAGGCTTTTCAAATACTATGTTTAAAGTACTCCAGTCAGCATACCAGGCATCACCTACAATAATGTATAAAAGTTTATAGGTTTCCAGACCGTAGGTGTTACGAACTTCCTGGAATAATTTGAGCGCCGAGTCAATTGATTCACTATAAATCATATAAATTAATCCCAGCGTGTTAAGAATTGTTTTGATTTTCTTAACACGCTGGGATTAATTTAAATAATTTATGATGTACATAAGTGGTTAATCCATGCTTTAGAGGCACGTATCTTCGGAAGAGTATAAAGAGTAGGAACTAAACTAGTCACTGTTATTACCCACCCACTTATGAGAAGAAGCTGTATCATTTAAGACTCTTCTCGTTATCAAATGAAGAAAAAGTGACTTAATTCTTGGTTATCATACATTACAGCGTGAATTAGGTGCCGACCTTTCTGTCCTTTTCTCTCTTCATAGAACAATTGTAACAGATAGTTAAAAGGGTGATCAGACCACAGTCGGACTAATTACGTGTAGAATCTAAAATCTCATGTAAGTTGGTCAACAAATGAAATGCCTTACCGATTAATTGATAACAACTTCATATATGAACGCTTTCAAAAAGAAATTAGACCTCTAGACAGATGTACATTGCAAGGATAAGCTACAAGAGCTTACTATCCCTTATTATCCGAATATGAAACTATGTAGGTAGAACAGCTTTTTACATTTGTACAGCCATTGAGATAATTCACCTCTTGTGCCTTAGACTACACCATAAAAGTCACCTCTTGTAACTCCTGGGATAAACGAACAGGTATATAAGCAATTAAAAGGGAAAAATATGTTTATGGAGCCGTTTTAAGGAAGACTGAAGCGCACCGACCGAAACTCAGTAAAAATGACCCAGAATATTCTGGGTCATTTTTACTGACTTTTACTACATATGTAGTAAAAGTCAAGGACATTTACACGACCGTGAGGGCGAGTTGTTTTACAGAGTGCTGGATAAAATGATTAATCAACTGTCTACATCGTCTAAAATCACCGCACTGCTAAATAGAAAGTAGGACTACAATAATTAATAATACAGCACATCTGGAAAAACTGCTTCATATTACATAAACCACCTGTTATATACATAAAGTTATCAACAATTTTAATGAAACTTACAGAAACCTTTTGGAGGTTACTGTATTGAACTCAACTAGACGAAAATACAGAATGAAAATGCCAGAACAGACAACTACAACACCACAGACGTGTGGTTAGTAACGTATTTGTGTAATCACCCGCCAACATCCAATGTCGTCATTACGAGCAATTGTAAACCAATTTGATTTCTTTATTCTCTCTTCTTGCTTGTGAGGTACATGTGTTTGGTGTTCGGTACACTTCTTCATACTTTGTCCAACCACTAGACTGCCGTAGCTCTGGTAGACTCCGAGAGGAGTGACTCAGGCACTAGTAATAAGTACTTCCAATATGGATGAAATTTATTTTGACAGAGTCTCACAGCTTTATAAAATAATACTTGCAGATGACATCTCAAGCGCAACTTACTGCTCTTAATCACATCAAGTTGATTATATGTAGTTTGTAGTATAAGCAGAGTTAAGCCCGTTTCCCAATTGTGAATGGAGATGATCATTTAAACGGTTAGTCGTTTGATATCGTTGAAAAAATATATAATGTCAGTGTAGATGAAGACTGAATGATCAATTCATGGGCGTTTGCTCAAGCCAAACTCTTCCATTATTTTCGCGGGAGTCATCAATCCAGCAGTCATCGTCTCATCGTTCGCTGTTCAGGAAAATAAAGAAACTATCAGAGGCTGAAATTATCCGTCACTTATCAAGGTCATTGGTGGAGTGAGGCGCTCGAAGGTCATTTTCGTCCATTTTAGTCGGCCATGTTGGATCGCAGTTCCGTAGCTGTTCGTTAACGCGTTTGTTGTTCCGTTTATCCTGCCGTTATACACGACTTATCTTGTTGCGTATCGTTCACAAATGTTGCGTTTCACCTCATTTTTTGTTTCCGTTGCTGTTAAAATGAATTATTTCTTTGGTTTCGAAAGTTTTCACTACCAGGCCAGTGCATTCATTTCGGTGTAATTGTTTTCATACCTTGCATTCATGCGGCTTTGAGTGTTTTAGTTGGTTTTCAGCTGTTAATGAATTAGTACTGTGTAGAGGGTTTTGAAATTGTGCACATGAAGATGTTTGGCTGTCAGAAGCAGTTGTTTCCAGTCCATTAGTTGGTTGCCGTTACAATTGTTGGCTCAGTTACTTGCATAACATGTAGAAATCTGGAAAAAGAGTGTCTTTTTCGTTCATGTTTGCAGCATACAACAATCTGCGAGTGAATCTGTTGAAGAGAGCACCATCAGAGTTGGTATTAGCAAGGTTTTCGAAGAACAAATTAAACCCAGAGAATTTAGAACCTGGGTTGAAGTTGAAAAAGCTTTGAAGATTTTTGAGAATGTGAATATACCATCCGTGTGTCTGCTATCATTTAAAAAAATATATTGTGAGAGAATCTAAGCCAAATAAGGTTGAGCCGCATGAAAAGTATGAATCTGTTGTGCTTGTGTATATTTTGGGGGAACTAAAAGAACCTGGAATCCTTAAGGGTAAGTGTTACTTATGCTTATTATTGCTTGATGTACTAGATCGCAATAAATGAACTAGGACTACCCGTAATAGAGCCAGTGTTAACATCCATTCGATGGGTTGCAAAACGGTTTTCAAAGCGGATAAAATACGGTGATCTGGTGAGTGTTCAAACAATCCCAGTTAAAGGTAAGACATTAATTAGGAAGAATAACGTTTCGGGTTGTAGTCTACGATTGATGGTTTCCTCGAAGTTGTGATTCTTCCGTGACTATAGACACAGATGTTCACGATCTTAAAAAAAACTAAATAAATTATCCTTGAACCAGTAGTCTTCTTTTCTTCGGCGAAACATCCGTTAATACGACTATACGATTAGGTAGCGAAGTAAGATGTTATGTGACTGAGAATCGTGGTTGTTGTGTTTCTGACTAATTTCGCACATCTGACTTATAACCGCATGGAGATAGCGTTTTCCTCATGGTACATTATGATATCTAGAAATCATAAGCACGCTGCCATCGGTAAATTTATTTTTACTTTTTAAATGGCTGCAAATAGTGAGTCGTTTGCGGTGATAGGATGAATACCTCTGAACGTTTTTGTGGAGACTAGGGTATATTTAATTTTTTCGAGTAAGGGACGATCTTTTTACCAAGAAAGTTCTCGGAATTTTCGTTATTCAAAGATAACGCTAAGTTGCCCACTAAGGTAGTAACTATAGGAGATAACCTTCAGCGGAAACTATATTAATGTAGTTTTAGGTAATGCGTCATAGAAGTCAGCATCGTAGGTTAATTGTGTCTAAATGTATTAAACGTTGTATAACTGATCAAACCATAGTTCTTACGTGCGAGTTAGTTTTATAAATAATGAATGTACCGTACAAGCGTCTACCATGATTTGCATACCTAGCTCATAAACATTATGCCTGCATGTGGCATACATTTAGGGCCAACACGCTGCGATGAATCAGTCCGAGATACTTAGAGTCAGACTTCATTTCCATATCACTATTATCAATTTTGCAACGGTCATAGGAATTAACACCTTCAACTAACTTTCGTTTACATCGGAAACTGAAAATAACAGTCTGACATTTCGAAGGATTTAGTTTAAGAGCATTTTCCCACTCCTAATAGAGAGCTGTTCATCTTAGTACGGTGTAGTTGGCAGTTAACAGACATTGAAGTAGTTAGATCGTCCGCGTGTTTGAAAAAGTTCTTCTCGTATGCATTCGTACAATAACTTCATCAAACAAAAATACAATTGGTAATGGACGACTTCCCCCTGACCTACAGTGTTCTGCTTTCTCCCTGATAAATTAGAATGAAGCCATCTAACAATCCAATACTCAGTTTGAGTTTCAGCAAGCTTATCTAACAGAATATCTCTAGGTAGTGAGTCGAAAGCAGATGTGTACTCTAGGAAGGTGCAGCGAATTTAGCCCCATTGTCTATACTGGAGAAAATGTTGTGAAGCAAGACTGCAGCTGCATCTAAAGTACGTCTACTGTGTTTATAGGAGAACTGTTTGGGATCGTTAAAGGCTCTGAGTGAGGGTTAAAGATTAAGTAAGAGTAACTTTCCCTTAGTTCGTATATACCTCATTTGATTTGAAACAAAGGAAGCAGGTCTTATTAACGCTTGTAACACTAGAAAGTTTGGCATTTATGGGAGAATTTATGAAAGACTTGTTTAGTTTACACACACCAAATGAATAGGAAATACTGGAGGTAATTACATGCATACAGGCGTAGGTTATTTAACATCTATAAAGTAGACATGCAAATACCGCAGTTTTTGATCACAGAAATGATGGATACTAGATAACATCCTATGATTCAACGGCATATTAAAATAAATAAAAAATGTTTCTTAGCTGATGGTCAAGTGAACAGTCTATTTTTTGATGTCACTGCATATTAACGGATTAGTGAAGTAGATATCAAGCCTAAGTTACTACATTTACTTGTACTACATACTTGGCGTTTAACAGTAAACAGACTTTCAACTGGTTAGATAAGGCGACTTTAGAGTATCCAACAGTACAGAATTATTATTCAACTTGCTAAATCCCACTTAGCTTTTACAATGTGCTATTGTGTAGAAACAGACACGAAATCCTACTAATGACTAAAGTAACATTCTCATAATACTACAGTGAATTTCCATCCCACTAACTAAGCTTAGCGTTTATTATTCCTAATTCACTTATTACAAAAGCACATTGTATAGCGAGGAATTGAAGAAGTCTACAGGAAGAAGTAATCAAGAGTATATTAAACATTTGATTAATTTACAAAAGAAAATTCTGATGAAGGGTAATAAAGTTAGTTTGACCGAATGATGTTTCCGCTGATTTCATATTCGACAACCTCCGTAAACCTGGAAAAAATAAAGTACATGTTAGAACTAGCATAACATGAAGTTAACAAGAGACAATTCTACATATTAGCATACAATATGAATACAATCATTCTGTTAAAACTAAGTATTATCTCAGGGAGATAAATGTATTTGTAGTCTACAGCTGATATTTATGTTGACGCCGTATACATAAATATACATCATATGTTTTCCTGCATTTGAGGACTATATGCAAATTTCAAGGCAATCTCCGAAACATTCATACTATTGAGGCGTCATTCTCTCATCAAGCTTACTTGCAGATCAACTTCACACTAAACACTTTTACATGAAATGAAGTATTGCAAGTGTATAACTTAGAAGTTAATCCACAATCTCAGTAATGTCTAGTCCACAAGGTTTTGTGAATCCTACAGAAATCACATTTTCACATTTAGGAGACTATAGGCATCAAATATAAGCTGAACATGCCTCAACTCTAGACAGCTATGCACAGTGCTAACAACATAGTGAAACACTTCAACTATTGTAAAGTACACAGACCTGTTGTGTTGATGAGGATAATAATGTCATATAATGCAAACTAGAAAATTCAATCGTCATAGAGCATCTGTACTGCTTTGTCTAAATGGAAATCTCAGGAGAAATTCATCTCCACTATTGGTGATCAAAAATATTGTAGCATTAAGTATACAGTCAGTGGAAATTGTAAAAGAGAATAAATTCATATTAATGATAATAAAGCTGAATAGATTCAGTTCTAGTAACCACCTTCGTTTGTTATCCTATCAGTCAGCTTAGTACACAATGGCACAATATTATTATAGTTGAGATATTTTTGTACATTTAATTAACATAACCCATAGCACACTGCACCAACCAGTGCCAATATATATGAAATCCATTTAGAGATAACCTTTCAACTTACCATAATTCCTGTCCAACCACATATAAAGTGAAAAGCACATCTAAATGACAACTTAGGTTCCCACCAACGATTCTGATAACATTTGCAGGTGATTTCCAAGTATTGAGAGAGTTATTTTGTCAAAAAAGACTGTTCTTCACACGAAAATAGGCTGTATTGATATCCTGAGACATGAAGTCTTCATTGAATGATACTATGCCGAAAGATGCAGCTTCTACATGGAGTAAATGAGTGGTGCAAATGGCATTACCCTCTAACTATCCTATCTCCCTCATTACACCGACATTTTGATACATTCCATCTGAAACACTAATCATTGCAACCAATATGCTAAAAGTGTGTCGCAGTCAGATCACATGAGGCGGACACAAACATAACCAGCCAAAAAGTGGGAATTTACCTCAATCTAGATAACATATAATAAAATTTTATTAAAAATTATTGGCAAAAAAAATTCCAAACGTAACTTCTAGAGTACGTGACGAATAAGTCCAGCCACTATCAGAAGTATTACCATGATTTATTGTTATAACATTTATTCTTAGACCTTGTGTGATAACCTTATTGTTGGTTACATGTCGCCGTAAGAACAAGGGATTCTTGAGTCGCCAATCAGTGTTCTGGTTTTCGCGTTGGTGATGTAGCGGTAAATAATTCCCCAAAATTATTGACCACAGCAATCACTCATTGGATGCTGACCACCACTGTTTAAGTCGACTTGTTTAGCTGAAGGCTTCCGGTCAAGCATCCCCGCCATTTGGTACCCGTCGTGTAACGTGCACGATCACTAGCTAGCTAAGCGTTCGTCTAACGGCTTGTTTTGGTTCCTAAATATATCTCTTCGTTTGGACGATCAATTATTGGCTTTTGCTTTGTCTTTGGTACGCGAGAATAAATTAATTAGAAGTTGTTGAACGAGATATCCGTCAAACCTTTAAACTGGTGAGCCCAACCGCGAACTTCATCCACGATAAATCCGTAGATAACCCCGGTGAGTTCGTTCCATTTTGTATTTGTTCTTGTACCATATATTATTCGACATAATTTTCGTCATGAGTGATCTTAGTTCCAAGGTCATCCGTATCCGCTCAACTCCTAAAACCATTCAGCTCGTACCATACTGGCCAGATAATGCTGAAACGTGGTTTCTGCTAGCTGAAGCAGATTTTTGTGAGCATGGGATAACCGATCAACGTTCACAGTTACTTGCAGTTATTCACGCCCTACCGCGGGAATTCAGCAAGTACGTAACATCACAGATGTTGAGTCCCGAGGTAAGTAACTCGTACGAGTTGCTCAAAGCATCCCTCCTCAGGAGAAACGTTCTCACGGACCGACAACGTCTAGATGAATTATTTCGTAACATCGAGTTAGGAGATCAGTCAGCCGTGAGCATGCTGAAAAGAATAAAAGAAATCGTCGGGCAAAGTCAGTTCGACGAAGGACTATTTAAAGAACTCTTCTTATCCAAGTTGCCACAGTCTGTACAAACCGTACTTGTGACACTTCAGGGTACTGTAATAGAGGACTTAGCTATTACTGAAGATAGGATTCTAGAAATAACTAAACGGCCTGTTCCCGAAATATGCTCGATGACTAAGCAGACTTCGAGTAAGGATACTGCAATGATAGAATTATGCAACTCCATCCAACAGATGTTTAGGTCAAACATGCATTCTAAATCCTCCGACCGTCGTCCTAAATCTCCTCAACGCAGGAACTCACGTGGTCGATCTAAGTCCAAACCACATTCACTGAAAAACCCTAACAGGTGCTGGTACCACAACACTTATGGCCAAGAAGCGAAGTGTTGCCGTAAGCCTTGTAACTTCGGAAATGTCTCAAAGTTTGCGGGAAACTATCCCGCCGGCACGCGTTAGCGGCAACCGTCGCCGGTGGCACTAGCCGCCTACTTTACATCCATGATGCGATAAGCCAGACTCGATACTTGGTCGACACAGGCGCCGAAGTCAACGTCCTTCCTGCAACAGCAGCAGATCGACAGAAGGAACCTACCTTCAACTTACAGGCTGCAAATGGAAAACCAATCGCAACCTTTGGTAGGAAATACGTCTATCTGAACGTAGGTTTACGCAAACCTATTCGGTGGATTTTCCTTCTCGCTGACGTTACAATGCCCATCATTGGCACGGACCTACTTAATCATCATGATTTACTCGTAGACGTCCGCCGAAAACGACTGATTGACAATACTACTAGTCTGTCTATCAAAGGCATCAGCCACATAGGCCCTAGTTTGTCACCCGTTAAGATAAAAGCAATCCTTGATCCAACTTTTCAACCTATCGTTGACAAGTATCCGGAACTTAATTGCCCGTCGAACAACCTACCGTGCATAACCAGCAATGTTATGCACCACATCATTACCACAGGACAACCTGTGACATCTAAAGCACGACGATTGGCTCCTGACAAACTGAGAATCGCCAGGAATGAATTTGACCATATGCTTACCCTTGGCATCATTCGACCTTCGAATAGCCCATGGGAATCCCCACTTCATATGGTTCCGAAAAAGGATAGCAATGATTCGCGACCCACCGGTGATTACCGGCGAGTGAATGCCAAAACAACCCCTGATTGCTGCCCGTTGCCTCATATACGCGACTTGACGGCAACCTTATCCGGCGCGACTATATTCTCCAAAATCGACTTGGTTAAAGCGTATAACCAAATCCCAATGGCAACAGAAGATATCCCGAAAACGGCTGTCATTACGCCTTTTGGATTTTTTGAATTTCAACGTATGCCATTCGGTCTCCGGAATGCAGCCCAAACATTCCAACGCTTCATTGACGAAGTATTTCGCGGTCTCGACTTTGTATACGCATACTTAGACGACTGCCTCATTGCCAGTCCAGACAAGGAAACTCACCTTAGGCACTTGGACTTGGTATTTGACAGGTTACGCCAACATGGTGTTACCATCAATATTCAAAAGTGTCAAATCGGTGTTGACTCACTCGACTTTCTGGGTCACACTATTGACTGCAAGGGCATTCGCCCACTGGCTACTAAGGTTGAGCCTCCTAAGAAAACCCGTTCTGGACGCACCGTAAGGTTCCCAGAATATCTGCACACTTATTTGACCTAACGAAGTCGTGTGATTCACGCAACTCACTCGTTCGTGGTACTATTTTTTTTGACGTATAAATTTTTTTTATATACAGTACCACCGAACACAAAAATTTTTTTTCTCAACAATTCATGTAACATACACAAAAAAATTGATTAGATGTATTTTTTTTCGATGTTCTGAACTTAGCATTATTTTACTGTATAGTAAATGCACTCAATTTTTTTTAACCAAAAAGCTCATTTCGTACATTTTCCTCGACATGGTTTTTAGCGTTCTTGTTTTCTTTTCCAGGTGCGACGGGCACTGGACAGGAAACAAACGAAGCACGGAATCCAACGAAAAACAACAAGGAAGCTATGTACAAACACCCTATTAGCATAGGCAGACAAACCAGTAGGCATACGACCAAGCCGCTCGGAAGATTTTTTTCACCCGAAAGGGAACCATCGAGATTTTTTACTTCCGGCTGGCTCTGTCTTAGGGTCCTCACGACCCCACTAGGGGGGAGTGAGCTGTAGCGGTAAATAATTCCCCAAAATTATTGACCACAGCAATCACTCATTGGATGCTGACCACCACTGTTTAAGTCGACTTGTTTAGCTGAAGGCTTCCGGTCAAGCATCCCCGCCATTTGGTACCCCGTCGTGTAACGTGCACGATCACTAGCTAGCTAAGCGTTCGTCTAACGGCTTGTTTTGGTTCCTAAATATATCTCTTCGTTTGGACGATCAATTATTGGCTTTTGCTTTGTCTTTGGTACGCGAGAATAAATTAATTAGAAGTTGTTGAACGAGATATCCTTCAACCTCTAAAGTGAGTACAGAGTGTTTCTGAAAGACTTCAAGGGACAGCGGGATGTTCAGAGTAGTAAGAGCTGGACGTTTAACAGTCTATGAGAATGGGCTGCCAGTTTCTGATAGTTTCTGTTCGTCTTTCCTGGTATCTGCAAGTCTTCTTTGGACAAGTATTATCTGGAACTTTTCTGAATTGTTTGGACAAGTTCGATGATGCCTGGGTCAAAAAAGGGACGAAGCGTCTTGGAAGCAAGCAGGAAAGTAAGTAATGCTGAGCATGTATGATGCTCATCATGATTAGTCTGTTGTTCATATTTCGCAGTCTAGGGATAATAGGTCTAAATTTGAACCTCGGTGTTTCGACGGAAACCCAGCTGACTATTTACAGTTTGAAATCATGTTGAGTAGTTTTTTATTCAACGATGAAATGAAGTTGATGTATTTGATGAAGCACTGCACTGGAGTTACTTCAAGAGCTATACAGTGCTGTAAGTTCATGCCCCCAAACGAAGGATACCCTGAGGCTATGAGTATACTGCGTCAAAGATTCTGAAAACCTTCAACGACTGTAAGGAACGTATTCGAGGCTGTTAAAGGTAATCGTAGTCAACTGCAAGACGACTCCAAGGCACTCTTTGAGTTTTTGGATAATCTGTTGACTTACAATAATGCACTGATTTCGATGAATTGCATGAGTGATCTGAACCCAAGTTCAGTCCAAAAGGTAATAGCGAGACGCCTACCTACTCGACTGCAGAGGAAGTGAGTGAAGATAAGCTCTCGTATAGAGGATGAAGGGATTGAGCCAAAGTTCGATGATATTCTGAAACCGGTAAACGATAGTGTCAATCAATCTATGAGCAAGTTTGCCAGTATATTGCATCCCACCCTTAGAATAGAGCGGTCTGAGAGCAAAACGCAATCATTTATGACGAATAGGCCTCAGAGGGGAGGATATCGAGAAAGCTTTATGGTGCCTAGTAATCCAGATAAACTTAGTGAGTGTAGCAGCTTTTGTAGGACATCCCCAACGTTTGAACTGTTGAGCTACAGGTGTTTAGTTTCTGCGTGAATCATCCTCCCTTATTTTTTGGAAATTAGACGCTTTCTTCACATTATCCAGTTATCCATAGTCAACAAGGATTGTATTGTATCAACTGGTACAACATGTAGCATTCACTCGTGAAATCTATAACAGGAATCTTCGGATACCCTCTCTAACCACGTGGAACTCAGGATTTTATTCACAACAAGCATTGTAAAGGAACGTCTGACTTTTTATTTTGCAATATATATCTGTTTATCGTTGTTATTTTGATACTTCGATAATACGGATGTCATATTTTTATATCCTCAGGACTTTTCTTCCGGAAATTGCGAAATTTCTTGTTTCAGTATTGGTTAAGTCTATCAAACTTAATAATATATATTTCTTCCGGTTTATGCAGGAACATACCAGTTGTACATGCATGGATAAGTTATCATACAAATTACACTTAATTTGGTGTGATGAATTTACAGTGTGGTTGTTCTTTCTGACATTTGAGTCAGTAGGAACAGTCTGCTATAAAGTCTGTTTGTGCAACAAATAGAGAAATATAGTCTTCGCATTAACAAAAAACCCAGACATCAGATGGATGTAATACAAATATCTGGGAAAAATAAAGCTTGAAGTCAATTCTCCTATATAACTTTGTTGTGAACAGCACCCTTGGCTTAAAGTTTGTTGATGTATTATGTTGAGATCAGTGATATATTTATCCCATTTTTCAGCAGTCTTATCGTGGTTTTATATCAGGAAAGAAATTTGATCGTGGATGCGAAAACTAGATAAGGTCATGTTAAGTAGTTTTATTGAGGTCGAAAAACCCTGCATCTAAACTGAAATGAAGTTTAATTCCAAACCGTCTATCTCATAACCACTCAAATTCCATGAACGATCCAATTCTACCATTTGAAGACGCTGGCGAACACGCTGTAAATGAGTATTCATGATCTGAAATGAAGAAGCAACTGGTTTTCAAACAGTTTTCAACATTTTACTGAACTTACGAATACAGTCCGCCATGCAGACACAAATGGCGCAAATGGGGAATTCTGGAATCGACCTCGGCACCATTTGATGCAGTAAAACCTAATATGACCTTATCTAGTTTTCGCATCCACGATCAAATTTCTTTCCTGATATAAAACCACGATAAGACTGCTGAAAAATGGGATAAATATATCACTGATCTCAACATAATACATCAACAAACTTTAAGCCAAGGGTGCTGTTCACAACAAAGTTATATAGGAGAATTGACTTCAAGCTTTATTTTTCCCAGATATTTGTATTACATCCATCTGATGTCTGGGTTTTTTGTTAATGCGAAGACTATATTTCTCTATTTGTTGCACAAACAGACTTTATAGCAGACTGTTCCTACTGACTCAAATGTCAGAAAGAACAACCACACTGTAAATTCATCACACCAAATTAAGTGTAATTTGTATGATAACTTATCCATGCCTGTACAATTGGTATGTTCCTGCATAAACAGGGAGAAATATATATATATAGATAAGGTTATGCTAAGTTGTTTCATTGCATCAAATGGTGCCGAGGTCGATTCCAGAATTCCCCATTTGCGCCATTTGTGTCTGCATGGCGGACTGTATTCGTAAGTTCAGTAAAATGTTGAAAACTGTTTGAAAACCAGTTGCTTCTTCATTTCAGATCATGAATACTCATTTACAGCGTGTTCGCCAGCGTCTTCAAATGGTAGAATTGGATCGTTCATGGAATTTGAGTGGTTATGAGATAGACGGTTTGGAATTAATCTTCATTTCAGTTTAGATGCAGGGTTGTTCGACCTCGACCAGAAGACGAATAGGAGCAGCAGAATACCAGAAAGAGAAAGTATGTGAACATGCCAAGGATATTAATGTGTATATATATAAACGTTTACGTCATTTGTATATTATACTTTAGTAAACATTTACCTATATTGTAGTTGTGTTTTCACGTATTTATGCCAAGTTTTAGAGTTTATTTAGTGTCATAATGTGTATTAGTGAGTCTGAGCGTTTTAGTGTTCTAATGACTGATGCGTTTTAGAAATAGGTAATGGGTTCTGGTAGGAATAGTCATTGAGATAAAAGTTTATATAGCAAGCGTTTGAAGGTGACAATAGAGTGACATGTCCTATTTCTAAGGGTAAACTAATCCTGTATGTTCCGTACTAAGTCTTTATGCATCCATGCTACTAGTATATTTATTTTACTAGTTTATTTATAGTTTTTAGATTGCTAAGGGTATTGAAGTGCGTTTCTTAGGTGCTGTAGTAGACCAATGGCTGATTCGTTCTAGGAATACATAGTTTATTAATATAATCAGTAGAGTGAAACAGTCTGTACAGAGAGGATTTGAAGCTTGTAACAGAAGAGCAAGTTCTGACATCTAAGGGCAAGCTAATCCATATTTTAGAATACATGACTGTGAAGAAGATTTCACGGGGTGAGTCAATGTAGTTGAAGATTGAACGATCAATTCTTGGTTGTTTGCTCAAAATCAACTTCCCCAATTTTCGCGGAGGCATCAATACGACAGTCATCGTCTCATCGGTCGCTGTTCAGAAAGAAGAGTGAAACATCGTCAGAAAACTTAGTTTACTTAGTTCGCTTATTCATTTTATATGTTGGTTTAACAATAAACAAATCTCAAGCGGTAGATCAGTGTTTTGGTTTTTTCGTCCGTTATAACTAAGCGTTTCTGAAAATCTTCAAAGAACAGCGTGGGCCCGAGCGTAGCGAGAGCTGGGCATTAACGGTTTATGAGACGTGATTGACAGTTTCTGACGATAGAAACAGATCTGGCGGATTCAAACAGTTGGTGAAAGTTTGGATAGTCGCCGTTCATTTCTCCTGGTGCCGGTCAAGTCCTCTTTGAACAAGCAATATCTGGAATTGTTTTGGAATTGGGTCAAGTTCAACAATGCCTGGGTCAAAGAAGGGACAGAGTGTCTTGGATGCAAACAGGAAAGTAAGTCATGGTGACTTGTCTGTTAATTGTAACGATGTGTCTGATGTTAAGTATGACATGGTTGATGTTACTGTTTCGCCGTTCAGGGATAATAGGAACATCAAACTCCCTAAATTTGAACCACGATGTTTACATGGAAACCCGGCTGATTATTTACAATTTGTAAAGGAGTTTGAGATCATCTTGAGTGGCTTTTTAATAAATGATGAATTGAAATTGATGTATTTGATGAGATATTGCACTGGAGATGCTTCAAGAGCTATACAGTGCTGTAAGTTTATGAAGCCAAAAGAGGGCTACTACGAGGCTATGAGCATATTACGTCAAAGGTTTGGAAGACCTTCGATGATTGCAGGGAAATTGTTCGAGGCTGTTAAGGGTAATGGTGGTCAATTACAGGATGACTCCCAGGCACTCACTGAGTTTTTAGATAATTTGCTAATTTACAAGAATGGAATGATTTCGATGAATCGCATGAGTGACCTCAACTCGAGTTTTATACTAGAAGTAATAGCAAGACGTCTACCTACTCGACTGCAAAGGAAGTGGGTGAAGATGAGCTCCCGTATGGAGGATGAGGGTATCGAGCCAAAGTTTGATGATATCCTGAAACTGGTAAATACTAGTGTCAATCAATCTATGAGCAAGTTTGCCAGCCTATTACATCTCACCCGTAGAATAGAGCAGTCTGAGAGGAAAATGCAATCATTGATGACGAGTAGGCCTCAGAGAGGTGGATATCGAGAAGGCTCCATGATGTCTAGTAATGCATATAAACTTAGTGAGTGCAACAGGTTTCGTAGTACATCCTCAAAAGTTAAGTTGCAAGATGCAAGACTAACACGGTTGTGTTTCACACGTTTGCAAGAGGTGCATACAAAGGTGACTTGTGAACCAGTGAGCAAGTTCAGTGATAAGCTAAATGTAAACTCCAGGTCTGACTCCGAATTGTGTGACGATAACGGTGCGGTGAAGAAGTCTGTAGTTGCAACTGCTAAGCCATTGTTGAATAGAGTGTCACAGAATAGAGTCACTGCTTCAGAGTGCAGTTCTGACTCCAAAAGTTTACAAAGTATAACTAGTCAGAGTGAAGATATAAAACCTTTAATGATTTTTGAGGAGGAACCAAAATTGTCTACTTCTGTTATTAAAGAGTTTGAAAATGATGAACTTGACGGTAAAGTGAATATTTGTGATAATGATCATGATAGTGCAGATTTGTCTTTGGTTGATCATGATGAAATGGAGGGAATGCCTACTACCGCTAAGTTAAATAAAGGTTCTGCACAACTTGAACGTGAAGTAGAAATAAATGCAGATTCAGTTGCAGAAGGCACGCATACTTGTGAGACCGTCAGTTTGATTGATCAGCATGTAGCCCACCTATCATCAGATGCTAGTGTTAAACCTGAGCTGATAGTAAAAGACAGCAGTGGTGGTGGTCTTGCAGGTAGACAAATTTCTGAAAGTCGAGCAACAACAGCTTTTGATCCACCGCTAACTTCATCAACTGATATCAATCAGTCGTCGTTGGTGCTGTCATCCACAATGAAACAGACACCCATCATCTCAAGTATCTTGTCCAATGACTATGGTAGTATCAGTTCGTTTGAAAGGACGAATATCAATGGTCAGTTTAGTGAGGATAAGCCAAGTGTAAACGAGAGAGTAATTGTTAAATTGACTTGCACGAATAAAGGCATTTCTAGTTTCAAGTTACTATTTGAATGCTATTATCTTTGGTGTAAATTACTCTGTTTCTACACTTGGTTGATGAGATATGTCGTGTGTTTGTTCGTCATCTATATTCTACGATACAATGACATGGGCGTGTTGCCGTTCAGATTTGAGGATATAGCTGATAGAAGGGAGTCAGCAAATGAACTCTGCGACGATTTTCCAACCTAGGGCGTCAACCTGAGAAGGGTTGTAGGCGTACTGCTGTAAGTCCTACAGTTCTTCAAAGGGTAGCGCATCAATGAGCAGTCCAATGTGCTTGGTGTATGATCTTGTACATATGTTCATATTGTATATACTGAATTGATATCATCTGTCATCTAGCTGTTGGTAATTCTGTTTGTGTCCGGACGACTTCCACTTGGATCATCAACCTGAGAAGGAATGTAGGCGTACTGCTGTAAGTCCTACAGTTCTTCAAGGGTAGCTTGTCATGCCGGAATCCACAACATTTGATGTAGTGATTGTACATATGTTTGTGTTAAATAGTTGTGTGAGTTCCAATTATCGCAATTGTTGGTTAATCTTGTTTGTGTCCGGACATTCCACAAATTACAATCGTCAACCTGAGAAGGGTTGTAGGCGTACTGGTGTAAGTCCTGCAATTCTTCAAAGGAATTCCACCAAGACATGATCGGCGAGGTTGTTTGTACTATTTGTATATACGTGTGGTGTGTCATAGCAATTGGTGTATTTTGGATTCATTGTGTTTACTTGTTGTTTTCGTGTCTTGTTGTTATTGCGTAAATTTGTTAAAATTTTCGTCGTGATTATTTCTGAAGTTGTGTGCACTCTTCTACATCCATGAATGAATTGATTGATGTTAGAGACAGCAGATGGGTCGTATACGCCGGGGAGGCTAGGCTATTGCTGAGAATGAAACGCACACGGAGATAATTGTTAGCTGCGGTCCGACACGCCGGGGAGAAAGAGTGTAAACGACTGAGGCTCGCATGCGTCACCGTTACTAGAACTGAGGCAGAATGAGTGACAAGCGATTTCAGTGGTAATTGGTAATGAGTAGATAAGAGGATGTGCGTAGAGTATCGTGAGGTGCTGCCATGGTCACTTTGCATTCTGCAAGAGTCATTCTAGCAAGTGGCGATTGTGTTGCAAGATGTCAAGAGGAGGTCTCTGTCTGGAGGCGCAGGTCGTCAGCGATGTGTGAGATTGTGCTGTGGGTATGCTTGTGGTGTGTTGGCTTTACTGTTTGTTTTCCATTTCAGCTCTGTCCGTGTGACCCAGGTTCTCGCAATGGCATCCAAGTCAACGTGCATTGGTCGTGAAGGAAAAAAGTGTTGGATCCCTTTTTTGCCGGGGAGTGTCAATGGAGTTGAAGATTGAACGATCAATTCTTGGTTGTTTGCTCAAAATCAACTTCCCCAATTTTCGCGGAGGCATCAATACGACAGTCATCGTCTCATCGGTCGCTGTTCAGAAAGAAGAGTAAAACATCGTCAGAAGTAATACAATGATTTATTATTGTAATATTTGTTTTCAGACCTTATTTCGCTCATTCCTTTTATATGTTGGTTTAACAATAAAGAAATATCAAACGACAGATCGGTGTTTTGGTTTTTTCGTCCGTTATAACTAAGCGTTTCTGAAATCTTCGAAGAACAGCGTGGGCCCGAGCGTAGCGAGAGCTGGGCATTAACGGTTTATGAGACGTGATTGACAGTCACCATGCCTTACTTTCCTGTTTGCATCCAAGACACTCTGTCCCTTCTTTGACCCAGGCATTGTTGAACTTGACCCAATTCCAAAACAATTCCAGATATTGCTTGTTCAAGGAGGACTTGACCGGCACCAGGAGAAATGAACGGCGACTATCCAAACTTTCACCAACTGTTTGAATCCGCCAGATCTGTTTCTATCGTAAGAAACTGTCAATCACGTCTCATAAACCGTTAATGCCCAGCTCTCGCTACGCTCGGGCCCACGCTGTTCCTTTGAGTTTCAGAAACGCTTAGTAATAACGGACGCAAAAACCAAAACACCGATCTGCTGCTTGTTATTTCTTTATTGTTACACCAACATATAAAAGGAATAAACGAACTAAGGTCTGAAAACAAATATTACAATAATAAATCTTTCCATTACTTCTGACGATTTTTCACTCTTCTTTCTGGACAGCGACCGATGAGACGATGACTGTCGTATTGATGCCTCCGCGAAAATTGGGGAAGTTGATTTTGAGCAAACAACCAAGAATTGATCGTTCAATCTTCAACTCCATGGACAGGGGGTGAAGTTAAGCTCCCGTATGGAGGATGAGTGTATCGAGCCAAAGTTTGATGATATCCTGAAACTGGTAAAAGATAGCGTCAATCAATCTATGAGCAAGTTTGCCAATCGATTACATCTCACCCGTAGAATAGAGCAGTCTGAGAGGAAAATGCAATCATTGATGACGAGTAGGCTTCAGAGAGGTGGATATCGAGAAGGCTCCATGATGTATAGTAATGCATATAAACTTAGTGAGTGCAACAGGTTTCGTAGTACATCGTCAAAAGTTAAGTTGCAAGATGCAAAACAAACACGGTTGTGTTTCACGCGTTTGCAAGAAGTGCATACAAAGGTGACTTGTGAACCAGTGAGCAAGTTCAGTGATAAGCTAAATGTAAACTCCAGGTCTGACTCCAAATTGTGTGACGTTAACGGTGCGGTCAAGAAGCCTGTAGTTGCAACTGGTAAGCCATTGTTTAATAGAGTGTCACAGAATAGAGTTGCTGCTTCAGAGTCCAGTTCTGACCCTACAAGTTTACTAGGTATTGCTAGTCAGAATGAAGGTATAAAACCTTTTAGGATTTGCGAGGAGGAATCAAAATTGTCTGCTTCTCTTAGTAAGGAGTTTGTGCGTCGATGGCACATTGGTTAGGATTCTCCTCGACCATGCACATGGTCCGGGGTTCGAGCCGACGCTGGCGCACACCTGATATCTATGGTCGGCCTGCAAAATTTGGGCTACCGATATCCATGCTGAAAATTCCATACTTGTAACAAAAATACAGTGTGGAATCAAGCTGTAAATAAAAAATAAAAAAAATAAAAAAAAATAAATGATGAGGTTGATGGTAAAGTGAATATTTGTGATAATGATTATGATACTTCACAGTTGTATTTGGTTGATCATGATGAGATGAGGGATATGTCTACTACTTCTAAGTTGAAAAAAAATTTCTGTACAACTTGAACGTGAAGTGGAAATCAATACAGATGCAGTTGCAGAAGGCATGCATACTTGTCAAACCGTCAGTTTGATTGATCAGCATGTAGCCCACCTATCATCAGATGCTAGTGTTAAACCTGAACTGATAGTAAAAGGCAGCAGTGGTGTTGGTCTTGCAGGTAGACAAATTTCTGAAAGTCGAGCAACAACAGCTTTTGATCCACCGCTAACTTCATCAACTGATATCAATCAGTCGTCGTTGGTGCTGTCATCCACAATGAAAAAGACACCCATCATCTCAAGTATCTTGTCCAATGACTATGATAGTATCTGTTCGTTTGAAAGGACGAATATCAATGGTCAGTTTAGTGTGGATAAGCCAAGTGTAAACGAGAGAGTAATTGTTAAATTGACTTGCACGAATAAAGGCATTTCTAGTTTCAAGTTACTATTTGAATGCTATTATCTTTGGTGTAAAAAACTCTGTTTCTACACTTGGTTGATGAGATATGTCGTGTGTTTGTTCGTCATCTATATTCTACGATACAATGACATGGGCGTGTTGCCGTTCAGATTTGAGGATATAGCTGATAGAAGGGAGTCAGCAAATGAACTCTGCGACGATTTTCCAACCTAGGGCGTCAACCTGAGAAGGGTTGTAGGCGTACTGCTGTAAGTCCTACAGTTCTTCAAAGGGTAGCGCATCAATGAGCAGTCCAATGTGCTTGGTGTATGATCTTGTACATATGTTCATATTGTATATACTGAATTGATATCATCTGTCATCTAGCTGTTGGTAATTCTGTTTGTGTCCGGACGACTTCCACTTGGATCATCAAACTGAGAGGGAATGTAGGCGTACTGCTGTAAGTCCTACAGTTCTTCAAGGGTAGCTTGTCATGCCGGAATCCACAACATTTGATGTAGTGATTGTACATATGTTTGTGTTAAATAGTTGTGTGAGTCCCAATTATCGCAATTGTTGGTTAATCCTGTTTGTGTCCGGACATTCCACAAATTACAATCGTCAACCTGAGAAGGGTTGTAGGCGTACTGGTGTAAGTCCTGCAATTCTTCAAAGGAATTCCACCAAGACATGATCGGCGAGGTTGTTTGTACTATTTGTATATACGTGTGGTGTGTCATAGCAATTGGTGTATTTTGGATTCATTGTGTTTACTTGTTGTTTTCGTGTCTTGTTGTTATTGCGTAAATTTGTTAAAATTTTCGTCGTGATTATTTCTGAAGTTGTGTGCACTCTTCTACATCCATGAATGAATTGATTGATGTTAGAGACAGCAGATGGGTCGTATACGCCGGGGAGGCTAGGCTATTGCTGAGAATGAAACGCACACGGAGATAATTGTTAGCTGCGGTCCGACACGCCGGGGAGAAAGAGTGTAAACGACTGAGGCTCGCATGCGTCACCGTTACTAGAACTGAGGCAGAATGAGTGACAAGCGATTTCAGTGGTAATTGGTAATGAGTAGATAAGAGGATGTGCGTAGAGTATCGTGAGGTGCTGCCATGGTCACTTTGCATTCTGCAAGAGTCATTCTAGCAAGTGGCGATTGTGTTGCAAGATGTCAAGAGGAGGTCTCTGTCTGGAGGCGCAGGTCGTCAGCGATGTGTGAGATTGTGCTGTGGGTATGCTTGTGGTGTGTTGGCTTTACTGTTTGTTTTCCATTTCAGCTCTGTCCGTGTGACCCAGGTTCTCGCAATGGCATCCAAGTCAACGTGTATTGGTCGTGATGGAAAAAAGTGTTGGATCCCTTTTTAGCCGGGGAGTGTCAATGGAGTTGAAGATTGAACGATCAATTCTTGGTTGTTTGCTCAAAATCAACTTCCCTAATTTTCGCGGAGGCATCAATACGACAGTCATCGTCTCATCGGTCGCTGTTCAGAAATCAGTCAGCAGAAAACCGGCAGAAGTGATATCGTGATTTATTATTGTAATATTTGTTCACAGACCTTAGTCATACGTGATTTATACGTTGGTGTAACAATAAAGAATCCTCGAGTAGCCGATCGGTTTTTTGGTTTTTTCGAACGGTATGACTATGCGTTTCTGAAAAACTTCAAGGAACAGCGTGGGCCCGAGCGTAGCGAGAGCTGGGCACTAACGGTTTATGAGACGTGGCTGACACATGTTTTGTACAGAATAAGCTTGGCCTCATTGTCGTGAAGGTTCCTGAGTATGCATCCTAAGAGCATCCTCGGTTTTCTAGTCTGTGATGTCACTTGCTGAGAGAATGTCAAGTCACTAGAGTACCTCAGGCCTAGGTCAACGACACTTCGGAGTCCAGTTAGGTTAGCAGATTGAAGCGTTAATTTCAGGTCAATTGAGGTTGCGCCGAAGCAGATCAAGCCACGTTTGTTCAGATTAAATTGGAGATTCCATAATGAATGGTTTCCCGTGCAAGAAACAGGTACATATGTCATTGATGTATAATGTAAATAGGAGGGGTCCAATGACACTACCTTGTACTACACCAGAAGTGATAGGGCTAGGTTTGGAGGTTGCAGACCCGAGTTTAACTATTTGGGACCTATTGTTAAGGAATGATTTAAGCCATCCTAATAATGGGTCACGTATTCCTAAGGAGTTCAGCTTATTTGTTAGCAGTAAATGGTCAACACGGTCAAATGCCTTAGAAATGTCAAAGTAGATGACAAGTACTAGTTGCCGTCTGTCACGACTGCTGGTTACAAAATTGAAGAAGTCTAGGTGACATGTTAAACATGATCTGGATTTCAGGAATCCATGTTGGTTCGGACTTATATTATTGCAGCTAAGCATATGTTTGATTAGGTTATCTTTGACTAGTCTCTCCATGATTCTAGATGCTATAGGTGTGATATTGATTGGCCGGTAGTTACTGACTTCAGTTTTCGAGCCAGATTTGTGTTTAGGCATAATGAATGTTGTCTTCCATATGTCAGGGTAAGTTTGGGTTTCTAGGGACATTGTGAATATTTCAATAAGCAGTAGAGGAATGTCAGGGCCACCATATTTATAGAAGTAAGATGATATACCGTCGGTACCGAAACCTTTTGAACTTTTGAGGGTTCTTATAGTTTGGTTAATATTAGTGTAAGTGAATTGAACAGTGCTAATTTGGTTTGGTGTGAGTGGAGATGGAGTTTGTGCCATATTAGTAATAGGGTGTATATCGAGTAGCTGGACTGAGGGCTTAAGGTAGTTACCTGCAAACGTTTTGTTGAATAGTTCACATATGTCTGCAGAGTTAGTGCATAGCCTGCCTTTGTCTATGAGGAGAGAAATGCTGTGATTTTTGCGATTCATTCGCTTCCTTAAGATTTCTGTGAGTGCATACACTCTAGCAGGACTGGCTACTGCGATGCGTTCTTCCTTTCTCATACGGAAATCTTGAGCTTGTGAGATGGAGCTAAGGGTGTTAAGTATTAGACCTAGAGTGCCAAAGTCGTGGTGTTTGAAGTAACTTGTTGAGAGTTCTTCAGTTTCGTACGATCCTTTGGTTTTATGAATGACTTTCTGTGTGGGGAAACCTTTAGTGTTTGGAGTGGAATGACAGCATCTAAGCATGTGTTAGAGTTATGGTAGAAGATGGTTAGGGCTCTCGATAGGTCATCAGTAGTGAAGTATTCATCCCATTTGGAGGATCTTAGCATCGATTCAACTAAGGCCCAGTTTGCCTTACTATAGTTCCTATATATTACTTGTTGTGAAGTGGAGGTATGAGATGCATTGCTACTCAGCGGAATTGGCAGTGCACACATTACTGTTTTGTGGTCGCTCCCTGGGAACTCAGAACCTACTAGCGTTGAAAGGGGGCTTATATTGTGGCAGAAGATTAAGTCTAGTACGTTGTTACCTCTTGTGGGAGTAGTGACAGTTTGTTTCCAGCCAAGTATATCCAGTGTGTCTAAGAACTTATCAAATTTAGTTGGGCCTGTGGGTATATCCCAGTTGATTTCAGGTAAGTTAAAGTCCCCACATAGGATCTTATGATCGTATTGTAAGTCGGATAATTGCTCCAGAGTATTAATAAGTTGGGTCTCGTAATTACTAAAGGTGCCAGGTGCTCTGTAGGTGCATCCAATTAATGCTGTTACGTTATTTAAGTGTACATTAACCCATAGAGTCTCAGGCATGTTAAGTGTACTACTTTCTAGCTGTGATACAGTAAGTGCATTCAGAAAGTACATGAGACAACCCCCTCCCTTACCACCTTCCCTGTCACACCGAAAGTGTGTGTAGTTATCTAAGCTTATTTCTTCATCCAGGATGTTCGAATGACACCAAGATTCAGTGATGACAATTACAGGGGGTTTGTATATTACTGTGAGTGCTCTGAGCATCGGCAATTTATTTAGAACAGATCTAGCATTTATGAGGATTAGGTAAAGATGAGAGTTGAAGTAGCATTTGAAGTATTTAAGTTCGTTAGTCAGCCCCGAATATGGTTCAGCACCCAGTAGTTCTGCTGGACATGACGATCCTATGTTAAGAGGAGTTTCAGCATCATGCTCACCTATGTCTATCGAGTTGTGTGTGCTGTTTTCGGTGAAGAATTAGGAGTTGGAGTACTGGATTTGCTATAGACTAAGGAATTTTTATTTTTAGTTAGGTTACAGAAGTGGGTAGGGTTCTTTATTTGGCCTATACTTGTGCAAGTGTCAAGTGTGCCTAATGGATACGGGTGCACTAGACCGTTCCTGTTTTCATGCAAGGAGGGAGCCAGCACTAGTGGTTTAGGAGTGTTAACATCCCTACCAGCTGTTTTTTCAACGCTGACAGGGACGCGGGGGATAAAAAATGATTGGATCCTTGTGATGACCATGGCTTATTATTCCACCTATTGTTTGATGCTAGTTGTGTCCTTGTGTGGGTTTCGTGTGTACTGCATTGTGGGTTAGTTCCCAGCAGACTTGTACCATATATCCGGTCGAAATTTGTTTGTGTGCCATACTCTGAAGACCCTGAGTTGTTGATAGCCGAGTTCTGACTATTACCACTTGTACTATTGAGGGTGACATTGTTGTGACATTGGATATCAGTGTGTGCCATGGTGCGATTTAGCACGTTGTGAGTGCTAATACTATTGACCGTGGGGAGTGTGGGCTTATTTAAGCTGCCACTGTTTTTGTTGGTATGATTTAGGGGCATATTTTCCTTATCTTTACCAATGGAGTTATGGCTAGGAGAGGACAAAGTCGAATTTCGGGGGTTTTGACTTTTTTTCTGGGGTTATTTAGTGGCATTTTAGATTCTGCGGTGATAGGTGGTATGGTTTTATTATTTATTTGGTTACAGTCTAGTGGCCTTTCGGCTGGTGTTGCACTCTGATGGGATAATTCTGTGTGTTTTGAGAGGGGTGATGCGGTGGGGTCTACTGTATCTTTCACAGGGTTGGGAATAATGGCTGCTTGCAATGTCCTATTACCTATTTCACAATTAGTCTTAGTGAGATAGTTGTGTGCGCGCCTTTCTATAACTGTTTTTTCCACCCCGACCTTTATATGTTTGTAGTTTCTGGCTTGCGATAGGGTGTGTTGGGAGTGGATGAATTTTCTGGTCTCTGCCGGTGTTTCGAACTGAAAACGAATAGGACAACACTTTTCATGTTGACTCTTCTTCAGCCTGTAGCACTTAGTCTTGGAGTTAGGCATTTTCGCTTCACTAAGTAAGATGCGCTGTACCTTTTTTAGTGCCTCATTGTCCGGAACGTTGTAGACAATAGCACTCAGTTTTGCGTCGAGTCGTTTTGTTACTTCTGTGGTAATAAAATTAATGAGGTTATCTACCTTAGTTACCGATTCTGTGTCAAGCTTGTTAAGGTTTACAGTTTTCATGAGGATAGTTAGAGGTGTCAGTTCACAGACCTGCGATCTGATATCGCTGATCTGATAATTTGGATATCTCGGTATTGGTTTCGATGTTTCCAGCATTTACTGACTTACTGTTTTTTATTTCCCTTAACTCAGCCTTAAGTTCTATAGACAACTTTAGAAGTTCTATTTCTGAAGATAGTACTGAAAAAGAGCTTGATGGCTGGAGTTTTTCGATAAGCACATAAGGTGAAGGGAGGAGTTCTGTATGAGCAGAGGGTACTGAATTTTTAGGAGTAGTGCTAATACTAGCTGTCAGTACAGTTTTATCCTCAGTTCCAGCTCGACGCTTACGGCATACAAGTGAGTTATGTGACTCACTATAGCCGTTTGTAGGGGGTGTGTTGCTTGATGTAGCAATCAAGGACGTTAAATTAGACACCAGTTTTACAGGGGATTGGGTTCGTTGCTTTTTACTTTGATTAACCATAACTATTAGAAATGAGAGTTAGTGGTTACAAGTATGGAAGTAGTATAGTACTTGTGCAAGTACTACAACAAGATAAATTTTATGTAACGAATCACGTAAAAATGTAACTCAAACGTCGAACGTACCGCGATACAGAGTCCGTTAAGTACCGTTAAGAGACTGAGATCTAATACTAGTCAACCATCTGAAGGCCTCAGCTCCGCTGACGATTCTACACTTTTTACACCAGCCACACCCAGAGTTATGGTATCCGATATCATGGAGGAACTGGCAGAGAATGCGGCTTGTAGCAATAATGATTTACTGACACTTCAGATGTCAATAGCAGAACTACGGTGCAAGTTTGACGGCATTATGCCTCTCACGCAACTGTGTGACCCATCACAAAACATCTGTCTTGAATCACTAATCGAATCCGAGCGCATAACTGACTATTTGGCTGAAGAAGCTGTTAAGAGGATTATGTCTTCACATAACGTCTTGGCCTATAACATTCCAGACAGAGAGCCGATTGCCAAACTTAAGAATTCGTGTCTAAAGGCTTGTAACATGTCGTTGACAGAATGTCAGGTTTTGCATCTACGTAAGAAATCTTCAAACCATCCATGTCCGGTGCTTTTCAAGTTTAGGTCTACTGAAGAAGCCAGGAATTTTCTCAAATCTGGTAAGGCAATAGGCTCTTCAACACCATACACTAACATTAGGGTTGCACCTGATTTAACACCACGCCAAAGACGATGCCGCTCAAGAACACTGAATGCTGATAACTCCAATAGGACAACTGTATATGATGTTCCATGCGTTATTCCGTCTAGCGAAATACCTGATCATGGCATGCATCAGACATTCTCACGGGCACTAGCTAATGTTAGCCAAGCCTTACAAAACGATACTGGTTCTGACACCGAAATGGTGGACATAGATGAGTCAATGGGAAATAATGTTGAAATACATCGTTTTCACACTGACGCAAAAGTCAAGACACCGAAACCATCAAAACCCATCCCACTGGTGTTCCAACCATCGCCTTATAAGTCAGTCACTCCTCAGTCTGACAATTCACACTCAGTGAAGCACCAGTCGAATGTAGCTACCCAAGTTGGCAAGTTTTCTAGGCTTTATGACAAACGTCCAATTTCCATTAAGAAAACTAAAGCTCATGAGGTGTCCAAGCCACAGAAACCCTACATAGCATGTGCTGGCTGCTCTGTTAGCCATCATCAACCAGTTGATCATAAGAAAATGGAAAAGGAAGTAAATAAATTAAACACTGAACCCGGAGCAAGAAAGCCCTTTGAGATGATAGAGACGAAAGCACCTCTAAGCCATCTTTCAAGAGAAAGTCAAATATGGTAGACGAAGCTCCTAGGGGTAGGTCTAATCGGTGTCAGGTGGAAAACCAATTTTATTCAACCACAAATTCTAGACAAACGGCACAGCAAGGTAGTAGGTATTATTCTTCGCATCCACTACGTAAACCCCCTGTCAGTCAGCCCACTTCTAATGTTCTGTCGTCTGAAAGTTATAGAAAATACCCCAAACATCGGCCACAGACCACATTCATCAAGCCAACAGAAACCATTCATAAATCTTATGTATCTAGTGGGGAGCATGTGCCGACTTCTGCACAAAACTTGGTATGGTCTGATGACTAACCGTAACAGGTACCAACACTTCATTCTTATACTGGCAACAAATTACCGAATACACATATCGGTTATACATTCGGGCAGGATTTTCACCAGTGTCAGTTAACAGAAACACCTGGCATCATGCATATAGCACTCATGATATCAGATCAATTCCTTGCTGGCATAGCGAACAGTCTACAGCTAGGGCAAGGCATATTTCCCGGGAGATAGCTGACACAGTGTCGACACCAAACGCGGATACTAATATCTCTGAAATATTAATATCTGATTATCACACAGGTGTCTCTCACTGCATACCACATCCAACCGAAAGCCCATCCCCGGCTACCACCTCAAAAATCTACCTGAAGTCTTCCTATGATCCAAAGATATTGGTAAATGAGTCTGATAACATTTATATAGAGGATACTCACGGATTATTTTACCAAGATGTTGTCCGCTCACTGAAACCACATAGCCAGTGTTTATCTATTTTCCTAGTAAATACGAGATCAGTTCTAAGCAAACACTTAACACTAAGTACATTAGCTTTTATATGCAGGCCGTCATTGATTATGATCACCGAAGCCTGGTGCACAAGTGAAATCTCCAATGACAACCTAAGGATCGATAAATACACCCTTTTTCGCGGGAACAGACGGACAGGTCGTGGGGGTGGAACACTAATTTACTGTGAACAATCCATGTGTGCAACCCAGTTTAGTAACCCAATTCTGTCACAACTCAATGACTCGATCTGGATTGAAATAAAAGTTGTCAAAAGTAAACCTATACATGTGGGTTGTGTGTACCTGTGCCCCTCATCCAGCAGGCAATATGATAATATGCACAGCAATATCTTTAATGTTACAGCCAATCTTCCTTTCAGTTATAAAATTATCGGAGGCGATTTCAACATGCCAGATGTATCATGGTCTTCACTCCAAGGACCCCAAAGGTATGATAATCTCATGAATTTCATCGTCACAGGGGGGTGGACACAACACATAAATTCACCCACTAGATCCGCAAATATCCTAGACCTTATTTTCACGAACAACATAACGCCATCTACAGTACATGTTGGACATGAATTTCCAGGTAGTGACCATAAAATAGTAGTTTGTTCTTTTGACATCTTTCCTGAAAGAAAACGCAGAGATGAAGCTGGCCAGATACCTATGAGATTGTACACACATGCTGACTGGGACTTGTATCAGCACCTAATTAGATGTTCTAATTGAAACCCGTACTTTTCGAACGAGTCCTTAGAGGCAATTCTTAACAGCTTTTATCAAAATCTTAATTCAATTCATGACGTCATTGCACCTGAGAAGACTCTTAGCTTCAGATTTCAACAACGCGATTATATTCCGACATCGTTTAGAAGGAGTCTACAAAAGCACTCAATGAAATGGTACAGATATCATGACTTATCGTCATTAATTGCCATTACGTCCCTTGTCAATAGAATTGAAGAGTTGAGAAATATAGGACTAAGAAACAAAGAAATACGGGCCATTCATGCACCGCGTGACTGCGGAGAAATAACCAAACTTTTCAAAAGTGGGCTGACAAACTCCAAAACACCCTATCCGAAAATAATATACTGTCAGTCACGTCTCATAAACCGTTAATGCCCAGCTCTTGCTACGCTCGGGCCCACGCTGTTCCTTGCAGTTTTTCAGAAACGCTTAGTAATAACTCAATATATACTCAATATACTCAATTTCATTAAGCGATGGGACATACCCTAACTGCTGGAAGAAGTCTTATATTGTACCTATCCATAAATACGGGCCTATAGCTGACATCAACAGCTACCGCCCCATCAACATCACGTCTGTAGTTTCAAGTGTAATGGAAAAGACAGCTAAGGCTCGAATCATTCAGTGCTTGCTGTCAAATGACCTACTATCCCCATCCCAATACGGTTTCTTAAGTAGAAGGTCGTGCATTACTTGCCACTTAGATTATTTTGACTACATCACACAAAGCATTGATAATGGGCGTTCGGTAACAACATTGTTTCTTGACGTTAGCAAGGCCTTCGATAAAGTCCCACATATCAGACTCCTAACAAAACTCCAATCCTACGGAATAACCGGAAATCTTCACAAATGGATAAGTTCTTTTCTCACAGAAAGAGAGCAATTAGTCAAAATCAACCACCAGTTGTCTTCCTCAAAGCCGATAACCAGTGGTGTAATACAAGGTAGTGTTCTTGGCCCTATTCTATTCCTCTTATTTATAAATGACAGTCTCCGTAATCAAGTATGGCAAGCCATACCTTTTTGCAGATGATCTCAAGATAGTATATGATTATGGGTACGGTGATATGAGCGTCGAAAGCAATATCCAACAGGACTTAAACGATCTAGGCGATTGGAGTGAAAAGTGGCAACTGACTTTCAACCCAGACAAGTGCGGTATAACCCACCTTAGACGCTGGAAACCGAGAATGTGCCTATATATGTACGGTAAGCTCCTCTCAAAACTGAACACAGTCACAGATCTCGGGATAACATACTCAGATTTATCCTTTTCCGATCATGCAAATAAGGTTGTATTTGACTGTAAACGACTTACTGGCTTTGTACTGCGTAACTTCTACACCCAAGAAGCAAGATTAGCTATATATAGGACATGTATCCATCTCAAACTTGAATATTGTGCTCTCCTATTTAGTAACCTCAGGTCTGCAGATAGAAAAAAATCAAAAGTGTCTGGAGATTCCTCACGAAATGCATAGTAGGCCTAGAAAGACATTAACATGTCCACTTTAGCTCGTCTAAAATACCACAACTGTTGGTAGAACGGAAATTGAAAGCCAGTCCAGTCTTCAGTATTGCTACATAAGTATAACTCGACTCTAATAATTCCGCAGCGAACGTTTAACTAGTTTACCGATTTCTATTCTCTATAATCTTCACTAAGTTGTGTTGGTATAAGTAACTCTGGAAATAATTATACTAGCAACCATACCTTTTAATATTTTACCTATGAATATACTAATATAATAATACTTAGTAATTATGCATGTTCAGTTCTTGAAATTAGATTGTTATTAAAATACTTAAAATGATTAAAATATTTATGCAGCAAATGTTCTTAATCATCCATTATAACTAACTACTGTCTCTTAACTACACTGTGAGTCTTAAGTATTAATGGATTTTATTTTGTTATGCTATTATAACACTCTGTAGTCGTATTCTTCTGAACTATCTATTATGACTGACTACTGTCTTTTTGCGCAGCAAATGAACTCTGCGACGATTTTCCAACCTAGGGCGTCAACCTGAGAAGGGTTGTAGGCGTACTGCTGTAAGTCCTACAGTTCTTCAAAGGGTAGCGCATCAATGAGCAGTCCAATGTGCTTGGTGTATGATCTTGTACATATGTTCATATTGTATATACTGAATTGATATCATCTGTCATCTAGCTGTTGGTAATTCTGTTTGTGTCCGGACGACTTCCACTTGGATCATCAAACTGAGAGGGAATGTAGGCGTACTGCTGTAAGTCCTACAGTTCTTCAAGGGTAGCTTGTCATGCCGGAATCCACAACATTTGATGTAGTGATTGTACATATGTTTGTGTTAAATAGTTGTGTGAGTCCCAATTATCGCAATTGTTGGTTAATCTTGTTTGTGTCCGGACATTCCACAAATTACAATCGTCAACCTGAGAAGGGTTGTAGGCGTACTGGTGTAAGTCCTGCAATTCTTCAAGGGAATTCCACCAAGACATGATCGGCGAGGTTGTTTGTACTATTTGTATATACGTGTGGTGTGTCATAGCAATTGGTGTATTTTGGATTCATTGTGTTTACTTGTTGTTTTCGTGTCTTGTTGTTATTGCGTAAATTTGTTAAAATTTTCGTCGTGATTATTTCTGAAGTTGTGTGCACTCTTCTACATCCATGAATGAATTGATTGATGTTAGAGACAGCAGATGGGTCGTATACGCCGGGGAGGCTAGGCTATTGCTGAGAATGAAACGCACACGGAGATAATTGTTAGCTGCGGTCCGACACGCCGGGGAGAAAGAGTGTAAACGACTGAGGCTCGCATGCGTCTCCGTTACTAGAACTGAGGCAGAATGAGTGACAAGCGATTTCAGTGGTAATTGGTAATGAGTAGATAAGAGGATGTGCGTAGAGTATCGTGAGGTGCTGCCATGGTCACTTTGCATTCTGCAAGAGTCATTCTAGCAAGTGGCGATTGTGTTGCAAGATGTCAAGAGGAGGTCTCTGTCTGGAGGCGCAGGTCGTCAGCGATGTGTCAGATTGTGCTGTGGGTATGCTTGTGGTGTGTTGGCTTTTCTGTTTGTTTTCCATTTCAGCTCTGTCCGTGTGACCCAGGTTCTCGCAATGGCATCCAAGTCGACGTGCATTGATCGTGAAAGAAAAAAGTGTTGGATCCCTTTTTAGCCGGGGAGTGTCAATGGAGTTGAAGATTGAACGAACATTTCTTGGTTGTTTGCTCAAAATCAACTTCCCTAATTTTCGCGGAGGCATCAATACGACAGTCATCGTCTCATCGGTCGCTGTTCAGAAAGAAGAGTAAAACATCGTCAGAAGTAATACAATGATTTATTATTGTAATATTTGTTTTCAGACCTTATTTCGCTCATTCCTTTTATATGTTGGTTTAACAATAAAGAAATATCAAACGACAGATCGGTGTTTTGGTTTTTTCGTCCGTTATAACTAAGCGTTTCTGAAATCTTCGAAGAACAGCGTGGGCCCGAGCGTAGCGAGAGCTGGGCATTAACGGTTTATGAGACGTGATTGACAGTCACCATGCCTTACTTTCCTGTTTGCATCCAAGACACTCTGTCCCTTCTTTGACCCAGGCATTGTTGAACTTGACCCAATTCCAAAACAATTCCAGATATTGCTTGTTCAAGGAGGACTTGACCGGCACCAGGAGAAATGAACGGCGACTATCCAAACTTTCACCAACTGTTTGAATCCGCCAGATCTGTTTCTATCGTAAGAAACTGTCAATCACGTCTCATAAACCGTTAATGCCCAGCTCTCGCTACGCTCGGGCCCACGCTGTTCCTTTGAGTTTCAGAAACGCTTAGTAATAACGGACGCAAAAACCAAAACACCGATCTGCTGCTTGTTATTTCTTTATTGTTACACCAACATATAAAAGGAATAAACGAACTAAGGTCTGAAAACAAATATTACAATAATAAATCTTTCCATTACTTCTGACGATTTTTCACTCTTCTTTCTGGACAGCGACCGATGAGACGATGACTGTCGTATTGATGCCTCCGCGAAAATTGGGGAAGTTGATTTTGAGCAAACAACCAAGAATTGATCGTTCAATCTTCAACTCCATGGACAGGGGGTGAAGTTAAGCTCCCGTATGGAGGATGAGTGTATCGAGCCAAAGTTTGATGATATCCTGAAACTGGTAAAAGATAGCGTCAATCAATCTATGAGCAAGTTTGCCAATCGATTACATCTCACCCGTAGAATAGAGCAGTCTGAGAGGAAAATGCAATCATTGATGACGAGTAGGCTTCAGAGAGGTGGATATCGAGAAGGCTCCATGATGTATAGTAATGCATATAAACTTAGTGAGTGCAACAGGTTTCGTAGTACATCGTCAAAAATTAAGTTGCAAGATGCAAGACAAACACGGTTGTGTTTCACGCGTTTGCAAGAAGTGCATACAAAGGTGACTTGTGAACCAGTGAGCAAGTTCAGTGATAAGCTAAATGTAAACTCCAGGTCTGACTCCAAATTGTGTGACGTTAACGGTGCGGTGAAGAAGTCTGTAGTTGCAACTGGTAAGCCATTGTTTAATAGAGTGTCACAGAATAGAGTTGCTGCTTCAGAGTCCAGTTCTGACCCTACAAGTTTACTAGGTATTGCTAGTCAGAATGAAGGTATAAAACCTTTTAGGATTTGTGAGGAGGAATCAAAATTGTCTGCTTCTCTTAGTAAGGAGTTTGTGCGTCGATGGCACATTGGTTAGGATTCTCCTCGACCATGCACATGGTCCGGGGTTCGAGCCGACGCTGGCGCACACCTGATATCTATGGTCGGCCTGCAAAATTTGGGCTACCGATATCCATGCTGAAAATTCCATACTTGTAACAAAAATACAGTGTGGAATCAAGCTGTAAATAAAAAATAAAAAAAATAAAAAAAAATAAATGATGAGGTTGACGGTAAAGTGAATATTTGTGATAATGATTATGATACTTCACAGTTGTATTTGGTTGATCATGATGAGATGAGGGATATGTCTACTACTTCTAAGTTGAAAAAAAATTTCTGTACAACTTGAACGTGAAGTGGAAATCAATACAGATGCAGTTGCAGAAGGCATGCATACTTGTCAAACCGTCAGTTTGATTGATCAGCATGTAGCCCACCTATCATCAGATGCTAGTGTTAAACCTGAACTGATAGTAAAAGGCAGCAGTGGTGTTGGTCTTGCAGGTAGACAAATTTCTGAAAGTCGAGCAACAACAGCTTTTGATCCACCGCTAACTTCATCAACTGATATCAATCAGTCGTCGTTGGTGCTGTCATCCACAATGAAAAAGACACCCATCAACTCAAGTATCTTGTCCAATGACTATGATAGTATCTGTTCGTTTGAAAGGACGAATATCAATGGTCAGTTTAGTGTGGATAAGCCAAGTGTAAACGAGAGAGTAATTGTTAAATTGACTTGCACGAATAAAGGCATTTCTAGTTTCAAGTTACTATTTGAATGCTATTATCTTTGGTGTAAAAAACTCTGTTTCTACACTTGGTTGATGAGATATGTCGTGTGTTTGTTCGTCATCTATATTCTACGATACAATGACATGGGCGTGTTGCCGTTCAGATTTGAGGATATAGCTGATAGAAGGGAGTCAGCAAATGAACTCTGCGACGATTTTCCAACCTAGGGCGTCAACCTGAGAAGGGTTGTAGGCGTACTGCTGTAAGTCCTACAGTTCTTCAAAGGGTAGCGCATCAATGAGCAGTCCAATGTGCTTGGTGTATGATCTTGTACATATGTTCATATTGTATATACTGAATTGATATCATCTGTCATCTAGCTGTTGGTAATTCTGTTTGTGTCCGGACGACTTCCACTTGGATCATCAAACTGAGAGGGAATGTAGGCGTACTGCTGTAAGTCCTACAGTTCTTCAAGGGTAGCTTGTCATGCCGGAATCCACAACATTTGATGTAGTGATTGTACATATGTTTGTGTTAAATAGTTGTGTGAGTCCCAATTATCGCAATTGTTGGTTAATCTTGTTTGTGTCCGGACATTCCACAAATTACAATCGTCAACCTGAGAAGGGTTGTAGGCGTACTGGTGTAAGTCCTGCAATTCTTCAAGGGAATTCCACCAAGACATGATCGGCGAGGTTGTTTGTACTATTTGTATATACGTGTGGTGTGTCATAGCAATTGGTGTATTTTGGATTCATTGTGTTTACTTGTTGTTTTCGTGTCTTGTTGTTATTGCGTAAATTTGTTAAAATTTTCGTCGTGATTATTTCTGAAGTTGTGTGCACTCTTCTACATCCATGAATGAATTGATTGATGTTAGAGACAGCAGATGGGTCGTATACGCCGGGGAGGCTAGGCTATTGCTGAGAATGAAACGCACACGGAGATAATTGTTAGCTGCGGTCCGACACGCCGGGGAGAAAGAGTGTAAACGACTGAGGCTCACATGCGTCACCGTTACTAGAACTGAGGCAGAATGAGTGACAAGCGATTTCAGTGGTAATTGGTAATGAGTAGATAAGAGGATGTGCGTAGAGTATCGTGAGGTGCTGCCATGGTCACTTTGCATTCTGCAAGAGTCATTCTAGCAAGTGGCGATTGTGTTGCAAGATGTCAAGAGGAGGTCTCTGTCTGGAGGCGCAGGTCGTCAGCGATGTGTGAGATTGTGCTGTGGGTATGCTTGTGGTGTGTTGGCTTTACTGTTTGTTTTCCATTTCAGCTCTGTCCGTGTGACCCAGGTTCTCGCAATGGCATCCAAGTCAACGTGTATTGGTCGTGATGGAAAAAAGTGTTGGATCCCTTTTTAGCCGGGGAGTGTCAATGGAGTTGAAGATTGAACGATCAATTCTTGGTTGTTTGCTCAAAATCAACTTCCCTAATTTTCGCGGAGGCATCAATACGACAGTCATCGTCTCATCGGTCGCTGTTCAGAAATCAGTCAGCAGAAAACCGGCAGAAGTGATATCGTGATTTATTATTGTAATATTTGTTCACAGACCTTAGTCATACGTGATTTATACGTTGGTGTAACAATAAAGAATCCTCGAGTAGCCGATCGGTTTTTTGGTTTTTTCGAACGGTATGACTATGCGTTTCTGAAAAACTTCAAGGAACAGCGTGGGCCCGAGCGTAGCGAGAGCTGGGCACTAACGGTTTATGAGACGTGGCTGACACATGTTTTGTACAGAATAAGCTTGGCCTCATTGTCGTGAAGGTTCCTGAGTATGCATCCTAAGAGCATCCTCGGTTTTCTAGTCTGTGATGTCACTTGCTGAGAGAATGTCAAGTCACTAGAGTACCTCAGGCCTAGGTCAACGACACTTCGGAGTCCAGTTAGGTTAGCAGATTGAAGCGTTAATTTCAGGTCAATTGAGGTTGCGCCGAAGCAGATCAAGCCACGTTTGTTCAGATTAAATTGGAGATTCCATAATGAATGGTTTCCCGTGCAAGAAACAGGTACATATGTCATTGATGTATAATGTAAATAGGAGGGGTCCAATGACACTACCTTGTACTACACCAGAAGTGATAGGGCTAGGTTTGGAGGTTGCAGACCCGAGTTTAACTATTTGGGACCTATTGTTAAGGAATGATTTAAGCCATCCTAATAATGGGTCACGTATTCCTAAGGAGTTCAGCTTATTTGTTAGCAGTAAATGGTCAACACGGTCAAATGCCTTAGAAATGTCAAAGTAGATGACAAGTACTAGTTGCCGTCTGTCACGACTGCTGGTTACAAAATTGAAGAAGTCTAGGTGACATGTTAAACATGATCTGGATTTCAGGAATCCATGTTGGTTCGGACTTATATATTGCAGCTAAGCATATGTTTGATTAAGTTATCTTTGACTAGTCTCTCCATGATTCTAGATGCTATAGGTGTGATATTGATTGGCCGGTAGTTACTGACTTCAGTTTTCGAGCCAGATTTGTGTTTAGGCATAATGAATGTTGTCTTCCATATGTCAGGGTAAGTTTGGGTTTCTAGGGACATTGTGAATATTTAATAAGCAGTAGAGGAATGTCAGGGCCACCATATTTATAGAAGTAAGATGATATACCGTCGGTACCGAAACCTTTTGAACTTTTGAGGGTTCTTATAGTTTGGTTAATATTAGTGTAAGTGAATTCAACAGTGCTAATTTGGTTTGGTGTGAGTGGAGATGGAGTTTGTGCCATATTAGTAATAGGGTGTATATCGAGTAGCTGGACTGAGGGCTTAAGGTAGTTACCTGCAAACGTTTTGTTGAATAGTTCACATATGTCTGCAGAGTTAGTGCATAGCCTGCCTTTGTCTATGAGGAGAGAAATGCTGTGATTTTTGCGATTCATTCGCTTCCTTAAGATTTCTGTGAGTGCATACACTCTAGCAGGACTGGCTACTGCGATGCGTTCTTCCTTTCTCATACGGAAATCTTGAGCTTGTGAGATGGAGCTAAGGGTGTTAAGTATTAGACCTAGAGTGCCAAAGTCGTGGTGTTTGAAGTAACTTGTTGAGAGTTCTTCAGTTTCGTACGATCCTTTGGTTTTATGAATGACTTTCTGTGTGGGGAAACCTTTAGTGTTTGGAGTGGAATGACAGCATCTAAGCATGTGTTAGAGTTATGGTAGAAGATGGTTAGGGCTCTCGATAGGTCATCAGTAGTGAAGTATTCATCCCATTTGGAGGATCTTAGCATCGATTCAACTAAGGCCCAGTTTGCCTTACTATAGTTCCTATATATTACTTGTTGTGAAGTGGAGGTATGAGATGCATTGCTACTCAGCGGAATTGGCAGTGCACACATTACTGTTTTGTGGTCGCTCCCTGGGAACTCAGAACCTACTAGCGTTGAAAGGGGGCTTATATTGTGGCAGAAGATTAAGTCTAGTACGTTGTTACCTCTTGTGGGAGTAGTGACAGTTTGTTTCCAGCCAAGTATATCCAGTGTGTCTAAGAACTTATCAAATTTAGTTGGGCCTGTGGGTATATCCCAGTTGATTTCAGGTAAGTTAAAGTCCCCACATAGGATCTTATGATCGTATTGTAAGTCGGATAATTGCTCCAGAGTATTAATAAGTTGGGTCTCGTAATTACTAAAGGTGCCAGGTGCTCTGTAGGTGCATCCAATTAATGCTGTTACGTTATTTAAGTGTACATTAACCCATAGAGTCTCAGGCATGTTAAGTGTACTACTTTCTAGCTGTGATACAGTAAGTGCATTCAGAAAGTACATGAGACAACCCCCTCCCTTACCACCTTCCCTGTCACACCGAAAGTGTGTGTAGTTATCTAAGCTTATTTCTTCATCCAGGATGTTCGAATGACACCAAGATTCAGTGATGACAATTACAGGGGGTTTGTATATTACTGTGAGTGCTCTGAGCATCGGCAATTTATTTAGAACAGATCTAGCATTTATGAGGATTAGGTAAAGATGAGAGTTGAAGTAGCATTTGAAGTATTTAAGTTCGTTAGTCAGCCCCGAATATGGTTCAGCACCCAGTAGTTCTGCTGGACATGACGATCCTATGTTAAGAGGAGTTTCAGCATCATGCTCACCTATGTCTATCGAGTTGTGTGTGCTGTTTTCGGTGAAGAATTAGGAGTTGGAGTACTGGATTTGCTATAGACTAAGGAATTTTTATTTTTAGTTAGGTTACAGAAGTGGGTAGGGTTCTTTATTTGGCCTATACTTGTGCAAGTGTCAAGTGTGCCTAATGGATACGGGTGCACTAGACCGTTCCTGTTTTCATGCAAGGAGGGAGCCAGCACTAGTGGTTTAGGAGTGTTAACATCCCTACCAGCTGTTTTTTCAACGCTGACAGGGACGCGGGGGATAAAAAATGATTGGATCCTTGTGATGACCATGGCTTATTATTCCACCTATTGTTTGATGCTAGTTGTGTCCTTGTGTGGGTTTCGTGTGTACTGCATTGTGGGTTAGTTCCCAGCAGACTTGTACCATATATCCGGTCGAAATTTGTTTGTGTGCCATACTCTGAAGACCCTGAGTTGTTGATAGCCGAGTTCTGACTATTACCACTTGTACTATTGAGGGTGACATTGTTGTGACATTGGATATCAGTGTGTGCCATGGTGCGATTTAGCACGTTGTGAGTGCTAATACTATTGACCGTGGGGAGTGTGGGCTTATTTAAGCTGCCACTGTTTTTGTTGGTATGATTTAGGGGCATATTTTCCTTATCTTTACCAATGGAGTTATGGCTAGGAGAGGACAAAGTCGAATTTCGGGGGTTTTGACTTTTTTTCTGGGGTTATTTAGTGGCATTTTAGATTCTGCGGTGATAGGTGGTATGGTTTTATTATTTATTTGGTTACAGTCTAGTGGCCTTTCGGCTGGTGTTGCACTCTGATGGGATAATTCTGTGTGTTTTGAGAGGGGTGATGCGGTGGGGTCTACTGTATCTTTCACAGGGTTGGGAATAATGGCTGCTTGCAATGTCCTATTACCTATTTCACAATTAGTCTTAGTGAGATAGTTGTGTGCGCGCCTTTCTATAACTGTTTTTTCCACCCCGACCTTTATATGTTTGTAGTTTCTGGCTTGCGATAGGGTGTGTTGGGAGTGGATGAATTTTCTGGTCTCTGCCGGTGTTTCGAACTGAAAACGAATAGGACAACACTTTTCATGTTGACTCTTCTTCAGCCTGTAGCACTTAGTCTTGGAGTTAGGCATTTTCGCTTCACTAAGTAAGATGCGCTGTACCTTTTTTAGTGCCTCATTGTCCGGAACGTTGTAGACAATAGCACTCAGTTTTGCGTCGAGTCGTTTTGTTACTTCTGTGGTAACAAAATTAATGAGGTTATCTACCTTAGTTACCGATTCTGTGTCAAGCTTGTTAAGGTTTACAGTTTTCATGAGGATAGTTAGAGGTGTCAGTTCACAGACCTGCGATCTGATATCGCTGATCTGATAATTTGGATATCTCGGTATTGGTTTCGATGTTTCCAGCATTTACTGACTTACTGTTTTTTATTTCCCTTAACTCAGCCTTAAGTTCTATAGACAACTTTAGAAGTTCTATTTCTGAAGATAGTACTGAAAAGGAGCTTGATGGCTGGAGTTTTTCGATAAGCACATAAGGTGAAGGGAGGAGTTCTGTATGAGCAGAGGGTACTGAATTTTTAGGAGTAGTGCTAATACTAGCTGTCAGTACAGTTTTATCCTCAGTTCCAGCTCGACGCTTACGGCATACAAGTGAGTTATGTGACTCACTATAGCCGTTTGTAGGGGGTGTATTGCTTGATGTAGCAATCAAGGACGTTAAATTAGACACCAGTTTTACAGGGGATTGGGTTCGTTGCTTTTTACTTTGATTAACCATAACTATTAGAAATGAGAGTTAGTGGTTACAAGTATGGAAGTAGTATAGTACTTGTGCAAGTACTACAACAAGATAAATTTTATGTAACGAATCACGTAAAAATGTAACTCAAACGTCGAACGTACCGCGATACAGAGTCCGTTAAGTACCGTTAAGAGACTGAGATCTAATACTAGTCAACCATCTGAAGGCCTCAGCTCCGCTGACGATTCTACACTTTTTACACCAGCCACACCCAGAGTTATGGTATCCGATATCATGGAGGAACTGGCAGAGAATGCGGCTTGTAGCAATAATGATTTACTGACACTTCAGATGTCAATAGCAGAACTACGGTGCAAGTTTGACGGCATTATGCCTCTCACGCAACTGTGTGACCCATCACAAAACATCTGTCTTGAATCACTAATCGAATCCGAGCGCATAACTGACTATTTGGCTGAAGAAGCTGTTAAGAGGATTATGTCTTCACATAACGTCTTGGCCTATAACATTCCAGACAGAGAGCCGATTGCCAAACTTAAGAATTCGTGTCTAAAGGCTTGTAACATGTCGTTGACAGAATGTCAGGTTTTGCATCTACGTAAGAAATCTTCAAACCATCCATGTCCGGTGCTTTTCAAGTTTAGGTCTACTGAAGAAGCCAGGAATTTTCTCAAATCTGGTAAGGCAATAGGCTCTTCAACACCATACACTAACATTAGGGTTGCACCTGATTTAACACCACGCCAAAGACGATGCCGCTCAAGAACACTGAATGCTGATAACTCCAATAGGACAACTGTATATGATGTTCCATGCGTTATTCCGTCTAGCGAAATACCTGATCATGGCATGCATCAGACATTCTCACGGGCACTAGCTAATGTTAGCCAAGCCTTACAAAACGATACTGGTTCTGACACCGAAATGGTGGACATAGATGAGTCAATGGGAAATAATGTTGAAATACATCGTTTTCACACTGACGCAAAAGTCAAGACACCGAAACCATCAAAACCCATCCCACTGGTGTTCCAACCATCGCCTTATAAGTCAGTCACTCCTCAGTCTGACAATTCACACTCAGTGAAGCACCAGTCGAATGTAGCTACCCAAGTTGGCAAGTTTTCTAGGCTTTATGACAAACGTCCAATTTCCATTAAGAAAACTAAAGCTCATGAGGTGTCCAAGCCACAGAAACCCTACATAGCATGTGCTGGCTGCTCTGTTAGCCATCATCAACCAGTTGATCATAAGAAAATGGAAAAGGAAGTAAATAAATTAAACACTGAACCCGGAGCAAGAAAGCCCTTTGAGATGATAGAGACGAAAGCACCTCTAAGCCATCTTTCAAGAGAAAGTCAAATATGGTAGACGAAGCTCCTAGGGGTAGGTCTAATCGGTGTCAGGTGGAAAACCAATTTTATTCAACCACAAATTCTAGACAAACGGCACAGCAAGGTAGTAGGTATTATTCTTCGCATCCACTACGTAAACCCCCTGTCAGTCAGCCCACTTCTAATGTTCTGTCGTCTGAAAGTTATAGAAAATACCCCAAACATCGGCCACAGACCACATTCATCAAGCCAACAGAAACCATTCATAAATCTTATGTATCTAGTGGGGAGCATGTGCCGACTTCTGCACAAAACTTGGTATGGTCTGATGACTAACCGTAACAGGTACCAACACTTCATTCTTATACTGGCAACAAATTACCGAATACACATATCGGTTATACATTCGGGCAGGATTTTCACCAGTGTCAGTTAACAGAAACACCTGGCATCATGCATATAGCACTCATGATATCAGATCAATTCCTTGCTGGCATAGCGAACAGTCTACAGCTAGGGCAAGGCATATTTCCCGGGAGATAGCTGACACAGTGTCGACACCAAACGCGGATACTAATATCTCTGAAATATTAATATCTGATTATCACACAGGTGTCTCTCACTGCATACCACATCCAACCGAAAGCCCATCCCCGGCTACCACCTCAAAAATCTACCTGAAGTCTTCCTATGATCCAAAGATATTGGTAAATGAGTCTGATAACATTTATATAGAGGATACTCACGGATTATTTTACCAAGATGTTGTCCGCTCACTGAAACCACATAGCCAGTGTTTATCTATTTTCCTAGTAAATACGAGATCAGTTCTAAGCAAACACTTAACACTAAGTACATTAGCTTTTATATGCAGGCCGTCATTGATTATGATCACCGAAGCCTGGTGCACAAGTGAAATCTCCAATGACAACCTAAGGATCGATAAATACACCCTTTTTCGCGGGAACAGACGGACAGGTCGTGGGGGTGGAACACTAATTTACTGTGAACAATCCATGTGTGCAACCCAGTTTAGTAACCCAATTCTGTCACAACTCAATGACTCGATCTGGATTGAAATAAAAGTTGTCAAAAGTAAACCTATACATGTGGGTTGTGTGTACCTGTGCCCCTCATCCAGCAGGCAATATGATAATATGCACAGCAATATCTTTAATGTTACAGCCAATCTTCCTTTCAGTTATAAAATTATCGGAGGCGATTTCAACATGCCAGATGTATCATGGTCTTCACTCCAAGGACCCCAAAGGTATGATAATCTCATGAATTTCATCGTCACAGGGGGGTGGACACAACACATAAATTCACCCACTAGATCCGCAAATATCCTAGACCTTATTTTCACGAACAACATAACGCCATCTACAGTACATGTTGGACATGAATTTCCAGGTAGTGACCATAAAATAGTAGTTTGTTCTTTTGACATCTTTCCTGAAAGAAAACGCAGAGATGAAGCTGGCCAGATACCTATGAGATTGTACACACATGCTGACTGGGACTTGTATCAGCACCTAATTAGATGTTCTAATTGAAACCCGTACTTTTCGAACGAGTCCTTAGAGGCAATTCTTAACAGCTTTTATCAAAATCTTAATTCAATTCATGACGTCATTGCACCTGAGAAGACTCTTAGCTTCAGATTTCAACAACGCGATTATATTCCGACATCGTTTAGAAGGAGTCTACAAAAGCACTCAATGAAATGGTACAGATATCATGACTTATCGTCATTAATTGCCATTACGTCCCTTGTCAATAGAATTGAAGAGTTGAGAAATATAGGACTAAGAAACAAAGAAATACGGGCCATTCATGCACCGCGTGACTGCGGAGAAATAACCAAACTTTTCAAAAGTGGGCTGACAAACTCCAAAACACCCTATCCGAAAATAATATACTGTCAGTCACGTCTCATAAACCGTTAATGCCCAGCTCTTGCTACGCTCGGGCCCACGCTGTTCCTTGCAGTTTTTCAGAAACGCTTAGTAATAACTCAATATATACTCAATATACTCAATTTCATTAAGCGATGGGACATACCCTAACTGCTGGAAGAAGTCTTATATTGTACCTATCCATAAATACGGGCCTATAGCTGACATCAACAGCTACCGCCCCATCAACATCACGTCTGTAGTTTCAAGTGTAATGGAAAAGACAGCTAAGGCTCGAATCATTCAGTGCTTGCTGTCAAATGACCTACTATCCCCATCCCAATACGGTTTCTTAAGTAGAAGGTCGTGCATTACTTGCCACTTAGATTATTTTGACTACATCACACAAAGTATTGATAATGGGCGTTCGGTAACAACATTGTTTCTTGACGTTAGCAAGGCCTTCGATAAAGTCCCACATATCAGACTCCTAACAAAACTCCAATCCTACGGAATAACCGGAAATCTTCACAAATGGATAAGTTCTTTTCTCACAGAAAGAGAGCAATTAGTCAAAATCAACCACCAGTTGTCTTCCTCAAAGCCGATAACCAGTGGTGTAATACAAGGTAGTGTTCTTGGCCCTATTCTATTCCTCTTATTTATAAATGACAGTCTCCGTAATCAAGTATGGCAAGCCATACCTTTTTGCAGATGATCTCAAGATAGTATATGATTATGGGTACGGTGATATGAGCGTCGAAAGCAATATCCAACAGGACTTAAACGATCTAGGCGATTGGAGTGAAAAGTGGCAACTGACTTTCAACCCAGACAAGTGCGGTATAACCCACCTTAGACGCTGGAAACCGAGAATGTGCCTATATATGTACGGTAAGCTCCTCTCAAAACTGAACACAGTCACAGATCTCGGGATAACATACTCAGATTTATCCTTTTCCGATCATGCAAATAAGGTTGTATTTGACTGTAAACGACTTACTGGCTTTGTACTGCGTAACTTCTACACCCAAGAAGCAAGATTAGCTATATATAGGACATGTATCCATCTCAAACTTGAATATTGTGCTCTCCTATTTAGTAACCTCAGGTCTGCAGATAGAAAAAAATCGAAAGTGTCTGGAGATTCCTCACGAAATGCATAGTAGGCCTAGAAAGACATTAACATGTCCACTTTAGCTCGTCTAAAATACCACAACTGTTGGTAGAACGGAAATTGAAAGCCAGTCCAGTCTTCAGTATTGCCACATAAGTATAACTCGACTCTAATAATTCCGCAGCGAACGTTTAACTAGTTTACCGATTTCTATTCTCTATAATCTTCACTAAGTTGTGTTGGTATAAGTAACTCTGGAAATAATTATACTAGCAACCATACCTTTTAATATTTTACCTATGAATATACTAATATAATAATACTTAGTAATTATGCATGTTCAGTTCTTGAAATTAGATTGTTATTAAAATACTTAAAATGATTAAAATATTTATGCAGCAAATGTTCTTAATCATCCATTATAACTAACTACTGTCTCTTAACTACACTGTGAGTCTTAAGTATTAATGGATTTTATTTTGTTATGCTATTATAACACTCTGTAGTCGTATTCTTCTGAACTATCTATTATGACTGACTACTGTCTTTTTGCGCAGATATATACATAACTATGTAGCTTTATATATTTTTCTCCTTCGTAACATTTCATATTGCCTCTTCCTTGCTATGCTTATAAATAAAATCTTGAAAGTAGGTTGCAAATCTTTGATTCCCTTACTTTTTTATTGTACGTATACATTTTTAAAATGCTGTTAGTGACGATGCATGCAAAATGGCTGACTGAAAGTAGTCGTTCATACCATGAGTATCGTTGAGTTAGCTTGCGAATGCAAAAACTGTCAGTGTGACACGCAGCAATAATAAAAGATGTTTTTCTAAAAACAAAAAGTATTTCGCCAGGGCCTAGCAGATTCAAAGGTGGGAGGGTGGTCACTGCTATTCAGGGGATATGATGGTGGGGACTTAAGCGAACTACCCTTATCTGTGGGCATGCACTCTACTGCTAAGGCTCCTGAGGATGAATTACTTCAAAAAAAAATAATAAATAAATTAAAAATAAAAGCTGCCTGTATGTCACAGCTTGTGTATAAATTCTGAAAAATGGCTCATGGTAGGAGTTTTAAACTTCAGGAGGACATCTAATCGCATAAATCAGAACAAAAGCATAAATCAGTTGTCAATGGAGTTGAAGATTGAACGATCAATTCTTGGTTGTTTGCTCAAAATCAACTTCCCCGATTTTCGCGGAGGCATCAATACGACAGTCATCGTCTCATCGGTCGCTGTTCAGAAAGAAGAGTAAAATATCGTCAGAAGTAATGAAAGATTTATTATTGTAATATTTGTTTTCAGACCTTTGTTCGTTTATTCCTTTTTTATGTTGGTGTAACAATAAAGAAATAACAAGCAGCAGATCGGTGTTTTGGTTTTTGCGTCCGTTATTACTAAGCGTTTCTGAAACTCAAAGGAACAGCGTGGGCCCGAGCGTAGCGAGAGCTGGGCATTAACGGTTTATGAGACGTGATTGACAGTTTCTGACGATAGAAACAGATCTGGCGGATTCAAACAGTTGGTGAAAGTTTGGATAGTCGCCGTTCATTTCTCCTGGTGCCGGTCAAGTCCTCCTTGAACAAGCAATATCTGGAATTGTTTTGGAATTGGGTCAAGTTCAACAATGCCTGGGTCAAAGAAGGGACAGAGTGTCTTGGATGCAAACAGGAAAGTAAGTCATGTTGACTTGTCTGTTAATTGTAACGATGTGTCTGATGTTAAGTATGACATGGTTGATGTTACTGTTTCGCCGTTCAGGGATAATAGGAACATCAAACTCCCTAAATTTGAACCACGGTGTTTTGATGGAAACCCGGCTGATTATTTACAATTTGTAAAGGAGTTTGAGATCATGTTGAGTGGTTTTTATTAACTGATGAATTGAAGTTAATGTATTTGATGAGATATTGCACTGGAGATGCTTCAAGAGCTATACAGTGCTGTAAGTTTATGAAGCCAAAAGAGGGCTACTACGAGGCTATGAGCATATTACGTCAAAGGTTTGGAAGACCTTCGATGATTGCAGGGAAATTGTTCGAGGCTGTTAAGGGTAATGGTGGTCAATTACAGGATGACTCCCAGGCACTCACTGAGTTTTTGGATAATTTGCTAATTTACAAGAATGGAATGATTTCGATGAATCGAATGAGTGACCTCAACTCGAGTTTTATACTAGAAGTAATAGCAAGACGTCTACCTACTCGACTGCAAAGGAAGTGGGTGAAGATGAGCTCCCGTATGGAGGATGAGGGTATCGAGCCAAAGTTTGATGATATCCTGAAACTGGTAAATACTAGTGTCAATCAATCTATGAGCAAGTTCGCCAGTCTATTACATCTCACCCCTAGAATAGAGCAGTCTGAGATCAAAATGCAATCATTGATGACGAGTAGGCCTCAGAGAGGTGGTTATCGAGAAAGCTCTATGATGTCTAGTAATGCATATAGACCTAGTGAGTGTAACAGGTTTCGTAGTACATCCTCAACAGATAAGTTACAAGATGCAAGACAAACACGGTTGTGTTGTACACGTTTGCAAGAGGTGCATACAGAAGTGAACTGTGAACCAGTGAGCAAGTTCAGTGATAAGCTAAATGTAAACTCCAGGTCTGACTCCGAATTGTGTGACGATAACGGTGCGGTGAAGAAGTCTGTAGTTGCAACTGGTAAGCCGTTGTTGAATAAAGTGTCACAGAATAGAGTTGCTGCTTCAGAGTGCAGTTCTGACCCTACAAGTTTACAAGGTATTACTAGTCAGAGTGAAGGTATAAAACCTTTTATGATTTTGAGGAGGAACCAAAATTGTCTACTTCTGTTATTAAAGAGTTTGAAAATGATGAACTTGACGGTAAAGTGAATATTCGTGATAATGATCATGATAGTGCAGATTTGTCTTTGGTTGATCATTATGAGATGAGGGATATGCCTACTACTGCTAAGTTAAATAAAGGTTCTGTACAACTACAACGTGAAGTAGAATTGAACGCAGATGCAGTTCCAAAAGGTGTGCATACTTGTGAGACAGTCAGTGTAATTGATCAGCGTGTAGCCCACCTATCATCAGATGATAGTGCTAAACCCGAACTAGTAGTGAAAGACAGCAGTGGTGGTAATCTTGCAGTTGGACAACTATCTGAGAGCCGAACAAGAACAGCTTCTGATCCACCACTAAGTTCATCACCTTGTGTCACTCAGTCATCGTTGGTGCTGTCATCCACAATGAAAAAGACACCCATCATCTCAAGTATCTTGTCCAATGACTATGGTAGTATCTGTTCGTTTGAAAGGACGAATATCAATGGTCAGTTTAGTGAGGATAAGCCAAGTGTAAACGAGAGAGTAATTGTTAAATTGACTTGCACGAATAAAGGCATTTCTAGTTTCAAGTTACTATTTGAATGTTATTATCTTTGGTGTAAATTACTCTGTTTCTACACTTGGTTGATGAGATATGTCGTGTGTTTGTTCGTCATCTATATTCTACGATACAATGACATGGGCGTGTTGCCGTTCAGATTTGAGGATATAGCTGATAGAAGGAAGTTAGCAAATGAACTCTGCGACGATTTTCCAACCTAGGGCGTCAACCTGAGAAGGGTTGTAGGCGTACTGCTGTAAGTCCTACAATTCTTCAAAGGGTAGTGTATCAATGAGCAGTCCAATGTGCTCGGTGTGTGATTTTGTACATATGTTCATATTGCATATACTGAATTGATATCATCTGTCATCTAGCTGTTGGTAATTCTGTTTGTGTCCGGACGACTTTCACTTGGATCATCAACTTGAGAAGGAATGTAGGCGTACTGCTGTAAGTTCTGCAGTTCTTCAAAGGAATTCCACCAAGAGATGATCGGTGAGGTTGTTTCTACTATTTGTATATACGTGTGGTGTGTCATATCAATTGGTGTATTTTGGATTCATTGTGTTTACTTGTTGTTTTCGTGTCTTGTTGTTATTGCGTAATTTGTTGAAATTTTCGTCGTGATTATTTCTGAAGTTGTGTGCACTCTTCTACATCCATGAATGAATTGATTGATGTTAGAGACAGCAGATGGGTCGTATACGCCGGGGAGGCTAGGCTATTGCTGAGAATGAAACGCACACGGAGATAATTGTTAGCTGCGGTCCGACACGCCGGGGAGAAAGAGTGTAAACGACTGAGGCTCGCATGCGTCACCGTTACTAGAACTGAGGCAGAATGAGTGACAAGCGATTTCAGTGATAATTGATAGTGAATAGAAAAGAGGATGCTTGAAGAGTATCGTGAGGTGCTGCCATGGTCACTTTGCATTCTGCAAGAGTCATTCTAGTAAGTGGCGATTGTGTTGCAAGATGTCAAGAGGAGGTCTCTGTCTGGAGGCGCAGGTCGTCAGCGATGTGTGAGATTGTGCTGTGGGTATGCTTGTGGTGTGTTGGCTTTACTGTTTGTTTTCCATTTCAGCTCTGTCCGTGTGACCCAGGTTCTCGCAATGGCATCCAAGTCAACGTGCATTGATCGTGAAGGAAAAAGTGTTGGATCCCTTTTTAGCCGGGGAGTGTCAATGGAGTTGAAGATTGAACGATCAATTCTTGGTTGTTTGCTCAAAATCAACTTCCCTAATTTTCGCGGAGGCATCAATACGACAGTCATCGTCTCATCGGTCGCTGTTCAGAAAGAAGATTGAAACATCGTCAGAAACCCTAGTTTGCTTAGTTCGTTTATTCCTTTTATATGTTGGTGTAACAATAAAGAAATAACAAGCAGCAGATCGGTGTTTTGGTTTTTGCGTCCGTTACAACTAAGCGTTTCTGAAACTCAAAGGAACAGCGTGGGCCCGAGCGCAGCGAGAGCTGGGCATTAACGGTTTATGAGACGAGACTGACATCAGTATTACTATACTTCCTCTTTTCTTCTAAATAACTTATGTACTTTGGCATTTGGATTTCAATTCTTCAGTTTCTATTCTCAACATTACCCTACATAAAAGAGAAAACCATCATTCGTTTCGCCCTAATTTCTACTTTTTATTGTTATCCTATACGTTAGTTGTTGTTTACTACTATAAACATAAACTAACTGTTAGTATGTAACACCACAAAACTCAATGACTAGAAATTTCATAGTAATAAAAAAGGAGAATAAACTCTGCGGTTATCGCATACTGTTTGCTTAAATAATTATTATCTGCTGGCTGCCTCTGTCTCCCTCTGTTTTCTTCGCCTCCCTAAGGTATTGCATTGAAGCACTGCAAATGAACAGTAATGCTGCTTTCTGCGTTTGTATTACTTGAGCGGCATCCAGAATATCGTTAGCACTTACGATGAACAACGGAACAAATTCCATTCTGAATTCTGTTCAACATCGCAAAGTTAACTTTGCGACCAATTGGTCCCTTGTATCTGCTAATACCAATATAATGCTGTAATTAGCATCTAATGTGGATTTTTATAAACTTTCGAACCGTTATTGATTGATAAAATGATAATAATAACGGTCTGCATCCAGTGTGTCTTAATCTAGCACCTGTATATCACCTCTATTCTTACGTTCCATTAACGCAAACTTTCATAATTCCCCCATGAATCTAACTCAATATAAGTATATTAAATATTATAATTTAGAATTAAACCAAAATCAGCTATTCTATTCTTATAAAGTTTCTAGAGGTCATTCTATAATTTTTAATTTCATAAAACCGTGCTCGATTTCAAACTGCACTTGTCTAATATGATCAGGGCCGTAAAATGGTATGTGTGAAGTTGGTGCATATTTTCTACGGTTGCCGGAAAAAACTCTCCTCACACAAAATTTTGTTAAGTATAGTTATAAATACAATCCTAGAACTTGGGTCCTCGTTCTTACTGGCGCGTGGTACCTCTGTGATCACCCCGCCAAGATGCTTTTTGCTGTCTGTCTGAGGTCGTTTCTTCAAGATTAGCATCACATTATGAACGGTAAAGCATCGTTGACCTTCAACGACCGATCAGAAACAGGGAATGCTATGAAAAGCCATTCCAAATCATATCTTCATACCTTCAAATCATACCTTTCTTTAACTTGGAGAGGGTGGACACAGAATTCCATTCATTCCGTGGGCACTACTTATGTAAATCAGCCGAGTTCATCTTTAAGCACCACCGACTACCAGTAGGGTGCGTCCTCACCATTGACTTTCAATGATCCAATGGGTTTCACCCACATGAACTGAAGCTCCTATTCCCCTTTGTTTGAGTCAAGTGCCTGCTCTAACGCAGTTATACTTCACTTTGTTGGGGATAAGGGTTTACTACATTGCTTGGATGAAGGGTTGATTAGGAAGGAAAGAATTTGTTCACGAGGTGTCATTAGCACAGAAAGCTTCAGCAGGTCGGTTGGTGGATGTGTATCGGTGTGCAATTTGTTGAGACAAGTTAGTGTTAAAGAAGGTAAGCTAACGATTCTAGTATTTTGTAGCAACATTTCCTCCAGGTCCCACTCGTCCTCAACCTAGATTTTGTATATTTGTAATTACTGGGTCTCAGAACAGCCTGTGAGAGTTGCAACTGCTAAAATTGAAAATAGTCTCGTATCAACAGTCCAGTGGTACCAGAGCCACAGGGTTATCACGTCATGGAAAACAGAGAAAATTATTTCTTTACTGAGTGGAGGTGTCATCATACATGTGGCTTAAACTGCCTTACTAAAGAAAAATACAAAAATTGTCGCGAACGAGCAAACAATGCATGGGTGATCGGCTAATATGACACCTCACTACAGAAGGGATTCATCAAAAGGATAGCAGACAGAAAGTCAATTACCTTAATATCTATTATCGCTCGGCTTGTAAAATAAGGACCTACAATGCACACCGATGCTTGGAAAGGTTATAACCCAGTGTCACCCCTTGGATATATTCACCATAGAGTCAACCATTTTAATGATTTTTTGGACCGCACTACAGGGTCACACACCATTTCTATAGGAGGCTTTTGAGGAAGGTTAAAAACAGGATTAGAGTCATGGACCTTAGAAAGAAAACATTTATGGTCATTAAGATAAACATATGTGGTGCAGCTATGACAGGCTGGAGGATGTTTCTACCACATGTGAGAGAAAGGTATCCTATGTAACAATTTTATGCATGTTTTCGTAAATATATGTAATACATACCCAAAATTACATCCTTCATGTGGTTGGTGCTTTCAAGGTTATTGGCTGATTGGTAGTGAGTGGTTGCTAAAGTTTAACTCTACCTATTTAAGTACTGGTAAGACAACAAACTAATTAGAAGGTAGAAAACTTGCATCCAATTATCACCCCTGAGCTACATTTACAATGCACTCAACCATATTTATTTTATTTTTTATTTTTGATTACAGCTTGATTCCACACCGTATTTTTGGTACAAGTATGGAATTTTCAGCATGGATATCGGTAGCCCAAATTTCGCAGGCCAACCATAGATATCAGGTGTGCGTCGGCAGGGATTCGAACCTCGGACCATATGGATGGTCGGCGAGAGTCCTAACCACTGTGCCACCGACGCATGCGGGTACTTCGTCAATCATTTCGACGGGCTTCACATAAATTCCATCTAAATTTTCTAGAGTCATCTTAAAGATGACCAGAGCGGTGAATGATTCACGAAACACGATTATTTACAATTATCTCGACGAATTTATGTACGGAAATTGATTTAATATAACCATGAGGACTATTAGGAGGAATCGGAAGTTTCTCTTTGAACACATACAGGAAAGTTATCCTGATTAACTAATTTTTAATTCCTTTTAAGCCACTAGATGGATGCGGCTTCATTGCATATCCCCTCAAATTGTGGCATTGCAGTCCATTTCTGAGGCAGTTTGAAGACAAGTTATATACTTTTCACGCCTTTTGCATGAAATTTGAAGTCAATAAACGTTTTCTGACATACGCATTGTCGGTGGCATTATATTCTTGGACCGCGGTATATTCGCCTCGCTTTTACAAAAAATGTAGCTCATTATTGATATCTGTGCAATGTAATGGATTAAAGGAGGAAGTAAGTTCAGAAATTAGGTGTATGTCATCGAACTTTCACGTAATCACGCCGATATATTTTGAACTGTCTATTGCAACTTCTCAAAAGTAACCGGATAAACGTGGAGCACTTTGATAGAGGAATACGAAATAATTGCCCACGAGTAATGTGGAAGAAATCATACAACGAATGAGACAAGTGGCTAAGTTTCGTGGTGAATAAGTCCATTTAATGGAGTAAGTCAGACTACTGCTATAATGTGTAAATGTTCAGTTCATACTACGCTGGACCTCACGCTGTCCCTTGAAGTATTTCGGAGACTCCTTTTATTAACCATCGCGAATACCAGAACACTGTTTGGCGACTAAAGAATCATTTATACTTACGGTTAGATATAACCAAAAATACTTTTATTGTAGAGTAAGGACTAAGAACAAATGTTATAACAATAAATCACGATTACACTTCTGATACTTGTTTTTCATCACTCAACAGCGAACGATGAGATAATGACTGCGCTATCGATGACTCGCGCGAAAAATAAGGAAGAGTTCGGCTTCAGAAAACAACCATGAATTGGTCGTTCAATCTTCAACTACATTGACACTCCCCGTCTCAGCGAAAAAGGAGTACATCCATTTCTTCCATCACGACCAACACACGTTGACTTGGATGCCATTGCGAGAACCTGGGTCTCACGGACATAACTGAAATGAAACCTGAAAACAAACAGAAAAGCCAACACACCACAAGCATACCCACAGCACAATCTCACACATCGGCAATGCCCGGGTCAAAGAAGGGACAGAGCGTCTTGGATGCAAACAGGAAAGTACGCCATGGTGACTGTCAGCCACGTATCGTAAACCGTTATTGCCCAGCTCTTGCTACGCTGGGCCTCACGCTGTTCCTCGAAGCTTCTCAGAAACGCTTAGTACGAACGGACGCAGAAACCAGAACACAGATTGGCGACTCGAGAATTCTTTATTCTAACGCCGATATATAGCCAATATACGATTTGGTTGCTGACGGTTTTCTCCTGACTTCTATCTCAACAACGATCGATGAGACGATGACTGGTGTATTGATACCTCCGCGAAAAATTGGGGAAGTTGGGTTTGAGCAAACAACCATGAATTGATTGTTCAACCTTCAACTACATTGACAACCCTTCTGCAGTATTGTCAACCAAGTGCTAAAATTTTGTATGTTCAGTGTTAATATCTTTCTGTAATATATGTAGACAGGTTACTTTGCAATGTCAAATGTTTACTATATATAAGACTGTCATGAATATTTAGTACACTAATTCCTGCCAACTGATCTTACCTTCAGTTCCTACTACCTACATTGAAACCTAACTATAAATTAACTTGCTATCCATTGTCAGATTTCTAAATACCACTTCACAAAGTCTTATCTCATTCATTTTCTAAAAACGTTGTCTATGGAGTTGAAGATTGAACGATCAATTCTTGGTTTTTTCCTTGAAATCAACTTCCCCGATTTTCGCGGAGGCATCAATACGACAGTCATCGTCTCATCGGTCGCTGTTCAGAAAGAAGAGTAAAACATCGTCAGAAGTAATAAAATGATATATTATTGTAAGATTTGTTTTCAGACCTTAGTTCGTTTATTCCTTTTATATGTTGGTGTAACAATAAAGAAATAACAAGCAGCAGATCGGTGTTTTGGTTTTTGCGTCCGTTATAACTAAGCGTTTCTGAAACTCAAAGGAACAGCGTGGGCCCGAGCGTAGCGAGAGCTGGGCATTAACGGTTTATGAGACGAGACTGACAGTTTCTGACGATAGAAACAGATCTGGCGGATTCAAACAGTTGGTGAAAGTTTGGATAGTCACCGTTCATTTCTCCTGGTGCCGGTCAAGTCCTCTTTGAACAAGCAATATCTGGAATTGTTTTGGAATTGGGTCAAGTTCAACAATGCCTGGGTCAAAGAAGGGACAGAGTGTCTTGGATGCAAACAGGAAAGTAAGTCATGTTGACTTGTCTGTTAATTGTAACGATGTGTCTGATGTTAAGTATGACATGGTTGATGTTACTGTTTCGCCGTTCAGGGATAATAGGAACATCAAACTCCCTAAATTTGAACCACGGTGTTTTGATGGAAACCCGGCTGATTATTTACAATTTGTAAAGGAGTTTGAGATCATGCTGAGTAGTTTTCTATTAACTGATGAATTGAAGTTAATGTATTTGATGAGATATTGCACTGGAGATGCTTCAAGAGCTATACAGTGCTGTACGTTTATGAAGCCAAAAGAGGGCTACTACGAGGCTCTGAGCATATTACGTCAAAGGTTTGGAAGACCTTCGATGATTGCAGGGAAATTATTCGACGCTGTTAAGGGTAATGGTGGTCAATTACAGGATGACTCTCAGGCACTCACTGAGTTTTTAGATAATTTGCTAATTTACAAGAATGGAATGATTTCGATGAATCGAATGAGTGACCTCAACTCGAGTTTTATACTAGAAGTAATAGCAAGACGTCTACCTACTCGACTGCAAAGGAAGTGGGTGAAGATGAGCTCCCGTATGGAGGATGAGGGTATCGAGCCAAAGTTTGATGATATCCTGAAACTGGTAAATACTAGTGTCAATCAATCTATGAGCAAGTTTTCCAGTCTGTTAGATCTCACCCCTAGAATAGAGCAGTCTGAGGGTAAAACGCACTCATTGATGACGAATAAGCCTCAGAGAGGTGGATATCGAGAAGGCTCCATGATGTCTAGTAATGCATATAGATCTAGTGAGTGTAACAGCTTTCGTAGTACATCCTCAACAGATAAGTTGCAAGATGCAAGACAAACACGGTTGTGTTGTACTCGTTTGCAAGAGGTGCATACAGAAGTGAACTGTGAACCAGTGAGCAAGTTCAGTGATAAGCTAAATGTAAACTCCAGGCCTGACTCCGAATTGTGTGACGATAACGGTGCGGTGAAGAAGTCTGTAGTTGCAACTGGTAAGCCGTTGTTGAATAGAGTGTCACAGAATAGAGTTGCTGCTTCAGAGTGCAGTTCTGACCCTACAAGTTTACAAGGTATTACTAGTCAGAGTGAAGGTATAAAACCTTTTATGATTTTGAGGAGGAACCAAAATTGTCTACTTCTGTTATTAAAGAGTTTGAAAATGATGAACTTGACGGTAAAGTGAATATTCGTGATAATGATCATGATAGTGCAGATTTGTCTTTGGTTGATCATTATGAGATGAGGGATATGCCTACTACTGCTAAGTTAAATAAAGGTTCTGTACAACTACAACGTGAAGTAGAATTGAACGCAGATGCAGTTCCAAAAGGTGTGCATACTTGTGAGACAGTCAGTGTAATTGATCAGCGTGTAGCCCACCTATCATCAGATGATAGTGCTAAACCCGAACTAGTAGTGAAAGACAGCAGTGGTGGTAATCTTGCAGTTGGACAACTATCTGAGAGCCGAACAAGAACAGCTTCTGATCCACCACTAAGTTCATCACCTTGTGTCACTCAGTCATCGTTGGTGCTGTCATCCACAATGAAACAGACACCCATCAACTCAAGTATCTTGTGCAATGACTATGGTAGTATCAGTTCGTTTGAAAGGACGAATATCAATGGTCAGTTTAGTGTGGATAAGCCAAGTGTAAACGAGAGAGTTATTGTTAAATTGACTTGCACGAATAAAGGCATTTCTAGTTTCAAGTTACTATTTGAATGTTATTATCTTTGGTGTAAATTACTCTGTTTCTACACTTGGTTGATGAGATATGTCGTGTGTTTGTTCGTCATCTATATTCTACGATACAATGACATGGGCGTGTTGCCGTTCAGATTTGAGGATATAGCTGATAGAAGGAAGTTAGCAAATGAACTCTGCGACGATTTTCCAACCTAGGGCGTCAACCTGAGAAGGGTTGTAGGCGTACTGCTGTAAGTCCTACAGTTCTTCAAGGGTAGCTTTTCATGCCGGAATCCACAACATTTGATGTGTTGATTGTACATATGTTTGTGTTAAATAGTTGTGTGAGTTCCAATTGATGTAATTGTTGGTTAATCTTGTTTGTGTCCGGACATTCCACAACTTACAATCGTCAACGTGAGAAGGGTTGTAGGCGTACTGGTGTAAGTCCTGCAATTCTTCAAAGGAATTCCACCAAGACATGATCGGCGAGGTTATTTGTACTATTTGTATATATGTGTGGTGTGTCATATCAATTGGTGTTTTTTGGATTCATTGTGTTTACTTGTTGTTTTCGTATCTTGTTGTTATTGCGTAATTTTGTTAAAATTTTCGTCGTGATTATTTCTGAAGTTGTTTCCAGTCTTCTACATCCATGAATGAATTGATTGATGTTAGAGACAGCAGATGGGTCGTATACGCCGGGGAGGCTAGGCTATAGGTGAGAATGAAATGCATACGGAGATAATTGTTAGCTGCGGTCCGACACGCCGGGGAGAAAGAGTGTAAACGACTGAGGCTCGCATGCGTCACCGTTACTAGAACTGAGGCAGAATGAGTGACAAGCGATTTCAGTGATAATTGATAGTGAATAGAAAAGAGGATGCTTGAAGAGTATCATGAGGTGCTGCCATGGTCACGTTGCATTCTGCAAGAGTCATTCTAGTAAGTGGCGATTGTGTTGCAAGATGTCAAGAGGAGGTCTCTGTCTGGAGGCGCAGGTCGTCAGCGATGTGTGAGATTGTGCTGTGGGTATGCTTGTGGTGTGTTGGCTTTACTGTTTGTTTTCCATTTCAGCTCTGTCCGTGTGACCCAGGTTCTCGCAATGGCATCCAAGTCAACGTGCATTGATCGTGAAGGAAAAAAGTGTTGGATCCCTTTTTTGCCGGGGAGTGTCAATGGAGTTGAAGATTGAACGATCAATTCTTGGTTGTTTCCTAGAAATCAACTTCCCCGATTTTCGCGGGGGCATCAATACGACAGTCATCGTCTCATCGGTCGCTGTTCAGAAAGAAGAGTAAAATATCGTCAGAAGTAATAAAATGATATATTATTGTAAGATTTGTTTTCAGAACTTTGTTCGTTTATTCCTTTTATATGTTGGTGTAACAATAAAGAAATAACAAGCAGCAGATCGGTGTTTTGGTTTTTGCGTCCGTTACAACTAAGCGTTTCTGAAACTCAAAGGAACAGCGAGGGCCCGAGCGTAGCGAGAGCTGGCCATTAACGGTTTGTGAGACGAGACTTACAAACGTCTTTACTTAATCCTCATTATATTCCATTAAACCTTACATTTTATAGCTCCTTATGAATTTGATTCGACTTATTCTATTCCTATTCTCTGGAGAGTACGGTTATGCGCTAAATAGGCAAAAAGGCATGAAATAAAAACAACTGGATTGAAAATAACTGTATTAAAGCCAAAAGTGGACATCATGATAGTACGAACTATATGGGTATTATTATACATTGCAAATGAACGTTGTCGGCCTAGGGATTAATTACTTCCCCATTCTGTTTCCTATATAAATGTATTTATTAATGATATATTGCACTTACTTAATTTATTACACTTTAATGATTCACCTTACTACTTTAACTTTTCTAAAACAGCTTCCAATCCCTTGTAAACGTTGTACTTACCTCAATATTGGTTGGTTATCGTATGCCTACAACCACGGGATGAAAACGAAACGAAGTCGGTTTTCCCGCTCAACCTGGAGGGCAACTGTACAATTCAATAACTATACGGCCTGGTTCAGACGATGAGTGTATTTATATATGTATCAAATATTTAACTGTTGAAACATCATTAACTTGTAGACAATTTAAGATTTGACATTATACCATACTTGATCGTGCCTGTAAAAGTGGCATGCATTTTAATGTAAATTTATGTTTATATGAATATATAAATTACTATGATTAAAAGATAGGTTACAAGTTGCGAGACAAAATGATGAAGTCGACCAGGTAGACGACGGTTAAGTAAATATTTGTGATAATGATAATGATAGTGCACATTTATCTTTGGTTGATCATGATGATATAAGGGGAATGCCTACTGCTGCTGAGTTGAACAAAGGTTCTGTACAAGTTAAACGGGAGGTAGACTTTAAGGCAGATGCGGATGCAGAAGGTATGGATACTTGTGAGACCGTCAGTGTAAGTGATCAGCATGTATCCACCCATCATCAGACGCTAGTGCTGAACTGGAGCTGATAATAAAAGACAGCAGCGGTGGTAATCTTACAGTTAGACAACCTTCTGAAAGCCAAACAACAACAGCTTCTGATGCAGCGCTAAGTTCATCAATTTGTGTCACTCAGTAGTCGTTGGTGTTGTCATCCACAATGAAAGGGATGTCCATGAACTCACGCATCTTATGCTATGAATATGCCAGTATCCGTCCGTTTGAAAAGACGAAAGATATTGGTCGGCTTAATGAGGACAAGCCAACTGTGGACGAGAGGGTAACTGTTAAACTGACTTGAATGAATAAAAGCCTTTCAAGTTTCAAGTTACTATTTGAATGTTATTATCTTCGGTGTAAATTACTCTGTACATACGCTTGGTTGGTCAGATATGTCCTATGCATTTTAGTCATTTATATTATACAATACAATGACACTACCGTGTCACCATTCAAAGGTGAGGATATAGATCACAGAAGAAGGTCAGTAAATGAATTCTGCGATGATTTCCCAACCTAAGGCGTCAACCTGAAAAGGGTTGTAGGCGTACTGCTGTAAGTCCTACAGTTCTTCAAGGGTAGTTCGTCAAGGCAGAATCCACCACTTTGATGTGCTGATTGTACATATGTATGTGATAAATAATTGTGTGAGTTCCAATTATTGTAATTGTTGGTTAATCTTGTTTGTGTCCGGACATTCCACAACTTACAATCGTCAACGTGAGAAGGGTTGTAGGCGTACTGGTGTAAGTCCTGCAATTCTTCAAAGGAATTCCACCAAGACATGATCGCGAGGTTATTTGTACTATTTGTATATATGTGTGGTGTGTCATATCAATTGGTGTTTTTTGGATTCATTGTGTTTACTCGTTGTTTTCGTGTCTTGTTGTTATTGCGTAAATTTGTTGAAATTTTCGTCGTGATTACTTCTGAAGTTGTTTCATGTCTTCTACATTTGTGAATGAATTGATTGATGTTAGAGACAGCAGATGGGTCGTATACGCCGGGGAGGCTAGGCTATTTCTGAGAATGAAATGCACACGGAGATAATTGTTAGCTGTGGTCCGACAAGCCGGGGAGGGATTGTAGAAGGCTGAGGCTCGCATGCGTCACCGTTACTAGAACTGAGGCAGAATGAGTGACAAGCGATTTCAGTCGTAATTGGTAGTGATTAGATACGAGGATGTGCGTAGAGTATCGTGAGGTGCTGCCATGGTCACTTTGCATTCTGCAAGAGTCATTCTAGCAAGTGGCGATTGTGTTGCAAGATGTCAAGAAAAGATCTCTGTCTGGAGGCGCAGGTCGTCAGCGATGTGTGAGATTGTGCTGTGGGTATGCTTGTGGTGTGTTGGCTTTTCTGTTTGTTTTCAGGTTTCATTTCAGTTATGTCCGTGAGACCCAGGTTCTCGCAATGGCATCCAAGTCAACGTGTGTTGGTCGTGATGGAAGAAATGGATGTACTCCTTTTTCGCTGAGACGGGGAGTGTCAATGTAGTTGAAGATTGAACGACCAATTCATGGTTGTTTTCTGAAGCCGAACTCTTCCTTATTTTTCGCGCGAGTCATCGATAGCGCAGTCATTATCTCATCGTTCGCTGTTGAGTGATGAAAAACAAGTATCAGAAGTGTAATCGTGATTTATTGTTATAACATTTGTTCTTAGTCCTTACTCTACAATAAAAGTATTTTTGGTTATATCTAACCGTAAGTATAAATGATTCTTTAGTCGCCAAACAGTGTTCTGGTATTCGCGATGGTTAATAAAAGGAGTCTCCGAAATACTTCAAGGGACAGCGTGAGGTCCAGCGTAGTATGAACTGAACATTTACACATTATAGCAGTAGTCTGACTTACTCCATTAAATGGACTTATTCACCACGAAACTTAGCCACTTGTCTCATTCGTTGTATGATTTCTTCCACATTACTCGTGGGCAATTATTTCGTATTCCTCTATCAAAGTGCTCCACGTTTATCCGGTTACTTTTGAGAAGTTGCAATAGACAGTTCAAAATATATCGGCGTGATTACGTGAAAGTTCGATGACATACACCTAATTTCTGAACTTACTTCCTCCTTTAATCCATTACATTGCACAGATATCAATAATGAGCTACATTTTTTGTAAAAGCGAGGCGAATATACCGCGGTCCAAGAATATAATGCCACCGACAATGCGTATGTCAGAAAACGTTTATTGACTTCAAATTTCATGCAAAAGGCGTGAAAAGTATATAACTTGTCTTCAAACTGCCTCAGAAATGGACTGCAATGCCACAATTTGAGGGGATATGCAATGAAGCCGCATCCATCTAGTGGCTTAAAAGGAATTAAAAATTAGTTAATCAGGATAACTTTCCTGTATGTGTTCAAAGAGAAACTTCCGATTCCTCCTAATAGTCCTCATGGTTATATTAAATCAATTTCCGTACATAAATTCGTCGAGATAATTGTAAATAATCGTGTTTCGTGAATCATTCACCGCTCTGGTCATCTTTAAGATGACTCTAGAAAATTTAGATGGAATTTATGCGAAGCCCATCGAAATGATTGACGAAGTTACCCGCATGCGTCGGTGGCACAGTGGTTAGGACTCTCGCCGACCATCCATATGGTCCGAGGTTCGAATCCCTGCCGACGCACACCTGATATCTATGGTTGGCCTGCGAAATTTGGGCTACCGATATCCATGCTGAAAATTCCATACTTGTACCAAAAATACGGTGTGGAATCAAGCTGTAATCAAAAATAAAAAATAAAATAAATATGGTTGAGTGCATTGTAAATGTAGCTCAGGGGTGATAATTGGATGCAAGTTTTCTACCTTCTAATTAGTTTGTTGTCTTACCAGTACTTAAATAGGTAGAGTTAAACTTTAGCAACCACTCACTACCAATCAGCCAATAACCTTGAAAGCACCAACCACATGAAGGATGTAATTTTGGGTATGTATTACATATATTTACGAAAACATGCATAAAATTGTTACATAGGATACCTTTCTCTCACATGTGGTAGAAACATCCTCCAGCCTGTCATAGCTGCACCACATATGTTTATCTTAATGACCATAAATGTTTTCTTTCTAAGGTCCATGACTCTAATCCTGTTTTTAACCTTCCTCAAAAGCCTCCTATAGAAATGGTGTGTGACCCTGTAGTGCGGTCCAAAAAATCATTAAAATGGTTGACTCTATGGTGAATATATCCAAGGGGTGACACTGGGTTATAACCTTTCCAAGCATCGGTGTGCATTGTAGGTCCTTATTTTACAAGCCGAGCGATAATAGATATTAAGGTAATTGACTTTCTGTCTGCTATCCTTTTGACTAATCCTGTCAATGGAGTTGAAGTTTGAACGATCAATTCTTGGTTGTTTGCTCAAAATCAACTTCCCCGATTTTCGCGGAGGCATCAATACGACAGTCATCGTCTCATCGGTCGCTGTTCAGAAAGAAGAGTAAAACATCGTCAGAAGTAATATAACGATTTATTATTGTAATATTTGTTTTCAGACCTTAGTTCGCTTATTCCTTTTATATGTTGGTGTAACAATAAACAAATATCAAACGGCAGATCGGTGTTTTGGTTTCTTCGTCCGTTATAACTAAGCGTTTCTGAGAAATCTTCTAAGAACAGCGTGGGCCCGAGCGTAGCGAGAGCTGGGCATTAACGGTTTATGAGACGTGATTGACAGTTTCTTACGATAGAAACAGATCTGGCGGATTCAAACAGTTGGTGAAAGTTTGGATAGTCGCCGTTCATTTTCCTGGTGCCGGTCAAGTCCTCTTTGAACAAGCAATATCTGGAATTTTTTGGAATTGGGTCAAGTTCAACAATGCCTGGGTCAAAGAAGGGACAGAGTGTCTTGGATGCAAACAGGAAAGTAAGTCATGTTGACTTGTCTGTTAATTGTAACGATGTGTCTGATGTTAAGTATGACATGGTTGATGTTACTGTTTCGCCGTTCAGGGATAATAGGAACATCAAACTCCCTAAATTAGAACCACGGTGTTTTGATGGAAACCCGGCCGATTATTTACAGTTTGTTAAGGAGTTTGAGATCATGCTGAGTAGTTTTTTATTAAGTGATGTATTGAAATTGATGTATTTGATGAGGTATTGCACTGGAGATGCTTCAAGAGCTATACAGTGCTGTAAGCTCATGCCCCCTAATGAGAGATACGCTGAGGCTATGAGCATATTACGTCAAAGGTTTGGAAGGCCTTCGATGATTGTAAGGAACGTATACGAAGCTGTCAAGGGTAATGGCAGTCAACTTCAAGATGACTCCAAGGCACTCACGGAGTTTTTAGACAATCTTATGACTTATAAGAATACCTTGATTTCTATGAATTTCATGAGTGACCTCAACTCCAGCTCAGTCCTAGAGGTAATTGCAAGACGCCTACCTACGCGGCTGCAAAGGGAGAGGGTAAAAATAAGCTCTCGTATAGAGGAGGAGGGTATCGAGCCAAGGTTCGATGATATTCTTAAACTGGTGAAGTACAGTGTCAACCAGACGATGGGCAAATTCGCCAGCATTTTGCATTCTAAGGTAGAACCTAAGGAACCAGTGAATATAAGGAAGGCATTTGTGGTGAAGTCTCAAGACACAACGAGAAAGGATGAGTGTATTGTCTGCCATAACATGCATCAATTGAGTGATTGTAATCGCTTTATCGCTATGTCACCCGTAGAAAGGTTAAAAATGGCAAAGCAGAAGCGGCTGTGTTTCAGTTGTTTAAAGATTGGGCATACAAAGTGGAATTGTAAGGCGACAAATAAAGGAAGTAGTGGTTTAACGGATATGCACCCACTTCTGAGAACAGTGAACGAACCTGGGAGTTCGGTTAATTGTAATAGTATCTCTAGACCCCTTGACATCTCACAAGTTTTCTTAGGGGTATTACCAGTTAAGGTGAAAGGACCGAAATCTTCAGTAGAGACTTATGCATTGTTGGATAATGGTTCAGATGTTACATTGATAGATGCTGAACTGGCTGGTTGCTTGGGTATTAAAGGCCCAAAGCAACCCTTGGTTGTAAATACTTTCAATTCTGCGAAAACAGTAGTATGTGAGCGAGTGTCATTTCAGTTAGAATCCTTGGCTACAGGGGAGACCGTGGAAGTGGATACTGCTTACACTACCTCCAGTATGAAACTTGGCGAAGCTATAGTACCTAGTCGTGAAACGGTTGTCGGTAAGCCGTAACTGTGTGACATACCTCTTCCAACATTGCAAGATGGAAGAGTGAGAGTACTAATAAATAAATAAATAAATAGATTGATTCTCATGGTACAGTACATGAGGGACGCCAGTTTACAGGCATCATCAAATTGTTACAGAAATAGGACCATATTATTCAGTCACAATTTACAGTCGATAGCAAAATATGTTTAACATGTACACTGGAGATTATACATACACTTGATAGATGTTAATCCCAATAGTATAAAACATCCTTTTCACTTATGTACAATCGTTTCTGTGCATAGCTGGAAAAATCCGCTAGATTGTCAGTGAGTGCAACACATCAGGAAATTCAGAAGTATTGTCTTCGCATTAACAAAAAAAAACCAGGTCTTTGGTGGATGGGTTATAAGTGCCTGGGAAAAAAAATAAAGCTTGAAGTCAGTTTTCATACATAATTTTGTTGTGTACAGAATTCTTGAATTATAGTTCATTGTTGTGTTATTTGGAAATCAGAGAAATGTTTATTTCATTTAAATAAATAAATAGATTGATTCTCATGGTACAGTACATGAGGGACGCCAGTTTACAGGCATCATCAAATTGTTACAGAAATAGGACCATATTATTCAGTCACAATTTACAGTCGATAGCAAAATATGTTTAACATGTACACTGGAGATTATACATACACTTGATAGATGTTAATCCCAATAGTATAAAACATCCTTTTCACTTATGTACAATCGTTTCTGTGCATAGCTGGAAAAATCCGCTAGATTGTCAGTGAGTGCAACACATCAGGAAATTCAGAAGTATTGTCTTCGCATTAACAAAAAAAAACCAGGTCTTTGGTGGATGGGTTATAAGTGCCTGGGAAAAAAAATAAAGCTTGAAGTCAGTTTTCATACATAATTTTGTTGTGTACAGAATTCTTGAATTATAGTTCATTGTTGTGTTATTTGGAAATCAGAGAAATGTTTATTTCATTTAAATAAATAAATAGATTGATTCTCATGGTACAGTACATGAGGGACGCCAGTTTACAGGCATCATCAAATTGTTACAGAAATAGGACCATATTATTCAGTCACAATTTACAGTCGATAGCAAAATATGTTTAACATGTACACTGGAGATTATACATACACTTGATAGATGTTAATCCCAATAGTATAAAACATCCTTTTCACTTATGTACAATCGTTTCTGTGCATAGCTGGAAAAATCCGCTAGATTGTCAGTGAGTGCAACACATCAGGAAATTCAGAAGTATTGTCTTCGCATTAACAAAAAAAAACCAGGTCTTTGGTGGATGGGTTATAAGTGCCTGGGAAAAAAATTAAAGCTTGAAGTCAGTTTTCATACATAATTTTGTTGTGTACAGAATTCTTGAATTATAGTTCATTGTTGTGTTATTTGGAAATCAGAGAAATGTTTATTTCATTTAAATAAATAAATAGATTGATTCTCATGGTACAGTACATGAGGGACGCCAGTTTACAGGCATCATCAAATTGTTACAGAAATAGGACCATATTATTCAGTCACAATTTACAGTCGATAGCAAAATATGTTTAACATGTACACTGGAGATTATACATACACTTGATAGATGTTAATCCCAATAGTATAAAACATCCTTTTCACTTATGTACAATCGTTTCTGTGCATAGCTGGAAAAATCCGCTAGATTGTCAGTGAGTGCAACACATCAGGAAATTCAGAAGTATTGTCTTCGCATTAACAAAAAAAAACCAGGTCTTTGGTGGATGGGTTATAAGTGCCTGGGAAAAAAAATAAAGCTTGAAGTCAGTTTTCATACATAATTTTGTTGTGTACAGAATTCTTGAATTATAGTTCATTGTTGTGTTATTTGGAAATCAGAGAAATGTTTATTTCATTTAAATAAATAAATAGATTGATTCTCATGGTACAGTACATGAGGGACGCCAGTTTACAGGCATCATCAAATTGTTACAGAAATAGGACCATATTATTCAGTCACAATTTACAGTCGATAGCAAAATATGTTTAACATGTACACTGGAGATTATACATACACTTGATAGATGTTAATCCCAATAGTATAAAACATCCTTTTCACTTATGTACAATCGTTTCTGTGCATAGCTGGAAAAATCCGCTAGATTGTCAGTGAGTGCAACACATCAGGAAATTCAGAAGTATTGTCTTCGCATTAACAAAAAAAAACCAGGTCTTTGGTGGATGGGTTATAAGTGCCTGGGAAAAAAAATAAAGCTTGAAGTCAGTTTTCATACATAATTTTGTTGTGTACAGAATTCTTGAATTATAGTTCATTGTTGTGTTATTTGGAAATCAGAGAAATGTTTATTTCATTTAAATAAATAAATAGATTGATTCTCATGGTACAGTACATGAGGGACGCCAGTTTACAGGCATCATCAAATTGTTACAGAAATAGGACCATATTATTCAGTCACAATTTACAGTCGATAGCAAAATATGTTTAACATGTACACTGGAGATTATACATACACTTGATAGATGTTAATCCCAATAGTATAAAACATCCTTTTCACTTATGTACAATCGTTTCTGTGCATAGCTGGAAAAATCCGCTAGATTGTCAGTGAGTGCAACACATCAGGAAATTCAGAAGTATTGTCTTCGCATTAACAAAAAAAAACCAGGTCTTTGGTGGATGGGTTATAAGTGCCTGGGAAAAAAAATAAAGCTTGAAGTCAGTTTTCATACATAATTTTGTTGTGTACAGAATTCTTGAATTATAGTTCATTGTTGTGTTATTTGGAAATCAGAGAAATGTTTATTTCATTTAAATAAATAAATAGATTGATTCTCATGGTACAGTACATGAGGGACGCCAGTTTACAGGCATCATCAAATTGTTACAGAAATAGGACCATATTATTCAGTCACAATTTACAGTCGATAGCAAAATATGTTTAACATGTACACTGGAGATTATACATACACTTGATAGATGTTAATCCCAATAGTATAAAACATCCTTTTCACTTATGTACAATCGTTTCTGTGCATAGCTGGAAAAATCCGCTAGATTGTCAGTGAGTGCAACACATCAGGAAATTCAGAAGTATTGTCTTCGCATTAACAAAAAAAAACCAGGTCTTTGGTGGATGGGTTATAAGTGCCTGGGAAAAAAAATAAAGCTTGAAGTCAGTTTTCATACATAATTTTGTTGTGTACAGAATTCTTGAATTATAGTTCATTGTTGTGTTATTTGGAAATCAGAGAAATGTTTATTTCATTTAAATAAATAAATAGATTGATTCTCATGGTACAGTACATGAGGGACGCCAGTTTACAGGCATCATCAAATTGTTACAGAAATAGGACCATATTATTCAGTCACAATTTACAGTCGATAGCAAAATATGTTTAACATGTACACTGGAGATTATACATACACTTGATAGATGTTAATCCCAATAGTATAAAACATCCTTTTCACTTATGTACAATCGTTTCTGTGCATAGCTGGAAAAATCCGCTAGATTGTCAGTGAGTGCAACACATCAGGAAATTCAGAAGTATTGTCTTCGCATTAACAAAAAAAAACCAGGTCTTTGGTGGATGGGTTATAAGTGCCTGGGAAAAAAAATAAAGCTTGAAGTCAGTTTTCATACATAATTTTGTTGTGTACAGAATTCTTGAATTATAGTTCATTGTTGTGTTATTTGGAAATCAGAGAAATGTTTATTTCATTTAAATAAATAAATAGATTGATTCTCATGGTACAGTACATGAGGGACGCCAGTTTACAGGCATCATCAAATTGTTACAGAAATAGGACCATATTATTCAGTCACAATTTACAGTCGATAGCAAAATATGTTTAACATGTACACTGGAGATTATACATACACTTGATAGATGTTAATCCCAATAGTATAAAACATCCTTTTCACTTATGTACAATCGTTTCTGTGCATAGCTGGAAAAATCCGCTAGATTGTCAGTGAGTGCAACACATCAGGAAATTCAGAAGTATTGTCTTCGCATTAACAAAAAAAAACCAGGTCTTTGGTGGATGGGTTATAAGTGCCTGGGAAAAAAAATAAAGCTTGAAGTCAGTTTTCATACATAATTTTGTTGTGTACAGAATTCTTGAATTATAGTTCATTGTTGTGTTATTTGGAAATCAGAGAAATGTTTATTTCATTTAAATAAATAAATAGATTGATTCTCATGGTACAGTACATGAGGGACGCCAGTTTACAGGCATCATCAAATTGTTACAGAAATAGGACCATATTATTCAGTCACAATTTACAGTCGATAGCAAAATATGTTTAACATGTACACTGGAGATTATACATACACTTGATAGATGTTAATCCCAATAGTATAAAACATCCTTTTCACTTATGTACAATCGTTTCTGTGCATAGCTGGAAAAATCCGCTAGATTGTCAGTGAGTGCAACACATCAGGAAATTCAGAAGTATTGTCTTCGCATTAACAAAAAAAAACCAGGTCTTTGGTGGATGGGTTATAAGTGCCTGGGAAAAAAAATAAAGCTTGAAGTCAGTTTTCATACATAATTTTGTTGTGTACAGAATTCTTGAATTATAGTTCATTGTTGTGTTATTTGGAAATCAGAGAAATGTTTATTTCATTTAAATAAATAAATAGATTGATTCTCATGGTACAGTACATGAGGGACGCCAGTTTACAGGCATCATCAAATTGTTACAGAAATAGGACCATATTATTCAGTCACAATTTACAGTCGATAGCAAAATATGTTTAACATGTACACTGGAGATTATACATACACTTGATAGATGTTAATCCCAATAGTATAAAACATCCTTTTCACTTATGTACAATCGTTTCTGTGCATAGCTGGAAAAATCCGCTAGATTGTCAGTGAGTGCAACACATCAGGAAATTCAGAAGTATTGTCTTCGCATTAACAAAAAAAAACCAGGTCTTTGGTGGATGGGTTATAAGTGCCTGGGAAAAAAAATAAAGCTTGAAGTCAGTTTTCATACATAATTTTGTTGTGTACAGAATTCTTGAATTATAGTTCATTGTTGTGTTATTTGGAAATCAGAGAAATGTTTATTTCATTTAAATAAATAAATAGATTGATTCTCATGGTACAGTACATGAGGGACGCCAGTTTACAGGCATCATCAAATTGTTACAGAAATAGGACCATATTATTCAGTCACAATTTACAGTCGATAGCAAAATATGTTTAACATGTACACTGGAGATTATACATACACTTGATAGATGTTAATCCCAATAGTATAAAACATCCTTTTCACTTATGTACAATCGTTTCTGTGCATAGCTGGAAAAATCCGCTAGATTGTCAGTGAGTGCAACACATCAGGAAATTCAGAAGTATTGTCTTCGCATTAACAAAAAAAAACCAGGTCTTTGGTGGATGGGTTATAAGTGCCTGGGAAAAAAAATAAAGCTTGAAGTCAGTTTTCATACATAATTTTGTTGTGTACAGAATTCTTGAATTATAGTTCATTGTTGTGTTATTTGGAAATCAGTGATTTGTTTATCTCATTTGATCTGCAATGTCATTGTTGGGAGCAAAATACATAAGCTTTAGACGCATTAATTAATGGATTTCTACTGCTTGTGGGTATTTACTTCTCGTGAGGAGGGTTTTTGAATTTTAGTTGTTCCGACAGGAGTTGTGGATATTAACTGCTCAGCAACATTACGGATATAAGTTCATCACATTATCTTAGGAAAGTTGAGTTGTAGTTGGTGAGGTATATATGATGCCCGACGAGCGTACATCTGTCCATGTGATGTTGTGGTGAGTTATATCTTTTTCATGTTGTCGGTTTATGTCCATTTTATTCCACTTATTGTGTTGGGTAGAAGTTTTACAAACGAAACTTCTTGTCTGTTTGAGGGTAAGTATCTTAATCGTTAATGTTTTATCTAAAATTATAAATATAGGCAAAAACAACAGGTGTAGTATTTAAGCTTATACATTAAATGGACCTATAATTTCGGAGGCTCTCAGATAGGAACTAAGACTACTGTCGTTTGCAAACTCGTGTAGTTTGTCGTTAAGCACTTTTTTGAATGAGGCCAATGTACCTGCTTGACGCATTTCCATTGGTAGTTTATTCCATATCTGTGCATACCTAATCAAATAAAACTTTTGCCTGGTAGCTGTTTTACATTGTTCGATAGCTACTGTACCCTTAGTGTGTCTTAGTTTGTAGCCACTGTCATCTGAAAGTCGAATGCCATTAGTAGAGGTAAAAACTAAGTGGTTTAGAAGCTTATAGTAAAGTGTTAAGTTTAGTCTCAGGCGTCTTAGCCATAGTGTTTCTAATCCTAGGGTGTCACATCTAGTGGAGTAGTTCGCACCATTTTCGGTTCCGAGTAATTTTGACGTGAAGTACCTCTGCACTCCCTCGACTTTCAATTTGTCCTCTATGCGTATACTACTATACATGAATGAACAGTAATCAAATAAAGGACGCACACAAACCTTGTACAACAGAATTCTGGACTCATTTCTGTAAAAGTTCCTGAGTAGAAAGCCGATAAGTCTGCGTGACTTTGACACTTGTTTGGAGATATGTTCAGAAAATGATAAGTCATGTGAGTATTTCAGTCCTAGGTCCAATACAGATTCCAGTCGTAAGAGTGCATGGCCTTGAATTGTCAGGTCAAGTTCTAAATTGTTGCAACCTATGCAGAGCCAGCCACATTTGTCGACATTAAACTGGAGTTGCCAGGTGTCACACCATCTATCCATTTTTTCTAATTCTTGCTGTATGGCGTTTACTGTTATTCCGAGATCTGTGTTCTTGCATTTATAGGTCACTTTTAAGTCATCTGCATATAGTATTGGTTTACCAACACTAAAGCATTCACAGATACTGTTTATATATATTATGAATAGGAGTGGGCCTAATACACTTCCCTGGATTACACCACTACTTACAGGTTTAGGCCTTGAGATTATCGAGCCAACTTTTGTTATCTGATTCCTGTCACAGAGAAATGATTTTATCCAGCTCAGGAGAGGGTCACATATCCCTAGTGAGCATAACCTGCTGACTAGCAGATTATGGGGGACTCTATCGAAGGCTTTTGTTATATCGAAATATAGCACAATTACTAGTTCTCTGTTGTCCCTGCTTCGTGTAACTTCATTGAAAAAGTCTATGTGACAGGTCGCACATGATCTCTTTTTGAGGAATCCGTGTTGTGATGGGTTGATAAGTTCATGTTCTAGTAAGTTGTCTGACACTTGGTCTTTAACCACTTTCTCCATTATTCGTGATATTACCGGTGTTATATTAATAGGTCTATAGTTGCATGCACTGGTTTTGGCCCCTGCTTTGTGCTTAGGTAGTATGTATGTGGTTTTCCACACTTCAGGATAAGTTCCAGTTTCCAGTGACAGAGTAAATATTCTAAGTAACAAGACTACCATTTCCGTGCTACCATTTTTGTATATGACAGATGGTATGTCGTCTGTTCCAGTACTGCCATTTGACTTCAATGTCTTAATCGCTGAGTCTATATTTTGTATATTAAAATCTATTTCTCCTAATTTGTGGTTACTTTTGCAGGTCATTTGGAAATTTGGGGTCGGGTGCACTCTGGTGTCATTGCAAAACCACTCACTGAGGAGTTCACTTATAACCTGGGGATCGTTGTATATTACACCCCTATGTTCCAAGATGCTTACATTATTGTCTTTACTGCTTTTTAGACGTTTTTGCAATATCCTACAAAGTTCCTGAGTTTTGGTGTTACCCATTAGCGCTTTATTTTCCTCATGTTGTGACTTCATTTTGTGTTTCTCTTCAAGCAGTTTAAGAGTTTCATGTATTTGGTTTAACGCATTAAATTCCTTAAATACATGGTATTTCCTTTTCAATTTCTTTAGTTTTAGTCGCGTTTTCCGGTCAATAAATGGAGTTGGTGTCTTTAGGGCAGATTTTAGGGGCGCGATTGTGTCTCTTGCTGAGCCAACTGTTTTGTAGAAAATCTCAAGTGATACTTCTAAGTTATTGTTGATGAAGTATTCTTCCCAGTCAGAACTTCTCAACAGATCTGATAGGAATTCCCAATCAGCATTCTTATAGTCCCTATATTGATAGCGCACCGGGGAATTTTTAGGTGTGTATTTAGTTGTTAGTCGGAGGGGTAGCGTGCAGTACAATATGTTGTGATCACTGTTATCGAGTTTATTTCCCACCTCTATCGAGATGGGCTCTATGTTATGACAGAGGATTAAGTCAAGAGTATTTTGGTTCCTTGTAGGGAGGCGCACGCACTGCTTCCATCCTCCTATGTCTATAGCTTGTAGTAGCTCTTCATGGATTCTTGGTCCTGTACAGGTATCCCAGTTTACTCCAGGTAAGTTGAAATCTCCACATACTACTTTGTAGTCGAAGTCCAGCGTGGCTACATGCTCTAGTATTTCTGCAATAGTTATATCAGTCATTTCAGGGCTATTGGGGGGTCTGTATATACATCCCACGAGAATTTTACTTTCGTTTGTGTGGATGCTTATCCACTTAGATTCTGGGAGTTTGTCAGTATTTGGGTTATTGAAAGTATTGGAGTTAGTGGATTTATAGGCATATATTAAGCAACCGCCTCCTCTTTTGTCAACTCTATCGTTCCTATAGATGTCGTAGTTGTCTATTACTAGCTTTGTGTCAGGTATATCAGTAGTAAGCCAGGTTTCAGTCACCATTATTAGTGTTGGCCGTTCTATGTATGCCAGGCAGCGAAGCGTTGTTATTTTATTAAGGAGAGATCTAGCATTCAGGAGCATAATTGTTAGTAAACCAGAGTTATTGGAGGAGAGGTTAACATGGTTACTTGTCACTATCCCTACGTTATGTTTGGAGGGGCTCTGAGGTGAGACAGAGTCAGTGTGTGTACTATTTCCTGGATGAACTGTGCAGCGAGTGGGGCTATTGTTTGCTGCAGCCGAAAATAATCCTGTTGCATATTTTGACTATTAGCATCCATGGGTCGGCATCTGCGTTCATCTACTGGTGATATATGGTCTGCCCTGCAATTTGGGTTGTAGTTTGCTGGACCTAGGTACCCTGTGTTAAGATTACCCTGGTAGTTGTACCTCATGGGGCTTTCATAGCCATATGCATATTGGCTCACGTCACGTGTGTGAGTGAAGTTATTGAGGGGATCAAGTGCCGACCTGTTCTCATTAAGTTGATGAGGTTTAACATAGATAGTGCGAGAGTTTGGACGAGGATTTTCGTTAATATGGTGCCTATATGAGTCCCGTTTAGTGCTCCATATATCCTGAGGATCCATTCTACGTTGCATTCCCAAGTTATGTGCGTTGTTAGGCATGTTACTTCTAGTTCGGGAAGGGGTATTCCTTCTCACATGCTGCGTGACGTCTTTGGGAATGTGCTTCGTTACCCATGCTTTGTCATTTTTTAGACTGACACGCTGCTTATTAGACTTATTACGAGGGAGGTATGTCGAAGTCTGGGGTGGGACTCTGGGTTTTGTGGTCTTTTTTGCGGTTTCTACTGAGGGACTCTCTGGCTTGGATCCAGATTGAGAGTGGTCTGCCAGTAGTTTCTGGTCAGCCATAGTTTGTGCGTCTATGTCAACCTTATGTAGGTCAGCAGGTTTTCGAGATGTGCTCTCGTGCACTCTAAGATTGCACCCAGTGGCACTGCTCTTACTGAGTTTTGGGTCGCTCTTACTTGCCGTTTTTTCTCCTAACACTATACACGTGACTTGCTGTGCTTCAGTGTCCGTCGACACTTTAGCACTGATACCAGATGTATTTCTCAGTGTTGTCAACTTTGTATCGAAGGAGTTCTTGGTTGCTTGCCTTTGGTTTGGTGTTTTATCCGAGACTACTTTAATAGTCTTGAATTTAGTGGCAGTAGCCAGAAGATCTTCGGCCATCTTAAATCGTTCAGCTGTTATGTAGCTGTCGAACCTAAAGAGTATAGGACAAGGATGCTTTAGGTCTTTTTTGCTTAGGCGAATGCACTGACAAGGTGCATTCAAGAGATTTGCAGCCTTCAGCAATGAGTGCTGGACTGACTTTATGGGCTCGCTATCCGGTACATTATACACTATTGCGTTTTGTTTTGAAGCCAGCCTTCTAACAACTTCGCTGGATAGAAAGTCGATGGCGTTTTCTAACTCCTTCGCACTTTCTGAGTCAGTATGAGTCATTCTAGAGGTCATATTAAAAAGCTTTAGGATTGTAGGATCCTGCAGTTCCTTTTTCATACGTGAGATAGTTTCGGGTATACATTCTAGTGAACTTAATTTCGTTTTTAATTCATCTATCTGTAGCTGCATCTCTTTAATTACGCACGTTAAGTAAGAGAGCTCTACTTTTTCAGACAGAACATCTTCCACCTGTATTACAGGGGTCAGAGTTATGTTCGAGGCTCTTATGTTGGGTGAACTACTAATAATATGGGGTGGTAATGTGTTATTAGACGAGCTGGTGCTATTTTCTAAATTAGTGGTGTTCACACGAACACGCTTTTTAGAATTTTTAACCATCGTTATTAAAGATCAATTATTAGTAACCAATAAATGAATATAAACGAAAACACGTGCAAAAGCGTCACCTGATTCGAACGTACCGGGCGATGATGTACGACAAGGAGTTTTGTGACTGCGGTGTCCCAGGGAAGGGTCGTTCTGTAGAAGACTTAAAAGCAGTTAAAATAGCCGAGGACTCTTGTAAATACGAAAACGGGCGTTTCAGCGTTGGCCTACCATGGAGATTCAAAGATAGACAGTTGGTTTGTAATAGGAAAGTTGCTCTTAAGAGACTAATGGGTTTACAGAAGAAATTTCTGTCAGATGCAGAACTCTGGTCCAAATATAAGGAAGTCGTCGATAAACATATAATGAAGGGTTACGTTGAAAGGCTAGTTGATCAGAGTGAGCCAGGGAAGTGGTATTTGCCCCATCATTCCGTCTTTAACCCGAGGAAGCCAGGTAAACTCCGTGTGGTGTTTGATTGTTCTGCGAAACATGAAGGAGTCTCTTTAAATGATAATCTGTATAGTGGCCCAGATTGCGTGAGCTCATTAGTGGGACTGCTATTAAGATTCAGAAAGTTTACAGTTGCTGTCGCGGCGGATATTGAGGAAATGTTCCTACAGGTGAAGGTGCCAGAGAGTGACAGAGATCACTTGAGGTTTTTGTGGTTTGATGACGGTCCTTGTGGTAAGGTGTCAGAATATAGGATGACAGTGCATCCATTTGGTGCCACGTCCTCCCCGTTTTGTGCTAATTTTGCTCTACGAAAGGCAGTGTCCACATTTGGTTCTAATGATTTGCTGGACGTCATAGATTGTTGCTTCTACGTGGATGATTGTTTAGCCTCCTTCGATGATGATAAGTCTGCAGTTAGATTTGCAACAAGCATTACTGAAGTGTTAGCTAAGGCCGGCTTTCGTCTAACTAAGTGGGTCTCGAACAGCCTAGACGTTTTGAAGCATATAGATCCAGAAGACAGAGCACCTACCGTACGAGATTTGCCTGTTGATACTCTACCAGTTGAACGCACATTAGGTATGCGATGGGATGTGAACTCTGATACCTTTGGATTTAGTGTTGGTGATATTGATAAGCCAGTTACTCGGAGAGGTGTGCTCTCTGTGTTGTCGTCCGTGTTTGACCCACTTGGATTAGTAGCACCTTATCTACTTCCGGCTAGGAGGTTATTTCAAGAGACATGCAGGAAAGGGTTACAGTGGGATGAACCATTAAGTGAGAGGCAGAGAGAAGAGTGGAAGGGGTGGGTTAACAGTTTAAGAATGCTGAATCTACATTCCGTCTCACGTCCACTTAAGCCGTCGAGAAATCATGATATAATTGACTTCCATGTTTTTTCTGATGCCTCTGAGGTTGGATTTGGTGCAGCCGTATACATCAGAACCACCTTAATGAATGATATAGATGTTAGCCTGGTGATGGGTAAATCCAGAGTTGCACCTCTAAAGACGGTTTCGATTCCGAGATTAGAACTTAATGCCGCCTTACTAGCTGCGCAGTTATTCACAACAGTGTGTAAAGAGTTGGATTACCCCAAGCATCCCGTAACGTTTTGGACTGATTCGATGTCTGTGATATATTATATACGCAACGAGTCAGCAAGATATGCATGTTTTGTAGCTAACAGAGTATCTCAAATTCGTGAACTAACCACTGTTGAGCAGTGGAGGTACGTACCGTCTGGAAAAAATCCAGCTGATCTAGCCTCGCGAGGAGTTATTGATATGAATGTGGTTAAAAATAAGTGGTGGAAAGGTCCAGAGTTCTTGCTAAGGGCTGATAGTATGTGGCCTCGTAGAGAAGATGAACCACCGATAAACGAGTGTGCCTTGGAGTTGAAGACAAGTGTCAGTTTAACATCTACTCAAGAAAGACATTCAGGTTTACATCCACTTTTTAAATATTATTCTTCTTGGTACAAACTACTGAAAGCGGTTGCGTGGTTGACACGATATGTTACGTATTTAAAGGTCATGCATCTTGCGGGATACGAAAATATGAATGTGGGGCCTTTGAGAGTCGAAGATATTAGAAATGCAGAGTTAACGATTTTGAGGGCTGCTCAGTGGGAAGCGTGGGGTGAGATTACCAAGGAGGATAGTCCCGATTTCGCAGATTTCAAGGTGCGGTTAGATAGATTATCTCCGATAGTTTCCGAAGGGATCGCTAGAGTTGGTGGACGTCTACAAATGTTAGAATCGTCATATGAGACCCGTCATCCGGCTTTATTACCTTGCTACCATCCAGTCACTGATCTCATTATAAGACACTACCATGTTCTTGAAGGTCATTTGGGTACTTCGCAAGTACTATCAAGTATTCGATGTAAGTTCTGGATAGTGAAGGGAGGTACTGCTGTCCGTAAAATAATTGATAAGTGCATGGAATGTAAACTCCGAAATGCTCGTCCAGTACAGCAGATAATGGCACCACTCCCAGCGTGGCAAGCTTCTGAAGGGAATTATCCATTTGAGTACGTTGGGGTGGATTTGTTCGGACCTTTTGTAGTGAAGAGAGGCAGAACCCTATGTAAAAGATATGGCTGTTTATTCACCTGTTTGAAAATGAGAGCTGTGCATATTGAGATGGTTCATTCTCTAACTACTGATTCATTCGTGCTAGCATTACATAGATTTATAAATCGCCGGGGTGTACCGAAGATGATGTTCAGCGACAGAGGGACTAATTTTGTTGGCTGTCACGCCGAGCTTAAAGAATACTTCGAAGGTCCTCAAACGAGAGTTCAGGAAGAGTTACTGAAAAGGAACATCGAGTGGCACTTCAACCCACCACATGCCAGCCATAGAGGTGGGCTATGGGAAAGACTTATAGGAATTATCAAGCGTATTTTAAGCTCCATAATTAAAAACCAGAGTTTGAATGACGAAACGCTAGAGACATTTTTTTGTGAAGCTGAACGAATATTAAATGACCGGCCGTTATCGCCTGTGAGGGACGACGTCAAGGATTTTGATGTGTTAACCCCAAATAAATTATTGTTATTGAGAGGCAACCCTGGCATAGAGGACGCAAGCGGGGAAGGAATACCTACGATTAAAAGATGGAAACAAGCCAGGCACATGAAAGATATATTTTGGAAAAGATGGTTTAAGGAGTATGTTCTAACACTGCAAACCAGGGACAAGTGGAAAAAGTTGTGCCGAAACTTAAAGGTTGGTGACATAGTATTAGTAGCAGATAAATGTGCCACAGGTAGGTGGCCTTTGGGAGTGGTAGTAAGGCTGATCTGTAGTGGTGATGGATTGGTGAGGACGGTTGAGGTGAGAACTAGTTGTGGCATGTTGGTGCGAGATATCAGAAAACTGTGTCTCCTGGAAGGTGCTGAGAGTAGAGAGTCGGAGGATGAAACAATAGATGATTTTCCAACCTAGAGCGTCAACCTGAGAAGGGTTGTAGGCGTACTGTTGTAAGTCCTACAATTATTCAAAGGGTAGCGCATCAATGAGCAGTCCAATGTGCTTGGTGTATGATCTTGTACATATGTTCATATTGTATATACTGAATTGATATCATCTGTCATCTAGCTGTTGGTAATTCTGTTTGTGTCCGGACATTCCACAACTTACAATGGTCAACCTGTGAAGGTTTGTAGGCGTACTGGTGTAAGTCCTGCAATTCTTCAAGGGTATTCCATCAAGACATGAAATGCGAGTTTGTGTGTACTGTTTGTATATACGTGTGGTGTGTCATATCAATTGGTGTTATTTGAATCCATTGTGTTTACTCGTTGTTTTTGTACCTAGTTGTTATTGCATAATTTTGTTAAAATTTTCGTCGTGATTACTTCTGAAGTTCTGGCCACTCTTCCACATCCGTGAATGAATTGATTGATGTCAAGGACAGCAGATGGGTCGTATACGCCGGGGAGGCTAGGCTATTTCTGAGAATGAAATGCACACGGAGATAATTGTTAGCTGCGGTCCGACACGCCGAGGAGAAAGAGTGTAAACGACTGAGGCTCGCATGCGTCACCGCTATTAGAACTGAGGCAGAATGAGTGACAAGCGATTGCAGTGGTAATTGGTAGTGAGTAGATACGAGGATGTGCGTAGAGTATCGTGAGGTGGTGCTTTGGTCACACTGCATTCTGCAAGAGTCATTCTAGCAAGTGGCGATTGTGTTGCAAGATGTCAAGAGGAGGTCTCTGTCTGGAGGCGCAGGTCGTCATTGATGAGTGAGATTGTGCTGTGGGTATGCTTGTGGTGTGTTGGCTTTTCTGTTTGTTTTCCATTTCAGCTCTGTCCGTGTGACCCAGGTTCTCGCAATGGCATCCAAGTCAACGAGCATTGATCGTGAAGGAAAAAAGTGTTGGATCCCTTTTTTGCCGGGGAGTGTCAATGGAGTTGAAGATTGAACGATCAATTCTTGGTTGTTTGCTTAAAATCAACTTCCCCGATTTCCGCGGAGGCATCAGTACGACAGTCATCGTCTCATCGGTCGCTGTTCAGAAAGAAGAGTAAAACATCGTCAGAAGTAATATAACGATTTATTATTATAATATTTGTTTTCAGACCTTAGTTCGCTTATTACTTTTATAGGTTGGTGTAACAATACAGAAATATCAAACGGCAGATCGGTGTTTTGGTTTTTTCGTCCGTTATAACTAAGCGTTTCTGAGAAATCTTCTAAGAACAGCGTGGGCCCGAGCGTAGCGAGAGCTGGGCATTAACGGTTTATGAGACGTGATTGACAAATCCCTTCTGTAGATAGGTGTCATATTAGCCGATCACCCAGACATTGTTTGCTCGTTCGCGACAATGGTTGTATTTTTCTTTAGTAAGGCAGTTTAAGCCACATGTATGATGACACCTCCACTCAGTAAAGAAATAATTTTCTCTGTTTTCCATGACGTGATAACCCTGTGGCTCTGGTACCACTGGACTGTTGATACGAGACTATTTTCAATTTTAGCAGTTGCAACTCTCACAGGCTGTTCTGAGACCCAGTAATTACAAATATACAAAATCTAGGTTGAGGACGAGTGGGACCTGGAGGAAATGTTGCTACAAAATACTAGAATCGTTAGCTTACCTTCTTTAACACTAACTTGTCTCAACAAATTGCACACCGATACACATCCACCAACCGACCTGCTGAAGCTTTCTGTGCTAATGACACCTCGTGAACAAATTCTTTCCTTCCTAATCAACCCTTCATCCAAGCAATGTAGTAAACCCTTATCCCCAACAAAGTGAAGTATAACTGCGTTAGAGCAGGCACTTGACTCAAACAAAGGGGAATAGGAGCTTCAGTTCATGTGGGTGAAACCCATTGGATCATTGAAAGTCAATGGTGAGGACGCACCCTACTGGTAGTCGGTGGTGCTTAAAGATGAACTCGGCTGATTTACATAAGTAGTGCCCACGGAATGAATGGAATTCTGTGTCCACCCTCTCCAAGTTAAAGAAAGGTATGATTTGAAGGTATGAAGATATGATTTGGAATGGCTTTTCATAGCATTCCCTGTTTCTGATCGGTCGTTGAAGGTCAACGATGCTTTACCGTTCATAATGTGATGCTAATCTTGAAGAAACGACCTCAGACAGACAGTAAAAAGCATCTTGGCGGGGTGATCACAGAGGTACAACGCGCCAGTAAGAACGAGGACCCAAGATCTAGGATTTTATTTATAATTATATATATCAATATATTTTAAGATTGAACGACCAGTTCAAGGTTGTCAATGTATTTGAATATTGAAAGATCAATTCATGGATGTTTCCTCAAACCAACATCCCCGATTTTCGCGGAGGCATCAATACGACAGTCATCGTCTCATCGGTCGCTGTTCAGAAAGAAGTCAGCAGAAAACCATCAGAAACCCTAGTAAAAACATTATTTTTATATGTTGGTGTAACAATAAAGAATCCTCGAGTAGCCAATCGGTCTTTGGTTTTTTGTCCGTTATTACTAAGCGTTTCTGAAAAACTTCAAGGAACAGCGTGGGCCCGAGCGTAGCAAGAGCTGGGTATTAACGGTTTATGAGACGTGACTGACACTTTCTGACGGTAGAAACAGATTTGGCGGATTCAAACAGTTGGTGAAAGTTTGGATAGTCACCGTTCATTTTTCCTGTTGCCGGTCAAGTCCTCTTTGAACAAGCAATATCTGGAATTGTTTTGGAATTGGGTCAAGTTCAACAATGCCTGGGTCAAAGAAGGGACAGAGTGTCTTGGATGCAAACAGGAAAGTAAGTCATGTTGACTTGTCTGTTAATTGTAACGATGTGTCTGATGTTAAGTATGACATGGTTGATGTTACTGTTTCGCCGTTCAGGGATAATAGGAACATCAAACTCCTAAGTTTGAACCACGGTGTTTTGATGGAAACCCAGCTGATTATTTACAATTTGTAAAGGAGTTTGAGATCATGCTGAGTAGTTTTTTATTAACTGATGAGATGAAATTGATGTATTTGATGAGGTATTGCACTGGAGTTGCTTCAAGAGCTACATAGTGCTGTAAGCTCATTCCCTCTAATGAGGGATACGCTGAGGCTATGAGCATATTACGTCGAAGTTTTGGAAGACCTTCAATGATTGTAAGGAACGTATACGAAGCTGGTGACATTTTTGCACGTGTTTGCTCTGAAATTTATTTACTGCTGATTGTCTTATAATTCTTGAAATTATGGTCCAAATATCTAAAAAACGTGTTCGTAGAAACACAGTTGTTTTAGATAGTGGCTCAAATTCGGTTATAAATGCATTACCGCCTGGTAATACAGTATCAACTACTAGCCCTCAAAATGGTTTGAGTGCAGATCTTACTCCTGTGATATAGGTTAAAGATGTTGTCAGCAAAGTCTCATAAACCGTTAATGCCCAGCTCTCGCTACGCTCGGGCCCACGCTGTTCTTAGAAGATTTCTCAGAAACGCTTAGTTATAACGGACGAAAAAACCAAAACACCGACCTGCCGTTTGATATTTGTTTATTGTTACACCAACATATAAAAGGAATAAGCGAACTAAGCAAACTAAGGTTTCTGAAGATGTTTCAATCTTCTTTCTGAACAGCGACCGATGAGACGATGACTGTCGTATTGATGCTTCCGCGAAAATTGGGGAAGTTGATTTTAAGCAAACAACCAAGAATTGATCGTTCAATCTTCAACTCCATTGACAGATGTTCTTTTAGAGAACTCTGAGTTCTGTAAACTAAACCTCCTTTTGAAAGATATGCAGAGGCAAGTAAGTGAAATTCAGAAAAAATTAGATCAGTTTGATAGTATGTCACTGCCAATCTCAAATACCACGGAGAGCCGTTCTGATATTGGCCAGGTTAAGTCTTTACTGGATGTAACTCAAAACAAGCTTTCGAATTTAGACCCAATAGCCTGTCTTTTAAAACGGCATCCTAAAATATCTCCAGACAACCTAAATAAAGCTGAAAATCTGATTGACTGCTTGGCTACGGAGGTGATGAAGCGTATAACCTCTTCTCACCAAGCTATAGTTTACAACGTCCCAGATTCTCTGCCCCTGAAAACTGTAAGACACAAAATCCTGATTTGTTGCGGCATGGCTAGTGTTCCATGTGAATGCAAAAGACTTCGTAAAAAGTCTAACCAGGCTAATTGCCCAATCATTTTTAAATTCAGTAATTCCCTTGATGCTAGTAAGTTTACTAAATGTCAGGATCACTTAAGACTGAATAGCAGTTATAAGTCTATAACCGTAGCTCAGGATAAAACACCGTGTCAGCGCAGAATAATGCGTAGTAATAACCTGGTCACCTCCTCTAGCTTTGATTTACCAAATAAGGATCGTGCACAGCAACAGACACCTAGTGCTGAAACTAGCATTCAGCAAACTACACAACAACCACACCTGCCAATGGAACTAGGAACTGATTTAGATACCAGTACCCCTGTAAATAAAGCCTCATCGAAAGATGTTAAAATGACTAGAACTTCTGCAAGTTGTTCTAAGAAATTTCCCCCCAAACGTAGTAACCTCACCACGATGAACAAATTTCGCAGGGTTGAGACTAATGATGGGGAAGAATACTTTGTATTCAATAAGCCTGCTGAGAGTAAGAATGCCAACAAACCATCACTTGTTACGAAAAACTCCTCTCGAAACATAAGTATATCTGGAGGTGTTCCGCATGCTCCACCTTATAGAAAGTCAGGCTCCAAGACTCCTAAAGTCTTGCAGCCAAAGCACCTTCCTTCACAATTCCCTTTAAGTTATAAAAACAACCCGAAGGTGTATACCGGTATGACGAATAGCAGTTGATGCTATGCCTTTTAACCGTCAACCTAGGCCCAACCTGTACTACCCTTATATCCAGGAACACATGGTAAATTTTCCAGGTGTCCCGAATCACTGGTACGACCCATGGCACCTAGGACCACCTCATTGCACACCAACCCGATGTACAGACACCCAGTCCGACCTCCTTTTCATTCATAAATTCTTGCGGTGCTGACGCACAAATAGATTTAGGTTATGGTGACATTTTAAGCCAGTTTGTAGTATCCCGTGACTTATTCACGATATTGCTAATTAATGCACGTTCCTTAATCAATAAGATATCTGAACTAAGGACATTATTATTAGTCGCCAAGCCTACTGTAGCTCTGATTACTGAGTCATGGTGCTCATCCTCTGTACTTGATGTGCATATAGGTATCGATGATTACACTGTACACCGTGCAAACAGAGATTGCAAGCGTGGTGGAGGATGTCTCATATATATACATAACTCATTTGTAGTCAGTAAGGTGGAAGATGAAACAATGAATAATGTACCTGACTCACTCTGGGTTGTCTTACATGGAGATAAGTACAAACTTCTCATAGGCTGTGTTTATCGAGCACCAAGCTCAACAAAAGAAACTGATGCGTTATTAGCTAAATCGTTTGCACACGCATCCTCGTTTAGTGCTAATTACAAAATAATTGCAGGGGACTTCAATCTTCCAGAAGTCAATTGGCTAACTAGTTCCGGCCCCCAACGCTTCGACGAATTACTTGCCACTATAGACTGTTATGGATGGCAACAACACGTCCAGACACCTACTCGTGGTGACAACATGTTGGACCTTGTTTTTTGTCATGACACAATCCCAGTATCCACGTATGTTGGTAATCGATTTTCCAGTAGTGACCATAGAATGGTACTCTGCTCTCTGCCTTTCTCACCACTAAATACAGGAAACAAACAAGACTCAGGAAGCACAATATGTCGTAGTTACAAATATACAGACTGGGGATTAGTCCAAGAACTTATTCGACTCTGTCAATGGGATGACTATTTTACCACTGACTCCCTGGAGGCCTTAGTAACCCTGTTTTACAGGAATGTTACCCTTTGTCTAGATACAGTTGCTCCAAAGAAAATAGTGAAATTAAGTAGACACCGAACTGAATATATTCCAAGGGCACACCGTAATAAGTTAAGGAAGCTGAAGAAACAGTACTATTCCACTAAGGACATATCACTATTGCTCTCAATCCACGAGTCTCTTGAATCTCTCAAGCGCCTACGCTCTCAAAAGGACCTCGACGAAGAGTTAACGGCACTTGAAAGTACCTCCAAAGTTTATAACTTAACGGCACTTCTTAAAAAACGAATGCAGTCGGCGAGGGAAATCCCATACTTACTTCACGACAAAGTAATCTACAATGAACCTGCCACTATCTGTGAACTCCTCAGTGATTGGTTTGCAAACTTTAGTTTAGAAACACATATGCCTGGTGAAACCGCCCTCCTTACTATCTCTTCCCTTGAAAGCATTGTGTTCACTAATCAGTTAATAGTACAAGCAATTAAAAGCCTTAAACCTTCCACTAGTACGGGACCGGATGGCCTCGCTTCGATAATTTTCAAAAACAGTGGGTGTGATATACCCTTGTTACTTCTTAAATTCTTCTCAATATCTATGGACACTGGCACTTACCCTAGTGAGTGGAAAACTAGCTTCATAATTCCACATTACAAATCTGGTGATAGGGCAAACGTCCGCAATTACAGACCCATAAATATAACCCCAGTTATCTCACGAATCATGGAGAAAGTTGTAAAAGATCAATTGTCAGACTACCTAATTAGGGAAGATCTTGTTACAAGGTCTCAACACGGATTTCTCAAAAATAGATCCTGCGTTACTTGCCACTTCGACTTTTTCAACTGCATCACTAGTAGTCGCGAAGCACGTAAGCTAGTCGTTGTTCTCTACTTCGATATATCTAGGGCATTTGACATGGTATCTCACAGTATTCTCTTTGAGAAGCTGTACTCTTGTGGAATTCGCAACCCATTACTGAACTGGTTAAAATCATTTCTAAGCAACAGGGTACAAATAACCAAAGTTGGATCTGTATTGTCTCATCCTAGGCAGATCTCAAGTGGGGTCGTGCAAGGTAGTGTCCTAGGTCCACTTTTATTCACAGTCTACATTAACAGCATTTGCAAGTGCTTCACCTTAGGCAAACCATTCCTATATGCTGACGACCTCAAAGTCGTCTACTCCTGCTACACTCATGAATTAAGCGATATGGTTACTAAAATACATCTTGAACTAAGTAGCCTTGCAACCTGGTGTGCTGAATCCTGTCTAAATTTTAACATTGACAAATGCGGCTGGATTTGTATCGGCAACAGTAAGCTTGATCTAACTCTTGAAATAAATGGGCGAAAACTAGCTAAGCTCAACTCAGTCGTAGATCTCGGTATTAGATACTCTAGTAACCTAACGTTCGCTGAACAGACTGATTATGCCAGACGTAAAACGCGAAGGCTGATAGGATGCATAACACGCAATTTCTTTTGTTGTGAAACTAGGGTTTTATTATACAAAGTATGTGTCCGACCTATCTTAGAATACTGCCCGTTTATTCTTAGCGGACTCAGACAAAATGACAAGCTTAAATTAGAGGGAGTGCAACGGCAGTTTACCTCAAGAACTCTTGGTTTAGAAAGTGGTCTGGAATACCATGAGCGATGCGAAAGACTAAGATTAGAACCCCTCTGGAAAAGACGCCTTAAGCTAAACCCATCCCTGACTACCACCTCAAAAATCTACCTGAAGTCTTCCTACGATCCAAAGATATTGGTAAATGAGTCTGATAACATGTATATAGAGGATACTCACGGATTATTTTACCAAGATGTTGTCCGCTCACTGAAACCACATAGCCAGTGTTTATCTATTATCCTAGTAAATACGAGATCAGTTCTAAGCAAACATTTAACACTAAGTACAATAGCTTTTATATGCAGGCCGTCATTGATTATGATCACCGAAGCCTGGTGCACAAGTGAAATCTCCAATGACAACCTAAGGATTGATAAATACAACCTTTTTCGCGGGGACAGACGGACAGGTCGTGGGGGTGGAACACTAATTTACTGTGAACAATCCATGTGTGCAACCCAGTTTAGTAACCCAATTCTGTCACAACTCAATGACTCGATCTGGGTCGAAATAAAAGTTGTCAGAAGTAAACCTATACTTGTGGGTTGTGTGTACCGGCCCCCTTCATCCAGCAGGGAATATGATAATATGCTTAGCAATATCTTTAATGTTACAGCCAATCTTCCTTTCAGTTATAAAATTATCGGAGGCGATTTCAACTTGCCAGAAGTATCATGGTCTTCACTCCGAGGACCCCAAAGGTACGATAATCTCATAAATTCCATCGTCACAGGAGGGTGGACACAACACATAAATTCACCCACTAGATCCGCAAATATCCTAGACCTTATTTTCACGAACAACATAACGCCATCTACCGTACATGTTGGACATGAATTTCCAGGTAGTGACCATAGAATAGTAGTTTGTTCTTTTGACATCTTTCCTGAAACAAAACGCAGAGATGAAGCTGGCCAGATACCTATGAGATTGTACACACATGCTGACTGGGACTTGTATCAGCACCTAATTAGATGTTCTAATTGGGACTCGTACTTTTCGAACCAGTCCTTAGATGCAATTCTTAACAACTTCTATCAGAATATTAACTCAATTCACGACGTCATTGCACCCGAGAAGATTCTTAACTTCAGATTCCCCCAAAGTGATTATATTCCGACATCGTTTAGAAGAAGTCTACGTAAGCACTCAATAAAATACTACAGATATCATGACTTATCGTCATTAATTGCCATAACGTCCCTTCTCAGTAGAATTGAAGAGTTGAGAAATATAGGCCTCAGAAACAAAGAAATGCAGGCCATTCATGCACCGCATAACTCAGGAGAAATAGCCAAACTTTTTAAAAGTAGGTTGATGAACTCCAAAACACCCTATCCGAAAATAATATACTTAGACGGCATTGCTTACGAAAATAATGAGGCGATATGTGAACTGTTTAGCAAGCACTTCGCCAGATTATACACCTTAGAGAACGATGAAGTCGTGGATTTCCCACGTAAAACAGACGAATGTTTAAGTGACATAATTTTCACCACACATGAGATCGATAAAGCTGTCGCAAATCTTAAGCTTAGTAACACTACTGGCCCAGACGGTATATCTTCCGTTCTGCTGAAAAAAGGTGGTAATGACATGAGTTTACTCTTACTCAAGTTATACTCAATTTCATTAAGCGATGGGACATACCCTAACTGCTGGAAGAAGTCTTATATTGTACCTATCCATAAATACGGGCCTATAGCTGATATCAACAACTACCGCCCCATCAACATCACGTCTGTAGTTTCACGTGTAATGGAAAAGATAGTTAAGACTCAAATCATTCAGTACTTGCTGTCAAATGACCTACTATCCCCATCCCAATACGGTTTCTTAAGTAGAAGGTCGTGCATTACTTGCCACTTAGATTATTTTGACTACATCACACAAAGCATTGATAATGGGCGTTCGGTAACAACATTGTTTCTTGACGTTAGCAAGGCCTTCGATAAAGTCCCACATATCAGACTCCTAACAAAACTCCAATCCTACGGAATAACCGGAAATCTTCACAAATGGATAAGTTCTTTTCTCACAGAAAGAGAGCAATTAGTCAAAATCAACCACCAGTTGTCTTCCTCAAAGCCGATAACCAGTGGTGTAATACAAGGTAGTGTTCTTGGCCCTATTCTATTCCTCTTATTTATAAATGACATAGTCTCTGTAATCAAGTATGGCAAGCCATACCTTTTTGCAGATGATCTCAAGATAGTATATGATTATGGGTACGGTGATATGAGCGTCGAAAGCAAGATCCAACAAGACTTAAATGATCTAGGCGATTGGAGCGAAAAGTGGCAACTGACTTTCAACCCAGACAAGTGCGGTATAACCCACCTTGGACGCTGGAAACCGATAATGTGCCTATATATGTACGGTAAGCTCCTCTCAAAACTGAACACAGTCACAGACCTCGGGATAACATACTCAGATTTATCCTTTTCCGATCATGCAAATAAGGTTGTATCTGACTGTAAACGACTTACTGGCTTTGTACTGCGTAACTTCTACACCCAAGAAGCAAGATTAGCTATATATAGGACATGTATCCGTCCCAAACTTGAATATTGTGCTCTCCTATTTAGTAACCTCAGGACTGTAGACAGAAAAAAAATCGAAAGTGTCCAGAGATTCCTCACGAAACGCATAATAGGGTTCGACCAACAAGTGGAATATGTTGACAGGTGTGTACGTCTGAAATTAGAGCCTCTGTGGTTAAGGAGAGTGAAGTGCAACCTATTTCTACTCTTCAAAGTCATTAGGAAACACTGCTACAGTAACTCATCCATAACTTGGGAAAATATTAAATCATATCAGCTGCGAAACCACGACTACCTTGTCAAGGTGGCTACCCACAGAAAATCCATTAGGGCAAACTTTTTCACCATAAAATATTGCACTCTTTGGAACCAACTACCACCTGAAATAAGATGTTGTGAAAACCCTGATGGGTTCAAACGGAGCCTAGAAAGACACTTTAACATGTCCACCCTAGCTCGTCTAAAAGACCACAACTGTTGGTAGAACGGAAATTGAAGGCCAGTCCAGTCTTCAGTATAGTCACATACGTATATCTCGACTCTAATACTCACGCAGCGAACGTTAACTAATTTACTGATTTCTATTCTCTATAATTTTCACTAAGTTGTGTTGGTAAAAGTAACACTGGAAATAATTGTAATAGCATCCACACCTTTTAACGTTTTACATATGTATATACTAATATAATAATACTTATTAATCATGCATGTTCAACTCTTAAATTAGATGGATATTAAAATACTTAAAATATTTATGCATCAAATGTTCTCTTGCTTTACCACGCTTGTTTCCCTTATAACACTCAATTATTGAACCTAGTGTAATATTTGATATACGAACTATATTATTGATTATACTCTTATCATATATGGTTTGATTTACTCTACGGCTCCCTGTAGACTAACCACCATTCTTCAGTATACACACACTGCAGTATTGTTAAAAAACGCCAAAATTTCGTTGGTTCTGTGTTAATATCTTTTTATAATATGTCTAGACACGTTACTTTGCAATGTCAGATGTTTACTATATATAAGACTGTCATGAAAATTTAGTACACTAAGTCCTGCCAACCGACCTTACCTTCAGTCCATACTACCTAAATTGAACCTTAACTATAGTATTCTGCTAAATCTTGCTCCACTATTCACAATACCTATTCGTTTTACTCTTTAAGGTTTTAACTTCTTATAAAGTAATCTGTTCATCAGGATGCATGCACACATATATAATATGTTCGTAAAGATGTACGTGGAGACCTATTGGAAGCACTCATTAAGAAAGCTAGGGAGATGGAATATGGGGTACGAACATGTCTGGTACCAAGCAATATATTTGCGGTAGCCATAATAATCATAGTCTCAGAGCCTAACATCAAAAAAGGAGGGAGGGTGGCGTTAGCTGATCAGTAGATATGGTGGTGGTCACTAAGGTGAATCGCCCCATTCTGCAGGAACAGCAATATACAAATTAAAGGCTCGAGATATTTCTGATTTTTATGAGGGCTTAGATCTTTATCTTGAAAAAGATAATAGTGAACGCCTTGACAGATAATGCTTCTACCTTTAAATATATACCATTCGCTCAGCCTATTGTTGAGATGCGACCACGTGGGATCTGCACAGATTTATGGGGCATCTTATAAATTAACTTGCTATCCATTGTCAGATCTTTAAATACCACTTCACAATATCTTGTCTCACTTATTTTCTAATAACGTCTTTACTTGATTCTCATTATATTCCATTAAACCTAACATTTTATAGCTCTTTATGAATTTGATTCGACTTATTCTATTCCTATTCTCTGGAGGGTACGGTTGTGCACCAAATAGAAAAAAAGACATGAAATTAAAACAACTGGCTTGAAAATAATTGTATTAAAGCCAAAAGTGGACATCATGATAGTATAAAATATATTGGTTTCATTATACATTGCAAATGAACGTTGTCGGCCTAAGGATTAATTACTTCCCCATTCTGTTTTCTATATAAATGTGTTTATTAATGATATATTTCACTCACTTAATCTATTACACTTTAATGTTTCACCACAGCACTTTAATTTTTCTAAAACAGCTTCCAATTCCTTGTAAACGTTGTACTTACCTCAATATTGGTTGGTTATCGTATGCCTACAACCACGGGATGAAAACGAAACGAAGTCGATTTTCCCGCTCAACCTGGAGGACAACTGTACAATTCAATAACTATACAGCCTAGTTCAGACAATGAGTGTATTTATATATGTATCAAATATTTAACTGTTGAAACATTATTAACTTGTAGACAATTTAAGATTTGACATTATATCATCCTTGATCGTGCCTGTAAAAATGGCATGCATTTTCATGTAAATTTATGTTTATATGAAAATAAATTATTATTATTATTATCTTTTACCATAAGCTAACTAATCTTCTCTTGCATTCCTCCGAACCAATAACTAAATCTACCACTATCATCAGTTACAATCTTAGAAATCATCACAACCTAGCTGCTACAGAGCACTGTCAGACTTACATGCGGTACAACTTCTTCTTAAATAAGTTTTCAGTCATTTGGAATAGACTACCAGCTAATGTGCGCGATGCAAACACACTCCCAGTGTTCATCTCCTCAGTCACCAGACTGCTCAAAGATGACAATGCACTTTTGCGCCTGACTCTTACACTTTCTTTTTCACCCTACATAGATATTTTAAGTTCTTTAAACGTGTAGTTACAACAAACTACAATTATAAATTTTAATATTATTGGAACTAGATGATAAACATTTCTAAACAGGACAGTAATAATAGTTCACACATAATGCAAAAGTTAGCATAACGGGACTAGTTAGTTGATGAAAAAATATAAGCATAGTTACTAGACAGAATATATATGTGTATAATTATTAATCACTCCTTAGGGACTCCTCTTGCTTTCTTTTGCTTTGTTATTGTTTTTCTTCTTTTCTCTCACCATTTTAGCTTCCATTTGACCTGTCAGTCACATCTCATAAACCGTTAATACCCAGCTCTTGCTACGCTCGGGCCCACGCTGTTCCTTGAAGTTTTTCAGAAACGCTTAGTAATAACGGACGAAAAACCAAAAGACCGATTGGCTACTCGAGGAATCTTTATTGTTACACCAACATATAAAAATAATGTTTTTACTAGGGTTTCTGATGGTTTTCTGCTGACTTCTTTCTGAACAGCGACCGATGAGACGATGACTGTCGTATTGATGCCTCCGCGAAAATCGGGGAAGTTGGTTTGAGCGAACAACCAAGATTTCATTGTTCAATCTTCAACTACATTGACACTCCCCGGCAAAAAAGGGATCCAACACTTTTTTCCTTCACGACCAATACACGTTGACTTGGATGCCATTGCGAGAACCTGGGTCTCACGGACATAACTGAAATGAAACCTGAAAACAAACAGAAAAGCCAACACACCACAAGCATACCCACAGCACAATCTCACTCATCAATGACGACCTGCGCCTCCAGACAGAGACCTCCTCTTGACATCTTGCAACACAATCGCCACTTGCTAGAATGACTCTTGCAGAATGCAAAGTGACCATGGCAGCACCTCACGATACTCTACGCACATCCTCGTATCTACTCACTACCAATTACCACTGCAATCGCTTGTCACTCATTCTGCCTCAGTTCTAATAGCGGTGACGCATGCGAGCCTCAGTCGTTTACACTCTTTCTCCTCGGCGTGTCGGACCGGAGCTAACAATTATCTCCGTGTGCATTTCATTCTCAGAAATAGCCTAGCCTCCCCGGCGTATACGACCCATCTGCTGTCCTTGACATCAATCAATTCATTCACGGATGTAGAAGACTGGAAACAACTTCAGAAGTAATCACGACGAAAATTTTAACAAAATTACGCAATAACAACAAGGTACGAAAACAACGAGTAAACACAATGAATTCAAATAACACCAATTGATATGACACACCACACGTATACACAAACAGTACAAATAACCTCGCGGATCATGTCTTGATGGAATTCCTTTGAAGAATCGCAGGACTTACACCAGTACGCCTACAACCCTTCTCAGGTTGACGATTGTAATTTGTGGAATGTCCGGACACAAACAAGATTAACCGACAATTACAATAATTGGAACTCACACAATTATTTATCACATACACATGTACAATCAGCACATCAAAGTGGAGGATTCTGCCTTGACGAACTACCCTTGAAGAAATGTAGGACTTACAGCAGTACGCCTACATTCCTTCTCAGGTTGATGATCCAAGTGGAAGTCGTCCGGACACAAACAGAATTACCAACAGCTAGATTACAGATGATATCAATTCAGTATATACAATATGAACATATGTACAAAATCACACACCAAGCACAATGGGCTGCTCATTGATGCGCTACCCTTTGAAGAATTGTAGGACTTACAACAGTACGCCTACAACCCTTCTCAGGTTGACGCCCTAGGTTGGAAAATCGTCGCAGATTTCACTTCCTGATTCCTTCTATCAGCAATATTCTCAAGTCTGAACGGTAACACGCTCATGTCATTGTATCGTAGAATATAGATGACGAACAAACACACGACGTATCTGGTCGACCAAGCGTAGGCACAGAGTAATTTACACCAAAGATAATAGCATTCAAATAGGAACGTGGAACTTGAAAAACCTTTATTCATACAAGTCAATTTAACAATTACTCTCTCGTTTACACTTGGCTTATTCTCACTAAACTGAGCAATATCTTTCGTCTTTTCAAACGCACCAATACTATCATAGTCATTGCACAGGACACTTGAGTTCATGGGCGTCATTTCCATTGTGGATGACAACACCGACGACAACCGATTGATACCAGTTGATGAACTTAGCGGTGGATCGAAAGCTGTTGTCGTTCGGCTTTCAGAAGGTTGTCTAACTGTAAGATTACCAACACTGCTGTCTTTTACCATCAACTCCGGTTTAGCACTAGCATCTGATGATGGGTGGGCTACACGCTGATCAATTACACTGACTGTCTCACAAGTATGCACACCTTCTGGAACTGCATCTGCGTTCAATTCTACTTCACGTTGTAGTCGTACAGAACCTTTGTTCAACTTAGCAGTAATAGCCTTTCCCCTCATTTCATCATGATCAACCGAAAAACAAATGTGAAGTATCATGATCATTATCACGAATATTCAATTTACCATCATCTTTCTGGTCGACTTCATCAATTTCAAACTCTTTAATAACAGTAGTGGATGATTTGGGTTCTTCCTCGAAAATCCCCAAAGATTTTATACCTTCACTCTGACTAGTAATACCTTGTAAACTTGTGGAGTCAGAACTGTCCTCTGAGACTGTAACTCTCCTCTGTGACACTCTATTCAAAAATGGCTTACCAGCTGCAACTACAGACTTATTGACCACACAGTTATCGTCACACAATTCGGAGTCAGACCTGGATTTCACATTTAACTTATCATAAAATTTGCTCACTGATTCACAGTTCATCTATTTAGGCACTTCTTGTAAACGTGTAAAACACACCAGGGTTTGTCTTGCATCTTGTAACTTATCTGTTGAGGATGTACCACGAAACCTGTTACACTCACTAAGTCTATATGCATTACTAGACATCATGGAGCCTTCTCGACATCCACCTCTCTGAAACCCAGATTATCCGAAAACTCAGAGTGTGTCTGCGAGCCATCCTGTAATTGACCACCATTACCCTTAACAGCCTCGAATACGTTCCTTACAGTCATTGAAGGTCTTCCGAACCTTTGATGTAGTACGCTCATGGCCTCGTAGTACCCCTCTTTTGGCTTCATAAACTCACAGCACTATATAGCTTTTGCAGCATCTCCAGTGCAATATCTCATCAAATACATTAACTTCAGTTCATCACTTAATAGAAAACTATTCAGCATGATCTCAAACTCCTTTACAAATTGTAAATAATCAGCTGGGTTACCATCGAAACACCGTGGTTCTAATTTAGGTAGTTTGATGTTCCTATTAACCCTGAACGGCGAAACAGTAACATCAACCATGTCATGCTTAACATCAGACACATCGTTACAATTAACAGACAAGTCACCATGAATTACTTTCCTGTTTGCATCCATGACGCTCTGTCCCTTCTTTGACCCAGGCATTGTTGAACTTGACCCAATTCCAAAACAATTCCAGATATTGCTTGTTCAAAGAGGACTTGACCGGCAACAGGAAAAATGAACGGTGACTATCCAAACTTTCACCAACTGTCTGAATCCGCCAAATCTGTTTCTACCGTCAGAAAGTGTCAGTCACGTCTCATAAACCGTTAATGCCCAGCTCTCGCTACGCTCGGGCCCACGCTGTTCCTTGAAGTTTTTCAGAAACGCTTAGTAATAACGGACAAAAAACCAAAAGACCGATTGGCTACTCGAGGATTCTTTATTGTTACACCAACATATAAAAATAATGTTTTTACTAGGGTTTCTGATGGTTTTCTGCTGACTTCTTTCTGAACAGCGACCGATGAGACGATGACTGTCGTATTGATGCCTCCGCGAAAATCGGGGATGTTGGTTTGAGCAAACAACCATGAATCGATCGTTCAATCTTCAACTCCATTGACATGACCTTTTAAATGAGAATGGATAATGTGGATGCTTGACCATTTACAATGACAAATGATCTGCAAACATTATTGATCCCGTATCCTTCAGTTGCCTAGTTAATAACGAATTAACTTTCTCCACGACGCAACCTGGATTACATCTGTGGAATATACTTTTATACCAATGGAAAAGTATTTATTTGTAATACAACGTCACGATTGTAGCTTATAACATAACTGATCGTATCTGTAAAAATAGCTTTCTTACCTGTTGAGAAGTTCTGACTGGGAAGAATACTTCATCAACAATGACTTAGAAGTATCACTTGAGATTTTCTACAAAACAGTTGGCTCAGCAAGAGACAAAATTGCGCCCCCAAAATCTGCCCTAAAGACACCAACTCCATTTATTGACCGGAAAACGCGACTAAAACTAAAGAAATTGGAAAGGAAATACCATGTATTTAAGGAATTTAATGCGTTAAACCAAATACATGAAACTCTTAAACTGCTTGAAGAGAAACACAAAATGAAGTCACAACATGAGGAAAATAAGGCGCTAATGGGTAACACCAAAACTCAGGAACTTTGTAGGATATTGCAAAAACGTCTAAAAAGCAGTAAAGACAATAATGTAAGCATCTTGGAACATAGGGGTGTAATATACAACGATCCCCAGGTAATAAGTGAACTCCTCAGTGAGTGGTTTTGCAATGATACCAGAGTGCACTCGACCCCAAATTTCCAAGTGACCTGCAAAAGTAACCACAAATTAGGAGAAATAGATTTTAATATGCAAAATATAGACTCAGCGATTAAGACATTGAAGTCAAATGGCAGTACTGGAACAGACGACATACCATCTGTCATATACATGCACTTTTACGACTGGAATCTGTATTGGACCTAGGACTGAAATACTCACATGAGTTATCATTTTCTGAACATATCTCCAAACAAGTGTCAAAGTCACGCAGACCTATCGGCTTTCTACTCAGGAACTTTCACAGCAATGAGTCCAGAATTCTGTTGTACAAATTTACATGAAAATGCATGCCCTTTTTCACAGGCACGATCAAGTAAGATATAGTCTCAAATCTCAGATTGTCTACAAGTTAATCATATTTCAACTGTTAAATATTTGATACATATAATACACTCATTGTCTGAACTAGGCCGTATAGTTGTTGAATTGTACAATTGTCCTCCAGGTTGAGCGGGAAAATCGACTTCGTTTCGTTTTCATCCCGTGGTTGTAGGCATACGATAACCAACCAATATTGAGGTAAGTACAACTTCTACAAGGGATTCAAAGCTGTTTTAGAAAAGTAAAAGTGCTGAGGTGAATCATTAAATTGTAATGAAATAGGTAAGTGCAAGTATCACTAATAAATACATTTATAAAGGAAACTCCCCAGGCTGACAACGTTCATTCGCAATGTATAATGCTACACGTATATCTCGTACTATCATGATGTCCACTTTTGGTTTTAATACATTTATCCTCAGTTGTGCCAGTTGTTTTTGTTTTATACCTTTTTGTGCATTTAGTGCACAACCGTACCCTTCAGAGAGTAGGAATATAATAAGTCATAAAGAGCTGTAAAATGTTAGGTTTAATGGAGTAAAATGAGGATCAAGTAAAGACGTTATTAGAAAATAAATGAGATAAGACATTTTGAAGTGGTATTTAAAGATCTGACAATGGATAGCAAGATAATTTATAAGATGCCCCATAAATCTGCGCACATCCCACATGGTCGCATCTCAACAATAGGCTGGGCGAATGGTATATATTCAAAGGCAGAAGCATGATCTGTCAAGGCGTTCATTATTATCTTTTTCAAGATAAAGATCTAAGCCCTCATAAAAATCAGAAATATCTCGAGCCGTCAAATTGCATATTGCTGTTCCTGCAGAAAGGGGCGATTCACCTTAGTGACCACCACCATATCCACTGATCAGCTAGCACCACCCTCCCTCCTTTTTTGATGTTAGGCTCTGAGACTATGATTATTATGGTTACCGCAAATATACTGCTTGGTACCAGACATGTTCGTACCTCATATTCCATCTCCCTAGCTTTCTAAATGAGTGCTTCCAATAGGTCTCCACATACTTTCTCTTTCTGGTATTTTGCTGCTCCTGTTCATCTTCTGGTCGAGGTCGAACAACCCTGCATCTAAACTGAAATGAGGATTAATTCCAAACCGTCTATCTCATAACCACTCAAATTCCATGAACGATCCAATTCTACCATTTGAAGACGCTGGCGAACATGCTGTAAATGAGTATTCATGATCTGAAATGAAGAAGCAACTGGTCTTCAAATAGTTTTTCAACATTTTACTGAACTTACGTATACAGTCCGCCATGCAGACACAAATGGAGCAAATGGAGAATTCTGGAATCGACCTCGGCACCACTTGATGCAGTAAAACAACCCAACATGACCTTATCTAGTTTTCGTATCCACAATCAGATTTCTTTCCTGTTATAAAACTACGATAAGACTACTGAAAAAATGGAATAAATACATCACTGATCTCAACATAATACATCAATAAACTTTAAGCCAAGGGTGCTGTTCACAACAAAGTTATATAGGAGAATTGACTTCAAGCTTTATTTTTCCCAGATACCTGTATTACATTCATGTGATGTCTGGGTTTTTTGTTAATGCGAAGACAATATTTCTATATCTCTTTATGTGCTACACAAACAAACTTTATAGCAGACTGTTCCGACTGACTTTGATGTCAGAAAGAACAACCAAACTGTAAATCCATTATACATCAAATTTTGTGTAATTTATATAATAACTTATCCATGCCTGTACAATTGGTATGTTCCTGCATAAACAGGAAGAAATGTATATTATTATAATAACATATTATATATGTGTGCATGCGTCCTAATGAACAGATTACTTTATAAGGAGTCAAAACCTTAAAGAGTAAAAAGAATAGGTTTCGTGAATAGTGGAGCAAGATTCAGCAGAACACTATAGTTAGGATTCAATGTAGGTAGTATGAACTGAAGGTAAGGTCGGTTGGCAGGACTTAGTGTACTAAATTATCATGACAGTCTTGTATATAGTAGACATCTGACATTGCAAAGTAACGTGTCTAAAGATATTAACAGAAATACTACATAGCTTTAACATTATGAATTTTAGAAAATTATATGAGAATGGGTAACTGTTGACTGAAGATAATCAATTCAACTCAAAAATAGTGCAGTGTATTATGCTAATAATATAAGTATATTCGTAAAATATTAAAAGATATGGTTGCTAATGTAATGGTTTTCGGAAATAATTATACTGACGAACTTATTGAAGATTACAGTGAAGAGGAAACCAGTGAGTTAGTTAAACGGCTACTGTGCAGTTAGTAGTTAAAACGTCTTTTTTAAAAAGTAAAGGGTAGAAGAGTTTTGAGCACCGGAGCAAATTAAGTCATATTCTACTGAGTAGAGTGTAGTGAATAGTGGTACGATTAGGGATAAGGGTAGGTTGAATGAACTTGGGGAAAATGGTTGGTTGGTTGAGTTTGTTATTGCTAGGTATTCCTGGCCACTTTTCATATGGCATGCTTTAGACATTACAAAGTACCAGTTTGCTTATATTATGGGAGAACTATCACAACTAATTTGGGATTATACATCCAGGAAAATTATAGAGAGTCTTATGAGTTTATAAACCCGATTGAAGAAATATCGATAGGATCTCTAGTAAGCTGAATAACCGGACCTTAGGTAAAGGCATGTGGGAGAGATTAGGTTGGTTTTATCACGTTATAGATGAGGTACGGTTGCCGGGGCAAATGAGTTTCCTCAAATTGGGGGTATTGCACTGGGGTCTGTAGTACTAAAGCTAGTTGAGCGGCCCATATGGATAAAGTATGGATAAGTAGACCGAAGCTCTTTTGTTGATAGGAACTCGTTAAGTAGACGCTGGAATTCAGTAGGAGATCGGCAACTACGTACAGTAAGTGGAAGTTCGTTCCATAATGCACTGTACTGTATTTTAAAGAAACGTGATCGCAGTTTTGTCCGGAACCGGCTTATGGATAGAGTATTTTCATGATTCCTAAGAGTATATATGGGTAAATTGTTGAAAGCTATTGGATTACTGCTTTTGGTGTAGCCGTGTAAAAGGCGAAAGAGGAATGTAAGGTTGAGTTTCAGGCGCCTTAACCAAAGTGGCTGAAGTCCATACATTTTGCACCTATCAGCGTAAGTCAGTCCTTCATGTTTGTATAATAGGCGTCGAGTAAAACTTCGCTGAATATTTTCAATACGAACCCTGTCATACCCATGCATGAAACCGAAGACAATTGTGCAGTATTCAAGTACTGGACGAACCATGACTTTGTATAAAAGGACTTTAGCCTCATTTGTGTACATTTTTCGATGTAACAAGCCTGTGAGTCTTCGGCATTTAGAAACAAGTGCTTTTGCGTACTGACTGAATGTTAAGTTTTGTGAGTAGGTAACTCCCAGGTCTTTTATGGAACTGAGGGTTTGGAGAAAAGAGTTACCTAGGTGTAACCTGAAATTCGGATGGGAGTTATTGAAATATAGGACACCACATTTATCAGAATTGAATGGCAGTTGCCAGTCATTGCTCCAGTTATGTAACCTATCCAGATCATCTTGAATATGTGTGAATCCTTCGTTTAGTGTAGAATGGGGGAAGCTGTATACAATCTTTAAGTCGTCAGCAAAGAGGTATGGGGTACCATGCTTGATTACGCTGCAGATGTCGTTAATGTAGATTACGAAAAGCAGTGGACCTAGTACACTACCCTGAATCACTCCACTTCTTATAGGTCTGGGTGACGAGTAATTATTTGCAAATTTCACAACTTGGGAACGATCTTCCAAGAAAGAAATGAGCCAGGATAACAAGGGGTCTTGGAACCCGTACGACTTTAGCTTAAGGATTAGTCTCTTGTGTGGGACTTTATCAAAGGCTTTTTTGAAGTCAAAGAAGAGAGTTGTGACATACAAACCATGATCACGCTTAGCGGTAACATCATCAAAGTAGTCAAGTAGGCAGGTGGAGCATGATCGATTTTTCAAGAAGCCGTGTTGTGCTGGAGTAAACACTTTGTGAAGGTGGAGGTATGAAGCAATATCTTGCCCTATAACCTTTTCCATAACCCTGGAAACTACTGACGTGATATTAATCGGTCGGTAGTTTTCGATGTTAGAAGTTGGTCCTTGTTTGTGCCTAGGGGTTATAAACGACAGTTTCCAGCATTCTGGGTAACTGCCATTATTTAAGGACAGAATGAAAAACTTTAGTAGGATAATGGGTATATCCTCACCACCTCTTTTCAACAAGATAGATGGAATTCCATCGGGCCCAGCGTTATATGATGTCCGGAGGGATGCTATAGCGGAGGAAATCTTTTGTTGGGTGAATGTTATATTACCCAAAAAGTGATTTGGTATTGTCGGAACTTCAAGACTATCTACTGTTTCTTCGATAGTATAGTAGCTAGAAAAGTGGGAGCTGAATAACTCACATATCTCCTGCGGGTCTTCGTGTAGTTTTTCTCCATCTAGTAATAAGTTAGGGATACTTATTCTGTTGTTGTTGATTCGTGACTTAATTAGTTTAACTAATGCCTCTGTATTATCAGGTCGTGAGTGGAGGATGCGTTCTAGTTTGATGGACTCAGATAACTGATTAGATTTGTATGAATCATAAGTTTGCTTGAGTGTAATGAGTGATGAAAAGTCATTATATCTGTAGAATTGCCTAGCATGCTTACGCAGTCGGTTTCGAATCTTTACGGGGATGAAGTCGGGCTGTTTAGGCCTCGTTTTCACAAGTCTTACTGGAGCGATGAAGTCATGTGCAAATCCTAGGTTCTCATAGAGTAATTTGTTTGTCTCTATAGCCGAGCTGCACGTAAAGTATGGCTCCCAGTCTAGGGTGCGTATGTATGGTTTCAGTTCATCCCACTGAGCATGTCTGTAACCCCTGAGTAATACTTTGTTGGCGTTTATTGTCGAACTCATGCTAGTGCAAATATTAAATGTACCGAATACTACTCTGTGGTCGCTGCCAGGAAACTCTTTACCTACTCGAAGGGTAGTGGGGATGATACCATTAGTGAAAACTAGATCTAAAATCTTAGATAGCCTGGTAGGATACTGTACGTGTTGTTGCCATTCTTTTGTTTCTATTATGTTGATAAATTCATTGTACCGTTTTGGTGAGGAAAGTGGTTGCCAGACTACATCGGGCATATTAAAGTCCCCACATATAATTTTAGCCGTGTGAGGTAGTGAAGTGGCGTAAGCGAACGTGCTAGCAAGCTTCATATTACCTTCAACGGTTGAGCACGGGGGGTGATAGATGCAACCTATAAGATAGGAACTGGAGTGAGACAGTCTTAGAATAGCCCACACTGAATCGTTATCTGTGATGAGCTCTGGGTAGAAGCACTGTGTGGCCTTAATATCAGACCTGATATACATAGCACATCCTCCTCCTCTACCATAGTTTCTGTCGCCTCTGAATACATAATAGTTATCAATAGAAATATCTTTATCGCAAATCTGAGGAGTGCACCATGTCTCAGTAATCATTATGAGAGACGGATTGCAAATTAGGGATAATGTCGTGAAGTCGAACATTTTGTTGAGTAAGGAGCGAGCATTGATAAGACAGAATGAGAGAGAGTTAGGGGTGACGGTGAAATCGCATATATCTTTAAAAATATTCTCTCCAAGGTTTATGGCGTCTAGAACAGATTGTTTGATGGGTGCTAACTCAGATGGTGGCCACTTACTAGCAGTGCTGGAAAAGTGCCCTACACCAGTATCAGCAAAGAGAGCTGTGCTATACATGGGAGGAACCTGAAAGAAACAACCTCTTTTACAGGCGGACGGAACTGATGAGAATATCAAAGCAAGGATCGTGAAAGCAAGACAAGCTTTCATTACTCTCAAGTCTGTGTGGAGACCAACTCTCAACACTCAGTATGAAAAGTAAGATCCTGATTTTCAACTCCAATGTGAAGTCAGTGCTACTATACGGATCAGAGACTTGGCCAGCGCGTCATAAGGAGCACCTCAAACAAAACACAGAGCTTCATCAACAGCTGTCTGTGCTCAATACTCAAGATCAGATGGCTGGCCAGAAAAGATCAGAAACAGGAGTCTCTAGGAGCGAATCAACCATCAAGTGACATCATTAGACAAGCCCTCAAGTGGAACCCGACCGAAAGGGAAGCGGCGAGTTGGTCGTCAGTGTAAGGGTGACGTGGATGAGGTCATATGAGGAGGAGATGAAAGCATGTGGGCAGACTTGGAGCCAGATGAGGACTTTAGCGGAGAACAGAACGCAATAGAAAAGGTAAGGGAATAGTACTTATGTCGTAGACGGAAGCGATGTGCACAGCACACTGCAAAAGATAGCCATTGGAGAAATTAAACTAAAATGCTCGTCATATTCAATGTGTGCGTTACTGGGAATAGGTATGTTAAGTTATCCATAGGGTGGTGAGATCGCTTTGCATAACGTTAGCTAGTTCACCGATGGTAATATTTTAGCAATATAAATTGCCACTGACTCACCACAGCAGCAATGTAACAACAGAAGGCAAGAAACGGAAGCCAAGGTATACTTTCAAGTGATGAAACCGCTGTATATATATATACAGTTTATATTCTGTAGCCAATCGCTGAGCGTGTGATTTTGGTTTACATTAAACGACGTGAGAAAGAATGTTCAAATACCTACAGTATTCTGTTGCAAATTCAGGAGTGAGCTGTAGGAAGATAAGAAATAACATTTCACTGGGCATATTGTCTGTATCACACCAATACAGCAAGTGCTGAGTTAAAGATGTAAAGAAGTACTGTTACAGCAACAGGTGATTTTCAGTCCATATGCAGGTAGGAACCAGAATAATGGAAACTAATACAAATAAAATGACAATAGAAATATTTAGGGGCTGGAAATCATCATCACGCTAGTCAGTGATATTTAAAATTCTACCACCAGCATGTGTTCATTATTTCCAAGATGAACAGGTTTATTGGGGCCGTACAGGTAGTTATTGTGGTATTTTATTGGCAAAAGATAATATTCCACAAATGTCATCTAGGATGCATTGCGGATGAAGGTAATGGGTGATTTCAAAGATAGTTGTAGGAAAACGAAAGAGTTATGTTTGCAGATAATTTGCCTTTATAAATGGCCGAATATCTACATCCTCCACATTCATTCAAAACTTTAGAAGTTGTCAATGGAGTTGAAGATTGAACGATCAATTCATGGTTGTTTGCTCGAAACCAACTTCCCCAATTTTCGCGGAGGCATCAATACGACAGTCATCGTCTCATCGGTCGCTGTTCAGAAAGAAGATTGAAACATCGTCAGAAGTAATCTTATGATTTATTATTGTAATATTTGTTTTCAGACCTTAGTTTCTTAGTTCGCTTATTCCTTTTTTATGTTGGTGTAACAATAAACAAATATCAAACGGCAGATCGGTGTTTTGGTTTTTTCGTCCGTTATAACTAAGCGTTTCTGAGAAATCTTCTAAGAACAGCGTGGGCCCGAGCGTAGCGAGAGCTGGGCATTAACGGTTTATGAGACTTTGCTGACAGTTTCTGACGATGGAAACATATCTGGCGGATTGAAAGAGTTGGTGAAAGTTTGAATAGTCGCCGTTCATTTTCCTGGTGCCGGTCAAGTCCTCTTTGAACAAGCAATATCTGGAATTTTTTGGAATTGGGTCAAGTTCAACAATGCCTGGGTCACAAAAGTGACAGAGCGTCATGGATGCAAACAGGAAAGTAATTCATGGTGACTTGTCTGTTAATTGTAACGATGTGTCTGATGTTCAACATGACATGGTTGATGTTACTGTTTCGCCGTTCAGGGATAATAGAAACATCAAACTCCCTAAATTTGAACCACGGTGTTTCGATGGTAACCCGGCTGATTATTTACAATTTGTAAAGGAGTTTGAGATCATGTTGAGTGGTTTTTATTAAATGATGAATTGAAGTTAGTGTATTTGATGAGATATTGCACTGGAGATGCTTCAAGAGCTATATAGTGCTGTGAGTTTATGAAGCCAAAAGAGGGCTACTACGAGGCTATGAGCATATTACGTCAAAGGTTTGGAAGACCTTCGATGATTGCAGGGAAATTATTCGAGGCTGTTGAGGGTAATGGTGGTCAATTACAGGATGACTCCCAGGCACTCACTGAGTTTTTAGATAATTTGCTAATTTACAAGAATGGAATGATTTCGATGAATCGAATGAGTGACCTCAACTCGAGTTTTATCCTAGAAGTAATAGCAAGACGCCTACCTACCCGACTGCAAAGGAAGTGGGTGAAGATAAGCTCCCGTATGGAGGATGAGGGTATCGAGCCAAAGTTTGATGATATCCTGAAACTGGTAAAAGATAGTGTCAATCAATCTATGAGCAAGTTCGCCAGTCTATTACATCTCACCCCTAGAATAGAGCAGTCTGTGGGTAAAATGCAATCATTGATGACGAGTAGGCCTCAGAGAGGTGAATATCGAGAAGGCTCCATGATGTCTAGTAATGCATATAGACTTAGTGAGTGTAACAGGTTTCGCAGTACATCCTCAACAGATAAGTTACAAGATGCAAGAGAAAGACGGTTGTGTTTTACACGTTTGCAAGAGGTGCATACAGAAGTGAATTGTGAACCAGTGAGCAAGTTTAGTGATAAGCTAAATGTAAACTCCAGGTCTGACTCCGAATTGTGTGACGATAACGGTGCTGTGAAGAAGTCTGTAGTTGCAACTGGTAAGCCATTGTTGAATAGAGTGTCACAGCATAGAGTTACTGCTTCAGAGTGCAGTTCTGACTCCACAAGTTTACAAGGTATTACTAGACAGATTGAAGATATAGAACCTTTAAGGATTTGTGAGGAGGAACCAAAATTGTCTACTTCTGTTAACAAAGAGTTTGAAAATGATGAACTTGACGGTAAATTGAATATTTGTGGTAATGATCATGATAGTGCAGATTTGTCTTTGGTTGATCATGATGAGATGAGGGATATGCCTACTACTGCTAAGTTAAATAAAGGTTCTGTACAACTACAACGTGAAGTAGAATTGAACGCAGATGCAGTTCCAGAAGGTGTGCATACTTGTGAGACAGTCAGTGTAATTGATCAGCGTGTAGCCCACCCATCATCAGATGATAGTGCTAAACCCGAACTAGTAGTGAAAGACAGCAGTGGTGGTAATCTTGCAGTTGGACAAATATCTGAAAGCCGAAAAAGAACAGCTTCTGATCCACCGCTAAGTTCATCACCTTGTGTCGCTCAGTCATCGTTAGTGTTTTCATCCACAATGAAACAGACACCCATCAACTCAAGTATCTTCTGCAATGACTATGATAGTATTGGTGCGTTTGAAAAGACGAAAGATATTGCTCAGTTCAGTGAGAATAAGCCAAGTGTAAACGAGAGAGTAATTGTTAAATTGACTTGCATGAATAAAGGCATTTCTAGTTTCAAGTAACTAATTGAATGTTATTATCTTTGGTGTAAATTACTCTGTTTCTACACTTGGTTGATCAGATATGTCGTGTGTTTGTTCGTCATCTATATTCTACGATACAATGACATGGGCGTGTTGCCGTTCAGATTTGAGGATTTAGCTCATAGAAGGAAGTCAGCAAATGAACTCTGCGACGATTTTCCAACCTAGGGCGTCAACCTGAGAAGGGTTTTTTTTTTTTTTTTTTTTTTTTTTTTTTTTTTTTTTTTTTTTTTTTTTTTTTTTTTTTTTTTTTTTTTTTTTTTTTTTTTTTTTTTTTTTTTTTTTTTTTTTTTTTTTTTTTTTTTTTTTTTTTTTTTTTTTTTTTTTTTTTTTTTTTTTTTTTTTTTTTTTTTTTTTTTTTTTTTTTTTTTTGTAGGCGTACTGCTGTAAGTCCTACAGTTCTTCAAGGGTAGCTTTTCATGCCGGAATCCACCACATTTGATGTGTTGATTGTACATATGTTTGTGTTAAATAATTGTGTGAGTTCCAATTGATGTAATTGTTGGTTAATCTTGTTTGTGTCCGGACATTCCACAAATTACAATCGTCAACCTGAGAAGGGTTGTAGGCGTACTGGTGTAAGTCCTGCAATTCTTCAAAGGAATTCCATCAAGACATGATCCGCGAGGTTATTTGTACTGTTTGTATATACGTGTGGTGTGTCATATCAATTGGTGTTTTTGGATTCATTGTGTTTACTTGTTGTTTTCGTACCTTGTTGTTATTGCGTAATTTTGTTAAAATTTTCGTCGTGATTACTTCTGAAGTTGTTTCATGTCTTCTACATCCATGAATGAATTGATTGATGTTAAAGACAGCAGATGGGTCGTATACGCCGGGGAGTTTAGGCTATTTCTGAGAATGAAATGCTCACGGAGATGATTGTTAGCTGCGGTCCGACACGCCGGGGAGAAAGAGTGTAAACGACTGAGGCTCGCATGCGTCACCGCTACTAGAACTGAGGCAGAATGAGTGACAAGCGATTTCAGTGGTAATTGGTAGTGAGTAATTATGAGGATGTGCGTAGAGTATCGTGAGGTCCTGCCATGGTCACGTTGCATTCTGCAAGAGTCATTCTAGCAAGTGGCGATTGTGTTGCAAGATGTCAAGAGGAGGTCTCTGTCTGGAGGCGCAGGTCGTCATTGATGTGTGAGATTGTGCTGTGGGTATGCTTGTGGTGTGTTGGCTTTTCTGTTTGTTTTCCATTTCAGCTCTGTCCGTGTGACCCAGGTTCTCGCAATGGCATCCAAGTCAACGTGCATTGGTCGTGATGGAAAAAAGGGTTGGATCCCTTTTTTGCCGGGGAGTGTCAATGGAGTTGAAGATTGAACGATCAATTCATGGTTGTTTGCTCGAAACCAACTTCCCCAATTTTCGCGGAGGCATCAATACGACAGTCATCGTCTCATCGGTCGCTGTTCAGAAAGAAGATTGAAACATCGTCAGAAGTAATCTTATGATTTATTATTGTAATATTTGTTTTCAGACCTTAGTTTGCTTAGTTCGCTTATTCCTTTTTTATGTTGGTGTAACAATACAGAAATATCAAACGGCAGATCGGTGTTTTGGTTTTTGCGTCCGTTATAACTAAGCGTTTCTGAGAAATCTTCTAAGAACAGCGTGGGCCCGAGCGTAGCGAGAGCTGGGCATTAACGGTTTATGAGACTTGGCTGACAGAAGTTAAAATGGTTGGAGAAAAAGAAGACAAACGACAGCAGCACAGAAGAAAGCAAATGGAATCCTCAGGGAGTGATATACGTACTCACACATATGCATATTCTGCGTAGAAACTATGATTATGTTGGTACTAAGTAACTAGTACTAATATGCTAACTTTTATATTATGTGTGAACTAATATTAATTATAATATATATTTCGTATAAACGGGTAAGTTTACATGAAAAACATGCCATTTTTCAGGAACAATCAACTATTTTACGAATTACCTCTGTGAATTAGCATACATTATCACCTTTTAAAAATTTCAAATTGTTGAACTAAAGTACAAACGGTCGGTAAAGATTCTTACAGTTGTTAATTTTTAAATCTTTCACGAAGGTCTCCATCGAATTTGAGCGGCAACCCAAACTTCTTTCCATTTCCTGATGATAGTAATGGCCCATCGATAAACAACTTATATTTGAGTGAGTGCTATGACCCCACGTGCTTGAAAGCTATTTCAGGAAGAGGACAAAATCCTGTGCAGCTGCAAAAGTGGTATAAAATGCAATCATAGTAATACATTAATGGAATTATATTTGCAAGAAAAATACAAGAATAAGCTGCGCAGTACTTGAAATGATAGTACACATTTGCAAACTATGATGCTAAACGTATTACTCCTACCATGAAAAACCATGACGTTTTCTATGAAAATATAGTTATTTTCAAATATGAGTGTTGTTGCTATGTGTTTTTATTTCATCATCAGAGGAAACGAACTTTATGCGAGAGAAGAGTGTGAATGAAGACAAGAAAAGTAAATTTCAGCTTTATTAAAGCCCCAGGAAGATAAGATAAAATAGAGTTGCCAGCTACAACACGTAAACAGTCAATGCCAAGCTCTTCCCACGCTCGGGCCCACGCCGTTCCTCCAAGCTTCTCAGAAACGCTTAGTAATAACGGACGAAAAAACCAAAACATCGATTGGCCGCTTGGGAACTATTTATTGTAACACCAACATATAAAAATAATGTTTTTACTAAGGTTTGTGAACAAATATTACAATAATAAATCACAAGATTACTTCTGATGGTATACAGCTGAATTCTTTCTGAACAGCGACCGATGAGACGATGACTATCGTATTGATGCCTCCGCGAAAGTTGGGGAAGTTGATTTTAAGCAAACAACCAAGAATTGATCGTTCAATCTTCAACTCCATTGACACTCCTCGGCAAAAAAGGATCTATTCCTTTTTTCCATCACGACCAATACACGTTGACTTGGATGCCATTACGAGACCCTGCGTCACACGGACAGAGCTGAAATGGAAAACAAACAGATAAGCCAACACACCACAAGCATACCCACAGCACAATCTCACTCATCAATGACGACCTGCGCCTCCAGACAGAGACCTCCTCTTGACATCTTGCAACACAATCGCCACTTGCTAGAATGACTCTTGCAGAGTGCAACGTGACCATAGGAGCACCTCACGATACTCTACGCTCATCCTCATAATTACTCACTACCAATTACCATTGAAATCGCTTGTCACTCATTCTGTCTCAATTCTAGTAACGATGACGTATGCGAGCCGCAGTCGTTTACACTCTTTCTCCCCGGCGTGTCGGACCGCAGCTAACAATCATCTCCGTGAGCATTTCATTCTCAGAAATAGCCTCCCCGGCGTTTACGCCCCATCTGCTGTCCTTGACATCAATCAATTCATTCACGGATGTAGAAGACTCGAAACAACTTCAGAAGTAATCACGACGAAACTTTTAACAAAATTACGCAATAACAACAAGGTACGAAAACAACAAGTAAACACAGTTAATCCAAAATCACAAATTGAGAAGACATACCACACGTATACACAAACAGGACACAACCTCGCGGATCATGTCTTGATGGAATTCCTTTGAAGAATCGCAGGACTTACACCAGTACGCCTACAACCCTTCTCAGGTTGACGCCCTAGGTTGGAAAATCGTCGCAGAGTTCATTTGCTGACTTCCTTCTATCAGCTATATCCTCAAATCTGAACGGCAACACGCCCATGTCATTGTATCGTAGAATATAGATGACGAACAAACACACGACATATCTGATCAACCAAGTGTAGAAACAGAGTAATTTACACCAAAGATAATAACATTCAATTAGTTACTTGAAACTAGAAATGCCTTTATTCATGCAAGTCAATTTAACAATTACTCTCTCGTTTACACTTGGCTTATTCTCACTGAACTGAGCAATATCTTTCGTCTTTTCAAACGCACCAATACTATCATAGTCATTGCAGAAGGCACGTGAGTTCATGGGCGTCATTTCCATTGTGGATGACAACACCGACGACAACCGATTGATACCAGTTGATGAACTTAGCGGTGGATCAAAAGCTGTTGTCGTTCGGCTTTCAGAAGGATGTCTAACTGTAAGACTACCAACACTGCTGTCTTTTACCATCAACTCCGGTTTAGCACTAGCATCTGATGATGGGTGGGCTAAACGCTCATCAATTACACTGAAGGTCTGACAAGTATCCCTACCTTCTGCAACTGCATCTGTCAATGGAGTTGAAGATTGAACGATCAATTCTTGGTTGTTTGCTCAAAACAAACTTCCCAATTTTCGCGGAGGCATCAATACGACATTCATCGTCTCATCGGTCGCTGTTCAGAAAGAATTCAGCAGTATACCATCAGAAGTAATCTTGTGATTTATTATTGTAATATTTGTTCACAGACCTTACTAGAAATATTATTTTATGTTGGTGTTACAATAAAGAATTCCCAAGCGGCCAATCGATGTTTTGGTTTTTTCGTCCGTTATTACTAAGCGTTTCAGAAAAACATCAAGTAACAGCGTGAGTCCCAGCGTAGCAAGAGCTGGGCATTAACGGCTAACGAGACGTGACTGACAGCTTCTCATGGTAGAAACAGATTCTGGCCGATTCAGATAGCTGGTGACAGTTTGGATAGTCACCTGTCATCTTTCCTGGTGCCGGTCAAATCCTCTTTGAACAAGCAATATCTGGAATTGTTTCGGAATTGGGTCAAGTTCAACAATGCCTGGGTCACAAAAGTGACAGAGCGTCATGGATGCAAACAGGAAAGTAATTCATGGTGACTTGTCTGTTAATTGTAACGATGTGTCTGATGTTCAACATGACATGGTTGATGTTACTGTTTCGCCGTTCAGGGATAATAGAAACATCAAACTCCCTAAATTTGAACCACGGTGTTTCGATGGAAACCCGGCTGATTATTTACAGTTTGTAAAGGAGTTTGAGATCATGCTGGGTAGTTTTTTAATAAGTGATGAATTGAAATTGATGTATTTGATGAGGTATTGCACTGGAGATGCTTCAAGAGCTACATAGCGCTCTAAGCTCATTCCCTCTAATGAGGGATACGCTGAGGCTATGGGCATATTACGTCAAAGTTTTTGAAGGCCTTCGATGATTGCAGGGAAAATATTTCAAGCTCATAAAGGTAACGGCAGTCAGCTTCAAGATGACTCCAATGCACTTACTGAGGTTTGGATAATATGCTGATTTACAAGAATGCATAGATTTCGATGAATTGCATGAGTGACCTCAACTCGAGTTTTATACTAGAAGTAATAGCAAGACGCCTACCTACTCGACTGCAAAGGAAGTGGGTGAAGATAAGCTCCCGTATAGAGGATGAAGGTATTGAGCCAAAGTTTGATGATATCCTGAAACTAGTAGAAGATAGTGTCAATCAATCTATGAGCAAGTTCGCCAGTCTATTACATCTCACCCCTAGAATAGAGCAGTCTGGGGGTAAAATGCAATCATTGATGACGAGTAGGCCTCAGAGAGGTGAATATCGAGAAGGCTCCATGATGTCTAGTAATGCATATAGACTTAGTGAGTGTAACAGGTTTCGCAGTACATCCTCAACAGATAAGTTACAAGATGCAAGAGAAAGACGGTTGTGTTTTACACGTTTGCAAGAGGTGCATACAGAAGTGAATTGTGAACCAGTGAGCAAGTTTAGTGATAAGCTAAATGTAAACTCCAGGTCTGACTCCGAATTGTGTGACGATAACGGTGCTGTGAAGAAGTCTGTAGTTGCAACTGGTAAGCCATTGTTGAATAGAGTGTCACAGCATAGAGTTACTGCTTCAGAGTGCAGTTCTGACTCCAAAAGTTTACAAGGTATTACTAGACAGATTGAAGATATAGAACCTTTAAGGATTTGTGAGGAGGAACCAAAATTGTCTACTTCTGTTAACAAAGAGTTTGAAAATGATGAACTTGACGGTAAATTGAATATTTGTGGTAATGATCATGATAGTGCAGATTTGTCTTTGGTTGATCATGATGAGATGAGGGATATGCCTACTACTGCTAAGTTAAATAAAGGTTCTGTACAACTACAACGTGAAGTAGAATTGAACGCAGATGCAGTTCCAGAAGGTGTGCATACTTGTGAGACAGTCAGTGTAATTGATCAGCGTGTAGCCCACCCATCATCAGATGATAGTGCTAAACCCGAACTAGTAGTGAAAGACAGCAGTGGTGGTAATCTTGCAGTTGGACAAATATCTGAAAGCCGAAAAAGAACAGCTTCTGATCCACCGCTAAGTTCATCACCTTGTGTCGCTCAGTCATCGTTAGTGTTTTCATCCACAATGAAACAGACACCCATCAACTCAAGTATCTTCTGCAATGACTATGATAGTATTGGTGCGTTTGAAAAGACGAAAGATATTGCTCAGTTCAGTGAGAATAAGCCAAGTGTAAACGAGAGAGTAATTGTTAAATTGACTTGCATGAATAAAGGCATTTCTAGTTTCAAGTAACTAATTGAATGTTATTATCTTTGGTGTAAATTACTCTGTTTCTACACTTGGTTGATCAGATATGTCGTGTGTTTGTTCGTCATCTATATTCTACGATACAATGACATGGGCGTGTTGCCGTTCAGATTTGAGGATTTAGCTCATAGAAGGAAGTCAGCAAATGAACTCTGCGACGATTTTCCAACCTAGGGCGTCAACCTGAGAAGGGTTGTAGGCGTACTGCTGTAAGTCCTACAGTTCTTCAAGGGTAGCTTTTCATGCCGGAATCCACCACATTTGATGTAGTGATTGTACATATGTTTGTGTTAAATAATTGTGTGAGTTCCAATTGATGTAATTGTTGGTTAATCTTGTTTGTGTCCGGACATTCCACAAATTACAATCGTCAACCTGAGAAGGGTTGTAGGCGTACTGGTGTAAGTCCTGCGATTCTTCAAAGGAATTCCATCAAGACATGATCCGCGAGGTTATTTGTACTGTTTGTATATACGTGTGGTGTGTCATATCAATTGGTGTTTTTGGATTCATTGTGTTTACTTGTTGTTTTCGTACCTTGTTGTTATTGCGTAATTTTGTTAAAATTTTCGTCGTGATTACTTCTGAAGTTGTTTCATGTCTTCTACATCCGTGAATGAATTGATTGATGTTAGAGACAGCAGATGGGTCGTATACGCCGGGGAGGCTATTTCTGAGAATGAAATGCTCACGGAGATGATTGTTAGCTGCGGTCCGACACGCCGGGGAGAAAGAGTGTAAACGACTGAGGCTCGCATGCGTCACCGCTACTAGAACTGAGGCAGAATGAGTGACAAGCGATTTCAATGGTAATTGGTAGTGAGTAATTATGAGGATGTGCGTAGAGTATCGTGAGGTCCTGCCATGGTCACGTTGCATTCTGCAAGAGTCATTCTAGCAAGTGGCGATTGTGTTGCAAGATGTCAAGAGGAGGTCTCTGTCTGGAGGCGCAGGTCGTCATTGATGTGTGAGATTGTGCTGTGGGTATGCTTGTGGTGTGTTGGCTTTTCTGTTTGTTTTCCATTTCAGCTCTGTCCGTGTGACCCAGGTTCTCGCAATGGCATCCAAGTCAACGTGCATTGGTCGTGAAGGAAAAAAGGGTTGGATCCCTTTTTTGCCGGGGAGTGTCAATGGAGTTGAAGATTGAACGATCAATTCATGGTTGTTTGCTGAAACCAACTTCCCCAATTTTCGCGGAGGCATCAATACGACAGTCATCGTCTCATCGGTCGCTGTTCAGAAAGAAGATTGAAACATCGTCAGAAGTAATCTTATGATTTATTATTGTAATATTTGTTTTCAGACCTTAGTTTGCTTAGTTCGCTTATTCCTTTTTTATGTTGGTGTAACAATACAGAAATATCAAACGGCAGATCGGTGTTTTGGTTTTTGCGTCCGTTATAACTAAGCGTTTCTGAGAAATCTTCTAAGAACAGCGTGGGCCCGAGCGTAGCGAGAGCTGGGCATTAACGGTTTATGAGACTTGGCTGACAGAAGTTAAAATGGTTGGAGAAAAAGAAGACAAACGACAGCAGCACAGAAGAAAGCAAATGGAATCCTCAGGGAGTGATATACGTACTCACACATATGCATATTCTGCGTAGAAACTATGATTATGTTGGTACTAAGTAACTAGTACTAATATGCTAACTTTTATATTATGTGTGAACTAATATTAATTATAATATATATTTCGTATAAACGGGTAAGTTTACATGAAAAACATGCCATTTTTCAGGAACAATCAACTATTTTACGAATTACCTCTGTGAATTAGCATACATTATCACCTTTTAAAAATTTCAAATTGTTGAACTAAAGTACAAACGGTCGGTAAAGATTCTTACAGTTGTTAATTTTTAAATCTTTCACGAAGGTCTCCATCGAATTTGAGCGGCAACCCAAACTTCTTTCCATTTCCTGATGATAGTAATGGCCCATCGATAAACAACTTATATTTGAGTGAGTGCTATGACCCCACGTGCTTGAAAGCTATTTCAGGAAGAGGACAAAATCCTGTGCAGCTGCAAAAGTGGTATAAAATGCAATCATAGTAATACATTAATGGAATTATATTTGCAAGAAAAATACAAGAATAAGCTGCGCAGTACTTGAAATGATAGTACACATTTGCAAACTATGATGCTAAACGTATTACTCCTACCATGAAAAACCATGACGTTTTCTATGAAAATATAGTTATTTTCAAATATGAGTGTTGTTGCTATGTGTTTTTATTTCATCATCAGAGGAAACGAACTTTATGCGAGAGAAGAGTGTGAATGAAGACAAGAAAAGTAAATTTCAGCTTTATTAAAGCCCCAGGAAGATAAGATAAAATAGAGTTGCCAGCTACAACACGTAAACAGTCAATGCCAAGCTCTTCCCACGCTCGGGCCCACGCCGTTCCTCCAAGCTTCTCAGAAACGCTTAGTAATAACGGACGAAAAAACCAAAACATCGATTGGCCGCTTGGGAACTATTTATTGTAACACCAACATATAAAAATAATGTTTTTACTAAGGTTTGTGAACAAATATTACAATAATAAATCACAAGATTACTTCTGATGGTATACAGCTGAATTCTTTCTGAACAGCGACCGATGAGACGATGACTATCGTATTGATGCCTCCGCGAAAGTTGGGGAAGTTGATTTTAAGCAAACAACCAAGAATTGATCGTTCAATCTTCAACTCCATTGACACTCCTCGGCAAAAAAGGATCTATTCCTTTTTTCCATCACGACCAATACACGTTGACTTGGATGCCATTACGAGACCCTGCGTCACACGGACAGAGCTGAAATGGAAAACAAACAGATAAGCCAACACACCACAAGCATACCCACAGCACAATCTCACTCATCAATGACGACCTGCGCCTCCAGACAGAGACCTCCTCTTGACATCTTGCAACACAATCGCCACTTGCTAGAATGACTCTTGCAGAGTGCAACGTGACCATAGGAGCACCTCACGATACTCTACGCTCATCCTCATAATTACTCACTACCAATTACCATTGAAATCGCTTGTCACTCATTCTGTCTCAATTCTAGTAACGATGACGTATGCGAGCCGCAGTCGTTTACACTCTTTCTCCCCGGCGTGTCGGACCGCAGCTAACAATCATCTCCGTGAGCATTTCATTCTCAGAAATAGCCTCCCCGGCGTTTACGCCCCATCTGCTGTCCTTGACATCAATCAATTCATTCACGGATGTAGAAGACTCGAAACAACTTCAGAAGTAATCACGACGAAACTTTTAACAAAATTACGCAATAACAACAAGGTACGAAAACAACAAGTAAACACAGTTAATCCAAAATCACAAATTGAGAAGACATACCACACGTATACACAAACAGGACACAACCTCGCGGATCATGTCTTGATGGAATTCCTTTGAAGAATCGCAGGACTTACACCAGTACGCCTACAACCCTTCTCAGGTTGACGCCCTAGGTTGGAAAATCGTCGCAGAGTTCATTTGCTGACTTCCTTCTATCAGCTATATCCTCAAATCTGAACGGCAACACGCCCATGTCATTGTATCGTAGAATATAGATGACGAACAAACACACGACATATCTGATCAACCAAGTGTAGAAACAGAGTAATTTACACCAAAGATAATAACATTCAATTAGTTACTTGAAACTAGAAATGCCTTTATTCATGCAAGTCAATTTAACAATTACTCTCTCGTTTACACTTGGCTTATTCTCACTGAACTGAGCAATATCTTTCGTCTTTTCAAACGCACCAATACTATCATAGTCATTGCAGAAGGCACGTGAGTTCATGGGCGTCATTTCCATTGTGGATGACAACACCGACGACAACCGATTGATACCAGTTGATGAACTTAGCGGTGGATCAAAAGCTGTTGTCGTTCGGCTTTCAGAAGGATGTCTAACTGTAAGACTACCAACACTGCTGTCTTTTACCATCAACTCCGGTTTAGCACTAGCATCTGATGATGGGTGGGCTAAACGCTCATCAATTACACTGAAGGTCTGACAAGTATCCCTACCTTCTGCAACTGCATCTGTCAATGGAGTTGAAGATTGAACGATCAATTCTTGGTTGTTTGCTCAAAACAAACTTCCCAATTTTCGCGGAGGCATCAATACGACATTCATCGTCTCATCGGTCGCTGTTCAGAAAGAATTCAGCAGTATACCATCAGAAGTAATCTTGTGATTTATTATTGTAATATTTGTTCACAGACCTTACTAGAAATATTATTTTATGTTGGTGTTACAATAAAGAATTCCCAAGCGGCCAATCGATGTTTTGGTTTTTTCGTCCGTTATTACTAAGCGTTTCAGAAAAACATCAAGTAACAGCGTGAGTCCCAGCGTAGCAAGAGCTGGGCATTAACGGCTAACGAGACGTGACTGACAGTTTCTCATGGTAGAAACAGATTCTGGCCGATTCAGATAGCTGGTGACAGTTTGGATAGTCACCTGTCATCTTTCCTGGTGCCGGTCAAATCCTCTTTGAACAAGCAATATCTGGAATTGTTTTGGAATTGGGTCAAGTTCAACAATGCCTGGGTCACAAAAGTGACAGAGCGTCATGGATGCAAACAGGAAAGTAATTCATGGTGACTTGTCTGTTAATTGTAACGATGTGTCTGATGTTCAACATGACATGGTTGATGTTACTGTTTCGCCGTTCAGGGATAATAGAAACATCAAACTCCCTAAATTTGAACCACGGTGTTTCGATGGAAACCCGGCTGATTATTTACAGTTTGTAAAGGAGTTTGAGATCATGCTGGGTAGTTTTTTAATAAGTGATGAATTGAAATTGATGTATTTGATGAGGTATTGCACTGGAGATGCTTCAAGAGCTACATAGCGCTCTAAGCTCATTCCCTCTAATGAGGGATACGCTGAGGCTATGGGCATATTACGTCAAAGTTTTTGAAGGCCTTCGATGATTGCAGGGAAAATATTTCAAGCTCATAAAGGTAACGGCAGTCAGCTTCAAGATGACTCCAATGCACTTACTGAGGTTTGGATAATATGCTGATTTACAAGAATGCATAGATTTCGATGAATTGCATGAGTGACCTCAACTCGAGTTTTATACTAGAAGTAATAGCAAGACGCCTACCTACTCGACTGCAAAGGAAGTGGGTGAAGATAAGCTCCCGTATAGAGGATGAAGGTATTGAGCCAAAGTTTGATGATATCCTGAAACTAGTAGAAGATAGTGTCAATCAATCTATGAGCAAGTTCGCCAGTCTATTACATCTCACCCCTAGAATAGAGCAGTCTGGGGGTAAAATGCAATCATTGATGACGAGTAGGCCTCAGAGAGGTGAATATCGAGAAGGCTCCATGATGTCTAGTAATGCATATAGACTTAGTGAGTGTAACAGGTTTCGCAGTACATCCTCAACAGATAAGTTACAAGATGCAAGAGAAAGACGGTTGTGTTTTACACGTTTGCAAGAGGTGCATACAGAAGTGAATTGTGAACCAGTGAGCAAGTTTAGTGATAAGCTAAATGTAAACTCCAGGTCTGACTCCGAATTGTGTGACGATAACGGTGCTGTGAAGAAGTCTGTAGTTGCAACTGGTAAGCCATTGTTGAATAGAGTGTCACAGCATAGAGTTACTGCTTCAGAGTGCAGTTCTGACTCCAAAAGTTTACAAGGTATTACTAGACAGATTGAAGATATAGAACCTTTAAGGATTTGTGAGGAGGAACCAAAATTGTCTACTTCTGTTAACAAAGAGTTTGAAAATGATGAACTTGACGGTAAATTGAATATTTGTGGTAATGATCATGATAGTGCAGATTTGTCTTTGGTTGATCATGATGAGATGAGGGATATGCCTACTACTGCTAAGTTAAATAAAGGTTCTGTACAACTACAACGTGAAGTAGAATTGAACGCAGATGCAGTTCCAGAAGGTGTGCATACTTGTGAGACAGTCAGTGTAATTGATCAGCGTGTAGCCCACCCATCATCAGATGATAGTGCTAAACCCGAACTAGTAGTGAAAGACAGCAGTGGTGGTAATCTTGCAGTTGGACAAATATCTGAAAGCCGAAAAAGAACAGCTTCTGATCCACCGCTAAGTTCATCACCTTGTGTCGCTCAGTCATCGTTAGTGTTTTCATCCACAATGAAACAGACACCCATCAACTCAAGTATCTTCTGCAATGACTATGATAGTATTGGTGCGTTTGAAAAGACGAAAGATATTGCTCAGTTCAGTGAGAATAAGCCAAGTGTAAACGAGAGAGTAATTGTTAAATTGACTTGCATGAATAAAGGCATTTCTAGTTTCAAGTAACTAATTGAATGTTATTATCTTTGGTGTAAATTACTCTGTTTCTACACTTGGTTGATCAGATATGTCGTGTGTTTGTTCGTCATCTATATTCTACGATACAATGACATGGGCGTGTTGCCGTTCAGATTTGAGGATTTAGCTCATAGAAGGAAGTCAGCAAATGAACTCTGCGACGATTTTCCAACCTAGGGCGTCTACCTGAGAAGGGTTGTAGGCGTACTGCTGTAAGTCCTACAGTTCTTCAAGGGTAGCTTTTCATGCCGGAATCCACCACATTTGATGTAGTGATTGTACATATGTTTGTGTTAAATAATTGTGTGAGTTCCAATTGATGTAATTGTTGGTTAATCTTGTTTGTGTCCGGACATTCCACAAATTACAATCGTCAACCTGAGAAGGGTTGTAGGCGTACTGCTGTAAGTCCTGCGATTCTTCAAAGGAATTCCATCAAGACATGATCCGCGAGGTTATATGTACTGTTTGTGTATACGTGTGGTGTGTCTTCTCAATTTGTGATTTTGGATTAACTGTGTTTACTTGTTGTTTTCGTACCTTGTTGTTATTGCGTAATTTTGTTAAAAGTTTCGTCGTGATTACTTCTGAAGTTGTTTCGAGTCTTCTACATCCGTGAATGAATTGATTGATGTCAAGGACAGCAGATGGGGCGTAAACGCCGGGGAGGCTATTTCTGAGAATGAAATGCTCACGGAGATGATTGTTAGCTGCGGTCCGACACGCCGGGGAGAAAGAGTGTAAACGACTGCGGCTCGCATACGTCATCGTTACTAGAATTGAGACAGAATGAGTGACAAGCGATTTCAATGGTAATTGGTAGTGAGTAATTATGAGGATGAGCGTAGAGTATCGTGAGGTGCTCCTATGGTCACGTTGCACTCTGCAAGAGTCATTCTAGCAAGTGGCGATTGTGTTGCAAGATGTCAAGAGGAGGTCTCTGTCTGTAGGCGCAGGTCGTCATTGATGAGTGAGATTGTGCTGTGGGTATGCTTGTGGTGTGTTGGCTTATCTGTTTGTTTTCCATTTCAGCTCTGTCCGTGTGACGCAGGGTCTCGTAATGGCATCCAAGTCAAAGTGCATTGGTCGCGAAAAACACAGCGTCGTATTGATGCCTCCGCGAAAAGCAGACCCCAAACTATAAGGAGGCAGCAAACTGAGGCTTTAATACGTCCCCAAGCTTCAGTGACACTAGAGCGATGCAGTCCTGAGAATAACAGTCTGTGTCACCCAAGTGTCCCGCCTAAACTCATGGAAAAACTACAACGGGTCGGTTCTACCGGAATCGGCCAACTAATCCCAACATTAAGCCCCCTACCAGCAGACAGTTTCACGTCAACTTCAGGTGTCAATCTGTAGCAGCATCTTCCTCACTCGTTCAGATATACAAGACTTGTTGGTCTACCACATGATTGCTCAGAAGTCTATCATCCAGAAAGTACTAGGTGAAGTCAAAAACCTTTTCTTTTCCTTGTCTTGTAATTTTTCAATCTTATTCTTGTTCTTAAGGGTAGACACTGTTGCACTGTTATTCGTATATAGCATAAGTCTCAGTGGTTGTTAGTATGGTCGTCGAAAGTAGCCTTAGAAAAGGCGCTAAAACACCATACTCTGTAGTCACAAGGGTTTCAGCCAGAGAAGTCAAAAACCCAGGGACTTCCACCCCTTCCCGCATACCGATATCAAAGACTAGTGTGAATCTCGTCTGTCCTGATACTACGCCTGCATTGCCACAGTCTAGTACTGAAATGGCATAGGCAATACCAGGGAGACAGGATACTACATCCGCATCAACTGAAGGCCAGCGTGTGAAACACAGCAAACCCAGAAGGAAACGTTCAAGACGTCATGAGACCTCGGAGGTGTCGTCGAGGAAGGGAGATGAATGTCAGGCGTATAGTATCATAGTTTCTAAAACTGACTCAGTGTTTGAATGCAATTTTTGCAAAGGATGGGTGCAATGCCGTTGTAACAAAGGCGTGCCGAATGCCTACTACGAAATTATGAATAATATACGAATGAAAACCTTCCCAGAGTGCTGTCCAAATAGCGTATATAATCTGTCCAAGAAGGCACTCCACGAATCACAATAAAATCTTTCCCAGATACTGATCCCGGAAACGGATAATGGCTGTCAAGTAAATTAGGGCTACGTTCCGACTGCTACGAAGACTCTCCGTACCTATATAACTCTGTACTTTCTTCGAATTTAACTCCAAAACAGCAGTATTGTTTGAAGGATGTTATACAGTTTGGCAATTAAAGTGGATAGCTACTCAATGGACAATACACAAGTTTGTCAGGCATCTTACAGGTCACCATATCCAACAGGTTCTGATTCATCAAGCCACTACTCTCTGAAATGTCATTTACAAACTTCACGACAATCCTTCACTCTAATTACCATTATACTCTTGTAAATGTAGTTGAAGACTGAACGATCAATTAATGGTTGTATGCTCAAAATCAACTTCCCAATTTTCGCGGAGACATCGATACATCAGTCATCGTCTCATCGGTCGCTGTTCAGAAAGAATTCAGCAGTATACCATCAGAAGTAATCTTGTGATTTATTATTGTAATATTTGTTCACAAACCTTAGTAAAAACATTATTTTTATATGTTGGTGTTACAATAAAGAATTCTCGAGTGGCCAATCGGTGTTTTGGTTTTTTCGTCCGTTATTACTAAGCGTTTCTGAGAAGCTTGGAGGAACAGCGTGAGTCCCAGCGTGGCAAGAGCTGAGCGTTGACGGTTTACGAGACGTGGCTGACAGCTTCTTACAGTGAAGTCAATTTCTGACGGTGGAATCAGTTTATGACGGATTCATACAGTTGGTGACAGTTTGGATAGTCACCTGTCATCTTTCCTGGTGCCGGTCAAATCCTCTTTGAACAAGCAATATCTGGAATTGTTTTGGAATTGGGTCAAGTTCAACAATGCCTGGGTCACAAAAGTGACAGAGCGTCATGGATGCAAACAGGAAAGTAATTCATGGTGACTTGTCTGTTAACTGTAACGATGTGTCTGATGTTCAACATGACATGGTTGATGTTACTGTTTCGCCGTTCAGGGATAATAGAAACATCAAACTCCCTAAATTTGAACCACGGTGTTTCGATGGAAACCCGGCTGATTATTTACAATTTGTAAAGGAGTTTGAGATCATGCTGGGTAGTTTTTTAATAAGTGATGAATTGAAATTGATGTATTTGATGAGGTATTGCACTGGAGTTGCTTCAAGAGCTATATAGTGCTGTGAGTTTATGAAGCCAAAAGAGGGGTACTACGAGGCCATGAGCGTACTACATCAAAGGTTCGGAAGACCTTCAATGACTGTAAGGAACGTATTCGAGGCTGTTAAGGGTAATGGTGGTCAATTACAGGATGGCTCGCAGACACACTCTGAGTTTTCGGATAATCTGGGTTTCAGAGAGGTGGATGTCGAGAAGGCTCCATGATGTCTAGTAATGCATATAGACTTAGTGAGTGTAACAGGTTTCGTGGTACATCCTCAACAGATAAGTTACAAGATGCAAGACAAACCCTGGTGTGTTTTACACGTTTACAAGAAGTGCCTAAATAGATGAACTGTGAATCAGTGAGCAAATTTTATGATAAGTTAAATGTGAAATCCAGGTCTGACTCCGAATTGTGTGACGATAACTGTGTGGTCAATAAGTCTGTAGTTGCAACTGGTAAGCCATTTTTGAATAGAGTGTCACAGAGGAGAGTTACAGTCTCAGAGGACAGTTCTGACTCCACAAGTTTACAAGGTATTACTAGTCAGAGTGAAGGTATAAAATCTTTGGGGATTTTCGAGGAAGAACCCAAATCATCCACTACTGTTATTAAAGAGTTTGAAATTGATGAAGTCGACCAGAAAGATGATGGTAAATTGAATATTCGTGATAATGATCATGATACTTCACAGTTGTCTTTGATTGATCATGATGAAATGAGGGGAAAGGCTACTACTGCTAAGTTGAACAAAGGTTCTGTACGACTACAACGTGAAGTAGAAATAAATGCAGATGCAGTTGCAGAAGGTAGGGATACTTGTCAGACCGTCAGTGTAATTGATGAGCGTGTAGCCCACCCATCATCAGATGCTAGTGCTAAACCGGAGTTGATGGTAAAAGACAGCAGTGTTGGTAGTCTTACAGTTAGACAACCTTCTGAAAGCCGAACGACAACAGCTTTTGATCCACCGCTAAGTTCATCAACTGGTATCAATCGGTTGTCGTCGGTGTTGTCATCCACAATGGAAATGACGCCCATGAACTCAAGTGTCCTGTGCAATGACTGTGATAGTATTGCTGCATTTGAAAAGACTGAAGATATTTCCTTGCGACGATCGAAGTGTCAACCTGAAGTGTACCTTGAACTCAGGAATCAATTTAACATACGAGTCCGGAGCGATAGAAGGACATTTCAGGGAACTCTCGCCAAAATGCTTCTCGTGAACGCCAAAAGCCTATACAGGTTATTTCTGAAAGAAAACCGACCAGCCAGGGAGCATGCAATTTAGTGGGTTCTGATGGGTAATCTCTTACCAGTCTTGAAATGGCAGAGACATTCAGCCTAGCCTTTCACAGGCAACTAAACAGTAACGAGGATATTACCCCACAGAACATCAAGATTACAATGCAAAACCAACGCGCAAAAACCTGCTGGGTACATTTCAAATTACCCCGGCTATGGTACTTGTAAAATTGGGAAAGTTGGCTTCGGGAAAGTCTTCAGGTTGTGATGACATCAGACCATCCTTCCTGAAGCAGTGTTCAGAAAGTCTCTGCCAACCCCTAAGTGATCTGTTCCAACACTCCCTTGATGTAGGGAAACTTCCATGTGAATGGAAACGAGCAATCCTATCCCCTATCTTCAAGGGTGGTGACCGGCAGAATGCGACCAGTTACAGACCAGTTGCTCTACTTCCAGTGATATCGAAGATATTGGAAAGTCTCATTGACGACCACATGAGAAAATACTTCGATGGGACTAACCTTCTTCACGAAGCACAGCACGGTTTCAGGAGGGGAAGATCCTGCGTGACGAATCTTCTACTAGCTTGGAACGATTGGACACTATCCTGGGACGAAAAGGTACCAGCCCACGTGATCTTTCTCGACTTTGCGAAAGCATTCGACACAGTTCACCATGGTCTGCTCCTTCACAAAATAAGCAAGGCGGGTGTTTCTGGAGCACTTCTCGCATGGCTGAAAGATTACTTAGGCGAGAGAGAATTCTGCACCAAAGTCAACCGCATCCGATCATCCTGGCACACCTCGGCATCAGGGGTTCCTCAGGGTTCTATCCTAGGGCCGTTGATGTTTTTGATTTTTATCAACGACCTGCCCTCTCAACTGAACTGCTCTGAGCTTCTTTACGCTGACGACGTAAAGATTTGGAGAGCAATAAACTCATCGAAAGACTCAGATAGATTGCAGGCTGACCTGCAAACTCTGGGAGACTGGGCTCTGGCTAACGGAATGCCTTTCAACCTAAAGAAGTGCAAAGTAGTGCAACTTCATTCCGGCAGGTCACAGAGTGTAAATTACACCCTTGGTGGCCAGAACTTGAGTTGTGTTCCATCAGAGTGCGATCTAGGTCTTATTCTAACAGAAAAGCTAGACACCAGTGGAAATTACATGAGGGACGTCGCCAAAGCCTACGCAACTTTACACTTTATGCATAGGCAGCTGGGAGCTCTTACTCCGGAACTGTTCTTAAGGTTATATAAGACATATGTGAGGCCACGCCTTGAGGTGCATAATATCACTGCTCCTCCGCTACTCAAAAGGGATGCTAACATTCTAGAAAGTGTCCAGAGACGAGCGACAAAATGGATGATCGGCCTCCGCAACAAATCATACGAGGAAAGACTGAAGAAATTAAGTCTTTTCACACTTAGTTACCGTAGGCACAGGGGAGACCTCATCACCGTCTACAAGATCTTAAATGACCAGGCCCACCCAAATAAAAGCATCCTGCCATTAAGTGATTATAGGCTTCCACGAGGTAACCCGCTAAGGATAGCACACCAGAGACCAAAGACTCGAGTGCGTTCACATTTCTTTTCGCTTCGAGTTTGCCGTCTCTGGAACGCTTTACCGGCGGCCGTGACTACAGCGCCATCTGTGGAGATTTTTAAGCGGAAGCTAGACAATCATGCAGAAATGCAAGGTTTGTGTCTCAATGGCTTATCCTCATAAAACTTGAAACCACACTGTCAATGGATAAGCATACAAACTAAATCCCCACGACCTGTTCTGCCTTCTCTCACTGTATCGGCTACTCTATCTTTTCCTTAGGTCACCTTTATTATTTCACTTATCTCAACCTATATTATCTACACTACAACCTATTATTATTATTACTATTCTGCTTTTATGACTACACCGAATGACCAACGGGAGTTAGGTCAAACTCCATTCACGGCAGCAACACAGTCCTAACATACTGCATACTACAAACCACATCTTGACCAATCCCCGCACCACTCCTCCTGGAGTCTACCAGAGCTAAAGCAGTCGAGTGGCGGGACTTACTACGCAGAAGCTCACCGAAGATCTGGAACCTCTACCTCACAATCAAGAAGCGAGCTCAAAGAAATCACTGGTTTATACTAGCTCGTAATCAGGATATTGGATATTGGATCCTCTGTCCTTCACCGCGGTAAAAAGGAATGGCGGATTGTAGGTTCTACTTCTTGTCGCTGTATTTTCGTAACAAAATGTCCTGATTACATGAGTTATTTGCACCGTAAATACAATTTCAAGGAAGAGATTACAACTCTTGATAAGGAGGTAAGTTGCTCAAAGTTTTCGTAAGGTCAGGCTGTTAATGATAAACGCCCCAAGCTTACCATAATTCTGAATTAAATCTCACTAATTCTGAAATAATTCTAACATTCTATAGTGAGTAAATTCTAAATCTGTTCTGAAATGGATTCTTTAATGGCACAGACTTGAACCCAGTGCTGGTTTTCAGCATGACTAGCAATAATTCAGCACCGTGTTCTTTTTCTAGGCATTTTCAGTAGATCAGAACCTACTGGATGTGCTTATCAGCGTTGTTACAGCCCTCACAGGACATGTTAAGCACGAACTAGCATTACGTCAGAACGAAAAGACCTGATTCAGCACCCAACTCTCTTTTAAAGCACGACCAGCGTTATTTCAGAACATAGTGGGTGGATATATCTGCCCACTATAAAATCTCGATTCACCACAAAAAAGCATTACTGAAGAGTGGGTTAGAGTAGGTTTAGAATTGTTGTAAGCTTGGGGGTTGTCAGCTGACAACCCCTATGTTCCACTAGTGCAACATAGGACTTCAACATCATATCTTCTGCACTCTTTAACCGGCTCCACGATTGCTCATATGAGATGAGGGTCCATATGGACTCTCAACTCCTCGTCAAATGGCCTCCTCCATGTCACACTCGGACGCCCAGCTCATTCCTCGTTTGGGTTTCACTCGTGTGCGTGCCTGGAGTGTGATTTCACTCTACGGTCCTTTCTGCATATTTGTATTCCGTCTCCATTTCCTTCGGCATTCATGTGGAACAGTAGGTTCCTAATTGGTTCGCCCTCAGAGTTTCGTGTTACTAATTCTTTCAGGCCATCTGTTCTTCAGTATGGAGCCAGCGAAGGCAGCTGTTGGTAAGTTTGCAGCGTGCCGTTGGAAGTGCTTTCCGCGACGCAGTCAGTTTCTGACCTAAATAGAAAACTTGAATTATCATGGGTGCTGAAAACTCGAATTTTGTTGTTTATGTTAATCGCAGCAGATTTCCACATTGATTTTAGATGGATGCAGGCCTGTCATGCTCTTCCGATACTAACTGGCTTTGCCATTATTTGTGTCGTCTATATTTGAAGCGATCCTGCCTAGATAAGTGAAGAAAGTGACCTCTTTCGGATTCCACCCATTGTCAGATTCAGATGATAAAGATAGAAGGCTCTTGTGGCCTGTGTTAATCCTTGCAAAGTATATCTCTGCAAAGATCTAACTTCTCTTTGAAAGCGTTCACCGATGGAGCTGATACTACTGAATCAGGTAAGGAGTTCCAATCGTTGACCACTCTGTGAGAGAATCTAAATTCTGCACGTATTTTAATCGTCCTTGGTTTGAGCACCTTTTGCGGTGACCCCGTAAATGTATCCTGGAAGGGGAGAAAAGGTTAGAAAGGTCAGTTCCTAAATCACCCTTAAGTATACGGTATGCCAAAATTAAGTCGCCTCTCTTCCTTCGGTATGATAACGGGAAGAGATTTAAATGCTCCATCCTCTTATCATAAGGAAGGTGTGAGATACCACTAACTAATTTTGTTCCTACTCTCTGTACTCTTTCCAGAATATGTGCCTCCTTTTTGAAGCATGGACTCGTCGCTTGTATGCAGTATTCTAGATGAGGCCTGACATATGTTGCGTAGAGTATTTGGAACATGCCCTCGTCTAATCGTTTGAAAGTCCTTCGAATTGCCCATAGCATTCGAAAAGCTTTAGCTGCGGCTGCATTGCAATTTGCAGTTGTCTTCAGATCATTGCTGACAATGATTCCTAGGTCCTTCTGTTCGTTAACATCAGGTAGTTCTGCGTCCCCTAGGGAGTACAACGCATAAGACTTCTGACCTAAGTGCATTACCGCGCTTTTCCTAGCAATCATTTCCAAACTCCATAGGCTTGACCACTCAGCTAATTTATCTAAATCAGTTTGTAGGGCCGACCTATCCTCGTTATTGTTTACAGTTTTCCATATCTTAATGTCATCTGCAAATAATAATGAAGATGAAGAAAGAACCCCTGGTAATTCGTTAACGTATAATAGGAATAGCAATGGACCTAATACAGTTCCCTGGGGCACTTCACTGGATACTGCTTTCCATCCTGATAGTACACCGTTAACTCTAACCTGCCTTCTATCCATTAAGTAATCTCTAAACCACTCACATAGGCATTGGTCTAGTCCGAAACCTCTAAGTTTACTAAGGAGACCTAGGTGGGATACTTTGTCGAACGCCTTGCTAAGATCAATAAAAACCACGTCCAACAGATAGTTCCTATCTCTGGCCTCAACCCAGTCTTCCCTAGCCAAAAGTAGGTTTGTCAAGCAGGATCGTCCTGGTCGGAATCCATGCTGTTCCACAGCCAACAAGCCATGTGTTTCAACATAAGCTAATAGTTGTCAATGATTAGTGCTTGTTTTTGTCATCAACCTTGCCTTCCCTGTATTCACTTGTTCCAACGCATTCCTAATATCAGTGGACGACCTGCTAAATTTGGGCTACCGATATCACAGGCTGAAAATTATTTTTTGATTACAGCTTGATTCCATACCGTATTTATGGTACAGGTATGCGATTTCCAGCATGTATCGGTAGCCCAACTTTTGCAGGCCAACCATAGATATCAGGTGTGCGTCGGTAGGGAATCGAACCTCAGATCATGTGCATGGTCGGCCAGATTCTTAAGCACTGTTCCATCGATGCACAGTAAATCCGTTTGCTATAAGGACTGAAAATAGATCCTATATACTCTAAGCTTTATAAATCTATTTATGCTTAGGTCTAAACTACAATATTTCATAGTTGTACCAAAATACTGTGTGGAATCAAGCTATAATTAAGAAAAAGTCCTGTCTCCACTACTTTTTCTGTCAACATGTTGGTATTCTCCTGTAGATCTTGGAGTTTTTGTGAAATTAGACATAAATTGTCTGCGAAGTCCATAACTCCTGGGGTCTTCTTAGCTGTTCTACGTATCACTGTCTTCTCTCTTCATAGTCTTCCGCGTAATCCACTCCACTACAACTAGGAATATCACCGGTGATAATGGACAGTTTTGTCTTATTCCGGTCTTCATTTCAGAGGCTTTGCTGAGTTTTCTGTTGCGGATTACTCGACATGTTTCATTTTCATGTAGCTATTGAATGAGGTTGATCAAGAGTTGGGGCACAGGGATCAACGCTGTCGAGGGCTATTTCAAGGTAGATAAAATTGGAGTGTAGATTTAACTGTCATTTCACACTGTGCTTGGTGATGCTGCTTAGATTTAATACTCGGCTGTTATATATAGCAGATTTCACTGAATCATAATAGCAATGATTACTTCCGAATTCTCATCTTATTGAACACATTTAGATGTGAAATTCTACGTTGTATAGTTTTGACGTGTGACGGACAGTCGCGTTTGGTATTTATTGTCAAGTTAGTCAACCCATTTCGTGTGATAATTTGTCATCTTCATTAAAGCCTTGAATTTCACGTTTTTAGCGTAATAAAAATATAGGATTGACGTATACCTGCTAGTCGAATGTTGTATAAAGTAGTCTAGACTTTAAAACAAATTTGAAAGTTTCCCTCAGTTGGCCTTTTGTTTTTGTTTTGTCTGTAGAAGAATCCTAGTTATATTTCAAGTGAAATGACAGAGTTCTCCGATTATACAAAGGAGGCACTTGCATTATTTAAACAGAAATTAAGCAGTTATATAGAAGCTGTGGACAAGTTGTAAGTTGGAGATGTTCCACTGAATATTTTTGCAGTAGCTAGTGCAGCTGAGGATTCCGTTCATTTTGATTTCAGTGAAAAACCGACATCCATGGATTCTTTTCGAAAATAGACATCAAAGTGGTGTTTCCAATTAGTAATATATTAACTTCAGATAACTAAGAAAATGTCTCTGTAATTTGTAAGATTTGAAAAAATAAATTGTTTCTGAAACTAGAGAAAATAAAAGTTTATTGACAGAGATGTTTTTGTAAAATAATCTGTTAGTGTGTGTGTATTATGAACTAATGTGAATGACATTACCAGATGTGGTTGTCCGTGTGGAAAGTCCGTACTTTTTGGTAATATTATAGTCATTTCTGAATTTTTCTATTGTATTTAGAATCCTTATATGATTACAGCGTGTCACATACTGGATTCTCTACTGTGGGTTGATCCCATTAAAGAGTAAGTTTATGTAAATCAGACACCTCATTTTTCTGTGGGAAAGAGTTGGAGCTGGGTACATCGAAATGTGTCATTATTCCATTGAGTGTCTGATTGTTGTTTTGAATCACCTAGGGAGGTACAGAGTCTCTGACTGGGGTCTTTGAAACGTTAAGGACCAATGGCGTGAGCCTATTGGAGAGATAGCTAGAAATCGTTGTCAGTAGTACAGATGCATTTGCTCTTCATGAACTCCCAGACCCATCATATTCTCATGCGCCATATACTTATTCTTCCTTCCTTGCATCTGCGTTCATTGTAGTTGCTATGGATTTTTCTGCTCTACCTTGGTGTGCTATATAGACTGAGGCTACCTGAACTGTTGTACTTTTGTACAAATGTCTACGTTGAAAATTCAGTTAGTTATTGTACTGACTTTGTGAAAATGTGGTAAATTTCAGTGTTGAGACATCTCTGAGTTGTACCAAAGTGAGAAACTATGTTTTAAAAGACATTAGGTATTTTCAATCAATGAGAATATTAGTGTTTATTTGGTAAATAAATAAACAATGTGACTCAACCATCTAATTTATTCTCGTGTAACAGGAAGCAAGTGGACAGGAAGTCAGACAAATCACAATATTGAACGTCAATTCTTAGCGATCCCAGTTTCACTTTTCGCCTGTGTATGTTGTTGGCAGATAGGTAATGAAGGAGAAGGTAAATTTAAAATACGACAAATAGTTATAGAACGCCATCAAATGAAACGATGATAGAGTATGTATGAATGCATCTGTGTCCGTGCGATTGATTTCAGCCATCCATAATGAAATTTCAATTGTGTGTTAGGGTTGTTTTATGGACCTTAGCCACCATGGTTCAGACTAACGCTTAGGGACTTCGCGTCTTGTTCTAAATATCCTTAACTTTCAGTGTAATTGTTTCAGTTCATCTAGAGAAGCTATAATTCATCAAATGTAACTGATTTCCCAGACACTTCAGTCAAGGGAGACTCAAGTTATCTATATACTGGACATTTTATGTAGTCTCATATATTGGGGTTCCATTACGGCTGTGCAATAGAGACGTACAACATTATATTTTCTAACTTGAAATATCATATTGTGTCGCTGTAGAATAGGAACGTAGGCTATTGTTCAGAACATTCACTTCTTAATGTGTAGTCAGATTTCTCATCGACGGCAGAGGTGGTGTCAGTTGGTAAATACCGAATAAGCCTTTCAGCTGCAAACTGCTATGTATATATATATACATATATATATAGTAGTCGTTTTTTGTTTTGGTATTTCAAATAGCCTGGTGACACAAGCTTTCAGTTTGTTTCTCAGAATTCATGTGTAAGGATTCCACTTATGTAAAGTACTTGGTACAGTTGAAAAGATTTATTGTTTGTCACTTTTTATTATGTGGTGATTTCAGTGTGTGTAAAAATTCTAGTTAGTGTTTTGGTAAGTACATCATATCTATGATTCATGTATTTCATCTGTCCGTTCATGCCTAGCCTAAGGGACTTTGAGTTAATACTAGGCAGTAACTAATGTTATGCGTCCAGTACCCCATTCTCGGTGCAGACTGAATTTTATCAATCACGTTTGCAATGTAGCGTCTCTGGATTATTGTTAAATGGTTGGAAGCCATCAGCAGAAAACTTTGAACTTTAGTCTTTCTTGTTGATACTTGTCAACAAGGCGTTTCTAGTGTCCTATCAAAGCATGTTTTACAGTCGTACATGGGGTCAACTGCGAATAGCTCAATGGTAACTTCTCTAACCCTGGTTCGAATCTGGGAGGGTATGTGAGTTCCTTCGAGATTGCAGATACACACCACTGAGGAGTGTCAACGAGTGCGAAATCTGGTGGCAGGGCTTTCTGCTTCTTGTCTCCGACTATTTAAGAACTTAACAGACTGTAGAGAAAGTGGTACTTACGTGAAAATAGGTTAAACTGCTTTTAATTCTGAGTTCAATGTGGTGAAAGTGTTGCTTCTATCTTGAAACACAAAAGCCGATGTGATTGATGTAAATAGACTTGCTAACTAAAACTGGCATTTATAACTGTGTCTGCCATATTTAGAATGAAAAGCATTACTGCTGTATGCTGCTTACATATTACTTTCCAGAGAGAAGGCGCTTCAAGGCATCGAAATCCTACGGAGTAGACTACACAAATATGGAAATGGATTAACACTAAATTTCTGAGAGAAAATATTAAAAAACAGCCGGTGGATGTTGTCATTGGAAGTTAATAGAATGATAGCACTAACTTGTTTCTTGAGCTAGTGCTGTATGAAGTTATCTTGATGATGAGTGTTCATTAACTATCAGGTATTATCAACGGATTATGTGACTTTTGAAATTGACGAAACGTTTTAATTTTAGACTTATGTTACTTACTTTATCATAGAAATCAAAAGAATAATAGAATCATCACAGGACTTGCCACTAAATCAAATTACCCCCAATTGTCATATGAAAGAGAAAATAATCTAAAGTAAAACGAGCAAGAATGATATCACTAAAAGGTGTGGAGTACTCTAAAAAAAAGTAAAGACCTGTGATATTGAAAAGATAGACTGCAGAAACATATGCATCACAGGGGTGAGCCACATCACTTAGGTTCTGTAGCATTTCGAGGACGTGACCCACACGTCTGAGGTCACCAGTCAGTGGTCCCTTCGGGTTGACTGCCATGTCTTTGTTCAATCACTACAGCCTGTTTCTCATACTAGTCCTACTTTGCCTAATATTATCGGTTGAATAAAGGCAGCCTTTTGGTATGAACAACGGCTATCATAACGAGTATATATATATAGTATAATATTGTATTACTAAGTACGCTTGTGATTCCTTTTCAGACTTCTATGGTTTATTGATTAAAAACGATGAAGAAGGAATCCATAACGATAACGATGTAAAATATAGTAAGTTACCCATGCAATTATCGTTAATTTCTTCATGTTATTCCCTATAACTGAATGTAGCGAAAATATTCATTCAGACCTTTTGAAGACAAAAGGGAATTCAAGTCCTTAATTTTTTGCAGAGATTTCCTTAATTTTATTTGATATTCTATTCACTATCCCATTTCTATGCTCATTATAACTTATACATCCTTGTGGAACTGTAATTTCATTGTGATCTTAACCAATAGATATCACCTAAAAGCACCAATGTTGTTAATGACGATAATTCTAGAATATCCTATATATATGCATGCATAATTGTAAATTCAGGAGAGGAAATTATCCGAAAGAATATTGTTTGCTCGAATTTTCTTCTGTCTTGTGATTGCATAGTTTGTTTTGTAAATGAATTCAAAATTTTCTTTCTATTTCTTTATTTGCGTTGTGTGAGAGGTAACTTACTATTGTGTCAAGGTGAAGCACTGTTAATGATTGGCATACATCTGACCTTATCAATCAGTAATGTCTGAAGAATAGTAGTAACTGAAGTGGGGGAGTGAGATGATGACGGTGATCTGGGTAAAGGAGAATGATGCTCGAGGAGGCTTTGTGTGCTCTTGGAAGTGTGTGAATGGTTGTTATTTCCCGGCTGCCCACATCGTGGAAGTTGGTTGATTCTTCGGGTACCTGAAAGAGAAAGAGGGTTAGTGTTGCGTGATTGCATAGCTCAGGGGACAACTGCTTGAGGCCGGTCACACACGGCCTGTATGAACTTGTTTCTGGAATTGGTTCCGTATTAGTAAACTTACCGCCGGTTACGGATCACCGTAGGTTAGGTCGGGAAGTACAATTGTTGGGGTCGTCCATTTGCAACCCCGTCTCTCCAGAGTGGAGAGATAGCATACGTGGCTGACATGCTGGTCATCTGAGGGAAACACCTCACTGCTGTTACACCTCTGTTCCCCAGGAGTACGACTTCGCCCTCAGACCCCCAGCATAGTGTAAGAAAGATCCTTACACGATGCCGGTAACTGCTTTTAGTCTAATTATTATCCTAACAACCTTCCTGGCATGGTAGGCCCTGCAGGAACAATAGTTCCAGCCAGTGTAGCTTGGTGGTTCATTGCAATGTGCAAGCCCGACCACCACGTCAAGGTAGCAGCTATCGGTCGGGAATCAGTAATGTACACTGTATAGCTTCATACGCCCGTAATCTTGCCGTCATTTGTAGTGTAAAACAGCTGATGTCCTACGATTTGGATACTTTCAGTTACCACGGTGAGGTGAGCGAAGCTGTAGCTGCATTGGTCTAGGCGCTTGAATGCCAATCAGTGGATCACAGGTTGGAAATCCCCACTACCTAACAAGCTTTGAGTAGCCTGGCAGTCTCACTATCCCTCACACAATATGTGTGACTCGTCATCTGCATTGAATTGCAAGTGGATGTTGAGTAACATTTCATGGGAGATGATACTTGTTTGTGTGACTGAAATGACGGACTTATCAAAGTAGAACCTCGCACAAAAGTGCAGTATTTCAGCATGTCTTCACTTTAAGAGTCACTCACTGAAGTAGTAAAAATACAATGAAAGTGTTCTGTTTTTGAGATATTTTATTTAAATAAAACAAGAACAACAGTTTGTGCAGAAGATAAGATGGCACTATTATTCGCTTCGTTGGCTTCTCATCATCTGCCTACAGCCGAAAGAAATTATTAATTTTATGTACAGAACATTTCTGAAATACTTGCATAGGTTGTATGATGTCAGTTGTTCGAAAAGCTATAAGTGAACCCTGATCAAAACTCTGTTTAACAGAGTCAGTAGAATATGCTCTACAGGGAAATTAGAAGAAGAATTTCTGATTCTCGAAAAGACGTTGAGCAACACCAGTTACTCTCAGGAATTCATTCATAACAACAAGTACAGAAGATGGGAAGATTCAAATACCAAACAAATTATGATGGGGGTGGGGAGAATTCATATTCATCCAACTTGACTTTAAAGGTAATGATATTGCGGGAATAGTAAACAGAAGATTGATTGCCTCACTAGCTAGAATCAATCCTGCAGCCAAGTCTGTTCTTGTTTTTCGGTCCCCATGCTCTTTGGTGTAATCGGAATTCGCCAGATACCTTTCCATTGTTAACTCTAACTTTGTATCTGCGGCAGCAGTTGGATTGGGAGAACAGAAAAAGGGCACACCTTCGATTTCTAAACATGTACGAAAAAGCTTAATTCTCAAGGAAACAAAGGTTTACAATGGTGCCATTAGCAGACATAATCTCACTAAATCCTTTGAAATTATCAATAAACAAAATAGTTCAATAATACCCTTCAAGTTTGCCGAAGCAACTGCCATCAAACGCCTGAGACCCGATTTATGTGTTCAGAAAGAAGCATTTATCAGTCATTCCGTGACCTAGTAACCTGACCTCTTTATCTCTGTCTTTCGTTTGATTACGTAGTCTTTGGGTTTAACCTCTCCCCTCTTCGATACAGTGTAACTTTGCTTGTCTCATGTTTTCATGATTTAAATTGAGCTTACCATATTGTTGCTCAAATCACTAGTTTCTCATCATCTTATTTACCTCTTGTCTTTATTGCTTAACTCTTTGTCATTGTATGCAAGGTTTTGTTTAAACTTATGGGTATAAACTATAAGTGCCATTATCTGAGCACCGTTTGCTAAGCTTGAAGTCTTATCAACTGACATTATGTAACATTTGCAAGTATGTTTAAATTATTCTGTATATAAATGTAAAAATTTCCTTAGACTGTATGCAGCTGCTGGGAGGTCAATGGAATGATGGTACCATCTTATTCTGCACACACGGTTGTTCTTGCTTCATTTAAATTCATGAAAAATCCATAAAGGGAAGAATAAATATATCACATATTTTATTGACAGAAGTTAAGGTTCATCGGCCATCGGATTCCTAATTGTCTGAATTGTTAACAAGCTTGGCCTCATAATTGAGAGGTCTCGGATTCGATCGCGTATGGGGTTGTGGGCTCTTTACGTTGAAGTCTCGAGCTAGGACGAACCAGCTGTCTAGCACTCCTTGGTTTTCATTGGTTCTCTATGTGATATCAATCCATGACCAAACTTGAAATAAATCAAACCCCCGTAGACTAAATTTTGAATATGAATCTGGTATTCGCTAGCGACTGATTACGGTATGAATTTGCTTGAAGTTCTAGTTAGACATCGTGACCAGTGGTGTCTGTCAGGTCGGGTGTGAAGACAAATACTCGCTTATACATCGTTAGGCGGTCACACTAAAATCGCGAATCGACAGGAGTTAGAATTTGTGGGCCATTAGATTCTGTTATAAGCGGCTGAATGGTCAGCAAGTTTGACCATGTAACACCCAAACGTCATGGTGAGTTCGATGTCAGATGAGGTCATGGTTGCGTGCTGATGATGATTCCCGAGCTAGGACGAAACAGCTATCTGGCACTCCTTGATTTTCACTGTTTCTCTAATACACATCCTACTTGAGGTAAATCGAATCCGTACAAATTAACCGTTGAGAGAATTTTTATTCTAGAACAAATTATTTGAGCAACTCGAGATTGTGAGTTGACTTTAATTATTCTTATTATTTCTTCCAGATGATGAATTATTCATTAAATGTAAATGGGGTGATTGCAATCAGTTGTTCCCTAATTATACTCGTCTTCATGTTCATTTAATGAGATGTCATATAAAATATGCAACGCATATTTGTTTATGGAATGATTGTCAAATGAATACTCTTCAAGATCATCTGCAATTATTACGTCATGCATTGTTACATGCATTTTTTGAAGATTGTATAGTTAATACCAATAAACTACTTAAATCTCATCATGAAACATGGAGTTTTGTCTGCTCTGGACCCAGTTATCAAAAACCAGCTTATCGTCAACGATCAACAGACACATTCTTATCAAATCCTGTAATTTTACAGGAAGGTTTCCGTTGTCAATGGAAAGATTGTCATTTCGTGTAAATTCTGTTGGTTTATGTTATTTAATTGTTTTCTGCTGTTATTATTAGAGTTCATGTTCTGCTTTTGTTGTTAATATTGTGAATACCTTCAAAATTCCCATTGAGTCATATAAAAGCGAAAAGACGTTTCGCAAAGAGACTCATTCACATAGCTACAAAAAGGAGTAGCTCAGAGAAAATTCAGCTACTCTTGTCCATCCAACAACACAGGGCCATGCAATACGATAGAGCAGACCTACAGTCCCAAGAGATAACATAATTCACTGAGGTGAGGGGGCAGTTGGTCGATGAACGAATTCAAATTCATTCCACTACTAGCCACCGCCAACCAAATTACAACAAGAAAAAATATATATGCGTTCGTAAAAATATGATTTAATTGTCTTGAAATTATGACAACAAATACAAAGCGTGATGATGCCTTGTAGAATTCGGGTTATCCACATAATCAACTGAGGTGGAGGTGTACCATCATAACCTCAAGCATCAAGGATACAGGTCGTGCTTCTTAGATCCCAGTTTCGATAACTACATACTATCAAAACACCTCACATAATAAGCACAACAAACAGACTGGTGAATTATCATATATATCGTTAATAGGATACACTAGTCAACTAACTACGACTACAGTGCTCATGGATTCGCATCCATGACATCTAATAGTGATCGTCCACTGCGTCCTTATTTGCAACTGTTTGGTGAGGCCGTCGAAAATTAAAGATATAGAGAGGTTAGCAGTCTCTTATCATAGATGTCTGCAGTCTATCTACAGTGTTATGTGGCATAGTGCGATGGGTAGTAGTGAGACCAGTTGTAGTGTTAAGTAATGAGGGTAAGTCAATAGATCTAGTTATGAAGCCACATCGATTGAGGCGACTAAGACACGTGTTATGCATGGCAAGCCATAGTCTTCCTCGTTGAGAAATACTGGCTAATATAAGATTGGATTTGAAAAGAATCAGGGGTGATTAAATCAAGTTCCTTTAACTTTTGATTCGATCCACCCACGTCAAAAGGTGTAGACTACCTGGCTGAAGGAATAGAGACGCTCAGAACCAATGGTTTGAGACAATTGGTGAAGTAGCACAAAATTGTTCTCAGTGGTGCAGGAGTGAGTATTCACGCTTTATAAACTCCCAGATCCACTAAATTCTCATTATATTTCATGCAATTATTTTCTTTTTTCGCTCGTAAACTTCTATTTATGATAGTACATGTGCATTTCTTTCCTCAATTTTATCACCATTATTTGCGCTTTTATACAGTTTGACAATTTGAACTGCTAACATGATTGTGCATAATTCTACGTTGAAAATACAGTCAATTAGTCAGTCAGCAGATCAATCGCATATGAAAAAGAAACATCGGCCAATGAATTTCTATTAAATAACTCAATTAGGTTTTTAACTTCATCTATCCTCCCTCTAGGGATTATAGATGCGGATTACAAGGAATTGCGTGAAACTATATAGAATAAAACACTTATTATAACTGATGCTAAATTTTCAATGATCCACTGACTGACCTCGACACACAACAATAATAATAATATGAAAAAGAGAAAACGTTCAGTGAAGAGACTCTTTTCAACGAATTCATTCACGTAGCTGTTCAATCGCATTTATATTTAATTATTTGTGTGTATGTGTACATGAAGTTTTGTCAAGTGTAGATATTTAATCAGGTAATGCAAGAATTATCTAATATAGAAACAAGGTTAGTTAGACAGCAACTAGAGTAAGATTGAGTCAGTAACTTACATGACGTAATATAATTGACTAAAATGTTTCAACTTAAGTCAGGGCAGCAACAGAGGTAATTACAGGTAGAGACTAAGTAGAAGTGGGGTAGAGAATAATGCCATTTAAATTAGAACTGAAATTGAGCAAATAAGTTGGATGACGTAACATACATGACTAGAAATTGAGCGTTGGTCAAGTCAGTAACAGTGGTAATGAGGTACAGAAGTTAAATCGGGTGGGGTTAGAGAACAAGAAGGTTGAAAATATAAAATATTACAATTGAGAAGACAAAATAATACTAATGAAGAGACAGAAGAGAAAAGGATTAGGTAGAATTTACCTGTCGGGTAATAAGATAGATTACGTCCATTGTAAGTGTAGTGATTGAACGACCTTCTTCTGTATGCAGAGTTCAGGACTTAGCAAGTGATTCGCCATTGCTTCTGTAGTTTGAAGAAGTCTAATTCGTACACTTTTAGAAAGACTTCTTCATATTCTGTTGACGACTTTGAAGTTTGTTTGGGGTGTAGCTTGGTGTCTGGAATCTATCAGATGTTCTAAGATAGAGCTGTCGGGGCATCGTTTTTCTCTTTTGTAAAACCATGTTGGTAAGTGTTCCGTGATACGTTTGGAAAGCGAACGCTGGGTACGGCCGACATACCTGGCTCCACACGAGCAGGTAAATTGGTAAATACACATTGATGAGGCCAGTCAGCAGTGGTAGCTTATCCTTCACGTTTACACGAATCATAGGTTTTGTGGAGAAGGTTAATCGTAGTTCAGCTGCGAAAAAGTTTTTCTTAAGTGAGCGCGACACTCGATTTGTCAGTGTTTCCGCAGATATATCTCAGTTGAATTGAAGGTTCATGTTAGAGTCGTTTTTTGGGGACGCTAAGCGTCGGCGGCTTCTTCGGTCTAGGAGTCATAGATTTAGCAATAAATTGTTCTATATAACAATTCTCGGCGAGGATTCTCTTGAGATTGTCCAGTTCATCTTCTATGGTGTCAGGGGTACAAATTCTGCGAACTCTGTAGCTGAGTGAACGGATCAGGTTTCGTTTGGTGTATACAGGTACCCAACTGTGAAAGTTAGTAAACTGTCCGTTCCACGTCGACTTTCTGTAGATAGATCTTTTCAGTGTTCCATCCTGTTCTCGTCTTCTTAGTTGGACGTCAAGAAAGGATATTTTTGAGTGGGACTCTTTCTCCAGCGTGAATCGCGGGGTGGCAGTTGTTAAACGACTGTATGTTATAACATAAAACGTATGTTAGGTTTTCGGTTGTATCGATAGAGTCGAAAGAATCTCGAACTGTGTGGCAGGAAACTTGTGTTCTGATTGGTTCTAGCAGGTATGCTAACCACTGGGCTGTGCGGTGATAAGGCGAATTGGTTATGTCGAGGATCGGTCAAAGAGGGAGACCCTTCTTGTGTACTTTCGGGAGTCCGTAAAGTCGTGGTATATTTGAGCCAGATTGTCTTAGGGATTCGAACGTTTCCTCGGTGATGGAAGATTCAGTTTTTAGCTTACGGAGGGTGTCCATTAGCTTTTGACCGATCTGTTCAGTCATGTTTTTCTCGTTGATCGGTTTTATGAATTTGCATTCATCGGATAGTGTAGTCAGCATTTTACTGATATAGTCCTTGCGATTCATGATTACTATTCTTCCACCTTTAACAGGATGTAATATCATAATCTCTTCGTTTTTCAAAAGTTCTTTCAGCTCCTTCTAGTACCTCTTCGTCAAAATGGACCTTCCATTGGGATTCGTATTTATAAACTTGTGACAACAGTCGTGCATTGTTGCTTGTCGATACGTGGTTTTACACAGAATTTTGGACCTAGAGATAGTGCCTGTAGTTGAGTAGTAGGCAGTGTGATGCTTGAGAGATTGAATACGTACTTTTCTGGATTGCTTGGGAATGGAGATTCGGTATTAATTGTAGGCTTTAGGCTTTTGAGCAGATCTGCCTTAGTCTTGTTGCATTCTTTCTGAGTGACTTGTTGTACGTGTTCTTCGAAGGAATGGCGTAGTTCTTGATCTAAGTTTTCGACTGCATGAGCTTTTGAGTAGACATTTCGCTCTAGCTCGGAGACGCGCAATTGAAAGGCATCGATGTTGTTTCGTGTGTGTCATCTGAGTGTTCTGGCATTCGTCGGCAGCGAACTCCATACGTACCACCTATATACTTCTCAGTCCGGCACAACTTTCCTACTTGGGCATTGAAGTCGCCTGCTAAAACAACTATATCTGAACGTTTCATTTTTTTTGAAGCAAATTACACAGTTTCAGATAGAAGTCATCCTTTAGTTCATCCAAACTGCAGTCTGTTGCGGCGTAAGTGGAGACTACGAAGAGGCAGTGACGGGTGGTGTCGTCTTTCCTTCTTTTAACGGACCCATTCAGACAGACAGCACACAAATGACTATCTACTAGGATCCAGTCGAGAAGTGATTTTTCCGCCCTAATACTCGGCGCTATCCCTACGCCTGCGAGTCCTCGCGAGCGAGCTGAGGGGTCTCCTGATACCCTTAAAGTGAATTTTGCAGATTCACCTTGTTGACCGGGTGAGGTTAGATGAATGACCACACTCGGGTCTTGTATGTGTGTCTCGGAAGCGCAACATACATCCATGGCTCGAATTGCCAGAGTTCTTGCTAGTGATGGCTGTTGTCCGATTTGGCAGATGGTCCCGACGTTAAATGCTCCTATATGAAGTTTGTAACGTGGCTCTAAAAGGCTATCTGGGGTGTTTCTAAAGCTCTCACCGTTGTCCGTGGTCACAGAGTGAAGGGAAGATAACTCATTAGCTTGCAGAATAGTACTAACTGAAGTGGGGGAGTGAGATGATGACGGTGATCTGGGTAAAGGAGAATGATGCTCGAGGAGGCTTTGTGTGCTCTTGGAAGTGTGTGAATGGTTGTTATTTCCCGGCTGCCCACATCGTGGAAGTTGGTTGATTCTTCGGGTACCTGAAAGAGAAAGAGGGTTAGTGTTGCGTGATTGCATAGCTCAGGGGACAACTGCTTGAGGCCGGTCACACACGGCCTGTATGAACTTGTTTCTGGAATTGGTTCCGTATTAGTAAACTTACCGCCGGTTACGGATCACCGTAGGTTAGGTCGGGAAGTACAATTGTTGGGGTCGTCCATTTGCAACCCCGTCTCTCCAGAGTGGAGAGGTAGCATACGTGGCTGACATGCTGGTCATCTGAGGGAAACACCTCACTGCTGTTACACCTCTGTTCCCCAGGAGTACGACTTCGCCCTCAGACCCCCAGCATAGTGTAAGAAAGATCCTTACACGATGCCGGTAACTGCTTTTAGTCTAATTATTATCCTAACAACCTTCCTGGCATGGTAGGCCCTGCAGGAACAATAGTTCCAGCCAGTGTAGCTTGGTGATTCATTGCAATGTGCAAGCCCGACCACCACGTCAAGGTAGCAGCTATCGGTTGATTGTATAGCTATGTGAATGAATTCGTTGAAAAGAGTCTCTTCACTGAACGTTTTCTCTTTTTCATATTATTATTATTGTTGTGTGTCGAGGTCAGTCAGTGGATCATTGAAAATTTAGCATCTATCCGATGAATGCAAATTCATAAAACCGATCAACGAGAAAAACATGACTGAACAGATCGGTCAAAAGCTAATGGACACCCTCCGTAAGCTAAAAACTGAATCTTCCATCACCGAGGAAACGTTCGAATCCCTAAGACAATCTGGCTCAAATATACCACGACTTTACGGACTCCCGAAAGTACACAAGAAGGGTCTCCCTCTTTGACCGATCCTCGACATAACCAATTCGCCTTATCACCGCACAGCCCAGTGGTTAGCATACCTGCTAGAACCAATCAGAACACAAGTTTCCTGCCACACAGTTCGAGATTCTTTCGACTCTATCGATACAACCGAAAACCTAACATACGTTTTATGTTATAACATACAGTCGTTTAACAACTGCCACCCCGCGATTCACGCTGGAGAAAGAGTCCCACTCAAAAATATCCTTTCTTGACGTCCAACTAAGAAGACGAGAACAGGATGGAACACTGAAAAGATCTATCTACAGAAAGTCGACGTGGAACGGACAGTTTACTAACTTTCACAGTTGGGTACCTGTATACACCAAACGAAACCTGATCCGTTCACTCAGCTACAGAGTTCGCAGAATTTGTACCCCTGACACCATAGAAGATGAACTGGACAATCTCAAGAGAATCCTCGCCGAGAATTGTTATATAGAACAATTTATTGCTAAATCTATGACTCCTAGACCGAAGAAGCCGCCGACGCTTAGCGTCCCCAAAAAAGCGACTCTAAATGAACCTTCAATTCAACTGAGATATATCTGCGGAAACACTGACAAATCGAGTGTCGCGCTCACTTAAGAAAACCTTTTTCGCAGCTGAACTACGATTAACCTTCTCCACAAAACCTATGATTCGTGTAAACGTGAAGGATAAGCTACCACTGCTGACTGGCCTCATCAATGTGTATTTACCAATTTACCTGCTCGTGTGGAGCCAGGTATGTCGGCCGTACCCAGCGTTCGCTTTCCAAACGTATCACGGAACACTTACCAACATGGTTTTACAAAAGAGAAAAACGATGCCCCCGCAGCTCTATCTTAGAACATCTGATAGATTCCAGACACCAAGCTACACCCCAAACAAACTTCAAAGTCGTCAACAGAATATGAAGAGGTCTTTCTAAAAGTGTACGAATTAGACTTCTTCAAACTACAGAAGCAATGGCGAATCACTTGCTAAGTCCTGAACTCTGCATACAGAAGAAGGTCGTTCAATCACTACACTTACAATGGACGTAATCTATCTTATTACCCGACAGGTAAATTCTACCTAATCCTTTTCTCTTCTGTCTCTTCATTAGTATTATTTTGTCTTCTCAATTGTAATATTTTATATTTTCAACCTTCTTGTTCTCTAACCCCACCCGATTTAACTTCTGTACCTCATTACCACTGTTACTGACTTGACCAACGCTCAATTTCTAGTCATGTATGTTACGTCATCCAACTTATTTGCTCAATTTCAGTTCTAATTTAAATGGCATTATTCTCTACCCCACTTCTACTTAGTCTCTACCTGTAATTACCTCTGTTGCTGCCCTGACTTAAGTTGAAACATTTTAGTCAATTATATTACGTCATGTAAGTTACTGACTCAATCTTACTCTAGTTGCTGTCTAACTAACCTTGTTTCTATATTAGATAATTCTTGCATTACCTGATTAAATATCTACACTTGACAAAACTTCATGTACACATACACACAAATAATTAAATATAAATGCGATTGAACAGCTACGTGAATGAATTCGTTGAAAAGAGTCTCTTCACTGAACGTTTTCTCTTTTTCATATTATTATTATTGTTGTGTGTCGAGGTCAGTCAGTGGATCATTGAAAATTTAGCATCAGTTATAATAAGTGTTTTATTCTATATAGTTTCACGCAATTCCTTGTAATCCGCATCTATAATCCCTAGAGGGAGGATAGATGAAGTTAAAAACCTAATTGAGTTATTTAATAGAAATTCATTGGCCGATGTTTCTTTTTCATATGCGATTGATCTGCTGACTGACTAATTGACTGTATTTTCAACGTAGAATTATGCACAATCATGTTAGCAGTTCAAATTGTCAAACTGTATAAAAGCGCAAATAATGGTGATAAAATTGAGGAAAGAAATGCACATGTACTATCATAAATAGAAGTTTACGAGCGAAAAAAGAAAATAATTGCATGAAATATAATGAGAATTTAGTGGATCTGGGAGTTTATAAAGCGTGAATACTCACTCCTGCACCACTGAGAACAATTTTGTGCTACTTCACCAATTGTCTCAAACCATTGGTTCTGAGCGTCTCTATTCCTTCAGCCAGGTAGTCTACACCTTTTGACGTGGGTGGATCGAATCAAAAGTTAAAGGAACTTGATTTAATCACCCCTGATTCTTTTCAAATCCAATCTTATATTAGCCAGTATTTCTCAACGAGGAAGACTATGGCTTGCCATGCATAACACGTGTCTTAGTCGCCTCAATCGATGTGGCTTCATAACTAGATCTATTGACTTACCCTCATTACTTAACACTACAACTGGTCTCACTACTACCCATCGCACTATGCCACATAACACTGTAGATAGACTGCAGACATCTATGATAAGAGACTGCTAACCTCTCTATATCTTTAATTTTCGACGGCCTCACCAAACAGTTGCAAATAAGGACGCAGTGGACGATCACTATTAGATGTCATGGATGCGAATCCATGAGCACTGTAGTCGTAGTTAGTTGACTAGTGTATCCTATTAACGATATATATGATAATTCACCAGTCTGTTTGTTGTGCTTATTATGTGAGGTGTTTTGATAGTATGTAGTTATCGAAACTGGGATCTAAGAAGCACGACCTGTATCCTTGATGCTTGAGGTTATGATGGTACACCTCCACCTCAGTTGATTATGTGGATAACCCGAATTCTACAAGGCATCATCACGCTTTGTATTTGTTGTCATAATTTCAAGACAATTAAATCATATTTTTACGAACGCATATATATTTTTTCTTGTTGTAATTTGGTTGGCGGTGGCTAGTAGTGGAATGAATTTGAATTCGTTCATCGACCAACTGCCCCCTCACCTCAGTGAATTATGTTATCTCTTGGGACTGTAGGTCTGCTCTATCGTATTGCATGGCCCTGTGTTGTTGGATGGACAAGAGTAGCTGAATTTTCTCTGAGCTACTGCTTCATACTAAAATAGGTTAAGATGTGCCTGATCGACTGAATCCTTGGCATATTGCCCCAAGTAGAATTCTCGTTTCGAATCCATATTCACCTGCTTCAATCCGATCAGCTGGGTAGTAACATCAACGTTTAGTCATGAAGTGTATAACTGATAACCTATGTGGGGTAATGCAGGTTGATAGGAAGCGGCGAAAATTGAAGCGAACATTTTAACTCAATGGCTGGAGAGGACGAAGTGTCTATTCCGTAAATCTCGATTCAGTCATATTTCTGAACATGAAATGCTATCATTGGACAACTTGTCGAATCTTGGGCCAATCGCCAACCAATCTGAATGATTTGTTCTTTTCTTACTCAGCCAAACTTAATGTGGTTAAGAAAGTATAAATATACTATGCTTTTTCTTAATGAACTTGCGTTATGCAGTCTGTTATCTGCTCTCGTTACACAGTGTGCTCTGCATATCTGAGTGTTTAACAAACCATTATTATCTATGATTTCCTTCAAATTTAGTCACGTATTGATACCAGCAACAACAAGAGACAACAATCAGCATAAGTGGGAAGAACCTGAAAGAAAAAACCTCCTTCACCTACCTGGGAAGCATCGTCTCAACTACATGCGGAACTGACGAGGATATCAAAGCCAGAATCGGAAAAGCAAGACAAGCTTTCATTACTCTCAAATCTGTGTGGAGGTCAACAGCACTCAGCATCAAAAATAAGATCCGGATTTTCAACTCCAATGTAAAATCAGTGCTTCTATACGGATCAGAGACTTGGCGAGTCATAAAGAGCATCTCAAACAAACTTCAAACCTTCATTAACAGCTGTCTCCGCTCAATACTCAAGATCAGACGGCCAGAAAATATCAGCAACAGGGATCTCTGGGAGCGAACCAATCAGGAACCGATTGTGAAACAAATAGGCAGGAAGAAATGGAGATGGATTGGCCATACGCTGAAAAAACCATCAAGTGACATCACTAGACAAGCCATTGCTCGAGTGGAACCCGAAAGGGAGGCGGCGAGTTGGTCGTCCAAGGGTGACTTGGAGGAGGTCATGCGAGGAGGAGATGAAAGCATGTGGACAGACCTGGAGCAGGGTGAAAAAGTTGTCAGAAAACCGAAGGCATTGGAGGTGCTCAGCTGAAGCCCTATGTTCCTCTAGGAACTAAAGGATACAATAATAAAAATAATAATAATAATTGATACCAGTTAGAGAACCATTGAAAACCAAAAAGTGTTGCGTAGTTGATTTGTCCTAGTTCGGGACTCTTCAGTGGTAAGTGCCTGTGAACCCCTAGGGGCGAACCCATGACCTTCAGGTTACACAGGCCAAGGTCATTGACTATTCAGCCACTTTGCTCTGTATCCAGTGATCCGTGAATTCTACTTTCTGTCGATTCCCGAGTTCAATTTTTTCATTCATAATTTTAGTTAATAGTTATGATGATATCGGTTTTGTTCATTTATTTATTTTCTTTAAAATTGTGTTTTCTTTTTTCAGTACAGATGTAGCCGTCTTATTGGTGTATCATGCTTTTCATCATGCTTATTTAAAAATGGATAGTGATGATGACAATGACGATGGTGATGATGAACGCCATGAAGATAGTTCTCAGTTGATTTGTTTATGGCAATCATTAGATAATGATAAAAGAAATAATTCAACAGAGTCGAATACTTGTAACTTTGTATGTAATCGTCGTTCGTTACTTCGTCGTCATGTGCGTCGTCATACTGGATTACCAAATTACATTTGTTCTAGCTGTCTGTCTTGTTTTACAGAGTTTGTTAGTTTCAAAGAACATTTTATATGCAGTGTATTTGGAGATCAGCAGAATGAGATACGATATAATGAGCCAGGTATTCCATTGTTATTGTTGTTTTTCTTAAACTTATACGCTGATGCATAAACACCAGTTAGTGTTTAGTCTATGCTATGCCTATAAGCAACATTACTTTATTATTATAACACAAACTTGGTACATTATGGATACCGAGAGATGCACCCCACAATATCTCTAGTTTTTTCAAGGGTTGGTGTACTTCCCAGACGCCTAGACAAAACAATTGGGGACATGACTCAAAACCGTTCTCAGTGGCGGGCGGAGATGCATCCACTCCTTGTGACTTATGATTTCCAATGAAACTGTTTTGTTCTTCGTTATTACTGTTCCTTTGTCTCACACCTCTGTTTACTGTCTCTATTATTCTTTACTTGTACTTTCTTCTCTTGGTTTGTGTGCTACAAAGGGGGAGTGTGGCGACTTGAACTGGTGCACATATGTGCAAAGTTCTATGTCGAAAACAGACAGACAGACGCCTAGACTAAAGCCAGTAGTTATCATAAGGACCTGATCTCCGAACCCTTTACCTAAAGTCTGATCCAAAAGGCAGCAAAGCAGTGTCAGGAGCTGTGTTCCCATGGTTTCCAGTGAACAGAACAGGTTAATTCGCCATTCGACTTGTTCATATTCGTGTGTCCAGATACAGCAGTCTGGTTGTGTAGGCGCTAGACGTTTTCATTCAGCTTTTCACTTTTGTGAGGAATATCCACCCCGTATGAGGGCAGGGAGTGGGACCTATCTGGTGGAGGCTAGGAACGTGTGGTCACATGAAAACACTTCAGGAGGGAGACCAAAGTCTACTAAGTAGTTTATGGGGGGCTTATGAGCAATAAATTGTTCTCGAAAAGTCACCTGTAGATAGTACTGTATCACTGTGTGTTGTTTGGTAAACCAAATGATTTCATGTTGGGAGTTAACTGTCACACAGAGCCTGAATTTTATTCTTATATATTTTATAATAGCGTAATTGTTTTGGTGACTGTCAACGTGCATCCAACTGCGATAATGTTTGATTCTATTGGAGTAGAAATAAATTATGAAACACCAGGGGACCTGTGGACTACTGAAAATTCTAGAAAATATCATACAAAGGAGGTGTGTGTACTACACCTCGGTTTTCTAAGGTTCCGATAACTTGATGAAAATCTGAATTCAGTCAACCTCTTATAAACCATCTCTTTAACAAATAGTAAATATGTGGTGTGGATTTCAGTTTATCTGCGACTAGGACAGATGTGAAACGTACAATGTCAGCAATAAAAATCCAGTAATTCCAGTAATACTCATGATATCGGTTGACTAGCTATGTGGTAAGTTGCCGTGACTGTGACCTCGAATGCATTCAAGACTTAACCGAGGGAACCAGCCAAACTTCAGGCTCTAACAAGGGTGTACTGAACATATTTTTACCTTTGGACAGGTTTTCCAATTAGATGTACCGGTGTCCTACATCTGCCATATTCCTTGAGCTTAAGGCTTTGTCAATTGAGCGAGGTGCTGTGGTAATGTCTGTTTGTGAAAGGGGCTCTAAGGAAGTATCTTGTGTTGACGAATGCAATATACTTAAACTAATGACGTTGTGTAAGAGCTTATATTAAGTTGTTATTTAAAGTAAAGACAATCAGAAAAACATAGTGTTACAGTTTTTATTCAATTTTGTCATGTATATATATATATATATATATATATATATATATATATATGCTGATGTATTTGGTGATTTATGTATGAACAGAATAAGTTGGTTCGGTGTTTTCCAACTTGTGACACATGTCATATGTGGATATATGTACTATGTATCCATTACTCTTTGTCCTACCTTATGAGTGTGTATTGAAAGTGGGAGATATGAAAGGGTTAATCGTTTTTGACGAAATGTGTGTCCATTTGGTCTCGCATGTTATATGAAGCAATATGATCAGTAGTAATGTGATGACGCAATGTTAGGTGAAGAGAGAAAGTCAATCGGTGGCATTGTGAAGCTTTATGCACTGTCTTATGTGCATGCCAAGCCACCTCCGTCTTCAATATCAGCGAAATCGATATTAACCTGGATGGGAGTTAAGCGTTTTGAGATGAAAATATGGCACCACTCCGTGAAGTCTTTGACCGACCGTTGGTTCGAGCGAGCTACGTATAGAGAGACGTGTAGACTGCTTGGCTAGAGTCTTAAGGATGTTAAGAATCAATTGTTGGAGATTTTTGGTGGTATAACTCAGTTTTCTTCAGAAGAGCGTGGATGTAACCATTCCTTGGCGAAGTTAGGGTGTTTCAAAAGTTTCCCTTCAAGAACCAATCAGATACAGGGAACTCTATGAAGTCAAACCTCCTCCTTTGGACTTGGAGAGGTGAATACAATATTCCACTTATTCTCTGGTTACTTTCTTTGAAAATCTATACTGTTAGGTTGGGTTATGACTTTTGAGATTAAGGTTTAGGGTGTAGGGTTAAGGTTAGAATTAGGGTTAAAGTTAGGTTTGCGGTTAGAGTTAGGAGTGGGTTAAGGGACAATGGATCCTAAAGTACTATGACCTACAGTCATCTGGATGAATGCGTCTATCTCGCACGGTATGATTTCTGTATATATCTTCTTAGTAGTGACTAAGAGACATTCTCACAACGCATACACGGCAGCTATATAGTGTAGTATTATGTTTGTAGTGTTTCTTGGTGCATTTTTCAATGATTATGCGACTTTTTGCATCTGAATACCGATTGGATGACCAAGGTCACTGTAGTTTTGGCTATGATAGTTTAACTCTACCCATTCTTTCCCACTATCCGGATTGTGAAATGTCTCACTAATCTTCGCATGATCCTTCTTTCTCGCGTACGTTTCATAAACATTTACTTTTTCAAATTTTCTGAAGTGTAGCGATGTGAACTGATGCATTTTTGTGCAGAGTCCTACGTTAATGGTTCTGATCAGTGCATATGTATTGCAAATTTATTTTCATTGCCTTACCGCAACTTCATTTTTGTGATTGGTTGTTGAAACTCCGTTTCAATCCCCTAATTGTTTCATACTTAAAACAATATAATTTTTTACAACAGTATCTCAGATTTGTATGGAAATGTTATCCGATAAAAAACTGAAGCCTTCATTATAAATGATTTCATGTGATTATGAGAATTTCAGTTCCGTGAATGTGGAACTATGGCACAGTTGACAGTTTACTGTCTGCATTAACTGAGGTACTAGGCAGCGTCTGGGAATCAGAAGAAGTCCCATCGGGTTGGTGTAAGTCACTGATTATCCCCATATACAAGAAGGGAGACAAGTCTTCCTGTGATAATCACAGAGGGATTAGCTTGACTAATATATTATCTAAAGTCCTAGGCTCATTATTCATGCGTAGACTAAGTGGTGCTCGGGAGGCACAGACACGAGAGAGCCAGGCAGGCTTTAGACCAGGAAGAGGGTGTATTGATCATATCTTCACCCTCCGACAGATTCTAGAACATAGGAATTCCTACCGGCGTCCAACAGTCATTATATTTCTTGACCTAAAGGCGGAATTCGACTCTGTCGACCGAGAAGTTCTCTGGCGATGCTTGGCTGTAAAGGGAATTCCGAGAAAATACATTTCACTGATCAAGGCACTCTACTCGTACTCATACAGCCAGGATAGGGCTGACGGCGAGTTGTCACCTGAACTGATGACGACTAGTGGTGTCCGTCACGGATGTCCACTATCCCCTTTTCTATTCAACTTCATCATAGATGTGTTAATAGACTTAACCCTAAGTGACTTCAGCGACTCAGGGATTGACTTCCTACCAGGGAATAATCTCGTTGATTTAGAATATGCAGACGATATAGTCCTTCTAGGCGACGACTCTGACAAAGTGCAGAGTCTTCTAAACATTTTGAGCCGCAATCTACGAATGTTTGGCATGCGATTCGCTCCCGCCAAATGCAAGATGATGTTACAGGACTGGACTACATCGACGCCTAGTTTAAAAATAGGAAGTGAAGTGGTAGAGCGCGTTGACCGCTTCACTTATTTGGGAAGTACGATCAGCCAGTGCCAACGGGTTGATCTCTGACGAAATCTCAGCACGGATACAGGGGGCTTGTTTCGCATTTGCCAGTTTACGCCGTCTCTGGCGTAGAAGAGATGTTCGACTATCGACCAAAGGGCGGGTGTACTGCTCATCAGTCCGCTCCGTCCTCCTTTATGGTTGTCAGACCTGGCCACTGAGAGTGGAAGACATGAAAAGACTAGCTGTCTTTGATCATAGGTGCCTGCGCTCCATTTCCCGTGTGAAGTGGCATAATAAGGTGAGCAATATTGAGGTTAGGCGTAGAGTTCTAGGTAAACAGGGGAAATCAATCGACGACGTTGTGAAGATACAAAGACTGAGATGGTTAGGACATGTGTTACGTATGCCTGGTCATCGCCTTCCTCGACGAGCAATGTTAGCGGATATAGGGTCAGGCTGGAAAAAAGCTAGCGACGGTCAAACAAAAACTTGGATTCACTAGTCAATGAAATCTACAACAGTTAGTCTAAGCCACGCAGAAAGGTGTAGACTTCCAGGCTGGTGTCCCTGGGACGGTAAATACCAATGGTTGGAAACAATTGGTGACATGACTCAAAATCGTTCTCAGTGGCGGGCGGAGATGCATCCACTCCTTGTGACTTATGATTTCCAATGAAACTGTTTTGTTCTTCGTTATTACTGTTCCTTTGTCTCACACCTCTGTTTACTGTCTCTATTATTCTTTTCTTGTACTTTCTTCTCTTGGTTTGTGTGCTACAAAGGGGGAGTGTGGCGACTTGAACTGGTGCACATATGTGCAAAGTTCTATGTCGAAAACAGACAGGCAGACAGTTGATATTTGATCTACGGGTTACAAAGTCGAATCCCAGACTACTCATTGAGGTTTGAGCACACAATTAGTATCATTAATAATTTGTGCATATTCTTTGTTCACTGATCAGCATTTTTTGAAAATAAGTGTCAGTCAAATTACTTTTCTTCCAGGCAATGAAGATAACCACTGTCCAATTGAATTGAAGATTATCGAGGAATCGAAATTTTTCCCAAAACATCTTGAAGGCAGAGCTTTATTTCGATGTCCTACATGTATTAGAGAGTTTATAACAAAAGAATGCTGGTCTACCCATAAAAATGGATGTCCCAAGTCAAAAAACAAAATGAAGCCTACTGTGTCTACTATTGCTACTACTTCAACTACTACTAATACTAAAACTGATGAAGTAATAAATCCAAAACCATCGAAAAATAATGCTGTTATAAATCCTCGAAAACGTGTTTCACAACCATATTATAAAACAGTTGCAAATACTACTGACTATCTATACTGTTGTCAAGTCGGTAATTGTACATATAAGTCAAGTAAATTAACTGGATATCGTTTTCATTATAGACGTTATCATTTAAGTAGTAATCCTGATGGTCTATGGTATTCATGTCATATATGCACAGCATACAAAGCCCGTAAACCTTGTACAATATCTCATCATTTAAAGACTGTACATTCATTTAAAGTACCTGATGGATGTAAAAATTTACGTTTACATTTGATGAATCTAGTCAAACTTATCAGTTAATTGGGCGACCACAAGAGGAAAAAAGCGTTTGAGAGAATTAGCACCGAAACAGTGTTGATGTTTATGCAATATGAATTTGTACAGATAGTGATTTGATGTAAAATATTATTAATATATGTATCTACCTTGTTATTCTCTTTTCACTGTTACTAAAACTGTTACTAAACGATTGTGTGTGTGTGTCATTGGGGTGGTGAGTAAAGTTCAACTGTTGAAAGTAATTTGATCATAGATCCCAGGTATGTAGTGTTGATTAGTTCGAAGAGGAATAATGTAGACATTCTAATGCTAATATCATCATTATCATCATCGTCATCTAGAATAATATATAAGTCGAGAATTTGAACTTCAGCAGGAATTCTGAATGAGATAGAAGTCACATCGTGTGGAAACGCAAGCGATATTTATAGTAAGGAGAGGACAGAATAGAACTAGTGGAACTATTACTGAATAAGCTTATCAGTCTGTGTTGAACGTGATTTCTGCACTAATGTATGTGTTACACATACACAACAGTTGATTCAGGTGAAAACAGATTAATAATACGAATATTCTTAGCAGTCATTCTACACTTTTAAGTGTTGTTTTCACACGGATTTGATTAGTTTCAAGTTAGATCACGAATCTGCAAAAGTTGGAAATTATGAGCCATTGAATTCCATTCGAATGGTTGAGAGATCAACAAGTTCTTCAAATGACATGAAAGGTTGTAGGTTTGTTCCTCCTATGGGCTAATGCGTGCGTACCACTAAAGAGTTTCACAGACTGGGACGAAACAGCTGATTGATATCTGCTGGTGATCTAACTTGCAATTACTTCACACTTCTTTGCATTCACTGTTTTTCGTCGTACTATTTTAGGCTAGATATCATAACGGTACGAGTGGTCCTTTAGCACCAGATCTTGATGAAATTATTGGGACTCAGATGAAGAAAGCCAATCGAATGAGGAGGTACTTACTTCCGCTGAATTATTAGAACGTTTATATCAAGTATGTTTGTGTTTTGTCCAGCTTGTCAAGAACTATGATACACTTTATATAATATGATTGAGTTTTGAGAAATGTTTCATCTGTGGTTTTGATTCACGCATGTGTTGATAACCTATAGGAGACTTAGTTAAACAGACTAGCAGCTCAAATGTTGTTGCAAGGATGTAGCTCATTATCTTAAACACTCGGCTTTCAGCCAGTGGGTCGTGGGTTCGAATCTTTCCAGGTTAATTGGGTAGTAACACCAGCCCTAATACAAGTATTGTGGTTAATGGCTTGATACATAAGAAATCCATTCCGAACAGATGTTAGATGCATAATTTCTGTCCAATAAGGTGAACAGTAAGATCGATACAGAGCTAGCGAACTACTAGTGTGGTGAGGGTTGTTTGAAAGCCAAATTTGTAGACAGCAATTAAAGAATAGTGAAAAAAATGATCGGTTATGATATAACTATACTGTACACTAATATACCAATCAATATGGCTTTACAAGCAGTCAAAAGGTAACTAACTTCTGTTCCCGAAATTAGTCATAGAATAGAGGTGCCTAATGAGGAAATTATTTTAGGAATTCAGTTATGCCTCACATCTACTGTCTTTAAATTCCAGGGCAAAATATATAAACAAACAGATGGTGTAGCGATGGGATCACCAATATCCCCTATCATAGCAGATATCTTTATGGACAGCTGAGAAGATATTGCTCTAAATACATTTAATTCTGCTCCAAAAATATGGTGGAGATATGTGGATGACACTTTCACAGTGTTAGAAGCAGAACATATATCTAGCTTCTTGACTCATAAAAACTCACTAGTGAGAGGAATACAATTGACATTTGAATCAGAAATAAACAAGGAGAACTAGCCATGTTTGATTGTAAAATCAAACGAACAGAAGAAGGTAAACTGTACACTAGCGTTTATAGAAGCCAACGCATTCTAATACATATTTAGATTTTTATTCATCTCATACGTTGTCTGTAAAGGCTGGCCTAGTTAAGTGTTTAACATACCGAGCAGTAGCACAAAAAGACCTAAACGATGAAATGAAACAGATAGAAGAGGTGTTGGCGTTCAATAACTATCCTATACAATTCATTAAGAATATCAAAAAAGGTCAAAAGCAAAATAAAAATAATATTGAAACTAATAATGATAACATAAATAAGAGAGAATATAAGGCATCTACTGTATACCATAATAAGGAGAGGACATCCGACACCCTACGTAGGATTCTCAATAAAGCAGGAATTAGAGTGGCATTCAAACCTACAAACTCATCCAGAAACAAGCTCTGTGGGTTAAAAGACCTGGTGGACCCAATTAAACAAAATATTATAATTTACAAAATACCTTGCAATAACTGTGACTAGTAGATCGCGGTTAGTCAGATTGTCGGAACATGAGAATTTTGCTTAGGTAAGAAGGGTTCACGCCGAGAAGATAAGTAATTTAGAAAAAAGCAATTAGAAACCTTAACCTTAAGAAAATCACCAACCGATCATAGCGGAATTAACGTGTGGAAATATGATTCTCAGATATATAGCTTGATTTCTCGAGAAACAGCTACAAAATAACTTTCAGCAAGAAAATAACCAATCAGAAGAGGCTGCTTCTCCACTAACAATAATGTACATAAAAATCTATAAATACCTCTTGATTTTCTCAAGAAACAATCTGTTACCCTGTCATTTGTGTTCTATCGTTACACTAGTAGTAATAAGAACTTTGATTGAATTCTACTTGGTAGCTAGTGTCATGTGTCTACTCCTTTGTTTGGTGCAGGCTGAATTCTGTCAGTTAGATCTCCAATATGGTCACCATTATAGTTAGCTCATCATCACGGTGCACTTTGAATTGGTGATGATGTTAGATGGTTGGAGGAAATCGTCAGGAAGCCTTGGACCTAGGTTTCGTGCTAGTTGGCACTCACCAGTCAGCAAAGCGTATCTGCAGTCTCTGAGGAACATATGTCTCTTCTGGGATTCATACGAGCCTCACCCAATGCTGGGGTTTTATAAATTACATATAACATATATTGTATCTCATAAGTGGTCGTTGTAGTCATCCTGTTTGTCGTCGTCTTCTTCATGGTTGCCGCCGTCTCTCTGTATCCAAACAGTCACAGGCCGGTCTTTGTCTTTTGATAGTTATGTGGCTCAGTGAAACAGAAGTTACCAAGGACGAATAACCATATGTAGCATTTCGGTTAAGTTGTCCATGGTGTTAATATGCCCACGTATAAGTCCACCCAGTCATATCAACTGTCGACGAGATCAAGTTAGAATCGATCTTCATTTGAATCTGTGCCAATATTTGTTGAGTTAGTTGCCATTCCGATACTTACTAAAAGTAATGGCAATATAAGCCGGAGGTTAACGATGCTGCATCCACAGTGACTTCGATTTGTGTCGATTATTAGCGTAGTATTTATTGTGGTAACTCAGTTACCTGGAACAGATTTCGTATACACCACACCATCTGGTGGAATTGTTGCATGAAGACCTAATCAGGTGTGGCATAACTTGAGTTTCGGATCTTTTAAGATGAAATCCTGTGTTTTAGCTAATTGCTTCACATATCCACACGGTAGGTTCTGGGTAATATTTCTAAAATAAACTGGATTGTTTTTGTGTAATAAGTGTATCGTGATTCAGAACTGTTTCATATACACATTTACAGATATGGCAAAATGAAAAGATTGCACCTGTACTGCTAACTGCACACTCTGACTTATTAGGTCTTATTCAAACTGAAGTTAATCAATTAGAGTCTGAAGCGAAATCTTTACCAGCTGGTGATTTAAAAGCTCAAATGAAACGAATTCAAGTAAGTGAAAGTATTCCAAATTGTGTTTCAGTATGCATATAATCCAGTGATGTATATGACTAGATCATTTAGTTATGACCGATGCACCTCACAAGTTCATAGCGTTAATCAAAGTCCATTGATTAAGTTTGTAAAATGATGAGTAAGCTGAGTACTACATCGCGTGTGTCGTCATTCAGCCTTAGATATTGGGAGTCAATCGACTTTAGGTTTTCACCCTTGATTTCTGTTATGATGTTGCGACCGTATAATTTCTCAATAGCCATTAATATTGAAATACGATAGGTGTTCCGATGCTGAGCACAGGCGCGCTGACCACTCTACCGCCTGACTATGCCAACACCATTATACGATAGCTACCTGTTTTCCCAGCCCGCTCTACGTAAGCGAGAGCACATAGTGATGTGAGATGGAAGGTATATGTAACAGTATCCGTATAAGTTTACTATAGGAGAGAACGATATATGTGTTGGGTAATGGCGTGTGCGTGAGAGATGAGGATATCGCGGCCACCTGCTTAAATCACTGGCTACCAGAATTTCCATTCATCGAAATGTTTAAACTCTTCTGGATTTCTTATTGTTTTAATCATGCAATTATGTCAGATGATCAGTGCATGAACCCGCGCACATATTTAATTAGCCTCCTGCTAAACATTGTGCAATTTTTGAAGGAAATGGGGAAAAGTGTACAGAATTAGTTCTCTCTTCAAATGCAACAAAGTCACATCACATACTTCAGGTTATTACTCTACCTGTAAATCCTTTATGAAGGGAAATATTTTGGGAAAGAATGGTTACTGAACAGAGAATATTCTTTTCGATAAATTCATCATCAGGTTCTACAGTTGTATACACATAACAGTGAATGAATTAGTGATATTAACAACATTAATGTTGTTTAAATAACATCTAATGGATAATAATGATATCAATGGATTACAGCATCAATATAGCAATACATTGAATATCAGAAAAATTAGGAGAGATGATAACACAAATTCATGAGCTTATAGTGTCCACTAAAGGCTGTCCAGGGCAGCAGTAGTGGATAGATGGACTTACTTCTTCTGCACACAGAACACAGGTTGTTTCAGACGAATTTCGATAGCCTCTGAAGTTTTGAGTGTATGGTACCAGGATTTTTTTGGAAGTTTGTTTAGTACCTTATGAATGTTGGTGAAGGACTCGTCATTATTATCTTTGTGGCTGGTTTGTACCAGGTGTTCTATATTGAACTATTGGTGGTTCTCACTACACCTTTATTTATCCACACAGGTAATTGTTCCAGAGCACGAAAATGCAAATTTCTAGAGCAGCGGCCAGTGTAACTCGTCCCACAAGCATAGTTGAATTGGTAGAGGCAATTAGAAGTGGCTAGTCTAGGTATTTCATCTTTGAATTAAGGAATCACCATCGGTCGTGTAGGTTGCAGAACTTGTAGTTTGCTAGTATTTCGGGGACCACATACCCTAAAGATTTTAATGTATGTTCACATACTGTCTGAAATAAAGCCTTATTATTATTATTATTATTATTATTAAATGGATGTGACCTGGCCAATGACTAAGTCGTGAGTGAAAGTATCCAGACTGACCTTGATCACTTTCACACCATAAACACGTGACATCTGATTTGATTTTGTCTTACTATAGATTAATTATGCTTACCGATCCTTAGCAGAGACGCCTCATCACTATGATTTACTGAAGTATCACATATAAGTCTGAAGTTAAGCCTAATATTCTGTGAATTAACTGCCAATATCTTATGTAGCAAAACAAAAAGATTTTAGTCACTAACTCATTAGCCACACCAGCTATCTTGAAAGTCGATATCGTCATGACATACATCTGATTCTAATGCGTCAATGTTTGCTAGAGGTTTCCATTTATCTTGGCAACTATACTTTAGCGTCCTTCTCAACCTGACAGTGTTGAATGATAGTCTATTATATTGGAGCCCTTATATTCGCGATATAAACTTTGGATCGTTTAACAGACTTAGTTCTATCAGTCAGAAGGGATATTAGTTCCTTCAAGGTTGCAGATACGCTTTGCTGACTGGTGAGTGCCAACTAGCACGAAACCTAGGTCCAAGGCTTCCTGACGATTTCCTCCAACCATCTAACATCATCACCAATTCAAAGTGCACCGTGATGATGAGCTAACTATAATGGTGACCATATTGGAGATCTAACTGATAGAATTCAGTCTGCACCAAACAAAGGAGTGGACAGATCACACTAGTTACTAGTGTGCAATCAAATTAAATAACTCTTACGTACTCGTCATCATTATGTTATGGGTTCGTTGGCCATATTATGGTGTGACCGAGTATAAATATACGCTAATGAGATATAACGGACGATAACGTACAGACTGGTTCTGCTGAGTCCTGACGCGAAGGTGACAAATCAGAAGACCACCACGTTCACGATGATACGAGTATTTTCACACAAGAGTGTGAGTGAAAATGTACCTAGTATACGAAAGGTGTGGAAGAGTGTATTAAGTGTACAATTAAAGAGTATATAATATGAAAATGACTAACATACATGAACCAATAATATAGACAGCAGTTTTACTTACCACCACTTGATTCTGATTGGTTGTAATGTCATGTGACAAAAGATTATACTGTCGTGAGAGCAGGCTGCTAGCCAATTGGTAGACATTAATCTACGTCAATGTCTAGGTCACTAATATTCGCTGTGAGAAAATATGGACAAGGCTGATTCAACAACCAATCACTACAGACTTAAACGTGGGCAAATATGATTCCCAGATAGATGACTTCACTTTCCGAGAAATCTCGAAAACAACCAATCAGAAGACTGCGTTCGTCTACTTGAATAAGCTATGATAATGTACATGAAATATATATTAATACTTGCTGATTTCCGTAATAAAATGATCTGTTGCCGGCCCTTTTCTTCTGTTGTTACAATACATTGCTTATTTAGTTAATGGACAGACAGAGCATATTGTGAGTTATAGTGGAATATCGATCAATATACACATAGCAAAATATATCAGACTGTCAAAACAAAGCAGACATCATGTGACTATATATCACCTGGTCATTGTTACGAAGGCTAATGAAGTAATGACAAAAATACACAACTGTAACACAAATATCTGTTCTCAGTAGTTATATGTATTCACTGAAGTTTTCCAATATTCGGAAGATAATGCTTTCAAATCTTGAATAAACTACAAACTATCTGTGCTATTCAGTTGTAACTGATGTAATCATAGAAGTATGAAGTGACAGAGTTTCGCGCTGAGTTAAAAAATAAACAGTGCGTTATTCAGTGTGAAAATTTCGCACACCAGCATATTTGTTCTCAAATCTGAATCTGTCTGTGTCACTTTTGTCGTGCAAATTAGGAGAGCCTAGAAATGTCTTTGTTATGTTTACCACGCCTTTTCTGCCAGTATTAACAAGAAGAATTAGTCTTAATAGTTCGACCAAAAGTAGTATACAGTAGAAAGCCATGTAAACGCTTGTAAGTTATTGTGGGAGGCGGAAAGTAGACCTTAAATTGTATCCCTGACTCGATTGTGCCTAGATGTTAATATAAAATAATTTAAGTACTCATAGAAGATTTTCACCAAAATCTATTTTTGGTGCTTTTCCTGAATATTTACTGCTGTAATCATTTTCTGCTGTGTAATCAAATACTTCATTTCAGGTGTCTTGACATACATGGAAGGATTAACTAACACACGTTTGTTTGCACGCTTTTTAATTCGACCCAGTTACATGATACATGATTCCCATACGTCACATACGCCTTCCTATTCAACTTTGCTATGCACTGGTAGAGCTAAATTTTATGTATAAGCGGAGCGAGGATCATAATGAATCAGACGCGGATGCCACTTGAGTCGGAGTGTAATTGACACAACTACAGCCGGATATTTTAATGCTCTATGAGAAGTGCAGTACTCACCAAGGAAGTAAGAGATGACAATGGATGCATTCCCACTGGAATGTCACAAAAATTGAATTACATTCTGACTAATGCTAATGTGCTATTTGCGTTCAAATCAAAAATTCATTCGGTCATAGACTCCACGAAAGTTCTGCGTTGGTAAAATACTGCTCCACCTCTCCGCGAAACCAGAGCCAGTTTCACTGGATTGATGCCGTTATTTTCTGATGCGACACAGCGCACAGATCGAGTTGCTCTGATGAACACTGTGAACTGGTAAATGAGGTTATTCACACAGGTGTCGGACAGTATACCTGAAGTACTCTTAAATCAAGTGGAGTACATAGCACACATTGCATGCTAAGCGAAAGGTCTGTTATTAATGACGTCTCTTCAGGTAGCAGAATGACCATGTGGCGCCAAGGAACCTGCGTTCCCACGGAGTTTGTTTCAGACGAATATAATCAAAAACTCCTGATGAACACCAGGAATTTATACCCACCGAATTAAAGAAGAAAACTCATCAACAAAGAGGCAATCATCTTCAAACGAATAAAAGACAGTGTCCAATTAGTGTGAGAACGACTGGAACATTCATTTCCGCCTTTACGAATAACTGAACAAAATGGTGAGTACTGAGACTATAAAGCGAGAGGATTTCTCCACTGAATGACAAACAGAGGTATAATAAATCTCCCTCAGAATAACTGCATAATGACTAATGATAATATTTATTCCTATCTATGTAGGACACACCAGTTTTACAGGCATGGATAAGTATTATTTAAATCCAAACTGTCGAAACTTTTCCAGGGAAGGTCACTCAGTTAACACTAAATTCTGCAGTCAGTCTCAGAACGGTGCACTAAGGCCCTCTGGCCACATCACTCCAGAAGGGGTAAGAAATGGGCTTCCAATTTACTTGTTGGTGGAGCAATGTCGGAAAAACACCACTTGTCGCAAGTCTGTAGCGTTATTCTTGATACTGCCGAAGCTGTTGAAAATTGTGCTTGATGATACTGGAAAACACAGTGGTGAGCGGAGTAGATTCCACTAGACTTGGCATAGTTTCATGAGAGGTGGATAAGGTGCAATAAGCCCATTGTTGATGTGAAATGACCAGATATCATTCTAAGCGCTATCATACTTTCAGTGGTTACGAAAGTACTTCAAATTGAAGTATGCGCTGAAGATGTCACCCAGTAGGGTCATAAAAGCTTCGCAAATTAACCATCCAGCTCAGAGAACAAAACCACATCAAAAGTACTTTACTGTGTTTAGTACCACATTACTTTTCATAAAGTAGACAGGCAAGTATTGATGCGTTGCTTCCCGCAGTCGTATCCACTCATCTTGGCACATCTGGACTTCTCTGCAAACTGTTGCAACGAGATTCGAAGGGCGATGAAGTGTTAAGAAGACTCGAAAAACAACTTGACAGGCTTATAATCTCTTGGAGACTGAGTGTAGGTCAACGAAATGTCTTTTAATGCCAAAATGTTCAAAGTGGTTCAGCCACTGGTCTTTTCACCAATGCAATTACAGCTATGATTACTGCTTTATTCTAGGGAGAATGTCTGCGCAATGTGTAGAGCTCTTAGTGCAAATTATCGCATGATGTTCACCCTTCATTCATGGGGTTGACATACACACAGGGAATCTACAGTATATCATGTGACTTGGTGTTGTCGATCTGAAGCGTAGACCAATCCCTTATGTTTTCCTTTCATCTCTGAGCAATAAGCATTAGGACAGAGGATAGCAGCACAAATGACTTATGGAGAGGCTGAGCATTTGGAGGTCACTCGGAAGTCACACCACATTCCGCACATAGTTTCATCTAAATGTCTATAAATGAGATCCATTTGTAGCACTGATTCTAATCTTCAACCTCCTCCAAAATCCTTCAATAGAATTTATGTGTGTCCTCGTAATAGGATCGACAAAATCACTGGAATCGTTCACCCTACGATGAGATAACAGAGAGTGGTAACCTTTCTATTCATCTGTATGTATTATTGATCCCCGTTACACAAGTCTGGTGATAATAGGTATTAGAGTAGTTGCCTTTCTATTTGCTATTCTTTCCACGAATCCTCTTCGGAAGGAGGCTTCGTATAAACCAATTACCCAAATATTGTTGGCTCTCTGACGACCACGGTTGTATTTTTTTTTCAGCAACACAATTTCGTCAACGTGCACCACGATGTCTTCTCCACCCAATAAAGAGGTAATTTTCTCCATTTTACACGATGGAATGTCTCTGCAGTGCTGATACCACTGAAATGTTGAGACGAGGGTATTCTCAGTTTCAGCAGCTGTGGCTATTTTAAGACCCAGTCGTTGCAAATATACAAAATTTGCGTTTAGGAGAGATGGGACCTTGCAAATAAGTTCCTACGAAATATTAAAATCACCCGCTTACCTTCTCTAATGCTAACTCGCCTCAAACAAATCGCACAACGATGGAAATATCCATCAGTCGACCTGCTAAAGCTTTTTAAAGTCATCACACCAAACGAACAAATCATCTCCTTCCTAACCAACCTTAAACCCTCGAATTGCAACCGTAACCTCGTTAGGGCACGAATTTTAAACGAATTCAGCTCTATACAACATTGAACTCACATTCATGAATCTCATTGGACAATTCGACGTCGTTCGCTGAGTGATAGCTAGTGGTGCTTAACGTTTAACTTGGCTGGAACAAGTTAATATGTGTGTAAATTTCACAGATGTGATAAGCATTGGATCCACTTAGAAGAAGGATATTACTGCGTAACTTAATCAAAAAAAAAAATTACAAAGTTTGAAGATTTGATCTCTGTCAGTTCGTTGTAACGGATGGATAAGAGAGTCACTTGTGTAATATTTTCTTTTTACAGAAGAGAAAGTGTGAAAGATGTTTTCGAAGCCCTACAATTCTTCACTTTTATCATGGAATATATGGACAACTGTATGGAATTTCACCAATTCTGTGATTGTTTCCTCCCTTGTTCACATACTCACTGTGTCTAAGATGAGGAATTTTTTACCGGAGGTAAGATCAATTCACCTTGTATGTTTACATTCTCAGACATTTTTCACTGTTGCCGAAGGTATTTGATACAATCTCAATCTTTGCTTGGAAAGATCACACCTAGTTTCCTCGAACGGATGTGATCGTGACGGAAACTGCAAAGGCTCGTCCAACACCACGACCAACGGAGGCAAACTGATACAGATGTTGCGAATAGAGATGTGGTGAGAGCTTGCTGTTAGCGAAAATTGGTGGACAGTAATTTACATCAATGTTTATGTCCCCAATATTGGTCGTGAGAAAAATAAGAACTAAGGCTTTGCGTAGGCGGATACAGTTAACATATAGATGATCTGACATTCAAGAAACAACCACAAAGAGATGAAAGGTTAACTTTCAGTGAGAAACAACCAATCAGAAGACTGTGATTTCGGCTGACAATAATCTATAATAATGTACATGAAAATCTATAAATATGTGTTGATTTCTTTAATAAACGATCTGTTGTCTGGCCCTTGTCTTCTGTTACAGAATGATTAGTAGATTTTATGATGCAGCTATGAAAAACTCTACAACTGTGATTTGTTTCTCAATGGATTGTTACTAACTGTTTTTAGTGTAGATATGTACTCTTTCATGCTGAATTATTTTTAACTTGAGTGATTATTGTTTCGCTGGAAATATACGCATTTATGTCGACCACCCTTGTCTCTTTTATTTTTAATTTTGAAGACATTGCATATTTAACCAGAATGATAGGCAAAGTAGTAATACTTATATGAAATGCGTCAATCTTAAACTGTTATTATTTCTTCAGTGCGTCATCAAACCTTGTGTGAAGTGTTTCAGTTACGTTTGATCTGGTTGCGTATAATAGTATTCAAGTGTTGGTTTGTAGGGATTTGATTGGTCACAAGATTTCATCATGAGCTGACATTAGTTAGAGAACCATTGGAAAACCAACTGGGAGTACTGAACAGCCGTTTCGTCCTAGTTTGGGGCTCTTCAACGGTATGCACCCACCATCACAGTTCGAACCCAGGACCTTCTGGTTACAAGGCGAGCTGGCTCGTAGACCATTAAGCCACTGGGACCCGATCCAATGGCCAGCTCAAGAATTTTAACCTCTGCCAATTCACGACATAGCGCGACCCCTAGCTAATGTCTTCGGCGAGTATTTATCCTCACACCCGACCTGCTGCACCCTATTAGTCACGACTTCTCAATAGAACCCCAGATAACTACTTACCTTAATAGGGGAAGTCACTAGTGAGCATCCAATGGTTCTCTAACTAATCTCAGCTCACGATGAAATCCTGTGACCAATCAAATCCCTACAAACCAACACTAGAACATCAATGAGATGCTCACTAGCGACTGGCCGCATTCAAGTAGGTAGTTACCTGGGGTTCTAGTGAGAAGTCGTGCCCAGCAGGTCGGGTGTGAGGACAAATACTCGCTGAAGACATTAGCTAGGGGTCGCGCTATATCGTGAATTAGCAGTAGTTAGAATTCCTAAGCTGGCCATTGGATCGGGTCCCAGTGGCTTAATGGTCTACGAGCCAGCTCGCCTTGTAACCAGAAGGTCCTGGGTTCGAACTGTGGTGGTGGGTGCGTACTGATAAAGAGTCCCAAACTAGGACGAAACGGCTGTTCAGTACTCCCAGTTGGTTTTCCAATGGTTCTCTGACTAATGTCAGTTCATGATGAAATCCTATAATGGTATTCACGATTTTCGAGAAAATAGCCGTTGAACGTGTGTTTGTACTGTAATAACGGAACATAACCTAGCAAATGGAGGTTCTGTACATACGCGACTTGTATTGGTATTCTAGGCACTTCAAGTACACTGTGCAACGTATATCGTATTTATCACAAATAGTCTATTATACTTTTTGCAATTAATAGTGTTCTCCGAGCTGGTTGGTTTAGTTGTGGAGCTTTCGTCGTCCTTCTGGACAACATCTTCAGCTCAGTATTTAGCATAAAGTGAAATGATTTAAATTTCTTCATGAGTGATATAATTGCTTCTCCTGGTAACCATCTTTACATATGTGTTGACCATTTTCTACTGACTTGGATTTTAAACTTTGTGGTCACCTGATTTACTTATACTTACGTTGCGTTTAACACCACTATCTCAAAGCAAATCGTTAGGTGATAAAGAGATAACTATATTACTCTTTTTGTGTTATCATATCGTATCAATAGGGTCTTACATGATCACATCAACATTTAGACTTGTGTATTAGTTGATCACGTCACTAAACTTCATTGATTATTTTGTTATCATAAAATTCTGCGACTCATCAGATAGGCTTTTGTTGTTCATATCGCCTGTTTACTATTTACTAGCGGAAGCAATTACTCAAAAACGATAACAGTACCCCATCATGGTCGCATTCAACCACAAATATTACGTCTTCTACACTGGCATCACTTTGCAGCTCGAAGAACCCTAAGTTCATGAATGGAGTGCATAATTCCATATTAGTTTGTTGATTAGATATATCACACAGGGAAACAGTATTATTTACTGGATGACGTTTCGAACAAAATTTATTGCGGTTCATAATCATATCAATTGTAATCACACGACTTTTAAACTTGAGTTTTATAGTTTTCTTTGTTTTCTCCTATTTGTTGTAGGGGTAGTAGAATTTTCCAGATATCAGGGACAGGTGATGAATCATTCCTATTACATGTATTCCCTGTCAGTTGATTTGATAAACAAAGCTTCTGTTATTAATCTTTCCCTCCACTCTATGACATTAGATTTTAAAACTTGCATCTTATCCCATCCTATTGTATGGTTGTGTGTAACTGCACATAGTGAGTGCTATAGCTGAACTGTTCTCTAGATTTCTTATCTTATTTGGGTCAACCAATCTAGATTTTGCTAAGTTTTTATGTTCAGCCAGTCTGACTGACCCTGTTGTACTGTGGTGAGAGCAGGCAGCTAGCCAATTGGTAGACATTAATCTACGTCAATGTCTAGGTCACTAATATTCGCTGTGAGAAAATATGGACAAGGCTGATTCAACAACCAATCACTACAGACTTAAACGTGGGCAAATATGATTCCCAGATAGATGACTTCACTTTCCGAGAAATCTCGAAAACAACCAATCAGAAGACTGCGTTCGTCTACTTGAATAAGCTATGATAATGTACATGAAATATATATTAATACTTGCTGATTTCCGTAATAAAATGATCTGTTGCCGGCCCTTTTCTTCTGTTGTTACACTACTAGTTTGACCTATGTATTTGACCTCACAGTCATTGCAGGGTATTAGATAAACTAAATTGTTTTGTTTTAAAGGCTCCACAGGATCCTTTAACCGACAAAGCTTGTTTCTAATTGAGTTTGTGGCTTTGAATGCCACTTTTATTCCTGCCGGCCATGTTAATAATTCTGCCTAAGGCTTCCGAGGCTCCTTCCTTGTATGGAATAACTGTTGATGATTTAGATGCATTATTGTTGGTGTCGTCATTAATATTATTACTATTATTATCATCATTAGTGTTATCATTATTATTACCACTATCTCTACTATCATTATTTATTTTATTTTTTACATTTCCTTACATATTTCCTGATTAATTTATCCGGATAATCATTAAGTTTCAAGGCTTCTTTTATGTGCATAATTTCTTGTCTTAGATTTTCTTTGGTACTACTTAGTTTTTGTGCTCTGTCACTTAAATACTTCACCAATCCTATTTTTACTGACATAGGATGGGATGTTCGGAAGTCCAAATATCTGTTTGAATGTGTGAGTTTTCTGTAAACACTAGTGTTTACAAACAAATAATAATAGTGACAATAATAATATTAATAACGACACCAAGAATAAGGAATGTAAATCATCAACAGTGATTCCATACGAAGAAGGAACCTCGGAAGCCTTACGCAGAATTCTTAACAAGGCAGGAATAAAAGTGGCATTCAAACCCACAAACTCATTTAGAAACAAGCTTTGTCGGTTAAAGGATCCTGTAGAGCCATTAAAACAAAACAATTTAGTTTATCTAATACCCTGCAGTGATTGTGAGGTCAAATACATAGGTCAAACTAGTAGAACGGGGTTAGTCAGACTAGCTGAACATAAAAACTTAGCAAAATCTAGATTGGTTGACCCAAATAAGATAAGAAATCTAGAGAACAGTTCAGCTATAGCACTCACTATGTGCAGTTACACACAACCATACAATAGGATGGGATAAGATGCAAGTTTTAAAATCTAATGTCATAGAGTGGAGGGAAAGATTAATAACAGAAGCTTTGTTTATCAAATCAACTGACAGGGAATACATGTAATAGGAATGATTCATCACCTGTCCCTGATATCTGGAAAATTCTACTACCCCTACAACAAATAGGAGAAAACAAAGAAAACTATAAAACTCAAGTTTAAAAGTCGTGTGATTACAATTGATATGATTATGAACCGCAATAAATTTTGTTCGAAACGTCATCCAGTAAATAATACTGTTTCCCTGTGTGATATATCTAATCAACAAACTAATATGGAATTACTTACTACCGTAGTGCCCAAGTTTTACACATATATTAATGGAGTGCATAATTAAAAAAATATTTATTTCGACAAATGCAATAATAATATCACTAGTATTTAATCATTTACACAAATAATATCCTTTTTAATCCATTAGAATGTCTAAATGTACTAAGTGATTTCGGAAGTGAAGACCATAATCTGGAAATTGAAAATGACAAACATTCAGTCAGTAAATGACAAGTTAGATAAAAAAACTTGAAACACAGTACCTACCAGTTAAATGACTGTCTCTTCACCGTTATTTGACAAAATAACTAACTCAGTTTTCTTCCTTACTGTAAAATTTTGTAAAGATCATGAAATAATAATTAATGGACAGAAGACCAGTAGTTCAGGGAAGAGTCTCTTTTCGGCGAATTCATTTTCATAGCTGTACAATCGCAAAAATATATGGTTATTTTGTATGTTTGTGTACATTAAATTTGTAAAACGAAAATAAAATTAGTAAGTTCAGATGAGTTGGATGTTGATATAAGAGGGTAGTAACAAAAGTAATGAGTTGATAACCCGCGTCATGGTCGTTCGTTCGTGCACGATTTCTAGCTAGCTAAGGAATCATCTCGCACTCCGATTTGGTCCCGAAATATACTTCGTAATTTGAAAGATCAATCGTGGTGTTTTGCTTTGTCTTTGGTCTACGCAGAACGAATACTATAGAATTTGTGGGTATCAAACCTTGCGTTAGTATGCTTCTTACTATCGGTGAACGTCAGTATCCTCAGGCTCTAAGCTCCCTTTTTCAATTATAACATTAGGCGAATGACGACTTGATGTTTGCGTCACCTTTGATGTACTGTATGTCAGCTGAAAATTAAGAGATAGTCCATTTGTCTGGCTTCTGTGGGGGAGTGTTTATCCAGTGCAGAAGTGAAAGCATAGCACAGGGGCTTGTGGTCAGTAAGAATAGTGAAATGGCGACCCTGTAGTAAGTTACTGGAATGCTTGACTGCTACTTATATAGCCAACAATTCTCTCCCAAAAGTACTGGGACGTGTCTGAGCCGGTTCTAACTTCTTATAAAAGAAATTAAGTGGAGTGACTTCACCTTTCATCTTCTGTTGTAATACTGCCCCCACAGGTACTTGGGAGGCATCTGTGCACAGAATAAGAGATGCTTCGGGGTTGGTGTGAGACAGCATGGCGACTTTAGATAAAGCGTTTTTAACTTTGCAGAAAGATTCGTGTGCTTGCGCTGACCATTGAAACCTTTTAGGATCACTTTTAAGGAGATCGGTTAAAGGTTGGACGATGGAGGCACACGAAGGAATAAAACGTCGATAGAAAGTAAACATCCCCCAAAATTGTCGGACTTTCTTCAATGAGTCTGGTTGAGGGAAGTTTTTGATTGTATCTATCTTTTCCTCAGTAGCCTGATTCCACCGGCTGTTATGTAATGTCCCAGGAATTGAATATAAGAGGCACCAAAAATTCACTTCTTAGTGTAAATAGCGACACTATATTGTTCAAAACTCTGAAAGAAAGTGCTAAGATGATCCTTATGTTCCTCTTCCGACTTGCTAGCAATTAGTACATCATAGACATAAACGAAGACAAAGTCAAGGCCCTGAGTGACTTGGTCCATGAAGCGCTGAAAAGACTGTGTAGCGTTTTTCAGCCCGAATGACATTCATAAGAATTCAGACAAGCCATAAGGTGTTATAATGGCTGTCTTCTCACTGTCCTCAGGGCGACTGGTATCTGGTGATAAGCTCGAACTAAATCCACTTCGGAGAAAATAGTCTTACTCTGCAGTGTTAGAGAGAAATCATGCAGGTGAGGGATGGGATAACGGTCTGGAGCAGTGGCGTTATTTAAACGTCGGTAATCACCATACGGTCAGCAGTCATGTTCAGCCTTTGGTACCATATGTAATGGTGAGCACCAGGGACTGTTGGATGACCGAATGATGCCCAATTGCATCATATGTTCAAATTCAGCTTTGGATGCTGCTAACTTATCGGGTGGTAGTCGACGAGGACGTGCTCTGACGGGTTGACCAGTTGTGACAATTTTATGCGTGACAGAATGAGGAACATCTTCGATATTATAAGATGGCTTTAAAATTTTTGGGAAACGTTGCAGTCATTCAGAAAACATTCAGTCATCTGGCTTTTCGATACATATGTTATAAACGGAGTAGTTTGAGATGATTCCGTGGACTTCAAGTTGGGTGCAGTTATCAATCAGCTTTTTCTTGTTGACATCAAGCAGCAGATTGAAATTACTTAAAAAATCAGCACCCAGTATGACATGACGAACGTCAGGTACTATGAATATCCATGTAAGTCGACGACGTAAACGAAGATCCAAAATAAGTGATTGTTCACCGTAAGTCTGTATGCTAGTTTGGTTAGCTGCTCGAAGTGAAAGTTTTGCAACTGTGCTAGAAGACCGTCTGGAGAATGAAAGAGGTATTACACTAACTTCGGCTCCTGTGTCCACCAGGAATAATGTGCCTGTGGTTTTGTCCCCCACGTAGAAAAGGCGACTTGAATGGATGCCAGTGACAACCGTGAAGGACCTAAAAGACCTGGATTTCGCGGATGATTTATGCTTGATATCACACAAAATCGAAGACTTACAAGCGAAAACCGACAGACTGGTCGAAGAAGCAGCCAGCGAAGACAGGACTCCAGGTGAACATAGACAAGACGGAGGTGATGAAAATAACCAACAACAGCAGCAACATTCAGCGTAAATCACCATCAACGGGAGGGATCTGAAAGAGGTTACTTCAGTCACTTATCTAGCATTGAGCATTGTCTCAACTACAGGCACTCGGAACGGACGAGGATGTCAAATCGAGCGAGAATCAGGAAGGCGAGAAACACATTCACCATCAACCTGGAACCAATCCGGAAATCTTCGTCACTCAGCATCAACAACAAAATTCGGTCAGATTTTCAATACAAACGTCAAGTCAGTCAGTTCTTCTATACGGATCAGAAACTTGGCGGGCGTGTCACAAAGAATATTTCCAACAGCCTGTTGCAGACCTTTATCAACAACTATTTTCGTTGTATCTATACTGAAGATCAGATGGCCGGGCCGGAAAGAATCACCAACAAGAAACTTTGGGCACAAACAAACGAAACAAGAACCAATCGCCAGCCAACGAATATGCAGGAGAAAGTGGAGATGGATGGATTGGACACTCACTCGTTGAGGAGGCCGCTGGGAGACATCGCTCTAGTCAGGCCATTCCTCGAGTGGAACCAGGCCGAAAGGGGAGCGGCGAGTGGGACGTCAGTGCAAGGGTGACATGGAGGAGATCGTGTGAAGTGGAGTTGAAAGAGTATGGACTAAAATGGTGTAGGTGAAGACATGAGTATTATGTGAATATACAGGTACACAGATATAAATATGTGGAATGTACAGTGGAAAATAAAAATGATAACGATATAAGTAGAATTTATAAAGCTAAGATGTTCAAACGGGCTCACCAATTAATTTGTAGAGGACTATCTAGAGAGAGCTCATTAGCATAACGAATATACGAATAAAAATCCAAGTCACCGAGATAGATGATAGTGCAACAATGTATTATCAAAAATGCAGTAATGAGTTATATTAATTAAAAGGTTACTTGTGGTGAGACCTGGCTGCTAGCCAAATTGGTAGACAGTAATTTACGTTTATTTCCCCAATATTGGTCGTGAGAAAAATGAGAACAAAGGACTTTCGTAGGCGGATACAGTTAACATATAGATGATCTGACGTTCAAGAAACAGCCACAAAGAGATGAAAGGTTAACTTTCAGTGAGAAACACCAATCAGAAGACTGTGATTTCGGCTGACAATAATCTATAATAATGTACATGAAAATCTATAAATATGTGTTGATTTCTTTAATAAACAATCTGTTGCCTGGTTCTTGTCTTTTGTTGTCACATACTTGGATACACTGTTAAGGTCCACTGCTAAAAATTATTTATATAATCCACGGAAGCGTTGACTGTTGGAATCGTCTCTACTGGTAGAAGCTGTGTTCCGGTTGTAGAGTTGTCTTCGGATAAGGATAAAAGGTTCCTGCAATAAATCCAAATTATACAACTCGGTATCAGTGGAGCAAGTAGACAGTAATGACCAGAGAGAAGGTGACGCTTCCAACAGTATAGTGTATTTCGAATTGTACTCGTTTTAAACAAAAGTTGTGCACAATGTCTCCAAATTCAAAATCTAACAAAAAGTGTAAAATCATATGGTGACGTACTCCACACACCTGCAAAATAGTTGATATGTGAAAAACTCCTTCTTCAGAGTTTAGCAAACAGTAATCGCACAAAGCTTCCGACGGTGGAAGAGAATATTCCGAATGTGTGAGGGACCAGACTACCCATATTTTATTGTGCAAATACGTCTTCTGATAAGACCATCAAAATTTACAAAAGAGACTGACTGTTTCTAACTTTCAATGAAAACCTCTTTTCACACATGCTAAGGTCTTACACTAGAACTGTGATCTCCACTGCATATTTTCATTATTACGCCAGGAAACAGCGAAGGCCCAGTGTGACTACCATCTGTACACGTTGGACACGTCGTAATATAAGCCTTGTTGCAGTTTACCATTAAGATGATACATATAGAGCGGTGTCCGACATCCACAATAAACATAGGAGATGTGATAACAAGCCAATGCAAAAGCCCATGGTCTTTATTGGTACACGGGATTCCTGAAAATAGCGGGATAGACTGCAGACCGTGTGGTGGCCAGTGAAGCCCATAACCTCATTCTGCACACTGTGTCCAGTGTGAACGGGCATAGATCTGTGTGCATTTGAAAGGCTGAAAAAGTCAAAGATAATTGTCCGAGAATGAAGAGACGTCATTCATATGTGTTTGAAGTTGTTTCAGAAAGAGTGAAGACTCAACTCTCGATTGACTTCACATTGGTATATAGTCGCACATATGCACGACTTGAGTGCGTTTTCGGAAGTCACACCTATGTGTAATTCGCTCGCCCCAACATACTCCTATCATTCGACCCTCATCCATCCTGGTTATCTCCTGAATGTTGACGACAATAGGTTCTTCTGTCTCCTCGAGAATCTTCGTTTCTTACTTGATTCATGCAAACTTGGTCTAATATTTCACCACTTCATTCACGGTATCGTCCACCTATGCATACACGGATGACATTGAAATAGCTAGTCGAAACACATCATTGAATTGCTCGACTTCATGTCACCTCATGTTCTGTCTGATTGATCGTACATTATGAGTGGATTCGGATGACAAGCGAATTCCACTGACTATGATTTCACTGACGCACCACCTGTATCACAATACTCTGTCTGATACAATCCCAACTTGTCTTCATTGGCTAATGTGTGCTAGAATTGTCGGATTTATAATTGTAAAGTCTGAGAAAGAAGTTATTGGGAAAGAGTCTTCCGGCCTTGTTATTCCTCCTCGGTGAATATTAATTATCCTTAGTTGTACTGTCATCTTTGTACTCACAATCACTCTCGTTCTCATTATCACACTTGACCCTAATTTCGGAATTTATTGTCAAAGCAAACATTGTGATGAGACAATAGTTCCTGTATCACTCTGCCCCTACAAACGTACACACTGATAATAGTTGGCTGACTACCTTGTTGTTTCTAGTTATAATTATAATTATTACTTATTATAAGTATGTCATTATGTTATTGATGGTCTGATCGCCTTGGTTGTTATCCACTAGTTGACACACTTGACGAGGATTTCCCGAAAAGATGTATTTGAGTGAATTCAGTTCTCTAGTTCTAGTGGTGATGCGATAAGTTTACTATGCGTTTTGCTCTGTCGTGCAACATCCCGCTTGATTTGCATTTCCACTCACTCAGTCGAACTCACTATCAAGTTTCCAAATACACCTAATTCTTTGTCTGTCATCATTTCACTCTACTATTCATTCACACTGTCTTCAGCTCTCCATCGTGATATGTATGAATTCACTAAGTTCTTCGATTTCCTAGTTCGTCTCTAGTCATTGCTTGTTTCCAAGCGAGATTTCAACTTAACCCTCCCCCACACCTACTTACACCCACCTTTCGAATTCTACTAGAAATACTTAGTCTTTTAACACTGGACACTTCGGCTACTTACATCGTTTTCCGAGTCACGTTGTCCACACTATCTATAACTACGTATAACTCGAAGTCATCGTGGAAAGTGTGTGCTCGAGCACTCACTTTGTAACTTATAATTTGATTTAGTTCACCAGTATGCTCGCGCTTGAAGAGGACCGTGAAGTTAATTTTTTTGATTATAGCTTGCTCATATTGTACTTCAAATATCCTCGTCACTTCTTTGTTCAAACCGATAAACGGAACTGACTGTGAGATAGCACCAAGTTATAATTGCAAGGAAGCTACAATCATCACGAGCGAAATTTCCTGTCACTTCGTCTCTAATGTGACTATGACACTGTACACACTCACACACACACACACCACCATCATTGAACGTTGAAGGGAGAAGTCAAAGTGAGGTCAAAATATTATTATTATTATCATTACTTTTATTATTATTATGTTTACATTTTACACCACGACTAATACTACTACGACTAAGACTACGACTACGACTACTTATCAGTATTACAGTCTAATCAAGTGATGAAAGAGAAAAGAAAAAGCACGTCGTCTTCAGATGATTCGTGAAGACAGTTGAACAGATAGATGTATGTATGTGTCCATCTCACACGGATGGCAGTATTCCATTCGATGTGAGTAACGTGTATTCACTCTTCAAGGAGAGAAGAAAGAATGCAAAAATAACAAATCAATGAATGAATGAATGAATGAATAGTTTCAATGAAATCAAGGACGATACTGGCTGGGGTGGATAACAACGTTTCATTAAGTGGATCAATCACTAGTGTTTGACATTTTGAGTTTCAAATGACTGAATCACTCAAATCAATTGTGCTTCATTCGATACTCTGGATGATGCACTCGATGCATTCAAATGTGGCCAAGACGTGTATTAATCACCTCAGTTAGAAGCATCCCACTAATAAACTGCCACAATAATCAGTCAGAAAGAAGCCAAGGCTTCCTGTTTAATTGTAATACCGATCTCTGAAATTGTCATCACACACTGTCTAGTTAGCTATTCACTAGCAGTGAACACTTCATCTATTTGTCTCGAAACGCCAACACGACACTTTTGAATACGACATGAGATGTGGTAATGCGGGACAAACGACAAGTAGACTGATGTTTGTCACAAGGAGATGTGTGTGTGTGTGTGGATGGGATCTGGTAGATAAACTCACCCTGATATTTGTCAGAATATTTTCATAAATCGATTTGGTTTCTATAATGAGAAGATGCAGTTTGTCGTCAAAAAGGCGAACTTGACATGTAAACTTGAATAGACGCATGCGAGAAGACAGATGAAATGTTGTAAATCTATCGTTTGTAATCGTCAAAACAAGTACCGCAAACTAGGCAAAATATCTGAGTGTGAAATGCTGTCTAGCCTCCGAATCAACGTTTACCGCCTACTAGACTGTTGAAAGCGCCTTGCAAAATATTTGACTCGGTATGTTTCAACTTACCACGACCTGTCACCAAAGTAAATTTCGAAGCACTCAGCCTTATTATCAGTTGACTCAGTCGGTTTATTTCTGAAAAGGAAGGTGAAGTGTAAACACAGTGAAAGTATTTCATGCATAGACATGATGAATTGTGGACAGATGAGGCGGGAAAGCAACACTGCTGATTTGGAAGACGGAAACATTGAGGAAAGCAATGTTTACTCCCAAATGAATCCTCCTCATCAGCTCTACTATTATGTTTGCATAAATAATTAATATATATATATATATGCATAACACAGCATTCCCTGTATGCAGTAAACTTCTGTCAACAACTGCCCTCATCGCTGGCTGCATATTGAAGATCAATCAAATGGCCAGATAGAATTAGCAACAAGAAAATCTGTCTGGGAACGAACCAACCAAGAAACTATTGGTCCATGGAAAATTCTCATTGTAACATCAAAACAAGCAAATCAAAACAGGTGACTCATCGAAGAGACTCACTTCAACGAATTTGTTATCAAGCTGTACAATCGTATGCACATATTGTTTCTAAGAAATTATATCCAGTGGTGGAATTGAGTCATAGGTGTGAATGCATTCCCTCACTGGATATAGTTTCTTAAAAACCGTATATATATATATGTATATATGATACGATTGTACAGCCTGATAATAACTCCGTTGAGAAGAGTGTCTTTGCTGAATCACCTGCTTTGACAGCCTATTGATCAACAAATATGCAGAAGAAAATCCAGATGGATGGGACACACGTTGAGGAGACGATCGACGACGATTGACATCGCACTCAATGTAGGCCACCACTCGAGTGGAACCCGAGTGGGAAACGATGAGTTGGACATGTATCCAGTGTCGAGGGATGGTGATATTGAGGAGATCCCTGTGAGGAGGGGATGAAAGGCGATGGACAATTGTGTGGCTAGCTGAATAGCACCACAGAGAACAAGACGAGGCGAAGACCAATATTCCACTTGAGACCCAAAGAAAAAACAATAGTATTCATAATACCAATGCAATCTTAGAATTTCCGTCAATGGAAAATGCACTAGTAGAGGAATCACTAGAGTATTTGCAAGTAAGCAGACTTTCTCTTCGTAGAGAATAGCTTCATCATTGATGAAAACTGGAATATGACAGTCACTATCAACTACTACTACTATTAATATTATTATTATTATTACTATTATTATCAATAATCAGTCGAACAAATCGAGATAAAAACATCTGTCTACGAAATATGAAGCATAGAACTAACTGGTGGAATAATCCTACACAAAGCAACGACATGTTTGGAATTACCTTCAGTGCGTTCAATCGACAGAAGACTATCACAGACACTCAAGTCTGGGGTTTGTTCAATACCTATTCAAGAAGAAAGGATAGTATTGACAGCATTTCGTTGACTATAATGAACATCGTGTGTTTAGTATTACAGATCACCAGTATTCAGTGGTTTGACTTACGTCTTCGGTTAACTGAAACACACAGAAGTCAACAGATACAAAGATATTGCTGGTTTATTATAACACCTGGAATGTATATGTGTGTATATGTGTAGGTCGTGAATTTCGCCAACCCGTTGATAGAGTGGAAGCGATTGTTAGTGAGTAAGGAATGAGTAACAGACCTTCAGGGAGAGATACTTGAGCTTTTCAATCTTCATACGGATTGGCTTTAAGTCAATGAACTGACCGTCTTCTGATTGAGTGATGTGTATACTGTTGACGACTAGTTCTCAATTGCTCCGAACGCAACTCTGTGCACCGTGAGAGGCTGAGCGTAAACTATTCGAAATGACATGCTCATTCACAAGACTGTTGTAGTGAGTAGCATCGGAGAGTAATCCCTTGTTTTGTTTTCGACAATCTCATACACAAACCGAGTCCCAACACACTGAGACTGTTTCACAAAATGACAAGAGAATGGCACAAAATCACCATTGGATGTCAGCTATTGTCCGGTGACTGACGAATTCACTCAAATATCTAACAGATGAGCACATCCGTCTTTCAGTCATGACTGAGCTACCACCAGTCAAATATGGCGGATTAGATCACAGTGATGTTCAGCTGAGTCAGAAGAGTGAGAAACCGTAAGGAGAAGTGAAGCTAACTCGCTCAACCAATAAAATCAATGCTTACGTCCAGATCCACGGATTAGAGATTCGTTCCAGAGAGGTTTGTTCGGAGACATGACGAAGAAATCGCCTGAGTAGAATGCAAAGAGAACAGAGTATATATATTGACGAGTAATTCGAAAATCACCTGTCACATTGATCGAATGGAGAAATTTCGATGGATAATTTGATGTGTTGTTTCACCATCTGGCGAATATTAGTGGCCTGCAGTCCGAGATTTCCAGCGAATAAATCATCAACTGAGTCTGTTTCACCAAATTCATTCATCATTACATATTATTGTTCAGAGATTCGATGAAAGGCTAGGTACTCTTATACTCTCTCTTCTACTGGTTGCATTCGAGTGACTGATAGTGAAATATGCGATGAGCATCTTAAGCAGCTGAAAACAGTCCAACACTTTTACGCCCATCTTTCACTAGCAGTCGTGTGACTCAACTGAATTTCTCTCACACATCAACTTCGACAACTCGCCGATTCAATTGTGAAGGGAACGAGATCAAACAGAATGCACTATGAGGAATTACGAAGGCGTACTTACCATATAACTGAGTCACATGTCCGATGGTATTTGAAATGCCTGACAAAACAAATGAATACACGACCAATTCAAGATAGACGACAATTGGGATAATAAAAGGTGGTAAATTCCTAACTATGACATGCCCGAATCGAATTCAATTGAATAGGTGACACTATTCAGACAAATTATTTGACTAACTGTACGTCAGTCAGCCTCCACATATCTCTGTGTGATATTCAGTAGTAGCGTTAATTCAAAGTCTATTTAACGAAAGATTTCAATGGTCTAGTCACTTAATTTGCATGGTCATCCATTCCATGTCAACAAACGCCTCCTTCAAAGTAATCTGAAAGGTGAAGAACAACCTGCCATAGACAGGCCGTTTCCGTCCTCTTTGCACTGCACGCACTCTGGCCATTCAGTTCGAAGAACCAGGACTATGCATACAACAGAAAATTATTCAGCCACAGCTACTATCATGGTAACAACTGTGTTGATCTGACTTAACGTTTGCTCGTTTGCTTGTTTCACTAACTACTTAAAACTCCTGTATTCCCTGAAAACTGCTGCGGAATTCCGTATTTCCTTTTGTTTCCATGTTCACCCTGAGCACAACTCTTTCACCAAACTATCCATGTCATTACGTAACTCTCCTTTAACAATTGTTCGTGACAACTCATCACTTGTGTTACTACCCTCTTATCCTATATTTTTACATCCGATTCCTCTGAATACTTTTGTATTGCCTAACTCCACACATAACTGACTAATTCTCACCTGTGTCGTTAAAATAACCATAGTCAATTGTGTTTTTGTTTGACAAACTTAATGCACACATGCATACAAACAAACCATAATATATACATATATTTGCGATCGTACAGCTAAAGTGGAGAATGAATTCGCCGAGAAGAGACTCTTCGCTAAACTACTCGTCTTCTCTCTCTATACTTTGCAGTTTTGCAGGTTGAAGAGGAACAACAAACGTTTCACATACTTCTGTACAATTCCGGTCGGTAGTGGTCTTCAGAAGTATTGACTTGACACCTGACAACTAAAAGAACGATTATTTCTCAATATTGATTGAATTTGTTGACTTACACTCAGCGAGAGTTGTGTTCCTTTCACTGGCCTGTGTTTCCAACTGGTCTGGAGTGGGAAAGAGACAAACAGTCTGTCACCTCATGCAATATAAATCATGATTGCAAACCATTGGAGACAATGTCGTCAATATTGCTCGCTCTCCAACTATTGACATAAAAGCTGATGAATAAACAAACGGCAGTATGCTATCACCACTTCTCTGTCTCCACTCATCTCTACATCTTGGTGTTCACACACATTTGAACAGCATTCGGAGATTATTTACCGCATGTCCATGTACAAGGTATTTATCATCCTTCAGCGAATAATACTGCAAAAGCACATATTCACTCCAGAAGACAAAACGTTTTTGCGAGATATTGCCAAAATGTGACTAATTATATTGTGACTGTGATCAAATTGTTGGTTGTAAATCTGCATCACATCACTGGCGTCCTTACTGGGAAGGATAACTGGAGGTGGTGGTGAGCACTCCACGTTTGTTGAAAGATTAGGAAAGGGAATGAAGAGAGGACTGGGTGTATGGGGCTCAGAAATCTTGTAGTTGCAAGTGATACGGTTGTGAATAATAAATTTCCCTCGAAATATCTATCACTCAGTGAGTAATAAAACCTGTTTCACTCTGTGATATGTCCAACAATCAGACTAGTTTTGAACCACATACTACCACAGAGTTCGAATACCACACGCATACTGTTGAGTGGAAGCATCACTGACACAACAAACTAGGAAATAGCATACGACATAGGAAATATGGAAAGTAAAATCAGGCTTGTAGAAGCACCTTGCAATGTCTTCACTTCTTCTTCCAGAACAGCTGTCGAATTTTCCATCTGGGCTATCAATCCTGTAGAACAATTGCAAACAATTATCACAAATCAACAGGTACTGACAAGAGGAATGATGGATGATAAATGTCAAATCTGATCATCAGTCATGCTGAATTCGTCTACATTCACAAAGTGTTCCAGTGTCGCATGCTACATATGTTTCCTTCAACCGCCTGAAACGCAGATAACTGCTAGCTAACTCAAAGAGAGAATACGATAAATCATTCCACAAATGAAAATGAAAATTGACTCAATGAACATAAACTTAGTTATTTCATCGAATGTTAAGCAAGTGTATGGGATATTGAAATATACTGAAAAGAATTTGCTTACCGTCATAAAAGTTCAGGCCACGTTCTATAGCATTTATCTCTTGACTAACACGGCGCGAATCTTCAAAACAACAAAGTCGAGCGTCAATTCATTCAATTAAGCATGGTTGAATGCCACGACTTGTTCGGTTTCAAGAATGAGTGACATGGGAAAAAATGTGTGCCAGCACGTTTCGCATTTTATAAGACTGAATAATACTGGTTGACGACATGTTCAATGAATATCCTATTGAAGAGAATATCCCACTTGAGAATACGGAACGATACTGAAATATTGAAATATTCTCTCACTCATTTCACAAGGAGTAATTTTTGTTCTAGTCGAGAATCCTAGGTCTCAAGCCTCGTTCGGGGGTTAACTGTCACAGATAGAAACTGACTAGCTTCGTACCACCATCACCCAGACCATGTGAATACTCTGTCTGACTGTGAAATATGACGTGGGGATTTAGCTTTCAGTGTTACGAGAAATGAAATGATAAAGTCGATTTCTACATATCCACAGTGTTCACAGTCTCAAAGTTCAACGATATCATCTGGTTGGATCAGATGAAGTTGTTTCACTGACTGCATTTCTTCTCAGGATTTACACGATGTTTCACCATCAGACTATTCGATAATAGTCTAAAATTAGCTGACAAACTATGAGTTGTAGACAGAAATATCCGAAAGCCTGAGAGTGTGGAATTCTCGAATAATCATTGCTGATGTGACTCGATGTTCAACAAGCAAGTTCACATTTCGAAAGAACTAACAAGTCAGAAGCAATTGGATAGCAACACACTAACGGAATCATGAATGATTAAATTACTGTTCAATGTGCAACGACTCACCATAAGTTGGTTCAGAATCCCCACTATGTTTTCTCAGTCCACCAGCTTCAAATAAATAAAATTAATTCATTAATTAATTCATTGATTAATTGATAATATGCGTAGTTGAGAATATTTAATCGTCCGAGTCACCTGATCGAAAGTGAGGGAGAATCATTCATGTATTATTTTGTAGGGAAACCACCTAAATGCTTATCTTGCGCACTGAATCCACATTCAGCACGTGTTTCACACTGATGCGACTCAAGATGGATTTGTAGTCATGAAACTGAAATCATCAGTGTAGACAATGTGTGTAACAGGAGTGTATGAAATGTATGCGAATTCGTGTTATTAGTATGTGTCATAGAAATGACAACACTGGATTGTGATATCGTGCCTCAAGTTCATCAGAAAACCATGTTCATATTGATGTCTAATAGATCTGATCGAATGGAGTGGTTCATATATTCACACAAATCACTGATTATCATATACTAACTATACAAGCAGTTGTCAATCACACACACAATTCAGAAGTGAATTCTATTCGATTAAGGTAGTGTCAAAATATTCATGTAACACGCAGACAGTGAAATGAAGTAACTAACGCTTACCTGTCAGTAGAGATACACGCAGGAGAAGGATGAACGCGGTGATTTCCAGTGATAAGAAAGCGAGTGCCATGATTATGTGTTCGCTTGAAATCTGTATTTGTATTTATACTACAGTCTGATGACGAAATTCTCTTGAGAAAACGAAAGATGAGGAGACATCGGACGATTTACAAATACGTTTCTTTTCTGATGTCCACGTAATCATGGCGTGATCATCAATACTAAAAATAAATTGAACTTTATTACAGAGTGTAAACAATTTTCTTCAAGAAATATATAATTAGTCAGACAGAAAAGGTAAACTTCGGTATTATTTCATATCGAAATTTCTTCACTGTAGTAACTTATTCTTGTTTTGAGAAGATGGTCTGAACACAGAATATTCTTCTCGAAATATTTCATTCAGGTTGTTAAAGTTAGTTATACGGTAACGATAACCGCAAGTTGTACGACGGATACAGTTTTCACTTTGAATAACAGATTAGTTATGGTCTGACGAAATAAGGGGTATTTCTGTGACAGATGTGGTGATTTGATTGTAAATACAAAGACAGTATGAAATGGATGAAGACGATACGTATTCACATTATGAATAGAAAGATTCGACGTAAGGAGTGAAGGTTGACCAGTTAGTTCAAAGGCGTTTAACAGGCTTGGTGACTGGCTAGTACACATAGACAGTGGGCTTTTAAGCAGGAGACAGTAAGACTGTAGTCAGTAGTTTATCATGGAATAGCCAATATTTGAAGTGTGTAGGATGGTGTGATATCTCGGGAGAAGAGATGATATCACCGACAATGAAGTGCAACAGCTTGTTAGTGTCATAATGCAAGACAGATGAGAAGATATAGATAGCATTGAGGCGCTAGAAATACGTGAGAACAGATGAAATGGAAGTGGACTCTGCAAAGTTGTAACTGGATAGTCAAGAATCTACTGCTGTCACCCAGACGACAACCACCAGCACACTGAGGCAGTGAATGGCTATCACGATGTGACCAGTGGCAGCCAAAGCCCTTATGCAGTGAGAACCAGTCTCATCCTGCGGGATTATGACAGCAAGATTCAAAACAAAAGGGAGGAAGCAAGGAAGGAAGGAAGGAAGGCTACAATCATCCAATGCTACGCGTCTACAGGCATCTCAGAACAAGAGAAGAGGAAAGATTTCTAAAGACAGCTGAGAACCGTGGTGGGTGAGATCACGAATGGTGGCATGATTTCTAAACTGTGAACAAACAACATGGAGAGAGAACTGACCATGGGTCGAAGGGATCTCAGGAGAATGTGTGAGAATGAAGAACTCTTCACAGACTCCTGAGAATTCACTGATTCGGTGATTGCAGGCGGTGTGTTTAAGCGTGAGGATGAGCACAAGGTGACATTTGTTTCATCATTTGGAGACACGGGAAATCGAATCCGTTTCTTTTCAATCTGGGGGAGTTGGCGATACAGCTCACTGGACACAATTTCGATAAGATTGTTAGATGTCGTCTCGGTTGATAATTTAGTGTTAGTAACCTTCATGATCAGGTTGGCGGCCTTCAATATGAAAACTTTCGCGGTCAGTCATCTACAATCATTATCATGTGTGTGTGTGTGTGGACAATCAGCCAATAACTTTCATAGCATCCCAATCTCATATTATGTTTCAGACAATCAACACACTTCATTAGCTTCACATACGAAATATTACTGACTCTCTCGAAGAACTCATACAATCTCTAATCGTTCATTCAAAAATATTTATCTCTTAGAAACCTCATATGTCTCCGAAGAAATTCCAGTGCAAACCTGTGTGTGATTTTGACGTCATCATTTTATTTATAAATAGTGGTCAGTACGGCACTCCTGTGTATTTCAGGTGGTTGTCGACGTGTGGCGTAAAATGTGGAAGCTCGTTAATTCCAAATAGAGAACTCTTGTAATTCATCATGTGGAATGTTCGGAATACAGTCTGAGCAAGGAAACTTCTTAGAGGCGAAATCGCATTTCAGAGTTGAATGAAGTTTTCGTTTGAAAATGTATTATGCTGACTATGCTCGTGACAGTCGACCAATACACACACAGACTTCTATAACTTCCTGCTGCATGTCTGTAATAAAGTAGTATAATTCAGTATGCGTATATTGATCGATTGATTTTTGTTTAAACTGAACTCTGTGCAAGTATGTTAAAATTGTTGTTGTAGATATATTTAATAAGTCTTTGCCATGTAGCACTGACGAAGGCAACGAAAAAAGATGTACCATTTTATTCTGCTAAAACTTATTTTGCATTGTTCAAAATGAAATTCCATTTTCTCATTTCTTGATGTTGTGAACCACTTGAGGGTTTGGATCAATTTTATCTAGCATTACTTACTTTCTACTCCATTATTGGTAGTGTGAGAAGATTCGTTTGTAAGCTTGAGTTCTAGTTTCGACAAGTAGCAATCATCACCTGCTCGAAGGTGTCAGTATTGTATCTCAACTGCTGATACTCAGAATTATCAGGAGTCAGAATGCCTCCGTTTTTAGGTGATATGCTGTGAAGATCCATATATATAAATCCAATGAATGATGAGGTTATTTAAGCCGTAAATGTTCATTTTATTCTGGCCTCAGTTGTACTTCGGTTCCAGGAGGACGTACTGTGGAGTTTAGTCACTTCTTGAGATGCTCCTTGGATACTAACAACCATTGAAGCTGCTAAGAAATCGTGAGGCGGACATGCAGTGCGTTCGTGTGATAGAGACGGCTTGAGTGACTCTTGGGTCGGCGAAGCTTGTGCCAGTGTGCACACCTAGTACGAAACGAAACTGTATGTGTTCAGGAGCAACCATTCCCACAGTGATGTGAGTACTCAAAGCTTATGTCCACCTTCTAAGTTGATCCCTATGAAACCATACTAGTCCTAATCTGTTACCCCCTAAAGACTTATGACACTTTAAAGTGCAAATGCTTTCGAATTATGACATATCATCTATATACTGATGGCCTCGTAGAAGGTTTTCACTGGCGAAATACAGCTTCTATTATGACAATCAACAACGTAAAACAGACAGTTTCCCCTCCATCAACATTTCGCTACACACTATCCACTCTCAACTTTGATATACGGTGCACAGAAACGGTTTGAGAAACCACGTTTACTTTACTCGGTGAAAAACTTGCTTCGGTAGATTGTGGGCAGAGAGATTTCACATATCCGAATCTATGCACAGATTCGTCAATGCTTGTGAAGATTTATTCATTCTCACACATTCTCCTGAGATCCCTTCGACCCATGGTCAGTTCTCTCTCCATGTTGTTTGTTCACAGTTTAGAAATCATGCCACCATTCGTGATCTCACCCACCACGGTTCTCAGCTGTCTTTAGAAATCTTTCCTCTTCTCTTGTTCTGAGATGCCTGTAGACGCCTAGCATTGGATGATTGTAGCCTTCCTTCCTTCCTTCCTTGCTTCCTCCCTTTTGTTTTGAATCTTGCTGTCATAATCCCGCAGGATGAGACTGGTTCTCACTGCATAAGGGCTTTGGCTGCCACTGGTCACATCGTGATAGCCATTCACTGCCTCAGTGTGCTGGTGGTTGTCGTCTGGGTGACAGCAGTAGATTCTTGACTATCCAGTTACAACTTTGCAGAGTCCACTTCCATTTCATCTGTTCTCACGTATTTCTAGCGCCTCAATGCTATCTATATCTTCTCATCTGTCTTGCATTATGACACTAACAAGCTGTTGCACTTCATTGTCGGTGATATCATCTCTTCTCCCGAGATATCACACCATCCTACACACTTCAAATATTGGCTATTCCATGATAAACTACTGACTACAGTCTTACTGTCTCCTGCTTAAAAGCCCACTGTCTATGTGTACTAGCCAGTCACCAAGCCTGTTAAACGCCTTTGAACTAACTGGTCAACCTTCACTCCTTACGTCGAATCTTTCTATTCATAATGTGAATACGTATCGTCTTCATCCATTTCATACTGTCTTTGTATTTACAATCAAATCACCACATCTGTCACAGAAATACCCCTTATTTCGTCAGACCATAACTAATCTGTTATTCAAAGTGAAAACTGTATCCGTCGTACAACTTGCGGTTATCGTTGCCGTATAACTAACTTTAACAACCTGAATGAAATATTTCGAGAAGAATATTCTGTGTTCAGACCATCTTCTCAAAACAAGAATAAGTTACTACAGTGAAGAAATTTCGATATGAAATAATACCGAAGTTTACCTTTTCTGTCTGACTAATTATATATTTCTTGAAGAAAATTGTTTACACTCTGTAATAAAGTTCAATTTATTTTTAGTATTGATGATCACGCCATGATTACGTGGACATCAGAGAAGAAACGTATTTGTAAATCGTCCGATGTCTCCTCATCTTTCGTTTTCTCAAGAGAATTTCGTCATCAGACTGTAGTATAAATACAAATACAGATTTCAAGCGAACACATAATCATGGCACTCGCTTTCTTATCACTGGAAATCACCGCGTTCATCCTTCTCCTGCGTGTATCTCTACTGACAGGTAAGCGTTAGTTACTTCATTTCACTGTCTGCGTGTTACATGAATATTTTGACACTACCTTAATCGAATAGAATTCACTTCTGAATTGTGTGTGTGATTGACAACTGCTTGTATAGTTAGTATATGATAATCAGTGATTTGTGTGAATATATGAACCACTCCATTCGATCAGATCTATTAGACATCAATATGAACATGGTTTTCTGATGAACTTGAGGCACGATATCACAATCCAGTGTTGTCATTTCTATGACACATACTAATAACACGAATTCGCATACATTTCATACACTCCTGTTACACACATTGTCTACACTGATGATTTCAGTTTCATGACTACAAATCCATCTTGAGTCGCATCAGTGTGAAACACGTGCTGAATGTGGATTCAGTGCGCAAGATAAGCATTTAGGTGGTTTCCCTACAAAATAATACATGAATGATTCTCCCTCACTTTCGATCAGGTGACTCGGACGATTAAATATTCTCAACTACGCATATTATCAATTAATCAATGAATTAATTAATGAATTAATTTTATTTTATTTTTTATTTGAAGCTGGTGGACTGAGAAAACATAGTGGGGATTCTGAACCAACTTATGGTGAGTCGTTGCACATTGAACAGTAATTTAATCATTCATGATTCCGTTAGTGTGTTGCTATCCAATTGCTTCTGACTTGTTAGTTCTTTCGAAATGTGAACTTGCTTGTTGAACATCGAGTCACATCAGCAATGATTATTCGAGAATTCCACACTCTCAGGCTTTCGGATATTTCTGTCTACAACTCATAGTTTGTCAGCTAATTTTAGACTATTATCGAATAGTCTGATGGTGAAACATCGTGTAAATCCTGAGAAGAAATGCAGTCAGTGAAACAACTTCATCTGATCCAACCAGATGATATCGTTGAACTTTGAGACTGTGAACACTGTGGATATGTAGAAATCGACTTTATCATTTCATTTCTCGTAACACTGAAAGCTAAATTCCCACGTCATATTTCACAGTCAGACAGAGTATTCACATGGTCTGGGTGATGATGGTACGAAGCTAGTCAGTTTCTATCTGTGACAGTTAACCCCCGAACGAGGCTTGAGACCTAGGATTCTCGACTAGAACAAAAATTACTCCTTGTGAAATGAGTGAGAGAATATTTCAATATTTCAGTATCGTTCCGTATTCTCAAGTGGGATATTCTCTTCAATAGGATATTCATTGAACATGTCGTCAACCAGTATTATTCAGTCTTATAAAATGCGAAACGTGCTGGCACACATTTTTTCCCATGTCACTCATTCTTGAAACCGAACAAGTCGTGGCATTCAACCATGCTTAATTGAATGAATTGACGCTCGACTTTGTTGTTTTGAAGATTCGCGCCGTGTTAGTCAAGAGATAAATGCTATAGAACGTGGCCTGAACTTTTATGACGGTAAGCAAATTCTTTTCAGTATATTTCAATATCCCATACACTTGCTTAACATTCGATGAAATAACTAAGTTTATGTTCATTGAGTCAATTTTCATTTTCATTTGTGGAATGATTTATCGTATTCTCTCTTTGAGTTAGCTAGCAGTTATCTGCGTTTCAGGCGGTTGAAGGAAACATATGTAGCATGCGACACTGGAACACTTTGTGAATGTAGACGAATTCAGCATGACTGATGATCAGATTTGACATTTATCATCCATCATTCCTCTTGTCAGTACCTGTTGATTTGTGATAATTGTTTGCAATTGTTCTACAGGATTGATAGCCCAGATGGAAAATTCGACAGCTGTTCTGGAAGAAGAAGTGAAGACATTGCAAGGTGCTTCTACAAGCCTGATTTTACTTTCCATATTTCCTATGTCGTATGCTATTTCCTAGTTTGTTGTGTCAGTGATGCTTCCACTCAACAGTATGCGTGTGGTATTCGAACTCTGTGGTAGTATGTGGTTCAAAACTAGTCTGATTGTTGGACATATCACAGAGTGAAACAGGTTTTATTACTCACTGAGTGATAGATATTTCGAGGGAAATTTATTATTCACAACCGTATCACTTGCAACTACAAGATTTCTGAGCCCCATACACCCAGTCCTCTCTTCATTCCCTTTCCTAATCTTTCAACAAACGTGGAGTGCTCACCACCACCTCCAGTTATCCTTCCCAGTAAGGACGCCAGTGATATGATGCAGATTTACAACCAACAATTTGATCACAGTCACAATATAATTAGTCACATTTTGGCAATATCTCGCAAAAACGTTTTGTCTTCTGGAGTGAATATGTGCTTTTGCAGTATTATTCGCTGAAGGATGATAAATACCTTGTACATGGACATGCGGTAAATAATCTCCGAATGCTGTTCAAATGTGTGTGAACACCAAGATGTAGAGATGAGTGGAGACAGAGAAGTGGTGATAGCATACTGCCGTTTGTTTATTCATCAGCTTTTATGTCAATAGTTGGAGAGCGAGCAATATTGACGACATTGTCTCCAATGGTTTGCAATCATGATTTATATTGCATGAGGTGACAGACTGTTTGTCTCTTTCCCACTCCAGACCAGTTGGAAACACAGGCCAGTGAAAGGAACACAACTCTCGCTGAGTGTAAGTCAACAAATTCAATCAATATTGAGAAATAATCGTTCTTTTAGTTGTCAGGTGTCAAGTCAATACTTCTGAAGACCACTACCGACCGGAATTGTACAGAAGTATGTGAAACGTTTGTTGTTCCTCTTCAACCTGCAAAACTGCAAAGTATAGAGAGAGAAGACGAGTAGTTTAGCGAAGAGTCTCTTCTCGGCGAATTCATTCTCCACTTTAGCTGTACGATCGCAAATATATGTATATATTATGGTTTGTTTGTATGCATGTGTGCATTAAGTTTGTCAAACAAAAACACAATTGACTATGGTTATTTTAACGACACAGGTGAGAATTAGTCAGTTATGTGTGGAGTTAGGCAATACAAAAGTATTCAGAGGAATTGGATGTAAAAATATAGGATAAGAGGGTAGTAACACAAGTGATGAGTTGTCACGAACAATTGTTAAAGGAGAGTTACGTAATGACATGGATAGTTTGGTGAAAGAGTTGTGCTCAGGGTGAACATGGAAACAAAAGGAAATACGGAATTCCGCAGCAGTTTTCAGGGAATACAGGAGTTTTAAGTAGTTAGTGAAACAAGCAAACGAGCAAACGTTAAGTCAGATCAACAGAGTTGTTACCATGATAGTAGCTGTGGCTGAATAATTTTCTGTTGTATGCATAGTCCTGGTTCTTCGAACTGAATGGCCAGAGTGCGTGCAGTGCAAAGAGGACGGAAACGGCCTGTCTATGGCAGGTTGTTCTTCACCTTTCAGATTACTTTGAAGGAGGCGTTTGTTGACATGGAATGGATGACCAGTGCAAATAAGTGACTAGACCATTGAAATCTTTCGTTAAATAGACTTTGAATTAACGCTACTACTGAATATCACACAGAGATATGTGGAGGCTGACTGACGTACAGTTAGTCAAATAATTTGTCTGAATAGTGTCACCTATTCAATTGAATTCGATTCGGGCATGTCATGGTTAGGAATTTACCACCTTTTATTATCCCAATTGTCGTCTATCTTGAATTGGTCGTGTATTCATTTGTTTTGTCAGGCATTTCAAATACCATCGGACATGTGACTCAGTTATATGGTAAGTACGCCTTCGTAATTCCTCATAGTGCATTCTGTTTGATCTCGTTCCCTTCACAATTGAATCGGCGAGTTGTCGAAGTTGATGTGTGAGAGAAATTCAGTTGAGTCACACGACTGCTAGTGAAAGATGGGCGTAAAAGTGTTGGACTGTTTTCAGCTGCTTAAGATGCTCATCGCATATTTCACTATCAGTCACTCGAATGCAACCAGTAGAAGAGAGAGTATAAGAGTACCTAGCCTTTCATCGAATCTCTGAACAATAATATGTAATGATGAATGAATTTGGTGAAACAGACTCAGTTGATGATTTATTCGCTGGAAATCTCGGACTGCAGGCCACTAATATTCGCCAGATGGTGAAACAACACATCAAATTATCCATCGAAATTTCTCCATTCGATCAATGTGACAGGTGATTTTCGAATTACTCGTCAATATATATACTCTGTTCTCTTTGCATTCTACTCAGGCGATTTCTTCGTCATGTCTCCGAACAAACCTCTCTGGAACGAATCTCTAATCCGTGGATCTGGACGTAAGCATTGATTTTATTGGTTGAGCGAGTTAGCTTCACTTCTCCTTACGGTTTCTCACTCTTCTGACTCAGCTGAACATCACTGTGATCTAATCCGCCATATTTGACTGGTGGTAGCTCAGTCATGACTGAAAGACGGATGTGCTCATCTGTTAGATATTTGAGTGAATTCGTCAGTCACCGGACAATAGCTGACATCCAATGGTGATTTTGTGCCATTCTCTTGTCATTTTGTGAAACAGTCTCAGTGTGTTGGGACTCGGTTTGTGTATGAGATTGTCGAAAACAAAACAAGGGATTACTCTCCGATGCTACTCACTACAACAGTCTTGTGAATGAGCATGTCATTTCGAATAGTTTACGCTCAGCCTCTCACGGTGCACAGAGTTGCGTTCGGAGCAATTGAGAACTAGTCGTCAACAGTATACACATCACTCAATCAGAAGACGGTCAGTTCATTGACTTAAAGCCAATCCGTATGAAGATTGAAAAGCTCAAGTATCTCTCCCTGAAGGTCTGTTACTCATTCCTTACTCACTAACAATCGCTTCCACTCTATCAACGGGTTGGCGAAATTCACGACCTACACATATACACACATATACATTCCAGGTGTTATAATAAACCAGCAATATCTTTGTATCTGTTGACTTCTGTGTGTTTCAGTTAACCGAAGACGTAAGTCAAACCACTGAATACTGGTGATCTGTAATACTAAACACACGATGTTCATTATAGTCAACGAAATGCTGTCAATACTATCCTTTCTTCTTGAATAGGTATTGAACAAACCCCAGACTTGAGTGTCTGTGATAGTCTTCTGTCGATTGAACGCACTGAAGGTAATTCCAAACATGTCGTTGCTTTGTGTAGGATTATTCCACCAGTTAGTTCTATGCTTCATATTTCGTAGACAGATGTTTTTATCTCGATTTGTTCGACTGATTATTGATAATAATAGTAATAATAATAATAATAATATTAATAGTAGTAGTAGTTGATAGTGACTGTCATATTCCAGTTTTCATCAATGATGAAGCTATTCTCTACGAAGAGAAAGTCTGCTTACTTGCAAATACTCTAGTGATTCCTCTACTAGTGCATTTTCCATTGACGGAAATTCTAAGATTGCATTGGTATTATGAATACTATTGTTTTTTCTTTGGGTCTCAAGTGGAATATTGGTCTTCGCCTCGTCTTGTTCTCTGTGGTGCTATTCAGCTAGCCACACAATTGTCCATCGCCTTTCATCCCGTCCTCACAGGGATCTCCTCAATATCACCATCCCTCGACACTGGATACATGTCCAACTCATCGTTTCCCACTCGGGTTCCACTCGAGTGGTGGCCTACATTGAGTGCGATGTCAATCGTCGTCGATCGTCTCCTCAACGTGTGTCCCATCCATCTGGATTTTCTTCTGCATATTTGTTGATCAATAGGCTGTCAAAGCAGGTGATTCAGCAAAGACACTCTTCTCAACGGAGTTATTATCAGGCTGTACAATCGTATTATATATATATATATATATACGGTTTTTAAGAAACTATATCCAGTGAGGGAATGCATTCACACCTATGACTCAATTCCACCACTGGATATAATTTCTTAGAAACAATATGTGCATACGATTGTACAGCTTGATAACAAATTCGTTGAAGTGAGTCTCTTCGATGAGTCACCTGTTTTGATTTGCTTGTTTTGATGTTACAATGAGAATTTTCCATGGACCAATAGTTTCTTGGTTGGTTCGTTCCCAGACAGATTTTCTTGTTGCTAATTCTATCTGGCCATTTGATTGATCTTCAATATGCAGCCAGCGATGAGGGCAGTTGTTGACAGAAGTTTACTGCATACAGGGAATGCTGTGTTATGCAAATATATATATATATTTATTTATTTATGCAAACATAATAGTAGAGCTGATGAGGAGGATTCATTTGGGAGTAAACATTGCTTTCCTCAATGTTTCCGTCTTCCAAATCAGCAGTGTTGCTTTCCCGCCTCATCTGTCCACAATTCATCATGTCTATGCATGAAATACTTTCACTGTGTTTACACTTCACCTTCCTTTTCAGAAATAAACCGACTGAGTCAACTGATAATAAGGCTGAGTGCTTCGAAATTTACTTTGGTGACAGGTCGTGGTAAGTTGAAACATACCGAGTCAAATATTTTGCAAGGCGCTTTCAACAGTCTAGTAGGCGGTAAACGTTGATTCGGAGGCTAGACAGCATTTCACACTCAGATATTTTGCCTAGTTTGCGGTACTTGTTTTGACGATTACAAACGATAGATTTACAACATTTCATCTGTCTTCTCGCATGCGTCTATTCAAGTTTACATGTCAAGTTCGCCTTTTTGACGACAAACTGCATCTTCTCATTATAGAAACCAAATCGATTTATGAAAATATTCTGACAAATATCAGGGTGAGTTTATCTACCAGATCCCATCCACACACACACACACATCTCCTTGTGACAAACATCAGTCTACTTGTCGTTTGTCCCGCATTACCACATCTCATGTCGTATTCAAAAGTGTCGTGTTGGCGTTTCGAGACAAATAGATGAAATGTTCACTGCTAGTGAATAGCTAACTAGACAGTGTGTGATGACAATTTCAGAGATCGGTATTACAATTAAACAGGAAGCCTTGGCTTCTTTCTGACTGATTATTGTGGCAGTTTATTAGTGGGATGCTTCTAACTGAGGTGATTAATACACGTCTTGGCCACATTTGAATGCATCGAGTGCATCATCCAGAGTATCGAATGAAGCACAATTGATTTGAGTGATTCAGTCATTTGAAACTCAAAATGTCAAACACTAGTGATTGATCCACTTAATGAAACGTTGTTATCCACCCCAGCCAGTATCGTCCTTGATTTCATTGAAACTATTCAATTCATTCATTCATTCATTTATTGATTTGTTATTTTTGCATTCTTTCTTCTCTCCTTGAAGAGTGAATACACGTTACTCACATCGAATGGAATACTGCCATCCGTGTGAGATGGACACATACATACATCTATCTGTTCAACTGTCTTCACGAATCATCTGAAGACGACGTGCTTTTTCTTTTCTCTTTCATCACTTGATTAGACTGTAATACTGATAAGTAGTCGTAGTCGTAGTCTTAGTCGTAGTAGTATTAGTCGTGGTGTAAAATGTAAACTAATACTAATAGTAATAATAATAAAAGTAATGATAATAATCATATTTTGACCTCACTTTGACTTCTCCCTTCAACGTTCAATGATGGTTGTGTGTGTGTGTGTGAGTGTGTACAGTGTCATAGTCACATTAGAGACGAAGTGACAGGAAATTTCGCTCGTGATGATTGTAGCTTCCTTGCAATTATAATTTGGTGCTATCTCACAGTCAGTTCCGTTTATCGGTTTGAACAAAGAAGTGACGAGGATATTTGAAGTACAATATGAGCAAGCTATAATCAAAAAAATTAACTTCACGGTCCTCTTCAACCGCGAACATACTGATGAACTAAATCAAATTATAAGTTACAAAGTGAGTTCTCGAGCACACAATTTCCACGATGACTTCGAGTTATACGTAGTTATAGATAGTGTGGACAACGTGACTCGGAAAACGATTTAAGTAGCCGAAGTGTCCAGTGTTAAAAGACTAAGTATTTCTAGTAGAATTCGAAAGGTGGGTGTAAGTAGGTGTGGGGGAGGGTTAAGTTGAAATCTCGCTTGGAAACAAGCAATGACTAGAGACGAACTAGGAAATCGAAGAACACAGTGAATTCATACATATCACGATGGAGAGCTGAAGACAGTGGGAATGAATAGTAGAGTGAAATGATGACAGACAAAGAATTAGGTGTATTTGGAAACTTGATAGTGAGTTCGACTGAGTGAGTGGAAATGCAAATCAAGCGGGATGTTGCACGACAGAGCGAAACGCATAGTAAACTTATCGCATCACCACTAGAACTAGAGAACTGAATTCACTCAAATAAATACAAAAATATTGATTTCTATGCCTAATTGCTCCTAGAGCATGCTTTTCCTCGTAATAATCCATCAAAGATATCAAAACAACTTCACGCAATAATAGAAACATAATAAGCGGAAATATTGCGTTTTCCGACTCTGGAAGCCTGGAACAAGAACAGACTCTAGTAACGCCTCTATGGGCATGGACACGATAACCCACACTATGCACGATAAACATCCCGATAGCCTTTATTTGCAGTCAAACAATTCCACAGGGTTATGTCCGATATTCGTTTGCATCGAATACATCACACTTCTGATGCTACCTGACGATGACACTGCTGAGAAAATGATACAAATATACTACTCACTTCAGATCAGTACACCATCTGACTATAAATCAAGAATAAGGTGCAATGACGTACATAGCCAAGTTATAAAGTAGAATTGACTTCAAGTTTCATCTCTCCCAAGGTACTTGTGATCCATTCAACACAGACCTGGGTTATTTCCTTCATGAGAAGACAACAATTCTATATTTATTAATGTGCTACATCCACTGACTAGTTAGCAGACAGTCCCAACTGACTGGATTCGAAAAGAACAGCAACCGTGTAAATTCATCATAAACCAAACTTATGCAATTCAAATAATAAATCATCCATACCTGTACAATCAGTATATTCCTGCATGGACAGGAAAAAATACACAATAATATTGAGGTGTTTCTCCATCGGAACACTTCGAGGCTAGCACAACAACTCGACTTTTGAATGGACGGATGGATTGAAAGTTGTGTGTAGTCATTCTGGCTAATAATGAGGTTGAGAAACTGTCAAAGGCTTCCGATGTACCCACAACAAATGTCAACCATAAAAAATCAGCGTAGCAGTATATAAGTGTCACATCGGCGGTATGACCAACGAAATACTCAATATGTCACTGCAGCGTAGGCCCTAAATTCAAATGAATACAGTCTCATAGATAGGGAATGAATGCGTTAGCTATGATGAACACAGGACTAGTTGTGTGATGAAAGCTGGTTACAAACATGACTATCATCTCACAGATTTAGTGACATAAGAATATATGTATATATTTAAATTGGTAGTCAGGTGATTGTCGAAAGCCTTTGAAATTGCTCAGGTAGTAATCCCTGAGAGATTCAGAGCACTGAGAATGCTTTGAAGTCATCATGCGAATTTACTTTTGCCTTGGTTATCCTGGTGAAATGGTGTGTTTGTTTTCGGCGTAGTTGTGTCTGTGATTCTGTATGAATTGTATGCATGTAGGCCTTCATGCTAATTGATATTTACGGAACAGAGTAAATATAAGTCAGTTAGTGTATCGAGTGAGAACTTGTGAGCAGGAAAGTGAATGACAAAAGTGGTCTAGTGATGTGTATCAGTGCTGATTATAGGAAGCATTTCCGCCAGTCAAGCTTGTATCATGACCACTCCACCAGAGAAGAATTTTCTGTGTGATATAATCAAACAGTCAGCGATACGGTATCAATTATTGTGTGCTCGTATTATCGAATGAATTTCTTCTCTGATGGTATCATAATGTATGCATACTGTGTATGCATGTGCTCTTTTCTTAAATGTACGACGACTGCTTAATAATGTGGTTTGATAGTTCAGTGGATTTTGATGCTTCACTGTCACTTCATGTTGACAAGTTGGTTGTGACGAGACGAGAAAGCCAATAGAATTGATGAATTCGCAGTTGACGAATAGACAAAGCATGATATATAAATATATTGTAACGACAGAAGACAGGGGCCAGCCAGCAGATCGTTTATTGAGAAAATCAACAGATATTTATAGATTTTCATATGTATTAATATTATTCGTTATTGTTAGCAGAGAGGTAACGTCTTCTGATTGTTTGTTTTCCTATAGAGGGTTATCCTGCCATGTCTCTGTAGGCGTTTCTTGGGCTGTCAGTTGATACTTTTGCTAATCGTATCCGTCCACGCAAAGTCTGCTGTTATTGGTTGTTGAGTTCTTCAAGGTTAGGCTTTGTTCTTGTTTTATCTCATGACCCCGATTTAAGGCGTACAGATCCACTAGAATTGTTGTCTACAATTCTGTCTCGCACACAGCTCTCACCACAATATTATATGTGGTTGATGCACTACTCCCTTGACGAATATCTAAGTATTTCAGTGTGGACGCAGGTTCGTCAGGTTTCTAATGAATACGAATTCAGATGAGATGAGAAGGGATGAGCTGAGATGGGTGTCAGCTCGTTGGTGTCTGTCTGGTGAAAACACTGAGTCAACTGACACAAGTCAATTAACAACAGTGTGAAGACATCGAGAATAATGAATATGGTAATTAGAGAAGTCGACTCGTCATTGATATTGAGACATCATGAAATTGTTCAACTGCATAACTGTGTAAGAAGACATTACATAGAGTGAAATGAGTCTCTCCAGTAATGAATACTGACTGGTTTGCATAAGAGGATGTGGAGAATATGTGGGGAATCAAAGAAGTTCATCAAGTCAACTGAGCCTCAGCCACTTCATCGCTAACGATGAATTTGCCTATGCGTTTGGATTGAAGTACATGGTGGTCCGTATACTTTTCAAGGGACAAGAGCTCGGCGGCTTCGTTGTGGTGTGATTATCTACTCGTAATTTCTCTTTAAATGATAGTCGATGAATACATCTCACAGCAGCCGCAAGTCTTGTATTCTCCTTTCGCTAGTCGGGGCGGTGTTTATAGCAGCCTGGTCACCAGGTTACGTAGGTTAGGCTAAAGAGTCAGCAGGTAGTGTAGCCAAAGCTCAGATCTAGCAGGATTGATAGCCGCACATCAACCGTCACCGTTATATTTAGTCGAGACCAACTGGAAACGAGTTGAAAACCATTCGAGCAGCCTAACTAACATGCTTCCTAGTGCACAAGCCCGAGCGGTCATCAATTCCTCCCAGTAAAGTCTGATAATACGATAACCAAGTCTCCGGCTCTCATATTCTCATTGATATCCATCCGTCTGTGTGGTTGTTGTAGTAAGGAGATGTATTCCGGAGACCAATGTTTCCAAAATACATCTTTGAAATAGTTGACTTGTCTACACCCCATCTGGCGAACTTAGAGAACACTAATCGCACTTTGCATCTGACGATGGCAGAACATATTCCGAAGTGATTAGAGAATACACATGAACTCTGGAAAATTGATAACTAGACGAAGTGTTAATTATGCTTATACCTGAATCCTTCTCGTCAGTCTGTGTGTTTTAATTGGCCTCTACTTTTCATATAAATTGACATGACAGTTGAATGTGTGACGGATCGGAGTGTTCAAAATTTCTTGTGCATATTCGACGCAGAAATTTTCAGGTAGTCTCCGTCTTCTGATAAGACTATCGAAATTTATCAAAGAGACTGACTGTTTCTAACTTTCAATGAAAACCTCTTTTCACACATGCTAAGGTCTTACACTACAACTGTGATCTCCACTGCATATTTTCATTATTACGCCAGGAAACAGCGAAGGCCCAGTGTGACTACCATCTGTACACGTTGGACACGTCGTAATATAAGCCTTGTTGCAGTTTACCATTAGGATGATACATATAGAGCGGTGTCCGACATCCACAATAAACATAGGAGATGTGATAACAAGCCAATGCAAAAGCCCATGGTCTTTATTGGTACACGGGATTCCTGAAAATAGCGGGATAGACTGCAGACCGTGTGGTGGCCAGTGAAGCCCATAACCTCATTCTGCACACTGTGTCCAGTGTGAACGGGCATAGATCTGTGTGCATTTGAAAGGCTGAAAAAGTCAAAGATAATTGTCCGAGAATGAAGAGACGTCATTCATATGTGTTTGAAGTTGTTTCAGAAAGAGTGAAGACTCAACTCTCGATTGACTTCACATTGGTATATAGTCGCACATATGCACGACTTGAGTGCGTTTTCGGAAGTCACACCTATGTGTAATTCGCACGCCCCAACATACTCCTATCATTCGACCCTCATCCATCCTGGTTATCTCCTGAATGTTGACGACAATAGGTTCTTCTGTCTCCTCGAGAATCTTCGTTTCTTACTTGATTCATGCAAACTTGGTCTAATATTTCACCACTTCATTCACGGTATCGTCCACCTATGCATACACGGATGACATTGAAATAGCTAGTCGAAACACATCATTGAATTGCTCGACTTCATGTCACCTCATGTTCTGTCTGATTGATCGTACATTATGAGTGGATTCGGATGACAAGCGAATTCCACTGACTATGATTTCACTGACGCACCACCTGTATCACAATACTCTGTCTGATACAATCCCAACTTGTCTTCATTGGCTAATGTGTGCTAGAATTGTCGGATTTATAATTGTAAAGTCTGAGAAAGAAGTTATTGGGAAAGAGTCTTCCAGCCTTGTTATTCCTCCTCGGTGAATATTAATTATCCTTAGTTTTACTGTCATCTTTGTACTCACAATCACTCTCGTTCTCATTATCACACTTGACCCTAATTTCGGAATTTATTGTCAAAGCAAACATTGTGATGAGACAATAGTTCCTGTATCACTCTGCCCCTACAAACGTACACACTGATAATAGTTGGCTGACTACCTTGTTGTTTCTAGTTATAATTATAATTATTACTTATTATAAGTATGTCATTATGTTATTGATGGTCTGATCGCCTTGGTTGTTATCCACTAGTTGACACACTTGACGAGGATTTCCCGAAAAGATGTATTTGAGTGAATTCAGTTCTCTAGTTCTAGTGGTGATGCGATAAGTTTACTATGCGTTTTGCTCTGTCGTGCAACATCCCGCTTGATTTGCATTTCCACTCACTCAGTCGAACTCACTATCAAGTTTCCAAATACACCTAATTCTTTGTCTGTCATCATTTCACTCTACTATTCATTCACACTGTCTTCAGCTCTCCATCGTGATATGTATGAATTCACTAAGTTCTTCGATTTCCTAGTTCGTCTCTAGTCATTGCTTGTTTCCAAGCGAGATTTCAACTTAACCCTCCCCCACACCTACTTACACCCACCTTTCGAATTCTACTAGAAATACTTAGTCTTTTAACACTGGACACTTCGGCTACTTACATCGTTTTCCGAGTCACGTTGTCCACACTATCTATAACTACGTATAACTCGAAGTCATCGTGGAAAGTGTGTGCTCGAGCACTCACTTTGTAACTTATAATTTGATTTAGTTCACCAGTATGCTCGCGCTTGAAGAGGACCGTGAAGTTAATTTTTTTGATTATAGCTTGCTCATATTGTACTTCAAATATCCTCGTCACTTCTTTGTTCAAACCGATAAACGGAACTGACTGTGAGATAGCACCAAGTTATAATTGCAAGGAAGCTACAATCATCACGAGCGAAATTTCCTGTCACTTCGTCTCTAATGTGACTATGACACTGTACACACTCACACACACACACACCACCATCATTGAACGTTGAAGGGAGAAGTCAAAGTGAGGTCAAAATATTATTATTATCATTACTTTTATTATTATTATTATTATTATAGTTTACATTTTACACCACGACTAATACTACTACGACTAAGACTACGACTACGACTACTTATCAGTATTACAGTCTAATCAAGTGATGAAAGAGAAAAGAAAAAGCACGTCGTCTTCAGATGATTCGTGAAGACAGTTGAACAGATAGATGTATGTATGTGTCCATCTCACACGGATGGCAGTATTCCATTCGATGTGAGTAACGTGTATTCACTCTTCAAGGAGAGAAGAAAGAATGCAAAAATAACAAATCAATAAATGAATGAATGAATGAATGAATAGTTTCAATGAAATCAAGGACGATACTGGCTGGGGTGGATAACAACGTTTCATTAAGTGGATCAATCACTAGTGTTTGACATTTTGAGTTTCAAATGACTGAATCACTCAAATCAATTGTGCTTCATTCGATACTCTGGATGATGCACTCGATGCATTCAAATGTGGCCAAGACGTGTATTAATCACCTCAGTTAGAAGCATCCCACTAATAAACTGCCACAATAATCAGTCAGAAAGAAGCCAAGGCTTCCTGTTTAATTGTAATACCGATCTCTGAAATTGTCATCACACACTGTCTAGTTAGCTATTCACTAGCAGTGAACACTTCATCTATTTGTCTCGAAACGCCAACACGACACTTTTGAATACGACATGAGATGTGGTAATGCGGGACAAACGACAAGTAGACTGATGTTTGTCACAAGGAGATGTGTGTGTGTGTGTGGATGGGATCTGGTAGATAAACTCACCCTGATATTTGTCAGAATATTTTCATAAATCGATTTGGTTTCTATAATGAGAAGATGCAGTTTGTCGTCAAAAAAGGCGAACTTGACATGTAAACTTGAATAGACGCATGCGAGAAGACAGATGAAATGTTGTAAATCTATCGTTTGTAATCGTCAAAACAAGTACCCGCAAACTAGGCAAAATATCTGAGTGTGAAATGCTGTCTAGCCTCCGAATCAACGTTTACCGCCTACTAGACTGTTGAAAGCGCCTTGCAAAATATTTGACTCGGTATGTTTCAACTTACCACGACCTGTCACCAAAGTAAATTTCGAAGCACTCAGCCTTATTATCAGTTGACTCAGTCGGTTTATTTCTGAAAAGGAAGGTGAAGTGTAAACACAGTGAAAGTATTTCATGCATAGACATGATGAATTGTGGACAGATGAGGCGGGAAAGCAACACTGCTGATTTGGAAGACGGAAACATTGAGGAAAGCAATGTTTACTCCCAAATGAATCCTCCTCATCAGCTCTACTATTATGTTTGCATAAATAAATAAATATATATATATATATATATTTGCATAACACAGCATTCCCTGTATGCAGTAAACTTCTGTCAACAACTGCCCTCATCGCTGGCTGCATATTGAAGATCAATCAAATGGCCAGATAGAATTAGCAACAAGAAAATCTGTCTGGGAACGAACCAACCAAGAAACTATTGGTCCATGGAAAATTCTCATTGTAACATCAAAACAAGCAAATCAAAACAGGTGACTCATCGAAGAGACTCACTTCAACGAATTTGTTATCAAGCTGTACAATCGTATGCACATATTGTTTCTAGAAATTATATCCAGTGGTGGAATTGAGTCATAGGTGTGAATGCATTCCCTCACTGGATATAGTTTCTTAAAAACCGTATATATATATGTATATATGATACGATTGTACAGCCTGATAATAACTCCGTTGAGAAGAGTGTCTTTGCTGAATCACCTGCTTTGACAGCCTATTGATCAACAAATATGCAGAAGAAAATCCAGATGGATGGGACACACGTTGAGGAGACGATCGACGACGATTGACATCGCACTCAATGTAGGCCACCACTCGAGTGGAACCCGAGTGGGAAACGATGAGTTGGACATGTATCCAGTGTCGAGGGATGGTGATATTGAGGAGATCCCTGTGAGGAGGGTATGAAAGGCGATGGACAATTGTGTGGCTAGCTGAATAGCACCACAGAGAACAAGACGAGGCGAAGACCAATATTCCACTTGAGACCCAAAGAAAAAACAATAGTATTCATAATACCAATGCAATCTTAGAATTTCCGTCAATGGAAAATGCACTAGTAGAGGAATCACTAGAGTATTTGCAAGTAAGCAGACTTTCTCTTTGTAGAGAATAGCTTCATCATTGATGAAAACTGGAATATGACAGTCACTATCAACTACTACTACTATTAATATTATTATTATTACTATTATTATCAATAATCAGTCGAACAAATCGAGATAAAAACATCTGTCTACGAAATATGAAGCATAGAACTAACTGGTGGAATAATCCTACACAAAGCAACGACATGTTTGGAATTACCTTCAGTGCGTTCAATCGACAGAAGACTATCACAGACACTCAAGTCTGGGGTTTGTTCAATACCTATTCAAGAAGAAAGGATAGTATTGACAGCATTTCGTTGACTATAATGAACATCGTGTGTTTAGTATTACAGATCACCAGTATTCAGTGGTTTGACTTACGTCTTCGGTTAACTGAAACACACAGAAGTCAACAGATACAAAGATATTGCTGGTTTATTATAACACCTGGAATGTATATGTGTGTATATGTGTAGGTCGTGAATTTCGCCAACCCGTTGATAGAGTGGAAGCGATTGTTAGTGAGTAAGCAATGAGTAACAGACCTTCAGGGAGAGATACTTGAGCTTTTCAATCTTCATACGGATTGGCTTTAAGTCAATGAACTGACCGTCTTCTGATTGAGTGATGTGTATACTGTTGACGACTAGTTCTCAATTGCTCCGAACGCAACTCTGTGCACCGTGAGAGGCTGAGCGTAAACTATTCGAAATGACATGCTCATTCACAAGACTGTTGTAGTGAGTAGCATCGGAGAGTAATCCCTTGTTTTGTTTTCGACAATCTCATACACAAACCGAGTCCCAACACACTGAGACTGTTTCACAAAATGACAAGAGAATGGCACAAAATCACCATTGGATGTCAGCTATTGTCCGGTGACTGACGAATTCACTCAAATATCTAACAGATGAGCACATCCGTCTTTCAGTCATGACTGAGCTACCACCAGTCAAATATGGCGGATTAGATCACAGTGATGTTCAGCTGAGTCAGAAGAGTGAGAAACCGTAAGGAGAAGTGAAGCTAACTCGCTCAACCAATAAAATCAATGCTTACGTCCAGATCCACGGATTAGAGATTCGTTCCAGAGAGGTTTGTTCGGAGACATGACGAAGAAATCGCCTGAGTAGAATGCAAAGAGAACAGAGTATATATATTGACGAGTAATTCGAAAATCACCTGTCACATTGATCGAATGGAGAAATTTCGATGGATAATTTGATGTGTTGTTTCACCATCTGGCGAATATTAGTGGCCTGCAGTCCGAGATTTCCAGCGAATAAATCATCAACTGAGTCTGTTTCACCAAATTCATTCATCATTACATATTATTGTTCAGAGATTCGATGAAAGGCTAGGTAGTCTTATACTCTCTCTTCTACTGGTTGCATTCGAGTGACTGATAGTGAAATATGCGATGAGCATCTTAAGCAGCTGAAAACAGTCTGACACTTTTACGCCCATCTTTCACTAGCAGTCGTGTGACTCAACTGAATTTCTCTCACACATCAACTTCGACAACTCGCCGATTCAATTGTGAAGGGAACGAGATCAAACAGAATGCACTATGAGGAATTACGAAGGCGTACTTACCATATAACTGAGTCACATGTCCGATGGTATTTGAAATGCCTGACAAAACAAATGAATACACGACCAATTCAAGATAGACGACAATTGGGATAATAAAAGGTGGTAAATTCCTAACTATGACATGCCCGAATCGAATTCAATTGAATAGGTGACACTATTCAGACAAATTATTTGACTAACTGTACGTCAGTCAGCCTCCACATATCTCTGTGTGATATTCAGTAGTAGCGTTAATTCAAAGTCTATTTAACGAAAGATTTCAATGGTCTAGTCACTTATTTGCACTGGTCATCCATTCCATGTCAACAAACGCCTCCTTCAAAGTAATCTGAAAGGTGAAGAACAACCTGCCATAGACAGGCCGTTTCCGTCCTCTTTGCACTGCACGCACTCTGGCCATTCAGTTCGAAGAACCAGGACTATGCATACAACAGAAAATTATTCAGCCACAGCTACTATCATGGTAACAACTCTGTTGATCTGACTTAACGTTTGCTCGTTTGCTTGTTTCACTAACTACTTAAAACTCCTGTATTCCCTGAAAACTGCTGCGGAATTCCGTATTTCCTTTTGTTTCCATGTTCACCCTGAGCACAACTCTTTCACCAAACTATCCATGTCATTACGTAACTCTCCTTTAACAATTGTTCGTGACAACTCATCACTTGTGTTACTACCCTCTTATCCTATATTTTTACATCCAATTCCTCTGAATACTTTTGTATTGCCTAACTCCACACATAACTGACTAATTCTCACCTGTGTCGTTAAAATAACCATAGTCAATTGTGTTTTTGTTTGACAAACTTAATGCACACATGCATACAAACAAACCATAATATATACATATATTTGCGATCGTACAGCTAAAGTGGAGGATGAATTCGCCGAGAAGAGACTCTTCGCTAAACTACTCGTCTTCTCTCTCTATACTTTGCAGTTTTGCAGGTTGAAGAGGAACAACAAACGTTTCACATACTTCTGTACAATTCCGGTCGGTAGTGGTCTTCAGAAGTATTGACTTGACACCTGACAACTAAAAGAACGATTATTTCTCAATATTGATTGAATTTGTTGACTTACACTCAGCGAGAGTTGTGTTCCTTTCACTGGCCTGTGTTTCCAACTGGTCTGGAGTGGGAAAGAGACAAACAGTCTGTCACCTCATGCAATATAAATCATGATTGCAAAACATTGGAGACAATGTCGTCAATATTGCTCGCTCTCCAACTATTGACATAAAAGCTGATGAATAAACAAACGGCAGTATGCTATCACCACTTCTCTGTCTCCACTCATCTCTACATCTTGGTGTTCACACACATTTGAACAGCATTCGGAGATTATTTACCGCATGTCCATGTACAAGGTATTTATCATCCTTCAGCGAATAATACTGCAAAAGCACATATTCACTCCAGAAGACAAAACGTTTTTGCGAGATATTGCCAAAATGTGACTAATTATATTGTGACTGTGATCAAATTGTTGGTTGTAAATCTGCATCACATCACTGGCGTCCTTACTGGGAAGGATAACTGGAGGTGGTGGTGAGCACTCCACGTTTGTTGAAAGATTAGGAAAGGGAATGAAGAGAGGACTGGGTGTATGGGGCTCAGAAATCTTGTAGTTGCAAGTGATACGGTTGTGAATAATAAATTTCCCTCGAAATATCTATCACTCAGTGAGTAATAAAACCTGTTTCACTCTGTGATATGTCCAACAATCAGACTAGTTTTGAACCACATACTACCACAGAGTTCGAATACCACACGCATACTGTTGAGTGGAAGCATCACTGACACAACAAACTAGGAAATAGCATACGACATAGGAAATATGGAAAGTAAAATCAGGCTTGTAGAAGCACCTTGCAATGTCTTCACTTCTTCTTCCAGAACAGCTGTCGAATTTTCCATCTGGGCTATCAATCCTGTAGAACAATTGCAAACAATTATCACAAATCAACAGGTACTGACAAGAGGAATGATGGATGATAAATGTCAAATCTGATCATCAGTCATGCTGAATTCGTCTACATTCACAAAGTGTTCCAGTGTCGCATGCTACATATGTTTCCTTCAACCGCCTGAAACGCAGATAACTGCTAGCTAACTCAAAGAGAGAATACGATAAATCATTCCACAAATGAAAATGAAAATTGACTCAATGAACATAAACTTAGTTATTTCATCGAATGTTAAGCAAGTGTATGGGATATTGAAATATACTGAAAAGAATTTGCTTACCGTCAAAAAAGTTCAGGCCACGTTCTATAGCATTTATCTCTTGACTAACACGGCGCGAATCTTCAAAACAACAAAGTCGAGCGTCAATTCATTCAATTAAGCATGGTTGAATGCCACGACTTGTTCGGTTTCAAGAATGAGTGACATGGGAAAAAATGTGTGCCAGCACGTTTCGCATTTTATAAGACTGAATAATACTGGTTGACGATATGTTCAATGAATATCCTATTGAAGAGAATATCCCACTTGAGAATACGGAACGATACTGAAATATTGAAATATTCTCTCACTCATTTCACAAGGAGTAATTTTTGTTCTAGTCGAGAATCCTAGGTCTCAAGCCTCGTTCGGGGGTTAACTGTCACAGATAGAAACTGACTAGCTTCGTACCACCATCACCCAGACCATGTGAATACTCTGTCTGACTGTGAAATATGACGTGGGATTTAGCTTTCAGTGTTACGAGAAATGAAATGATAAAGTCGATTTCTACATATCCACAGTGTTCACAGTCTCAAAGTTCAACGATATCATCTGGTTGGATCAGATGAAGTTGTTTCACTGACTGCATTTCTTCTCAGGATTTACACGATGTTTCACCATCAGACTATTCGATAATAGTCTAAAATTAGCTGACAAACTATGAGTTGTAGACAGAAATATCCGAAAGCCTGAGAGTGTGGAATTCTCGAATAATCATTGCTGATGTGACTCGATGTTCAACAAGCAAGTTCACATTTCGAAAGAACTAACAAGTCAGAAGCAATTGGATAGCAACACACTAACGGAATCATGAATGATTAAATTACTGTTCAATGTGCAACGACTCACCATAAGTTGGTTCAGAATCCCCACTATGTTTTCTCAGTCCACCAGCTTCAAATAAATAAAATTAATTCATTAATTAATTCATTGATTAATTGATAATATGCGTAGTTGAGAATATTTAATCGTCCGAGTCACCTGATCGAAAGTGAGGGAGAATCATTCATGTATTATTTTGTAGGGAAACCACCTAAATGCTTATCTTGCGCACTGAATCCACATTCAGCACGTGTTTCACACTGATGCGACTCAAGATGGATTTGTAGTCATGAAACTGAAATCATCAGTGTAGACAATGTGTGTAACAGGAGTGTATGAAATGTATGCGAATTCGTGTTATTAGTATGTGTCATAGAAATGACAACACTGGATTGTGATATCGTGCCTCAAGTTCATCAGAAAACCATGTTCATATTGATGTCTAATAGATCTGATCGAATGGAGTGGTTCATATATTCACACAAATCACTGATTATCATATACTAACTATACAAGCAGTTGTCAATCACACACACAATTCAGAAGTGAATTCTATTCGATTAAGGTAGTGTCAAAATATTCATGTAACATGCAGACAGTGAAATGAAGTAACTAACGCTTACCTGTCAGTAGAGATACACGCAGGAGAAGGATGAACGCGGTGATTTCCAGTGATAAGAAAGCGAGTGCCATGATTATGTGTTCGCTTGAAATCTGTATTTGTATTTATACTACAGTCTGATGACGAAATTCTCTTGAGAAAACGAAAGATGAGGAGACATCGGACGATTTACAAATACGTTTCTTTTCTGATGTCCACGTAATCATGGCGTGATCATCAATACTAAAAATAAATTGAACTTTATTACAGAGTGTAAACAATTTTCTTCAAGAAATATATAATTAGTCAGACAGAAAAGGTAAACTTCGGTATTATTTCATATCGAAATTTCTTCACTGTAGTAACTTATTCTTGTTTTGAGAAGATGGTCTGAACACAGAATATTCTTCTCGAAATATTTCATTCAGGTTGTTAAAGTTAGTTATACGGTAACGATAACCGCAAGTTGTACGACGGATACAGTTTTCACTTTGAATAACAGATTAGTTATGGTCTGACGAAATAAGGGGTATTTCTGTGACAGATGTGGTGATTTGATTGTAAATACAAAGACAGTATGAAATGGATGAAGACGATACGTATTCACATTATGAATAGAAAGATTCGACGTAAGGAGTGAAGGTTGACCAGTTAGTTCAAAGGCGTTTAACAGGCTTGGTGACTGGCTAGTACACATAGACAGTGGGCTTTTAAGCAGGAGACAGTAAGACTGTAGTCAGTAGTTTATCATGGAATAGCCAATATTTGAAGTGTGTAGGATGGTGTGATATCTCGGGAGAAGAGATGATATCACCGACAATGAAGTGCAACAGCTTGTTAGTGTCATAATGCAAGACAGATGAGAAGATATAGATAGCATTGAGGCGCTAGAAATACGTGAGAACAGATGAAATGGAAGTGGACTCTGCAAAGTTGTAACTGGATAGTCAAGAATCTACTGCTGTCACCCAGACGACAACCACCAGCACACTGAGGCAGTGAATGGCTATCACGATGTGACCAGTGGCAGCCAAAGCCCTTATGCAGTGAGAACCAGTCTCATCCTGCGGGATTATGACAGCAAGATTCAAAACAAAAGGGAGGAAGCAAGGAAGAAGGAAGGAAGGCTACAATCATCCAATGCTACGCGTCTACAGGCATCTCAGAACAAGAGAAGAGGAAAGATTTCTAAAGACAGCTGAGAACCGTGGTGGGTGAGATCACGAATGGTGGCATGATTTCTAAACTGTGAACAAACAACATGGAGAGAGAACTGACCATGGGTCGAAGGGATCTCAGGAAAATGTGTGAGAATGAAGAACTCTTCACAGACTCCTGAGAATTCACTGATTCGGTGATTGCAGGCGGTGTGTTTAAGCGTGAGGATGAGCACAAGGTGACATTTGTTTCATCATTTGGAGACACGGGAAATCGAATCCGTTTCTTTTCAATCTGGGGGAGTTGGCGATACAGCTCACTGGACACAATTTCGATAAGATTGTTAGATGTCGTCTCGGTTGATAATTTAGTGTTAGTAACCTTCATGATCAGGTTGGCGGCCTTCAATATGAAAACTTTCGCGGTCAGTCATCTACAATCATTATCATGTGTGTGTGTGTGTGGACAATCAGCCAATAACTTTCATAGCATCCCAATCTCATATTATGTTTCAGACAATCAACACACTTCATTAGCTTCACATAGGAAATATTACTGACTCTCTCGAAGAACTCATACAATCTCTAATCGTTCATTCAAAAATATTTATCTCTTAGAAACCTCACATGTCTCCGAAGAAATTCCAGTGCAAACCTGTGTGTGATTTTGACGTCATCATTTTATTTATAAATAGTCGTCAGTACGGCACTCCTGTGTATTTCAGGTGGTTGTCGACGTGTGGCGTAAAATGTGGAAGCTCGTTAATTCCAAATAGAGAACTCTTGTAATTCATCATGTGGAATGTTCGAAATACAGTCTGAGCAAGGAAACTTCTTAGAGGCGAAATCGCATTTCAGAGTTGAATGAATTTTTCGTTTGAAAATGTATTATGCTGACTATGCTCGTGACAGTCGACCAATACACACACAGACTTCTATAACTTCCTGCTGCATGTCTGTAAAAAAGTAGTATAATTCAAAAAAATTCATTTTCCCATTTTTTGATTTTGGGAACCCCTTGGGGTTTGGATCAATTTTATCTAGCATTACTTACTTTCTACTCCATTATTGGTAGTGTGAGAAGATTCGTTTGTAAGCTTGAGTTCTAGTTTCGACAAGTAGCAATCATCACCTGCTCGAAGGTGTCAGTATTGTATCTCAACTGCTGATACTCAGAATTATCAGGAGTCAGAATGCCTCCGTTTTTAGGTGATATGCTGTGAAGATCCATATATATAAATCCAATGAATGATGAGGTTATTTAAGCCGTAAATGTTCATTTTATTCTGGCCTCAGTTGTACTTCGGTTCCAGGAGGACGTACTGTGGAGTTTAGTCACTTCTTGAGATGCTCCTTGGATACTAACAACCATTGAAGCTGCTAAGAAATCGTGAGGCGGACATGCAGTGCGTTCGTGTGATAGAGACGGCTTGAGTGACTCTTGGGTCGGCGAAGCTTGTGCCAGTGTGCACACCTAGTACGAAACGAAACTGTATGTGTTCAGGAGCAACCATTCCCACAGTGATGTGAGTACTCAAAGCTTATGTCCACCTTCTAAGTTGATCCCTATGAAACCATACTAGTCCTAATCTGTTACCCCCTAAAGACTTATGACACTTTAAAGTGCAAATGCTTTCGAATTATGACATATCATCTATATACTGATGGCCTCGTAGAAGGTTTTCACTGGCGAAATACAGCTTCTATTATGACAATCAACAACGTAAAACAGACAGTTTCCCCTCCATCAACATTTCGCTACACACTATCCACTCTCAACTTTGATATACGGTGCACAGAAACGGTTTGAGAAACCACGTTTACTTTACTCGGTGAAAAACTTGCTTCGGTAGATTGTGGGCAGAGAGATTTCACATATCCGAATCTATGCACAGATTCGTCAATGCTTGTGGCGTCGAAATGGGACAACACCAGTTCATATGCATAGTTGAATAACACTGATGACATGAAGGCTTCGGAAGGGCACGCCTGTTTTGTGAATTCTGATGAGATACCAAATCCTTACCATCAGGTTGTCAAACAGACTCAGTAACTTGTAAAATCCTTATACCTTCCAAAGTTACATCTGATAGTGGCAGTAACAAAGGATGTTTCACGCGTAACGGTAGGCGTGCACATTTGTTCAAGAGGTATGCAGAGTTTCTCAATTACAATAATTGTAATTTCACGTTACTACCATATTTCAGAAGTATTTGAATAGCATGCGAACAAAGACATACTTCACGGATTCAACTTTAATTCGAAATTCCCCCTAAATACTTAAAAATACATGAAAATAATAATAAAGCTTATGGTGGTATTTGTTCATCTTTTGATACATAAATGTCTTCTAGTTTTGTGTTCATCTCGCGTTATCTTTCTCAACTTAGCTCATTGAATCTTTTCAGATCTAAGGTGACAAATATGTTCCTACGTCACATATCATAAGAAAGCAGGTTGGCGCATGCTAATCCATCGCTTGATATTTATCAAACATTCACACTGAATGAATACTTATCTGATGACAACTATGTTCCTGAGTCACATGTCATAGAAAAGTAAGTTGGCGCATATTATTCCGTCAGTTGACATTATTCAAACCCCTTACTCTGATTGAAGCCATACTAATCTGATTTCCCGTGTCTCCAAATGATGAAACAAATGTCACCTTGTGCTCATCCTCACGCTTAAACACACCGCCTCCAATCACCGAATCAGTGAATTCTCAGGAGTCTGTGAAGAGTTCTTCATTCTCACACATTCTCCTGAGATCCCTTCGACCCATGGTCAGTTCTCTCTCCATGTTGTTTGTTCACAGTTTAGAAATCATGCCACCATTCGTGATCTCACCCACCACGGTTCTCAGCTGTCTTTAGAAATCTTTCCTCTTCTCTTGTTCTGAGATGCCTGTAGACGCGTAGCATTGGATGATTGTAGCCTCCTTCCTTCCTTGCTTCCTCCCTTTTGTTTTGAATCTTGCTGTCATAATCCCGCAGGATGAGACTGGTTCTCACTGCATAAGGGCTTTGGCTGCCACTGGTCACATCGTGATAGCCATTCACTGCCTCAGTGTGCTGGTGGTTGTCGTCTGGGTGACAGCAGTAGATTCTTGACTATCCAGTTACAACTTTGCAGAGTCCACTTCCATTTCATCTGTTCTCACGTATTTCTAGCGCCTCAATGCTATCTATATCTTCTCATCTGTCTTGCATTATGACACTAACAAGCTGTTGCACTTCATTGTCGGTGATATCATCTCTTCTCCCGAGATATCACACCATCCTACACACTTCAAATATTGGCTATTCCATGATAAACTACTGACTACAGTCTTACTGTCTCCTGCTTAAAAGCCCACTGTCTATGTGTACTAGCCAGTCACCAAGCCTGTTAAACGCCTTTGAACTAACTGGTCAACCTTCACTCCTTACGTCGAATCTTTCTATTCATAATGTGAATACGTATCGTCTTCATCCATTTCATACTGTCTTTGTATTTACAATCAAATCACCACATCTGTCACAGAAATACCCCTTATTTCGTCAGACCATAACTAATCTGTTATTCAAAGTGAAAACTGTATCCGTCGTACAACTTGCGGTTATCGTTACCGTATAACTAACTTTAACAACCTGAATGAAATATTTCGAGAAGAATATTCTGTGTTCAGACCATCTTCTCAAAACAAGAATAAGTTACTACAGTGAAGAAATTTCGATATGAAATAATACCGAAGTTTACCTTTTCTGTCTGACTAATTATATATTTCTTGAAGAAAATTGTTTACACTCTGTAATAAAGTTCAATTTATTTTTAGTATTGATGATCACGCCATGATTACGTGGACATCAGAGAAGAAACGTATTTGTAAATCGTCCGATGTCTCCTCATCTTTCGTTTTCTCAAGAGAATTTCGTCATCAGACTGTAGTATAAATACAAATACAGATTTCAAGCGAACACATAATCATGGCACTCGCTTTCTTATCACTGGAAATCACCGCGTTCATCCTTCTCCTGCGTGTATCTCTACTGACAGGTAAGCGTTAGTTACTTCATTTCACTGTCTGCATGTTACATGAATATTTTGACACTACCTTAATCGAATAGAATTCACTTCTGAATTGTGTGTGTGATTGACAACTGCTTGTATAGTTAGTATATGATAATCAGTGATTTGTGTGAATATATGAACCACTCCATTCGATCAGATCTATTAGACATCAATATGAACATGGTTTTCTGATGAACTTGAGGCACGATATCACAATCCAGTGTTGTCATTTCTATGACACATACTAATAACACGAATTCGCATACATTTCATACACTCCTGTTACACACATTGTCTACACTGATGATTTCAGTTTCATGACTACAAATCCATCTTGAGTCGCATCAGTGTGAAACACGTGCTGAATGTGGATTCAGTGCGCAAGATAAGCATTTAGGTGGTTTCCCTACAAAATAATACATGAATGATTCTCCCTCACTTTCGATCAGGTGACTCGGACGATTAAATATTCTCAACTACGCATATTATCAATTAATCAATGAATTAATTAATGAATTAATTTTTTTTATTTTTTTTTATTTTATTTGAAGCTGGTGGACTGAGAAAACATAGTGGGGATTCTGAACCAACTTATGGTGAGTCGTTGCACATTGAACAGTAATTTAATCATTCATGATTCCGTTAGTGTGTTGCTATCCAATTGCTTCTGACTTGTTAGTTCTTTCGAAATGTGAACTTGCTTGTTGAACATCGAGTCACATCAGCAATGATTATTCGAGAATTCCACACTCTCAGGCTTTCGGATATTTCTGTCTACAACTCATAGTTTGTCAGCTAATTTTAGACTATTATCGAATAGTCTGATGGTGAAACATCGTGTAAATCCTGAGAAGAAATGCAGTCAGTGAAACAACTTCATCTGATCCAACCAGATGATATCGTTGAACTTTGAGACTGTGAACACTGTGGATATGTAGAAATCGACTTTATCATTTCATTTCTCGTAACACTGAAAGCTAATTCCCACGTCATATTTCACAGTCAGACAGAGTATTCACATGGTCTGGGTGATGATGGTACGAAGCTAGTCAGTTTCTATCTGTGACAGTTAACCCCCGAACGAGGCTTGAGACCTAGGATTCTCGACTAGAACAAAAATTACTCCTTGTGAAATGAGTGAGAGAATATTTCAATATTTCAGTATCGTTCCGTATTCTCAAGTGGGATATTCTCTTCAATAGGATATTCATTGAACATATCGTCAACCAGTATTATTCAGTCTTATAAAATGCGAAACGTGCTGGCACACATTTTTTCCCATGTCACTCATTCTTGAAACCGAACAAGTCGTGGCATTCAACCATGCTTAATTGAATGAATTGACGCTCGACTTTGTTGTTTTGAAGATTCGCGCCGTGTTAGTCAAGAGATAAATGCTATAGAACGTGGCCTGAACTTTTATGACGGTAAGCAAATTCTTTTCAGTATATTTCAATATCCCATACACTTGCTTAACATTCGATGAAATAACTAAGTTTATGTTCATTGAGTCAATTTTCATTTTCATTTGTGGAATGATTTATCGTATTCTCTCTTTGAGTTAGCTAGCAGTTATCTGCGTTTCAGGCGGTTGAAGGAAACATATGTAGCATGCGACACTGGAACACTTTGTGAATGTAGACGAATTCAGCATGACTGATGATCAGATTTGACATTTATCATCCATCATTCCTCTTGTCAGTACCTGTTGATTTGTGATAATTGTTTGCAATTGTTCTACAGGATTGATAGCCCAGATGGAAAATTCGACAGCTGTTCTGGAAGAAGAAGTGAAGACATTGCAAGGTGCTTCTACAAGCCTGATTTTACTTTCCATATTTCCTATGTCGTATGCTATTTCCTAGTTTGTTGTGTCAGTGATGCTTCCACTCAACAGTATGCGTGTGGTATTCGAACTCTGTGGTAGTATGTGGTTCAAAACTAGTCTGATTGTTGGACATATCACAGAGTGAAACAGGTTTTATTACTCACTGAGTGATAGATATTTCGAGGGAAATTTATTATTCACAACCGTATCACTTGCAACTACAAGATTTCTGAGCCCCATACACCCAGTCCTCTCTTCATTCCCTTTCCTAATCTTTCAACAAACGTGGAGTGCTCACCACCACCTCCAGTTATCCTTCCCAGTAAGGACGCCAGTGATGTGATGCAGATTTACAACCAACAATTTGATCACAGTCACAATATAATTAGTCACATTTTGGCAATATCTCGCAAAAACGTTTTGTCTTCTGGAGTGAATATGTGCTTTTGCAGTATTATTCGCTGAAGGATGATAAATACCTTGTACATGGACATGCGGTAAATAATCTCCGAATGCTGTTCAAATGTGTGTGAACACCAAGATGTAGAGATGAGTGGAGACAGAGAAGTGGTGATAGCATACTGCCGTTTGTTTATTCATCAGCTTTTATGTCAATAGTTGGAGAGCGAGCAATATTGACGACATTGTCTCCAATGGTTTGCAATCATGATTTATATTGCATGAGGTGACAGACTGTTTGTCTCTTTCCCACTCCAGACCAGTTGGAAACACAGGCCAGTGAAAGGAACACAACTCTCGCTGAGTGTAAGTCAACAAATTCAATCAATATTGAGAAATAATCGTTCTTTTAGTTGTCAGGTGTCAAGTCAATACTTCTGAAGACCACTACCGACCGGAATTGTACAGAAGTATGTGAAACGTTTGTTGTTCCTCTTCAACCTGCAAAACTGCAAAGTATAGAGAGAGAAGACGAGTAGTTTAGCGAAGAGTCTCTTCTCGGCGAATTCATCCTCCACTTTAGCTGTACGATCGCAAATATATGTATATATTATGGTTTGTTTGTATGCATGTGTGCATTAAGTTTGTCAAACAAAAACACAATTGACTATGGTTATTTTAACGACACAGGTGAGAATTAGTCAGTTATGTGTGGAGTTAGGCAATACAAAAGTATTCAGAGGAATCGGATGTAAAAATATAGGATAAGAGGGTAGTAACACAAGTGATGAGTTGTCACGAACAATTGTTAAAGGAGAGTTACGTAATGACATGGATAGTTTGGTGAAAGAGTTGTGCTCAGGGTGAACATGGAAACAAAAGGAAATACGGAATTCCGCAGCAGTTTTCAGGGAATACAGGAGTTTTAAGTAGTTAGTGAAACAAGCAAACGAGCAAACGTTAAGTCAGATCAACAGAGTTGTTACCATGATAGTAGCTGTGGCTGAATAATTTTCTGTTGTATGCATAGTCCTGGTTCTTCGAACTGAATGGCCAGAGTGCGTGCAGTGCAAAGAGGACGGAAACGGCCTGTCTATGGCAGGTTGTTCTTCACCTTTCAGATTACTTTGAAGGAGGCGTTTGTTGACATGGAATGGATGACCAGTGCAAATAAGTGACTAGACCATTGAAATCTTTCGTTAAATAGACTTTGAATTAACGCTACTACTGAATATCACACAGAGATATGTGGAGGCTGACTGACGTACAGTTAGTCAAATAATTTGTCTGAATAGTGTCACCTATTCAATTGAATTCGATTCGGGCATGTCATAGTTAGGAATTTACCACCTTTTATTATCCCAATTGTCGTCTATCTTGAATTGGTCGTGTATTCATTTGTTTTGTCAGGCATTTCAAATACCATCGGACATGTGACTCAGTTATATGGTAAGTACGCCTTCGTAATTCCTCATAGTGCATTCTGTTTGATCTCGTTCCCTTCACAATTGAATCGGCGAGTTGTCGAAGTTGATGTGTGAGAGAAATTCAGTTGAGTCACACGACTGCTAGTGAAAGATGGGCGTAAAAGTGTCGGACTGTTTTCAGCTGCTTAAGATGCTCATCGCATATTTCACTATCAGTCACTCGAATGCAACCAGTAGAAGAGAGAGTATAAGACTACCTAGCCTTTCATCGAATCTCTGAACAATAATATGTAATGATGAATGAATTTGGTGAAACAGACTCAGTTGATGATTTATTCGCTGGAAATCTCGGACTGCAGGCCACTAATATTCGCCAGATGGTGAAACAACACATCAAATTATCCATCGAAATTTCTCCATTCGATCAATGTGACAGGTGATTTTCGAATTACTCGTCAATATATATACTCTGTTCTCTTTGCATTCTACTCAGGCGATTTCTTCGTCATGTCTCCGAACAAACCTCTCTGGAACGAATCTCTAATCCGTGGATCTGGACGTAAGCATTGATTTTATTGGTTGAGCGAGTTAGCTTCACTTCTCCTTACGGTTTCTCACTCTTCTGACTCAGCTGAACATCACTGTGATCTAATCCGCCATATTTGACTGGTGGTAGCTCAGTCATGACTGAAAGACGGATGTGCTCATCTGTTAGATATTTGAGTGAATTCGTCAGTCACCGGACAATAGCTGACATCCAATGGTGATTTTGTGCCATTCTCTTGTCATTTTGTGAAACAGTCTCAGTGTGTTGGGACTCGGTTTGTGTATGAGATTGTCGAAAACAAAACAAGGGATTACTCTCCGATGCTACTCACTACAACAGTCTTGTGAATGAGCATGTCATTTCGAATAGTTTACGCTCAGCCTCTCACGGTGCACAGAGTTGCGTTCGGAGCAATTGAGAACTAGTCGTCAACAGTATACACATCACTCAATCAGAAGACGGTCAGTTCATTGACTTAAAGCCAATCCGTATGAAGATTGAAAAGCTCAAGTATCTCTCCCTGAAGGTCTGTTACTCATTCCTTACTCACTAACAATCGCTTCCACTCTATCAACGGGTTGGCGAAATTCACGACCTACACATATACACACATATACATTCCAGGTGTTATAATAAACCAGCAATATCTTTGTATCTGTTGACTTCTGTGTGTTTCAGTTAACCGAAGACGTAAGTCAAACCACTGAATACTGGTGATCTGTAATACTAAACACACGATGTTCATTATAGTCAACGAAATGCTGTCAATACTATCCTTTCTTCTTGAATAGGTATTGAACAAACCCCAGACTTGAGTGTCTGTGATAGTCTTCTGTCGATTGAACGCACTGAAGGTAATTCCAAACATGTCGTTGCTTTGTGTAGGATTATTCCACCAGTTAGTTCTATGCTTCATATTTCGTAGACAGATGTTTTTATCTCGATTTGTTCGACTGATTATTGATAATAATAGTAATAATAATAATAATATTAATAGTAGTAGTAGTTGATAGTGACTGTCATATTCCAGTTTTCATCAATGATGAAGCTATTCTCTACGAAGAGAAAGTCTGCTTACTTGCAAATACTCTAGTGATTCCTCTACTAGTGCATTTTCCATTGACGGAAATTCTAAGATTGCATTGGTATTATGAATACTATTGTTTTTTCTTTGGGTCTCAAGTGGAATATTGGTCTTCGCCTCGTCTTGTTCTCTGTGGTGCTATTCAGCTAGCCACACAATTGTCCATCGCCTTTCATACCCTCCTCACAGGGATCTCCTCAATATCACCATCCCTCGACACTGGATACATGTCCAACTCATCGTTTCCCACTCGGGTTCCACTCGAGTGGTGGCCTACATTGAGTGCGATGTCAATCGTCGTCGATCGTCTCCTCAACGTGTGTCCCATCCATCTGGATTTTCTTCTGCATATTTGTTGATCAATAGGCTGTCAAAGCAGGTGATTCAGCAAAGACACTCTTCTCAACGGAGTTATTATCAGGCTGTACAATCGTATCATATATACATATATATATACGGTTTTTAAGAAACTATATCCAGTGAGGGAATGCATTCACACCTATGACTCAATTCCACCACTGGATATAATTTCTAAGAAACAATATGTGCATACGATTGTACAGCTTGATAACAAATTCGTTGAAGTGAGTCTCTTCGATGAGTCACCTGTTTTGATTTGCTTGTTTTGATGTTACAATGAGAATTTTCCATGGACCAATAGTTTCTTGGTTGGTTCGTTCCCAGACAGATTTTCTTGTTGCTAATTCTATCTGGCCATTTGATTGATCTTCAATATGCAGCCAGCGATGAGGGCAGTTGTTGACAGAAGTTTACTGCATACAGGGAATGCTGTGTTATGCAAATATATATATATATATATTTATTTATTTATGCAAACATAATAGTAGAGCTGATGAGGAGGATTCATTTGGGAGTAAACATTGCTTTCCTCAATGTTTCCGTCTTCCAAATCAGCAGTGTTGCTTTCCCGCCTCATCTGTCCACAATTCATCATGTCTATGCATGAAATACTTTCACTGTGTTTACACTTCACCTTCCTTTTCAGAAATAAACCGACTGAGTCAACTGATAATAAGGCTGAGTGCTTCGAAATTTACTTTGGTGACAGGTCGTGGTAAGTTGAAACATACCGAGTCAAATATTTTGCAAGGCGCTTTCAACAGTCTAGTAGGCGGTAAACGTTGATTCGGAGGCTAGACAGCATTTCACACTCAGATATTTTGCCTAGTTTGCGGGTACTTGTTTTGACGATTACAAACGATAGATTTACAACATTTCATCTGTCTTCTCGCATGCGTCTATTCAAGTTTACATGTCAAGTTCGCCTTTTTGACGACAAACTGCATCTTCTCATTATAGAAACCAAATCGATTTATGAAAATATTCTGACAAATATCAGGGTGAGTTTATCTACCAGATCCCATCCACACACACACACACATCTCCTTGTGACAAACATCAGTCTACTTGTCGTTTGTCCCGCATTACCACATCTCATGTCGTATTCAAAAGTGTCGTGTTGGCGTTTCGAGACAAATAGATGAAGTGTTCACTGCTAGTGAATAGCTAACTAGACAGTGTGTGATGACAATTTCAGAGATCGGTATTACAATTAAACAGGAAGCCTTGGCTTCTTTCTGACTGATTATTGTGGCAGTTTATTAGTGGGATGCTTCTAACTGAGGTGATTAATACACGTCTTGGCCACATTTGAATGCATCGAGTGCATCATCCAGAGTATCGAATGAAGCACAATTGATTTGAGTGATTCAGTCATTTGAAACTCAAAATGTCAAACACTAGTGATTGATCCACTTAATGAAACGTTGTTATCCACCCCAGCCAGTATCGTCCTTGATTTCATTGAAACTATTCATTCATTCATTCATTTATTGATTTGTTATTTTTGCATTCTTTCTTCTCTCCTTGAAGAGTGAATACACGTTACTCACATCGAATGGAATACTGCCATCCGTGTGAGATGGACACATACATACATCTATCTGTTCAACTGTCTTCACGAATCATCTGAAGACGACGTGCTTTTTCTTTTCTCTTTCATCACTTGATTAGACTGTAATACTGATAAGTAGTCGTAGTCGTAGTCTTAGTCGTAGTAGTATTAGTCGTGGTGTAAAATGTAAACATAATAATAATAATAATAATAAAAGTAATGATAATAATAATATTTTGACCTCACTTTGACTTCTCCCTTCAACGTTCAATGATGGTGGTGTGTGTGTGTGAGTGTGTACAGTGTCATAGTCACATTAGAGACGAAGTGACAGGAAATTTCGCTCGTGATGATTGTAGCTTCCTTGCAATTATAACTTGGTGCTATCTCACAGTCAGTTCCGTTTATCGGTTTGAACAAAGAAGTGACGAGGATATTTGAAGTACAATATGAGCAAGCTATAATCAAAAAAATTAACTTCACGGTCCTCTTCAAGCGCGAGCATACTGGTGAACTAAATCAAATTATAAGTTACAAAGTGAGTGCTCGAGCACACACTTTCCACGATGACTTCGAGTTATACGTAGTTATAGATAGTGTGGACAACGTGACTCGGAAAACGATGTAAGTAGCCGAAGTGTCCAGTGTTAAAAGACTAAGTATTTCTAGTAGAATTCGAAAGGTGGGTGTAAGTAGGTGTGGGGGAGGGTTAAGTTGAAATCTCGCTTGGAAACAAGCAATGACTAGAGACGAACTAGGAAATCGAAGAACTTAGTGAATTCATACATATCACGATGGAGAGCTGAAGACAGTGTGAATGAATAGTAGAGTGAAATGATGACAGACAAAGAATTAGGTGTATTTGGAAACTTGATAGTGAGTTCGACTGAGTGAGTGGAAATGCAAATCAAGCGGGATGTTGCACGACAGAGCAAAACGCATAGTAAACTTATCGCATCACCACTAGAACTAGAGAACTGAATTCACTCAAATACATCTTTTCGGGAAATCCTCGTCAAGTGTGTCAACTAGTGGATAACAACCAAGGCGATCAGACCATCAATAACATAATGACATACTTATAATAAGTAATAATTATAATTATAACTAGAAACAACAAGGTAGTCAGCCAACTATTGTCAGTGTGTACGTTTGTAGGGGCAGAGTGATACAGGAACTATTGTCTCATCACAATGTTTGCTTTGACAATAAATTCCGAAATTAGGGTCAAGTGTGATAATGAGAACGAGAGTGATTGTGAGTACAAAGATGACAGTAAAACTAAGGATAATTAATATTCACCGAGGAGGAATAACAAGGCTGGAAGACTCCTTCCCAATAACTTCTTTCTCAGACTTTACAATTATAAATCCGACAATTCTAGCACACATTAGCCAATGAAGACAAGTTGGGATTGTATCAGACAGAGTATTGTGATACAGGTGGTGCGTCAGTGAAATCATAGTCAGTGGAATTCGCTTGTCATCCGAATCCACTCATAATGTACGATCAATCAGACAGAACATGAGGTGACATGAAGTCGAGCAATTCAATGATGTGTTTCGACTAGCTATTTCAATGTCATCCGTGTATGCATAGGTGGACGATACCGTGAATGAAGTGGTGAAATATTAGACCAAGTTTGCATGAATCAAGTAAGAAACGAAGATTCTCGAGGAGACAGAAGAACCTATTGTCGTCAACATTCAGGAGATAACCAGGATGGATGAGGGTCGAATGATAGGAGTATGTTGGGGCGTGCGAATTACACATAGGTGTGACTTCCGAAAACGCACTCAAGTCGTGCATATGTGCGACTATATACCAATGTGAAGTCAATCGAGAGTTGAGTCTTCACTCTTTCTGAAACAACTTCAAACACATATGAATGACGTCTCTTCATTCTCGGACAATTATCTTTGACTTTTTCAGCCTTTCAAATGCACACAGATCTATGCCCGTTCACACTGGACACAGTGTGCAGAATGAGGTTATGGGCTTCACTGGCCACCACACGGTCTGCAGTCTATCCCGCTATTTTCAGGAATCCCGTGTACCAATAAAGACCATGGGCTTTTGCATTGGCTTGTTATCACATCTCCTATGTTTATTGTGGATGTCGGACACCGCTCTATATGTATCATCCTAATGGTAAACTGCAACAAGGCTTATATTACGACGTGTCCAACGTGTACAGATGGTAGTCACACTGGGCCTTCGCTGTTTCCTGGCGTAATAATGAAAATATGCAGTGGAGATCACAGTTGTAGTGTAAGACCTTAGCATGTGTGAAAAGAGGTTTTCATTGAAAGTTAGAAACAGTCAGTCTCTTTGATAAATTTCGATAGTCTTATCAGAAGACGGAGACTACCTGAAAATTTCTGTGTCGAATATGCACAAGAAATTTTGAACACTCCGATCCGTCACACATTCAACTGTCATGTCAATTTATATGAAAAGTAGAGGCCAATTAAAACACACAGACTGACGAGAAGGATTCAGGTATAAGCATAATTAACACTTCGTCTAGTTATCAATTTTCCAGAGTTCATGTGTATTCTCTAATCACTTCGGAATATGTTCTGCCATCGTCAGATGCAAAGTGCGATTAGTGTTCTCTAAGTTCGCCAGATGGGGTGTAGACAAGTCAACTATTTCAAAGATGTATTTTGGAAACATTGGTCTCCGGAATACATCTCCTTACTACAACAACCACACAGACGGATGGATATCAATGAGAATATGAGAGCCGGAGACTTGGTTATCGTATTATCAGACTTTACTGGGAGGAATTGATGACCGCTCGGGCTTGTGCACTAGGAAGCATGTTAGTTAGGCTGCTCGAATGGTTTTCAACTCGTTTCCAGTTGGTCTCGACTAAATATAACGGTGACGGTTGATGTGCGGCTATCAATCCTGCTAGATCTGAGCTTTGGCTACACTACCTGCTGACTCTTTAGCCTAACCTACGTAACCTGGTGACCAGGCTGCTATAAACACCGCCCCGACTAGCGAAAGGAGAATACAAGACTTGCGGCTGCTGTGAGATGTATTCATCGACTATCATTTAAAGAGAAATTACGAGTAGATAATCACACCACAACGAAGCCGCCGAGCTCTTGTCCCTTGAAAAGTATACGGACCACCATGTACTTCAATCCAAACGCATAGGCAAATTCATCGTTAGCGATGAAGTGGCTGAGGCTCAGTTGACTTGATGAACTTCTTTGATTCCCCACATATTCTCCACATCCTCTTATGCAAACCAGTCAGTATTCATTACTGGAGAGACTCATTTCACTCTATGTAATGTCTTCTTACACAGTTATGCAGTTGAACAATTTCATGATGTCTCAATATCAATGACGAGTCGACTTCTCTAATTACCATATTCATTATTCTCGATGTCTTCACACTGTTGTTAATTGACTTGTGTCAGTTGACTCAGTGTTTTCACCAGACAGACACCAACGAGCTGACACCCATCTCAGCTCATCCCTTCTCATCTCATCTGAATTCGTATTCATTAGAAACCTGACGAACCTGCGTCCACACTGAAATACTTAGATATTCGTCAAGGGAGTAGTGCATCAACCACATATAATATTGTGGTGAGAGCTGTGTGCGAGACAGAATTGTAGACAACAATTCTAGTGGATCTGTACGCCTTAAATCGGGGTCATGAGATAAAACAAGAACAAAGCCTAACCTTGAAGAACTCAACAACCAATAACAGCAGACTTTGCGTGGACGGATACGATTAGCAAAAGTATCAACTGCCTCGTGTCATCGTCGTTCGTGCACGATTGCTTAGTAGTTATGCAAACATTTCACACTTTTATTCAGTCTTTCACGTAGGTGAGTTAGATTCTCCCTTTAGCATCCCACCAGCGGTAGATCACGCCTCATACGTCAGGAGGCATACAAACACAATATGTTCAGTTAAACATGCTACCCTTCGACCACAGCCAATAGACGTCTTTGTTCACCCGTGTTTGAAAACTTCGTCACATTTGTTCGTCGTGACTCTGTGCGTCGCCCTCTGGAACCCTCCTACGACGGACTATATAAAGTCATTAAACGTATGGATAAATTCTTCGTCTTAGACAATAAGTGTCGCGAAGACACCGCTAGCATCAACCGTCTGAAACCGGCCTACTTAGAAGGCAATCCTATTAGCCTAGAGGTCAGCATTCCTAATAATACACAAGTAACCGAATATCCGTTAGTCTTCGAAGAAATCACTAGCGCAGCGAAATTCACCGAACCTACTGTCGAGCCCTCAAAGAAAACACGTTCTGGACAAGACGTGAGATTCCCAGAACGTCTTTACACTTATATCACATAACTAAGTGGTGTGATTCATCAAACTCTTACTCGTTTGTGGTATTTATTAATTTTTTTCTTTCAGTCACATCTATTTTTTATATTGCGTCCCGCAACACAAGTAAAAATCTTTTCTATAACTGTATATGTTACATCCAATAAAATAATTAGATATATACTTTCGATGTTCTGTTTTTCGCATTATTGTACTGTATGGTGTATGGATGCATATCATCTTGCAAACGGTACTTTTGGTACATCTTCCTCAACAAGGTTCTTAGCATTATTGTTTTCTTTTCCAGGTGCGATGGGCACTGGACAAGAAGCTAACGCAGCACGCGATCCAACAGACAAACATGAAGGAAGCGATGTACAGACACGCTATTAGCATAGGCAGACGACCAGTGGGGACTACATCTAGCCGCTCGTAAGCTTTTTGCCGATGAAGAAGCCATTGGGTTTTTTTACCTCCGACAGGTTTAGCCTGGGAATCCTCACAACCCCACTAGGGTGGGAGTGAGCTGTAGGAGAAAATAATTTTCCAGAATTGTTGGCCACAGCATTCACCACTGAACATTGGATGCTGACCTTCACTGTTTAAGTCAACTTGTTTAGCTGAAGGCTGCCGGTCAAGCATCCACACCACTGGGTACTGCTTCGTGTCATGGTCGTTCGTTCGTTCGTTGGTGCACGATTTCTAGCTAGCTAAGGAATCATCTCGCACTCTGACTCAGTCCCGAAATATACTTTGTAATTTAGACGATCGATTCTGGTGTTTTGCTTCGCCTTTGGTCTACGCGGAACGAATACTATAGAAGTTGTGACTATTGGATCTTGCGTTAGTATGCTTCGTTCTGTCCGTGAACGTCAATATGCTCAGGCTCGAAACTCCCTTCATCAATTATAGCCCAAGTCAAACGACGACTTCATGTTGTGATGTCATTCTAAACTTTGAAGGATGGTTCACACATCTAAAAGGTGGTGGTTATGGAAACCGGAGTAACACTTCTTCCTATCCGTTAAAATTATTTCCTTTGACGAAGCTTCTTATCAAAAATATGTAGCATCTTTCTATAAATCAAGAATAAGGTGCAATGACGTACACAGCCAAGTTATAAAGGAGAATTGACTTCAAGTTTCATCTCTCCCAAGGTACTTGTGATCCATTCAACACAGACCTGGGTTATTTCCTTCATGAGAAGACAACAATTCTATATTTATTAATGTGCTACATCCACTGACTAGTTAGCAGACAGTCCCAACTGACTGGATTCGAAAAGAACAGCAACCGTGTAAATTCATCATAAACCAAACTTATGCAATTCAAATAATAAATCATCCATACCTGTACAATCAGTATATTCCTGCATGGACAGGAAAAAATACACAATAATATTGAGGTGTTTCTCCATCGGAACACTTCGAGGCTAGCACAACAACTCGACTTTTGAATGGACGGATGGATTGAAAGTTGTGTGTAGTCATTCTGGCTAATAATGAGGTTGAGAAACTGTCAAAGGCTTCCGATGTACCCACAACAAATGTCAACCATAAAAAATCAGCGTAGCAGTATATAAGTGTCACATCGGCGGTATGACCAACGAAATACTCAATATGTCACTGCAGCGTAGGCCCTAAATTCAAATGAATACAGTCTCATAGATAGGGAATGAATGCGTTAGCTATGATGAACACAGGACTAGTTGTGTGATGAAAGCTGGTTACAAACATGACTATCATCTCACAGATTTAGTGACATAAGAATATATGTATATATTTAAATTGGTAGTCAGGTGATTGTCGAAAGCCTTTGAAATTGCTCAGGTAGTAATCCCTGAGAGATTCAGAGCACTGAGAATGCTTTGAAGTCATCATGCGAATTTACTTTTGCCTTGGTTATCCTGGTGAAATGGTGTGTTTGTTTTCGGCGTAGTTGTGTCTGTGATTCTGTATGAATTGTATGCATGTAGGCCTTCATGCTAATTGATATTTACGGAACAGAGTAAATATAAGTCAGTTAGTGTATCGAGTGAGAACTTGTGAGCAGGAAAGTGAATGACAAAAGTGGTCTAGTGATGTGTATCAGTGCTGATTATAGGAAGCATTTCCGCCAGTCAAGCTTGTATCATGACCACTCCACCAGAGAAGAATTTTCTGTGTGATATAATCAAACAGTCAGCGATACGGTATCAATTATTGTGTGCTCGTATTATCGAATGAATTTCTTCTCTGATGGTATCATAATGTATGCATACTGTGTATGCATGTGCTCTTTTCTTAAATGTACGACGACTGCTTAATAATGTGGTTTGATAGTTCAGTGGATTTTGATGCTTCACTGTCACTTCATGTTGACAAGTTGGTTGTGACGAGACGAGAAAGCCAATAGAATTGATGAATTCGCAGTTGACGAATAGACAAAGCATGATATATAAATATATTGTAACGACAGAAGACAGGGGCCAGCCAGCAGATCGTTTATTGAGAAAATCAACAGATATTTATAGATTTTCATATGTATTAATATTATTCGTTATTGTTAGCAGAGAGGTAACGTGTTCTGATTGTTTGTTTTCCTATAGAGGGTTATCCTGCCATGTCTCTGTAGGCGTTTCTTGGGCTGTCAGTTGATACTTTTGCTAATCGTATCCGTCCACGCAAAGTCTGCTGTTATTGGTTGTTGAGTTCTTCAAGGTTAGGCTTTGTTCTTGTTTTATCTCATGACCCCGATTTAAGGCGTACAGATCCACTAGAATTGTTGTCTACAATTCTGTCTCGCACACAGCTCTCACCACAATATTATATGTGGTTGATGCACTACTCCCTTGACGAATATCTAAGTATTTCAGTGTGGACGCAGGTTCGTCAGGTTTCTAATGAATACGAATTCAGATGAGATGAGAAGGGATGAGCTGAGATGGGTGTCAGCTCGTTGGTGTCTGTCTGGTGAAAACACTGAGTCAACTGACACAAGTCAATTAACAACAGTGTGAAGACATCGAGAATAATGAATATGGTAATTAGAGAAGTCGACTCGTCATTGATATTGAGACATCATGAAATTGTTCAACTGCATAACTGTGTAAGAAGACATTACATAGAGTGAAATGAGTCTCTCCAGTAATGAATACTGACTGGTTTGCATAAGAGGATGTGGAGAATATGTGGGGAATCAAAGAAGTTCATCAAGTCAACTGAGCCTCAGCCACTTCATCGCTAACGATGAATTTGCCTATGCGTTTGGATTGAAGTACATGGTGGTCCGTATACTTTTCAAGGGACAAGAGCTCGGCGGCTTCGTTGTGGTGTGATTATCTACTCGTAATTTCTCTTTAAATGATAGTCGATGAATACATCTCACAGCAGCCGCAAGTCTTGTATTCTCCTTTCGCTAGTCGGGGCGGTGTTTATAGCAGCCTGGTCACCAGGTTACGTAGGTTAGGCTAAAGAGTCAGCAGGTAGTGTAGCCAAAGCTCAGATCTAGCAGGATTGATAGCCGCACATCAACCGTCACCGTTATATTTAGTCGAGACCAACTGGAAACGAGTTGAAAACCATTCGAGCAGCCTAACTAACATGCTTCCTAGTGCACAAGCCCGAGCGGTCATCAATTCCTCCCAGTAAAGTCTGATAATACGATAACCAAGTCTCCGGCTCTCATATTCTCATTGATATCCATCCGTCTGTGTGGTTGTTGTAGTAAGGAGATGTATTCCGGAGACCAATGTTTCCAAAATACATCTTTGAAATAGTTGACTTGTCTACACCCCATCTGGCGAACTTAGAGAACACTAATCGCACTTTGCATCTGACGATGGCAGAACATATTCCGAAGTGATTAGAGAATACACATGAACTCTGGAAAATTGATAACTAGACGAAGTGTTAATTATGCTTATACCTGAATCCTTCTCGTCAGTCTGTGTGTTTTAATTGGCCTCTACTTTTCATATAAATTGACATGACAGTTGAATGTGTGACGGATCGGAGTGTTCAAAATGTCTTGTGCATATTCGACATCGAAATTTTCAGGTAGTCTCCGTCTTCTGATAAGACTATCGAAATTTATCAAAGAGACTGACTGTTTCTAACTTTCAATGAAAACCTCTTTTCACACATGCTAAGGTCTTACACTAGAACTGTGATCTCCACTGCATATTTTCATTATTACGCCAGGAAACAGCGAAGGCCCAGTGTGACTACCATCTGTACACGTTGGACACGTCGTAATATAAGCCTTGTTGCAGTTTACCATTAAGATGATACATATAGAGCGGTGTCCGACATCCACAATAAACATAGGAGATGTGATAACAAGCCAATGCAAAAGCCCATGGTCTTTATTGGTACACGGGATTCCTGAAAATAGCGGGATAGACTGCAGACCGTGTGGTGGCCAGTGAAGCCCATAACCTCATTCTGCACACTGTGTCCAGTGTGAACGGGCATAGATCTGTGTGCATTTGAAAGGCTGAAAAAGTCAAAGATAATTGTCCGAGAATGAAGAGACGTCATTCATATGTGTTTGAAGTTGTTTCAGAAAGAGTGAAGACTCAACTCTCGATTGACTTCACATTGGTATATAGTCGCACATATGCACGACTTGAGTGCGTTTTCGGAAGTCACACCTATGTGTAATTCGCACGCCCCAACATACTCCTATCATTCGACCCTCATCCATCCTGGTTATCTCCTGAATGTTGACGACAATAGGTTCTTCTGTCTCCTCGAGAATCTTCGTTTCTTACTTGATTCATGCAAACTTGGTCTAATATTTCACCACTTCATTCACGGTATCGTCCACCTATGCATACACGGATGACATTGAAATAGCTAGTCGAAACACATCATTGAATTGCTCGACTTCATGTCACCTCATGTTCTGTTTGATTGATCGTACATTATGAGTGGATTCGGATGACAAGCGAATTCCACTGACTATGATTTCACTGACGCACCACCTGTATCACAATACTCTGTCTGATACAATCCCAACTTGTCTTCATTGGCTAATGTGTGCTAGAATTGTCGGATTTATAATTGTAAAGTCTGAGAAAGAAGTTATTGGGAAAGAGTCTTCCAGCCTTGTTATTCCTCCTCGGTGAATATTAATTATCCTTAGTTTTACTGTCATCTTTGTACTCACAATCACTCTCGTTCTCATTATCACACTTGACCCTAATTTCGGAATTTATTGTCAAAGCAAACATTGTGATGAGACAATAGTTCCTGTATCACTCTGCCCCTACAAACGTACACACTGATAATAGTTGGCTGACTACCTTGTTGTTTCTAGTTATAATTATAATTATTACTTATTATAAGTATGTCATTATGTTATTGATGGTCTGATCGCCTTGGTTGTTATCCACTAGTTGACACACTTGACGAGGAGTTCCCGAAAAGATGTATTTGAGTGAATTCAGTTCTCTAGTTCTAGTGGTGATGCGATAAGTTTACTATGCGTTTTGCTCTGTCGTGCAACATCCCGCTTGATTTGCATTTCCACTCACTCAGTCGAACTCACTATCAAGTTTCCAAATACACCTAATTCTTTGTCTGTCATCATTTCACTCTACTATTCATTCACACTGTCTTCAGCTCTCCATCGTGATATGTATGAATTCACTAAGTTCTTCGATTTCCTAGTTCGTCTCTAGTCATTGCTTGTTTCCAAGCGAGATTTCAACTTAACCCTCCCCCACACCTACTTACACCCACCTTTCGAATTCTACTAGAAATACTTAGTCTTTTAACACTGGACACTTCGGCTACTTAAATCGTTTTCCGAGTCACGTTGTCCACACTATCTATAACTACGTATAACTCGAAGTCATCGTGGAAAGTGTGTGCTCGAGCACTCACTTTGTAACTTATAATTTGATTTAGTTCACCAGTATGCTCGCGCTTGAAGAGGACCGTGAAGTTAATTTTTTTGATTATAGCTTGCTCATATTGTACTTCAAATATCCTCGTCACTTCTTTGTTCAAACCGATAAACGGAACTGACTGTGAGATAGCACCAAGTTATAATTGCAAGGAAGCTACAATCATCACGAGCGAAATTTCCTGTCACTTCGTCTCTAATGTGACTATGACACTGTACACACTCACACACACACACACCACCATCATTGAACGTTGAAGGGAGAAGTCAAAGTGAGGTCAAAATATTATTATTATCATTACTTTTATTATTATTATTATTATTATGTTTACATTTTACACCACGACTAATACTACTACGACTAAGACTACGACTACGACTACTTATCAGTATTACAGTCTAATCAAGTGATGAAAGAGAAAAGAAAAAGCACGTCGTCTTCAGATGATTCGTGAAGACAGTTGAACAGATAGATGTATGTATGTGTCCATCTCACACGGATGGCAGTATTCCATTCGATGTGAGTAACGTGTATTCACTCTTCAAGGAGAGAAGAAAGAATGCAAAAATAACAAATCAATAAATGAATGAATGAATGAATGAATGAATAGTTTCAATGAAATCAAGGACGATACTGGCTGGGGTGGATAACAACGTTTCATTAAGTGGATCAATCACTAGTGTTTGACATTTTGAGTTTCAAATGACTGAATCACTCAAATCAATTGTGCTTCATTCGATACTCTGGATGATGCACTCGATGCATTCAAATGTGGCCAAGACGTGTATTAATCACCTCAGTTAGAAGCATCCCACTAATAAACTGCCACAATAATCAGTCAGAAAGAAGCCAAGGCTTCCTGTTTAATTGTAATACCGATCTCTGAAATTGTCATCACACACTGTCTAGTTAGCTATTCACTAGCAGTGAACACTTCATCTATTTGTCTCGAAACGCCAACACGACACTTTTGAATACGACATGAGATGTGGTAATGCGGGACAAACGACAAGTAGACTGATGTTTGTCACAAGGAGATGTGTGTGTGTGTGTGGATGGGATCTGGTAGATAAACTCACCCTGATATTTGTCAGAATATTTTCATAAATCGATTTGGTTTCTATAATGAGAAGATGCAGTTTGTCGTCAAAAAGGCGAACTTGACATGTAAACTTGAATAGACGCATGCGAGAAGACAGATGAAATGTTGTAAATCTATCGTTTGTAATCGTCAAAACAAGTACCCGCAAACTAGGCAAAATATCTGAGTGTGAAATGCTGTCTAGCCTCCGAATCAACGTTTACCGCCTACTAGACTGTTGAAAGCGCCTTGCAAAATATTTGACTCGGTATGTTTCAACTTACCACGACCTGTCACCAAAGTAAATTTCGAAGCACTCAGCCTTATTATCAGTTGACTCAGTCGGTTTATTTCTGAAAAGGAAGGTGAAGTGTAAACACAGTGAAAGTATTTCATGCATAGACATGATGAATTGTGGACAGATGAGGCGGGAAAGCAACACTGCTGATTTGGAAGACGGAAACATTGAGGAAAGCAATGTTTACTCCCAAATGAATCCTCCTCATCAGCTCTACTATTATGTTTGCATAAATAAATAATATATATATATATATTTGCATAACACAGCATTCCCTGTATGCAGTAAACTTCTGTCAACAACTGCCCTCATCGCTGGCTGCATATTGAAGATCAATCAAATGGCCAGATAGAATTAGCAACAAGAAAATCTGTCTGGGAACGAACCAACCAAGAAACTATTGGTCCATGGAAAATTCTCATTGTAACATCAAAACAAGCAAATCAAAACAGGTGACTCATCGAAGAGACTCACTTCAACGAATTTGTTATCAAGCTGTACAATCGTATGCACATATTGTTTCTTAGAAATTATATCCAGTGGTGGAATTGAGTCATAGGTGTGAATGCATTCCCTCACTGGATATAGTTTCTTAAAAACCGTATATATATATGTATATATGATACGATTGTACAGCCTGATAATAACTCCGTTGAGAAGAGTGTCTTTGCTGAATCACCTGCTTTGACAGCCTATTGATCAACAAATATGCAGAAGAAAATCCAGATGGATGGGACACACGTTGAGGAGACGATCGACGACGATTGACATCGCACTCAATGTAGGCCACCACTCGAGTGGAACCCGAGTGGGAAACGATGAGTTGGACATGTATCCAGTGTCGAGGGATGGTGATATTGAGGAGATCCCTGTGAGGACGGGATGAAAGGCGATGGACAATTGTGTGGCTAGCTGAATAGCACCACAGAGAACAAGACGAGGCGAAGACCAATATTCCACTTGAGACCCAAAGAAAAAACAATAGTATTCATAATACCAATGCAATCTTAGAATTTCCGTCAATGGAAAATGCACTAGTAGAGGAATCACTAGAGTATTTGCAAGTAAGCAGACTTTCTCTTCGTAGAGAATAGCTTCATCATTGATGAAAACTGGAATATGACAGTCACTATCAACTACTACTACTATTAATATTATTATTATTATTATTACTATTATTATCAATAATCAGTCGAACAAATCGAGATAAAAACATCTGTCTACGAAATATGAAGCATAGAACTAACTGGTGGAATAATCCTACACAAAGCAACGACATGTTTGGAATTACCTTCAGTGCGTTCAATCGACAGAAGACTATCACAGACACTCAAGTCTGGGGTTTGTTCAATACCTATTCAAGAAGAAAGGATAGTATTGACAGCATTTCGTTGACTATAATGAACATCGTGTGTTTAGTATTACAGATCACCAGTATTCAGTGGTTTGACTTACGTCTTCGGTTAACTGAAACACACAGAAGTCAACAGATACAAAGATATTACTGGTTTATTATAACACCTGGAATGTATATGTGTGTATATGTGTAGGTCGTGAATTTCGCCAACCCGTTGATAGAGTGGAAGCGATTGTTAGTGAGTAAGGAATGAGTAACAGACCTTCAGGGAGAGATACTTGAGCTTTTCAATCTTCATACGGATTGGCTTTAAGTCAATGAACTGACCGTCTTCTGATTGAGTGATGTGTATACTGTTGACGACTAGTTCTCAATTGCTCCGAACGCAACTCTGTGCACCGTGAGAGGCTGAGCGTAAACTATTCGAAATGACATGCTCATTCACAAGACTGTTGTAGTGAGTAGCATCGGAGAGTAATCCCTTGTTTTGTTTTCGACAATCTCATACACAAACCGAGTCCCAACACACTGAGACTGTTTCACAAAATGACAAGAGAATGGCACAAAATCACCATTGGATGTCAGCTATTGTCCGGTGACTGACGAATTCACTCAAATATCTAACAGATGAGCACATCCGTCTTTCAGTCATGACTGAGCTACCACCAGTCAAATATGGCGGATTAGATCACAGTGATGTTCAGCTGAGTCAGAAGAGTGAGAAACCGTAAGGAGAAGTGAAGCTAACTCGCTCAACCAATAAAATCAATGCTTACGTCCAGATCCACGGATTAGAGATTCGTTCCAGAGAGGTTTGTTCGGAGACATGACGAAGAAATCGCCTGAGTAGAATGCAAAGAGAACAGAGTATATATATTGACGAGTAATTCGAAAATCACCTGTCACATTGATCGAATGGAGAAATTTCGATGGATAATTTGATGTGTTGTTTCACCATCTGGCGAATATTAGTGGCCTGCAGTCCGAGATTTCCAGCGAATAAATCATCAACTGAGTCTGTTTCACCAAATTCATTCATCATTACATATTATTGTTCAGAGATTCGATGAAAGGCTAGGTACTCTTATACTCTCTCTTCTACTGGTTGCATTCGAGTGACTGATAGTGAAATATGCGATGAGCATCTTAAGCAGCTGAAAACAGTCTGACACTTTTACGCCCATCTTTCACTAGCAGTCGTGTGACTCAACTGAATTTCTCTCACACATCAACTTCGACAACTCGCCGATTGAATTGTGAAGGGAACGAGATCAAACAGAATGCACTATGAGGAATTACGAAGGCGTACTTACCATATAACTGAGTCACATGTCCGATGGTATTTGAAATGCCTGACAAAACAAATGAATACACGACCAATTCAAGATAGACGACAATTGGGATAATAAAAGGTGGTAAATCCCTAACTATGACATGCCCGAATCGAATTCAATTGAATAGGTGACACTATTCAGACAAATTATTTGACTAACTGTACGTCAGTCAGCCTCCACATATCTCTGTGTGATATTCAGTAGTAGCGTTAATTCAAAGTCTATTTAACGAAAGATTTCAATGGTCTAGTCACTTAATTTGCACTGGTCATCCATTCCATGTCAACAAACGCCTCCTTCAAAGTAATCTGAAAGGTGAAGAACAACCTGCCATAGACAGGCCGTTTCCGTCCTCTTTGCACTGCACGCACTCTGGCCATTCAGTTCGAAGAACCAGGACTATGCATACAACAGAAAATTATTCAGCCACAGCTACTATCATGGTAACAACTGTGTTGATCTGACTTAACGTTTGCTCGTTTGCTTGTTTCACTAACTACTTAAAACTCCTGTATTCCCTGAAAACTGCTGCGGAATTCCGTATTTCCTTTTGTTTCCATGTTCACCCTGAGCACAACTCTTTCACCAAACTATCCATGTCATTACGTAACTCTCCTTTAACAATTGTTCGTGACAACTCATCACTTGTGTTACTACCCTCTTATCCTATATTTTTACATCCGATTCCTCTGAATACTTTTGTATTGCCTAACTCCACACATAACTGACTAATTCTCACCTGTGTCGTTAAAATAACCATAGTCAATTGTGTTTTTGTTTGACAAACTTAATGCACACATGCATACAAACAAACCATAATATATACATATATTTGCGATCGTACAGCTAAAGTGGAGGATGAATTCGCCGAGAAGAGACTCTTCGCTAAACTACTCGTCTTCTCTCTCTATACTTTGCAGTTTTGCAGGTTGAAGAGGAACAACAAACGTTTCACATACTTCTGTACAATTCCGGTCGGTAGTGGTCTTCAGAAGTATTGACTTGACACCTGACAACTAAAAGAACGATTATTTCTCAATATTGATTGAATTTGTTGACTTACACTCAGCGAGAGTTGTGTTCCTTTCACTGGCCTGTGTTTCCAACTGGTCTGGAGTGGGAAAGAGACAAACAGTCTGTCACCTCATGCAATATAAATCATGATTGCAAACCATTGGAGACAATGTCGTCAATATTGCTCGCTCTCCAACTATTGACATAAAAGCTGATGAATAAACAAACGGCAGTATGCTATCACCACTTCTCTGTCTCCACTCATCTCTACATCTTGGTGTTCACACACATTTGAACAGCATTCGGAGATTATTTACCGCATGTCCATGTACAAGGTATTTATCATCCTTCAGCGAATAATACTGCAAAAGCACATATTCACTCCAGAAGACAAAACGTTTTTGCGAGATATTGCCAAAATGTGACTAATTATATTGTGACTGTGATCAAATTGTTGGTTGTAAATCTGCATCATATCACTGGCCTCCTTACTGGGAAGGATAACTGGAGGTGGTGGTGAGCACTCCACGTTTGTTGAAAGATTAGGAAAGGGAATGAAGAGAGGACTGGGTGTATGGGGCTCAGAAATCTTGTAGTTGCAAGTGATACGGTTGTGAATAATAAATTTCCCTCGAAATATCTATCACTCAGTGAGTAATAAAACCTGTTTCACTCTGTGATATGTCCAACAATCAGACTAGTTTTGAACCACATACTACCACAGAGTTCGAATACCACACGCATACTGTTGAGTGGAAGCATCACTGACACAACAAACTAGGAAATAGCATACGACATAGGAAATATGGAAAGTAAAATCAGGCTTGTAGAAGCACCTTGCAATGTCTTCACTTCTTCTTCCAGAACAGCTGTCGAATTTTCCATCTGGGCTATCAATCCTGTAGAACAATTGCAAACAATTATCACAAATCAACAGGTACTGACAAGAGGAATGATGGATGATAAATGTCAAATCTGATCATCAGTCATGCTGAATTCGTCTACATTCACAAAGTGTTCCAGTGTCGCATGCTACATATGTTTCCTTCAACCGCCTGAAACGCAGATAACTGCTAGCTAACTCAAAGAGAGAATACGATAAATCATTCCACAAATGAAAATGAAAATTGACTCAATGAACATAAACTTAGTTATTTCATCGAATGTTAAGCAAGTGTATGGGATATTGAAATATACTGAAAAGAATTTGCTTACCGTCAAAAAGTTCAGGCCACGTTCTATAGCATTTATCTCTTGACTAACACGGCGCGAATCTTCAAAACAACAAAGTCGAGGGTCAATTCATTCAATTAAGCATGGTTGAATGCCACGACTTGTTCGGTTTCAAGAATGAGTGACATGGGAAAAAATGTGTGCCAGTGTGGTGAGAGCAGGCTGCTAGCCGATTGGTTGGCACTATTCTACGTTAAGGTCTAGGTCACTAATATGGGCCCTGAGAAAATATGAACAAGGCTGAATCAGCAACCAATCACAGCAAAGTTAACGTGGCAAAATATGATTCGCAGATAGAGAACTCTATTTGTCAAGGAATCCCGAAACAACCAATCAGAAGCCTGCGTTTGTCTACCTAACTTCTGATAAACAACCAATCAGATGACTGCGCTTGTCTATAATAATGTAGTTGAAATATGTATAAATGCGTGTTGATTTTCATAATAAAACGATCTGTTGCCTGGCCCTTGTCTTCTGTTGTTACATTTGGTGTCGCTGGCTACCGACAAATGGAAATCCTATGCCTTGCTGTTTTTGATGGAGACATATGGATCTTCGGGCAGGACTTCAAGGCTTCTGCGCAGTTGAGTGGCGTTCAAGATCTGTCAGCGATGGAGCTGCTACTTGGGACGCTGCTGGGAGGTCGGGTGAAAGCAGCATATGAAAGTGTGAGCCGAAGTATGGACGAATGTTCGACAGGGTCAGGCAAACAGTTTCCAAAGTGGGAAGGACCATATATGGTCACTTCGAGATGGGGTTACGCAGACACAGTCGCAATGGCGAACAATAAGAGGCGCGTGAACGTCAGCGAGCTCCAGAAATGGATACAGCGAGACAAGCCAACGATGACGCCTGCACCAAGTAGATCAAGCCGACTTCAGTCGCACGTATTTGACGGGGGGACGAGTGTGGTGAGAGCAGGCTGCTAGCCGATTGGTTGGCACTAATCTACGTTAAGGTCTAGGTCACTAATATGGGCCCTGAGAAAATATGAACAAGGCTGAGTCAACAACCAATCACAGCAAAGTTAACGTGGCAAAATATGATTCGCAGATAGAGAACTCTATTTGTCAAGGAATCCCGAAACAAACAATCAGAAGCCTGCGTTTGTCTACCTAACTTCTGATAAACAACCAATCAGATGACTACGCTTGTCTATAATAATGTAGTTGAAATATGTATAAATGCGTGTTGATTTTCATAATAAAACGATCAGTTCCCTGGCCCTTGTCTTCTGTTGTTACACCAGCACGTTTCGCATTTTATAAGACTGAATAATACTGATTGATGATATGTTCAATGAATATCCTATTGAAGAGAATATCCCACTTGAGAATACGGAACGATACTGAAATATTGAAATATTCTCTCACTCATTTCACAAGGAGTAATTTTTGTTCTAGTCGAGAATCCTAGGTCTCAAGCCTCGTTCGGGGGTTAACTGTCACAGATAGAAACTGACTAGCTTCGTACCATCATCACCCAGACCATGTGAATACTCTGTCTGACTGTGAAATATGACGTGGGGATTTAGCTTTCAGTGTTACGAGAAATGAAATGATAAAGTCGATTTCTACATATCCACAGTGTTCACAGTCTCAAAGTTCAACGATATCATCTGGTTGGATCAGATGAAGTTGTTTCACTGACTGCATTTCTTCTCAGCATTTACACGATGTTTCACCATCAGACTATTCGATAATAGTCTAAAATTAGCTGACAAACTATGAGTTGTAGACAGAAATATCCGAAAGCCTGAGAGTGTGGAATTCTCGAATAATCATTGCTGATGTGACTCGATGTTCAACAAGCAAGTTCACATTTCGAAAGAACTAACAAGTCAGAAGCAATTGGATAGCAACACACTAACGGAAACATGAATGATTAAATTACTGTTCAATGTGCAACGACTCACCATAAGTTGGTTCAGAATCCCCACTATGTTTTCTCAGTCCACCAGCTTCAAATAAAATAAAAAATAAAATAAATAAAATTAATTCATTCATTAATTAATTCATTGATTAATTGATAATATGCGTAGTTGAGAATATTTAATCGTCCGAGTCACCTGATCGAAAGTGAGGGAGAATCATTCATGTATTATTTTGTAGGGAAACCACCTAAATGCTTATCTTGCGCACTGAATCCACATTCAGCACGTGTTTCACACTGATGCGACTCAAGATGGATTTGTAGTCATGAAACTGAAATCATCAGTGTAGACAATGTGTGTAACAGGAGTGTATGAAATGTATGCGAATTCGTGTTATTAGTATGTGTCATAGAAATGACAACACTGGATTGTGATATCGTGCCTCAAGTTCATCAGAAAACCATGTTCATATTGATGTCTAATAGATCTGATCGAATGGAGTGGTTCATATATTCACACAAATCACTGATTATCATATACTAACTATACAAGCAGTTGTCAATCACACACACAATTCAGAAGTGAATTCTATTCGATTAAGGTAGTGTCAAAATATTCATGTAACATGCAGACAGTGAAATGAAGTAACTAACGCTTACCTGTCAGTAGAGATACACGCAGGAGAAGGATGAACGCGGTGATTTCCAATGATAAGAAAGCGAACGCCATGATTATGTGTTCGCTTGAAATCTGTATTTGTATTTATACTACTGTCTGATGACGAAATTCTCTTGAGAAAACGAAAGATGAGGAGACATCGGACGATTTACGAATACGTTTCTTCTCTGATGTCCACGTAATCATGGCGTGATCATCAATACTAAAAATAAATTGAACTTTATTACAGAGTGTAAACAATTTTCTTCAAGAAATATACAATTAGTCAGACAGAAAAGGTAAACTTCGGTATTATTTCATATCGAAATTTCTTCACTGTAGTAACTTATTCTTGTTTTGAGAAGATGGTCTGAACAAAGAATATTCTTCTCGAAATATTTCATTCAGGTTGTTAACGTTAGTTATACGGTAACGATAACCGCAAGTTGTACGACGGATACAGTTTTCACTTTGAATAACAGATTAGTTATGGTCTGACGAAATAAGGGGTATTTCTGTGACAGATGTGGTGATTTGATTGTAAATACAAAGATAGTATGAAATGGATGAAGACGATACGTATTCATATTATGAATAGAAAGATTCGACGTAAGGAGTGAAGGTTGACCAGTTAGTTCAAAGGCGTTTAACAGGCTTGGTGACTGGCTAGTACACATAGACAGTGGGCTTTTAAGCAGGAGACAGTAAGACTGTAGTCAGTAGTTTATCATGGAATAGCCAATATTTGAAGTGTGTAGGATGGTGTGATATCTCGGGAGAAGAGATGATATCACCGACAATGAAGTGCAACAGCTTGTTAGTGTCATAATGCAAGACAGATGAGAAGATATAGATAGCATTGAGGCGCTAGAAATACGTGAGAACAGATGAAATGGAAGTGGACTCTGCAAAGTTGTAACTGGATAGTCAAGAATCTACTGCTGTCACCCAGACGACAACCACCAGCACATTGAGGCAGTGAATGGCTATCACGATGTGACCAGTGGCAGCCAGAGCCCTTATGCAGTGAGAACCAGTCTCATTCTGCGGGATTATGACAGCAAGATTCAAAACAAAAGGGAGGAAGCAAGGAAGGAAGGCTACAATCATCCAATGCTACGCGTCTACAGGCATCTCAGAACAAGAGAAGAGGAAAGATTTCTAAAGACAGCTGAGAACCGTGGTGGGTGAGATCACGAATGGTGGCATGATTTCTAAACTGTGAACAAACAACATGGAGAGAGAACTGACCATGGGTCGAAGGGATCTCAGGAAAATGTGTGAGAATGAAGAACTCTTCACAGACTCCTGAGAATTCACTGATTCGGTGATTGGAGGCGGTGTGTGAAATGAGGATGAGCACAAGGTGACATTTGTTTCATCATTTGGAGACACGGGAAATTAAATCCGTTTCTTTTCAATCTGGGGGAGTTGGCGATACAGCTCACTGGACACAATTTCGATAAGATTGTTAGATGTCGTCTCGGTTGATAATTTAGTGTTAGTAACCTTCATGATCAGGTTGGCGGCCTTCAATATGAAAACTTTCGCGGTCAGTCATCTACAATCATTATCATGTGTGTGTGTATGTGTGGACAATCAGCCAATAACTTTCATAGCATCCTAATCTCATATTATGTTTCAGACAATCAACACACTTCATAAGCTTCACATAGGAAATATTACTGACTCTCTCGAAGAACTCATACAATCTCTAATCGTTCATTCAAAAATATTTATCTCTTAGAAACCTCATATGTCTCCGAAGAAATTCCAGTGCAAACCTGTGTGTGATTTTGACGTCATCATTTTATTTATAAATAGTGGTCAGTATGGCACTCCTGTGTATTTCAGGTGGTTGTCGACGTGTGGCGTAAAATGTGGAAGCTCGTTAATTCCAAATAGAGAACTCTTGTAATTCATCATGTGGAATGTTCGGAATACAGTCTGAGCAAGGAAACTTCTTGGAGGCGAAATCGCATTTCAGAGTTGAATGGAGTTTTCGTTTGAAAATGTATTATGCTGACTATGCTCGTGACAGTCGACCAATACACACACAGACTTCTATAACTTCCTACTGCATGTCTGTAATAAAGTAGGATAATTCAAGAAAATTTCATTTTCTCATTTCTGGATGTTGTGAACCACTTGAGGGTTTGGATCAATTTTATCTAGCATTACTTACTTTCTACTCCATTATTGGTAATGTGAGAAGATTCGTATGTAAGCTTGAGTTCTAGTTTCGACAAGTAGCAATCATCACCTGCTCGAAGGTGTCAGTATTGTATCTCAACTGCTGATACTCAGAATTATCAGGAGTCAGAATGCCTCCGTTTTTAGGTGATATGCTGTGAAGATCCATATATATAAATCCAATGAATGATGAGGTTATTTAAGCCGTAAATGTTCATTTTATTCTGGCCTCAGTTGTACTTCGGTTCCAGGAGGACGTACTATGGAGTTTAGTCACTTCTTGAGATGCTCGTTGGATACTAACAACCATTGAAGCTGCTAAGAAATCGTGAGGCGGACATGCAGTGCGTTCGTGTGATAGAGACGGCTTGAGTGACTCTTGGTTGGGGAAGTTTTGTCCGTGTGTGCACCCTTTACGAAACGGAACTGTATGTGTTCAGAAGCAACCATTCCCACAGTGATGTGAGTACTCAAAGCTTATGTCCACCTTCTAAGTTTATCCCTATGAAACCATACTAGTCCTAATCTGTTACCCCCTAAAGACTTGTGACACTTTAAAGTGCAAATGCATTCGAATTACGACATATCATCTATATACTAATGGCCTCGTAGAAGGTTTTCACTGGCGAAATACAGCTTCTCTTATGACAATCAACAACGTAAAACAGACAGTTTCCCCTCCATCAACATTTCGCTACACACTATCCACTCTCAACTTTGATATACGGTGCACAGAAACGGTTTGAGAAACCACGTTTACTTTACTCGGTGAAAAACTTGCTTCGGTAGATTGTGGGCAGAGAGATTTCACATATCCGAATCTATGCACAGATTCGTCAATGCTTGTGAAGAGTTCTTCATTCTCACACATTTTCCTGAGATCCCTTCGACCCATGGTCAGTTCTCTCTCCATGTTGTTTGTTCACAGTTTAGAAATCATGCCACCATTCGTGATCTCACCCACCACGGTTCTCAGCTGTCTTTAGAAATCTTTCCTCTTCTCTTGTTCTGAGATGCCTGTAGACGCGTAGCATTGGATGATTGTAGCCTTCCTTCCTTGCTTCCTCCCTTTTGTTTTGAATCTTGCTGTCATAATCCCGCAGGATGAGACTGGTTCTCACTGCATAAGGGCTTTGGCTGCCACTGGTCACATCGTGATAGCCATTCACTGCCTCAGTGTGCTGGTGGTTGTCGTCTGGGTGACAGCAGTAGATTCTTGACTATCCAGTTACAACTTTGCAGAGTCCACTTCCATTTCATCTGTTCTCACGTATTTCTAGCGCCTCAATGCTATCTATATCTTCTCATCTGTCTTGCATTATGACACTAACAAGCTGTTGCACTTCATTGTCGGTGATATCATCTCTTCTCCCGAGATATCACACCATCCTACACACTTCAAATATTGGCTATTCCATGATAAACTACTGACTACAGTCTTACTGTCTCCTGCTTAAAAGCCCACTGTCTATGTGTACTAGCCAGTCACCAAGCCTGTTAAACGCCTTTGAACTAACTGGTCAACCTTCACTCCTTACGTCGAATCTTTCTATTCATAATGTGAATACGTATCGTCTTCATCCATTTCATACTGTCTTTGTATTTACAATCAAATCACCACATCTGTCACAGAAATACCCCTTATTTCGTCAGACCATAACTAATCTGTTATTCAAAGTGAAAACTGTATCCGTCGTACAACTTGCGGTTATCGTTACCGTATAACTAACTTTAACAACCTGAATGAAATATTTCGAGAAGAATATTCTGTGTTCAGACCATCTTCTCAAAACAAGAATAAGTTACTACAGTGAAGAAATTTCGATATGAAATAATACCGAAGTTTACCTTTTCTGTCTGACTAATTGTATATTTCTTGAAGAAAATTGTTTACACTCTGTAATAAAGTTCAATTTATTTTTAGTATTGATGATCACGCCATGATTACGTGGACATCAGAGAAGAAACGTATTTGTAAATCGTCCGATGTCTCCTCATCTTTCGTTTTCTCAAGAGAATTTCGTCATCAGACTGTAGTATAAATACAAATACAGATTTCAAGCGAACACATAATCATGGCACTCGCTTTCTTATCACTGGAAATCACCGCGTTCATCCTTCTCCTGCGTGTATCTCTACTGACAGGTAAGCGTTAGTTACTTCATTTCACTGTCTGCATGTTACATGAATATTTTGACACTACCTTAATCGAATAGAATTCACTTCTGAATTGTGTGTGTGATTGACAACTGCTTGTATAGTTAGTATATGATAATCAGTGATTTGTGTGAATATATGAACCACTCCATTCGATCAGATCTATTAGACATCAATATGAACATGGTTTTCTGATGAACTTGAGGCACGATATCACAATCCAGTGTTGTCATTTCTATGACACATACTAATAACACGAATTCGCATACATTTCATACACTCCTGTTACACACATTGTCTACACTGATGATTTCAGTTTCATGACTACAAATCCATCTTGAGTCGCATCAGTGTGAAACACGTGCTGAATGTGGATTCAGTGCGCAAGATAAGCATTTAGGTGGTTTCCCTACAAAATAATACATGAATGATTCTCCCTCACTTTCGATCAGGTGACTCGGACGATTAAATATTCTCAACTACGCATATTATCAATTAATCAATGAATTAATTAATGAATGAATTAATTTTATTATTTATTTTTTATTTTATTTGAAGCTGGTGGACTGAGAAAACATAGTGGGGATTCTGAACCAACTTATGGTGAGTCGTTGCACATTGAACAGTAATTTAATCATTCATGATTCCGTTAGTGTGTTGCTATCCAATTGCTTCTGACTTGTTAGTTCTTTCGAAATGTGAACTTGCTTGTTGAACATCGAGTCACATCAGCAATGATTATTCGAGAATTCCACACTCTCAGGCTTTCGGATATTTCTGTCTACAACTCATAGTTTGTCAGCTAATTTTAGACTATTATCGAATAGTCTGATGGTGAAACATCGTGTAAATCCTGAGAAGAAATGCAGTCAGTGAAACAACTTCATCTGATCCAACCAGATGATATCGTTGAACTTTGAGACTGTGAACACTGTGGATATGTAGAAATCGACTTTATCATTTCATTTCTCGTAACACTGAAAGCTAATTCCCACGTCATATTTCACAGTCAGACAGAGTATTCACATGGTCTGGGTGATGGTGGTACGAAGCTAGTCAGTTTCTATCTGTGACAGTTAACCCCCGAACGAGGCTTGAGACCTAGGATTCTCGACTAGAACAAAAATTACTCCTTGTGAAATGAGTGAGAGAATATTTCAATATTTCAGTATCGTTCCGTATTCTCAAGTGGGATATTCTCTTCAATAGGATATTCATTGAACATATCGTCAACCAGTATTATTCAGTCTTATAAAATGCGAAACGTGCTGGCACACATTTTTTCCCATGTCACTCATTCTTGAAACCGAACAAGTCGTGGCATTCAACCATGCTTAATTGAATGAATTGACGCTCGACTTTGTTGTTTTGAAGATTCGCGCCGTGTTAGTCAAGAGATAAATGCTATAGAACGTGGCCTGAACTTTTTGACGGTAAGCAAATTCTTTTCAGTATATTTCAATATCCCATACACTTGCTTAACATTCGATGAAATAACTAAGTTTATGTTCATTGAGTCAATTTTCATTTTCATTTGTGGAATGATTTATCGTATTCTCTCTTTGAGTTAGCTAGCAGTTATCTGCGTTTCAGGCGGTTGAAGGAAACATATGTAGCATGCGACACTGGAACACTTTGTGAATGTAGACGAATTCAGCATGACTGATGATCAGATTTGACATTTATCATCCATCATTCCTCTTGTCAGTACCTGTTGATTTGTGATAATTGTTTGCAATTGTTCTACAGGATTGATAGCCCAGATGGAAAATTCGACAGCTGTTCTGGAAGAAGAAGTGAAGACATTGCAAGGTGCTTCTACAAGCCTGATTTTACTTTCCATATTTCCTATGTCGTATGCTATTTCCTAGTTTGTTGTGTCAGTGATGCTTCCACTCAACAGTATGCGTGTGGTATTCGAACTCTGTGGTAGTATGTGGTTCAAAACTAGTCTGATTGTTGGACATATCACAGAGTGAAACAGGTTTTATTACTCACTGAGTGATAGATATTTCGAGGGAAATTTATTATTCACAACCGTATCACTTGCAACTACAAGATTTCTGAGCCCCATACACCCAGTCCTCTCTTCATTCCCTTTCCTAATCTTTCAACAAACGTGGAGTGCTCACCACCACCTCCAGTTATCCTTCCCAGTAAGGAGGCCAGTGATATGATGCAGATTTACAACCAACAATTTGATCACAGTCACAATATAATTAGTCACATTTTGGCAATATCTCGCAAAAACGTTTTGTCTTCTGGAGTGAATATGTGCTTTTGCAGTATTATTCGCTGAAGGATGATAAATACCTTGTACATGGACATGCGGTAAATAATCTCCGAATGCTGTTCAAATGTGTGTGAACACCAAGATGTAGAGATGAGTGGAGACAGAGAAGTGGTGATAGCATACTGCCGTTTGTTTATTCATCAGCTTTTATGTCAATAGTTGGAGAGCGAGCAATATTGACGACATTGTCTCCAATGTTTGCAATCATGATTTATATTGCATGAGGTGACAGACTGTTTGTCTCTTTCCCACTCCAGACCAGTTGGAAACACAGGCCAGTGAAAGGAACACAACTCTCGCTGAGTGTAAGTCAACAAATTCAATCAATATTGAGAAATAATCGTTCTTTTAGTTGTCAGGTGTCAAGTCAATACTTCTGAAGACCACTACCGACCGGAATTGTACAGAAGTATGTGAAACGTTTGTTGTTCCTCTTCAACCTGCAAAACTGCAAAGTATAGAGAGAGAAGACGAGTAGTTTAGCGAAGAGTCTCTTCTCGGCGAATTCATCCTCCACTTTAGCTGTACGATCGCAAATATATGTATATATTATGGTTTGTTTGTATGCATGTGTGCATTAAGTTTGTCAAACAAAAACACAATTGACTATGGTTATTTTAACGACACAGGTGAGAATTAGTCAGTTATGTGTGGAGTTAGGCAATACAAAAGTATTCAGAGGAATCGGATGTAAAAATATAGGATAAGAGGGTAGTAACACAAGTGATGAGTTGTCACGAACAATTGTTAAAGGAGAGTTACGTAATGACATGGATAGTTTGGTGAAAGAGTTGTGCTCAGGGTGAACATGGAAACAAAAGGAAATACGGAATTCCGCAGCAGTTTTCAGGGAATACAGGAGTTTTAAGTAGTTAGTGAAACAAGCAAACGAGCAAACGTTAAGTCAGATCAACAGAGTTGTTACCATGATAGTAGCTGTGGCTGAATAATTTTCTGTTGTATGCATAGTCCTGGTTCTTCGAACTGAATGGCCAGAGTGCGTGCAGTGCAAAGAGGACGGAAACGGCCTGTCTATGGCAGGTTGTTCTTCACCTTTCAGATTACTTTGAAGGAGGCGTTTGTTGACATGGAATGGATGACCAGTGCAAATAAGTGACTAGACCATTGAAATCTTTCGTTAAATAGACTTTGAATTAACGCTACTACTGAATATCACACAGAGATATGTGGAGGCTGACTGACGTACAGTTAGTCAAATAATTTGTCTGAATAGTGTCACCTATTCAATTGAATTCGATTCGGGCATGTCATAGTTAGGAATTTACCACCTTTTATTATCCCAATTGTCGTCTATCTTGAATTGGTCGTGTATTCATTTGTTTTGTCAGGCATTTCAAATACCATCGGACATGTGACTCAGTTATATGGTAAGTACGCCTTCGTAATTCCTCATAGTGCATTCTGTTTGATCTCGTTCCCTTCACAATTGAATCGGCGAGTTGTCGAAGTTGATGTGTGAGAGAAATTCAGTTGAGTCACACGACTGCTAGTGAAAGATGGGCGTAAAAGTGTCAGACTGTTTTCAGCTGCTTAAGATGCTCATCGCATATTTCACTATCAGTCACTCGAATGCAACCAGTAGAAGAGAGAGTATAAGACTACCTAGCCTTTCATCGAATCTCTGAACAATAATATGTAATGATGAATGAATTTGGTGAAACAGACTCAGTTGATGATTTATTCGCTGGAAATCTCGGACTGCAGGCCACTAATATTCGCCAGATGGTGAAACAACACATCAAATTATCCATCGAAATTTCTCCATTCGATCAATGTGACAGGTGATTTTCGAATTACTCGTCAATATATATACTCTGTTCTCTTTGCATTCTACTCAGGCGATTTCTTCGTCATGTCTCCGAACAAACCTCTCTGGAACGAATCTCTAATCCGTGGATCTGGACGTAAGCATTGATTTTATTGGTTGAGCGAGTTAGCTTCACTTCTCCTTACGGTTTCTCACTCTTCTGACTCAGCTGAACATCACTGTGATCTAATCCGCCATATTTGACTGGTGGTAGCTCAGTCATGACTGAAAGACGGATGTGCTCATCTGTTAGATATTTGAGTGAATTCGTCAGTCACCGGACAATAGCTGACATCCAATGGTGATTTTGTGCCATTCTCTTGTCATTTTGTGAAACAGTCTCAGTGTGTTGGGACTCGGTTTGTGTATGAGATTGTCGAAAACAAAACAAGGGATTACTCTCCGATGCTACTCACTACAACAGTCTTGTGAATGAGCATGTCATTTCGAATAGTTTACGCTCAGCCTCTCACGGTGCACAGAGTTGCGTTCGGAGCAATTGAGAACTAGTCGTCAACAGTATACACATCACTCAATCAGAAGACGGTCAGTTCATTGACTTAAAGCCAATCCGTATGAAGATTGAAAAGCTCAAGTATCTCTCCCTGAAGGTCTGTTACTCATTCCTTACTCACTAACAATCGCTTCCACTCTATCAACGGGTTGGCGAAATTCACGACCTACACATATACACACATATACATTCCAGGTGTTATAATAAACCAGCAATATCTTTGTATCTGTTGACTTCTGTGTGTTTCAGTTAACCGAAGACGTAAGTCAAACCACTGAATACTGGTGATCTGTAATACTAAACACACGATGTTCATTATAGTCAACGAAATGCTGTCAATACTATCCTTTCTTCTTGAATAGGTATTGAACAAACCCCAGACTTGAGTGTCTGTGATAGTCTTCTGTCGATTGAACGCACTGAAGGTAATTCCAAACATGTCGTTGCTTTGTGTAGGATTATTCCACCAGTTAGTTCTATGCTTCATATTTCGTAGACAGATGTTTTTATCTCGATTTGTTCGACTGATTATTGATAATAATAATAATAATAATAATATTAATAGTAGTAGTAGTTGATAGTGACTGTCATATTCCAGTTTTCATCAATGATGAAGCTATTCTCTACAAAGAGAAAGTCTGCTTACTTGCAAATACTCTAGTGATTCCTCTACTAGTGCATTTTCCATTGACGGAAATTCTAAGATTGCATTGGTATTATGAATACTATTGTTTTTTCTTTGGGTCTCAAGTGGAATATTGGTCTTCGCCTCGTCTTGTTCTCTGTGGTGCTATTCAGCTAGCCACACAATTGTCCATCGCCTTTCATACCCTCCTCACAGGGATCTCCTCAATGTCACCATCCCTCGACACTGGATACATGTCCAACTCATCGTTTCCCACTCGGGTTCCACTCGAGTGGTGGCCTACATTGAGTGCGATGTCAATCGTCGTCGATCGTCTCCTCAACGTGTGTCCCATCCATCTGGATTTTCTTCTGCATATTTGTTGATCAATAGGCTGTCAAAGCAGGTGATTCAGCAAAGACACTCTTCTCAACGGAGTTATTATCAGGCTGTACAATCGTATCATATATACATATATATATACGGTTTTTAAGAAACTATATCCAGTGAGGGAATGCATTCACACCTATGACTCAATTCCACCACTGGATATAATTTCTAAGAAACAATATGTGCATACGATTGTACAGCTTGATAACAAATTCGTTGAAGTGAGTCTCTTCGATGAGTCACCTGTTTTGATTTGCTTGTTTTGATGTTACAATGAGAATTTTCCATGGACCAATAGTTTCTTGGTTGGTTCGTTCCCAGACAGATTTTCTTGTTGCTAATTCTATCTGGCCATTTGATTGATCTTCAATATGCAGCCAGCGATGAGGGCAGTTGTTGACAGAAGTTTACTGCATACAGGGAATGCTGTGTTATGCAAATATATATATATATATATATTTATTTATTTATGCAAACATAATAGTAGAGCTGATGAGGAGGATTCATTTGGGAGTAAACATTGCTTTCCTCAATGTTTCCGTCTTCCAAATCAGCAGTGTTGCTTTCCCGCCTCATCTGTCCACAATTCATCATGTCTATGCATGAAATACTTTCACTGTGTTTACACTTCACCTTCCTTTTCAGAAATAAACCGACTGAGTCAACTGATAATAAGGCTGAGTGCTTCGAAATTTACTTTGGTGACAGGTCGTGGTAAGTTGAAACATACCGAGTCAAATATTTTGCAAGGCGCTTTCAACAGTCTAGTAGGCGGTAAACGTTGATTCGGAGGCTAGACAGCATTTCACACTCAGATATTTTGCCTAGTTTGCGGGTACTTGTTTTGACGATTACAAACGATAGATTTACAACATTTCATCTGTCTTCTCGCATGCGTCTATTCAAGTTTACATGTCAAGTTCGCCTTTTTTGACGACAAACTGCATCTTCTCATTATAGAAACCAAATCGATTTATGAAAATATTCTGACAAATATCAGGGTGAGTTTATCTACCAGATCCCATCCACACACACACACACATCTCCTTGTGACAAACATCAGTCTACTTGTCGTTTGTCCCGCATTACCACATCTCATGTCGTATTCAAAAGTGTCGTGTTGGCGTTTCGAGACAAATAGATGAAGTGTTCACTGCTAGTGAATAGCTAACTAGACAGTGTGTGATGACAATTTCAGAGATCGGTATTACAATTAAACAGGAAGCCTTGGCTTCTTTCTGACTGATTATTGTGGCAGTTTATTAGTGGGATGCTTCTAACTGAGGTGATTAATACACGTCTTGGCCACATTTGAATGCATCGAGTGCATCATCCAGAGTATCGAATGAAGCACAATTGATTTGAGTGATTCAGTCATTTGAAACTCAAAATGTCAAACACTAGTGATTGATCCACTTAATGAAACGTTGTTATCCACCCCAGCCAGTATCGTCCTTGATTTCATTGAAACTATTCATTCATTCATTCATTTATTGATTTGTTATTTTTGCATTCTTTCTTCTCTCCTTGAAGAGTGAATACACGTTACTCACATCGAATGGAATACTGCCATCCGTGTGAGATGGACACATACATACATCTATCTGTTCAACTGTCTTCACGAATCATCTGAAGACGACGTGCTTTTTCTTTTCTCTTTCATCACTTGATTAGACTGTAATACTGATAAGTAGTCGTAGTCGTAGTCTTAGTCGTAGTAGTATTAGTCGTGGTGTAAAATGTAAACATAATAATAATAATAATAATAAAAGTAATGATAATAATAATAATATTTTGACCTCACTTTGACTTCTCCCTTCAACGTTCAATGATGGTGGTGTGTGTGTGTGAGTGTGTACAGTGTCATAGTCACATTAGAGACGAAGTGACAGGAAATTTCGCTCGTGATGATTGTAGCTTCCTTGCAATTATAACTTGGTGCTATCTCACAGTCAGTTCCGTTTATCGGTTTGAACAAAGAAGTGACGAGGATATTTGAAGTACAATATGAGCAAGCTATAATCAAAAAAATTAACTTCACGGTCCTCTTCAAGCGCGAGCATACTGGTGAACTAAATCAAATTATAAGTTACAAAGTGAGTGCTCGAGCACACACTTTCCACGATGACTTCGAGTTATACGTAGTTATAGATAGTGTGGACAACGTGACTCGGAAAACGATGTAAGTAGCCGAAGTGTCCAGTGTTAAAAGACTAAGTATTTCTAGTAGAATTCGAAAGGTGGGTGTAAGTAGGTGTGGGGGAGGGTTAAGTTGAAATCTCGCTTGGAAACAAGCAATGACTAGAGACGAACTAGGAAATCGAAGAACTTAGTGAATTCATACATATCACGATGGAGAGCTGAAGACAGTGTGAATGAATAGTAGAGTGAAATGATGACAGACAAAGAATTAGGTGTATTTGGAAACTTGATAGTGAGTTCGACTGAGTGAGTGGAAATGCAAATCAAGCGGGATGTTGCACGACAGAGCAAAACGCATAGTAAACTTATCGCATCACCACTAGAACTAGAGAACTGAATTCACTCAAATACATCTTTTCGGGAAATCCTCGTCAAGTGTGTCAACTAGTGGATAACAACCAAGGCGATCAGACCATCAATAACATAATGACATACTTATAATAAGTAATAATTATAATTATAACTAGAAACAACAAGGTAGTCAGCCAACTATTGTCAGTGTGTACGTTTGTAGGGGCAGAGTGATACAGGAACTATTGTCTCATCACAATGTTTGCTTTGACAATAAATTCCGAAATTAGGGTCAAGTGTGATAATGAGAACGAGAGTGATTGTGAGTACAAAGATGACAGTAAAACTAAGGATAATTAATATTCACCGAGGAGGAATAACAAGGCTGGAAGACTCTTCCCAATAACTTCTTTCTCAGACTTTACAATTATAAATCCGACAATTCTAGCACACATTAGCCAATGAAGACAAGTTGGGATTGTATCAGACAGAGTATTGTGATACAGGTGGTGCGTCAGTGAAATCATAGTCAGTGGAATTCGCTTGTCATCCGAATCCACTCATAATGTACGATCAATCAGACAGAACATGAGGTGACATGAAGTCGAGCAATTCAATGATGTGTTTCGACTAGCTATTTCAATGTCATCCGTGTATGCATAGGTGGACGATACCGTGAATGAAGTGGTGAAATATTAGACCAAGTTTGCATGAATCAAGTAAGAAACGAAGATTCTCGAGGAGACAGAAGAGCCTATTGTCGTCAACATTCAGGAGATAACCAGGATGGATGAGGGTCGAATGATAGGAGTATGTTGGGGCGAGCGAATTACACATAGGTGTGACTTCCGAAAACGCACTCAAGTCGTGCATATGTGCGACTATATACCAATGTGAAGTCAATCGAGAGTTGAGTCTTCACTCTTTCTGAAACAACTTCAAACACATATGAATGACGTCTCTTCATTCTCGGACAATTATCTTTGACTTTTTCAGCCTTTCAAATGCACACAGATCTATGCCCGTTCACACTGGACACAGTGTGCAGAATGAGGTTATGGGCTTCACTGGCCACCACACGGTCTGCAGTCTATCCCGCTATTTTCAGGAATCCCGTGTACCAATAAAGACCATGGGCTTTTGCATTGGCTTGTTATCACATCTCCTGTGTTTATTGTGGATGTCGGACACCGCTCTATATGTATCATCCTAATGGTAAACTGCAACAAGGCTTATATTACGACGTGTCCAACGTGTACAGATGGTAGTCACACTGGGCCTTCGCTGTTTCCTGGCGTAATAATGAAAATATGCAGTGGAGATCACAGTTGTAGTGTAAGACCTTAGCATGTGTGAAAAGAGGTTTTCATTGAAAGTTAGAAACAGTCAGTCTCTTTGATAAATTTCGATAGTCTTATCTGAAGACGTATTTGCACAAGAGTGTATGGGTAGTCTGATCCCTGACATATTCAGAATATGCTCTGCCACTGCTAGATTTGGAAAAGCTAAAAACTGATATGATTATGAGCAATAGTTTGTGCTTGAAACGTCATCAGTTAATATAACTTTACAACACTGAGTGTGATTTATCAAAATAAAATCTTATCCATAGTGGAGTTATACTCTACCACAGTGCCCAAGTTTTATACTTATATCACTAAAAACTAAAATTTCAAGCTTACGTGCACGATGTAGCAGATCACCGTCTAGGTCAAGGCAACGTCGACTGTCTTTTTCAAGACAGCGGACTCCAACGTCTAATACTCAAAATATTTGTTGGTACCATAGAAAGTTTGGAAACCGAGGTATTCGGCGTTTAAAACCATGTGCTTTCAGCAGTAGCGACTTGGCAGGGAAACTCACCAGCCAGACAGTGATGGTGACGGCTGTTTTTATTATTATTATTATTATTATTGATCCCTTGGGCTTCAACTGCACGTCTCCACTTGCTTCTGTCTTCTTCTGTGCTTTCCACCTACATCCATTTTGGTAGATACTCTTTCAACTCCTCTTCACACGATCTCCTCCATGTCACTCTTGCACTGACGCCCCACTCGCCGCTTCCCTTTTGGCCTGGTTCCACTCGAGCGATGGCCTGACGCGCGATGTCACCAACCGGCCTCCTCAGTCAGCGAGTGTCCAATCCATCTCCACTTTCTCCTGTATATTTGTTGGGCGATTGGTTCTTGTTTTGTTTCTTTGTGCCCAAAGTTTCTTGTTGGTGATTCTTTCCGGCCCGGCCATCTGATCTTCAGTATAGATACAACGAATACAGTTGTTGATAAAGGTCCGGTCTGCAACAGTCTGTTGGAAATATTCTTTGTGACCCGCCCGCCAAGTTTCTGATCCGTTCCGTATAGAAGAACTGACTAACTCGACGTTTGTATTGAAAATCTGACCGAATTTTGTTGTTGATCCTGAGTGACGAAGATTTCCAGATTGGTTCCAGGTTCATGATGAATGTGTTTCTCGCCTTCCCGATTCTCGCTCGATTTGACATCCTCATCCGTTCCGAGTGCCTGTAGTTGAGACAATGCTCCCTAGATAAGTGAGTGAATGGAGTAACCTCTTTTTTTAATCCGTCCCGTTGATGGGGATTGACGTTGGATGCTGTTGCTGTTGTTGTTGGTTATTTTCATAACCTCCGTCTTGTCTATGTTCACATAAAGTGCTGTCTTCTCCGGCTGCTTCTTCGACCAGTTTGTAGGTTTTCGCTTGTAAGTCTTCGATTGTGTGTGTGAAATCAAACATCAATCATCCACACGCGAAATCCAGGTCTTCTAGGTTCTTCACGTCGGTCCAGGATATTCCTGTCTTCTCGTTTCCCACTCACAGTCTGACGCATAATCCAGTCCACCACAATTAGGAATATCATTGGTTATAATAAGCTAGCACCCTTTTCTGACTCCTGTGTTTATTCCAAACGCCTTGCTGAGTTTTCCGTTGTGGATCACTTGACATGTGCCGTTGTCGTACAGCTGTTGAATAAGGTTGATGAACATTTGGGGTACGCCATAGTACTCGAGTAATTTTCAAATTACTTCACGGTCAACGCTGTCGAAGGCCTTCTCAAAGTCTATAAAGTTGAGGTAGAGGTTTGATTGTCATTCCATGCTTTGTTCTGTGATGATGACGCGTAGAGTTGCAATTTGGTCAGTACATGATTTGCCTTTCCTGAATCCAGCCAGCTTGTTCTGGTCGGAGTTCTGTCTCCAGTGCGTCCTTTAATCTCTCCAGGATGATGCGACTCAGGATTTTACTTGGCGTCGATAGGAGCATGATTCCTCGCCAGTTCTTGCAGAGTCCTAAGTCTCCCTTCTTTGGTAGTTTCACGTGGTAACCTTTCCTCTAGTCAGCAGGCACCTTTCCCTCCTTCTAGACCTTTTGCAATAATGGAGTCAGCATGTCTGCTGTAGTCTCTGAGTCCGCCTTCAGTTCTTCAGGGGGTATTCCATCTGGTCCAGCTGCTTTTCCAGCTTTCAGAAGCTTGATTACATTCAAGACATCAGCTCTCGTTAGAGGATTGGTGTCAACTTGTATTTGTGTACGTGGTGTTGTTGGTATTTCTGGACGGGTTGCAGGTGGTGGTCGGTTCAAGAGTCCTTTGAAGTGATCCGCCCATTGTTTAGTCTGTTTTTCTTCCTTGATAATTGGGTTCCCTTGGGTGTCTTTTATAGTTTTCGCTTGTGTTGATCTCTTCCCGGATAGAGATTTGGTTATCTGATATAGTGTCCTCAGGTCCCTTTTACCCGCTGCCTTCTCAGCTTCAGTGGCGAGGTTGTCGTAGAATTGTCTTTTGTCCTTCCTAGCAATCTTCTTCACTTCTTTGTCTAGTGCTGTGTACGTTGAGCTCAGCGTCTCCTTCTCCTCTCCGTCCTTGCATTGAATCATTTTCTCTTTCACCATTCTCCTCTCTTCTATTAGTTTCCAAGTGTCCGTTGAGAGCCATTCCTTGTCTTGTCTCTTCTTTCTTCCTAGAACCGTTGAACACGTTTCGTTGAGAATCGCCTTCAGAGAGTTCCAATGTTCTTCCACGCATGATTCTTTAGTGATGTCGCGTAGTGTTTCCTGCTTTGCTCTGACAGTTGCAGTGAAAGTGTCCTTTGTGGTTGTGTCCTTCAGTTTTTGAGTGTTGAACTTGCATTGTGGCGTATCCCCAGCTACCCTCGAGGCTTTAAGCTTCACCTTGAAAGTCCCTTGTACTAGATAGTGGTCTGAACCCACATCTGCTTCTCTCCTCGACCTTGTGTCCAACAGGCTCCTTTTCCACTTTCTTAAAATTGAGATGAAGTCTATTTAAATTTTGGTGTTTCCATCTGGTGAAATCCATGTCGAATACCGCTCTATATGTATCATCCTAATGGTAAACTGCAACAAGGCTTATATTACGACGTGTCCAACGTGTACAGATGGTAGTCACACTGGGCCTTCGCTGTTTCCTGGCGTAATAATGAAAATATGCAGTGGAGATCACAGTTCTAGTGTAAGACCTTAGCATGTGTGAAAAGAGGTTTTCATTGAAAGTTAGAAACAGTCAGTCTCTTTGATAAATTTCGATAGTCTTATCAGAAGACGGAGACTACCTGAAAATTTCGATGTCGAATATGCACAAGACATTTTGAACACTCCGATCCGTCACACATTCAACTGTCAAGTCAATTTATATGAAAAGTAGAGGCCAATTAAAACACACAGACTGACGAGAAGGATTCAGGTATAAGCAATATTAGCACTTCGTCTAGTTATCAATTTTCCAGAGTTCATGTGTATTCTCTAATCACTTCGGAATATGTTCTGCCATCGTCAGATGCAAAGTGCGATTAGTGTTCTCTAAGTTCGCCAGATGGGGTGTAGACAAGTCAACTATTTCACAGATGTATTTTGGAAACATTGGTCTCCGGAATACATCTCCTTACTACAACAACCACACAGACGGATGGATATCAATGAGAATATGAGAGCCGGAGACTCGGTTATCGTTCTTGGTACTCCCTCGTGTCATGGTCGTTCGTGCACGATTCCTTAGTAGTTATGCAAACATTTCACACTCTTATTCAGTCTTTCACGCAGGGAATCTCAGTATGAGTTGTTGTTCCATTGTCACTGCCTATTCCTCTGTCCCCTCGAAAAATATTTTAACTTTCGGTTCCTAAGCTGTCGTTAGTGATATCACTCGAGAACCAGTTGTCGGTAGTCAGAATCAATTATGGTTTTCATTCAGAAGCTAATGCACGTAATGTTCTATTCGAAGGCGGCTTATTCTTCACCCTGACTAAAATCATATGTTGTATGCGTTTTAGAACAACAGCCTACCACGTTCAAGCTAATTGTACAGTAGAGCGTCCACACAGACAGTTGAAAGCTCGGTTATCAGCTGCAAACAATGCACATTGGACTGAATCACTACCGTTATTTCTCCTAGGGATACGAGACCTCTTGAAAACTGATGCTGGTTGTACAATCGCCGAGCTAGTATTGCACAACACTACGACCGCCAGGTGAGTTAGATTCTCCCTTTAGCATCCCACCAGCGGTAGATCACGCCTCATACGTCAGGAGGCTTACAAACACAATATGTTCAGTTAAACCTGCTACCCTTCGACCACAGCCAATAGACGTCTTTGTTCACCCGTGTTTGAAAACTTCGTCACATTTGTTCGTCGTGACTCTGTGCGTCGCCCTCTGGAACCCTCCTACGACGGACTATATAAAGTCATTAAACGTATGGATAAATTCTTCGTCTTAGACAATAAGTGTCGCGAAGACACCGCTAGCATCAACCGTCTGAAACCTGCCTACTTAGAAGGCAATCCTATTAGCCTAGAGGTTAGCATTCCTAATAATACACAAGTAACCGAATATCCGTTAGTCCTCGAAGAAGTCACTAGCGCGGCGAAATTCACCGAACCTACTGTCGAGCCCTCAAAGAAAACACGTTCTGGACAAGACGTGAGATTCCCAGAACGTCTTTACACTTATATCACATAACTAAGTGGTGTGATTCATCAAACTCTTACTCGTTTGTGGTATTTATTAATTTTTTTCTTTCAGTCACATCTATTTTTTATATTGCGTCCCGCAACACAAGTAAAAATCTTTTCTATAACCGTATATGTTACATCCAATAAAATAATTAGATATATACTTTCGATGTTCTGTTTTTCGCATTATTGTACTGTATGGTGTATGGATGCATATCATCTTGCAAACGGTACTTTTGGTACATCTTCCTCAACAAGGTTCTTAGCATTATTGTTTTCTTTTCCAGGTGCGATGGGCACTGGACAAGAAGCTAACGCAGCACGAGATCCAACAGACAAACATGAAGGAAGCGATGTACAGACACCCTATTAGCATAGGCAGACGACCAGTGGGGACTACATCTAGCCGCTCGTAAGCTTTTTGCCGATGAGGAAGCCATTGGGTTTTTTTACCTCCGACAGGTTTAGCCTGGGAATCCTCACAACCCCACTAGGGTGGGAGTGAGCTGTAGGAGAAAATAATTTTCCAGAATTATTGGCCACTGCATTCACCACTGAACATTGGATGCTGGCCTTCACTGTTTAAATCAACTTGTTTAGCTGAAGGCTGCCGGTCAAGCATCCACGCCACTGGGTACTCCTTCGTGTCATGGTCGTTCGTTCGTTCGTTGGTGCACGATTTCTAGCTAGCTAAGGAATCATCTCGCACTCTGATTCAGTCCCGAAATATACTTTGTAATTTAGACGATCGATTCTGGTGTTTTGCTTCGCCTTTGGTCTATGCGGAGCGAATACTATAGAAGTTGTGACTATTAAATTTTGCGTTAGTATGCTTCGTTCAGTCCGTGAACGTCAATATGCTCAGGCTCGAAACTCACTTCGTCAATTATAGCACTAGTCAAACGACGACTTCATGTTGTGATGTCATTCTAAACTTTGAAGGATGGTTCACACATCTAAAGGGTGGTGGTTAGGGAAACCGGAATAACACTTCTTCCCATCCGTTAAAATTATTTCCTTTGACGAAGCTTCTTATCAAAAATATGTAGCATTCCTATTGACTTTAAAGGGAGCTTGATGTCGTGTTCATTCTCCTCAACTGTCCTTCACGGATAATAGCATACAATAACTGCATATGCTTAAGCATTTTAGCCTGAACATAACAAAGTCTGTTTGTTTGAGGTGTGTACGAATAAGTAGTTGAAAAATATGAGTCAGTAGTACAACTTCCATATCCATCATAGACACACATAATTCCTGAAGGAGTTCAGAATACCTTGGTGATCTGAAAATGAGTGATTATTATCACTGGTATAACCTATGTGACAGGTGCATTGGTGGTAGGATATACCTGCAAGCTAGTTTTTTTATTTTTTTTAATTTTTGATTTCAGCTTGATTACACACTGTATTCTTGGAACAGTTATGGAATTTTTGGCATGGATATCGGTAGCCCAAATTTTGCATGCCGATCATAGATATCAGGTGTGCGTCGGCAAGGGATCGAACTTTGGACCATGTACATGGTCGACGAGAGTCCTAACCACTGTGCCACCGACGCACGTTTCGACAAAATTGTAATAATTGCTGTAATTTGACCTTCGCCTAGACTACTAGCTCGCTAGTTTTCTTGCGGGTCCCAAGCCCGGATAAAGAGGGAGGGTTGGGGCGTGGTGCTAGCAACTCCACCCCTGTAAAACAACCAAATCGCTACAGAAACTTCAACGAATAAATATATTAAAATTTATAAAAATATAAACAATAGCCTTATTTTTCTCTGCCATCGGGGGAGTGAAATGACACAGGCTGGTGAAAGCCTTCGGGAAGCCAGTCAGCCAGTGTGCCTTCTTTCGATGAAAGCAAAAGTAAGGATGGTACCTGGAATGTTTGTACAATGTACGAAACTGGAAAGGCTGCTCAGATGGCCGCTGAAATGAGAAGGTATAGAATAGAAGTGTTGGGAATCTGCGAAAGCAGATGGAACGGAACTGGAAGGTGCCAACTACCTACTGGAGAGACAGTAATCTTTTCCGGCCACCCAGAGGACAACCATGAGCACACCGAGGGAGTGGCCATCATGATGTCACCGACAGCATCCAAGGCTCTCATGCAGTGGGAACCAATCTCCTCTTGCCGGATAATGACAGCCAGGTTCAACTCAAAAGGATGGAAAGTTATAGTTATTCAATGGTATGCGCCTACAAACGTCTCAGAACAAGAGAAGAAGGAGGCGTTCTACAGACAACTACAAGCAATAATGGACAACGTCCCAAATGGCAATATCAAAATCCTGATGGGCGACATGAATGCGAAGCTGGGAGAAGACAACACAGGGAGAGAACTCACCATGGGTCGAGAGGCCCTCGGTGAAATGAACGGCAATGGTGAACTCTTCTCAGACTTCTGCGCCTTCAATGATTTGGTGATTGGAAGCAGTGTGTTCAAACACAAGGATATACACAAGACGACATGGATTTCACCAGATGGAAACACCAAAAATTAAATAGACTTCATCTCAATTTCCAGAAAGTGGAAAAGGAGCCTGTTGGACACAAGGTCGAGGAGAGGAGCAGATGTGGGTTCAGACCACTATCTAGTACAAGGGACTTTCAAGGTGAAGCTTAAAGCCTCGAGGGTAGCTGGGGATACGCCACAATGCAAGTTCAACACTCAAAAACTGAAGGACACAACCACAAAGGACACTTTCACTGCAACTGTCAGAGCAAAGCAGGAAACACTACGCGACATCACTAAAGAATCATGCGTGGAAGAACATTGGAACTCTCTGAAGGCGATTCTCAACGAAACGTGTTCAACGGTTCTAGGAAGAAAGAAGAGACAAGACAAGGAATGGCTCTCAACGGACACTTGGAAACTAATAGAAGAGAGGAGAATGGTGAAAGAGAAAATGATTCAATGCAAGGACGGAGAGGAGAAGGAGACGCTGAGCTCAACGTACACAGCACTAGACAAAGAAGTGAAGAAGATTGCTAGGAAGGACAAAAGACAATTCTACGACAACCTCGCCACTGAAGCTGAAAAGGCAGCGGGTAAAAGGGACCTGAGGACACTATATCAGATAACCAAATCTCTATCCGGGAAGAGATCAACACTAGCGAAAACTATAAAAGACAGCCAAGGGAACCCAATTATCAAGGAAGAAAAACAGACTAAACTATGGGCGGATCACTTCAAAGGACTCTTGAACCGACCACCACCTGCAACCCGTCCAGAAATACCAACAACACCACGTACACAAATACAAGTTGACACCAATCCTCTAACGAGAGCTGATGTCTTGAATGTAATCAAGCTTCTGAAAGCTGGAAAAGCAGCTGGACCAGATGGAATACCCCCTGAAGAACTGAAGGCGGACTCAGAGACTACAGCAGACATGCTGACTCCATTATTGCAAAAGGTCTGGAAGGAGGGAAAGGTGCCTGCTGACTAGAGGAAAGGTTACCTCGTGAAACTACCAAAGGGGGGAGACTTAGGACTCTGCAAGAACTGGCGAGGAATCATGCTCCTATCGACGCCAAGTAAAATCCTGAGTCGCATCATCCTGGAGAGAATAAAGGACGCACTGGAGACAGAACTCCGACCAGAACAAGCTGGCTGGATTCAGGAAAGGCAAATCATGTACTGACCAAATTGCAACTCTACGCGTCATCATCACAGAACAAAGCATGGAATGACAATCATACCCCTACCTCAACTTTATAGACTTTGAGAAGGCCTTCGACAGCGTTGACCGTGAAGTAATTTGGAAATTACTCGAGTACTATGGCGTACCCCAAATATTCATCAACTTTATTCAACAGCTGTACGACAACGGCACATGTCAAGTGATCCACAACGGAAAACTCAGCAAGGCGTTTGGAATAAACACAGGAGTCAGACAAGGGTGCTAGCTTATTATAACCAATGATATTCCTAATTGTCGTGGACTGGATTATGCGTCAGACTGTGAGTGGGAAACGAGAAGACAGGAATATCCTGGACCGACGTGAAGAACCTAGAAGACCTGGATTTCGCGTGTGGATGATTTATGTTTGATGTCACACACAATCGAAGACTTACAAGCAAGCGAAAACCGACAAACTGGTCGAAGAAGCAGCCGGAGAAGACAGCACTTTATGTGAACATAGACAAGACGGAGGTTATGAAAATAACCAACCAACAACAAAAGCAACAGCATCCAACGTCAATCACCATCAACGGGACGGATTAAAAAAAGAGGTTACTCCATTCACTCACTTATCTAGGGAGCATTGTCTCAACTACAGGCACTCGGAACGGATGAGGATGTCAAATCGAGCGAGGATCGGGAAGGCGAGAAACACATTCATCATGAACCTGGAACCAATCTGGAAATCTTCGTCACTCACTCAGTCAAACTCACTATCAAGTTTCCAAATACACCTAATTCTTTGTCTGTCATCATTTCACTCTACTATTCATTCACACTGTCTTCAGCTCTCCATCGTGATATGTATGAATTCACTAAGTTCTTCGATTTCCTAGTTCGTCTCTAGTCATTGCTTGTTTCCAAGCGAGATTTCAACTTAACCCTCCCCCACACCTACTTACACCCACCTTTCGAATTCTACTAGAAATACTTAGTCTTTTAACACTGGACACTTCGGCTACTTAAATCGTTTTCCGAGTCACGTTGTCCACACTATCTATAACTACGTATAACTCGAAGTCATCGTGGAAAGTGTGTGCTCGAGCACTCACTTTGTAACTTATAATTTGATTTAGTTCACCAGTATGCTCGCGCTTGAAGAGGACCGTGAAGTTAATTTTTTTGATTATAGCTTGCTCATATTGTACTTCAAATATCCTCGTCACTTCTTTGTTCAAACCGATAAACGGAACTGACTGTGAGATAGCACCAAGTTATAATTGCAAGGAAGCTACAATCATCACGAGCGAAATTTCCTGTCACTTCGTCTCTAATGTGACTATGACACTGTACACACTCACACACACACCACCATCATTGAACGTTGAAGGGAGAAGTCAAAGTGAGGTCAAAATATTATTATTATTATCATTACTTTTATTATTATTATTATTATTATGTTTACATTTTACACCACGACTAATACTACTACGACTAAGACTACGACTACGACTACTTATCAGTATTACAGTCTAATCAAGTGATGAAAGAGAAAAGAAAAAGCACGTCGTCTTCAGATGATTCGTGAAGACAGTTGAACAGATAGATGTATGTATGTGTCCATCTCACACGGATGGCAGTATTCCATTCGATGTGAGTAACGTGTATTCACTCTTCAAGGAGAGAAGAAAGAATGCAAAAATAACAAATCAATAAATGAATGAATGAATGAATGAATGAATAGTTTCAATGAAATCAAGGACGATACTGGCTGGGGTGGATAACAACGTTTCATTAAGTGGATCAATCACTAGTGTTTGACATTTTGAGTTTCAAATGACTGAATCACTCAAATCAATTGTGCTTCATTCGATACTCTGGATGATGCACTCGATGCATTCAAATGTGGCCAAGACGTGTATTAATCACCTCAGTTAGAAGCATCCCACTAATAAACTGCCACAATAATCAGTCAGAAAGAAGCCAAGGCTTCCTGTTTAATTGTAATACCGATCTCTGAAATTGTCATCACACACTGTCTAGTTAGCTATTCACTAGCAGTGAACATTTCATCTATTTGTCTCGAAACGCCAACACGACACTTTTGAATACGACATGAGATGTGGTAATGCGGGACAAACGACAAGTAGACTGATGTTTGTCACAAGGAGATGTGTGTGTGTGTGTGGATGGGATCTGGTACATCAACTCACCCTGATATTTGTCAGAATATTTTCATAAATCGATTTGGTTTCTATAATGAGAAGATGCAGTTTGTCGTCAAAAAAGGCGAACTTGACATGTAACTTGAATAGACGCATGCGAGAAGACAGATGAAATGTTGTAAATCTATCGTTTGTAATCGTCAAAACAAGTACCCGCAAACTAGGCAAAATATCTGAGTGTGAAATGCTGTCTAGCCTCCGAATCAACGTTTACCGCCTACTAGACTGTTGAAAGCGCCTTGCAAAATATTTGATTCGGTATGTTTCAACTTACCACGACCTGTCACCAAAGCAAATTTCGAAGCACTCAGCCTTATTATCAGTTGACTCAGTCGGTTTATTTCTGAAAAGGAAGGTGAAGTGTAAACACAGTGAAAGTATTTCATGCATAGACATGATGAATTGTGGACAGATGAGGCGGGAAAGCAACACTGCTGATTTGGAAGACGGAAACATTGAGGAAAGCAATGTTTACTCCCAAATGAATCCTCCTCATCACCTCTACTATTATGTTTGCATAAATATATATATATATATATATATATTTCCATAACACAGCATTCCCTGTATGCAGTAAACTTCTGTCAACAACTGCCCTCATCGCTGGCTGCATATTGAAGATCAATCAAATGGCCAGATAGAATTAGCAACAAGAAAATCTGTCTGGGAACGAACCAACCAAGAAACTATTGGTCCATGGAAAATTCTCATTGTAACATCAAAACAAGCAAATCAAAACAGGTGACTCATGGAAGAGACTCACTTCAACGAATTTGTTATCAAGCTGTACAATCGTATGCACACATTGTTTCTTAGAAATTATATCCAGTGGTGGAATTGAGTCATAGGTGTGAATGCATTCCCTCACTGGATATAGTTTCTCAAAAACCGTTTATATATGTATATATGATACGATTGTACAGCCTGATAATAACTCCGTTGAGAAGAGTGTCTTTGCTGAATCACCTGCTTTGACAGCCTATTGATCAACAAATATGCAGAAGAAAATCCAGATGGATGGGACACACGTTGAGGAGACGATCGACGACGATTGACATCGCACTCAATGTAGGCCACCACTCGAGTGGAACCCGAGTGGGAAACGATGAGTTGGACATGTATCCAGTGTCGAGGGATGGTGACATTGAGGAGATCCCTGTGAGGAGGGTATGAAAGGCGATGGACAATTGTGTGGCTAGCTGAATAGCACCACAGAGAACAAGACGAGGCGAAGACCAATATTCCACTTGAGACCCAAAGAAAAAACAATAGTATTCATAATACCAATGCAATCTTAGAATTTCCGTCAATGGAAAATGCACTAGTAGAGGAATCACTAGAGTATTTGCAAGTAAGCAGACTTTCTCTTTGTAGAGAATAGCTTCATCATTGATGAAAACTGGAATATGACAGTCACTATCAACTACTACTACTATTAATATTATTATTATTACTATTATTATCAATAATCAGTCGAACAAATCGAGATAAAAACATCTGTCTACGAAATATGAAGCATAGAACTAACTGGTGGAATAATCCTACACAAAGCAACGACATGTTTGGAATTACCTTCAGTGCGTTCAATCGACAGAAGACTATCACAGACACTCAAGTCTGGGGTTTGTTCAATACCTATTCAAGAAGAAAGGATAGTATTGACAGCATTTCGTTGACTATAATGAACATCGTGTGTTTAGTATTACAGATCACCAGTATTCAGTGGTTTGACTTACGTCTTCGGTTAACTGAAACACACAGAAGTCAACAGATACAAAGATATTACTGGTTTATTATAACACCTGGAATGTATATGTGTGTATATGTGTAGGTCGTGAATTTCGCCAACCCGTTGATAGAGTGGAAGCGATTGTTAGTGAGTAAGGAATGAGTAACAGACCTTCAGGGAGAGATACTTGAGCTTTTCAATCTTCATACGGATTGGCTTTAAGTCAATGAACTGACCGTCTTCTGATTGAGTGATGTGTATACTGTTGACGACTAGTTCTCAATTGCTCCGAACGCAACTCTGTGCACCGTGAGAGGCTGAGCGTAAACTATTCGAAATGACATGCTCATTCACAAGACTGTTGTAGTGAGTAGCATCGGAGAGTAATCCCTTGTTTTGTTTTCGACAATCTCATACACAAACCGAGTCCCAACACACTGAGACTGTTTCACAAAATGACAAGAGAATGGCACAAAATCACCATTGGATGTCAGCTATTGTCCGGTGACTGACGAATTCACTCAAATATCTAACAGATGAGCACATCCGTCTTTCAGTCATGACTGAGCTACCACCAGTCAAATATGGCGGATTAGATCACAGTGATGTTCAGCTGAGTCAGAAGAGTGAGAAACCGTAAGGAGAAGTGAAGCTAACTCGCTCAACCAATAAAATCAATGCTTACGTCCAGATCCACGGATTAGAGATTCGTTCCAGAGAGTTTTGTTCGGAGACATGACGAAGAAATCGCCTGAGTAGAATGCAAAGAGAACAGAGTATATATATTGACGAGTAATTCGAAAATCACCTGTCACATTGATCGAATGGAGAAATTTCGATGGATAATTTGATGTGTTGTTTCACCATCTGGCGAATATTAGTGGCCTGCAGTCCGAGATTTCCAGCGAATAAATCATCAACTGAGTCTGTTTCACCAAATTCATTCATCATTACATATTATTGTTCAGAGATTCGATGAAAGGCTAGGTAGTCTTATACTCTCTCTTCTACTGGTTGCATTCGAGTGACTGATAGTGAAATATGCGATGAGCATCTTAAGCAGCTGAAAACAGTCCAACACTTTTACGCCCATCTTTCACTAGCAGTCGTGTGACTCAACTGAATTTCTCTCACACATCAACTTCGACAACTCGCCGATTGAATTGTGAAGGGAACGAGATCAAACAGAATGCACTATGAGGAATTACGAAGGCGTACTTACCATATAACTGAGTCACATGTCCGATGGTATTTGAAATGCCTGACAAAACAAATGAATACACGACCAATTCAAGATAGACGACAATTGGGATAATAAAAGGTGGTAAATTCCTAACTATGACATGCCCGAATCGAATTCAATTGAATAGGTGACACTATTCAGACAAATTATTTGACTAACTGTACGTCAGTCAGCCTCCACATATCTCTGTGTGATATTCAGTAGTAGCGTTAATTCAAAGTCTATTTAACGAAAGATTTCAATGGTCTAGTCACTTAATTTGCACTGGTCATCCATTCCATGTCAACAAACGCCTCCTTCAAAGTAATCTGAAAGGTGAAGAACAACCTGCCATAGACAGGCCGTTTCCGTCCTCTTTGCACTGCACGCACTCTGGCCATTCAGTTCGAAGAACCAGGACTATGCATACAACAGAAAATTATTCAGCCACAGCTACTATCATGGTAACAACTCTGTTGATCTGACTTAACGTTTGCTCGTTTGCTTGTTTCACTAACTACTTAAAACTCCTGTATTCCCTGAAAACTGCTGCGGAATTCCGTATTTCCTTTTGTTTCCATGTTCACCCTGAGCACAACTCTTTCACCAAACTATCCATGTCATTACGTAACTCTCCTTTAACAATTGTTCGTGACAACTCATCACTTGTGTTACTACCCTCTTATCCTATATTTTACATCCAATTCCTCTGAATACTTTTGTATTGCCTAACTCCACACATAACTGACTAATTCTCACCTGTGTCGTTAAAATAACCATAGTCAATTGTGTTTTTGTTTGACAAACTTAATGCACACATGCATACAAACAAACCATAATATATACATATATTTGCGATCGTACAGCTAAAGTGGAGGATGAATTCGCCGAGAAGAGACTCTTCGCTAAACTACTCGTCTTCTCTCTCTATACTTTGCAGTTTTGCAGATTTGAGAGGAACAACAAACGTTTCACATACTTCTGTACAATTCCGGTCGGTAGTGGTCTTCAGAAGTATTGACTTGACACCTGACAACTAAAAGAACGATTATTTCTCAATATTGATTGAATTTGTTGACTTACACTCAGCGAGAGTTGTGTTCCTTTCACTGGCCTGTGTTTCCAACTGGTCTGGAGTGGGAAAGAGACAAACAGTCTGTCACCTCATGCAATATAAATCATGATTGCAAAACATTGGAGACAATGTCGTCAATATTGCTCGCTCTCCAACTATTGACATAAAAGCTGATGAATAAACAAACGGCAGTATGCTATCACCACTTCTCTGTCTCCACTCATCTCTACATCTTGGTGTTCACACACATTTGAACAGCATTCGGAGATTATTTACCGCATGTCCATGTACAAGGTATTTATCATCCTTCAGCGAATAATACTGCAAAAGCACATATTCACTCCAGAAGACAAAACGTTTTTGCGAGATATTGCCAAAATGTGACTAATTATATTGTGACTGTGATCAAATTGTTGGTTGTAAATCTGCATCATATCACTGGCCTCCTTACTGGGAAGGATAACTGGAGGTGGTGGTGAGCACTCCACGTTTGTTGAAAGATTAGGAAAGGGAATGAAGAGAGGACTGGGTGTATGGGGCTCAGAAATCTTGTAGTTGCAAGTGATACGGTTGTGAATAATAAATTTCCCTCGAAATATCTATCACTCAGTGAGTAATAAAACCTGTTTCACTCTGTGATATGTCCAACAATCAGACTAGTTTTGAACCACATACTACCACAGAGTTCGAATACCACACGCATACTGTTGAGTGGAAGCATCACTGACACAACAAACTAGGAAATAGCATACGACATAGGAAATATGGAAAGTAAAATCAGGCTTGTAGAAGCACCTTGCAATGTCTTCACTTCTTCTTCCAGAACAGCTGTCGAATTTTCCATCTGGGCTATCAATCCTGTAGAACAATTGCAAACAATTATCACAAATCAACAGGTACTGACAAAAGGAATGATGGATGATAAATGTCAAATCTGATCATCAGTCATGCTGAATTCGTCTACATTCACAAAGTGTTCCAGTGTCGCATGCTACATATGTTTCCTTCAACCGCCTGAAACGCAGATAACTGCTAGCTAACTCAAAGAGAGAATACGATAAATCATTCCACAAATGAAAATGAAAATTGACTCAATGAACATAAACTTAGTTATTTCATCGAATGTTAAGCAAGTGTATGGGATATTGAAATATACTGAAAAGAATTTGCTTACCGTCATAAAAGTTCAGGCCACGTTCTATAGCATTTATCTCTTGACTAACACGGCGCGAATCTTCAAAACAACAAAGTCGAGCGTCAATTCATTCAATTAAGCATGGTTGAATGCCACGACTTGTTCGGTTTCAAGAATGAGTGACATGGGAAAAAATGTGTGCCAGCACGTTTCGCATTTTATAAGACTGAATAATACTGATTGATGATATGTTCAATGAATATCCTATTGAAGAGAATATCCCACTTGAGAATACGGAACGATACTGAAATATTGAAATATTCTCTCACTCATTTCACAAGGAGTAATTTTTGTTCTAGTCGAGAATCCTAGGTCTCAAGCCTCGTTCGGGGGTTAACTGTCACAGATAGAAACTGACTAGCTTCGTACCATCATCACCCAGACCATGTGAATACTCTGTCTGACTGTGAAATATGACGTGGGAATTCAGCTTTCAGTGTTACGAGAAATGAAATGATAAAGTCGATTTCTACATATCCACAGTGTTCACAGTCTCAAAGTTCAACGATATCATCTGGTTGGATCAGATGAAGTTGTTTCACTGACTGCATTTCTTCTCAGCATTTACACGATGTTTCACCATCAGACTATTCGATAATAGTCTAAAATTAGCTGACAAACTATGAGTTGTAGACAGAAATATCCGAAAGCCTGAGAGTGTGGAATTCTCGAATAATCATTGCTGATGTGACTCGATGTTCAACAAGCAAGTTCACATTTCGAAAGAACTAACAAGTCAGAAGCAATTGGATAGCAACACACTAACGGAAACATGAATGATTAAATTACTGTTCAATGTGCAACGACTCACCATAAGTTGGTTCAGAATCCCCACTATGTTTTCTCAGTCCACCAGCTTCAAATAAAATAAAAAATAAAATAAATAAAATTAATTCATTCATTAATTAATTCATTGATTAATTGATAATATGCGTAGTTGAGAATATTTAATCGTCCGAGTCACCTGATCGAAAGTGAGGGAGAATCATTCATGTATTATTTTGTAGGGAAACCACCTAAATGCTTATCTTGCGCACTGAATCCACATTCAGCACGTGTTTCACACTGATGCGACTCAAGATGGATTTGTAGTCATGAAACTGAAATCATCAGTGTAGACCGTTTGATATAGATGTAGCACACAAACCAGCTGAATCGCTTAATTCCATCTTATGCAAACCAAAAGATCCGATAGAAAAGGGAGATAAAATTAACACCATTTACAAAATAAATTGTGTGAACTGTAACAAACATTACATCGGCCAAAGTGGGCGTCCCCTTCGAATAAGAATCCAGGAACACAAATCAGCCGTGAAAAGACGTGATATAAATTCTTTAGTATCAATACATTCAGACGATCATGGACATCAATTTGATTGGGATAATGTGTAAATCTTAAACAGAGGAAACACCAAATGTGCCAGAGAATTCCTAGAAGCCTGGTACTCAAATGAAAACGCAATTAATAAACACGTTAATATAGATGAAATATACCAACTAATAAGAAGTAAATCAGGTGGTCAGAAAGTTTAAAATCCCAATCAATAGAAAACGGTCAATAAATATCTAAAGATGGTTACCGGGAGACTCATGAAGAAATTTAAATCATTTCACTTTATCCTAAATACTGCGCTGAAGATGTCGTCCAGAAAGACGATAAAAGCTCCTCAATTAAACCAAGGAGCTCAGAGAACACCATCAATTGCAAAAGACAATGTGTGTAACAGGAGTGTATGAAATGTATGCGAATTCGTGTGATTAGTATGTTTCATAGAAATGACAACACTAGATTGTGATATCGTGCCTCAAGTTCATCAGAAAACCATGTTCATACTGATGTCTAATAGATCTGATCGAATGGAGTGGTTCATATATTCACACAAATCACTGATTATCATATACTAACTATACAAGCAGTTGTCAATCACACACACAATTCAGAAGTGAATTCTATTCGATTAAGGTAGTGTCAAAATATTCATGTAACATGCAGACAGTGAAATGAAGTAACTAACGCTTACCTGTCAGTAGAGATACACGCAGGAGAAGGATGAACGCGGTGATTTCCAATGATAAGAAAGCGAACGCCATGATTATGTGTTCGTTTGAAATCTGTATTTGTATTTATACTACAGTCTGATGACGAAATCCTCTTGAGAAAACAAAAGATGAGGAGACATCGGACGATTTACAAATACGTTTCTTCTCTGATGTCCACGTAATCATGGCGTGATCATCAATACTAAAAATAAATTGAACTTTATTACAGAGTGTAAACAATTTTCTTCAAGAAATATACAATTAGTCAGACAGAAAAGGTAAACTTCGGTATTATTTCATATCGAAATTTCTTCACTGTAGTAACTTATTCTTGTTTTGAGAAGATGGTCTGAACACAGAATATTCTTCTCGAAATATTTCATTCAGGTTGTTAAAGTTAGTTATACGGTAACGATAACCGCAAGTTGTACGACGGATACAGTTTTCACTTTGAATAACAGATTAGTTATGGTCTGACGAAATAAGGGGTATTTCTGTGACAGATGTGGTGATTTGATTGTAAATACAAAGACAGTGTGAAATGGATGAAGACGATACGTATTCACATTATGAATAGAAAGATTCGACGTAAGGAGTGAAGGTTGACCAGTTAGTTCAAAGGCGTTTAACAGGCTTGGTGACTGGCTAGTACACATAGATAGTGGGCTTTTAAGCAGGAGACAGTAAGACTGTAGTCAGTAGTTTATCATGGAATAGCCAATATTTGAAGTGTGTAGGATGGTGTGATATCTCGGGAGAAGAGATGATATCACCGACAATGAAGTGCAACAGCTTGTTAGTGTCATAATGCAAGACAGATGAGAAGATATAGATAGCATTGAGGCGCTAGAAATACGTGAGAACAGATGAAATGGAAGTGGACTCTGCAAAGTCGTAACTGGATAGTCAAGAATCTACTGCTGTCACCCAGACGACAACCACCAGCACACTGAGGCAGTGAATGGCTATCACGATGTGACCAGTGGCAGCCAGAGCCCTTATGCAGTGAGAACCAGTCTCATTCTGCGGGATTATGACAGCAAGATTCAAAACAAAAGGGAGGAAGCAAGGAAGGAAGGCTACAATCATCCAATGCTACGCGTCTACAGGCATCTCAGAACAAGAGAAGAGGAAAGATTTCTAAAGACAGCTGAGAACCGTGGTGGGTGAGATCACGAATGGTGGCATGATTTCTAAACTGTGAACAAACAACATGGAGAGAGAACTGACCATGGGTCGAAGGGATCTCCGGAAAATGTGTGAGAATGAATAAATCTTCACAAGCAATGACGAATCTGTGCATATATTCGTATATGTGAAATCTCTCTGCCCACAATCTACCGAAGCAAATTTTTCTCCGAGTAAATTGAACGTAGTTTCTCAAACCGTTTCTGTGCACTGTATATCAAAGTTGAGAGTGGATAGTGTGTAGCGAAATGTTGATGGAGGGGAAACTGTCTGTTTTACGTTGTTGATTGTCATAAGAGAAGCTGTATTTCGCCAGTGAAAACCTTCTACGAGGCCATTAGTATATAGATGATATGTCGTAATTCGAATGCATTTGCACTTTCAAGGATCACAAGAGTTTAGAGGGTAACAGATTAGGACTAGTATGGTTTCATAGGGATAAACTTAGAAGGTGGACATAAGCTTTGAGTACTCACATCACTGTGGGAATGGTTGCTTCTGAACACATACAGTTTCGTTTCGTGTTAGTATCCAACGAGCATCTCAAGAAGTGACTAAACTCCATAGTACGTCCTCCTGGAACCGAAGTACAACTGAGGCCAGAATAAAATGAACATTTACGGCTTAAATAACCTCATCATTCATTGGATTTATATATATGGATCTTCACAGCATATCACCTAAAAACGGAGGCATTCTGACTCCTGATAATTCTGAGTATCAGCAGTTGAGATACAATACTGACACCTTCGAGCAGGTGATGATTGCTACTTGTCGAAACTAGAACTCAAGCTTACATACGAATCTTCTCACATTACCAATAATGGAGTAGAAAGTAAGTAATGCTAGATAAAATTGATCCAAACCCTCAAGTGGTTCACAACATCCAGAAATGAGAAAATGAAATTTTCTTGAATTATCCTACTTTATTACAGACATGCAGTAGGAAGTTATAGAAGTCTGTGTGTGTATTGGTCGACTGTCACGAGCATAGTCAGCATAATACATTTTCAAACGAAAACTCCATTCAACTCTGAAATGCGATTTCGCCTCCAAGAAGTTTCCTTGCTCAGACTGTATTCCGAACATTCCACATGATGAATTACAAGAGTTCTCTATTTGGAATTAACGAGCTTCCACATTTTACGCCACACGTCGACAACCACCTGAAATACACAGGAGTGCCGTACTGACCACTATTTATAAATAAAATGATGACGTCAAAATCACACACAGGTTTGCACTGGAATTTCTTCGGAGACATATGAGGTTTCTAAGAGATAAATATTTTTGAATGAACGATTAGAGATTGTATGAGTTCTTCGAGAGAGTCAGTAATATTTCCTATGTGAAGCTTATGAAGTGTGTTGATTGTCTGAAACATAATATGAGATTGGGATGCTATGAAAGTTATTGGCTGATTGTCCACACATACACACACACACACATGATAATGATTGTAGATGACTGACCGCGAAAGTTTTCATATTGAAGGCCGCCAACCTGATCATGAAGGTTACTAACACTGAATTATCAACCGAGACGACATCTAACAATCTTATCGAAATTGTGTCCAGTGAGCTGTATTGCCAACTCCCCCAGAAACCACGTTCACTTTACTCGGTGAAAAATTTGTCAGATTGTGGGCAGAGAGATTTCACATATACGAATATATGCACAGATTCGTCATTGATTGTGAAGAGTTCTTCATTCTCACACATTTTCCTGAGATCCCTTCGACCCATGGTCAGTTCTCTCTCCATGTTGTTTGTTCACAGTTTAGAAATCATGCCACCATTCGTGATCTCACCCACCACGGTTCTCAGCTGTCTTTAGAAATCTTTCCTCTTCTCTTGTTCTGAGATGCCTGTAGACGCGTAGCATTGGATGATTGTAGCCTTCCTTCCTTGCTTCCTCCCTTTTGTTTTGAATCTTGCTGTCATAATCCCGCAGAATGAGACTGGTTCTCACTGCATAAGGGCTCTGGCTGCCACTGGTCACATCGTGATAGCCATTCACTGCCTCAGTGTGCTGGTGGTTGTCGTCTGGGTGACAGCAGTAGATTCTTGACTATCCAGTTACGACTTTGCAGAGTCCACTTCCATTTCATCTGTTCTCACGTATTTCTAGCGCCTCAATGCTATCTATATCTTCTCATCTGTCTTGCATTATGACACTAACAAGCTGTTGCACTTCATTGTCGGTGATATCATCTCTTCTCCCGAGATATCACACCATCCTACACACTTCAAATATTGGCTATTCCATGATAAACTACTGACTACAGTCTTACTGTCTCCTGCTTAAAAGCCCACTATCTATGTGTACTAGCCAGTCACCAAGCCTGTTAAACGCCTTTGAACTAACTGGTCAACCTTCACTCCTTACGTCGAATCTTTCTATTCATAATGTGAATACGTATCGTCTTCATCCATTTCACACTGTCTTTGTATTTACAATCAAATCACCACATCTGTCACAGAAATACCCCTTATTTCGTCAGACCATAACTAATCTGTTATTCAAAGTGAAAACTGTATCCGTCGTACAACTTGCGGTTATCGTTACCGTATAACTAACTTTAACAACCTGAATGAAATATTTCGAGAAGAATATTCTGTGTTCAGACCATCTTCTCAAAACAAGAATAAGTTACTACAGTGAAGAAATTTCGATATGAAATAATACCGAAGTTTACCTTTTCTGTCTGACTAATTGTATATTTCTTGAAGAAAATTGTTTACACTCTGTAATAAAGTTCAATTTATTTTTAGTATTGATGATCACGCCATGATTACGTGGACATCAGAGAAGAAACGTATTTGTAAATCGTCCGATGTCTCCTCATCTTTTGTTTTCTCAAGAGGATTTCGTCATCAGACTGTAGTATAAATACAAATACAGATTTCAAACGAACACATAATCATGGCGTTCGCTTTCTTATCATTGGAAATCACCGCGTTCATCCTTCTCCTGCGTGTATCTCTACTGACAGGTAAGCGTTAGTTACTTCATTTCACTGTCTGCATGTTACATGAATATTTTGACACTACCTTAATCGAATAGAATTCACTTCTGAATTGTGTGTGTGATTGACAACTGCTTGTATAGTTAGTATATGATAATCAGTGATTTGTGTGAATATATGAACCACTCCATTCGATCAGATCTATTAGACATCAGTATGAACATGGTTTTCTGATGAACTTGAGGCACGATATCACAATCTAGTGTTGTCATTTCTATGAAACATACTAATCACACGAATTCGCATACATTTCATACACTCCTGTTACACACATTGTCTTTTGCAATTGATGGTGTTCTCTGAGCTCCTTGGTTTAATTGAGGAGCTTTTATCGTCTTTCTGGACGACATCTTCAGCGCAGTATTTAGGATAAAGTGAAATGATTTAAATTTCTTCATGAGTCTCCCGGTAACCATCTTTAGATATTTATTGACCGTTTTCTATTGATTGGGATTTTAAACTTTCTGACCACCTGATTTACTTCTTATTAGTTGGTATATTTCATCTATATTAACGTGTTTATTAATTGCGTTTTCATTTGAGTACCAGGCTTCTAGGAATTCTCTGGCACATTTGGTGTTTCCTCTGTTTAAGATTTACACATTATCCCAATCAAATTGATGTCCATGATCGTCTGAATGTATTGATACTAAAGAATTTATATCACGTCTTTTCACGGCTGATTTGTGTTCCTGGATTCTTATTCGAAGGGGACGCCCACTTTGGCCGATGTAATGTTTGTTACAGTTCACACAATTTATTTTGTAAATGGTGTTAATTTTATCTCCCTTTTCTATCGGATCTTTTGGTTTGCATAAGATGGAATTAAGCGATTCAGCTGGTTTGTGTGCTACATCTATATCAAACGGTCTACACTGATGATTTCAGTTTCATGACTACAAATCCATCTTGAGTCGCATCAGTGTGAAACACGTGCTGAATGTGGATTCAGTGCGCAAGATAAGCATTTAGGTGGTTTCCCTACAAAATAATACATGAATGATTCTCCCTCACTTTCGATCAGGTGACTCGGACGATTAAATATTCTCAACTACGCATATTATCAATTAATCAATGAATAATTAATGAATGAATTAATTTATTTATTTTATTTTTATTTTATTTGAAGCTGGTGGACTGAGAAACATAGTGGGGATTCTGAACCAACTTACGGTGAGTCGTTGCACATTGAACAGTAATTTAATCATTCATGTTTCCGTTAGTGTGTTGCTATCAAATTGCTTCTGACTTGTTAGTTCTTTCGAAATGTGAACTTGCTTGTTGAACATCGAGTCACATCAGCAATGATTATTCGAGAATTCCACACTCTCAGGCTTTCGGATATTTCTGTCTACAACTCATAGTTTGTAGCTAATTTAGACTATTATCGAATAGTCTGATGGTGAAACATCGTGTAAATGCTGAGAAGAAATGCAGTCAGTGAAAAACTTCATCTGATCCAACCAGATGATATCGTTGAACTTTGAGACTGTGAACACTGTGGATATGTAGAAATCGACTTTATCATTTCATTTCTCGTAACACTGAAAGCTGAATTCCCACGTATATTTCACAGTCCAGACAGAGTATTCACATGGTCGAATCCCGTGTACCAATAAAGACCATGGGCTTTTGCATTGGCTTGTTATCACATCTCCTGTGTTTATTGTGGATGTCGGACACCGCTCTATATGTATCATCCTAATGGTAAACTGCAACAAGGCTTATATTACGACGTGTCCAACGTGTACAGATGGTAGTCACACTGGGCCTTCGCTGTTTCGTGGAGTAATAATGAAAAGATGCAGTGGAGATCACAGTTCTAGTGTAAGACCTTAGCATGTGTGAGAAGAGGTTTTCATTGAAAGTTAGAAACAGTCAGTCTCTTTGATAAATTTCGATAGTCTTATCAGAAGACGGAGACTACCTGAAAATTTCGATGTCGAATATGCACAAGACATTTTGAACACTCCGATCCGTCACACATTCAACTGTCAAGTCAATTTATATGAAAAGTAGAGGCCAATTAAAACACACAGACTGACGAGAAGGATTCACGTATAAGCAATATTAGCACTTCGTCTAGTTATCAATTTTCCAGAGTTCATGTGTATTCTCTAATCACTTCGGAATATGTTCTGCCATCGTCAGATGCAAAGTGCGATTAGTGTTCTCTAAGTTCGCCAGATGGGGGTGTAGACAAGTCAACTATTTCACAGATGTATTTTGGAAACATTGGTCTCCGGAATACATCTCCTTACTACAACAACCACACAGACGGTAGGATGTCAATGAGAATATGAGAGCCGGAGACTTGGTTATCGTATTATCAGACTTTACTGGCAGGAATTGATGACCGCTCGGGCTTGTGCACTAGGAAGCATGTTAGTTAGGCTGTTCGAATGATTTTCAACTCGTTTCCAGTTGGTCTCGACTAAATATAACGCTGACGGTTGATGTGCGGCTATCAATCCTGCTAGATCTGAGCTTTGGCTACACTACCTGCTGACTCTTTAGCCTGACCTACGTAACCTGGTGACCAGGCTGCTTTAAACACCGCCCCGACTAGCGAAAGGAGAATACAAGACTTGCAGCTGCTGTGAGATGTATTCATCGACTATCATTTAAAGAGAAACTACGAGTAGATAATCACACCACAACGAAGCCGCCGAGCTCTTGTCCCTTGAAAAGTATACGGACCACCATGTACTTCAATCCAAACGCATAGGCAAATTCATCGTTAGCGATGAAGTGGCTGAGGCTCAGTTGACTTGATGAACTTCTTTGATTCCCCACATATTCTCCACATCCTCTTATGCAAACCAGTCAGTATTCATAACTGGAGAGACTCATTTCACTCTATGTAATGTCTTCTTACACAGTTATGCAGTTGAACAATTTCATGATGTCTCAATATCAATGACGAGTCGACTTCTCTAATTACCATCTTCATTATTCTCGATGTCTTCACACTGTTGTTAATTGACTTGTGTCAGTTGACTCAGTGTTTTCACCAGACAGACACCAACGAGCTGAAACCCATCTCAGCTCATCCCTTCTCATCTCATCTGAATTCGTATTCATTAGAAACCTGACGAACCTGCGTCCACACTGAAATACTTAGACATTCGTCAAGGGAGTAGTGCATCAACCACATATAATATTGTGGTGATAGCTGTGTGCGAGACAGAATTGTAGACAACAATTCTAGTGGATCTGTACGCCTTAAATCGGGGTCATGAGATAAAACAAGAACAAAGCCTAACCTTGAGGAACTCAACAACCAATAACAGCAGACTTTGCGTGGACGGATACGATTAGCAAAAGTATCAACTGACAGCCCAAGAAACGCCTACAGAGACATGGCAGGATAACCCTCTATAGGAAAACAAACAATCATAACACGTTACCTCTCTGCTAACAATAACGAATAATATTAATACATATGAAAATCTATAAATATCTGTTGATTTTCTCAATAAACGATCTGCTGGCTGGCCCCTGTCTTCTGTCGTTACAATATATTTATATATCATGCTTTGTCTATTCGTCAACTGCGAATTCATCAATTCTATTGGCTTTCTCGTCTCGTCACAACCAACTTGTCAACATGAAGTGACAGTGAAGCATCAAAATCCACTGAACTATGAAACCACATTATTAAGCAGTCGTCGTACATTTGTGGTGGACCTTTTCACTCTGTTAGCTTAGTTACCCAAATTCAAGTAGAAAATAAAATACCAAATGAGTTTAGTTACGGGAAGAATGTATTAAAGTTTGATTACTTGAGTTTACAAAGGTCCACAGTCCACAATAAACGTAATAGACTCCAGGTGCTGCGGAAAGACTGCTCCAGTAGTAATTCTCCAATGTTAACGTTGCCGGAGGTCGACCAAAGTACGTAGGAAGAAACTACGGTGCTCCTGCAAAAATCAGAGATAGAAAGCAGGTGATTAGGATTGATCGACGGCAGTTGAGATGGTGGAGAAGACGGAGAGTCGAAGGCACAGCTGTATATTTATTCAAAACCCGAGGTAAAGTCAAAGTACAGAGTTTCTGGTTAAAACAAAGTGGTGTACAATATGTTCATTATTTACATAGTAGTAAAATTTGGATAAGTTTCTTTTTGAGGACTCCACAGGGCTCCCCCTCTTAGAGGTCCGGAGGACCATCAGTACTGCCCTCGTGGACGATTACATGAATATAAGCAACATAAATAAGGGATAATGTCAACAATATGGATAACAAAAAATAACAACAATAAGGATACAAAGTTAGATCAGGATGTATGGAATGCATCCGTGTCGTATAAAGTTTAGCACATACAAGCACATACAGGAATTTTAAAAAAAATCAAAACTTGTTATAATTTTAAATAAAAATTTATGTACATAATAAACCATGACATGTTTGTTAACATTTGTGAAATTCATATATAAATAGATATACACATATACGTGGTGAATGCGTGTGCTTGCAGTACAGTTGACGAACAGCAAATAATAATACTAATAAATATTAATGGTTATAATGAAGTGAATGTTAACAACAATAGTAATGAGAAGTATGTCTAAATGAGGTTAACGTTTATGTCAGTCAATGAAATGAACATAGCGGGCAGGTTTACAGATCTGCCGCCCACTGCGTGTCTGTACAGGGGGAAGAGTGAAGAGCGGGAGAGTTGGAGTTGCATTGACTTGCTGATTGTTTATTGGTGTCGGCGTTGCTAGTGTTTCATGTTCGCTGTCGGTGTACGCTGGTTTAAGACGGTCGATAGAAACAGTCTCCGGTTTACCATGTTTGTTCAGCGTGAAGTATTTTTCGGTGCGTTTAAGTACTAGAAAAGGACCTTCATATGGATGTTGTAGACCTTTTCTAATGGCATCGACGCGAACAAATACAAATTTGCTAGTGAGTAGGTTCTTATTTACTTGAGCTTTCTGAAGTGATTGGCGAGGGGCTACTGGTCTAAGCTGAAGCATATGCTGGGTAAGGCGGTTGGTGAAGTCGGAGATATTTACTTCAGTTGAATCATTAGACGGAACTAACTGACCAGGCAATGTGAGGGTAGTACCATACACAAGTTGAGCTGGTGTACATCCCAAATCTTCTTTTACAGTTGATCGGATACTGAGAAGAACTAATGGTAGGTGTTCACTCCACTTAGATGAGTCAGCTTGTGCCATAAGCGAGCTTTTCAGTTGTCGATGGAAACGTTCCACCAGACCATTCGCTGCAGGATGATAAGCTGTAGTGGAGATATGGTTCACTCCAAGGAGTCTCGTAAACTCTCGAAACAGAGTTGATTGAAATTGAGCTCCTCGGTCTGTTGTAATAGTTGTGGGTACTCCGTAGTTTGACACCCAGCGATCTAAGAAAACCAAAGCGATATTTTCTGCAGATATATCGTTGAGTGGACAAGCAATAGCCCATCGGGTAAATCGATCAATCGCAGTAAGTATATGAGTAAATCCTCTGGATGGCGGTAATGGTCCAACAACATCTATATGAACGTGTTGAAATCGTTTATCGGGTAAATTGAACTGTTTTGGAGGTGTGACGGTGTGATGATGTACCTTGGATCTTTGACATTGCAAGCATTGGCGGGCCCATTTCCGAATATCGGAGTTCATCTTGGGCCAAACAAAACGCTCGCTGATCAACTTGACTGTAGCACGCACTCCAGGATGAGACAATGAATGTAGATGTTCAAACAAAGTTTTTCGACAACTTAGTGGAACAAAAGGTCTATGAACTCCCGTTGAAACGTCGCAGACGATAGTTGTATCAGACAGGGGAATAGGTACATCCTGCAACTGTAGGGAGGAGTTTCGTCTACAAGTATGGAGTTCGGCGTCATTTTTCTGCAGCTTGGCAATATTGTCTAAGCTAATATCTATCGAAGATAGGTGATTAACGTCACATCGAGACAAAGAATCGGCTACGATATTAGAATCTCCTTTGATGAACTGGATGTCTGTTGAGAATTGTGAGATGTAATCCAGTTGTCTGGCTTCTCTCGGAGAGTGTCTGTCCAACGAAGTGGTGAAAGCATAACAAAGAGGCTTATGGTCGGTTAAGATAGTAAAATGTCGACCTTGTAGTAAGAAGCTGAAATGTTTCACTGCTAGGTAGATGGCTAACAGTTCTCTGCCAAAGGTACTGTAACGAGTTTGCGCAGGTTCCAACTTCTTGGAGAAGAAAGCAAGTGGAGTGGTGTCATTATTGAACTTTTGTTGTAAAACTGCTCCCACTGCTACCTGCGATGCATCTGTACATAAAATGAGTGAAGCTTCTGGGTTGATGTGAGATAACATTACGACGTTGGATAAGGCATCTTTTGCATTATTAAATGCTGCTTTTGCTTCTTCAGACCACTGAAATTTCTTCGAATTGCATCTAAGTAGGTCGGTCAGTGGTTGAACTATGGAGGCACATGATGGAATAAAACGTCGGTAGAAGTTGAACATCCCGAGAAAACGTCTAAGTTTCTTTAAGGAATCAGGTTCGGGAAAGTTCTTAATAGTTTCTATCTTATCTTCGGTAGGTCTGATGCCTTCAGCAGTTATTCGATGTCCTAAGAATTCAATGGAAGGGGAACCAAAAATACATTTCTTTGGATTGATAACAACTCCAAATTGTTCAAACCTTTGAAATAACAGGCTTAAGTGTTGCATATGTTCTTCCATCGATGAGCTGGCAATTAAGACATCGTCGATATATACAAAGACGAAATCAAGACCTTGGGTAACTTGGTCCATAAAACGCTGAAATGTTTGAGCAGCATTCTTTAGTCCGAAAGGCATTCTCAAGAATTCGAATAATCCAAAAGGCGTAATAATTGCTGTTTTTGCAATGTCTTCTGGAGCGACTGGTATTTGATGATATGCCCTGACCAAGTCAACTTTGGTAAAAACGGTCTTTCCATGTAAGTTCAAGGAGAAGTCGTGGAGATGAGGTATAGGATAACGATCTGGGACCGTAGCGTTATTCAAAGCGCGATAATCTCCACATGGTCGCCAGTCATGATTAGTTTTAGGTACCATGTGCAGAGGTGAAGACCATGGGCTGTTAGATGGTCGTATGATACCTAGCTGCATCATATGTTCGAATTCCGACTTAGCTGCTGCTAGTTTATCGGGTGGTAACCGTCGTGGACGTGCCTTCACAGGTTGTCCTGTTGTGATGATCTTATGCGTAACTGTATGAGATATATCTTCAACGTTGTATGATGGTTTAAGGATTTTAGGAAATCGTTTCAATAAAGCAGAGAACATTTCACTCTCCGGCTTTTCTATACAGATGCTATGAACCGAGTAGTCACATGTAATACCATGGATCTTGAGTTGGGTGCAATTGTCAACCAGTTTTTTCTTGCTGATATCAACTAACAGATTGAAGTGACTTAGGAAGTCTGCACCTAGTATAGCGTGACGTACGTCAGCTACTATGAAGATCCATGTGAAACGTCGGCGTAGTCCTAAATTTAAAATCATTGACTGTTCGCCATACGTCTGTATGTTGGTTTGGTTGGCAGCACGAAGTGAAAGTTTTCCAGGTATTTTGGCTGATCGCCTGGATAGTGAGGGGGGAATAACACTGACCTCGGCGCCTGTATCTACCAGGAATAATGTGCCGGTAGTCAAATCCCTCACATAGAAAAGGCGACTGGGGTGATTGCCATTAACAGCCGTCGCCATTACTGTCTGGCTGGGGAGTTTCCCTGAGATGAGTTACTACTGTTGTACATACACGGTCGAATACACTTCAGGGCATTATGCCCATACCTCCTATGATACCAACAAATGTTACGGCTTTGAGACGGTGTTCTAGAACGTCGTCTAGATCTTGATCGCCGTTGCTTGGATACAGTATGTGACTGGTTCCTTTGTGCTCGAAGCTCGGACACTTCCAGTCGTAAATCTTGCATTTGAGATGTTAACTGGGAAAGTAACCAAAACATTGGTGCGTCCTTCATAGATGTGGAAGGGCTTGGTGGTACTGCCTCGGTAGACACGCTATTTATGCCATTATTTGATAACACATCCATGATATCGTCTGCCATTTTAGCTAATTCTTCAAGGTCTGTCGTCCTAGAAGATATTGTTAGGATTTGTTGAACATTTTGTGGTAAACGTTGTAAGAACATCTGACGTAGAATTAACTCATCTACTTTGTGTGACCCAATCAACTGGCGCATATGTCTAAGTAGTTGAGATGGCTTTTTTGTACCTAGATCACACGAAGTAAGTAGTTGTTGTATGCGTTTCTCATCGGAGAGAGTGGTCCGCTGGATGAGTGCAGCTTTTAGTTTGTCATATTGAGAGTCTGTAGGTTTGCTGTCTATGACATCGATAACCTCTCGTAGTACTTCCGTGGGAATTGCTGCTAATACGCAACCATACATGGCGATCTGCGACGTAATACCTCGAGCTGCAAACAACTGTTCAATAATTGTGAACCAGACACGTGGTTCAGCCAGATCAAATTGAGGAAGTCTTAAATCCGGCAAGGCGTTAACAGCAGAGTTCTGTGTCTCTTCGCCTTTATTACCTTCTTCAGCAACAGTGGTACGTTTAGGTGGAGCCATTGTCATATAATATGTAAGTATATAGATATACAAAATAGAAAAACTTGTGGTAACAAAAATTAAAGCAGTGCGAGTTTATAAGGACAAAATAGCAACAAAAATGTTCAAAACGAGGTAACTATCGAAACAAAAAGGTTCGAAAACGGGTTAACCATAAAAAAAGGGTTCGAAACGGGCTCACCAATTATTGTGGTGGACCTTTTCACTCTATTAGCTTAGTTACCCAAATTCAAGTAGAAAATAAAATACCAAATGAGTTTAGTTACGGGAAGAATGTATTAAAGTTTGATTACTTGAGTTTACAAAGGTCCACAGTCCACAATAAACGTAATAGACTCCAGGTGCTGCGGAAAGACTGCTCCAGTAGTAATTCTCCAATGTTAACGTTGCCGGAGGTCGACCAAAGTACGTAGGAAGAAACTACGGTGCTCCTGCAAAAATCAGAGATAGAAAGCAGGTGATTAGGATTGATCGACGGCAGTTGAGATGGTGGAGAAGACGGAGAGTCGAAGGCACAGCTGTATATTTATTCAAAACCCGAGGTAAAGTCAAAGTACAGAGTTTCTGGTTAAAACAAAGTGGTGTACAATATGTTCATTATTTACATAGTAGTAAAATTTGGATAAGTTTCTTTTTGAGGACTCCACACATTTAAGAAAAGAGCACATGCATACACAGTATGCATACATTATGATACCATCAGAGAAGAAATTCATTCGATAATACGAGTACACAATAAATGATACCGTATCGCTGACTGTTTGATTATATCACACAGAAAATTCTTCTCTGGTGGAGTGGTCATGATACAAGCTTGACTGGCGGAAATGCTTCCTATAATCAGCACTGATACACATCACTTGACCACTTTTGTCATTCACTTTCCTGCTCACAAGTTCTCACTCGATACACTAACTGACTTATATTTACTCTGTTCCGTAAATATCAATTAGCATGAAGGCCTACATGCATACAATTCATACAGAATCACAGACACAACTACGCCGAAAACAAACACACCATTTCACCAGGATAACCAAGGCAAAAGTAAATTCGCATGATGACTTCTAAGCATTCTCAGTGCTCTGAATCTCTCAGGGAATACTACCTGAGCAATTTCAAAGGCTTTCGACAATCACCTGACTACCAATTTAAATATATACATATATTCTTATGTCACTAAATCTGTGAGATGATAGTCATGTTTGTAACCAGCTTTCATCACACAACTAGTCCTGTGTTCATCATAGCTAACGCATTCATTCCCTATCTATGAGACTGTATTCATTTGAATTTAGGGCCTACGCTGCAGTGACATATTGAGTATTTCGTTGGTCATACCGCCGATGTGACACTTATATACTGCTACGCTGATTTTTTATGGTTGACATTTGTTGTGAGTACATCGGAAGCCTTTGACAGTTTCTCAACCTCATTATTAGCCAGAATGACTACACACAACTTTCAATCCATCCGTCCATTCAAAAGTCGAGTTGTTGTGCTAGCCTCGAAGTGTTCCGATGGAGAAACACCTCAATATTATTGTGTATTTATTCCTGTCCATGCAGGAATATACTGATTGTACAGGTATGGATGATTTATTATTTGAATTGCATAAATTTGGTTTATGATGAATTTACACGGTTGCTGTTCTTTTCGAATCCAGTCAGTTGGGACTGTCTGCTAACTAGTCAGTTGATGTAGCACATTAATAAATATAGAATTGTTGTCTTCTCATGAAGGAAATAACCCAGGTCTGTGTTGGATGGATGATGAAACTTGAAGTCAATTCTCCTTTATAACTTGGCTGTGTACGTCATTGCACCTTATTCTTGATTTAGAGTCAGATGGTGTACTGATCTGAAGTGAGTAGTATATTTGTATCATTTTCTCAGCAGTGTCATCGTCAGGTGGCATCAGAAGTGTGATGTATTCGATGCAAACGAATATCGGACATAACCCTGTGGAATTGTTTGACTGAAAATAAAGGCTATCGGGATGTTTTTTCGTGCATAGTGTGGGTTATCGTGTCCATGCCTATAGAGGCGTTACTAGAGTCTGTTCTTGTTTCAGGCTTCCAGAGTCGGAAAACGCAATATTTCCGCTTATTATGTTTCTATTATTGCGTGAAACTGTTTTGATATCCCTGGTGGATTATTACGAGGAAAGGCATGCACTAGGAGAAATTAGCCATAGAAATGGATTTTCTTTTTGTTTGAGAGCCTTGAAGGTCTTATATTTGTGAATGGTTTCGATTTTCGCGTTGTAAATTGACTAAAGGCAACGGTTAATATTATGGCGGTTATTCTATGAGATTCCGGCCTTTGATGGGAATAAGCTCACAGACACAAGTGAGATGCCTGTCTTGAGGAGTGTGTGAGGTGTGTAAGATTTTATTTCCATCCAGATTAAATGGAATTGTCCATGACATATCGTGGTCAGACAATGAAAGAGGCAAGAGGCTGAATTTTGCTGTGATTATATCCATGTGGTTCACGGTTAAAATTTCTCAGCCAAACATGAAAGACCGTAACTGCCTACCGCATCAAGTGGCATCAGCTTATCTAGATATCAGTGTGCATTGAGACAAGGAGAATGCTGTGCATGGTTCCTCTGAAACATAACACCGATTACAGTTATTATGACATTTTTGTCGAAAAGTAGCTTTCAGGTATATCCTACCACCAATGCACCTGTCACATGGGTTATACCAGTGATAATAGTCACTCATTTTCAGATCACCAAGGTATTCTGAACTCCTTCAGGAATTATGTGTGTCTATGATGGATATGGAAGTTGTACTACTGACTCATATTTTTCAACTACTTATTCGTACACACCTCAAACAAACAGACTTTGTTATGTTCAGGCTAAAATGCTTAAGCATATGCAGTTATTGTATGCTATTATCCGTGAAGGACAGTTGAGGAGAATGAACACGACATCAAGCTCCCTTTAAAGTCAATAGGAATGCTACATATTTTTGATAAGAAGCTTCGTCAAAGGAAATAATTTTAACGGATAGGAAGAAGTGTTACTCCGGTTTCCATAATCACCACCCTTTAGATGTGTGAACCATCCTTCAAAGTTTAGAATGACATCACAACATGAAGTCGTCGTTTGACTAGTGCTATAATTGACGAAGTGAGTTTCGAGCCTGAGCATATTGACGTTCATGGACAGAACGAAGCATACTAACGCAAGATTTAATAGTCACAACTTCTATAGTATTCGCTCCGCATAGACCAAAGGCGAAGCAAAACACCAGAATCGATCGTCTAAATTACAAAGTATATTTCGGGACTGAATCAGAGTGCGAGATGATTCCTTAGCTAGCTAGAAATCGTGCACGAACGAACGAACGACCATGACACGAAGGAGTACCCAGTGGCGTGGATGCTTGACCGGCAGCCTTCAGCTAAACAAGTTGATTTAAACAGTGAAGGCCAGCATCCAATGTTCAGTGGTGAATGCAGTGGCCAATAATTCTGGAAAATTATTTTCTCCTACAGCTCACTCCCACCCTAGTGGGGTTGTGAGGATTCCCAGGCTAAACCTGTCGGAGGTAAAAAAACCCAATGGCTTCCTCATCGGCAAAAAGCTTACGAGCGGCTAGATGTAGTCCCCACTGGTCGTCTGCCTATGCTAATAGGGTGTCTGTACATCGCTTCCTTCATGTTTGTCTGTTGGATCTCGTGCTGCGTTAGCTTCTTGTCCAGTGCCCATCGCACCTGGAAAAGAAAACAATAATGCTAAGAACCTTGTTGAGGAAGATGTACCAAAAGTACCGTTTGCAAGATGATATGCATCCATACACCATACAGTACAATAATGCGAAAAACAGAACATCGAAAGTATATATCCAATTATTTTATTGGATGTAACATATACGGTTATAGAAAAGATTTTTACTTGTGTTGCGGGACGCAATATAAAAAATAGATGTGACTGAAAGAAAAAAATTAATAAATACCACAAACGAGTAAGAGTTTGATGAATCACACCACTTAGTTATGTGATATAAGTGTAAAGACGTTCTGGGAATCTCACGTCTTGTCCAGAACGTGTTTTCTTTGAGGGCTCGACAGTAGGTTCGGTGAATTTCGCCGCGCTAGTGACTTCTTCGAGGACTAACGGATATTCGGTTACTTGTGTATTATTAGGAATGCTAACCTCTAGGCTAATAGGATTGCCTTCTAAGTAGGCAGGTTTCAGACGGTTGATGCTAGCGGTGTCTTCGCGACACTTATTGTCTAAGACGAAGAATTTATCCATACGTTTAATGACTTTATATAGTCCGTCGTAGAAGGGTTCCAGAGGGCGACGCACAGAGTCACGACGAACAAATGTGACGAAGTTTTCAAACACGGGTGAACAAAGACGTCTATTGGCTGTGGTCGAAGGGTAGCAGGTTTAACTGAACATAATGTGTTTGTAAGCCTCCTGACGTATGAGGCGTGATCTACCGCTGGTGGGATGCTAAAGGGAGAATCTAACTCACCTGGCGGTCGTAGTGTTGTGCAATACTAGCTCGGCGATTGTACAACCAGCATCAGTTATCAAGAGGTCTCGGATCCCTGGGAGAAATAACGGTAGTGATTCAGTCCAATGTGCATTGTTTGCAGCTGATAACCGAGCTTTCAACTGTCTGTGTGGACGCTCGACTGTACAATTAGCTTGAACGTGGTAGGCTGTTGTTCTAAAACGCATACAACATATGATTTTAGTCAGGGTGAAGAATAAGCCGCCTTCGAATAGCACATTACGTGCATTAGCTTCTGAATGAAAACCATAATTGATTCTGACTACCGACAACTCGTTCTCGAGTGATATCACTAACGACAGCTTAAGAATCGATAGTTACAATATTTTTCGAGGGGACAGAGGAATAGGCAGTGACAATGCAACAATAACTCATACTGAGAATTGCCTACGCACAAGACAATCCAGCTACCCAATTCTGTCATGAAACAATAACTTCGTTTGGGTGAAAATAAGAACAGAAGACAGGGGCCAACCAGCAGATCATTTATTAAGAAAATCAACACATATTTATAGATTTTTTTGTACATTATTATTCCTCATTGTTAGCAGAAAGGTAACGTTCTCTACTTGTTTGTTTTCCTGCTGAAGGTTATCCTGTCATGGGTTTGTAGGCGTTTCTTGGACAGTCCGTTGATATTTCTGCTAATCGAATCGGTTCACGCAGTCTGCTTTCATTAGTTTTTGAGTCAGTCTTTTTTTTATAGTTTGGTTTGTAAAGGTTAGTTATGTTTTTAAGAGTTAATCGCGGATTGATATCAGTTACAGAACCATTGAAAACCAGGAGTACTGGACAGCTGTTTCATCCTAGTCTTTGTCCTTTTTTTCCCATGATCAAGATTTGGGATGTAAACACTGACTTATATGGCTGTCTACCAATTCTGGCTAGCAGAGAGCTCTCACCACACTATGATAACATACTCAGGAGCATTTTTAATGCTACACATAGTCTTCCATACAGTTATTTGAGGGTGATTTCAATATACCAGAAGTATCATAGAGTTCATTACGAGGTTTCCTTCGAATTTTGAATTCCATCTTAACAGGAGGGTGGACACAACACATAAATTCACAATTATTCAAGACCTTATTTTCACGAACAACTTGACACCAACTGCAATACATGAGTTTCTGAGTAGCCACGGCGTGTAGAAAAGCATTTTTGAGATCGCTATGACAATGGTAATTATGATAGGGGAAACTGGGCGAAATGGAACAAGAGTATCCAATGATGTAAATAGTACTTGAGTTAGCAGGAAATAAATATTGATTTTCAGCAAGAGGTTACCATAGCCACATCGGATGTCTACAGATGTATACATGTGTGCGCTACAGACAGTGTCCGATTTAGTTACCCCAAGTAACTTTCGCGGAACAACAGAATATGTATCCCTCTTTCAGCTTTCCTAACAGAAGCACCTACTGTGTCAAATATATTTGAACCTGAAGCTGGCATTTTAGAAGTTGCTTGGAGGTGAATACTTTGTGAATTTTGTCATTCAGGGCGCTCAATTCCAAGTAGTAAATATTGAAATCGCTCAATTAAATTTGCGATTTTCGGTGCTAGTACTTGGCGCTGACATCTCTACCGCTCTATTTTCATATTCGATTCACCGCCCAAATTCCTCTGTTAACACCTCCGCCTACTCATCTTAGTAGATAGACACTGAAGATAGTCTAATTCAAACATGTGATGGCAACAAATGGAATAGTAATCTCTTGACTGTTGATTTTGAAAATGCACCTTGACAACGTATACCAATACACGCTGTAAGCAATTTGGGATCCGGTGCATCTGATTACATACGACATTGTCTACATCATCGACAATAAGTAATTATTTTAGTGCTCATGATACCTACACGACTATAACTGTTGTCTTTGCAAAGTTTTGACAAATTTCTCACACTTCAAAGGGGAGAAAAATCGTGATATATATATATATATTGACTTCCATTCGAAATACAAAGTATTACTTTGCTTGTTGCACTAACTGGACTCTCACCATAACACAGTATCCATATCCATCAGTGTATAGAAACGAAGCAAAATATCTTGCAATGACTTTGAGTTAAGTCAACTATATAGGTCAAACTAGTAGATCAGGATTGGTCAGATTGTCGGAACACAAGAATTTGGCTAAGGTAAGAATGGTTGGTTTACCCCGAAAAGAAAAAAGCTCAAAGATTGCACCACATGCATTAACACACAACCATACAATAGGGTGGTGGAGGGTTAAACTTCTAAGAAGTAATATAGGAAGGTGGAGAAGGAGGTTGATTACTGAATCTTGTTCATCGAGTCTACATCCAACATGTTCAATAGGAATGACTCATCACTCATACCGGAAATATGGAAAGTACTGCTACCAATCAAGTCAAGTGATGAAATATAAACGAAGCAAGAGAGTTATGTGAGTACCTTGATATGATTATGAGTGGCAATAAACTGTGCTCGAAACGTCATTAATAAATATTACTGGATAACTTTATCGAAATAAAATTTTAGCCATCATGAACTATAATGAACAATTTACACATGAGGATTGTGGTTTCCTAACTCCAATACTTCCATCAAAAAGTGTAATAGTAAAACTTTATAATATCAAGATCAGTTTCACGAAGTTTTATATCCATCTGTATTTTGAATGGTAAAAAATTAATCTGTACACTTTCAAAGAATCCTGCTCACAAAAGTGAGTAATAACAGACAAGAGAAAGTGTAATCTCTCTATAGATTTTTATGAATATAAATTTAGAAAAATATAATGTCTAAATGCAAAATTCTGTAGAAATGCAGTAACCGATCACTAAACTCCGTTCAAAAAATCAACAATAATAATTATTATTTAGTTAACTTCACTCATATCAAGATGACATCACCACTTTCCACATATGGTCGAATACAACTGTATGGTAAAAGATGTTGAGCACCAGGTTCCAACGTGAGTGACACAGACCTAATAGTACACAAAAAATGCAGTAGTGTATATAGAGTAAAGACAAATTTAGAAAAGATATAATGACTGCATTAAAACAATCATTGCAAATGAGATTTTAAAAAAAGTGTTGCCAACTACTTCTTCTCAAAAATGAAACCTGCGAGGATTCAGAGTAATTCCTAAATTCTTCATTCATATATGAGTCTCCAACAGAAAATGCAGGTTGTGTGTACATCTGATAATTAGTTAGACATTTACTTAATTCAGACATCTAGAAAAAACAAAATAATTTAGCATATAACATTCTCCTCGATAATATTGTGAATTAATGGTGATGTAAAAATAGTCATTGTTAGGCAACAAAGAATAGTTATATAGGTGTACCATATTAAATAATTGTATTTACGTATCGCTGTTATTTCCACATATTTATCTCGCTGTAATATAATAGCCACCTGAAGTAGGTGGTTTATACTCCCTTACGTGGCTTCTACCAACAATCAAAGTCTTCATTGCATCAAAGTTACACTAACGGTCTTACCATTCGGAACTGTTTACCAACCCAATTTGATCAGTCAGAAATGCTCATCGAGGGAGACAACGGTTAGACACTAGTAACACACGTTACAATGTATTCATTAGATATGAAAGGAAATGAAATGTGACTGCGAAAAGGCAATACTTGCTTGACTGACATTCATTTTATTCAGTTATCTATGTTAATCTAAACGAGTAGGATGGGATTCTAAGCAATAACATATTCAATAGGCTGAAAATGTCATTTGATGAAATTTATTTTCCCAGAAGTTCTGCACAATGAACGCTAAATTCCCACATTGAGTTATGAAAAGATATATCACAAAAAAGAAATTTTGATTTATCATGGGTCAGTGAACTCTGTCTCAATGACTGAACAGTGATATGCTTGCCCCCGAACCTGAAGGTCCTGCGGCTATGATTCCAGGTGAAACTATACGTGTGTACTGAAGAAGACTCCCAGACTTCATAAATAACTCTTCGTTATTCAAATAGATTTGACTTGTTAATGGCTTTTCCACTACATATCCCATATCCAGTTTTAGAAATTCAGGTTGACTCATATATCCATGATGACGTCACCTCTGGTGTAGGATGGATATCCAGCTATCAAAAAAGGACGTGTCTACTGAGAAGCAGGACAATTCGCTCTTTGCTTCTTTATTGATGTGAAATGCGCTAGTTGAAAATGGAAGAATTGAAGAGGATAACTGGTTTTGACCATACTTGCTTGTATTCCATCTCTTGTGTTAAGCGATATGAGTAATATTGAAGTTGAGAGTTGAGTGGCAGGCAGCCAAAGAACGCTGATTGGTGATGTAGTGAAGCTGCATCAATCGGGATGCCTGAGACGCATATTTCACATGCCGAGCTACTACTTTCCTCATCGATTAATATTAGCTGATATCCAGTTAGGTTGGATGAAAGTTATAAGTGTGTAAATAAACACGAAATTTTTCACTGTTGGTTTGAACCACTTGGGAAGGTGTAGATCACCTCCTGTTTAGGGCCCTCGATACGTTAGGAACTATAGTCACAAGATTGCTGGTGACATGACTCAAAATTGTCCTTAACAGAGCAGATATATTCATTCTTTATGAACTCAAACATCCATCAAATTATCCTTATTTTCCACTTATATATCCGTTCGTCATAATTCTTTTGAATCTATACCTGTTCTATTTGAGCAATGACTTGAACTGACCTACTTTTTTGTGCAAAGTTCTACGTTGGAAACTCGGTCCGACATCTATTCTGTAATACTGTCTGAATTTACACTTACCTATTTCCTTCTAAATTACTCCCTAAGTTATGTAAGAGCGTTTTCTGGAAAATAATTACCGGAATTTCATTTGTTTTTTATAAATTATCAGTTGAATATTAAAAAAACGATCGCATAGCTTCTAAAATAATTCATCAAAAAACAAAAATTCTCTTCACTATGGAGTTTTCCTATTCTCACATAAAGATAATGAAAAAGCAGGTATATAGACAACAGGTATGGTAAGTAAGGAGTAGTTAAAGAGTAGTGGTTCACACCGGATGACTGACTCAATGATCGTGAAGCTGTGACAATCAGAGTAAACTAAGTTAATTCAAATGAAGAAATAGTTTACTTGTGGAAACTGTTCGAATAAGCGTAAGAATATTAAACGAGTTCTCTAATTTACAATTTGCCTGAATAACTTTCAGTTTTTCATAGAAGTGAGTGTCTGTGTTTGTGTAAACGACCATTAGAATGAGGATAAGAAAACAGATTCGGAGTTAGGCAATGAATTTAGCCTGATCAACCTTTCGGAGTGAAATGCTTTACTTATATACTGAATTGAAACTCAATTTATCCGTTATTGGTGTATTGTTTATTTTGAAGTGTTGGTATGCAGGGATTCGACTGATATCAAGTATAATCACATAGTAACTTCAGCTAGGGTACCACTGAAAATCAAAGAGTATTGAACAGCTGTTTCATCCTTGTTTGGGACTCGTCATCAGTGAGTACGCATGTTCCCACCTGAAATCGAACCTAAAACATTCATGTTACAAGTACAGTTCGTTGACCACTCACGGCCATTGGGACGGAATTCAGTTGCTGATCAATTCTAAACTCTACCAGTCAGTGATCAATAGCGCGAACGACATCTAATGTCTGCGGTGAGTATCTGTCCCCAGGGCCAGCTTGGTGGACCCCAATGATCACGACTTCCCACTACAAGTACATTCTGTAGACCATCACTGGTAAGCACTAGATTAATTTTCAAATGTTGTCCTGCAAGGATCCGATTGATTTCAAGTTTGACCACCAAACAACCTCGGTTAGACAACCACTGATAATCAAGCATTACAGGGGCACTCGTTTTGTCCGTGTATTACCTACTACCTACCAACGAAGAATCTATTGCTTAACAAATGTGCCGAAGAAAATTGAGATGGACTGGACACACGCTGAGAAGACCGTTGGGTGACAGGTGCGCCAGCCATCGCTCGAGTAGGACCAGAATAAGAAACGACGAGTCGGGTTTGGGTGTGAGGGTGACATGCGGGAGGTCGGGTGAAGAAGGGATAAATGCCTACGGGCAATCGTGGTGACAGCTAAACAGGACTGCAGAGAACAGGGTGAAATGGACATGTGCTGTTGAAGCCCTATGTTCTGACCGGAACCTAAGGGAATACCAATGATTATAAATTTCTCCATAATACATCTATCGCCTACAGAAACCATGACTGGTTGGTTCAAATTTCACCGAATCGATCATACCTATGCATTTGTATTCTTTAATTTAGCGATTCACAGTTATTTACAGATAAAATATAAATTCTCACACGTATAAGAGAGACGAAGAAAAAATAAACAGACTTACGTTTGACTACCATCAGTATTATAATCAAATGCTTCGATGTAATCAATTTTCTTCAGCGATCGACAGAAGACATAACTGTTTGGATTTGGATGATATGCTTTACGAAAGTGAAAAAGAAAACTTATGTTGATTTTAAAAACAAACAGAAAAAATACTTTAGGTGATACTATTCTTTTGATATTCTGCTTGATACTGGTTGACAGTGTTATCGAGGAGTCACATTTCAATCTGTGAGACTCCTTAGCGGGGTGTACTTGCATAGCCAGGTGAGTTGGCACTGGTGTGCCTACTCAGACTCAAACCCAATACTCCCAAGCCTTGTCCACACGTTAATCTCAAGGTATCGTCTGAGTGTCCTTACTGACTGACTGTTTTCAACATGGAACTTTGCACAGAAGTGCAGCAGTTCGAATTGACACACTCCATGTAGCCCACAAAGCAATAGAAGAGAGTGACGAGATTCAAAAGAGAAACAACAAACAGGAGCGTGAAAGAGAAAGAAGAGAAATATTGAAGAACAATAGAATTTTATTAGATAAGACATATTGTGGTGAGAGCTGGCTGCTAGACAAATTGGTAGACAGTAATTTACATCAATGTTTATGTCCCCAACACTGAGAACAAAGCCTTTGCGTAGGCGGATACAGTCAACATATAGATGGTCTGAAATTCAAGAAACAGCCACAAAGAGATGCAAAATTAACTTTCTGTGAGAAACAACTAATCAGAAGACTGTGTTTTTCTGCTAACAATAATCTATAATATGTATATGAAAATCTATAAATATGTGTTGATTTCCTTAATAAACGATCTGTTACCTGGCCCTTGTCTTCTGTTGTTACAATATCACAAAGAGTGGACGTATCTGCACCACTGAGAAAAATTTTTAACCATGTTACTAATTATCTTATCATCCCGAAGACCCCCAACCAGACCGCAGTCTACATCTACCCCACGTGGCTTGCTTAAACGAACTGCAATGAATTTCATGGATTGATTCCATGATTTGGTGGACGTTGGTTGATGCAAAATTCCCAGATAAGAGAAGTGGTCAACACGTTCTAGCACTTAACTTCCCACTTTTTAAGCTAGGAGTCCATGTAGTTTAGTCCTGTAGCATCATCTTACATTTGACAGGAGCGAATCGCATGCCAAACATCCCACGATTGATGCTCAAGATGTCCTTACTAAGAGACACTAGTTGAACAAAGACCAACCATTATAATCAATAATCAGTAAACAGGAAAGTTAAAATAATAATTTCAATAAATGTGGTCAAGGAGTAAAATATATGTTTTGACACCTGTGTTCCCATAATTAGTCTATACGAAGTAAAGGACGTGAAGACACCGAACAAGATAAAAAGAGCTCATTTTGTCTCACGACTTTTCTTCAGCTGACAACTGTCTAGGGTTCATTTAACTTATGGTATATGAAAGCACCAATGACTTGAATTGATAAATCATCATCGTTGGCCAAGGAGTTCAATCCGTTATTTTGATCTTCACTTACTGACTTGAAATCAGTATTAAGTTTCCAAACTTACTTACTACTTGTTTGTTTATGTCATGATTTTACTTCTACTTTTCACTCTTACCTTCTTAAACTTTACATCATATTATGCATAAATTCACTCTGTTCGTCCATCTTGTTTGCGTCTCTAGTTAATCCTTACTTTCAATCGAAATTTTTACTCTCCTTTCTCTTTCTTCTCAAATCGTTAGTTCGCCTTAGCGTCTCAATAACAACCCAGCCATTAAACGGCTAAATCCAAATCTACGTACACAGAAAGAGACAGTGGTGAACCCGGCTATGCCTTGCTGATAAAAAAGCACGCAAATTTTACCAAGTTATCTCTCCTATTTAGGAAACTTGATTTCTTCGTCTAAACATGACTCATCTGCGCCACCTGTAGTTGAAACGATGCTGCTCAGCAAGGTAATTGAAAGAGGTGATTTCCTTTAGATTTCCCCAACGGATGGCGGTCGATCTTTGTTGTCTCCTGCCTTCACTGCCTTTTCTGCGAACCTCTTGGTTTCCGCCTATAGATTTTCGAGTTTGTGTGACATTAGACACAAATCGCCTGCGAAGTTCAAAGCTTCTAGAGTCTTCTTGTTGGCTGAAGTTACGTCTGTCTATTCACCTTTCACCGTCTACCGCATGATCCAGCCCATCATAATCAGGAATATCATCAGTGACAGTAGACGGTCTTGTCTTCACTTCGAAGGCTGTGGTGAGCTTTCCATCCTGAATCACTAGCATGTGGTGTGGTTTTGTTCTCTGAGCTGCATGTGGCATCATCATCATCATCATATAGCTATTCAACGAGGTTGACGAAGGTTTGGAGCACTCCGTAGTGTCGAGTAGTCTCCAAATTACTTCACAGATGACATTATCTAAGGACTTTTGAAATTTGATGAAGTTGAGGTAGTCTTGTTTTCTGTTGTAGACTCTGTTCGATGATAACATGTAGCGTTGCAACTTAGGGTGCACTTGGTGTGCTTTTACTGAATCCGAATTGCCCCAGGCGAGGTTTCGCCTCCAGAACATCTCTCGACCTCCCCATAAAACTGGACGGCTGGCTGTTTCGGCCTAGTTAAGGACCCTTCAGAGACAAGCATCCACGATACTCACTGAGAACTGACTCATGACTTTAAGGCGACGGTCATTCAACCGCTAAGACGAAGCCCAATGACTTATGTGTTCTAACTCCCGAGAATCAGCGATATATAATGGCGTTACCAGACAGTAATGAGCGATTATGTATTCTCAAATCTAACTTGAAACACCCTGCTGGTCACGACTTTCTGACTAGAATTCCAGCAACTCCATCTTATACTTAAATTCTCACGTACTAGTAAGGCTTAAGTGAAAGCCTCTTTGGGATCCTACTGTTATTTAGATTTTCATTTCACCCAATAATCATCACCCATTACATCAATTACACATGCATTATCAAGTAATTAAACAGAATAATAGACTCACCTAATTCTTCATCTTTAACAGATTGCATATTAGCCGGTAAACGATTAATAATATTATTCTTTAAATAATCTCGAATACTGTTTGCATATCTACAGGAACAACAACAACAACAGAAAGAAAAATCACTGTGATTAACTGTTCTCCTTTCATTTTCCTTTTAAAACATGTCAACTTACGATTTAGCAAAAAGGTATTCTTCTACAGTTAAATGCGGTGGATCATTCGGATTACGTGATCGTTCTTCAGCCAAGACATGTTCAGCGAATCTTTCAATCTTTCAAAAAGAAAGAAAAACACCGTCGATTCAAACACCATCATCAGCATGTATTGGACGACGAAATAAAGTGTTAAGAAAAGTAATTAAATGATATTTGCGATAACGATGCTACCTGATATATATTTACGGATCAACGATACCCACTCATTTTATCTGTGACACATGACTGAACAATGCAGTCGAAAGAGTTTGAGTCACGAATACCTTTGATCTTTTGTGTTTAAGATGAAACGACCTGGACAGATTTTTCGTGTATCAGACTGGGAGCCACACTTATTGTGTGAGGGCTACTACAGTTGTTCAGGTACGGTCTGGTACGACCTACAGTGGATAGACTGTACTCTAGCCCTAAAAATGATGTCATGTGACCATACGTTCATAGCCTCCACCACTTAAGCTCTACTCACTATCCCCACGCGACAGAGGTGAAAGGGCAGGTCTGAACAGTTGATGTCTACAACCGTACTGGTGGACATGCAACTGCGAAACCCTAATTTTAAACATGTGGTGTACATAAATTCCACAGGCAAGGAAGCACGAATCCGTGACCCGCCGGATGAAAACCATATGCTTAGGCCGATAAGCCACATATCTCCACATTTGATCTCTTGTCAATAATAATGGAAGCTTGTAAAAAAAGTCAGTTAACATAATGATTTTTTTCAAACACTTGCCGAGAGAGTTTCAACACAGAAGTTAATTAAGAGGTACACAACAGATCATATAGTCTTCAGGTCTTTGCAAAAGGCGATGACATACATTAATTGTAGTTTCCAACCAAATAATAAACGCAACACAACCATATGAGAAAACCAGTAATATATCCTAAATGAAGTATACGCAAAATCGAATGACGTAACTTCAAGATATAAAAGAGAGAATGAAGTAACTTTACTTCTTTAAATAAATACCCACCTTACACCTGTTTGACCACCAAAATGGCATGTACATTAAAATTCTTTTCAAAAATTTTCAACTTAAAACAAAATTTAATTATTCAAATACTGAATATTACCTTTTTAATACGAACCCGCATATAATCTGCAATAATAAAACGGATTCGTTCAACCTGTTGGAAAACAGAAATGGAATACAATAAACACTTGGCAAAATAGTTATCATATTAGAAAAACAAACAATAATCCAGTATAAAAAGTAATGTTACCATAAACAGCTATGTTTGTGGGACGAGTTACATTGGCCGCTGCTCTAGAAACTGGTATTTTCGTGCTAGCTCCAGAACATCTACCTGTGTGGCTAACTAAAGGTGTAGTGAGAACCACCAATAGCTCAGTATAGAACATCTGGTACAAACCGGCCGGCCACAAAACTAATAATCATCTCATACATTTATTCCCCTTAATGAATTTGAACAATGCAAGAACTACAGTTTTAGCAGAATAAAATGGTACCATCTTTTATTTCGTTGCCTTCTCGTCAGCTGCTTACATGGCAAAGACATTATTAAATATATCTACTACAACAATTTTGACATACTTGCACAGAGTTCAGTTTAAACAAAAATCAATCGATCAATATACGCATACACTAAAAATATATACATATATAAATATGCAATATTAACCACTATTCCGAACAATAATAATCAAACACAATGGAAACTTTTAGCATTTCACATTCGGAGGAAAGAAGGGCATATCTACGATTTTCTGAACATGTACCAAAAAGCTTACGTCTAAAGGGAACAAATGCTTTAAACAGTGCCATCACCAGGCATCTTCTCGACACGGGTCATGAGGTGGACGTTGAAAAGTCGTTCAAAATTATCAATAAGCAAAATAGCTCAACTCTCCTTAAGTTTGCTGAAGCCATTTCCATCAAGCGCATGAAACCTGATTTATGCGTCCAGAAAGAAGCGGTTATCAGCCTTTCTTTGCCCTGGTAACTGGATAATTTCACCTCTCTTTCCTCCGAATGTGAAATGCTAAAAGTTTCCATTGTGTTTGATTATTATTGTTCGGAATAGTGGTTAATATTGCATATTCATATATGTATATATTTTTAGTGTATGCGTATATTGATCGATTGATTTTTGTTTAAACTGAACTCTGTGCAAGTATGTTAAAATTGTTGTTGTAGATATATTTAATAATGTCTTTGCCATGTAAGCAGCTGACGAGAAGGCAACGAAATAAAAGATGGTACCATTTTATTCTGCTAAAACTGTAGTTCTAATAATCATCTATCGGGTACCAAACAAATTGCCGAAAAAATCCTGGTACCATACACTCAAAACTTCAGAGGCTATCGCAATTCGTCTGAAACAACCTGTGTTATGTGTGCAGAAGAAACAAGTCCATCTATCCACTACTGCTGCCTTGGCCAGCCTTCAGTGGACACTATAAGTTCATGAATTTGTGTTATTATCTTTCCTAATTTTTCTGATATTCAATATATTATTATTTTGATGCTATCAAACTGTAATCCATTGATATCATTATTATCGATTAGATGTTATTTAGACATCATTAATGTTGTTAGTATCACTAATTCATTCACTGTTACGTGTATACAACTGTAGAACCTGATGATGAATCTATCGAAAAAAATATTCTCCGTTCAGTAACCATTCTTTTTCAAAATATTTCCTCTTCATAAAGGATTTACAGGTAGAGTAATAACCTGAACTATGTGATATGACTTTGTTGTATTTGAAGAGAGAACTAATTCTGTACACTTTTCCCCATTTCCTTCAAAAATTGCACAATGTTTAGCAGGAGGCTAATTAAATATGTGCGCGGGTTCATGCACTGATCATCTGACATAATTGCATGATTAAAACAATAAGAAATCCAGAAGAGTTTAAGCATTTCGCTGAATGGAAATTCTGGTAGCCCAGTGATTAAAGCAGGTGGCCGCGATATCCTCATCTCTCACGCACACGCCATTACCCAACACATATATCGTTCTCTCCTATAGTAAACTTATACGGATACTGTTACATATACCTTCCATCTCACATCACTATATGCTCTCGCTTACGTAGAGCGGGCTGGGAAAACAGGTAGCTATCGTATAATGGTGTTGGCATAGTCAGGAGGTAGAGTGGTCAGCGCGCCTGTGCTCAGCATCGGAACACCTATCGTATTTCAATATCAATGGCTATTGAGAAATTATACGGTCGCAACATCATAACAGAAATCAAGGGTGAAAACCTAAAGTTGATTGACTCCCAATATCTAAGGCTGAATGACGACAATCGCGATGTAGTACTACCCACCCAGCTTACTCATCATTTTACAAACTTAATCAATGGACTTTGATTAACGCTATGAACTTGTGAGGTGCATCGGTCATAACTAAATGATCTAGTCATATACATCACTGGATTATATGCATACTGAAACACAATTTGGAATACTTTCACTTACTTGAATTCGTTTCATTTGAGCTTTTAAATCACCAGCTGGTAAAGATTTCGCTTCAGACTCTAATTGATTAACTTCAGTTTGAATAAGACCTAATAAGTCAGAGTGTGCAGTTAGCAGTACAGGTGCAATCTTTTCATTTTGCCATATCTGTAAATGTGTATATGAAACAGTTCCGAATCACGATACACTTATTACACAAAAACAATCCAGTTTATTTTAGAAATATTACCCAGAACCTACCGTGTGGATATGTGAAGCAATTAGCTAAAACACAGGATTTCATCTTAAAAGATCCGAAACTCAAGTTATGCCACACCTGATTAGGTCTTCATGCAACAATTCTACGAGATGGCGTGGAATATACTAAATCTGTTCCAGGTAACTGAGTTACCAAAATAAATACTAAGCTACTAATCGGTACAAATCGAAGTCACTGTGGATGCAGCATCGTTAACCTCCGGCTTAAATTGCCATTACTTTTAGTAAGTATCGGAATGGCAACTAACTCAACAAATATTGGCACAGATTCAAATGAAGATCGATTCTAACTTGATCTCATCGACAGTTGATATGACTGGGTGGACTTATACGCGGGCATATTAACACCATGGACAACTTAACCGAAATGCTACATATGGTTATTCGTCCTTGGTAACTTCCGTTTCACTGAGCCACATAACTATCAAAAGACAAAGACCGGCCTGTTATTGTTAATGGAGAAGAGGCTATTTTCTCGTCGAAAGTTATTCTGTTATCTCTTTGTAGCCGTTTCTCGGAAAATCAAGCCATCTATCTACGAAAAATATTTCCACACGTTAACTCCGTTGTGGTTGGTTGGTAATTTTTTCAAGGTTAAGCTTTGTTATTGTTTTTCTCATGAGCCTCGTTCGGGACGTAAACATTGACATCAATTGTTGTCTACAAATTTGGCTTGCAGACAGCCCTCACCACACTAGTAGTTACGCTAGCTCTGTATCCATCTTCCTATTCACCTTATTGGACAGAAATTATGCATCTAACATCTGTTCGGAATGGATTTCTTATGTATCAAGCCATTAACCACAATACTTGTATTAGGGCTGGTGTTACTACCCAATTAACCTGGAAAGATTCGAACCCACGACCCACTGGCTGAAAGCCGAGTGTTTAAGATAATGAGCTACATCCTTGCAACAACATTTGAGCTGCTAGTCTGTTTAACTAAGTCTCCTATAGGTTATCAACACATGCGTGAATCAAAACCACAGATGAAACATTTCTCAAAACTCAATCATATTATACAAAGTGTGTCATAGTTCTTGACAAGCTGGACAAAACACAAACATACTTGATATAAACGTTCTAATAATTCAGCGGAAGTAAGTACCTCCTCATTCGATTGGCTTTCTTCATCTGAGTCTCCAATGATTTCATCAAGATCTGGTGCTAAAGGACCACTCGTACCGTTATGATATCTAGCCTAAAATAGTACGACGAAAAACAGTGAATGCAAAGAAGTGTGAAGTAATTGCAAGTTAGATCACCAGCAGATATCAATCAGCTGTTTCGTCCCAGTCTGTGAAACTCTTTAGTGGTACGCACGCATTAGCCCATAGGAGGAACAAACCTACAACCTTTCATGTCATTTGAAGAACTTGTTGATCTCTCAACCATTCGAATGGAATTCAATGGCTCATAATTTCCAACTTTTGCAGATTCGTGATCTAACTTGAAACTAATCAAATCCGTGTGAAAACAACACTTAAAAGTGTAGAATGACTGCTAAGAATATTCGTATTATTAATCTGTTTTCACCTGAATCAACTGTTGTGTATGTGTAACACATACATTAGTGCAGAAATCACGTTCAACACAGACTGATAAGCTTATTCAGTAATAGTTCCACTAGTTCTATTCTGTCCTCTCCTTACTATAAATATCGCTTGCGTTTCCACACGATGTGACTTCTATCTCATTCAGAATTCCTGCTGAAGTTCAAATTCTCGACTTATATATTATTCTAGATGACGATGATGATAATGATGATATTAGCATTAGAATGTCTACATTATTCCTCTTCGAACTAATCAACACTACATACCTGGGATCTATGATCAAATTACTTTCAACAGTTGAACTTTACTCACCACCCCAATGACACACACACACACAATCGTTTAGTAACAGTTTTAGTAACAGTGAAAAGAGAATAACAAGGTAGATACATATATTAATAATATTTTACATCAAATCACTATCTGTACAAATTCATATTGCATAAACATCAACACTGTTTCGGTGCTAATTCTCTCAAACGCTTTTTTTCCACTTGTGGTCGCCCAATTAACTGATAAGTTTGACTAGATTCATCAAATGTAAACGTAAATCTTCTACATCCATCAGGCACTTTAAATGAATGTACAGTCTTTAAATGATGAGATATTGTACAAGGTTTACGGCTTTGTATGCTGTGCATATATGACATGAATACCATAGACCATCAGGATTACTACTTAAATGATAACGTCTATAATGACAACGATATCCAGTTAATTTACTTGACTTATATGTACAATTACCGACTTGACAACAGTATAGATAGTCAGTAGTATTTACAACTGTTTTATAATATGGTTGTGAAACACGTTTTCGAGGATTTATAACAGCATTATTTTTCGATGGTTTTGGATTTATTACTTCATCTGTAGTAGTATTAGTATTATTATTATTACTAGTAGAAGTAGTAGTATCAGTAATCTTCATTTTGTTTTTTGACTTGGGACATCCATTTTTATGGGTAGACCAGCATTCTTTTGTTATAAATGCTCTAATACATGTAGGACATCGAAATAAAGCTATGCCTACAAGATGTTTGGGGAAATATTTCGATTCCTCGATAATCTTCAATTCAATTGGACAGTGGTTATCTTCATTGCCTGGAAGAAAAGTAATTTGACTGACACTTATTTTCAAAAAAAGCTGATTAGTGAACAAAGAATATGCACAAATTATTAATGATACTAACTGTGTGCTCAAACCTCAATGAGTAGTCTGTGATTCGAATTCGTAACCCGCAGGTCAAATACCAACTGTGCCATGGTTTCACATTCAGTGAACTGAAATTCTCATAATCACATGAAATCATTTATAATAAAGGCTTCATTTTTTTATCGGACCACATTTCCACACAAATCTGAGATACTGTTGTAAAAAATTATATTGTTTTAGATATGAAACAAATAGGGGATTGAAATGGAGTTTCAACAACCATCACAAAAATGAAGTTGCGGTAGGCAATAAAAATAAATTTAGAATACATATGCACATATACATATACTTCTCGGTAAACTATATTTTAATGAAACAACCCCTTTATCAGGCACGAGGCTAGCAACCCCACCCTGTAAACCAAGCTGCTACAGCTACCTCTGTCCGATGAATCTCCTTGCGCCAAAAGAAAAAGTCTGTGTGGGGACATGGAACGTCCGAACCTTGTACAAGATTGGCAAAGCTGTCCAGATCGAAAACGAGATGAAAAGATACAGAATTCAAGTACTGGGGATATGTGAAAGCAGATGGGACGGGAATGGACTCGCCAAATAGTCAACGGATGAGTCAGTGATCTACTCCGGTCACCCAGAAGATAACCACAAGCAAGCCGACGGCGTGGCTATCATGATGTCACCAACGGCAACGAAGGCCCTGATGCAATGGGAGGCGAGCTCACCCAGGATAATAACCACCAGATTCAATTCCAAAGGAAGGAAAGTGTCACTTATACGATGCTATGCACCCACAAACAACGCAGACCTCGAAAAGAAAGAATTCTGCAGTTAATAGTGTTCTATGAGCCGGTTTGTTTAGTTGCGAAGCTTTCGTCGTCCTTCTGAACATCTTCAGTGCAGTAGGACGACGAAAGCTCCGCACTAAACCAACCAGCTCAGAGAACACTACTAATTGCGAATCATCCACCTGGGCTTCAAATCTTCTCTATTATTTCAAAGAAGAATTCTACAGACAACTACAGGCAGCAATGGAAAATACTCCAGCTGGTGAATTAAAATACTAATGGGAGACATGGACGCCAAACTGGGATCAAACAGCACAGGAAGGGAACTCATCATGGGTAGAGAAGCTCTCGGAGAAATGAATGAAAATGGAGAACTCTTTTCCGACTTCTGCGCCTTCAACGAACTAGTGATTGGTGGCAGCGTATACAAACACAAAGATATCCACAAGGTTACATGGGTGTCATCAGATGGGCAAACCAAAAACCAAATTGACTTCATCTCAATCTTAAGGAAGTGGAGGCGGAGCCTACTGCACACAAAAGTAATAAGAGGAGCAGACGTTGGCTCAGACCACTATCTAGAACAAGGGACAATCCAAATCAAATTAAAAGCTTTCAGAGAAGCAGGAGTTGTAGATAGACCACAAGCCAAGTTCAACACTCAAAAACTGAAGGACCAAGATACAAAGGACGACTTCACTGCAAGCATAAGGGAAAACGCCGAGACATAAATCAACACTTGCGAAGAGGTCAGCATCGAAAAGCACTGGAACAACTTGAAAACGGTGTGGAGTCAAACCTGCATGGAAGTTTCAAAAGAAAGAAGAGGTAGGACAAACAGTGGCTCAATACGGACACTTGGAAACTAATAGAAGAGAGAAGGACAGTGAAACAAAAGATTATCCAGTGCACTGATGAGCAACAAAAACAGGAGTTGAATGCAAGCTACAATATGCTGAACAAAAGAATGAAGAAGAGTGCCAGGGAAGACAAAAGAAAATATTATGAAGCCATGGCAATTGAAGCAGAACAAGCTGCAGGCGAGGGAGACCTCGCCACACTCTACCAAACAACTAGGTACCTTTCGGGCAAAAGTTCGACACAAATTCAGTCAGTGAGGGATGACAATGAAAAGACAATCACCAAAGAAGTGGAGCAAAGAAAACACTGGGCTGAACACTTCAAAAGACTTCTAAATCGACCGCCACCTACAACGCGCCCAACAATACCAACAACGGAAGCAGAACTACCAGCGAACATCAACCCCCCGACGAAATCAGAGGTCCTGAAGGCAATCAAGATGCTAAAAGCTGGAAAAGAAGCAGGACCAGATGGAATCCCAGCAGAAGCATTGAAAGTGGACCTAGGAACAACAGCGGACTTGATGACGCCATTACTGGAGATGTGGAAAGAGGGAAAAGTACCTGAGGATTGGAAGAAAGGATACTTATTCAAACTACCAAAGAAAGGAGATTTAAGTCAATGTAAAAACTGACGCGGAATTATGCTGTCCATCCCAAGCAAAATACTAAGCCGCATCATCCTGGAGAGAAAACAGAGGTGATGAAGAATCTTGGCCAACAGCAACAACAACAGACAACAATCAGCCACCATAAATGGGAGGAACCTGAAAGAAACAACCTCCTTTACCTACCTGGGAAGCATCGTTTCAACTACAGGCGTAAATGACGAGGATGTTAAAGCAAGAATCAAAGCAAGACAGGCTTTCATTACTCTCAAGTTTGTGTGGAGGTCAAGAGCACTCAACATAAAAAATAAGATCCGGATTTTCAACTCCAATGTGAAGTCAGTGCTACTCGCTATACGGATCAGAGACTTGGCGCGTCATAAAGAGCATCTCAAACAAACTATACACCTTCATTAACAGTTGTCTTCGCTCAATACTCAAGATCAGATAGCCAGCCAGAAAAGATCAGAAACAGGGATCTCTGGGAGCAAACAAACCAGGAACCGATTGCGCGACAAATATAAAGGAAGAAATGCAAATGGATTGGCCATACTCTGAGAAAATATCCATCAAGTGACATCACTAGACAAGCCATCGCTCGAGTGGAACCCGGAAGGGAAGCGGCGAGTTGGTCGTTCAAGGGTGTGGATGACTTGGAAGAGGTCATGTGAAGAGGAGATGAAAGCATGTGGGCAGACTTGGAGCCAGGTGAAAACTCTAGCAAAGAACCGAACGCGATGGAGACGCGCAGCTGAAGCCGTATGTTCCTCTAGCAATTAAAGGAAACAATAATAATATATACTGATAAGAGCCATTAACGTAGGACTCTGCACAAAAATGCATCAGTTCACATCGCTACACTTCAGAAAATTTGAAAAAGTAAATGTTTATGAAACGTACGCGAGAAAGAAGGATCATGCGAAGATTAGTGAGACATTTCACAATCCGGATAGTGGGAAAGAATGGGTAGAGTTAAACTATCATAGCCAAAACTACAGTGACCTTGGTCATCCAATCGGTATTCAGATGCAAAAAGTCGCATAATCATTGAAAAATGCACCAAGAAACACTACAAACATAATACTACACTATATAGTTGTCGCGTATGCGTTGTGAGAATGTCTCTTAGTCACTACTAAGAAGATATATACAGAAATTACACCGTGCGAGATAGATGCATTCATCCAAATGACTGTAGGTCATGGTACTTTAAGATCAATTGATATTTCTGACATTGTTTCTTAACCCACTCCTGACACTAACCGCAAACCTAACTTTAACCCTAATTCTAACCTTAACCCTACACCCTAAACCTTAATCTCAAAAGTCATAACCCAACCTAACAGTATAGATTTTCAAAGAAAGTAACCAGAGAATAAGTGGAATATTGTATTCACCTCTCCAAGTCCAAAGGAGGAGGTTTGACTTCATAGAGTTCCCTGTATCTGATTGGTTCTTGAAGGGAAACTTTTGAAACACCCTAACTTCGCCAAGGAATGGTTACATCCACGCTCTTCTGAAGAAAACTGAGTCATACCACCAAAAATCTTCAACAATTGATTCTTAACATCCTCAAGACTTTAGCCAAGCAGTCTACACGTCTCTCTATACGTAGCTCGCTCGAACCAACGGTCGGTCAAAGACTTCACGGAGTGGTGCCATATTTTCATCTCAAAACGCTTAACTCCCATCCAGGTTAATATCGATTTTGCTGATATTGAAGACGGAGGTGGCATGGCACGCACTTAAGACAGTGCATAAAGCTTCACAATGCCATCGATTGACTTTCTCTCTTCACCTAACATTGCGTCATCACATTACTACTGATCATATTGCTTCATATAACATGCGAGACCAAATGGACACACATTTCGTCAAAAACTATTAACCCTTTCATATCTCCCACTTTCAATTATTATTATATTATTATTGTATCCTTTAGTTCCTAGAGGAACATAGGGCTTCAGCTGAGCACCTCCATTGCCTTCGGTTTTCTGACAACTTTTTCACCCTGCTCCAGGTCTGTCCACATGCTTTCATCTCCTCCTCGCATAACCTCCTCCAAGTCACCCTTGGACGACCAACTCGCCGCCTCCCTTTCGGGTTCCACTCGAGCGATGGCTTGTCTAGTGATGTCACTTGATGGTTTCCTCAACGTATGGCCAATCCATCTCCATTTCTTTCTGCCTATTTGTTTCACTTGACATGTGTCACAAGTTGGAAAACACCGAACCAGCTTATTCTGTTCATACATAAATCAGCACATACATCAGCATATATATATATATGACAAAATTGAATAAAAACTGTAACACTATGTTTTTCTGATTGTCTTTACTTTAAATAACAACTTAATATAAGCTCTTACACAACGTCATTAGTTTAAGTATATTGCATTCGTCAACATAAGATACTTCCTTAGAGCCCCTTTCACAAACAGACATTACCACAGCACCTCGCTCAATTGACAAAGCCTTAAGCTCAAGGAATATGGCAGATGTAGGACACCGGTACATCTAATTGGAAAACCTGTCCAAAGGTAAAAATATGTTCAGTACACCCTTGTTAGAGCCTGAAGTTTGGCTGGTTCCCTCGGTTAAGTCTTGAATACATTCGAGGTCACAGTCACGGCAACTTACCACGTAGCTAGTCAACCGATATCATAAGTATTACTGGAATTACTGGATTTTTATTGCTGACATTGTACGTTTCACATCTGTCCTAGTCGCAGATAAACTGAAATCCACACCACATATTTACTATTTGTTAAAGAGATGGTTTATAAGAGGTTGACTGAATTCAGATTTTCATCAAGTTATCGGAACCTTAGAAAACCGAGGTGTAGTACACACACCTCCTTTGTATGATATTTTCTAGAATTTTCAGTAGTCCACAGGTCCCCTGGTGTTTCATAATTTATTTCTACTCCAATAGAATCAAACATTATCGCAGTTGGATGCACGTCGACAATCACCAAAACAATTACGCTATTATAAAATATATAAGAATAAAATTCAGGCTCTGTGTGACAGTTAACTCCCAACATGAAATCATTTGGTTTACCAAACAACACACAGTGATACAGTACTATCTACAGGTGACTTTTCGAGAACAATTTATTGCTCATAAGCCCCCCATAAACTACTTAATAGACTTTGGTCTCCCTCCTGAAGTGTTTTCATGTGACCACACGTTCCTAGCCTCCACCAGATAGGTCCCACTCCCTGCCCTCATACGGGGTGGATATTCCTCACAAAAGTGAAAAGCTGAATGAAAACGTCTAGCGCCTACACAACCAGACTGCTGTATCTGAACACGATGAACCTGTTCTGTTCACTGGAAACCATGGAAACACACCTACCGATGCTGCTTTGCTGTCTTTTGGATCAGACATTAGGTCAAGGTTTCGGAGGTCAGACCCTTATGATAACTACTGGATTTAGTCTACGCATCTGGGAAGTACACCAACCCTTGGAAAAACTAGAGATATTATGGGGTGCATCTCTCGGTATCCATAATGTACCAAGTTTGTGTTTTAATAATAAAGTAATGTTGCTTAAAGGCATAGCACAGACTAAACACTAACTGGTGTTCATGCATCAGCGTATAAGTTTAAGAAAAACAACAATAACAATGGAATACCTGGCTCATTATATCGTATCGCATTCTGCTGATCTCCAAGTAAACTCCATATAAAATGCTCTTTGAAATTAGCAAACTCTGTAAAACAAGTCAGACAGCTAGAACAAATGTAATTTGGTAATCCAGTATGACGACGCACATGATGACGAAGTACCGGACGACGATTACATACAAAGTTACAAGTATTCAACTGTGTTGAATTATTTCTTTTATCATTATCTAATGATTGCCATAAACAAATTAACTGAGAACTATCTTCATGGCGTTCATCATCACTATCGTCATCGTCATTATCATCATCACTATGCTTGTCCGAATAATCATGCTGAAAAACATGATCTACATATAAGACGGCTACATCTGTACTGAAAAAAGAAAAAACAATTTTAAAGAAAATAAATAAATGAACAAAACCGATATCATCATAACTATTAACTAAAATTATGAATGGAAAAAATTGAACTCGGGAGTCGACAGAAGGTAGAATTCACGGGTCACTGGATACAGAGCCAAGTGGCTGAATAGTCAATGACCTTGGCCTGTGTAACCTGAAGGTCATGGGTTCGCCCCCTAGGGGTTCGCGGGCACTTACCACTGAAGAGTCCGAACTAGGACAAATCAACTGCCCAGTACTTCTTGGTTTTCAATGGTTCTCTAACTGGTATCAATACGTGACCAAATTTGAAGGAAATCATAGATAATAATGGTTAGTTAAACACTCAGAAATGCAGAGCACACTGTTCATATACTAGTGCAACGAGAGCAGATAACAGACTGCATAACGCAAGTTTATTAAGAAAAAGCACAGCATATTTATACTTTCTTAACCACATTAAGTTTGCCTGGATAAGAAAAGAACAAATCATTCGGATTGGTTGGCAATTGGCCCAAGATTCGACAAGTTGTCCAATAATAGCATTTCATGTCCACAAAGTTAACCAAATCGAGATTTACGGAATAGACACTTCGTCCTCTCCAGCCATTGAGTTAAAATGTTGACTTCAATTTTCGCCGCTTCCTATCAACCTGCATTACGCCACACTAGGTTATCGGTTATACACTTCATGACTAAACGTAGATGCTACTATGCAGATGATAGGATTGAAGTTGGTGAGAATGGATTCGAACCCAGAGTTCTACTACCTGGAATTCCACAGATTAAGTCAATCAGGCACATCTTAACCCATTTTAGTATAAAGCAGTAGCTCAGAGAAAATTCAGCTCTTGTCCATCCAACAACACAGGGCATGCAATACGATAGAGCAGACCTACAGTCCCAAGAGATAACATAATTCACTGAGGTGAAGGGGCAGTTAGTCGATGAACGAATTCAAATTCATTCCACTACTAGCCACCGCCAACCAAATTACAACAAGAAAAAATATATATGCGTTCGTAAAAATATGATTTAATTGTCTTGAAATGATGACAACAAATACAGAGCGTGATGATGCCTTATAGAACTCGGGTTATCCACATAATCAATTGAGGTGGAGGTGTACCATCATAACCCCAAGCATCAAGGATACAGGTTGTGCTTCTTAGATCCCAGTTTCGATAACTACATACTATCAAAACACCTCACATAAAAAGCATGACAAACAGACTGGTGAATTATCATATATACCGTTAATAAGATACACTAGTCAACTAACTACGACTACAGTGCTCACGGATTTCATCCATGACATATAATAGTGATCGTCCACTGCGTCCTTCTTTACAACTGCTTATTGCGACCGTCGAAAATTAAAAGATATAGGGAGGTTAGCAGTCTCTTATCATAGATGTCTGCAGTCTATCTACAGTGCTATGTGGCATAGTGCGATGGGTAGTAATGAGACCAGTTGTAGTGTTAGGTAATGAGGGTAAGTTAATAGATGTAGTTATGAAGCCACATCTATTGAGGCAACTAAGAAACGTGTTACGCATGGCAAGCCATAGTCTTCCTCGTCGAGAAATATTGACTAATATAAGATTGGATTGGAAAAGAATCAGGGTGCCCGGCCGACAACTGCTACCTTGCCGTGGTGGTCGAACTTGCATACCGCAGTGGCCCATCAAGCTAAACTGACTGGAACTCATGTCCCTACAGGTCCTACAATGTCAGGAAGGTTGTTTGGATAGCGGTAAGACTAGAAGCAGTTACCATGGGGTACAAGGGCCCCAGAATCCAATCAGATCAAATGGCGTATGAACTCATATGGGTCACCGGAAACCATGGGAATGCAGCTCCTGACGCTGCTCCGCTGCCTTGCGGATTAGACTCCAAGTCAAAGGCTCGGGGGGGTCCCTTAGGAAACCACCTGCTTCGGTCTAGGCGCCCGGGTAGTATCTCAGCCCTCGCACAACAAATGAAATAAAACAACAAACTATTATTGAAACTCTCTGCACGCTCGTAAAAATGATTTCAAGTAATAACGATGCCTCAAACAACTTATGTCCTCTCAACTTACTTTTATTTTTATACTTAGATTCCTGTATTTTACCTTTGTTAACCTTGACTTCTTAACCTTCGACGGCCTTTCGCCTTTGTCTGGATTCCCAGCTTATCTGTGTCGTTTCGAGATGTTAGTGAGTAACCCTCCAAATGGTTGTCCTCAATGTGACATCCAACACAGATATCCTGAAACCGTGTGCCGCGTTCAAGCTGGCCACCTACAATATTCGGACGCTGATGCAAATCGGAAAACAGGCAGGGTTGGTAAGAACACTGAAAAGCCTGGCTATCGATGTCTGCTGCATTACGGAGACCCGCATTCAAGATCCCAGTGAAGTGCTTCGATTATCCTTTCCATCTGGAATTTCTAGTAGTATGTACCACCTGCGCTTGTCCGCGGACCCTGTGGCGTCGGCATCCGGCGTAGCTGGCGTCGGTGTCACACTGAGCGCTAGAGCCGAAGCTGCTTTGCTCGACTGGATTCCCATTAACAGTCGTTTATGTGCTGTGAGGCTGGAAGGTTATACGAAAGTAAGGAGTAGTAGGCCAGATAGGCGGTGTCTATTTGTTGTCTCTGCCTATGCACCGACGGATTGCAACCCGGATGCAATGAAGAATGAGTTCTACCACCAACTGAGCGATCTCTTGAAACAGGTAGGTCGGAGAGATGTCGTAGTGCTGGCTGGGGACTTGAATGCACAAATCCGGCGTCTAAGCTCAGAGGAGAATCGCCTAGGTGGTCAATGGGGCCTGCATGGTCACAGACCAGATAATGGGGACCGTCTTCTGCAGTTTTGCGCGGATCACAACCTATTTCTATCCAGCACCGTAGTGCTACCTGGCGTCCTCCCTCTGAGATTCAAGCTTGGTTTCAGATTGATCATATTGCTGTCAGTTTCCGGTGGCGAGGATGCATACAAGACTGTCGCTCCTTCTAGAGCACATACCTGGAATCCGATCATGCGTTAGTGTGTGCCAAGTTCGTCTTGCGATTTGGTGGGGTTCATAAAAGGCGTCGTCTAAACGTTGATGTGAGCAAACTAGTAGCACCTGCTACTTTGAAATACCAGAATGAGTTACAATCAATGCTTGCCAGCAACCATTCAAGTAGTATAGATGAACATTGGCTTCATGTGCAAGTTGCCATGCAAAGGGCGAGTGTAGCCGCTTGCAGCTTGAGAGAATGCTGCGCTAAAAACCACTGGCTTTCTGCGAGTTCCTTGCAACTCCTGGATGAACGCCGGTCCATTCCGGCTGGCCGCGAATACAACAATAAGCGAAAGGCGCTCACGCGCAAGATTAGACAGTGTTTACGTAAGGACCGCGAAGCCTGGTGGTCAGAACGTGCGTGTGAGATGGAGTCAGCTGCTGCGTCTGGCAACAGTCGGAAGCTGTTCCAACTCATTCGAGCCACCGGCAGCAAGAAACAAGGTGTTAGCGAGACGGTCTGTGAGGCAGATGGCACGCCAATTACCAGCCTGAAAAGACGCCTGGAACGCTGAGCAGAACACTTCGGGAAACAGTTTAGCTGGCCACCAGCTTCAGTATCTTCTGTCCTTAGCCCCAGTGCTCCTTGGTCGGTTAGTACCGACCCACCACCGAAGCGGAGGTTCGTAAGGAACTCCAAGTGTTGAAACGCCATAAGGCGCCCGGCCCAGACAATCTACCCCCAGCTCTTTTTAAAGATGGTGGCGAGACTCTTACAATGGGTCTAACTGGGTTGTTCAGGAAGGTATGGGAGACTGAGAGTGTACCATCAATGTGGAACGAAGTCATTATCATTCCCATCTTTAAAAGGGGCCGACGTAATTCGTGTGACAATTATAGGGGTATCAGTCTGCTACCAGTCGCGTCTAAAATATTGTCTGCCGTCTTGCTTCGCAGGCTGTGCAAAACAAGAGGAATTGACTCGTGAAGAGCAGGCCGGGTTTCGTTCAGGTCGTGGATGCATTGACCATGTGCTCACCCTTCGTCAGTTGTTGGAACACCGCTACACTTATTGCAGGCCAACGGTCGTTGTGTTTCTTGATATTAGGGTTACCTTCGATTCGTTGGACAGAACTGTGCTCTCGAACTGTCTGTTAGAGAGAGGTGTACCTGAGAAATTTGTTAACATCTTAAAAGCCCTATACAGAAACACCTCGGGTAGAGTGAGGGCAAACAACCAACTATCATCACTGTTCCCAACCAACAGTGGGGTTAGACAGGGTTGCCTGATCTCTCCATTTCTCTTTAACTTTGCCATCGATGACATTCTGGAGTCAGTTCTGAAGGATGTGTGTGAAGGTCTGTCTGTCTGTTTTCGACATAGAACTTTGCACAAATGTGCGGAAGTTCAAGTCGCCACATTCCGTGTAGCACGCGAAGCAAGAGAAGAAAGTACAAGAAAAGCATAATAGAGACATTGAGCAGAGGTGTGAGACAAAGGAGTAATAAAGAAATACAAAACAGTTTCATTGAAGATCATAAGTCACAGGGAGTGGATGCATCTGCGCCACTGAGAACGATTTTGAGCCATGTCACCAATTGTTTCCAACCATAGATTTTTACCATCCCGAGGACCCCAGCCTGGAAGTCTACACCTTTCTACGTGGCTAAGACCAACTGTTGTGGATTTCATTGACTGATGCCAAGTTTTTGTTTGACCGCCGCTAGCTTTTTTCCAGCCTGACCCTATATCCGCTAACATAGCTCGTCGAGGGAGGCGATGACTTGGCATACGTAACACATGTCCTAACCATCTCGGTCGATGTAGCTTCACGACTTCGTCGATTGATTTCCCCTGTTTACCTAGAACTCTACGCCTAACCTCCATGTTGCTCACCTTATTATGCCACTTTACACGGGAAATAGAACGCAGGCACCTATGATCAAAGGCAGCTAGTCTTTCCATGTCTTCCACTCTCAGTGGCCAGGTCTCGCAGCCATAAAGGAGGACGGAGCGGACTGATGAGCAGTACACCCGCCCTTTGGTCGATAGTCGAACATCTCGTCTACGCCAGAGACGGCGTAAACTAACAAATGCGAAACGAGCCCCTTGTATTCGTGCTGAGATTTCGTCAGAGATCAGCCCGTTGGGGCTGATGGTACTTCCCAAATAAGTGAAGCGGTCAACGTGCTCTACCACTTCACTTCCTATTTTTAAACTAGGCGTCGATGTAGTCCAGTCCTGTAACATCATCTTGCATTTGGCGGGAGCGAATCGCATGCCAAACATTCGTAGATTGCTGTTCAAGGTGTTTAGAAGACTCTGCATTTTGTCAGCGTCTTCGCCTAGAAGGACTATATCGTCTGCATATTCTAAGTCAACGAGATTATTCCCTCCCTGGTAGCAAGTCAATTCCTGAGTCGCTGAGGTCACCTAGGGTTAAGTCCATTAACACATCTATGATGAAGTTGAATAGAAAAGGAGATAATGGGCATCCTTGACGGACACCACTGGTCGTCATCAGTTCAGATGACAGCTCGCCGTAAGCCCTCACCTGGCTGTATGAGTACGAATAGAGTGCCTTAATCAGTGCAATATATTTTCTTGGAATTCCCTTTACAGCCAAGCATCTCCAGAGAACTTCCCGATCGACAGAGTCGAATGCTGCCTTTAGGTCAAGAAATATAATGACTGTTGGACGCCGGTAGGAATTCCTATGTTCTAGAATCTGTCGGAGGGTGCAGATCTGCTACCTGAAGATAGACTTTTCGACCTCGAGTATGCAGACGATATCGTCGTACTGTGCGATAGCATGCAGGCTACCCAAATTGCACTTAATCAGTTGGCGGTCGACGTCTGTAAGTATGCTATGTGCTTTGCGCCGTCTAAGTGCAAAGTACTGTTACAAGATTGGCAGGAGCGTGTACCTGCACTTATTCTTGTGGGTGAACCGCTTGCAGTTGTTGATAAGTTTGTGTATCTGGGTGGTTGTGTGAGCGCTGGCGGAGGGGTGACGGATGAGATTTCCAACCGTATAATGAAGGCTAGGGTGGCATACATCAACTTGAGCCACCTCTGGCGCCGTTGCGACGTTAGCCTGGCTGTCAAAGGTCGGGTATACAATGCTTCGGTGCGGGCTGCCCTGCTCTACTCCTGTGAAACCTGGCCCCTCCGCGCTGAGGATGTGTAGCGACTCGGTGTGTTCGGTCATGGCTATCTCCGCAGGACTGCTTGCGTTCGACGGAATCATCGCATGAATAATTTTGAGGTTCGGTGGCGTGTGTTTGAACACAGTGGAGATCACCATTCACTGAGTGTCGTCATCTGGAAACACCGGCTCCGTTGGCTTAGATATGTGCTGCGAGTGTCATCCCAGAGGCTTCCGTACCGGTCTCTGTTCGCTAGCTAGCCCTGGGACGAAATGGAAAAGGCGGAGAGATGGTCAGTCCATGACGTGGCGCCGTGGGATGAAGGATGTTTGTGCTAGACTAGCATCGGTTGGTGCGTCACAACTCTCTGGTTGGAGTCCGCGAGACAGCTCGAATCGATGGCTCGAAACGTTATCGGATACGGCCAAGATTCGTAATCAATGGCGAACGTGCTGCGATTTCTTTCTTTCTTCCCTTCCCGATGGTATTTAACGAATACTGTTTGAAATTGTTAAGCATGACTGTTTTCCTTCCAGATGAAGTTCTTTATCCGTTCTTCACTTATATTTTTTTCACTTTTGATCTATGTTGTATTATTATTATTGTGTGGCGCTTCCATCTTGGTGCCACACTGTACCAAGTTTTTTCTGCGTTTAAATAAGTAAATAATAAATAAGGGGTAATTAAATCAAAACCTACCATTCATCACAATCAAGTGTCTTGGACTTTTGATTCGATCCAACCACGTCAAAAGGTGTAGACTGCCTGGCTGAAGGAATAGAGACGCTCAGAACCAATGGTTTGAGACAACTGGTGAAGTAGCACAAAATTGTTCTCAGTGGTGCAGGAGTGAGTATTCACGCTTTATAAACTCCCAGATCCACTAAATTCTCATTATATTTCATGCAATTATTTTCTTTTTTCGCTCGTAAACTTCTATTTATGATAGTACATGTGCATTTCTTTCCTCAATTTTATCACCATTATTTGCGCTTTTATACAGTTTGACAATTTGAACTGCTAACATGATTGTGCATAATTCTACGTTGAAAATACAGTCAATTAGTCAGTCAGCAGATCAATCGCATATGAAAAAGAAACATCGGCCAATGAATTTCTATTAAATAACTCAATTAGGTTTTTAACTTCATCTATCCTCCCTCTAGGGATTATAGATGCGGATTACAAGGAATTGCGTGAAACTATATCGAATAAAACACTTATTATAACTGATGCTAAATTTTCAATGATTCACTGACTGACCTCGACACACAACAATAATAATAGTAACAAAACATGAACTCTAATAATAACAGCATAAAACAATTAAATAACATAAACCAACAGAATTTACACGTAATGACAATCTTTCCATTGACAACGGAAACCTTCCTGTAAAATTACAGGATTTGATAAGAATGTGTCTATTGATCGTTGACGATAAGCTGGTTTTTGATAACTGGGTCCAGAGCAGACAAAACTCCATGTTTCATGATGAGATTTAAGTAGTTTATTGGTATTAACTATACAATCTTCAAAAAATGCATGTAACAATGCATGACGTAATAATTGCAGATGATCTTGAAGAGTATTCATTTGACAATCATTCCATAAACAAATATGCGTTGCATATTTTATATGACATCTCATTAAATGAACATGAAGACGAGTATAATTAGGGAACAACTGATTGCAATCACCCCATTTACATTTAATGAATAATTCATCATCTGGAAGAAATAATAAGAATAATTAAAGTCAACTCACAATCTCGAGTTGCTCAAATAATTTGTTCTAGAATAAAAATTCTCTCAACGGTTAATTTGTACGGATTCGATTTACCTCAAGTAGGATGTGTATTAGAGAAACAGTGAAAATCAAGGAGTGCCGGATAGCTGTTTCGTCCTAGCTCGGGAATCATCATCAGCACGCAACCATGACCTCATCTGACATCGAACTCACCATGACGTTTGGGAGTTACATGGTCAAACTTGCTGACCATTCAGCCGCTTATAACAGAATCTAATGGCCCACAAATTCTAACTCCTGTCGATTCGCGAGTTTAGTGCGACCGCCTAACGATGTATAAGCGAGTATTTGTCTTCACACCCGACCTGACAGACACCACTGGTCATGATGTCTAACTAGAACTTCAAGCAAATTCATACCGTAATCAGTAGCTAGCGAATACCAGATTCATATTCAAAATTTAGTCTGCGGGGTTTGATTTGTTTCAAGTTTGGTCATGGATTGATATCACATAGAGAACCAATGAAAACCAAGGAGTGCTAGACAGCTGGTTCGTCCTAGTTCGAGACTTCAACGTAAAGAGCCCACAACCCCATACGCGATCGAATCCGAGACCTCTCAATTATGAGGCCAAGCTTGTTAACAATTCAGACAATTAGGAATCCGATGGCCGATGAACCTTAACTTCTGTCAATAAAATATGTGATATATATTTATTCTTCCTCTTTATGGATTTTTCATGAATTTGAATGAAGCAAGAACAACCGTGTGTGCAGAATAAGATGGTACCATCATTCCATTGACCTCCCAGCAGCTGCATACAGTCTAAGGAAATTTTTACATTTATATACAAATAATTTAAACATACTTGCAAACGTTACATAATGTCAGTTGATAAGACTTCAAGCTTAGCAAACGGTGCTCAGATAATGGCACTTATAGTTTATACCCATAAGTTTAAACAAAACCTTGCATACAATGACAAGAGAGTTAAGCAATAAAGACAAGAGGTGAATAAAATGATGAGGGACTGGTGATTTGAGCAACAATATGGTGAACTCAATTTAAATCATGAAAACATGAGACAAGCAAAGTTACACTGTATCGAAGAGGGGAGAGGTTAAACCCAAAGACTACGTAATCAAACGAAAGACAGAGATAAAGAGGTCAGGTTACTAGGTCACGGAATGACTGATAAATGCTTCTTTCTGAACACATAAATCGGGTCTCAGGCGTTTGATGGCAGTTGCTTCGGCAAACTTGAAGGGTATTATTCAACTATTTTGTTTATTGATAATTTCAAAGGATTTAGTGAGATTATGTCTGCTAATGGCACCATTGTAAACCTTTGTTTCCTTGAGAATTAAGCTTTTTCGTACATGTTTAGAAATCGGTGTGCCCTTTTTCTGTTCTCCCAATCCAACTGCTTCCGCAGATACACGTTAGAGTTAACAATGGAAAGGTATCTGGCGAATTTCGAGTACACCAAAGAGCATGGGGACCGAAAAACTAGAACAGACTTGGCTGCAGGATTGATTCTAGCTAGTGAGGCAATCAATCTTCTGTTACTATTCCGCAATATCATTACCTTTAAAGTCAAGTTGGATGAATATGAATTTCCCCCCACCCCATCATAATTTGTTTGGTATTTGAATCTTCCCATCTTCTGTACTTGTTGTTATGAATGAATTCCTGAGAGTAACTGGTGTTGCTCAACGTCTTTTCGAGAATCAGAAATTCTTCTTCTAATTTCCCTGTAGAGCATATTCTACTGACTCTGTTAAACAGAGTTTTGATCAGGGTTCACTTATAGCTTTTCGAACAACTGACATCATACAACCTATGCAAGTATTTCAGAAATGTTCTGTACATAAAATTAATAATTTCTTTCGGCTGTAGGCAGATGATGAGAAGCCAACGAAGCGAATAATAGTGCCATCTTATCTTCTGCACAAACTGTTGTTCTTGTTTTATTTAAATAAAATATCTCAAAAACAGAACACTTTTATTGTATTTTTACTACTTCAGTGAGTGACTCTTAAAGTGAGACATACTGAAATTCTCCACTTTTGTGCGAGGTTCTACTTTGATAAGTCCGTCATTTCAGTCACACAAACAAGAATCATCTCCCCATGAAATGTTACTCAACATCCACTTGCAATTCCATGCAGATGACGAGTCACACATATTGTGTGAGGGATAGTGAGACTGCCAGGCTACTCAAAGCTTGTTAGGTAGTGGGGATTTCCAACCTGTGATCCACTGATTGGAATTCCAGCGCCTAGACCAATGGAGCTACAGCTTCGCTCACCTCACCATAGTAACTGAAAGTATCCAAATCGTAGGACATCAGCTGTTTTACACTACAAATGACGGCAAGATTACGGGCGTATGAAGCTATACAATATACATCACTGATTCCCGACTGATAGCTGCTATCTTGACGTGGTGGTCGGGCTTGCACATTGCAATGAACCACCAAGCCACACTGGCTGGAACTATTGTTCCTGCAGGTCCTACCATGCCAGGAAAGTTGTTAGGATAACAATTAGACTAAAAGCAGTTACCGGTATCGTGTAAGGATTTTTTCACACTATGCTGGGGTCTGTGGGCGAAGACGTATTACTTAGAAACAAGGTGTAACAGCAGTGAGGTGTTTCCCTCAGATGACCAGAATGCCAGCCATGTATGCTGTCTCTCCACTCTAAAGAGACGGGGTTGCAAATGGTCAACCCCAACAATTGTACTTCCCGACTTACCCTACGGTGATCCGTAACCGGCGGTAAGTTTACTAATACGGAACCAATCCCAGAAACAAGTTCATACAGGCCGTATGTGACCGGCCTCAAGCAGTTGTCCCCTGAGCTATGCAGTCACGCAACACTAACCCTCTTTCTCTTTCAGGTACCCGAAGAATCAACCAACTTCCATGATGTGAGCAGCCGGGAAGTAACAAACACCCACACACTTCCAAGAGCACACAAAGCCTCCTCGAGCATCATTCTCCTTTACCCACATCACCTTCATCATCTCACTCCCCCACTTCAGTTACTACTATTCTTCAGACATTACTGATTGATAAGGTCAGATGTATGCCAATCATTAACAGTGCTTCACCTTGACACAATAGTAAGTTACCTCTCACACAACGCAAATAAAGAAATAGAAAGAAAATTTTGAATTCATTTACAAAACAAACTATGCAATCACAAGACAGAAGAAAATTCGAGCAAACAATATTCTTTCGGATAATTTCCTCTCCTGAATTTACAATTATGCATGCATATATATAGGATATTCTAGAATTATCGTCATTAACAACATTGGTGCTTTTAGGTGATATCTATTGGTTAAGATCACAATGAAATTACAGTTCCACAAGGATGTATAAGTTATAATGAGCATAGAAATGGGATAGTAAATAGAATATCAAATAAAATTAAGGAAATCTCTGCAAAAAATTAAGGACTTGAATTCCCTTTTGTCTTCAAAAGGTCTGAATGAATATTTTTGCTACATTCAGTTATCGGGAATAACATGAAGAAATTAACGATAATTGCATGGGTAACTTACTATATTTTACAACGTTATCGGTTATGGATTTCATCTTCATCGTTTTTAATCAATAAACCATAGAAGTCTGAAAAGGAATCACAAGCGTACTTAGTAATACAATATTATACTATATATATATACTCATTATGATAGCCGTTGTTCATACCAAAAGGCCGCCTTTATTCAACCGATAATATTAGGCAAAGTAGGACTAGTATGAGAAACAGGCTGTAGTGATTGAACAAAGACATGGCAGTCAACCCGAAGGGACCACTGACTGGTGACCTCAGACGTGTGGGTCACGTCCTCGAAATGCTACAGAACTCAAGTGATATGGCTCACGATCAACCCCTGTGATGCATATGTTTCTGCAGTCTATCTTTTCAATATCACAGGTCTTTACTTTTTTTAGAGTACTCCACACCTTTTAGTGATATCATTCTTGCTCGTTTTACTTTAGATTATTTTCTCTTTCATATGACAATTGGGAGTAATTTGATTTAGTGGCAAGTCCTGTGATGATTCTATTATTCTTTCGATTTCTATGATAAAGTAAGTAACATAAGTCTAAAATTAAAACGTTTCGTCAATTTCAAAAGTCACATAATCCGTTGATAATACCTGATAGTTAATGAACACTTATCATCAAGATAACTTCACACAGCACTAGCTCAAGAAACATGTTAGTGCTATCCTTCTATTAACTTCCAATGGCAACATCCACCGGCTGTTTTTTAATATTTTCTCTCAGAAATTTAGTGTTAATCCATTTCCATATTTGTGTAGTCTACTCCGTAGGATTTTAATGCCTCGAAGCGCCTTCTCTCTGGAAAGTAATACGTAAGCAACATACAGAAGTAATGCTTTTCATTCTAAATATGGCAGACACAGTTATAAATGCCAGTTTTAGTTAGCAAGTCTATTTACATCAATCATATCGGCTTTTGTGTTTTAAGATAGAAGCAACACTTTCACCACATTGGACTCAGGATTAAAAAGCAGTTTAGCCTATTTTCACGTAAGTACCACTTTCGCTACAGTCTGTTAAGTTCTTAAATGGTCGGAGACAAGAAGCAGAAAGCCCTGCCACCAGATTTCGCACTCGTTGGCACTCCTCAGTGGTGTGTATCTGCAATCTTGAAGGAACTCACATACCCTCCCAGATTCAAACCAGGGTTAGAGAAGTTACCACTGAGCTATTCGCAGTTGACCCCATGTACGACTGTAAAACATGCTTTGATAGGACACTAGAAACGCCTTGTTGACAAGTATCAACAAGAAAGAGACTAAAGTTCAAAGTTTTCTGCTGATGGCTTCCAACCATTTAACAATAATCCAGAGACGCTACATTGCAAACGTGATTGATAAAATTCAGTCTGCACTGAAAACGGGGTACTGGACGCATAACATTAGTTACTGCCTAGTATTAACTCAAAGTCCCTTAGGCTAGGCATGAACGGACAGATAAAACACATGAATCATAGATATGATGTACTTACCAGAACATTGTCAAAACACTAACTAGAATTTTTACACTCACTCTGAATTCACCACATAATAAAAATGACAAACAGCAAATCTTTTAAACTGTACCAAGTACTTTACATAAGTGGAATCCCTACACATGAATTCTGAGAAACAAACTGAAAGCTTGTGTCACAAGGCTATTTGAAATACCAAAACAAAAAACGGCTACTATATATATATATATATATATATATATATATATATATATATATATATGCTAAGGAATTAAGTGACGATTTAAATATCTGAATTGATATGTGGCTTTTCTATATTGACCATGAAAAATTCATTTACACATGCGGTTCCAAAGAAATGAGAATCCACCGAATGTTTTCAAAACTGCTTGCAGCTGAAAGGCTTATTCGGTATTTACCAACTCACACCACCTCTGACGTCGATGACAGGTCTGACTACGTATTAAGGAGTGAATGTTCTGAGCAATAGCCTACGTTACTATTCTACAGCGACACAATAAGAAATTTTAAGTTAGAAAACAATGTTGTACGTCTCTATTGCACAGCCGTAGATTATATAAAATTCCCATTATATAGATAACTGGAGTCTCCCCTGACTGAAGTGTCTGGGAAATCAGTTACAATTGATGAATTATAGATTTTCTAGATAAACTGAAACAATTACTATCTGTCTGTCTGTTTTCGATATAGAACTTTGCACATATGTGCACCAGTTCAAGTCGCCACACTCCATGCAGCACGCGAAGCAAGAGAAGAAAGTACAAGAAAAGCATAATAGAGACAGTAAGCAGAGGTGTGAGACAAAGGAATAGTAGTAAAGAAGATCAATATAGTTTCACTGGAAATCATAAGTCACAAAGAGTGGATGCGTCTGCGCTAGCCATTGAGGACGACTTTGAGCCATGTCACCAATTGTTTCCAACCACTGGTTTTTACCGTCCCGAGGACCCCAACCAGGAAGTCTACACCTTCCTGTGAGGCTTGACTAACTGTTGTAGATTTCGTTGACTGGTGCCATGATTTTTTTTGACCTCCGCTAGCTTTTTTCCAGCCCGATCCATCCTATGTCAATCAGCTAACATCGCCTGTTGTCGAGGAAGGGGATGACTAGGCATACGTAACACATGTCCTAACCATCTTAGTCAATATAGCTTCACAGCCTCATCTATTGATTTCCCCTCGTCAAATAGCACTCGACCGATGCCTTACCTCAACATTGCTCACCTTATTATGCCACTTCACACCGGAGATAGAACTCAGGCACCTATGATCAAAGACAGCTAGTCTTTTCATGTCTTTCACTCTCAGTGGCCAGGTCTCGCAGCCATAAAGGAGGACGGAGCGGACTGATGAGCAGTACACCCGCCCTTTGGTCGATAGTCGAACATCTCGTCTACGCCAGAGATGGCGTAAACTGGCGAGTGCGAAACGAGCCCCTTGTATTCGTGCTGAGATTCCGTCAGAGATCAACCCGTTGGGGCTGATGGTTCTTCCCAAATAAGTGAAGCGGTCAACGTGCTCTACCACTTCACTCCCTATTTCTAATCTAAGAGTCGGTATAGTCCAGTCCTGTAACATCATCTTGCATTTGGCGGGAGCGAATCGCATGCCAAACATTCGTAGATTGCTGTTCAAGGTGTTTAGAAGACTCTGCATTTTGTCAGCGTCTTCGCCTAGAAGGACTATATCGTCTGCATATTCTAAGTCAACGAGATTATTCCTCCCTGGTAGCAAGTCAATTCCTGAGTCACTGAAGTCACCTAGGGTTAAGTCCATTAACACATCTATGATGAAGTTGAATAGAAAAGGAGATAATGGGCATCCTTGACGGACACCACTAGTCGTCACCAGTTCAGATGACAACTCGCCGTAAGCCCTCACCTGGCTGTATGAGTACGAGTAGAGTGCCTTAATCAGTGCAATATATTTTCTTGGAATTCCCTTTACAGCCAAGCATCGCCAGAGAACTTTTCGGTCGGCAGAGTCGAATGCCACCTTTAGGTCAAGAAATATAATGACTGTTTGACGCTAGTAGGAATTCCTATGTTCTAGAATCTGTCGGAGGGTGAAGATATGATCAATACACCCTCTTCCTGGTCTAAAGCCTGCCTGGCTCTCTCGTGTTTGTCCCTCCCGAGTACCACTCAGTCTACGCATGATTATTGAGCCTAAGACTTTAGATACTATATTAGTCAAGCTAATCCCTCTGTGATTATTACAGGAAGACTTGTCTCCCTTCTTGTATATGGGGATAATCAGTGACTTACACCAACCCAATGGGACTTCTTCTGATTCCCAGACGCTGCTTAGAACCTCAGTTAATGCAGACAGTAAACTGTCTCCACCGTACTTAAATACCTCTGTAGTCATTCCATCAGGTCCTGCTGCTTTGCCTTGTTTCAGATTGGCGACAGCTTTAGTAACCTCAGTTACGGACGGAGGACCTGTGTCAAACAATTACACTGAAAGTAAGTCAAGGATATCCTGAACAAGACACGAAGTCCCTAAGCGTTAGTCTGAACCATGGTGGCTAAAGTCCATAAATCAACTCTAACACACAACTGAAGTTTCATTATATATGGCTGAAATCAATCGCACGGACACAGATGCATTCATACATACTCTATCATCGTTTCATTTGATGGCGTTCTATAACCATTTGTCGTATTTTAAATTTACCTTCTCCTTCATTACCTATCTGCCAACAACATCACAGGTGAAAAGTGAAACTGCGACCACTCAGAAGTGACGTTCAATATTGTGATTTGTCTGACTTCCTGTCCACTTGCTTCCCGTTACACGAGAATAAATTAGATGGTTGAGTCACATTGTTTATTTATTTACCAAATAAACACTAATATTCTCATTGATCGAAAATACCTAATGTCTTTTAAAACATAGTTTCTCACTTTGGTACAACTCAGAGGTGTCTCAACAGTGAAATTCACCACATTTTCATAAAGTCAGTACAACAACTAACTGAGTTTTCAACGTAGACATTTGCACAAAAGTACAACAGTTCAGGTAGCCTCAGTCTATACAGCACACCAAGGTAGAGCAGAAAAATCCATAGCAACTACAATGAACGCAGATGCAAGGAAGGAAGAATAAGTATATGGCTCATGAGAATATGATGAGTCTGGGAGTTCATGAAGAGCAAATGCATCTGTACTACTGACAACGATTTCTAGCTATCTCTCCAATAGGCTCACGCCATTGGTCCTTAACGTTTCAAAGACCCCAGTAAGAGACTCTGTACCTCCCTACGTGACTCGAAACAACAATCAGACACTCCATGGAATGATGACACATTTTGATGTACCCACCCCCAACTCTTTACCACAGAAAAATGAGGTGTCTGATTTACTTTCTATAGTTTGGTTTGTAAGGATTAGTTATGTTTTACGAATTGATCACGGATTGATATCAGTTAGAGAACCATTGAAACCTAGGGAGTACTGGACAGCCGCTGTTTCATCCTAGTTTGGGAATCATTGGCAGTACGCACCCACTGGGATTCGAACCCAGGTCCTTCCGGTTACAAGGCAAGCTCGTACTGCCGATGATTCCCAAACTAGGATGAAACAGCAGCTGTCCAGTAGTCCCTGGTTTTCAATGGTTCTCTAACTGATATCAATCAGTGATCAACTCGTAAAACATAACTAATCCTTACAAACCTAACTATAGAAAGTTAATATGATGCTCGCTAGTGACTTGCTACAGGTTGGAGTTTCCTGAGTTCTAGTGAGAAGTCGTGACCAGTGAGGTCCAATTAGATGTCACGTGTGTGGATGGATGTCCCACCAACGACAATGGTTGGGGTCGCGCAAAATCACGAATTGGTAGAAGCTAGAATTCATGAGCCATTGAATTGGGCCCCAGTGGCTGAATGGTATACGAGCTTGCCTTGTAACCGGAAGGTCCTGGGTTCGAATCCCAGTGGGTGCGTACTGCCGATGATTCCCAAACTAGATGAAACAGCGGCTGTCCAGTACTCCCTAGGTTTCAATGGTTCTCTAACTGATATCAATCCGTGATCAACTCGTAAAACATAACTAATCCTTACCGAAATGCACACGAAACCTCTCTATTACTCACTCATCTTTGTCTTCATCTTCATCTCTATCATCTTGCCTTCCTTCCACTGATGCAACTCCTCGACTTGATAGCTCTCCACTTCCTCTCCACTCTGCGTCCACTAAAAACGATGGAAGCCAAAAAACCACCACCGACAGCCTCTTAAAGCCGCGCCACCAATTTCATATAGGAGCTCTTAATGTTAGGACACTTTCCCAAATAGGACAACAAGCATCACTAGCCAAGACCCTGGCATCACGAGCCATTGATGTATGCTGTGTTTCAGAAACACGCATACAAGACCCAAGTGCGGTTATTCACCTAACCCCACCTGGCCAACAGGTTGAATCTTCAAAATTCACCTTGAGGGTGTCTGGAGATGCCACAGCTAGTTCACGAGGATTAGCTGGCGTAGGGATACCTCTGAGTACTAGGGCAGAAAAGACATTGCTTGACTGGATCCCGGTAGATAGCCGAATGTGTGCTGTCCGCCTGAACGGATCAGTAAGAAGGAGGAAGGACTGCACTACTCGCCGATGCCTTTTCGTAATCTCCGCCTACGCCCCCACTGACTGCAGTTCAGATGAAACGAATGATTTGTTCTACCAAAAGCTGTCTAGTTTGGTGCGAAAGGCTAAACGCTCAGACATAGTCGTTCTAGCTGGTGACTTTAACGCTCAAGTAGGGAAATTGTGTCAATCTGAGAAGGATGTCGGTGGCACCTATGGAGCTCCGTGCCAGCGAACCGACAACGGTGACCGTCTCCTACAGTTCTGCTCTGATAATCATTTGTTTCTTGTAAGCACTAACTTTAAACACAAGGAGAGACACTGTTTGACTTGGAGACCCCCTTCGTCAAACCAACGCTGGACACAAATAGACCACATAGCAATAAGCTATCGTTGGCGTGGGTCGGTAGGAGATTGTCGCTCCTTCTGGAACACGTGCGTAGATACCGACCATGCACTGGTCCGCGCTCGGGTGTGCTTACGACTGAATGGACGTAGGAAACAGCTGGCGGTAAAACCATCACGTCCCCAGCTCGATCAGGAAACTAAATCCGTATTTGAGGAAGAACTAGCTAAACACATATCTGTGTTCGACAGCTGTGCTCACCCTGAAGAAGCTTGGAAAAATATCCAAGCAGCCATAGATACAGCTGTAAAAGCTGTGAATAAGGTAAACCCAAAGGTGAGTAAAAACCACTGGATCTCCACCGCCTCATCCGAACTGATGGATGCTAGAAGACTTATTCCGGCGAGCTCCAAATTCAATGAGGAGCGAAAGCTGCACAAGAGGAAACTTACGAAAAGTCTCCGCAAGAACCGTGAACAGTGGTGGGCGACAAAAGCCAAAGAGATGGAGAAAGCTTCGAGGATAGGCAAAACCGGGCAACTCTTTAGACTCATCAGGGAAACGGGTGGGAGAAGACAAATCATCAGTGAGACAATCTCGGAAAAAAATGGCACTATAATTAGCTCACAGGATAGACGACTGGATCGTTGGAAAGAGCATTATGAGGAGCAGTTTAATTGGCCCACAGCCACGCTCAACCTTCCGAGCATCCAACACCTCCCTGAATGGGATATAGACACAGGTCCTCCGTCACTAACTGAGGTTACTAAAGCTGTCACCAATCTGAAACTAGGCAAAGCAGCGGGACCTAATGGAATGACTACAGAGGTATTTAAGTACGGTGGAGACAGCTTACGGTCAAACAAAAACTTGGCACCAGTCAATGAAATCCACAACAGTTGGTCTTAGCCACGTAGGAAGGTGTAGACTTCCAGGCTGGGGTCCTCGGGACGGTAAAAATCTATGGTTGGAAACAATTGGTGACATGGCTCAAAACCGTTCTCAGTGGCGCAGATGCATCCACTCCCTGTGACTTATGATCTCCAATGAAACTGTTTTGTTATTCTTTATTCTCCTTTGTCTCACACCTCTGCTCACTGTTTCTATTATGCTTTTCTTGTACTTTCTTCTCTTGCTTCGCGTGCTACACGGAATGTGGCGACTTGAACTTCCGCACATTTGTGCAAAGTTCTATGTCGAAACCAGACAGACAGACAGACAACTAATCCTTACAAACCAAACTATAGAAAGTAAATCAGACACCTCATTTTTCTGTGGTAAAGAGTTGGGGGTGGGTACATCAAAATGTGTCATCATTCCATGGAGTGTCTGATTGTTGTTTCGAGTCACGTAGGGAGGTACAGAGTCTCTTACTGGGGTCTTTGAAACGTTAAGGACCAATGGCGTGAGCCTATTGGAGAGATAGCTAGAAATCGTTGTCAGTAGTACAGATGCATTTGCTCTTCATGAACTCCCAGACTCATCATATTCTCATGAGCCATATACTTATTCTTCCTTCCTTGCATCTGCGTTCATTGTAGTTGCTATGGATTTTTCTGCTCTACCTTGGTGTGCTGTATAGACTGAGGCTACCTGAACTGTTGTACTTTTGTGCAAATGTCTACGTTGAAAACTCAGTTAGTTGTTGTACTGACTTTATGAAAATGTGGTGAATTTCACTGTTGAGACACCTCTGAGTTGTACCAGTATGTGACACGCTGTAATCATATAAGGATTCTAAATACAATAGCAAAATTCAGAAATGACTACAATATTACCAAAAAGTACGGACTTTCCAGACGGACAGCCACATCTGGTAATGTCATTCACACTAGTTCATAATACACACACTAACAGATTGTTTCACAAAAACACCTCTGTCAATAAACTTTTATTTTCTCTAGTTTCAGAAACAATTTATTTTTTCAAATCTTACAAATTACAGAGACATTTTCTTAGTTATCTGAAGTTAATATATTACTAATTGGAAACACCACTTTGATGTCTATTTTCGAAAAGAATCCATGGATGTCGGTTTTTCACTGAAATCAAAATGAACGGAATCTTCAGCTGCACTGGCTACTGCAAAAATATTCAGTGGAACATCTCTAACTTACAATTCTTGTCCACAGCTTCTATATAACTGCTTAATTTCTGTTTAAATAATGCAAGTGCCTCCTTTGTATAATCGGAGAACTCTGTTATTTCACTTGAAATATAACCAGGATTCTTCTACAGACAAAACAAAAACAAAAAGCCAACTGAGGGAGACTTTCAAATTTGTTTTAAAGTCTAGACTACTTTATACAACATTCGACTAGCAGGTATACGTCAATCCTATATTTTTATTACGCTAAAAACGTGAAATTCAAGGCTTTAATGAAGATGACAAATTATCACACGAAATGGGTTGACTAACTTGACAATAAATACCAAACGCAACTGTCCGTCACACGTCAAAACTATACAACGTAGAATTTCACATCTAAATGTGTTCAATAAGATGAGAATTTAGAAGTAATGATTGCTATTATCTGATTCAGTGAAATCTGCTATATATAACAGCCGAGTATTAAATCTAAGCAGCATCACCAAGCACAGTGTGAAATGACAGTTAAATCTACACCCCAATTTTATCTACCTTGAAATAGCCCTCGACAGCGTTGATCCCTGTGCCCCAACTCTTTATCAACCTCATTCAATAGCTACATGAAAATGAAACATGTCGAGTAATCCGCAACAGAAAACTCAGCAAAGCCTCTGAAATGAAGACCGGAGTAAGACAAAACTGTCCATTATCACCGATGATATTCCCAGTTGTAGCGGAGTAGATTACGCGGAAGACTGTAGGAAGAGAGAAGACAGTGATACGTAGAACAGGTAAGAAGACCCCAGGAATAATGGACTTCACAGAAATTTATGTCTAATTTCACAAAACTCCAAGATCTACAGGAGAATACCAGCATGTTGACAGAAAAAGTAGTGAAGGCAGGACTTTTTCTTAATTATAGCTTGATTCCACAGTGTTTTGGTACAACTATGAAATTTTCAGCTTGTGATATCGAAAGCCCAAATTTAGCAGGTCGTCTACTGATATTAGGAATGCGTTGGAACAAGTGAATACAGGGAAGGCAAGGTTGACGAAGATACCTAAGTTACAAAAACAAGCACTAATCATTGACAATGGGTGGAATCCGAAAGAGGTTACTTTCTTCACTTATCTAGGCAGGATAGCTTCAAATATAGACGGCACAAATAACGGCAAAGCCAGTTAGTATCAGAAGAGCATGACAGGCCTGAATCCATCCAAAATCAATGTGGAAATCTGTTGCAATTAGCATAAACAACGAAATTAGAGTTTTCAGCAATAATGGTAATTCATGTTTTCTATTTAGGTCAGAAACTGACTGCGTCGCGAAAAGCACTTCCAACGGCATGCTGCAAACTTACCAACAGCTGCATTCGCTGGCTCCACACTGAAGAACAGATGGCCTGAAAGAATTAGTAACACGAAACTCTGAGGGCGTACCAATTAGGAACCTACTGTTCCACATGAATGCCAAAGGAAATGGAGACGGAATACAGATATGCAGAGAGGACCGTGGAGTGACATCACACTCCAGGCATACACACGAGTGAAACCCGAATGGGGAATCAGTTGGACGTCAGAGTGTGACATGGAGGAGGCCATTTGACGAGGAGTTGAGAGTTCATATGGACCTTCATCTCATATGAGCAATCGTGGAGCCGGTTAAAGAGGGCAGAAGATATGATGTTGAAGTCTTATGTTCCACCGACAACCCCCAAGCTTACAACAATTCTAAACTTACTCTAACCAATTCTTCGGTAATTGTTATTAATAACAGTTAAATATACACGGTAGGGGTTATCAAAAACTACTGGAAAGACGGAAAAGAGATCAGAAAACACAAATAGGAAAAGTGAACTTTTGTGTATGCACCAGGTATAAGTATGCTTAAAATGACATTGAATATTCAATGTCAGTAACACGTGCCGTCCCTGGAATTCCTTACCGCAGATGTAGCTATGGCACCGTCTTTGGACGCCTTTAAGCGAAGGCTGGACAACCATGCAGCGATACAAGGACTGTATTCAAATGGCCTATCTCCTTAAAATCGCATACACCATTCAAGGGTAGGCAATTAAACTCGTCGTTTTACTTCTTTACATTCTCTCCCGTCTTACTCTCCTGACAACTTATTAATATTATAATTGCTATTATTACTATTACCGATATATACATTATTCTTCAAACTTAATGAGCTGACTGTTGTTACGCTTTCCTATTTCCGTTTCTGTTTCTTAGTCTGAATAACTTCACTAATTATACCTATTATTATTACTATTATTATTATTACTATCTTTTCTCTTGTCGACAACACCGAAGGACTAACTGGCGAAAGGATCAACTCCAATCACAGTAGTAACAGTCTTAACATACCTCATACTACAAACCATATATAATTAATCCGTCTACCAAATCCTAAATGACCAGGCCCACCCAAATAAAAGCATCCTGCCATTAAGTGACTATAGGCTTCCACGAGGTAACCCGCTAAGGATAGCACACCAGAGACCAAAGACTCGAGTGCGATCACATTTCTTTTCGCTTCGTGTTTGCCGTCTCTGGAACGCTTTACCGGCGGCCGTGACTACAGCGCCATCTCTGGAGATTTTTAAGCGGAAGCTAGACAATCATGCAGAAATGCAAGGTTTGTGTCTCAATGGCTTATCCTCATAAAATTTGAAACCAAACTGTCAATGAATAAGCGTACAAACTAAATCCCCACGACCCATTCTGCCTTCTCTCACTCTATCTTTTCCTTAGGTCACCTTTATTATTCCACTTATCTCAACCTATATTATCTACACTACAACCTATTATTATTATTATTACTATTCTGCTTTTATGACTACACCGAATGACCAACGGGAGTTAGGTCAAACTCCATTCACGGCAGCAATACAGTCCTAACATACTGCATACTACAAACCACATCTCGACCAATCCCCGCACCACTCCTCCTGGAGTCTACCAGAGCTAAAGCAGTCGAGTGACGGGACTTACTACGCAGAAGCTCACCGAAGTTCTGGAACCTCTACCTCACAATCAAGAAGCGAGCACAAAGAAACCAAACTGGTTTATACTAGCTCGTAAAAACGATATTGGATATTGGATTAACAGTCTGACCTTACGAAACCTTTGAACAACTTACCTCCTTATCAAGAGTTGTAATCTCCTCCTTGAAATTGTATTTACGGTGCAAATAACTCATGTAATCAGGACATTTTACTACGAAAATACAGCAACAAGAACTAGAACCTACAATCCGCCATTTCGTATTACCGCGGTAAAGCGCAAACTCGGAAAGAAATCACATGCGTGATGTCAAGGTATAAATTCGCAAGCATCAAAAACGTATTTAGACAGTGTTTATTTTTCATTATTAACAGACTTCATTATTGTACTTTATGGACTGATTCAAGTTTTATTTCTGGATGCCATGACAACGCTTAGGTCGAGTGAAAAGTATGCGTGATTTGAAAAAGCGACAGTTGTATGTTTGCAAATGGAGATTTCTGCCTTCGGAAAAATCACAGTTTCAAGACTCGGTATGTTCCTTGAGTTGCATTGTTCTATTGTTTAATTGCTTTTTTGTTTTTTACACTTTCATCACTTGTGATACGTTGTGCAGTTATAAAATGCCCATTTTAAGGCGAATCAGTTACTGCACTACTTCTGAAAAATATCGTGAATATTTATCTACAATTACATATTGTTTATTTCACCATCTGGTCCATCCTTATTGTGCTTGTATCGCTCGTAGTTTTATTAGTTGTATTAACAAGCTTTTTCACAAACTATTCCGGATACAATTCCTCTGAGGTCAAACTCAGAGACCTATTGAAGGAATTTCTTGCAATCATATGATGAGATGAGGGTTTGACTCGCCATGCAATTCTGACTTGAACTGAATGAATAGAAATGAAGTGTATAGCTAAGTTTATATATTGCTGCACTAGCACTTCCCTGAGAATTTTGTCTGACTAGTTGCCATGTTCAATCCTAACATCTGATGAACCCATTAGTAGGATGGCGATAAAATCATGCAAATCCTTAAGCGAGTGAATGTTTTGTTTCATTCAAAAATACTTTTATCAAGAGAAAAGTGTAAGGATAACCTACAGTGTCCTATTTCGTGTTGAAATTTAGGTTTGTCCATTTCTGGCGTGAAGAGAATTGGCGAAATATCAGGTGTTCTCCTTAGAATTTAGTATTTCAACGATTGCTTAACACGCAGGGTTATTATTATTTCCAGTAAAGTTCAAAGAAAACTTGTGTCCACAAATTTTCATGTTGCTTTTTCACTTCAGTTACATCACCCATGAAGAAAAAATGCTGTATCTCGCAAAAGACTATCTGCTAGCGAGCTCATTTACCCCTCTTAACGTTCGCCCAGTATATGTTATCCCCTGACCAATATGCTCATGTTATCTAGTTAAGATTTCGCCCTAAGTCTTGAGGGATACCGAACTATCAGTTTTCTCCAGATGTTTGCACATACACAAAAACTGGAACTTTTTATAAAGTACAGGATTCGTTATATCCTATTTATTAGAAGATCTCCTTCTGCGATGATAAGATCCAAGTTGCTGAGCCTCTTACAAATCCACATTTGTGGACATTATATAGATTCCACCACTCGACAAGCCTCCCCACACAGACCCAATGACAGTAATCCGAAAAACACCAAACTTCTAACGGTATATGGCCCTTGGCTTTGTCAGTTATACGGTGTAATGTGAGGAAGTGTCAGAGAAAGATACTGTGCCAGTGAAAACACTTCTCGGAGTAATTGCAATTGTAGCCTTCAACGATCAGTGGTAATCGTCACGGATGAACTTTGTCAACATATTTATCTAGCCTAATTACAAATCACTTTATTTTAGGCCTATCGGGTGTAGATCTGTCTGTCGACATGGAGAGTGCAGAATTTATAGTCCTAAAGAGAAAGAACATCAACAAGATTCAGAATCTAATAAATATCACCATTTCTCAGTCTCATTCATCTGTTAGATGGTATCAAAGGACCTTTAGGTTTAACGAATAGTGAGTTTACTGCTTGTCATGCGAGAACCTGACACATATGTATAAACGACTCGTATTTCCTCGCTAACTTGTTGCTTTCGGTTCACTCTTGACATCCCGTGCACTGAGAAGCAACTCACTCCGTCCAACAGTATAGCCGCAACGAATATACATTATTGTTGGATGATCTCAAAGTTCAGCAGATTTAGAGAGTGAAGGCCTGTGTTCGACTGCCCACATATGGCGGAACAGCATGACAAGTAAGAACAATTCTGAGGCAGTTAACCGAATAAGTTACTGTGTTCTATTCAGTGTTTTAGTTCGAAGATGCATCATGTATTCTGAAATTTAATATCTTTTGTGGAAGAAGAATCTAGTTGGCATAGTCCTCGGAGTCACCTACATCCAAATATGACATCAGTCAGAGGGGTAAATGAATGTCTGTATGTGACTCATTTTCACATGCGAATGTTTTGGAATGCTACGGCAGTGTAGGTATTCCTTTATGTAGTTCTGCTGGCCACATATGCCAAGCGACGCATTTGGGTACCTGGACGTTTTTCACTAAGACTGTGTCATATATATTTGTTGTCGCACTACCTAACTTGGATCCAGTATCCTTCTCAATAACTTGTATAAAGATGTCTTCAGGTTCGCTTCTTGGTGTCGATGTCTGCTATCTTTTGTAGGCCCCTGAGTTATTCATCATGCTACTGACTCCCTGTGGATTTGTTGAATCACAAGACGTGTGGTACTGGTGGACCGTTACATTTGTTTGCAGTATATGGACAATAAAGTCCATAGCACTACTGTAGTCGGAATTGATCCCACAGCCGTCAGGCATCCAGGATCGCCGTAAAGTGACACGACCGTATCAACAGTATAATTAACGAAGGGTATACACAAAAACATAAGTAAAAAGAAGGCAAACAGGTAAAAAGACGGCCAAAAATGAGAATGTGTGAGCAGAGTAAGCAGAAGTGTGAGACAAGAAAGACCATGAGTGTATCACCAACGGGTTTTGAGGAAAACTCATTTATAGGGAAATGTTCGTCAGAATTAAATACCGACTCGGTTGAAAGGATATCTTACTGAATACAGCCAGTGTGCCGATGCATGATTATCAGGCCTCCTTCTGAAATTATCCACTAAAAGTAAGGTAGCCACGACTACTGTTGAAGCTTTCCACGGAAAAATAGTGGAGTACTCGAGTTTTTACCCATTTATTGCCAGTCCATGGCCTGATCTTAGTTTTCCTTTCCGGGTGACTGCGGTCAGTAGCAACCTTACAGGCAATGATCAGAGCTCCCCTGAGCTGATGGTATATGATTGTTGTGACCGGAACCACGACCCAGTAGACTCTCAGCGAGTATCAATTTTAATCAGCTGAGTAATCTATCCTAATCGCATGTCAACGTCGACAATGATACCGCCGGACTGCACAGACGGAAGAGAAGACTGGAAGTTAGTAAGTGGGCTTTTACTGTCTCAAAACAATAGTCGAGTAAAAAGTTGACGGAGCTTACGTGCATGTATGTTTAAAACGACCTCTGGGGGAATTAACGTGATTAATGAGTTAGGACAGTGAACATCCAATAGGATCCCGAAGGTTATAAGTAGATGAGAGAAAGTCAGGTCACAAAACGATAAGTTAGGTGAGAGAAATACGAACAGATATGTAAAATGATATTTAGGAAACAAGGTCTGCATATGTGACTGGGTTTAAAGAGATGTCAAATTCGCGACGTTCCGAGACAAAATTTTCTCAGAAAGGCTTGGCTCACCTCGTTTGTCCTCCTCGGCACCCTTCCCTTGCAGTCTGAGTTTCCCCGAAGAACAGAAGGGATTTGGTGTTACGCGAATCAGAGTGAAGTTTCACACTGACTTTAGGGCTACTGCGGTGGTATATGTCCGAAAAAACCTACTGCATAATTAGCGATTGAGTCGAGGTTCATCATCAGAAGTAGGTGCGTATTGCAATGTGACGCTGAGAGTATCAAGCTACAGTCAGCCTGTTCAAATTATGTGGCTATCTGAATTTTTATCTCGAATAACACACTATGTTCTCCAGATTTTACTATTTCAACCATTGAAATGTGTCCTTGAGTTACTCGATGCACTCACGCACATTTTTAACTGGCTGTCACACTACTGCTTATTGTTCAGACATTAAAGAAAAACATAAGGGATCGGTCTATGCTTCAGGTCGACCAACACCATGTCCAGTGATATTCTGTAGATTCCCTGTGTGTATGAAAAGCCATGGATGAAGGGTGAACATCATGCGATGAATTCAGTTAAGAGCTCTACACATCGCGAAGACATTCTCCCTACAGTAAAGCCATTATCATAGCTGTAATTGCACTGGTGCGTCGATGGCATAACGGTTAGGACGCTCGCCGACCATGCACTGGGTCCGGAGTTCGATTGCCGGCCGCTAAGCCTGAATTAAAGCTGGTAAAGCAGAAAGGTTGGGCATGAGGTTAGCAACCCCATCCTGTAAAATAAACACTGCTACAGAAACTTCATGTCTCTAGCTTGAAGCCTTATGTTACACCAGGAATGTGAAGGAATTAAAAAAATTGCATTGGTGAAAAGACCAGTGGTCGAACCCATTTGAACATTTTGGCATTAAAAGACATTTCGTTGGCCTACGCCCAGTCTTCGAGAGATTCTAGGCATGTCGTCCTTTTTAGAGTCTTCCTGACACTGCATCGCCCTTCAAATCTTGTTGCAACAGTGTGCAGAAGGGTCCATATGTGACAAGATGAGTGGATATGAATGACTTTAAACAGCACACCCTAACAGCAAAGTAATCCGCGAGCCAAGATGGGAGCAACGCGCCAACAATTGCCCGCTTACTTTATGAAAGCGAATGGGGTACTGAACAGATTAAAGTACTTTCGTAACCTTTGAAAGGATGATAGCGCCTAGAATGATATCTGGCCATTCCACATCAGCAGTAAGCTTGTGCACCTAATCTACCTCTCGTGAAACTATGCCAAGTCTAGTGGAATCTACTCTGCTCACCACTGTGTTTTCCAGTATCATCAAGCACAATTTTCAACAGCTTCGGCAGTTTCAAGAATAACGCTACAGACATGCAACAAGTGGTGTTTTTCCGATATCGCTCCACAAAAAGTAAATTGGAAGCCTATTTCCCACCCCATCTGGGTGTTGAGGCCAGAGGGCTTCCATGCACTATTCCGAAACTAATGACACAATTTAGTGGTAACTGGGTGACTTTCCCTGCAAAAGTTTCTGGAATTAAATGATACTTATCCATGCATGTAAAACTGATGTGTCCTACACAGATAGGAATAAATATATATTATCATTAGTCATCATGCAGTTATTCTGAGGGAGATTTACTATACCTCTGCTTGTCATTCAGTGGAGAAGTCCTTCAGCTTTATAGTCTCAGTACCCACCATTTTGTTCAGTTATTCGTAAAGGTAGAAATGAATGTTCCAGCAGTTTCCATACTAATAGGATACTGTCTTTTATTCGTTTGAAGATGATTGCTTCTTTGTTGATGAGTTTTCTTCTTTTATTTGGTGGGTGTAAATTCCTGGTGTTCATCAGGAGTTTTTGACTATATTCGCCTGAAACGAACTCAGCGGGAACGCGGGTTCCTTGGCGCCACATAGTCATTCTGCTACCTGAAGAGACGTCATTAATAACAGGCCTTTCGCTTAGCATGCAATGTGTGCTATGTGCTCCAATTGATTTAAGAGTACTTCAGGCATACCGTCCGACAGCTTTGTGTGAATAACCTCATTTACCAGTTCACGGTGTTCATCAGAGCAGCTCGATCTGTGCACTGTGTCGAATCAGAAAATAACGACATCAATCCAGAGAAATTGGCTCTGGTTTCGCGGAGAGGAGATGGCGCAGTATTCCACCAATGCAGAACTTTGATGGAGTCTGAGACCGAATGAATTTTTAAGTTGAACTAGAACAGCACATTAGCACTAGTCAGAATGTAATTCAGTTTTTATGACAGTCCAGCTGGAATTCATCCATCGTCACCGCTTACTTTCTTGGTCAGTACTGCATTTCTCATAGGGCATTAAAATATGCGGCTGTAGTTCTGTCAGTTACACTCTGACTCAAGTGGCAACATTGTCCCTTTCATTATGATCCTTGCCCCGCCTAAACAGGATCACATCGCTTACATTGACTTTAATGTTGACAATAGTTGTGGTCGTCATGTTTCTGATGTTATTCTTATTCTGAGATCGAAGTGCAAACGCAAGTTCCCTAGTTCGCCCTCTTTTCTACCAACCCACATCTGTTTCTGTATGGGCAAACAAAGATGTATCTCACTCTAGCCTTACTGTGAGGTGTCTGGTAGTAGGAAGATTACCGTATAACGTCAGTATGCGATACAGTCAACCGGTTCCAGTGGAACCAGTCTGTTCCCGCTTTTCAAACATTGTTATGGAGAGGCACATTAACGAACAATATTGTCGCTCTTCTTCTTGTGGCTACGTACAAGATTTGTGGTAAGTATACAGATGAAGATTGGCAAGAAGTTGCGGGAAGTGAAATCAACATTTTAAGCCTGTGGCTGTGTTCCCCTATCTGGATATTTTTACGCTGTTGACACTAAATAATTTCATAGGACGACTTTCCGCTTGATTGTTTCACCCTGAGGCAATCACAAACAAATCAGAGCACTACTGTTCGCCGACCAAGCCGAATTTTTATGTGGTCGTAATGTGCTAAACGCTCAGACATAGTCGTTCTAGCTGGTGACTTTAACGCTCAAGTAGGGAAATTGTGTCAATCTGAGAAGGATGTCGGTGGCACCTATGGAGCTCCGTGCCAGCGAACCGACAACGGTGACCGTCTCCTACAGTTCTGCTCTGATAATCATTTGTTTCTTGTAAGCACTAACTTTAAACACAAGGAGAGACACTGTTTGACTTGGAGACCCCCTTCATCAAACCAACGCTGGACACAAATAGACCACATAGCAATAAGCTATCGTTGGCGTGGGTCGGTAGGAGATTGTCGCTCCTTCTGGAACACGTGCGTAGATACCGACCATGCACTGGTCCGCGCTCGGGTGTGCTTACGACTGAACGGACGTAGGAAACAGCTGGCGGTAAAACCATCACGTCCCCAGCTCGATCAGGAAACTAAATCCGTATTTGAGGAAGAACTAGCTAAACACATATCTGTGTTCGACAGCTGTGCTCACCCTGAAGAAGCTTGGAAAAATATCCAGGCAGCCATAGATACAGCTGTAAAAGCTGTGAATAAGGTAAACCCAAAGGTGAGTAAAAACCACTGGATCTCCACCGCCTCATCCGAACTGATAGATGCTAGAAGACTTATTCCGGCGAGCTCCGAATTCAATGAGGAGCGAAAGCTGCACAAGAGGAAACTTACGAAAAGTCTCCGCAAGGACCGTGAACAGTGGTGGGCGACAAAAGCCAAAGAGATGGAGAAAGCTTCGAGGATAGGCAACACCAGGCAACTCTTTGGACTCATCAGGGAAACGGGTGGGAGAAGACAAATCATCAGTGAGACAATCTCGGAAAAAAATGGCACTATAATTAGCTCACAGGATAGACGACTGGATCGTTGGAAAGAGCATTATGAGGAGCAGTTTAATTTGCCCACAGCCACGCTCAACCTTCCGAGCATCCAACACCTCCCTGAATGGGATATAGACACAGGTCCTCCGTCACTAACTGAGGTTACTAAAGCTGTCACCAATCTGAAACTAGGCAAAGCAGCGGGACCTGATGGAATGACTCCAGAGGTATTTAAGTACGGTGGAGACAGCTTACTGTCCGGATTAACTGAGGTACTAGGCAGCGTCTGGGAATCAGAAGAAGTCCCATCGGGTTGGTGTAAGTCACTGATTATCCCCATATACAAGAAGGGAGACAAGTCTTCCTGTGATAATCACAGAGGGATTAGCTTGACTAATATAGTATCTAAAGTCTTAGGCTCAATAATCATGCGTAGACTGAGTGGTGCTCGGGAAGCACAAACACGAGAGAGCCAGGCAGGCTTTAGACCAGGAAGAGGGTGTATTGATCATATCTTCACCCTCCGACAGATTCTAGAACATAGGCATTCCTACCGGCGTCCAACAGTCATTATATTTCTTGACCTAAAGGCAGCATTCGACTCTGTCGATCGGGAAGTTCTCTGGAGATGCTTGGCTGTAAAGGGAATTCCAAGAAAATATATTGCACTGATTAAGGCACTCTACTCGTACTCATACAGCCAGGTGAGGGCTTACGGCGAGCTGTCATCTGAACTGATGACGACCAGTGGTGTCCGTCAAGGATGCCCATTATCTCCTTTTCTATTCAACTTCATCATAGATGTGTTAATGGACTTAACCCTAGGTGACTTCAGCGACTCAGGGATTGACTTGCTACCGGGGAATAATCTCGTTGACTTGGAATATGCAGACGATATAGTCCTTCTAGGCGAAGACGCTGACGAAATGCAGAGTCTTCTAAACACCTTGAGCCGCAATCTACGAATGTTTGGCATGCGATTCGCTCCCGCCAAATGCAAGATGATGTTACAGGACTGGACTACATCGACGCCTAGTTTAAAAATAGGAAGTGAAGTGGTAGAGCACGTTGACCGCTTCACTTATTTGGGAAGTACCATCAGCCCCAACGGGCTGATCTCTGACGAAATCTCAGCACGAATACAAGGGGCTCGTTTCGCATTTGTTAGTTTACGCCGACTCTGGCGTAGACGAGATGTTCGACTATCGACCAAAGGGCGGGTGTACTGCTCATCAGTCCGCTCCGTCCTCCTTTATGGTTGTGAGACCTGGCCACTGAGAGTGGAAGACATGAAAAGACTAGCTGTCTTTGATCATAGGTGCCTGCGTTCTATTTCCCGTGTAAAGTGGCATAATAAGGTGAGCAACATGGAGGTTAGGCGTAGAGTTCTAGGTAAACAGGGGAAATCAATCGACGAAGTCGTGAAGCTACAAAGACTGAGATGGTTAGGACATGTGTTACGTATGCCAAGCCATCGCCTCCCTCGACGAGCAATGTTAGCGGATATAGGGTCAGGCTGGAAAAAAGCTAGCGGCGGTCAAACAAAAACTTGGCATCAGTCAATGAAATCCACAACAGTTGGTCTAAGCCACGTAGGAAGGTGTAGACTTCCAGGCTGGGGTCCTCGGGACGGTAAAAATCTATGGTTGGAAACAATTGGTGACATGGCTCAAAATCGTTCTCAGTGGCGCAGATGCATCCACTCCCTGTGACTTATGATCTTCAATGAAACTGTTTTGTATTTCTTTATTACTCCTTTGTCTCACACCTCTGCTCACTGTTTCTATTATGCTTTTCTTGTACTTTCTTCTCTTGCTTCGCGTGCTACACGGAATGTGGCGACTTGAACTTCCGCACATTTGTGCAAAGTTCTATGTCGAAACCAGACAGACAGACAGACAACTAATCCTTACAAACCAAACTATAGAAAGTAAATCAGACACCTCATTTTTCTGTGGTAAAGAGTTGGGGGTGGGTACATCAAAATGTGTCATCATTCCATGGAGTGTCTGATTGTTGTTTCGAGTCACGTAGGGAGGTACAGAGTCTCTTACTGGGGTCTTTGAAACGTTAAGGACCAATGGCGTGAGCCTATTGGAGAGATAGCTAGAAATCGTTGTCAGTAGTACAGATGCATTTGCTCTTCATGAACTCCCAGACTCATCATATTCTCATGAGCCATATACTTATTCTTCCTTCCTTGCATCTGCGTTCATTGTAGTTGCTATGGATTTTTCTGCTCTACCTTGGTGTGCTGTATAGACTGAGGCTACCTGAACTGTTGTACTTTTGTGCAAATGTCTACGTTGAAAACTCAGTTAGTTGTTGTACTGACTTTATGAAAATGTGGTGAATTTCACTGTTGAGACACCTCTGAGTTGTACCAGTATGTGACACGCTGTAATCATATAAGGATTCTAAATACAATAGCAAAATTCAGAAATGACTACAATATTACCAAAAAGTACGGACTTTCCAGACGGACAGCCACATCTGGTAATGTCATTCACACTAGTTCATAATACACACACTAACAGATTGTTTCACAAAAACACCTCTGTCAATAAACTTTTATTTTCTCTAGTTTCAGAAACAATTTATTTTTTCAAATCTTACAAATTACAGAGACATTTTCTTAGTTATCTGAAGTTAATATATTACTAATTAGAAACACCACTTTGATGTCTATTTTCGAAAAGAATCCATGGATGTCGGTTTTTCACTGAAATCAAAATGAACGGAATCTTCAGCTGCACTGGCTACTGCAAAAATATTCAGTGGAACATCTCTAACTTACAATTCTTGTCCACAGCTTCTATATAACTGCTTAATTTCTGTTTAAATAATGCAAGTGCCTCCTTTGTATAATCGGAGAACTCTGTTATTTCACTTGAAATATAACCAGGATTCTTCTACAGACAAAACAAAAACAAAAAGCCAACTGAGGGAGACTTTCAAATTTGTTTTAAAGTCTAGACTACTTTATACAACATTCGACTAGCAGGTATACGTCAATCCTATATTTTTATTACGCTAAAAACGTGAAATTCAAGGCTTTAATGAAGATGACAAATTATCACACGAAATGGGTTGACTAACTTGACAATAAATACCAAACGCAACTGTCCGTCACACGTCAAAACTATACAACGTAGAATTTCACATCTAAATGTGTTCAATAAGATGAGAATTTAGAAGTAATGATTGCTATTATCTGATTCAGTGAAATCTGCTATATATAACAGCCGAGTATTAAATCTAAGCAGCATCACCAAGCACAGTGTGAAATGACAGTTAAATCTACACCCCAATTTTATCTACCTTGAAATAGCCCTCGACAGCGTTGATCCCTGTGCCCCAACTCTTTATCAACCTCATTCAATAGCTACATGAAAATGAAACATGTCGAGTAATCCGCAACAGAAAACTCAGCAAAGCCTCTGAAATGAAGACCGGAGTAAGACAAAACTGTCCATTATCACCGATGATATTCCCAGTTGTAGCGGAGTAGATTACGCGGAAGACTGTAGGAAGAGAGAAGACAGTGATACGTAGAACAGGTAAGAAGACCCCAGGAATAATGGACTTCACAGAAGATTTATGTCTAATTTCACAAAACTCCAAGATCTACAGGAGAATACCAGCATGTTGACAGAAAAAGTAGTGAAGGCAGGACTTTTTCTTAATTATAGCTTGATTCCACAGTGTTTTGGTACAACTATGAAATTTTCAGCTTGTGATATCGAAAGCCCAAATTTAGCAGGTCGTCTACTGATATTAGGAATGCGTTGGAACAAGTGAATACAGGGAAGGCAAGGTTGACGAAGATACCTAAGTTACAAAAACAAGCACTAATCATTGACAATGGGTGGAATCCGAAAGAGGTTACTTTCTTCACTTATCTAGGCAGGATAGCTTCAAATATAGACGGCACAAATAACGGCAAAGCCAGTTAGTATCAGAAGAGCATGACAGGCCTGAATCCATCCAAAATCAATGTGGAAATCTGTTGCAATTAGCATAAACAACGAAATTAGAGTTTTCAGCAATAATGGTAATTCATGTTTTCTATTTAGGTCAGAAACTGACTGCGTCGCGAAAAGCACTTCCAACGGCATGCTGCAAACTTACCAACAGCTGCATTCGCTGGCTCCACACTGAAGAACAGATGGCCTGAAAGAATTAGTAACACGAAACTCTGAGGGCGTACCAATTAGGAACCTACTGTTCCACATGAATGCCAAAGGAAATGGAGACGGAATACAGATATGCAGAGAGGACCGTGGAGTGACATCACACTCCAGGCATACACACGAGTGAAACCCGAATGGGGAATCAGTTGGACGTCAGAGTGTGACATGGAGGAGGCCATTTGACGAGGAGTTGAGAGTTCATATGGACCTTCATCTCATATGAGCAATCGTGGAGCCGGTTAAAGAGGGCAGAAGATATGATGTTGAAGTCTTATGTTCCACCGACAACCCCCAAGCTTACAACAATTCTAAACTTACTCTAACCAATTCTTCGGTAATTGTTATTAATAACAGTTAAATATACACGGTAGGGGTTATCAAAAACTACTGGAAAGACGGAAAAGAGATCAGAAAACACAAATAGGAAAAGTGAACTTTTGTGTATGCACCAGGTATAAGTATGCTTAAAATGACATTGAATATTCAATGTCAGTAACACGTGCCGTCCCTGGAATTCCTTACCGCAGATGTAGCTATGGCACCGTCTTTGGACGCCTTTAAGCGAAGGCTGGACAACCATGCAGCGATACAAGGACTGTATTCAAATGGCCTATCTCCTTAAAATCGCATACACCATTCAAGGGTAGGCAATTAAACTCGTCGTTTTACTTCTTTACATTCTCTCCCGTCTTACTCTCCTGACAACTTATTAATATTATAATTGCTATTATTACTATTACCGATATATACATTATTCTTCAAACTTAATGAGCTGACTGTTGTTACGCTTTCCTATTTCCGTTTCTGTTTCTTAGTCTGAATAACTTCACTAATTATACCTATTATTATTACTATTATTATTACTATCTTTTCTCTTGTCGACAACACCGAAGGACTAACTGGCGAAAGGATCAACTCCAATCACAGTAGTAACAGTCTTAACATACCTCATACTACAAACCATATATAATTAATCCGTCTACCAAATCCTAAATGACCAGGCCCACCCAAATAAAAGCATCCTGCCATTAAGTGACTATAGGCTTCCACGAGGTAACCCGCTAAGGATAGCACACCAGAGACCAAAGACTCGAGTGCGATCACATTTCTTTTCGCTTCGTGTTTGCCGTCTCTGGAACGCTTTACCGGCGGCCGTGACTACAGCGCCATCTCTGGAGATTTTTAAGCGGAAGCTAGACAATCATGCAGAAATGCAAGGTTTGTGTCTCAATGGCTTATCCTCATAAAATTTGAAACCAAACTGTCAATGAATAAGCGTACAAACTAAATCCCCACGACCCATTCTGCCTTCTCTCACTCTATCTTTTCCTTAGGTCACCTTTATTATTCCACTTATCTCAACCTATATTATCTACACTACAACCTATTATTATTATTATTACTATTCTGCTTTTATGACTACACCGAATGACCAACGGGAGTTAGGTCAAACTCCATTCACGGCAGCAATACAGTCCTAACATACTGCATACTACAAACCACATCTCGACCAATCCCCGCACCACTCCTCCTGGAGTCTACCAGAGCTAAAGCAGTCGAGTGACGGGACTTACTACGCAGAAGCTCACCGAAGTTCTGGAACCTCTACCTCACAATCAAGAAGCGAGCACAAAGAAACCAAACTGGTTTATACTAGCTCGTAAAAACGATATTGGATATTGGATTAACAGTCTGACCTTACGAAACCTTTGAACAACTTACCTCCTTATCAAGAGTTGTAATCTCCTCCTTGAAATTGTATTTACGGTGCAAATAACTCATGTAATCAGGACATTTTACTACGAAAATACAGCAACAAGAACTAGAACCTACAATCCGCCATTTCGTATTACCGCGGTAAAGCGCAAACTCGGAAAGAAATCACATGCGTGATGTCAAGGTATAAATTCGCAAGCATCAAAAACGTATTTAGACAGTGTTTATTTTTCATTATTAACAGACTTCATTATTGTACTTTATGGACTGATTCAAGTTTTATTTCTGGATGCCATGACAACGCTTAGGTCGAGTGAAAAGTATGCGTGATTTGAAAAAGCGACAGTTGTATGTTTGCAAATGGAGATTTCTGCCTTCGGAAAAATCACAGTTTCAAGACTCGGTATGTTCCTTGAGTTGCATTGTTCTATTGTTTAATTGCTTTTTTGTTTTTTACACTTTCATCACTTGTGATACGTTGTGCAGTTATAAAATGCCCCATTTTAAGGCGAATCAGTTACTGCACTACTTCTGAAAAATATCGTGAATATTTATCTACAATTACATATTGTTTATTTCACCATCTGGTCCATCCTTATTGTGCTTGTATCGCTCGTAGTTTTATTAGTTGTATTAACAAGCTTTTTCACAAACTATTCCGGATACAATTCCTCTGAGGTCAAACTCAGAGACCTATTGAAGGAATTTCTTGCAATCATATGATGAGATGAGGGTTTGACTCGCCATGCAATTCTGACTTGAACTGAATGAATAGAAATGAAGTGTATAGCTAAGTTTATATATTGCTGCACTAGCACTTCCCTGAGAATTTTGTCTGACTAGTTGCCATGTTCAATCCTAACATCTGATGAACCCATTAGTAGGATGGCGATAAAATCATGCAAATCCTTAAGCGAGTGAATGTTTTGTTTCATTCAAAAATACTTTTATCAGGAGAAAAGTGTAAGGATAACCTACAGTGTCCTATTTCGTGTTGAAATTTAGGTTTGTCCATTTCTGGCGTGAAGAGAATTGGCGAAATATCAGGTGTTCTCCTTAGAATTTAGTATTTCAACGATTGCTTAACACGCAGGGTTATTATTATTTCCAGTAAAGTTCAAAGAAAACTTGTGTCCACAAATTTTCATGTTGCTTTTTCACTTCAGTTACATCACCCATGAAGAAAAAATGCTGTATCTCGCAAAAGACTATCTGCTAGCGAGCTCATTTACCCCTCTTAACGTTCGCCCAGTATATGTTATCCCCTGACCAATATGCTCATGTTATCTAGTTAAGATTTCGCCCTAAGTCTTGAGGGATACCGAACTATCAGTTTTCTCCAGATGTTTGCACATACACAAAAACTGGAACTTTTTATAAAGTACAGGATTCGTTATATCCTATTTATTAGAAGATCTCCTTCTGCGATGATAAGATCCAAGTTGCTGAGCCTCTTACAAATCCACATTTGTGGACATTATATAGATTCCACCACTCGACAAGCCTCCCCACACAGACCCAATGACAGTAATCCGAAAAACACCAAACTTCTAACGGTATATGGCCCTTGGCTTTGTCAGTTATACGGTGTAATGTGAGGAAGTGTCAGAGAAAGATACTGTGCCAGTGAAAACACTTCTCGGAGTAATTGCAATTGTAGCCTTCAACGATCAGTGGTAATCGTCACGGATGAACTTTGTCAACATATTTATCTAGCCTAATTACAAATCACTTTATTTTAGGCCTATCGGGTGTAGATCTGTCTGTCGACATGGAGAGTGCAGAATTTATAGTCCTAAAGAGAAAGAACATCAACAAGATTCAGAATCTAATAAATATCACCATTTCTCAGTCTCATTCATCTGTTAGATGGTATCAAAGGACCTTTAGGTTTAACGAATAGTGAGTTTACTGCTTGTCATGCGAGAACCTGACACATATGTATAAACGACTCGTATTTCCTCGCTAACTTGTTGCTTTCGGTTCACTCTTGACATCCCGTGCACTGAGAAGCAACTCACTCCGTCCAACAGTATAGCCGCAACGAATATACATTATTGTTGGATGATCTCAAAGTTCAGCAGATTTAGAGAGTGAAGGCCTGTGTTCGACTGCCCACATATGGCGGAACAGCATGACAAGTAAGAACAATTCTGAGGCAGTTAACCGAATAAGTTACTGTGTTCTATTCAGTGTTTTAGTTCGAAGATGCATCATGTATTCTGAAATTTAATATCTTTTGTGGAAGAAGAATCTAGTTGGCATAGTCCTCGGAGTCACCTACATCCAAATATGACATCAGTCAGAGGGTAAATGAATGTCTGTATGTGACTCATTTTCACATGCGAATGTTTTGGAATGCTACGGCAGTGTAGGTATTCCTTTATGTAGTTCTGCTGGCCACATATGCCAAGCGACGCATTTGGGTACCTGGACGTTTTTCACTAAGACTGTGTCATATATATTTGTTGTCGCACTACCTAACTTGGATCCAGTATCCTTCTCAATAACTTGTATAAAGATGTCTTCAGGTTCGCTTCTTGGTGTCGATGTCTGCTATCTTTTGTAGGCCCCTGAGTTATTCATCATGCTACTGACTCCCTGTGGATTTGTTGAATCACAAGACGTGTGGTACTGGTGGACCGTTACATTTGTTTGCAGTATATGGACAATAAAGTCCATAGCACTACTGTAGTCGGAATTGATCCCACAGCCGTCAGGCATCCAGGATCGCCGTAAAGTGACACGACCGTATCAACAGTATAATTAACGAAGGGTATACACAAAAACATAAGTAAAAAGAAGGCAAACAGGTAAAAAGACGGCCAAAAATGAGAATGTGTGAGCAGAGTAAGCAGAAGTGTGAGACAAGAAAGACCATGAGTGTATCACCAACGGGTTTTGAGGAAAACTCATTTATAGGGAAATGTTCGTCAGAATTAAATACCGACTCGGTTGAAAGGATATCTTACTGAATACAGCCAGTGTGCCGATGCATGATTATCAGGCCTCCTTCTGAAATTATCCACTAAAAGTAAGGTAGCCACGACTACTGTTGAAGCTTTCCACGGAAAAATAGTGGAGTACTCGAGTTTTTACCCATTTATTGCCAGTCCATGGCCTGATCTTAGTTTTCCTTTCCGGGTGACTGCGGTCAGTAGCAACCTTACAGGCAATGATCAGAGCTCCCCTGAGCTGATGGTATATGATTGTTGTGACCGGAACCACGACCCAGTAGACTCTCAGCGAGTATCAATTTTAATCAGCTGAGTAATCTATCCTAATCGCATGTCAACGTCGACAATGATACCGCCGGACTGCACAGACGGAAGAGAAGACTGGAAGTTAGTAAGTGGGCTTTTACTGTCTCAAAACAATAGTCGAGTAAAAAGTTGACGGAGCTTACGTGCATGTATGTTTAAAACGACCTCTGGGGGAATTAACGTGATTAATGAGTTAGGACAGTGAACATCCAATAGGATCCCGAAGGTTATAAGTAGATGAGAGAAAGTCAGGTCACAAAACGATAAGTTAGGTGAGAGAAATACGAACAGATATGTAAAATGATATTTAGGAAACAAGGTCTGCATATGTGACTGGGTTTAAAGAGATGTCAAATTCGCGACGTTCCGAGACAAAATTTTCTCAGAAAGGCTTGGCTCACCTCGTTTGTCCTCCTCGGCACCCTTCCCTTGCAGTCTGAGTTTCCCCGAAGAACAGAAGGGATTTGGTGTTACGCGAATCAGAGTGAAGTTTCACACTGACTTTAGGGCTACTGCGGTGGTATATGTCCGAAAAAACCTACTGCATAATTAGCGATTGAGTCGAGGTTCATCATCAGAAGTAGGTGCGTATTGCAATGTGACGCTGAGAGTATCAAGCTACAGTCAGCCTGTTCAAATTATGTGGCTATCTGAATTTTTATCTCGAATAACACACTATGTTCTCCAGATTTTACTATTTCAACCATTGAAATGTGTCCTTGAGTTACTCGATGCACTCACGCACATTTTTAACTGGCTGTCACACTACTGCTTATTGTTCAGACATTAAAGAAAAACATAAGGGATCGGTCTATGCTTCAGGTCGACCAACACCATGTCCAGTGATATTCTGTAGATTCCCTGTGTGTATGAAAAGCCATGGATGAAGGGTGAACATCATGCGATGAATTCAGTTAAGAGCTCTACACATCGCGAAGACATTCTCCCTACAGTAAAGCCATTATCATAGCTGTAATTGCACTGGTGCGTCGATGGCATAACGGTTAGGACGCTCGCCGACCATGCACTGGGTCCGGAGTTCGATTGCCGGCCGCTAAGCCTGAATTAAAGCTGGTAAAGCAGAAAGGTTGGGCATGAGGTTAGCAACCCCATCCTGTAAAATAAACACTGCTACAGAAACTTCATGTCTCTAGCTTGAAGCCTTATGTTACACCAGGAATGTGAAGGAATTAAAAAAATTGCATTGGTGAAAAGACCAGTGGTCGAACCCATTTGAACATTTTGGCATTAAAAGACATTTCGTTGGCCTACGCCCAGTCTTCGAGAGATTCTAGGCATGTCGTCCTTTTTAGAGTCTTCCTGACACTGCATCGCCCTTCAAATCTTGTTGCAACAGTGTGCAGAAGGGTCCATATGTGACAAGATGAGTGGATATGAATGACTTTAAACAGCACACCCTAACAGCAAAGTAATCCGCGAGCCAAGATGGGAGCAACGCGCCAACAATTGCCCGCTTACTTTATGAAAGCGAATGGGGTACTGAACAGATTAAAGTACTTTCGTAACCTTTGAAAGGATGATAGCGCCTAGAATGATATCTGGCCATTCCACATCAGCAGTAAGCTTGTGCACCTAATCTACCTCTCGTGAAACTATGCCAAGTCTAGTGGAATCTACTCTGCTCACCACTGTGTTTTCCAGTATCATCAAGCACAATTTTCAACAGCTTCGGCAGTTTCAAGAATAACGCTACAGACATGCAACAAGTGGTGTTTTTCCGATATCGCTCCACAAAAAGTAAATTGGAAGCCTATTTCCCACCCCATCTGGGGTGTTGAGGCCAGAGGGCTTCCATGCACTATTCCGAAACTAATGACACAATTTAGTGGTAACTGGGTGACTTTCCCTGCAAAAGTTTCTGGAATTAAATGATACTTATCCATGCATGTAAAACTGATGTGTCCTACACAGATAGGAATAAATATATATTATCATTAGTCATCATGCAGTTATTCTGAGGGAGATTTACTATACCTCTGCTTGTCATTCAGTGGAGAAGTCCTTCAGCTTTATAGTCTCAGTACCCACCATTTTGTTCAGTTATTCGTAAAGGTAGAAATGAATGTTCCAGCAGTTTCCATACTAATAGGATACTGTCTTTTATTCGTTTGAAGATGATTGCTTCTTTGTTGATGAGTTTTCTTCTTTTATTTGGTGGGTGTAAATTCCTGGTGTTCATCAGGAGTTTTTGACTATATTCGCCTGAAACGAACTCAGCGGGAACGCGGGTTCCTTGGCGCCACATAGTCATTCTGCTACCTGAAGAGACGTCATTAATAACAGGCCTTTCGCTTAGCATGCAATGTGTGCTATGTGCTCCAATTGATTTAAGAGTACTTCAGGCATACCGTCCGACAGCTTTGTGTGAATAACCTCATTTACCAGTTCACGGTGTTCATCAGAGCAGCTCGATCTGTGCACTGTGTCGAATCAGAAAATAACGACATCAATCCAGAGAAATTGGCTCTGGTTTCGCGGAGAGGAGATGGCGCAGTATTCCACCAATGCAGAACTTTGATGGAGTCTGAGACCGAATGAATTTTTAAGTTGAACTAGAACAGCACATTAGCACTAGTCAGAATGTAATTCAGTTTTTATGACAGTCCAGCTGGAATTCATCCATCGTCACCGCTTACTTTCTTGGTCAGTACTGCATTTCTCATAGGGCATTAAAATATGCGGCTGTAGTTCTGTCAGTTACACTCTGACTCAAGTGGCAACATTGTCCCTTTCATTATGATCCTTGCCCCGCCTAAACAGGATCACATCGCTTACATTGACTTTAATGTTGACAATAGTTGTGGTCGTCATGTTTCTGATGTTATTCTTATTCTGAGATCGAAGTGCAAACGCAAGTTCCCTAGTTCGCCCTCTTTTCTACCAACCCACATCTGTTTCTGTATGGGCAAACAAAGATGTATCTCACTCTAGCCTTACTGTGAGGTGTCTGGTAGTAGGAAGATTACCGTATAACGTCAGTATGCGATACAGTCAACCGGTTCCAGTGGAACCAGTCTGTTCCCGCTTTTCAAACATTGTTATGGAGAGGCACATTAACGAACAATATTGTCGCTCTTCTTCTTGTGGCTACGTACAAGATTTGTGGTAAGTATACAGATGAAGATTGGCAAGAAGTTGCGGGAAGTGAAATCAACATTTTAAGCCTGTGGCTGTGTTCCCCTATCTGGATATTTTTACGCTGTTGACACTAAATAATTTCATAGGACGACTTTCCGCTTGATTGTTTCACCCTGAGGCAATCACAAACAAATCAGAGCACTACTGTTCGCCGACCAAGCCGAATTTTTATGTGGTCGTAATGTGCCGTTAGTCATCGACAAGCATGCGTTCAAGGTTATTGGAGTGTTCGTACTCTTGGGACACTATTGTTGAAGCACCTTAAGCCATTCCTGTGAGGCGCAACTATGGTGTACAAAGTGATGCGAGATGAATATAGGGAGGGAGCATTCAAATAGTAGTCTCCAATATCTTTATAAGGTCCATCTCGGATGTCAGTCATCCGCACTGTCCAACATCCTGAAGGTTACCTATTTCCAGTTACGTGAAACCATACAAAAACATGAAGGTGGATGGTGGCATTTTCGGTGACTTCATCACCATCTGCCTGGCCGGCTTCGTCCCGTCAGGCGTTTATTGCATGTTTGCTGGCCTCTTTGTCACTAGTAATAGAAAATTCTCTATGTTTTCAGAATTTAGTTGTGTTCTTAGGAGGGGCAGCTAGCCCAGAGATTCCAGGTCACTCAGGTAGAGTCTACGTAGCTGAATGGGAAAGAATTTTGGCCACAGTTTGTTACCTGTATTTTCCCACTACTCCCTATCAAACACTGTAATTCGTTACGTTAGGCCTTCACAGCACACTGGCAGGTTGGAAAGAATGAGGCGCTTTGACAGACTATCCTAAATCTTACTGCACCCCTAGGTTACTTATCACCTCCTCCACAGTCACTAGACTTGTCTCGCTTTAGAATTTAATAATACTATATCAAACATCATGTTAGCATAACTTCACACTCTCATGACACTTCTTCTGGAGCAGGTAGTACTTCCCAGCGTTTTGTAAGAGTAGTGCTTATTTCATGATTTCTCACTTTTGAAATACCAGCGTGTGTCTATCATCCTTATCTTTATCAATGTATTGTTCGAATTTTCTGGCTCCAAGCGCTTATCGTGACTCTAGCACAAACAGTTAAATACGGCTTATAACTACAGCTGTAGTTGTCAATATCACAGTCCGAGTCTGCCACCAGCAAAAGCCGGCATCTAAGAGTAGTTGTGTATTGGAAATGTGCGATAGTCCCCAATGTCTTATGAGCTCAAACCAGTAGGTCTTATGCATGTACCTCTCAGTTTCAGTCAATTCAGTATGGATAAGTTCACTGGTGTACATCAAAATTGTAAGAGACTCTTGATAATAAACAGTGAGATATACTCTTGTGGAAAATAAGATGTGCTGAATTCTATCTGGTGAAGCTAGTGTTAAAGCCAGGAACTGATTTCCATACGTCACAATCAAATCTAGCTATGCCCTCCTGAACTCTTATACACAAAATTTAGCTCTATCATTGTATAGCGAAGTTAAATAGGAAGGCTTGTATGATGTATGGGAATCATGTATCACTAACTGGGTCAAATTAGAAAGCGTGCAATCCAATGAAGTATTTGATTACACAGCAGAAAACAATTACAGCAGTAAGTACTCAGGAAAAGCACCAAAAATTGTGCAGAGGGAAGTAATAATGTCATTTGTGTATGTTATTTGGTTATTTGTTGTCCCTGTTCAATGCAAATGAGACCACACATTTAAATGAAGTCCAGCTGTATGAATGAGTGACTGCATGGATGGTAACTTCACACACATGTAGCGTCTGTCATTTATACAGTGCACAGTTTGAGGCGAAAATTCACCACCGTTTTTGAAAATCCACAATATTACCCAGATGCTACTGACTGAAATAAGTAGGTGAAAACCATTAAAGTCAGCTAGTGTTAATCGATAATCAAACCAAAACATTGTTGATGGAGGTTTGCAGGTAGCCCAAGTTCTAAACAGACCACCGGGTTGGATTATAAAACTATTCCCCTCGTTTGGACTGCGCTCATCTAGAAGTTTGTGTCAGTTTGCCTCTCCACACCGAGTCTCACTGACGCATTGCTAATAAACACTGTTTGAATCAATCTCTAAGTGATTTCAACTCGTGGCCAATCCTATAACCAATTGTATTCCTGCAGGGCAGCACTTGATAATTAATCGGACGCTCACAAACAACTAGCCCAATACAGGAGGTTATCTGGAATTCTAGTGAGAAGCTATAACCGGCGCTATCCACCAATTCAGGTAGCAGGGTGGTTACTTGCCCATGACACTTGCTGGCGATTGCGCTAAAAATATCACGAATTGGTAGAAGGTGGAATTCATAGCCTGGCCATTGGATTGGATCCCAGCGGCTGAATGGTCTGCGAGCTCGCTATGTGATTAGAATGTCGTGGTTCAGACCCCAGTGGGTACATACGGATGAAGAGTCCCGAAGTAGGACGAAACAGCTGTCCAGCACTACCTGGTTTTCCGGTGGTTCTGTGATTGGTATCAGTCCTGCGACCAATCAAATCTCTGCAAACCAACAACTGATAAGCAGTCAGAAGTGTTGGTTGGCATTGGGGTCACTTCTTGTGATTAGTAGGTACCAGTGGTGAATGTGAGGGGTTTCTGACCACTCACCACAGTCAGTAGTATATAATATTTCCACATGTCTGTTGAATGGATCGGTTGTTATGCTAGGAAGAATGGGAATTTGTACATAGTTTTAGAAAACGACGAAGAAGTAGGGGCTCTGAAGAGAATTCCATATTAGTTTGTTTATCAGATGTGTCAAACAGTGAAACAGTATTATTTACTAGATGACGTTTCTAACAAAATTTATGGTTCATTATCATATCAATTATGGTCACACGACTTCAAAACTTGAGTTTTACAGTCTTCTTTGTTTTCTCTTATTTGTCCTATGGGTAGTAGAATTTTCCAGATATCTGGGACAGATTTTGAATCATTCCTATCACACGTATTTGCAGTTGATTTGATAAACAAAGCTCCTTTTATTAATCTCTTCCCCAACCCTGTGACATTAGATTTTAAAACTGTCATCTTATTCGATCCTATTGTATGGTTGTGTGTAATTGCATGTAGTGCTATAGATGAACTATTCCGTAGATTTCTTATCTTATTCGGGTCAAGTAATCTAGATTTATGCTCGGCCAGTCTACTACTTTGACCTATATATTCGACCCGACAATCATTGAAGGCAGTGTATTAGATAAACTAAACTGTTTTGTTTTAAAGGCTCCACAGGAAAAGAGAAGTTAAACACAATGTGAATACGTGCTGAGGAGCACGCGATTTGTGACCCAATATTTTGAAATGCCAACCAGAGGAGGGCATTTTTAATTAGTTACAGCTCTATGTGATAATCGTTCAATATTCATCATTGGATTATACAGTAGAAAATTGCTTCATCACTTTTAGCGCTTGACGTTTTGTTCCATTATCCACATTTTCCTGGTTAACAGCTGCCTATCTTCTCACTGGAAACCATATTAATTCAACCGAGGGCTTAGTGGGACACTGCACAACAGTATACGAGAGATAAACGATTCACAAAACACAGCCCATATTCGGTTTCCTCTGTAAATACATGTACAGAAACTAGTCTAAGTTAGCAAATGATACTCCTCATTATAACGGGGACATATTTTAAAGTCATGTCAGAGAAGTATACCCTGTTAAATGTGTTTTCATGCATTTTCTTGTGTATATACGTTATGTTTTGTTCAAAAGACACTTATTTTTATGACTGGTCGGCTGAAGGTCAGTCGTGCGTGATCTCAGTAAAATTGGCTGCTTAGCTGATGAATAGCGTTGATATTTCATCTATGATAATGAATGGTGCCGCCAACCAACGACTAGTATGCTCTCAAGGTCATTGGAGCGTTCCCACTCATGAGACGCTATTGTTGAACTTCGCCCTTTTAGCTATTGGAAACGCGTTTGAGATCCACTTGACACATTCCAACCTTGATGACTGAGTAGAGTAATTAATGCTCACACAAGAAGTATCACTCAGCTTCGGAGATGACAGTTCTGCTCTCATTAACTGTTTTCTAACTAAGCAACTGAGTTCGATAATGTAATTTACACTTGTTTCCCCAAGAAATATAAAGATTTGTCGTACCATGGTCTCATCAGCCTAATAGACCATCTAATGACATTCAAGGTAGAAGATATTCAGAAAATGTGTTTTTTTCTAGCCGAACATTACTTTTTAATAATACTTTGAGAAAGGTATTAGCATTAAATAGCGAAATGTCAGTAAAAACAATATCGTTTTGCTTTTCATTCATTCGGAAATGCAAAAAACCTGTATTATAACAAACATTACTTTATCATTTATTTAAGTGTACTTCGATCAACTCGTACAACTTAGTAGTGAAACGACTAGTTTAAAAAACGCCAAACCAAATACTAACCAGACAGGAATCACTCACATTCTTACTTAAAAGTCTTCCTTAACTTTGTATTATTTCGCTCAATCTTCCACATAGCTCCAAGGATATGTTGGACCAAATCTTATCAACACTGGTAATAATCTGAAAAATAAAACAAGGTCAAGATCTTTAAGCGACCAATGTGCGAAACAATCAACAGAAAAAAAGTCATCCACTGCAAGACTTGAGGAATATGAAAGCCAGCTATTAAAACATCCTCTGTCATTATTTCCATATTTAGTTCAGAACCTTCCTTATTCTGTAAGTGTAAATTAGATAATATCTTTTCCTATAATCCTTTGAAGTAATTTGATGATATCTATCTAACTTTTATCAATCTGAGGTTAGAACTCTAGTCTTCAATGATATGAAGTAAGCACTGAAGATGTCGCCTAAAAGGACAATGAAATATTCGCAGGTAGATCACTGAGCTCAGTGAACGCAACCACAGTAAGAAAAACATCCACCAGAGCAAAGAATCTTCTCCATTATTTCAAAACCTTAAGTTTAAGCATTATGGAGGAGCGAAATTCCATATTAGATAAGATGATTTGAAGAGGACATAACCATGAGCTCGATAACAGTACAAAGTATCAGAATTAAAATCCGAGTTAATGAAAGAATATTGAGTCAATAATATTATGGAAATAAAGATAAAGAGCGCTATAGACCACCGCTATAAATTAATAATATAATCCACAAATCCATTCCACATCTGGGGTCGTGTACACTGATAGAAGGTGTTCACCGGCTGTTGAACAGTCTTCTGACGAGGATGAGATGTTTCTGCAAATTCCAAAGAATACAACAAGGATATTGGCGGAGAGAGAAGGGAGTAGGAACCGTTGAGAAGATAGAGTGATGGACAGCAAACAATATTTCATCCGTACGCCAAAATTATATGTATTTTACAATGAAGTCATTTCAGACAGAAGCTATGTACAATGTGTCCATTTGTAACATCTGACAAAACAGTACAATCTTATTGTTCAGGACTCCACTGTTTGACATTTCATACGGTAGTGCGTAATTATTCACTGATAATAACTTATTGTTCATAAGCTGATATAACTGAAATGCAATGAAATGAGGTCGAAACCTCATCGAAGAACAAAATCCTATCACCACTTGCTATGTATACCCAACTTATTTCATGTTCATCAGACTAGCCATGGTAGTAATGAACATATTCAACCAACTGGCTTGGTGGTTCGCCAGAGATACAGAAATCAGGAGAATAACTGCATTCAACCCTTGATAAGTCAGATTTCCCCCATTCGATTCTATTGCAAAATACCGAAATAGTATACTAAAATCTGCGAGAAAACAAATGTACTTCTATTTGCTTCACGACACTTTTCACTATGTAGATTAAGTATAGGGTATCAATGTCTTTGATAAAAGTATCCTGTCTCCTGACATCGAATCACTCTTTTCCTAATGTTCATTTACGGAAACTGTCTGTTCTGTCTGAAGACAAATAGATGGAAACCAGTTGAACATTAGAATACCAATAGGATATTTGAATGAAGTATTACTTAGATGTATCCTTCACGTGGAATTCACATTCAGTGATATAATTTCTAGAGAAAAAGACAAGATTCCACTTCTATATAACTAGGACCCATCTACTGCAGACCAGGAGTTTCGAGTAAAACAACCACCTCCAGTACATCATGTGATACAGTGATACTAGATCTGAAGTATAAAATTATCCTTTATGGTATTTCTCCTTTGTCCCTAGAATTGAGCAACAGTAGGCTGAAAATCAATTAAAAATGTGAATGAGTATGTTTGGCGATCCACGGACATAACTGGATAACTATAACAATAATAACTACGGAAAATTAAATTCATTGACTCGGATGGAAATTCACGTAGCCCAGTGATTTAAGCAGGCCACCGTATTCCACTTTCATGATGATGTACAGAAGAGAAATAATATGAGGTTGAAACAAACCCGCCTGCCTCCTGGTATACCGTTTTATTTTTTGCAACCTGAGAAGTTTAGGGTCTTTAAGAAGAGATGTATGACCAGCAAATAAATTTCGTCTGGCCTAAGTATTCCACGGGAATCAACTCATTATTATAAAATTTTTGAATTTCACTTTCTTTGACTTTAAACGGTTATTTCATGTATTCACACCTACTAACCCGTTAATCTATATGTGAATTCCACGACTTGTCATATTGTTCTGTCTAATGTGTTTCATTCCATTGATTCTCTTCTCTTTCTTTCTTTTTGAATCACCATCATTTTGTAGATTAGTTCCTTGAGTGAAATTTCAACAGAAAGAAACTGACTTCACTGTCAGTCAGATTACATGAAATAGGCGCTAGTTCAATTTATATATAGGCCAGATTATCTTTCCATCTCAAGTTGTTGGTTGCTTGCTGTTCGATGACATGTGTAGATATTTTGCTTTTCGGTCAGGTTAGCTGATGGTTGCCACAGAGGGAAAAACTTCATTAGTTGTCCGGACCTGATATCATTGAGAAAACCTTTGAAAGCTTAAGAGGCGCGAACTTCTGTCACGTCTTCATTTAGGACTCTTTATCGACATATCCACTGACATGATTGTCAAAATCATAAACACGAGGTTACGAAAAGAAAGAGCGACAATTCATTCAGTCAGTCAGTATGTAGTGTTTCACAATGTATAACAAACTCCGGCTTGTGATAGGAATTACGCCAGAATTACATCACTTTCTACAAACCATAAATAGATATTGGTGAACTTCTTGAAAGATTTTCCGATATTCTAATAGGGATCCATAGTGGATCTGTCTGTCTCTGTCTGTTTTCGACATAGAACTTTGCACAAATGTGCGGAAGTTCAAGTCGCCACATTCCGTGTAGCACGCGAAGCAAGAGAAGAAAGTACAAGAAAAGCATAATAGAAACAGTGAGCAGAGGTGTAAGACAAAGAAGTAATAAAAAAAAAAACAGTTTCATTGGAGATCATAAGTCACAGGGAGTGGATGCATCTGCGCCGCTGACAACGATTTTGAGCCATGTCACCAATTGTTTCCAACCATAGATTTTTACCGTCCCGAGGACCCCAGCCTGGAAGTCTGCACCTTCCTACGTGGCTTAGACCAACTGTTGTGGATTTCATTGACTGATGCCAAGCTTTTGTTTGACCGCCGCTAGCTTTTTTCCAGCCTGACCCTATATCCGCTAACATTGCTCGTCGAGCGAGGCGATGGCTTGGCATACGTAACACATGTCCTAACCATCTCAGTCTTTGTAGCTTCACGACTTCGTCGATTGATTTCCCCTGTTTACCTAGAACTCTACGCCTAACCTCCATGTTGCTCACCTTATTATGCCACTTTACACGGGAAATAGAACGCAGGCACCTATGATCAAAGGCAGCTAGTCTTTTCATGTCTTCCACTCTCAGTGGCCAGGTCTCACAACCATAAAGGAGGACGGAGCGGACTGATGAGCAGTACACCCGCCCTTTGGTCGATAGTCCAAAGGGCGGGTGTACTGCCATAGTGGATGGAGTTTGTCAGGATGAAAGTAGCGAGTACTTTTTATGAATGATTCAGGATTATTTTAATTTAATGAGTTGCGTGAAGAGAAGTTGGTAAAAATAAACCGCTGAATTTCATCTTACTGCTCAAATTGTACTGATGCTTCTCAAGCTGTGATGATTATTAGCTGTGATTCTTCTCCGTCATTTTCCTGTTAGTCTCCTTATTCAACAAACTTCATTAACTTTCTGTCCTCCGTCTTTTCCCCATCAAATTTTATGTAAATACTAAAGCGTTGTCTTCATATTGATAACTTTCTTTTGTCACTCTCAAGATGTCTAAAACAGTAATCGATCTACTGGACCGAGAACATAAAGGACCTTTGTTAGATACAGTGAAGTTAGCAAAACATCAAAATGATATTGACATGATAAATAGAAGAAAGAGTGATAGAAAATCAACCAGCCAACTAAACAGTAGTTTAAGGTGAGTAATCAATTTACCTACAAGGAAGAATAACACTATTATTAGTATTATTATTCATTCTTTGTGACGTGAGCTGAGCACCTACACGGAACTCAGTTCGTTGTCATTACAACTGCCTGCCTACAAGCCTACATCTCATCCTCACACAATCTCCTGTCTGTGTTAACCTCAGACTCTACAAATCGAACGCTTCCTATTCAGGTTCCAGTTGGCTGCTTGGTGTGATGTCCCTTGAATACCTCCTCACAGAATGTTCAGTTCACCTGTATTACATTTTTCAAATAATTTAATGACGAACTGAAGATATCATAGTGATGGGTTTTCAGTAATTATAACGCTTTTGTTCAATCTACATTAACAACTAAATGAAAGGCACCAGCTGTTAAATCACATTTTTATTAAATTTTATAAAAAGTACAGACTTTCATCTCTCTGTTTAATTATTTATTTATTATTTTTTGATTACACCTTGATTCCATACTGTATTTATGGTACAGGTATGGAATTTTCAGCGTGTGATATCGGTAGCCCAAATTTTGCAGGCCGACCATAGATATCACGTGTGCGTCGGTAGAGGGTCGTACTCCAGACGATGTGCATAATCGGCGAGAGTCCTAACTACTATGCCACCGACGCACACAGTATACAATTCCAATTGAAAATTATTCTAATGGCTGTATCACTGGAACTTTAAATAATTTCTTCATTGATAGTGTTTTTCAGTATGAATTCATCAGTATGCTATTCATCTATAAATGTGAAAGTAAAGTGATAGAATCTTACAAGTGAACTTCTAATGAAAATTAAAAATCAAAAGACAGATTTAAGAAAATGGAAAGATGTCATATACCGTAGTCTTGAATGTGTAACAATGAGTAAACATTCGATTAACTGCTAAAAAATCTTCTGATAAATAATAATAATAACAATACGAAAGAAGCGGAGAATTACACCATCAAATCTGAATGCACCCATATAGCTTAAAGCTGTAGAGTATATTGTTTGTTTGTAAAAATACAGAACTCTAGCTCATCGAATTACTTTAAGTTAGCTAATCAATTAGAATTCTTAACAATACTGACTGTATACTATTCATGAATGCCATTTCTACAATAAATTAAAAGTTCCTTAGAGATTTTTCTTGGTGATAATAACTTAATTTTAGAAATACGTTATGTATCTAAGATGGTATTATGAGTTTAAAACGCCTATCAACTGAGTTGGACTTATTACTACTATTATTGCTTCCTTTAACCCTTGAGGGCTTCAGCTGCACGTCACCATTGCGTTAGGTTCTCCGCCGAGATTTCCATCACCTGGTTCTACATCTGTCCACGTGCTTTCATCTCCTATTTGCATGGCTTCCTCCATGTCACCCTCGCACTAACGACCAACTCGCCACTTACCATTCGGGTTCCACTTGACTAATGGCCTGGCGTGTGATGTCATTCACTTGATGGTTTTTTCAGAATATGGCCAATCCACCTACATTTCCTTCTCATATTTGTTGCACAATCGGTTCCTGCTGGGTTGGTTTGCTTCCAGAGATCCCCCCCTGTTACTGATCTTTTCCGGCCATCTGATATTGAATATTGAGTGAAGACATCCTTTGATGAAGGTCAGCAGTTTGTTCGAAGAGCCCTTTATGGCGCGCCAAGTCTCTGATCTGCATAGTAGCACTGAATTCACATTGGAGTTGAAAATCCGGGTCTTATTTTTGATGCTGACTGCTGTCGATCTCCACACAGACTTGAGAGTAATGAAAGCTTGCCTTGCTTTCCCGATCCTTGCCTTGATATCCTCGTCAGTTCCTCCTGTAGTTGAAATGATGCTTCCCAGGTAGGTAAAGGAGGTTGCTTCCTTCAGATTTCTCTCATTTATGCTTATTATTGTCTGCTGCTGTTGGCGAGGAATCTTCATCACCTCTATTTTCCCTATGTTCATCTGAAGTCCCTCCTATCTTTGATGCTTCTTCTGCTAACTTGTTTCTTTTCACTTGCATATCTTCCAGTTTGTGGAAAATCAGACATATATCATCGGCGAAGTCTAGATCCTCCAATTTTTGTGTGGGTCCATTTTGTGCCTGTTTCATCCCTACCCGCTGCATGTCATATTATCCAGTATGCCTAAATCAGGAAAATCATTTGAGATAGTAGGCAGTCAGCATGTCTTACTTCCATCTCACTTTGAAGGATTCCCGCTGTGAACTACTTGTCATGCAGCATTGTCGTACAACTGTTGGATGAGGTGTACAATTGTTGGCGGCACTCCTCAGTAGCGAATACTAGTAGATTGGTGATAATTCTTGAAAATACTTTAATTCAAGGTGATACATCATTGAATGAACTCTGTTTTTAGGGAAGCCTACTTTTTTAAACACCTAAACTGTTATTGATAAAAATGACTCTGGTATGGTCTTAAAAGATATTTGAGGACTACAAATACAGAGCGGAAAACCTCGCTGGCTACAACACTGTCAAAGTTTGACTTCTTCAAAACTGAACAATTTTAAAAGGTGTTAGAGGTCCAGTTAGTGCGGACGAAATTGTATTGACCAAACTGAAGTATACTTGTTGTAATCTTCAGGTAAATCCAGGACTGTTGAATCAAAATGAGGTTAAGCTAAAAAACGGACTAAATGAAGTGAATACCGAATCACATTACATCCAACCTGTTGCCTATGCTTCTATGTTTAGTTTAAGCAGGGGTTATTACCTACACTAGTAAATGGGTAGGGTACAACCAGCTGTCTACATTAGGCAATATGCCCTACAAAGTTACCTTTTCTATTTAAATCAGCTTTTTTTTCAACGTTAGTTTACTCTGACTGGTTGCTTCATTGTCAATGCATTATTTGTTCGTTTCATCGGATATTTGCAGTCTAGGAAAACTTTGATAGATGGATCTATAAATAGTTTGCTGTCAAACTTTCAATGACTAGAATGAGTAACTTTCGACAAACTTTTCATACTAGCAGAAGCAAAGTATGACCAGTACGCTCAACTATGTAATAACCAGTAAGCGTTTAGACGTACTTGTTAACTCTGACCTTTTGCCAGCAGAAAATGTGTTTGTATCGAGTTGTTAAATACTGCCACACACAGTACAATATAATCATATCATCCGCAGACATAGTACATTTGTTATATTCTTTTCTCTTCTTCTTCTTCCTTAAAAAGCAAATCTCCTGATAATAATTTAAGAAGCCCCACGAATTTAGTAAAACCGAAAATTGAAGTTGAAGATTCCATTGAACCAGAAATGTTTACGGAGGTAACTTTCAATTCATTTTATCCACCAAGTGTATAGCTTTAAGTGTGTTGGAAAGAAATATACTAAGTAATAAGGCTCATTGTTGAGAAGACTTTTATCTTTCAATTTTCTTTCCTATGCATTTAAAAATTAAGTATGTGTATTACACTTATCATTCATTTCTTTTGTTCCAGGTGGAAAATAGGGCTTCAGCAGCAGATCTGCTGTATTTTTCAACTGACTACATGACTGTTCACAAGCTTTCCTCTCCCCTGTATCGCTCGAACAACCAAATCGTCGTACCCACCCACGGCTCAGTGAATGATAACACTCAGTGGCCTGTCCAGCGAATGTTGAATCCACATTTATTTCCTTCTGAAGATTTATTGGGTCACAGGTTGTTTCATAGTTCACTACCAGAGTTCTTCGTTGTAAGCTTATCCTTTCCGGCTGGCAATCTAATCTTCAGTATAAGACCACTTGCCTTAGGTCAGTTTAGCAGTAGTTATAAAAGATTTTTTGCTTCCACGACCCAACATTAATACTCAAAGATACCTTATTTAACATTCATCTTATATCATCGAATTAAACTAGGTTGGAAATTACTAACTTACCAAGAAACATTAAATAAACGGCTCTTTTTGTTTTTCTCATCATTAATAATACCCTCTATAGTTGGTTTGTAAGGATACAAGGATACAAGGCACCAGTAAGGTGATGAAAGCTTCGCAAACTAACCATCCAGCTCAGAGAACAAAACCACATCAAAATTTGATAATCGATTGATATCATTTAGAGAACCATTGAAAACCAGGGAGTACTGGACATTGGTTGGGATCGCGCTAAATCATGAATTGGTAGAAGTTAGAATTCATGGACTGGCCACTGAATCGGGTCCCAGTGGCTGAATGGTAGTCAATGAGCTTACCTTGTAACCGGAAGGTCTTGAGTTCTAACGCCGGTGGGTGCGTACTGCCGATGATTCCCAGACTAGGATGGAACAGCAGCTGTCCAGTACTCCCTGGTTTACAGTGGCTCTCTAACTGATATCAATCCGTGAACAACTCATAAAAATTATTAATATCGTTGTCAGTACTCCTACCGATTTATTTTTACATTTATATATTATTGCCATTATTGTTACGGTTAATGGCAAAAAGATTTCTGAAGTTATTTTTTTCCCTTAAGTTGTAATGTGAAGCGAAAATCTGGCGCACTACTGTACCCATACATGTGGAGAATTCCACACTATATCAAAGTACTGTTCGGAATAAAGCCATTATTATTATTATACCGGTAAGAATTTATTAGGATAACTTTATTTTACTTTTCGTTTTTTCTCTTTTGTTTATTCACCACTGACAGAATCCATCCCTCAGAGAAGAAACATATGCATTTTGTGAATTTATTGCTAATTTAGATGGCTTAAAAAGTTACAATCCTGAGCCGACAACATTAGCAAGTCTGTTTGCTGGAACACATGAAGCACAACCACCAGTATCAACACCGATTAATGTAGTTGATTTATTAAATCTACCAGAAGATTTAAGAAATTCTGTTGAAGAACCACCAAATTTATTCAATGAAAAACATTCGATTAACGATTCAAAATGTTTACCTAGAATAATGAAATCGAATGCAGCTAGAAGACAAGAAGAGGTAAGTGTTCCTATTAGACATTTTGGACCAAAGACTATGTTATATTCCTGTTGAGATTCATCAGGCAATAGGGATTGCATCCATAAATAACCTCATAATCTATCACAGTTATGGATCAATATTAGTTGCTGACAAAGCCGTAGACTTTACTACAAATCTACACAGGCTTACAAACAGCTGTTCAGTACTCCTAGGTTTTCCAATGCTTCTCTAACTAATGTCAGCTCACGATGAAATCCTGTAACCGATCAAATCTCTACAAACCAACACTTGAATATCAATGAGATGCTCACTAGCGACTTGCCCCATTCAGGCACGTAGTTACCTGGGGTTCTAGTGAGAAGTCGTAACCAGTAGGGTGCAGCAGGTTGGGTGTGAGGACAAATACTCGCCGAAGACATTGGCTAGCAGTCGAGCTATGTCGTGAATTGGCAGAAGTTAGAATTCATCCGCCATTGAATCGGGTCCCAGTGGCTTAATGGTATACGAGCTCGCCTTGTAACCAGAAGACCCTGGGTTCGAATCCTGGTGATGGGTGCGTACTGTGAAGAGTCCCAAACTGGGACGAAACATCTGTCCAGTACTCCAAGGTTTTCCAGTGGTTCTCTAACTAATATCAGCTCATGATGAAATCCTGTGACCAATCAAATCCCTACAAACCAACACTTGAATTACAATTGATCTCTTTTAGAGATGGTTTTTGTGTGCAAAGCGATCGTTGAATAGAAACTAATTTGAAGATCCCACTATTGGTGATTAAAGGCTTATATGAATAAAGTGTGTTATATTCTGAATGTAGGCGTTCATTGTATGCAACTTAACTTCAATTTATAACGACTACAATATCGAGTTGATAAGTGATTGTCTACTCCATGGAATACGTCTGTGATTCGAAACCTTGACACACTTAACATCTCAGTCAGCATCAAGTCAATTATTTAGTTAGTGCTAAGAAAAAATTCAAACACTTAATTGTATACAATAACTGTCAGTTTCTGGATTGACAGTGGATATCACGGCTGATGTGAAACGTCTAGTTCCTCCTTCACCACACGGAAATAGTGCATGGATACTTTCAAGTGTTGGTTTGCAGAGATTTCATCGATTTCAAGTCTGATCATGAATTAACTTAGTTTAGAGTCCTACTGAAAATTAATGTCGTTCAGGTTTGAGATACTTCAGCAGTAAGTGTCCGTCACCCCACTGGGAGCGGAACCTGCAACAGGTTACCAGGCTAGCAGGTTGACCAACCAGCAGCTGGGACGGAATCCAGTGACGCATGAATTCTGTCCTCTGTCAATTCTCAATGTATATCGCCACTGCCAGCCTGCGAATTTTGGGCTACCGATATCCACGCTGAAAATTCCACACTTGTCCCAAAAATACGGTGTGGAATCAAGCTGTAATCAAAAATAAAAAATAAAATAAAATAATTGAGTTATCAGGCCAAACACAATTAATAATGTCATAGTTCACTTTATGTGACGAAGACTCTGTTAGACGTGAAACTTACAAGTTACTATGTAATTAGTACAGTGAATCGACCCTTTTATCGCTCATCTTTCTGTATTTTATGGTGTTACACTTTCTATCGTTTAAATCGTTACTCTGCTATTTTATATTAGTTGGTATTACTATTATTACTACAATTTTGTACTTTATACATATTTTTCTCCGTATGGCACACAGTATTTTGCTACGTAGCTGCTACAACAATCGTTTTATTACTATTATGTATTGTGTATTTTTAATTTTTTTTTGTCGTTTTTTGGGTAAATTAGATGCAATATTGTACTGAATGCTGAAAATTCCTTGCTGTATCATGAGTACTGTTTTCGGAATAAAGCAATTATTATTATTATTATTATTATTTTGCGTCTGTATATAAAGTACTACGTAGCGGACCACAGAACACTGTGAAACATTTGGAGTACATAGATTTTTCGAAGTAAACTCTGCTAACCCTTTCCTTACAGTATGTAAAGGCAGGAATCGGTGAAATACTCTACATTTAAAGTAAACAACTTACTCATAGCAAACTCCTTTCAAACCATCATTACAACTTCTTTGTCAAACTTCCGTTGTTTCATACATTTATTCCCTTAATGAATTTGAACAAAGCAAGAACTACAGTTTTAGCAGAATAAATTGGAACCACCTTTTATTTCGTTGCCTTCTTGTCAGCTACTTACAGGCCAAAGACATTATTAAATATATCTACAAAAACAATTTTAACAGAGTTCATTTTAAACTAAAATCAATCGATCCATATATGCATACAGTAATTATATATATATATATATATATATATATATATATATATATATATATATATATATATATAATTACTGGGACCAGATGGAATCCCAGCAGAGGCTTTGAAATAGACCCAGAGACAACAGCGGACTTGATGACACCACTGCTGGAGAAGGTGTGGAAAGAGGGCAAAGTACCCGAGGATTGGAAGAACAGTTACTTATTCAAACTTCCAAAGAAAGGAGACTTAAGTCAATGTAAAAACTGGCGTGGAATTATGCTTCTGTCCATTCCAAGCAAGATACTAAGTCGCATCATCCTGGAGAGAATTAAACAAGCCCTAGATGAAAAACTTCGTCCGGAACAGGCTGGATTCAGGAGAAACAAATCATGTATTGATCAAATCGCCACTCTACGGATCATCATTGAACAAAGCTTGGAATGGCAGTCACCTCTCTATCTCAACTTCATCGACTTTGAAAAGGCCTTCGACAGCGTCGATCGAGAGGTCATTTGGAAACTACTTCGCTACTACGGGGTCCCATCGACAATTATACACCTCATCCAACAGTTATACGACAATGCTGCATGCCAAGTAATTCACAACGGGAAACTTACGGAAGCCTTCGAAGTGAGGACGGGAGTGAGGCAAGGCTGTCTACTATCACCAATGATCTTCCTGATTGCAATTGATTGGATAATGCGACAGACAACGGCAACCAACGAGGGAACAGGCATAAAATGGACTGACACAAAAGACTTGGAGGATCTGGATTTCGCCGATGATATATGTCTGATTTCCCATAAACTGGAAGATATGCAAGTGAAAAGTAACAAGTTGGCAGAAGAAGCATCAAAGATAGGACTTCACGTGAACATAGATAAAACAGAGATAATGAAGATTCCTAGCCAACATCAACAACACCAACAGACCACAATAAGCATAAATGGGAAGAACCTGAAAGAAACAACCTCCTTCACCTACCTGGGAAGCATCGTCTCAACTACAGGCGGAACTGACGAGGACATCAAAGCCAGAATCGGAAAAGCAAGACAAGCTTTCATTACTCTCAAATCTGTGTGGAGGTCAACAGCACTCAGCATCAAAAATAAGATCCGGATTTTCAACTTCAATGTGAAATCAGTGCTACTATACGGATCAGAGACTTGGCGAGTCATAAAGAGCATCTCAAACAAACTTCAAACCTTCATTAACAACTGTCTCCGCTCAATACTCAAGATCAGATGGCCAGAAAAGATCAGCAACAGGGACCTCTGGGAGCGAACCAATCAGGAACCGATTGTGAAACAAATAGGCAGAAAGAAATGGAGATGGATTGGCCATACGCTGAGGAAACCATCAAGTGACATCACTAGACAAGCCCTCGAGTGGAACCGAAAGGGAGGCGGCGAGTTGGTCGTCCAAGGGTGACTTGGAGGAGGTCATGCGAGGAGGAGATGAAAGCATGTGGACAGACCTGGAGTAGGGTGAAAAAGTTGTCAGAAAACCGAAGTCAATGGAGGTGCGCAGCTGAAGCCCTATGTTCCTCTAGGAACTAAAGGATACAATAATAATAATATATATATATATATATAGTGCTAAACACTATTCCGAGCAATAATAATCATACATAATGGAAATTTTTCAGCATTACGCATTCAGATGATGAAAGAGAGATGAAAATATCCAGTTACCAGGGCAAAGAAAGACTGATAACCCCTTCTTTCTGGATGCATAAATCAGGTTTCAGGTACTTGATGGGAATGGCTCCAGCAAACTTGAGGAGAATTGAGCTCTTTTCCCTACTGATGATTTTGGGCGACTTTTCGACGTCCACCTCATGACCCGTGCCAAGGAGATGCCCAGAGATGACACTATTTAAGCCATTCGTTCCCTTTAGACATAGGCTGTTTGGTACATTTTCAGAAAATCGTAGATATGCCCTTCTTTCTGTTCTTCCAATGTAACTGCTTCCGCGGATAGTTATAGTATAAGCTGACTGCACTACAACAGTAACTGCTTCTGGTTTTACCAGTGACTAACTGGTCTTTGCTTGCAAAGGAGGACCTTAGACGGAAATAGCTTTAAGCCATCAAAGTTCAATGAGTCAGTGTGATATACCAGTGTAAACTTTAAGCAAGCATGGATTTCACAAGAAAAATCAAAACTTCACATAATTTGTTGCTAAATTACCAAACTATTGATCACTTAACTGACTAAGTTGTTAATTAGGCGTGAAATTTACTTCAGTCATGTGAAATAAGTAGATGTGATAAATTAGCTGAGAGTTCTGTGTTATAACTTTCGGGGAACTGATAGTTTGAAATCTGCAATCAACATACTTTTGTGAACGTGGCTTCCTTAAAACTCTTATTATATTTGAAGAAAAATTGTTTACACAATTGGTGAAGCACCAGTATTTTCACAACTGGAGTGTGAAGTCAAATTTAGTTATGTGTAAATGAAAAAATCAATATTTTCGTAACATGGTTTAAAATTTAGTTCTTCCCACACTTTTTCCTTTTTTCTTCAAGTAGGCAAATAAACGACATGAGAAAGAGATAATGCAATTGATTAAAACACAACTAAAGATAGCATCAGTCCCTTCGAATTTGCAGATATGTTTTGCTGACTGGTCCCAGTAGTCAAACATCCAGGTGATAGGCTTTCTCCGGATTGTCTTTAGCCTTATCACATTAAATGTGATTTCCTTAACAGAGAGATAGCACTTTATACAAGCAAAAATTCCTACCTTAGGATCTTTTAACAATTCGCACAATACCAAACAAAAATACAGAACTGATTCCACTACCAGTGAGAGAACCAATAAAAACCAGGAAGTGGTAAATGAACAGCTATTTTGTTCCTGATTGAAACTCTTCAATTACTTATTGATAACATTATGTGGCGGCCCGACTCTAGTGACAACTTACAGAAACTAGATTTCATGGAGATTCCCTTATCCTATCCTAGTGGTGGAATGGTAAATGCACCTGCCTTATTAACTGGAGGCCATGAGGTCTCCTCGAATCAGAATCCAAGAAAACAAATTAGCTATAAAAGACATGATACATATATATGTATATATATTCTTTCATATCAATGCATGTAGATAATTATAGGCATCAATTTGATTGGGATAATGTCGAAATTTTAAATAGAGGAAACACCAAAAGTGACAGAGAATTCCTAGAAGCCTGGTACTCAAGTGAATCAGCGATTAACAATCATATTAATATAAACCAAATTTACCAACTAATAAAAAGTAAATCACGTGACAAGAAAGTTCAAATTCCAAGTCAATAAAAAATGATCAATACATCAACTAACTACCAGTCAAGAAGACGGTTGCCAGGATACACACTTCCATCATTTATGAAGAAATTAAATCAGTTCATTTTATGCTAAAACTTGCGCTGAAGATGTTGTCCAGGAGGACGACGAAAGCTTCGTAATTAAACCAATCAGCTCAGAGAACACAACTAATTCCAAGAACTCTTTACCTGATGGTGTGAAGTGTGTGCAATCCTAAACACTGTTGAACTGCAGTGCCCAGTGCTTATTAATTACCGTCAGTTTGTAGTGAAATCCACCTTGAATTCACTTAAGTCTTCGACAAATATCCAAACTTCGATTAGAGCGGAAATTGTACTTATCTTATTTACAACTTGAATTTATTCACTCATCTTGTTAATCAAACCAGTTTTTTTGTAACCTGGTTGCCTCCATAGAAAAATACTAAATAGTCATCAAGTACACAGGTGTTAATTAAACAGTAAACACAAATTAATTTTAGCACACTTACAGTCAATCATGTATTTTAAGTATTCTGTTTTATAAGATAATTAAGACGTCAGTTAAGCTTACTCAGGTAATCTTGAATTCTTTCTCTTTTACTTTTATTATTTTAGTAAACTTATTTAAAATTTCTAGATAGATTTATTGTGTGTAGCTTCGGTCAGGAAATAAAAATCAATACAGATCAACAAAATTATTCTCAACCCGTGAACTAACTAGTGATTCCATGTTAACATTCTTTGAACAATAGCTAAAATTCTGAGATAGAAGAAACTATGGAAAAGTGTACTTTGATTCCTTTGTCTTCTTTTCAACTATCCTTTGCTTGATGTTTGGATATGAGCGGTAGGATCTTGGCTAATCAATCAGAGTCATCTGAACATCTTGGGCAGGAATCTTAATATGTTTGGTATGCGATTCACCTCTCTCAAACGTAAGATGATTCTGTAGGACTGACATGCTCTAACTCCTACTCTACTCATAGAGACTGAAGTGGTTGAGTCTGTTGACGACTTCACATATTTGGTAAGCAGCATTAGTCCTAGTCGACCGATTACTGAACAAATCTCAACATGGATACAGAAGGCTGGTGTGATATTTGTCAACTTGTGGCATCTCTGGCGCAGACGTGACACTCAACTATCGATCAAAGGACGTGATTTTTTTCAATCACTTCCTTTTGTTCTTCTTTATTGGCTGTGAGACGTGGCTGCTGAAAGTGGGAAGTATGAATGAGGAAGCTAGTGCTTCTTGACTTTAGGTGTTATAGTTTTATCACCCGTATTGGGCTGTATTATGTGACGTACAATGACAAGGTTATATGTCGAAAGTCAGGTAACAACGGAAATCCAACCAATGAAGTTGTTAGGCTGTATCATTTGAAAAGCCCAAGATTTCTGTCACTCATGCCAAGCCATCGAATTTCTCATCTAGAATTATTAACTGACACAGGAGTGGGTTGAAAAACAGTTATAGGTGGTTAGACTTAAACATGCCATGATTCCATGATGTCTTTGACAGTTAGTTTTAATCAAGTAAGGAGTTCGGGACGGCCTACTAACGTCAATGAGACTGTAAGAATAGATGGCTGGAGACGATCAGTCGTATTGTTCAATTTTTTTCTCAGTGATGCTGATACATTCACTCTTAGTTACCTCCTATATTCGTTAAGTTTTTCATAACGAAGATTGTATCACGCCTGGTGATGAAATGTCCACGGTCAAATACTAGCGATCTCAGGACATCAAACAATTTCCATCGTCAACCTGAGCAATGAAATATTTCCTCTTTCATTTCAGATCTAAATTTCCTTACGTTTCTAAAGGAGTAGACTGAAACTAAGTTGAAGTCATTATTAATCATCTTATTACAATTTCTGTTAACTCGATGTTTGGATGATTTATATTTGTGTTAATAGACAGAAGACCAGTATTTCAACGAAGAATCTCTTTTAGGCGAATTCATTTTCATAGCTGTACAATCGAAAATATATATAGTTGTTCAAATGTTGGTTTGTAGGGATTTGATTGGTTTCAGGATTTCATCATGAGCTGACATTAGTTAGAGAACCATTGGAAAACCTGGGAGTACTGGACAGCTATTTCGTCCTAGTTTGGGACTCTTCAGCAGTACGCACCCACCGGGATTCGAACCCAGGACCTTCCGGTTACAAGGCGAGCTCGTAGACCATTGAGCCACTGGAACCCGATCCAATGGTCTACGAGCTCGCCTTGTAACCGGAAGGTCCTGGGTTCGAATCCCGGTGGGTGCGTACTGCTGAAGAGTCCCAAACTAGGACGAAATAGCTGTCCAGTACTCCCAGGTTTTCCAATGGTTCTCTAACTAATGTCAGCTCATGATGAAATCCTGAAATATATGGCTGTTTTGTATCTGTGTGTGTACATTAAATTTGTCAAGCGAAAATTCACTTAGTAAGTTCAGATGAATTGGATGTTGATATAAGAGGGTAGTAACAAAAGTGATGAGTTGTCACAACAGATTGTTAAAGAAGAGTTACGTAATAGCGTGGATAGTTTGATGAAAGAGTTGTGCTCAGGGTGTACATGGAAACAAAATAACATACGGAATTAGACAAGGGTTTTGAGTAGTTAGAAAAAATAAGCATACAAACAAAAGTTAAGTCAAATCAACGTAGTTGTTACCATGAAAGTCGAAGTGGTTGAATAATTTTCTCTTGTATGCATAGTTCTGGTTCTTCCAACTGAATGGCTAGGGCTTCTGCAATGCAAAGAAGACGGAAACGTATTGTCTTTGGAAAGTTGTTCTTCACTTTGTAGATTACTTTGAAGGAGGCGTTTGTTGAGATGGAATGACTAGTATTGACGAAATCTTCGATTATTGCACTCCTTATACGGCCACTGCTTCCTTTCTGCAGCCATGCTGGATAGTGTTCTTTGACCCTTTTTGACAGGATGCGCGTCGAACGGCCGATGTACCTGGCTGGCTCCACAGCAACAGGTGAACTGACATATACACATAGAAGTGGTCAGGTGTGGCATCTTGTCCTTTAGGCTTCTGCAGATCAGCGGGCGACTGGAGAACACTACTCTCAATGTTGCCGCAAAGAAAGTCCTTCTTAATGAAGTGGAAATTCTCCTCTCAAGGACATCACACAGTAGGTCACCTTTGAAGTCGAGGTTCATATAAAGTATCTTTTTTGGCACGGATTGCATCTCTTGCTTTTGTTATGTGATTATCAGTAGAAAACAATGTAATATTCGTGAGTGAATCCCATTTTAGTCAGCTGTTTGACTTACCTAATCTTTGAAATTCGGCTATTGAATGTACATGCAAAAACTATTGCTATCATTCTTTCCTTGTGTTTGGAGTGAGACACAGGGCTTCAGTACCAAGCACATCTGTACTATATTTCGTTCTCTGCCATCACTACCAGCTACATATACCACCATCTATTTCTGCTTCACATGACCTACTCCATGTGACCCGCGGACACCCAGCTCGTCGATTCTCATTCAGGTTCCACTTACGGGCCTAGCATAAGCTGTCGCTTAAATGTCTGCTCAATGTATTTCCATTCCATATCAGTTTACTTCTGCATACTTACTGGGTAAGCCATAGACTGTCGGTTAGATAGCTGCTTGTAAGAGTTCCTTGCTGATTATCCTTTCTATTCTGTCATCTGATATTCAGCATCTAGTGAAGGTATCTGTTAAAGAAAATATTCATCAGCCTACTGGAAATGACTTTGTAGATAAAATTGTCAAGTCTCTGAACCAACATAGAAACGCTGACCGACATCAGATTAGAGCTGAAAATTCAGATCTGGTTTGTTGTGATGAGTGCTGTGAATCTGCGCATCGATATGAGAATAATGAACATCTATCTTGCTTTCCTGATCCTCTCTTTGGCATCCTCATTCATTATGTGTATAGCTGAGATGATGCAACCCGCATAAGTGAGTGAAAGAGATCACCAGCTTCAGATGTCTCCCATTTATGGTGATTGGTGTTTGTTGCTGGTGGTCGGTTATCTTCTATCTATCTATCTATGGGCTATCCATCCTGTTTTTGCTGCCTCTTCTGCTAACTTGTTTATTTTTTAAATATCGTCGAGTTTGTGTTTCCCTAATAATACTAACTGTAAATTCTTGATTTCACCCAAAGATAACTAAACTCGGTCTACATCAGAATTAATCCATGAGGGCTAAACAGAACTCCAGTAATGGGTTAAAATCTTTTTAAAATATCATAAATGTTGCTTAGATTACTTATTTGATATCAGTACTCTTCGGTATGCTCATATTGTTGATTATTTTCTTTCTGTAGTAAATCTTTCACGTAAATCGAATACGGAATGAATACTGATCTTGATATTTGATCTCAAACTTTGATCTGGTCTAATAACTTGTTGTAGAACCTAGATTTTCAGTCTGACTGACTATTGACATATCAAAAGTTCCTCTATGGCTAAAAGTATTTATCTACTGGCAGCCAAAATATACAATACATATATTCATAATGAATGAGAAGTACTTATATATTGATCGTAGTAAATACACACACAGATGTGCACTTAACCAACTGATAAAATATCTCATCTAATTCATACTGATGATGGCATTTTATCGATTAGCTTTCCAATGTACTAACATCCAAATAAATGACTTGATGTTCCTCTCTCTCTCTGTGTGCAAAGTGTCACTCAGCTTTAACCTAATTACAGAACTGATGTGACTTTTTAAAGAAATAAATTGAATTCAGAACATACTGTTTGTTTGTTTTTTCTTAGTGAACAATTAATGTTATTTTTTTAAATTAGAGGCATTGCTTCTGTGCAATTAATTCAAATATGCAGTACAATCTAAGTGGAAAATTACTCACAAGTATTTTTTAAACAACAGCTTTGAATTACATTAGCTTAGAAGAAGATTTATCAGGCTAGTTAACTGCCAAAGTATTTGATGGTTTTAAAATGGGTCTATTAGATTGACAACCTATATTTTATTTAATTTTCTACATATCACAGATAGGTGAGAAGATTTAATCATTAACCTGAAGAGTATTCAGCAGTTATTCGCATCTCTGATGTTTTTTTTTGGATAGTGAAACAAGTTACTTTAGGATAGTTTTCTTCACTGATGTATGTCGCCTACAGAAGCTTGAAAAAAGAGAGTGTAGTAACATATTGACTACTTGAACTGATGGTTGAACGATACGCTAGAAATGAAGTTATGGATACAGAATGTTTGACAGTTCCTAACTAAGACAAAATTTTTATGGTTTCACAACCCTATTAATCACCAACGTTCCGACTGATATCAGTCCATCAAACGAAGATGGTTTGAAATGGCCTGAAAAGTGACTGACAACCTCTTATTCTTCTACAAATTCACTATTATTGAAACTTACACACAACACTCAGGTAGGCAGGTTGTGTGATGATGTTGAACTGGTGGATACGCAAAAAATACTCACTTGACAGATGGATATAACCCATGATGATAACAATGAAATGAAGGTCAGGTTAGGAAATGATTCTCGTAGGTCAACTGATAGAGCATCGAGCTGGTATAAATCCTACCACGACAGAGGTTTCCATTTTACTTTCAATCACCGTCTATTGTATCAATAACAGTTTGTCAAACCGAAGCTATCCGAGAAAGCATCACCTCCAAGTATATTCCATCGGAGAGCATAAGAAACTTAAGTTCAGAGTAAATTACAATAAACTTTTGAATATGTCAATTACTATAGTATAAATTTTATTGAAAGATCAAATATATTTTGAAATTAGAAATGTAAGTTTGTTAAGGTAAATGCAATAAAATAAAAAACTAATAGGATCTAACTATTTTCATATAAGGTTTTTTTAAATGCTAGACAATATGAAGTGAGAAGATAGGCACGCTTTAGACTGATAAAATTAGCCTGAAGATCTAGATTTTGGGGATGGTTTATGACTCATGTCTGGTAAACTCAAGGATAAACAAGAGAAAACGTACAAATCGGTAGAAGAACCCGTCAAGACATACCTTCAGGTGAAAACAGAAAGGAAAGAGGTGATGAAAATATCCAAGAAACACTAATCTTCTTCAACGGGAGAAATCTAAAGGGAGTCATCCGTTTAACTTTTCTCAGTAGCATCATTTCAAATACAAGTGACACGAGTGAGGATGTCAAGGTTAGCCAGAAAAAGAAAATCAAAACAAGCGTTCATTACTCTAAACTTGATGTGGAGATATTTAGTACTCATAACATGGAATATGATACAAATTTTCAAAACCGACATCAGGTCAGTACTTCTGTTCGCTTCAGCATCAACAGAAGCATTTCAAGCAGGCTGACTCCGGTTTTTCATCAACACCATTCCTTGTTCAGTAACGAAGTTCAGATGGCCGGATAGGAAAGATATGTAACAAGGAACTCTAGAATTGCACCTAACCACCTGACAATCTACTGCTTAATAACTGGCGGGCTACTCAAGTACTGTAATGACGAATCACAAAGGGGTAACCATTGTCGTGTCCAGTACTTAGTAGTAGTACCCACTGAATTCTATCAGTCGAGTTTACAGAACACTGAGATGGATTTGAATCTCTGAGAGAGCATCGATTTCTTCAAAGATGTAGTTATGACTTATGGCGAGTGCCACTAAGCACGAAACCCGAGTCCGTAGTTATTTATCAGCTTCTTCTAAACGCCTAACACAATTATCTGCTGATGACATTCACAAACATTTTAACCATCTTTTTAAGACTTTAGATACACCACTTCATATAAATATGTATATATATATACGTTAGCAGTATATATAAATGCAAATATGTAGCTTTAGAAAGTGACTCTTTGTTGATGTTAGGTTGTCGTAGGCAATCGGTATGAAGACCAGCCTGACCCGTGTTAGTTGGCACTCATCATCCAGTCAGGTGTATCTGCAGCCTTGGAAGAAATCATGTCTTTTCTGCGACTCGAACCCCCATCACTCAGTGCTGCAGTCAGAGACGTTACCACTGAGCTATTTGAATCTCAGGAAGGACATGAGTTCCTTCAAGGTTGCATATACACCTTGCTGACTGGTGAGTGCGTCGGTGGCACAGTGGTTAGGATTTTCGCCGACCAAGCACATGGACCGAGGTTCGAACCCCCGCCGACGCACACCTGATATCTATGGTCGGCCTGCAAAATTTGGGCTACCGATATCCATGCTGAAAATTCCATACTTGTACCAAAAATACAGTGTGGAATCAAGCTGTAAATCAAAAAAAATAAATAAATAAAAATAAACCTAGGTCCAAAGCTTCCTGACGATTTCCTCCAACCATCTAATATCAACAATTCAAAGTGCACAATGATGGCGAGCTACAAAGGATAGTGATATAATTCGGTCTGCACCAAACAAAGGACCCAGACACATCACACTAGTTACTAGTGTCCAATCAAAGTGACTCTTTATCGGAAAAGAAATTACCTTCTATATTCTGTATAACCTGATAAATATCATTCCTTGTCATAATCCTTTATATTATAGAAAATATCACCATTCTTTATCCTTTTTCCCTCTCTTAATTAAAGCATTTTGAAAGATTACGCTATGGAGCTTGGTATATTCCACCGAAACAATGGAAAGTTACTAAATGTGATAATGATAAGAATGCTTCAAAAGAGAAAATCACTAGTAACCTTGAAAATACGAAAATTAAAACACACAAAGAATTAGTAAATAGTTTAAATCAAAGAATGAAAGAAACTCATGGTTATAATGCTTTTATGGAATTTATAGAAATTAAAAATGAACGTTTACCTGAGGTGAGAATAAATTTTGTTTGGCAATGCAGATTTTCAAATGATTAACCCATTTTTTTCTTCATTTAAAGTAGGATTAGTGAAACATTAGACTTCAAACTTTGAAGTTCCAGTGATTGTAGTGTTGTTTTTTATGAGGCGATGCTACTAGTCTCATGCCAGAGACTTCTGTCTTTTCTGGGCTTACTACCGGCTAATAAACCAGGTTAGATTTAGGAGTATGTCAGCGTGTGACGAGAGAAGACAAGGGCTAGGCAACAGATCGTTTGTTGAGAAAATCAAGACATATTTATAGATTTTCATGTACATTATTATTAGCATCATTGTCAGCAGAGAAGCAACGTCTTCTGATTGGTCGTTTTCTTGCTGACAGTTATTCTGTCATCTCTTTGCAGTCATTTCTTAGGAAGTCAGGCCATATATCTGCGAATCGTATTTGCACACGTTAAGTCTGCTGTGATTGGTTGGTGAGCTTTTGTTTATTGTTTTTTCTTATGACCCCAATTTGGGACGTAGCATCGACGTAAATTGCTATGTACAATTTCGGCTTGCAGACAGCTCTCACCACAAGAGGAGACTGTAAGCTGAACTTTCCAAGTGCATGACTGGTGAGCATTCGACCAATGAACAGTCGATGCGATATTCACTTGGACACTAGAAAGGCTGGAAACTATTATTATTATTATTATTGAAGTGTTTTTTTTTATAGATGTGTATAGAATTAGGGACTTGATGGACATGGTTTTATTGCAGCCATTTATGTAGGCATATATGTAAACTACCAATATAACCAATTTAAATGTTTGGATGAGGTTGGGCATCTAATTCTCCAGTCATACTTTGCATATCCTTTTGCGTCAGTGGCCAACGGTTTAAGCCTGCAAAATATAGTTACTTTATTATAAGGTGAAATTGATTACAGGATTTCATCATGAACTGACATTAGTTAGAGAACCATTGGAAAACCTGGCAGTAGTGGACAGCTGTTTCGTCCTGGTCTGGGACTCTTCAGCGGTACACACCCACCGTGGTTCGACCCAGGACATTCTGCTTACAAGACAAGCTAGCTCGTAGACCATGAAGCTGCTGGGACTACCAGCTAGTCGTGACCAGTAGGGTGCAGCTGGTCGGGTGTGAGGACAAATACTCGCCGAATACATTGGCTAGCGGTAGCGCTATATCGTAAATTGGCAGAACTTAGAATTCATGGGCCATTGGAACGGGTCCCAGTGGCTTAATGGTCTACGAGCTAGCTTGCCTTGTAACCAGAAGGTCCTGGGTTTGAACCTTGGTGGGTGCGCACCGTTGAGGAGAAACTTGGACGAAACAGCTGTCCAGTACTCCGAAGTTTTCCAATGGTTCTCTAAACAATGTCAGCTTTAACCAATCAACCAAATCCCTACACAATAATAATTGAATAAGGTGAAATCATGGATATTTAACACTTCCAAGTGATTCACAATGGAAAACTCAGTGAAGTATTTGAGGTGGAGACAGGAGTACAGGTGGCTACTATTCACTGATGATATTCCTAACTGTGGTGGATTGAATTCTACGGTAGGCCGCGGGGAGCTAGAAGACAGGAATACTTTGGACTGATGGAAGGCTCAAGAAAATTTAGACTCCACGGATAGTTTATGTTTTTTGTTTTGATTTACAGCTTGACTCCATACTGTATTTTTGGTACAAGTATGGAATTTTCAGCATGGATATCGGTAGCCCAGATTTTGCAGGCCGACCATAGATATCAGGTGTGCGCCGGCGTGGGCTCGAACCCCGGACCATGTGCATGGTCGGCGAGAGTCCTAACCACTGTGCCACCGACGCACAATTTAATGTCACAAAAACTCGATGGTCTACAAGTGAAAAATAATCAGTAGGCGAAAGAAGCAGCAAAGAGAGGACTTCAAGCAAGCATAGAGAAGGCGAAGGTGACGAGGATGTCTAACTAGCAACAACAAGCACCAGTAACCATGAACGGGAGAAATTCGAGGGAAGACACTTCTTTAGATGGCATCGTTACAACTACAGGAATCCAGGCTAGGAAAGGCAAGACAGACCTTCGTCAGTATTGAATTAGTGTAGAAATTTATTGCCCTGAGTATAAAGGAAAAGATTTGGATTTCCAACACTAATTTCAAGTCAGTTCTTATATGTCATTTAGGGAATCGTCAGGCGCACTACCAAAGGCATTTCGAACAGGCTTCAGACTTTTATCAACATCTGTCTTCGTTTCATAATAAGGATCACATGGCCAGGAACGGTTAGCAACAGGAGACTCTGGAGACAATCCGACTAAAAACCTGTTGCCCAACAAATATCCGAAAAGAATGAAGACTGAAAGGCTGCACTGAATTGAGACCTTCGAGCGGCATCACACATAAGCCCCTTGACAAGGAACCTGCATGGGAAGTGACGAGTTCTATGGTGACACAGAGCAGATGGCGTGAGGAGGGCAGCATATGGGCGGTCATGAAGCCAGCTAAAAAGTATTGAGGAGAAAAGATGAAATGGTGATGTGCTGTTGAAGCCCTATGTTCCACTCGCAACCTAAGGAAATTATAATACTAATACGTTTATTATTTATTATACCTGTCCCGGATATGATTAGTTAGCGCAAAGGGATCTGAGATACAAGAAGGTCTATAAAAGCAGTGAAGTGAGGAAACATCTTTATCTACCAATAGAAATCGAAAATACTTGAGCAGCCTTAATCAAAAATCGCTCGATTGCTATTAGACACCCAACCTTACAGATATTTCACCTTTTTAGTTACGTACACCAGAAAGTTATTTTTACAATTTCACAATGGTTAGTAACTAGTTAAATCAATAGTCTCCTGAGGGGTGGTTAATTTGGTTACTAATTATTTTCGCCAGATCAGTTAACAACAATGAACGGTTTAAGATTTCCTGGTGGATTTCCCTGAGCTCCAAATAATATTACAAAAGATTCATACAATAAAACTAGGGCATTGTTGTCATTAAGATGGACCAAAGCTTTCTGCCGATTGTCTCCAACAATCTTAATGACGACAATCTTGAATGTACCGTGATGGAGAGCCACCTAGCAAGATAGCCACACTGTAAACTTGACTGAGAGAATTCAGTTTGCACCAAACAAAGGACTAAATGCATGACTCTAGTTAGTGTTTAATCGAAACTAGAGCATGTATTCCAACCAGTCGAATGAGAGACAGATAAATAATTACAATGAAATAATAATAATAATCGTGCAAAAAAAAAACAGGTCGAGTAGTAGGCGTTAACCAACGTGGTGTAATCTGATTGGTCGTTTGTCTAACCAATAGACAGGCAATCAATATTGAAACAATTTGAATCCTGACTGATAGACTATTGAATTTGGCTGTAGTTTTACATAACACACATAAGTAGAACAAGTCTTTCAGAAAATGAATATCCAATCTTACTCTTTCGGCAGGAATACTGGATGTTCATGTTATATAACTCAGTAGGCAGTTCTAATAGCTGGCAAGTGAATAGGAGAAACAAATTCATAGATGTGAACCGTTAGACCATGGTTTTTCGATTTTCTTAGTATATGCTATCAATTGACAAGTTTAAAGGAAGTAATAAATCCAACATGTTAACTCATAAATCAGTACTCCACATACAGTACGCCCATGCAATACCTTTTTGCTTGCCCTTAAGATAACGAAAACAGATCTAGTCGTCTGTAATATGACAGAATACACAGTCCCTTTACTATCCTAATTCCTATCCTCTGAACTCGTACTAGAATACCTGCATCGTGACAGAGACATGGTGAAGTTATTTAGATACCGTAGTCCAAACCATATTTCATACATGTTGGATTTAGCATATTAAACAGGTCCTGAATGTTTTAAGTAACTATCAGAAGGGTTGAAGTTTCAAAGTTAAGAACCTTTGTACTCAGAGATTTCAGGTATACGTGTTGGATTAATTAGGTAGAAGGCTATTGCCGATCTCCATGACTATCTACTTAGTGGAAATGAATACAATAGATTGCATAACTGACAAATCTTCTGGGGTATTTAAGTTACCCTATGGAAGTAAGCAGTCTCTTCGGCTACATACAACTCTCCAGGGTTCGACAATATCTTGAAATGGTATTAATTTGAAAAACACGTGAACTTAAGCAACAAAACACTAACTTTCGCCTCTAAACAAGGATGTTCAATAAGCCAAATCAAAGTTATCTTTGCTAACTAGCTAAAACAGTGACATGCAGGGAAGGATTTCGCGAATAAACTTCTTAGAAAGATTCCATTATGGGTAAATTTTTGTTTTGATAAAGTCTCACAGTGTTATACAGTAATGTTTACTGATGACGTTTCGAGCACAATTTATTGCCATAATCATATCAAGGTACTTCCTAACTTCATTTATATAGTTCCATTATTTTTCACTTGATTTGATTGGCAGTAGTATTTTCCAAATTTCAGGTATGAGTGATGAATCATTCCTATTGCATGTGTTTGGTGTAGACTCGATGAACAAGGATTCAGTACTATCTACTATCTTTAAATTCCAAGGTAAAATATATAGATAAACTGAAGGTGTAGCAATGGGATCACCAATATCCCTTATCGCAGCAGACATATTTATGGACAGCTGGGAAAGTAATGCTCTTAATACGTCTACTCCTACTCCAAAAATATGGTGGAGATATGTGGTTTACACTTTCACAGTGTTAAAAACAGAACATATCTCTAGCTTCTTGAAACACATAAACTCACTAGTGGAGGGAATAAAATTCACATTTGAATCGGAAAATGAACAAGGAGAATTAGCTACGTTAGATTGTAAATAAAACGAATAGAAGAAGGTAAACTACACACTAGTGTGTACAGAAAACCAACTCATTCTAATAGGTACTTAGACTTTAATTCATCTCATCTGTTAACTGTTAAGACAGGCTTAGTTAAGTGTTTAACAAACCGAGCAATAGCATTAAGTGGTACAAGAAAAGACCTAAATGATGAACTAAAACAGAGAGAAGAGGCTTTGGTGTTAAATAACTATTCCTTAAAATTCATTAGGAAGATAGAAAAAGGCCAAACAAAAAATAAAAATAATTGTGAAACTATTAATAATAACATAAATAAGGGAGAATATAAGTCATCTACAGTTATACCATATAAGGAGGGGACATCTGAAACCCTACGTAGGATTCTAAATAAAGCGAGAATTAGGGTGAAATTTAAACCTATAAACTCACTCAGGAACAAGCTCTGTAGGTTAAAGGACCCAGTTGACCCAATTAGACAAAATAATATTATTTACAAAATACCCTGCAATGACTGTGAATTAAGTCAACTACATAGGTCAAACTAGTAGGTCAGGGGTAGTCAGATTGTCAGAGCATAAGAATTTAGCTAAGGTAAGAATGGTTGACCCTGAAAAGACAAATAATTTAGAAAAAAGCTCAGCAATTGCAATCCATGCATTAACACACAACCACACAATAGGGTGGGAGAGGGTTAAAATTCTAAAAAGTAATCTAGATAGATGGAGAGAGAGGTTGATTACTGAAACCTTGTTCATCGAGTCTACACCAAACACATGCAATAGGAATGATTCATCACTCATACCTGAAATTTGGAAAATACTACTGCCAATCAAATCAAGTGAAAAATAATGGAACTATATAAATGAAGTTAGGAAGTACCTTGATATGATTATGAGCAATAAATTGTGCTCGAAACATCATCAGTAAACATTACTGTATAACACTGTGAGACTTTATCAAAACAAAAATTTACCCATAATGGAATTGTACTCTAGCACAGTGAACAAGTTTTATTCTTATATCAATGATTCTTAGAAAGATGTTGACTCTTATGACTTGATATGCATCGCTCATTTTGATAAGATCACTAATACTAAAATCTGTTTGAAAAATATGATAGTAAAGGTATCTGTGAAGTCAGCTTTTGCACTCTCATTGAAGCATGCTTACAGTGTCTCAAATTCCATTTACATCAACGTCATTCAGAATTAGCAGTTATGGTAAGAATGAAAATCTGGTTTACATCAGAATGCTATCCAATTATCTGGATTTTTTAGTTTAGTTGATAGACAGGCAACTTAAAGATAAGTGGCGCGAACCCTTTAAACTCGCGTCTTTTGTCTGAACCTTAACTGCCAAGTACACCACATCAAAGTAGTGCGCCCGGCTAAGATTATCGAATATAACCTAGCCAAAAATATTACAAATTGATGGCAATACTGTCTAGCAGATTATTGCTGAACTATTGAAGGGCGATCAACGGTGAAATAAAAGTCTGGGACAAATCATCAGCCTCCACATTGCTAATCTGAATGCCTCCCAGTAATTGTTCACCTCAAAGAGTTGGAATTAGTTTCTGATGTTGGGCAGTGCCAGAAACTTAAAATTAACTGACTGATTCTGCATAACATTAGAGTTATTAGAATATTTTCTTGATAAGCAAATAACTTTTCGTCTTATGAACAATTTCTAATGAATGATTTCTAAATTCACATAATATTTGTGGTGTATACATTATTGCACAAGCAGTAAGCTGCTTGATATTATTCGTAATTACTTACGCGCATTTATTTTTTAAGCTATACTATAATTCCGGTTAACTGATTTACACTGCACAGAAATAATCCTGGGTCCCTATCGACAAGCTGACTCCTAATACGAACGCTTTGACGATTTCTGAAGAACAACATGTTGTTACTTAGTTGACGAGAGCTGACTGAGGACTGGAGGATGCGTATTTTGTCCTATTTGTGACTTAACAGCTCGATGTGCCTTCATTCGCAGTGAGTAATGGAGAGACTCAGTACAATTTAAATCAGTCAACACGAAATAACTTGACCAAGTAACGACAGATAACTGTTGAACAGGAGAGGACTCGCTTGGCCCAGACGACAGCCACTGGCTTTTTGAAATAACTGGTGAAGGGTTTGGGTGCCATCCGGAATAGCATCGCCTACTGGGAATGCAGGTATATCTGGTCAACGAGTCCCAAATAAGACGAAACATCCATTTCGAAATTCCACTGCTAGCCACCACTGACCAGATAACTACTTATAAGCAATATGCATTTAACGAAGATAAACAAAAGTGACTAACTCTTGTACTTTTCTATCCTAGTTTATGAAGATCTCGACGAATTAATCCTGTAGAAGACTATTTGACGCATATACGAATTGAAAATCTGCGAAATCAAGCCAATCACATAACCAATACTTGAAAAACTGATAACATTTCTTTCCAGAATATTTTTGTGAATCTACACAACTAACTTAAATTGCACTTGTTATTGTCAATAATTGAATCAGTAATACTTTTTAAATATTATCTTCTAATTTAATGATAATTGTCGACAAAACCATCTAGAAAATTACTTAAGTTGCTATGAAAACCTTGGTCACGATAGGACTCGAACCAGTAGCTTCCAGAGTTTTGTACCTCACCTAGTAGAGCTCCAGACTAGTAATTCACAGGCCTCTAGTGCATTTCACCTTTAACCATCACCCAAAGTATAAATGATTCTGACCAATCGACAAAGCTGTTAATTTAATACACAGGTTTCTAATGTAATCGTGTCAATGTGTTTTTAGAATCCATCGCCCTTACAAATGAAACCGGTTTGAAAAATCAAATAAATTTGAATAAAACCAATAATAAGAAAACCCACATCATTCAGAGTTTGTGGATCGTAAAAAATCAATAAACAATTAGTTAAAGTGATTAGAAATCTCCAGCAGGTAAACCAACAGGTACACACACCTGTATCTTACAGACAATTAAAAAGCTTATGGAAATGTAACACACTGACTTCAATACTCAGCTTTCAACCAGTGCTTCCCGAGTTCGAATCCCGCGCTATTTACTTCAGTTATCACACAACAATGTGGTTCACAGCCTGGTACATGAAAAACATCTTCCGAACAACTGGGTTCTAACAGAGAAAATGCAGTATTCTTGTGAAGAACAATGAAATTTAGAAAAATTTTAGAACTGAGACCATTGGTTGTCAAGACAAGTATTATCATCCTTAAATTATATGTACCTCATAAAATGTGAATAGCATTAACAAACTTGACATATGACGTAATAAACCAATAATAAATTTGTCCAAAGCAAAGACGCTGTGGTTACTTTCCACTCCAAAAATACAAAATACTAAGATCTAGCTGAAAAGTAAATGTTTTTTTCGCTCAATCGTTTTGTTTTCTAAAATACCAAGGAGCAATGTACCGTTGCGGTGGCACGGTGGCAGAATGCTCGCCAACCAAGCAGGTGGTTCGGGGTTTGATCCCCGCCGATGCACTCCTTTACCTCACTAAGCCAATAACAAGACTGATAAAAACGGGGGTTTGGGCTTGAGGCTAGCAATCCCATCCCTCAAAATTAAACACCACTGCTACTAGAACTCCAAAGCTTTAGTTTGAAGCCCTGTATTCCATTGAGAACGTAGAGGAATCAAATATACAATAAAAAATTAATAATGTACAGTTACAGAGCAACCTGTGGGCAATAAACATTTGCTTAAAAAGTTCAGAAAAGAAGTGAGAAGAAAAGCAAAATGACGATTTCGTTACGAACCAACATCCTTTAGAGAATCAGTAAATGTAAAGGAGCACTGAACAACTACTGTATCCTCCTAGTTTCAGACACTCCAACAGCGTGTGAGTACGACCATACCAGGGATAAAACTCAGGGATTTCAGGTTATGAAGTCAGCCCGCTGACCATTCAGCCACTGGGATAAAATTCTTTGATCGAGAACTTCTAAGCTCTACTCATTCGCGATATATCGTCAACAAATCTCATATCTAAACAGATATCCTGAAGTGCTAATTAAATTCATAACCGTAGGGTTCAACAGGTCAGCCGCGAAGGGGATGGATTACCATCGATAGCATCGGTTGTTGTTGGTGGTGGTAATGTTCTTTACATTACAACGATTCTGTAAACAGGAAAAGGCACCAACAGCGAAGAAAATTTTCTTTTCGACGGTTCATTTTCATGAGCTGTACGATCGTAATTATATTTAGCAAAAAAATCTTTAGACCAATCAGATACTGGTAAACTTTGTCCTTGAAAAAATTGCATTACATAATGTAAGGTGTAAGAAGGGATGACTAATTGTAAGTTGTAAAGGAGAGAGAAGTTGGCATGACGTAATAAGTGTGAGATAATGACTAATCAATAAGCTTGTGTAGAATGGATAGGAACTAGTGGAAAGGTTATAAAGTGTTTTTGTATAAGATCTGTATGAAAAAGCAATGTTATTAATAAACAGTAATAGAGTGGTAATAAAATGTGGATGATGGCAATAATAATGATAACAAAAGTATGAATGATAATAATAGTGAACTTACATAATAAAGGAAAGAAGCAAAATTGTAGTAAGAACTTTACTCTAACCATGGTAGGGCGAGACAATGCATGTATCACTTTTGAATACAGTGGTCCGGTTTCAGATCTCGAATAGCTAATGCTTCAGCTATGTAAAGACGTGTCCGAAGTCCCTTTGTACGATATTGAGGGACTCTGTGTAACACTGTGAAGCATTCATGTAGGGGTGCCCGATGTCCAGAGGTGACAAGGTGTTCGAGGATAGAGCTGTTGCCATTCTTCTTTTCTCCTCTGGCTAACCAAGCTGGGCAGTGTTCCAGAATACGTTTGTGGACTTGACGTTGCGTACGGCTGATATACTTTGCTCCACACGAGCAAGTAAATTGATAAATACACAGTGAAGTGGCCAAAAGCGGTATCTTGTCCTTAGCGTTAGACTGGATCAACTGTCTGCAGGAAAATGTGATACGTAGAGTGGCTGTTGGAAATGTCCTCTTCAGACATTTAGAAAGGCGGTTTCTGAGAATTTTCGCTGTGATATCACCTCTGAATTCTAGGTTCATGAAGAGAGTCTTCTTAGGAACCTCTCGGTCCACTCCTAGCCGACTGCTTCATGGCGAGTCCTGAAAACAACATCATCAACCCCTTGATAAGTCAACTGCACTTATACAGGAGATACGTAGATGATACGTTCATAATCTGTGATGAAAAATGTGATTTAGATTCTCTCCTCAAAACCTTCAACGCAGCGCATCCATCAATAAGATTCACCTTAGAACGCGAGTCGAACAGCACATTTCCATCCTCGATATACTATTCACCATAAGATACGAATGTACGATTCAAAGATCGATATACAGCAAGCCAACACGGACTGGACAGTTTATCAACTTTCAGAGCTTTGTCCAACTGATCCGAAAGAAAACCTGGTACGTACATTGTATTCAAGATTAAAAAAATCTGTCCGGAAGACATGGTAGAGAAAGAATTAAATTTATTAGGTGAAACCCTAACAGAAAACGGGTATCCACCGAGATTCATCGACAACGAAAATACTGAATTCTGTAAACAGAAGTATTTTGTTCAATCCCTTTTACTACATCGGCCTTATATCTTTTCTTTAACTTGTATGGTATTCGGTATGTAATCTATTTTAAACCGTTTTCTTTTCAAACTCCTAACTTTAAAACATACTTTATGCGAATGATAATCATTTCCGTATGTAATTCACTGAATTGATGTCTTTAGATAACATAAGACTACTTAAACAAGTTTCATAATTTCTTCATTTTCTCTTGCTCATAGGTAATTTCATGCTTTTGTTTATCAAATGATATGAATTATCGACCTTTATAAGGACTTTTAGGACGCTATAGAACTGCACAACTTCCAGTGAAGGGAAATTATGAAAAGAATAGTCTTTACTGACCTATAACTTATTATTCATATCGCATAGTCATCTCTTGTGCGTCGATGGCATAGCGGTTAGGACGCTCGCCAACCATGCACATGGTCTGGGGTTCGGTCCTCGGTCGGCGCACTCCTTTACTTCGCTAAGCCAGAAATAATGCTGGCAAAGAGGAAAGGTTGGGCATGAGGCTAGCAACCCCATCCTGTAAAATAAATACTGCTATAGAAACTTCAAGCTACTAGCTTGAAGCCCTATGTTCCACTAGGGAATGTGAGGTAAAAATTAATAGTCATTTCTTATATTTTGAAGATGAGTTTCATTTCTGTTTTAAAAAAAAGCGATAATGAACAGTAAAATCTTACTTATCCATTCACTGAATTTTCTAACTTAACACTTGTAAGAAATGGTTGGTTAGTGGTCTTATTATTGATTTAACACTATGCACTGTTTTTTTCTCATAAATACTAGCCGCATTACGTAATCAGTATATATCTAGAAACATTAGAAGAGAGTTGTTACACATACAGAAATTCGCCCATCAGACTGTTAAGAAAAAAAATAAACTTCTTCAGTGGGTTCAACGTTTTTCTAACTCTACGTACACCGAAGTAATATCACATTTGATATCCCAGTGAACATATGTTTTCATCAAAAGTTTCCTTAAGAGGGCAAAGTTAAACATTAAGTACCACTAACTACTACCAATCAGCGAATGACCTCGAAAGCACCAATCACGTGAAGGAGGCATTTTTTGTGTATGGAATACAAATATTTATGAAAAAAATGCATAAAAACGCTAGAAAAGTGTTACAGAGGATACCTTGTTCTCACATGTGATAAAAATAGCTCTCCTTTTTAGGTTGGAGTATCAACACAGTATAATTCCATTGTGGGTAAAATTTATTTTGATAGTCTCATTGTGTAATACAATAAATTGTGCTCGAAACGTTGTCATCAGTAAACATTACTTACTGAATAACACCACTGTGAGACTTTATCAAAATAAATTTTACCCACAATGGAATTATACTCTATCACAATGCACAAGTTCTATTATTATATCAACAGAGCGATGTAACCATATTCTATGCAGGTGATTATTTAGGCCTTCTAACCTTAACAATAACCGTAATCTTTCCTGAACCTAACCCTAACGTGAAAATATTCCTAAACTAACTATAATCTAACTCAAACCAATCCTAATGTCGCCTTTATTAGGTTAACCTAATCCTAACTCGTCCTTGACGTAAAGAATAACTTAATCTTTCCCAAACCTAAGGTGAAACTTGCCAAAAATCCCATTTAACAGCATAACACTTCGATGAGCATATTTTATAGATAGGTGACAACATTATTTGCCAGGTTTCACTGACTTGCTCAGTGAGCGTTTCAAAGTCACTGGTGCGGTCGCACTGCATTGGTAGTTAGTGGTGCTTAAACTTCGCCCTTAAGAGATATATCTCGTTTTACAATGTATCAGGACTGCAATTATGTGGACAGTTGGGATAACATGTAAACCATTATTATATTTTCATTAGTCAGTTTGTGAGGATTTCATTTGTTTCAAGGTTGATCACGGATTGATGTCAGTTAGAGGACCATTGAAAACTATGGAGTATTGGACAGCTGTTTCGTACAAGTTTGGGACTCGTAGACAGGTATGCACCAACAACCCTACTGGGAATCTAACCCAGAACATCGTGGAAAGCCATGATCAGTGACGTCCACCCGGTTGGGAGTGATGCCAAATGCTCTTCAATGAAATGGGTTGGTGGTCGCTCTAAAATCACGAATTGGTACAAGGTAAAATTCATTGGACACTGAGTATGGACTCAATGGATGAATGATATACGAGCTTGACTTGCAACCAGAAGGTACTGGGTTCGAATCTGGTGGTGGGTGCGTCCTGCCGATAAGTCACAAATAAGTCACGAAGCAGCCTTCCGGTACTCCCTGGTTTCCAATGGTTTTCTAACTGGTAGCAGTTATTAAATTTCTTTTGCATACTATTGGCACTCAACTCTGAGAGACCTCTCGCTCATCAGACACACTGTAGATGCTTACGAAGGAAGACCGTATATAATTTAAATAGTGTACTCTGTACAAGTGTTTCTGATGAATAATTTTCCAGCCAAACCAGTTATTTATTCTAGATCTCTTTATTTTGACAATATCACACTAACAGCACTGTTATGTATTTCTTTTCATGCCATATAAACTAGTTTTCAAGATTAATCTACTGCCTTTTGTAAAAGGCCTATGAACTAAACTTTGTGATACTCGGATACAGTTTAGACAGTGAATGTTATTTTTTATTCCCTCAGTTATTATTTTATTCCTTTACGTTCCGAGTGGGACACACGGTTTCAAGCTAGAGCTTTGAAGTTCCAGTAGCAGCCATTTTATTTTTATGGGGTGGGGTTGCGACCCTAACACTCCAACCTTCCTCCTTTAACGGCCTTACTGCCGGCTGAGCGAGATCTAGGAGTGAGTCGACCGGGAACCAATTCCCAAGCTAGATGCATGGTTGGCGAGCGTTCTACCGCTAAAACACAGACGTACGTTTTATTCCCTACGTTTCTATTAATTTGGAATTCGATTGCTTTTCATGAACGGAGACCAGATCTCTAGAACATTACATCCACCGTGTCAGCCAGATATGAATGACTAAATCTTCATTCTTTCCATCGAGGACTACACGAAAAACTTGAGTGTGGTGTGAAAAACAGTTCGTATACCTTTCGACCCCTAGCTAAAATGCCAAGTCTTCATTATAATCTCCTCCACAGAATACCCTAAAGGTAAACGTATACATAACTACTGCTTGTAACCTAGTACGAAACCACACAGATGAAAATTGCAACACAATCCAAGACTTGAGTTAAGCAGCAAACTATTTCTTCCGTGCTGAAAACATAAATATAAAACTGCTTACTTTCGCTGTATTACGAACAAATGCGTTTGCTGTTTCCTTATAAACTGAGGGCATCATCGGATCTAAGGTAAGCAAGAATAATCTACGCATCTCTGTTGAGAGAGATACTAGAAGCACAGTAGGTCAAAAAGAGTAAACTGTTGTTAAATACTAGTGCTTAGTACATCATGCTGTCGCTATGGTTTATTTAAGAAGTCAAATATGCCTATGTAAAGGTAACTCGATGAATGCAAACTAATTAGGATTTAGTTGGTTCCCATCAAATCAACCTTTCTCAGAAATGGAGAACATTTTGGAAAAGACTGACTGGTTTCAACATAGAACTTTGCACAGTTCAAGTCACCACACTCCATGTAGCACACAAAGCAACAGAAGAAAGTACAAGAAATGCCTAAAAGAAACAGTAAACAGAGGTGTGAGGCAAAGGAATAGTAATAACGAAGAACAAAACAGTTTCATCGGAAATCATAAGTCACAGGGAGTGAATGCATCTGGGCCACTGAGAACGATTTTGAGCCATATCACCAATTGCTTCCAACCATTGGTTTTTACCGTCCAGAGGAATCCAACCAGGAAGTCTACACCTTCCTACGTGGCTAGCTTAAACTAACTTGTGGATTTCATTGACTGGTGTCATGTTTTGATTTGACCACCTCTAGCTATTTTCCAGCCTAACCCTATGTCAGTTAACATTGCCCGTCGAGGAAGACAATGGCTAGGCATACGTAACACATGTCCTAACCATCTCAGTCGATGTAATTTCACAACCTCGTCGATTGATTTCCCCTCCTTACCTAGCACTCGACGCCTAACCTCAATATTGCTCACCTTATTAGAAATAGAACGCAGGCACCTATGGTCAAAGACAGCTAATCTTTTCATGTCTACCACTCTCAATGGCCAGGTCTGACAGCCATAAAGGAGGACGGAGCGGACTGATGAGCAGTACACCCGCCCTTTGGTCGAAAGCCAGCCGGATATCACGTCTACGCCGGAGATGGCGTAGACTGGCATATGCGAAACTAGCCCTCTGTATCCGTGCTGAGATTTCGTCAGAAATCAACGCATTGGAGTTGGGGCTGATGGTACTTCCCAAATAAGTGAAGCGGTCAACGTGCTCTACCACTTCACTTCCTATTTCTAATCTAGGAGTCAGTGTAGTCCAGTCCTGTGACATCATCTTGGATTTGACGGGAGCGAATCGCATACCAAACATTCGTAGATTACAGCTCAAGGTGTTTAGAAGACTCTGCATTTTGTCAGCGTCCTCGCCTAGAAGGACTATATCGTCGCCTGGCCGAAAGCTGCTACATTGACGTGGTGGTCGGGCTTGAACACCGCAATGTCCCAACAAGCTATACTGGCTGAGACTTGTGTCTCTTCAGGTCCTACCATGCCAGAAAGGTTGTTTGGATAGCGGTTAGACAAAAAGCAGCTACCCAATTCAATACTATGAGTCGAACAAATTCACAAAATATCATGCCGGATCGGTCGGGACCCAGATTAACAGAAATAGTGCTAAGTGTGTGGTAGTCCTTTTCATCGTACTTTACACCTGGAAGGTGTGACTACTGAGTATCTTTTCACCAAGGATCCCTCCATAAGGTGCACCCAAGGGGTGTGATACGAGATCAAGCAGCATAACGTAAGGAAAACTTGGTCCGCGAAGTATTATTAACCGCAGTAGCCACAATATGTGTCGTGCATCCCAAGTCTCTCAACGAGCAATGTTAGTCTAAATAGGATTACGTCGGGAAAAATTCAAGAATGGTCAAAGCATGACATGATGAATCCATTTGTTTGAAAGAACTATTTGACGTGTTGTAAGTTGTCTGTCCAGGATTCTTATAGTAAAATTTCGGATATACGTGGAATGAAACCTTTCTCAATAGTGCAGACGTATTCACTTCTTATCATTTTACTCCTTTCAGCATTCATAGGTGCTTTCAAGATGTGGTCACCTGATCTGAGGCACTTTTGTGCGTCTAAATCAGCAAGTCAGTCACAATTAATGCCACAACCGATACTTTTAAGATTGATACTACCCCGTGCAACATCTGTGCCGATAAAAAACTACATGTGCCGATGAATAATGTGGCGCGAACTTTGAAAAGGGAGTTAATTTTCACGCTCTTGTTTATAATTGGATTTTGTTGTGTTATACGCTTCAAAAGTCCACAGATTTAACTTTAAATCAGTTTATTCTGGTCGAAGTTAGTTTACGTTTCAGATCTGAGTCTATTAATTATAATAAGTGTTCTTATAACATAATAGCCACATATATCTATCTTTGTGCACTCATTAGCTTTTATCACTGATTTACAAAGGTTATATATATATATTTGAAGTTGTATTTAACTTTTCCTGGTTCGTCTTAAATAAAATGCCTATTAAAAGAAACCGCTGCGGAAGGGCTATGTGCCAGTTTCCAGTGGATGAGGGAATGCAGTGTGATAACTGCAAGAGATGGTTTCACAGTATGTGCACGAACCTTACTCCAGCAGCATACAAACGCTGCTGCAAACCTCTAGCGAACTGGTTATGCAACGACTGCTGTAGTACAACTAAACTCCGTATTACAGAGGCCATAGCTACTCTTAGTGGGGCTTTAAAGCTCATGGACTGCAAGCGTCCTCCACCACAGAAGAATACCGACTATTGCTCAGATAGCGATGACGTGACTAGCGTCATTGACAAAACAGCACATGTCCCAGATGCGACCTTGCCAATAAGTGAGTGCTCTACAGCACAGAAGAACACCCACCATATTACAGACACCCAGGTCGCCCCCACGATACTGGATGAGCCCTCCAGTGACAGTAATGGAAAGACTGCCGTGAAGAAGAGGCGTACTAGGGGTCGAAAACCTGCAGCCCCAGTCGCCCAGGGACTGGCGGAACAAGCCTCATCCACACCGGTGAGCAGCAGACAGACGAACCCCACTAAGATTAGCGAGGAGGACGCCAATGAATGGCGCACCGTAGTCTCTCGCAAAAAGCGAGATAAGGATAACACTTCGGCCACACCGCCCAAGAAGGATAGAAACACACTTACGCCTCAGGGCAAGAAAGTAACGGAAAGCAAACCCGATCTCTCTGATAGGTCTCTCATTCTCCACAAAGTGGAGGAGTCACTGGCTCTCGACCCTAAGACCAGATTCGAGCATGACCTTAACTTGGTCAAGCCCCTTTTAGACAAGCTACTGCCACAAACAGTATCAGGCATTACTATACACAGCGTATACAGAATAGGTCAAAAGCCTGACCCTACAGTAAGTGAACCTGTACGTCTCCTCAAAGTCGTACTAAACTCTAAAGCGGAGAGGGACGCTATTCTAAGCAACTCTCATATTCTCAAAGGATCAGGGATATATGTCCGCGCTGACTTAAGCCTGGCAGATCGTGTCAAAAGACAGGCTGCGGCACTAGAATTAAGTGAGCGACGCCGGAACGGTGAGAAGAACCTTAAGATTAAGGGTTTTCGGGTTGTCCGAGTTCGCAGTTTAATGATCCCGAAACCTCTGTGGGTGGGCCGGGGAAGCACCAATCTGAATTAACAGTCTGCTACACAAACGCCCGCAGCCTGTTAAATAAAAGGACTGAGCTGGCAAACATGATAGAAACCGGAAACCCGGATGTAATTATTATCACAGAGACATGGCTCACACCCGATGTCACTGACAACGAAGTTAACCTGCCAAACTTCGAAGTGCACAGGGTAGACCGACTAAACCGCAAAGGAGGGGGCGTAGTCATCTACCTCAAGAAAGGCTTAACCGTGCGTAGTATCGAAGCACTCGCCCACGAAAGTGAGTCGTGCGAACTTCTACGCTGCAGACTTAAATGCATAGGCCAAGACATTGACCTCATTGCTGTGTACCGCAGTCCTGACTGCAGTGCAGACGACTTCCTAATAGAGAAGCTAGGCTCCTGGACTTCAAAATGTCGAAGTCTCGTAGTCGGTGACTTCAACGCCCCAACAGTTGACTGGTCGAGCCTAACAACTCCATCTTCAGTCAACTCCTTTGACCATAAACTGCTAGAATCTAGTATATCGCTAGCCCTAGTCCAACATATCATTAAGCCCACGCGCTATGACTCACAGCACTCCTCATCAACTCTGGACCTAGTGTTCTCACACGGTGAGGATGTGGATCTCATACAACATCTTCCTCCGTTAGGAAGAAGTGACCATGCTGTGCTCACTTTCAAGTTCACAGCAACGGCAGCAAGGGCCAAAACCCCAGCTCGACCAAACGTTTGGAAAGCTGACATAAATGCGATCGTCTCAGCAGCCAACTCAGTAAACTGGTACATCAATCCAGAGTCCCAAGTAGAAGCCGCATGGAACCAATTTAAGCAACTTTACGCCCAAGTAACTGTACCCTTCATCCCTTGGTCTGTTCCAAAGGGTCGGAAACATTCCCCCCCTTGGATAAACCGGGAGATTCGTAAGTTACTCAGACGTAAACGCAAATGTTGGAACCTGTTTGCAACACTTGAGACTTCTGAGACCAGGGAATTATATACTACTGCTAGAAATAAAGCTATCGCAGAAATCCGCCAATCAAGGATGAAGTTCGAGACACACCTGGCCCAAAATGCAAAGGCACAACCTAAGAAAATTTTCTCGTACTTGAATTTCAGGAATAAAACACCCAATGGTGTCCCAAACCTGATTATTGACAAAGATACAATCGAAGAAGATCAAGAAAAAGCAGAAGCAATGGCAAACTACTTCTCCCAAGTCTTCACTCAGGAGTCATCACTGCCTATAGGATCAGCTCTGGCTGCATCAGAAGAACATGGGATAGATTCCGTTGACATCGACCAAGGCATCGTGCTCAACTTCTTAATGAAACTAGATGCAGGAAAATCAATGGGTCCTGACAGTCTTCATCCAAGGCTTCTCAAGGAGCTATCAGCCCACATAGCCGGCCCCTTGACCACGATCTTCAAGCTATCTCTCCAAAATGGAGTGTTGCCACGTGATTGGAAAGACGCCATAGTAACTCCCATACACAAAGGAGGATCAAGACAAAGCCCTTCAAATTACAGGCCTATCAGTCTCACCAGCACTTTAATCAAGACACTGGAAAGAATTATCAAGAAAAGCATCATGGCTTATCTGGAAAATAGCAGCTTGTTATCTGGAGCACAGCATGGCTTCCGGAGGAACCTCTCATGCCTGTCAAATCTCCTGACTGCAAGAGAAAGCTGGGTTAAATCAAAGGATGACAGAAGACCCGTTGACGTCGTCTTCATAGACTTCAGTAAAGCCTTTGATAAAGTACCTCACAAAAGACTACTCATGAAATTGGAAAGTCTTGGTATCAAAGGCAGACTACTAGACTGGCTCAGGGAATTCCTCATAGATAGGAGGCAGAGGGTTAGGATCAACTCAAAACTCTCCTCCTGGACAGCAGTAAGTAGCGGAGTGCCACAAGGCACGGTTCTCGGTCCTCTCCTTTTTATTCTGTATATCAATGAGTTACCTCTGCTCACCGACTCCCCTATGGTCCTATACGCAGATGACTTAAAAATTTGGAGGGAGCTGAAGGGCAACAGTGATACGTCCACCTTGCAAGACGACCTCAACAAACTGTCGGAGTGGTCTGTTGAATGGATGCTCCCGATCAACGTGGCAAAATGTGCAACCATGCGCATTGGACAAGCAAGCACGAGCTCCTACGAACTAGAGGGAATAACACTTCCATCAGTTCAGACTCACTTGGACTTAGGTGTCATAGTTAGCCACGACTTAAAAACTACAGCACACTGTCGCGCGGTGGCTGCACGTAGTTTCAGGTCCTTATGGGCGATTCGCAGAGCCTTCACAAGAATTACCAGAGATATGTTCACCTCCTTATACACATCTCTGGTTAGGTCAAGACTGGAAAACTGCATCCAGGCCGCCAGTCCGTGTCTAAAAGGGGATTCACACATTCTAGAAAGTGTTCAAAGGAAGGCAACACGTATGGTTCACGGCATAGCTAACTTATCATATGAGGAAAGACTAGATAGTTTAAATCTCTTCTCACTGTCATACCGTAGGCAGAGAGGAGATTTAATCACAATGTTTAAAATTTTAAATAATGACTACGGACCTGACCTATTCTCTCTTTTCCTTCCCACCAGGTCGGAACACCTTAGAGGACATAGCAGGAGAGTTCAAAAGCCAAGGAGAAATCATATTGCTGTTGAGTACTGGTTCTCACATCGAGTCATAAACTCTTGGAACCGACTCCCAGAAGAAGTGGTGTCTGCAACCTCAATTGATTCGTTCAAGAAGGGTTTGGACAACCACAGAAATCTACTAGAAAAGGATTAACATAGGCTGCAAGCCTTCTATCCTCAACCAATAAATCTGAAATCTGAAATCTGAATCCGGGGTTGAAACACACCTGTTGTGTAGTATTTTAAGGATCCGTAAGACTTAAAGATCCGTAAGCGAATACATCAAGTTTTGAAACCGGAACTCACAGGATTGAAATTGAATCCAGAGATTGAATAATAGAGGGAGATAATGCATAGATATGAAAACGAATACACTAGTATACCCACTGCAAGTAATTCACTTATGAAACTGTGAGTTTCTAATAATAAAAATGGTTTCATAGGAGTTCATTGATAAACACGGTCGTTCAGAGCACGTAATTGTCTTTATCCTTTCATTAAAAGTCTGACATTCATCAATAAAATTATGAAAGATGTAGGGCTTAAATCTTGGCAAAACGAATTTTCCCCCGAAACTCTGGGCTAATATTACGCAAAATGAAACCTTGGGTTTTCTTTAGATAGAACGTCAAACCATAAAAAACTAATTGAGTTTGAACAGTACAAATAGTTCACATGGTCTTAATAACTGCATTTCACCTTCCATCACTTACGCCTGACTAAGAAAGAAAAAAATACAAGCATCGATAGTGAGATTGATTCACCATACATTTCAATGGTTACACTTCATACATAGAAACCTGGCCTACAAGAAGCCCATTTGTTGTAAAAAGTTAAGAAAAAACATTAAGCAAACCCAAAACAGCATAAAGTCACATCAAATAAAAATATGAAAACTATAAAGTCTGCTAGTGACAACTTTGTACAAAAGGAGTTACGAATGAGTTCAAAGTTCGTTTCTTGCTTCCAAATAAGTTGCAGCATCAGAATCATATTTGTGAATATTGCTCTTGATGAGTTGAATAAAGTCACTCTTCTCTGAACAACCTCGACATTCCAATCCCCACTTTTCTATTATCTTCTTTAAATCTCTGACTTTTGACTTCTTGAAATCGAACTCCTTAAGGTCGATAACTTTCTCTACAAACATAGTTATTTTGCATTGCCGGGCTTACCATATCTTAAGTCGCAAATCTGGGAGTCAAGTTCAAATAGTTTTTGGCACACCTTTTCTACAGGCATCTGCCATTTAATTGGATCCACTAGACGATTAAGTGTACTTGCCGCTGACGTCTTCAAGCCCCCAACATGATAGCACTACGAAAGTTATCAGCACAAATTAAACGTACAAAATCATTATCCTTCCCCACTGATGTTGAACACTTTTTCATGAAAGCTTCCTTGATTTTTTCTGAAGTTTCTCGATCACTGGGTTGTAGTGATTCGATGAAGGATCCCAAAAATTTCATACATACTGCCAATAAGCTCACATAAAGTAAGAAATTACCTTCGCAATTAGACGCATCAAATCTTTTGGCGGATGTGACTTTTGAAGGAAAAACAAGGCACAGAACGACACCAAAACACAGTAACCAATGCATGTGGCGGCTAAAATCAAAAAACTACGTACACTTGGCAAGGTTTCTATTGGGCCACATAAGTTTAACGATAAAATAAAACAACACTAACATTGAAACTGTTTGTTTTGTTATTAGCAATGTTATAAGCAGTTAAGAATATTAATTATCTTTAAAATATTATTTAAAACTTTTTACATGAGGAGCCAATTGCTGATCATATTTCGAAGGAATCGAATAACCATTTGTGTCCTAATCTGCGGCGTGTTCTAATCTTCTTAGGATGACCTCTTGAATATTCTCCCCCGTAATGAGTGAAAAGTAGAAATGATTAATGCTCAAGGCATTTCAGGAAAAATAACATAATGCAGTTGCATTGCTTCCCATGATACGGTGATGATAAGAGTCCTAAATTTTCCAATCTTGTAACACCAGTTTAGTACTGATTTACAAGCCACCCTCTATTCTCATTCAATGGTGCCCAAATATTTCTTTAGTAATAGCTGGATACCTCTATGCAGTATGCGTCATGATCTCTTGCGGAAACGCAACACGGAAGCGCTATGGCTAATATAAGTAGGAATTCTCGCAGAACTGGCCAAGCTGGTTCACATAGCGCTTTAAGACACACTGTATTTCTGTCGGTTACAAAACTGCTTTGTTGCTTCTTTCTATTAGAGTTCCTACCCCTGACACTAGTCACTTCATATTTCCTCTTCTTTAACCACTCAATGGCTTTAATACACTGGTTTTGACATTAGGAGTGCAAATTCTAAAGAAGAAGGTAGGAAATTATCGCCTGTGAACCAATTTCTTCTGTCCTTACAGATTGCGCATCACTATCTCACCCCTCCTTTAAAATGGCTCTACCATTACATAAGTGGCAAGCAATTCACACAAAATGATAATGGAATATCAAAGTTACGTTCGCTGCTAATTTTCCCATGGTCTGGGACACTCAGTTGTGTGGAAAAATCTCACTAAGAATTCCGTGAACCTGATTCCGTTCACACCAACTTTCATGCCTTCTTATTTTGTTTTCATATCATTTCTTCCCTTGAAACCTACCGTGAAAGAACATTTGGCTAGAGACAGGAAACAGGCGCATAACTTGCACATGTGACTGTTCTGGCTGTGAAAATGATTAATTCATCCATCACAGAGATGATTTACTATCTCAGGCAGGTAAGCATCGGGGTTAGGAATGGTACTGGCTTTCTAATGAGTGTCTGTAGTTCAGATTTTCCGGATCGACATTCGACCGAAATGTTATTTAAATTGACATGATTTTTCTGAATAGACCTTCCTGTTCGAATTTCTCTTTGAATAATAAAATGTTAACAAAAATTCTCTTCTACATTTATTAAGTATTTAAGGGAAATGTGCAGCTCCAGAGAAACGCGTTTACGACAAAAGGTTTACTACTTCAAGAGTGTTTAGGCTGTTAATAGTCCATTCCCTTGTTTTACTGGAGATCTTTCATTAGTCAGAAGCTTTTCCCACCTGACTGGTTTACCCATTTTCCGAGTTTGTGCATTAGTAGATGTGTTACTGACTTTCGTTAGTATAAATCTTTCCATAACCACGCACAGTGAATCTTTGTCTAAATGGGCAGACATAAGTCTGTTGATACTAACTCCATCTACGGATTTATCCAGCTAAATCAAATGACGTTTTCAGTGATCTGAGGCCACTTTAAAAAGTTCCTCTAATGATGGCTGTATTTTATAACATCTCACTCGTGTGTGCTAGAACAAAAATTCATGAGACATATACTGCTTGTGATTATTTTGCCTTAAGTTAACCATCTATAGTAGAAACCTCTGAAAGTATACAGCCACGTTTTTTTGTTTTCAGCCCCAGGGCTGATTGCGCACCAGGAAGTCTCGCATCAGACATTCTCAAAGCCCCATACAGATGTTACAGGACAAGAAGACATTATTTAGTGTTGAATGCGTATTTAGTAACCACGCTGGTAATTGAAAAACCCAGTCAGACAAACGGAACAGTAATCACCATTCAATACCATTTAATAATGGAGGGATTTGGAAGTCAAAACGAGTCAATAGTTCCTGCTCTGTTATTCCTCTTGTTCCTTCGTATTTCTTCATTGCTAACTGACAACTGAGTTGTCCCACTCTGTATACTATTTCCTATGTGGTGTGATTACCCTTAACATTCTTACGCTTTGTTTTATATTATTCTGAAGACCCTCGCAAGCCTTTTGCCATACCAAAATCGTATCTTGAAGGCTTGACTACGTGCCTTAAAGGATACTACATAAACGATATGCTTAGACCCTCTGGTAACCAGCCACCCTAATATTTGTTAAACGAATATTCAGGGCCCAGCAGTAATGTTTGCATATCACTAGACTATTTATTTTCACATAAGAAGACTATTTGACATGTTTATTTTTCTCAGCACTTCAATAGCTGTATGTTTCAGATAAGCTGGAGAATATTCATACATCAGTTGCCTATTCCCACTAAGTCCCTCCTCTTCCTTGGCAACCAAGTTATTGAAAGGAACTAAAATGTTTTGTAGCTAAGCAGGGCCTCATCACTGACCAGGTCACAACTACCCTGTGGTCCCACTCTAAGCACAATGGCGTGGTCTCCAAGGGTTATATGCTAATGGTTTTCATAATGTATACGACGTTTAGTTATTCCAGTCTTGAGGACTTCTCTAATTTTGCGGTAGCCCTCACGTTTATATACATATATCGGGAGCACTCCAACATCTTTAACAGATGTTTTGCCCGACTCTACCCGGTAGAACCTCTTCATCTCTTGTTACGCTTTTGTAGACAAAACTAGTCGATATCACCTTCCTCGATATCGATCCACTTAAGTTTCCAGGTTGCGGTGGGTTCAAATGCCTTCCAAATAAGCACATCAGTTGGATTAAAGCCAAATTTTACCAGAAACGTTTAGGTGACGGATTACCATATTATATGTAGGTTGATGGCGAGCGAATACAAGTTTAAGATACCACTCTAATATCATTGCATCGTTTCAAATAAATTGTATACCTTCCTCCTTGGTGAAATGACATTCTGTTTGAAACGGTTGCTTTTTGTGACCACTTTAATCATGATAAGCGAAAAGTGTGGTCAAACGCTAATATAACGTTTACGAAATGTACTAAATCAGTTCGTGGTACAGATGGCATTTAAGAAATCACTTAGTGACACTTCATGAACGACTCCAAACTCGTTTCCGAATGACTTCAGCTAGACATACGCTCATTATTACCGTGTGAACGCCTATCCTTCTAGACCTGAGCTTTGACTTCAATACATGCTGGCTCTTTTTCGTGGTCATCTAACCTGGTGACCAGCCTATGCCGAACACCACCCCAACTAGTAGAGGAAAAGTATGGCGCTTACACCTATTAAGGGATGCATTTATTAACAGTGGTATGAAGACAGAACAGAGATATAATAATAATAATCTACTTCATTCCAAAAACAGTGCTTTTAATACAGAATAGAATTCTCAGCATTTGTCACAATATTTCATCTCGTTTACTCAAAATATAAATGAAATTAAAAATTGAAACAAAATTAACCAGAGGAATTTGTCTGCATTTGTGATATAAAGTCAAAAATATTCGAAGCACGAGTTGACAATACTAAATTCAATGATAATTACAATGAGTTTGTTTCAAACAGTATTTTCGACTCAGTTTGGAAATTTTGGCATGCTTTAGAGTATTGAATCTAAAGTTCTGTTGATATAGTATGAGGAGGGGAAATACAAAATTAACAGTTATAACACAGCTTAAATGGTGCTCACACTTATGAAGAAATGAACAAACGAAAACAAAAAAATTGAGAGGATTATAGATACAAGAAGTACAATAACAATCAAGATCGACGTCAATGAACGTGAACGTTAAACGTTTATTTTTGGAACTGGTAGCCATTGTTGGGCAACTCGAAGGCGAGAATGGTTTGACCGTGCACAAGTTCGGCGAAGACGAACGAAAAACGAATAAAAACTTGTATTATTTCCCGCCTTAATTGCCAAACAATATAACTTCCTTCTTACAATACCGGTGTTTTGGAGTTAAAGTCGAAGAAAGTACATAGTATTAATCGTTGCGGAGCGTCTTCGTAACAACAGGAACGTAGGGATAATTTCCTTGACAGTTGATGTTGTGAGGGTGGAGGAAATGGTATATTTAGTAATGCCAAGAAAGTTAGTTATTTCATGCCTGCCTTTATCTTCATCACAAAAAGTACGTGCCAAATATGGTATAGTGGAATTTTTATACTCAGACGTACATGCATAAACTATTCCGAAAAGCCTTCTTGTTTTACCTAAGGAGACACAAAGTTGGAACTGCGGGCAGAGTGGGTGCTCAGAGTCTGACAAAATTCCTTCAGTAAATTTGTTGCAAGACATCAAGTACCTTTCAGTGACAATGTCAACGATATGGCCCAATGGGATACCACCCGTCCTACTGACGGTCAGTCTTCAGAGTTCTACGAAGTATGACATAGTCCTTTTTGGTGACTCTAAAGAATAGCGGCCCAAACCGAAACGACCTTCGAACAAAAAAGTGACCTTGAGCAAGGAATCAGCTGACTGTATCATTTTCGGAAGTAATCATGGATGTTTTCGATTACTGTTTGGATAACGGATTGATAGCCAGGTCGAAAATTTGCCAATGCGGAGGAGTTATGCATATACAAATATACACAGAGGCCATTGATGGCTTTGTATACAGATGTATTGAGTGCCGAAGGAGGAAATCGGTTCGAGAAGATTTGTCATTGTTTTTTAGTTTACAGATCCCTTAGGAGCTTTTTTCTCAAGGTCTAAACTACCTTTGACGAAAATTTTAATGATCTGTAACTTCTGGGTCCTGGAAAGAGCAGTCACAGCTACAGCTTATGAAACAGAAAATTCACGACTATTCATACAGATGAATGGAGCGGATACCGTCAATTATCGATTCATGGGTATATTCATCATGTTGTTAATCATACGGACGGTTTCCGGAATCCTTTGGATGGAACCCACCCCAGTTCCATTGAAAGTTTTTGGAGTCGTCTAGAAAGACGTAAAAGAGCGGTTAATGGATCGAGAAATCCCATGATTTACAGTTACCTGGATGAATTTATGTACCGAAACTGGTTTCATATGACTATGAAGACTCCCATGGGAAACTGGGAGGTTTTTCGCAACATATACACGAACGCCATTCTTTGTAACTGTTTATTATGATTGCATTACTTTTATATAAACCGTTTTTTACAATTATGCGCCTTTCTTTTTGAGCCTTCTCATTGGCCGAAGTTGTCCCTGTCAAGGTCATTTTTGCGTTAAAAGGTCGTTTCGGTTTGGGCCGCTATTCTTTACAGTCACCGTCTTTTTTTAAGCAATCCAGGAAAGAATAATGGTGTACGGTAAAGAAGAATAGGTAAAATACATGAGTTGACCGACTGTAAGAGGAGTTATGCCTTAACTTCTTAATGTATAAAGACGGACGAAATATTATTTAGAAATCGCCAAGATATGGGAAGACCAGGATAGGTCAGAAGAAAGAGTAAATCCAAGGTACTTAGCTTCAGACTTGATTTCTATATCAGCATCATCAATTTTGGAAGGGTCATAGTTGCCAACGGCTTCATTTAACTTTCGTTTACATCGGAAACTGAAACTAATAGTCGGACGTTTGGAAGAATTTAGTCTAAGGCCGTCAGACGAAGACCATTTGCTGACTCCTGATAGGAAGCTGTTCATCTTAGTATAGCCTAGCTGCGAGTTAACAGACATTGAAATAGTTAGCTCGTCAGCACACTTAACAAAGTTCATTGCATCTGTTGAGTACGTAACAATGTGATTGTACACTTTTTAGGTACTTGTATAAATTCGAGATATTGTACATAATTTTTGTTTAAATCGCTTCTTGTTGAAATATACATAATTTCCGTGTACGATTGAAAAATACACTCTGCTGTTGGAGACTTCGTCTTCTCCCTGGTCACCTCTACTTACTTGCTCCACTCACACCGTGTTGTATACTTTGGATTTATTGTAGGAGCCTACTACTTTCATCCGAAGACATTTCTACAACCGGAACACAGCAGCTACAGCAGACGCAGTCCAAACAGTTAACGTGCCTGTGGATTATATAATTAATTTGTAGCCGAGGACTTACACTTTATAACCAAGTAATCCTTTTTGTTGCTATAACTCGTCACTGTATTTTTGGTAATATATTGTGATTTAACACTCCACTGACTTGGATTATTACTTTTATACTTGGAATGTTAGTGAACTCTAATATTAGTCCCCTACAAATTAATTGGTGAGCCCGATAAGAACACGGATTATTTTGGCATATTCATATTCTTATTTTTGCTATTTTTATATTCATTGTGATTTTGTGTGTGGTTTATATTTGTATCCTAATTTGCACCAATAACCTCATATTATAATGTCATCACCTCAGTCCGGTACATCAAACGAGCAGACAACTAATAGCGAGACAAATGCCACAATAAATGCCATCACTGATTTTCGTTTACCCCAATACGGTTTCGCAGAACCAAGGATTTGGTTTGCGGTAATTGAACCGTTGCTAGAAGCACGGGGCATTAAGTCCCAAATAGCCAAATATGGTATGGTGCTGGCAGAACTCCCTCCGTCAGTATTGACAGAAATCAGCGATTTCATCGAAGATCCTCCGACGGAACATCAATTTGATAAACTTAAAGCCCTCCTCATACAACGTACCAGTTTGTCGGATGAGAAAAGAATCCAACAATTGCTCACAGGCTGTGAACTAGGCCCACGTAAACCATCCCAGCTGCTCAGGCACATGCGCCAGTTAATCGGACACCATAAAGTAGACGAGGTAGTGCTGAAACAGATGTGGTTGCAACGTTTACCTAGAAATGTCCAGCAAATTTTAATCATCTCAGGAAAGTCGTATGACTTAGACCAACTAAGTGACATGGCAGATAGTATTTTGGATGTTTTATCCGATAACACCATAAGTCACGTAGCATCTGATAGTGCCACACCGTGTCATTCCACACCCACGGCAGACACACCGATACTCGCCGCCATTGCAGACTTAGCGGCAAGGATTGACAATTTGGAAACTAATAAGTCTGATCGACAAGTCCGGAGACGGACTTCACAAAGAAGGTCACCATCACGACGACGATCCTTCTCACGACAGCGTTCTTACACGTCTTCTCGGGATAGCAATATATGCTGGTATCACTGGAAGTTTGGACGTCATGCCCTGAAATGTGTAAAACCGTGCAGCTTTAGCGAAGCCAACCAGGCTCAGGGAAACGCCTCAGCCAGACAGTGATGGCGACAGCTGTTACTGGCAAGCAAACAAGTCGCCTCTTCTATGTGAAGGATAAAACTTCAGACACTTTATTCCTGGTAGACACGGGAGCAGAAGTTAGCGTAATCCCTCCTTCACTATCCAGGCGATCTACACGGACACCCGGAAAACTGTCTCTCCGGGCAGCTAACCACACAAGCATACAGACGTATGGAGAGCAATCGCTCATACTGGATCTAGGTTTACGTCGGCGTTTCACATGGATTTTCATAGTAGCCGACGTCAGTCACGCCATCCTCGGAGCAGATTTCTTGAGTAATTTCAACCTGTTAGTTGACGTCAACAATAAAAAACTGATTGATAACAACACCCATCTAAAGATCCATGGAATTATCTCCAGCTATTCTGTCTATAATATCAGTATTGAAAGACCAGCAGATTGCCCTTTTTCCTCCCTACTTCACCGTTTCCCTAAAATTCTTAAGCCGTCGTACAACATCGAGGACGTCCCTCACACAGTTACTCACAAGATAGTTACTACGGGTCAACCAGTTCGTGCTCGTCCCGTAGATTACCCCCGGACAAATTGGCAGCAGCCAAGGCAGAATTTGAACACATGATGCAGCTCGGCATCATCAGACCCTCCAATAGTCCTTGGTCTTCGCCCTTACACATGGTGCCTAAAGCTGATCATGATTGGAGGCCATGTGGGGATTACCGACATTTAAACAATGCCACAGTTCCCGACCGTTATCCTATTCCTCATCTTCATGATTTCTCCCTGACATTACACGGAAAAACCATTTTTTCTAAAGTAGACTTGGTCAGGGCCTATCACCAAATACCAGTTGCCCAAGAGGATATCGAAAAAACGGCCATCATCACACCTTTCGGTTTGTTTGAATTTCTCCGCATGCCATTTGGCCTAAAGAACGCAGCACAATCCTTCCAACGTTTCATGGATCAGGTCACACAAGGTTTGGACTTTGTATTTGTATATATCGATGACGTTTTAATTGCTAGCTCGTCGCCCGAAGAACATACTGATCACCTCACCATCTTATTTCAACGATTTGAGCAATATGGAGTCGTCATTAACCCCAAAAAGTGCATATTCGGTGTCTCCTCTATACAGTTTCTGGGACACCACATAACCACGAATGGTATTACGCCTACGGAGGAAAAGATAGAGTCCATCAAAAACTTCCCCGAACCAGATTCACTCAAGAAGGTCAGACGTTTTTTGGGGATGTTTAATTTCTATCGGCGTTTCATTCCTTCGTGTGCCTCCATCGTCCAGCCGTTAACCGACCTCCTTAAAAATGATCCTAAAAAGTTTCAGTGGTCAGCTGAAGCACGCGAATCATTTTGCAACGCAAAAGATGCCTTATCCAGAGTTACTATGCTATCCCATATCAACCCCGAAGCGTCGCTTATTTTGTGCACAGATGCCTCCCAAGTAGCTGTAGGGGCAGTATTACAACAAAAGATGAAGGGCGAAGTCACCCCACTCGCATTCTTTTCTAAGAAGTTGGAACCGGCTCAGACACGATACAGCACTTTTGGGAGAGAATTGCTGGCCATATATCTTGCAGTGAAGCATTTCAGTTACTTACTACAGGGCCGGCATTTCACTATTTTTACTGACCACAAGCCCCTGTGTCATGCTTTCACTACTTCACTTGATAAACACTCCCCTAGAGAAGCCAGACAGTTGGATTATATCTCCCAATTTTCAACCGACATTCAGTACATCAAAGGGGATGCGAACGTGGTAGCCGATTCTCTTTCAAGAAGTGACATTAACCAGCTCCAAACGTCGGTAGACATCAGTCTTGATCGTATGGCTCAATTACAAAAAGATGACGTTGAACTCCAAACCTGCCGCAGAAACTCTTCCTTACAACTCAAAGATGTGCCTATCCCCTTATCAGATGCAACCATAGTCTGCGATGTATCTACCGGCACTAATCGTCCATTTGTCCCTCTCAGTTGCCGAAAAGCATTGTTCGAACATTTACATTCGCTTTCTCACCCTGGAGTACGCGCCACGGTCAGACTGATCAGCGAACGCTTCGTGTGGCCTAAAATGAACTCTGACATTCGGAGATGGGCACGAGAATGTATCCAATGCCAATGCTCCAAAGTACACCGCCACACTATTACAACCCCGAAGACGTTTAAATTACCCGAAAGGAGATTTCAGCATATCCATATAGATATCGTGGGACCATTGCCAACATCAAGGGGATATACACATATCCTGACAGCGATTGATAGATTTACTCGTTGGGCTATTGCATGCCCCTTAAACGACATATCTGCTGAAAACGTTGCTTTAGTTTTTCTCGACCGTTGGGTGTCAAACTACGGTGTACCAACTACTATTACATCCGACCGCGGTCCTCAATTCCAATCGACACTCTTTCGCGAACTGACGAGACTTCTGGGAGTGAAACATATCTCCACAACAGCCTATCATCCGGCAGCGAATGGTCTAGTGGAAAGATTCCACAGACAACTGAAAAGCTCCCTGATGGCGCAGAATGATACATCTAAGTGGAGTGAATACTTACCTTTGATTTTACTTGGTATCCGATCTACTATCAAAGAAGATTTAGGATGTACACCGGCTCAACTTGTCTATGGCACCAACCTAACCTTGCCTGGACAGCTAGTCCCCTCAGCCGATTCCACAGACGTGAACATTGCCGACTTCACTAACCGATTAACTAGACAAATGCTTCAACTTCAACCAACAGCACCTCGACAATCTCCCCGACGAGATCAGATCAACAAACATCTACAAACTTGCAAATTCGTCTTCATTCGAGTCGACGCCATCAGAAAAGGATTGCAACCTCCATACGAAGGACCCTTTCAAGTTATTAAACGTTCAGACAAACACTTTACCGTGAACAAGAATGGAAAACGAGAGACTATTTCCATTGATCGAATCAAACCCGCATACACCGACAACGACTTCGAATCTACATCGGCAACTGCGCAATCAAATAATCAAACATCCGATTCCACTCCACCGGCACCAAGTCTTATCCTCCCTCCATATCAAACACGTAGTGGTCGGCAAATCAGTAAACCGGCTCGCTACGTTCATTTTGAGGACTAACAAAAGAAAAATAATTAAAAATTATTATTATCTTTTTCGTTTAGACATTATCATCATGACCGTTAGTATTTCGTCGTAAACTTTGATGTTACTATCACTATTATTTATTTATATGTACCTCACCGAAAAAACAGGTAGTGTCCTTTCCAAAAACTACTGATCTTTAATCCATATTTTTTTTAATGTTTCTTTCCCCTCCTTAATTACTGTGTATTTACATATTTTTCTTTATACATTAAAAATCTATGTTCATGGTTAGTGCAAATTTAAGTGACATGACTTTCTATTTCAATTTTTATTGCTGAACTTATTGTATATGCTTTCAGACTTTACATGATTCACATACCTTCTCGCGTTTATGCATGTTGTAATATATCCCTATTTTTATCCAAAAGTTGCTATTACTATTATTACTTACTTCATAGTTTTACGTATCATTTTCCGGTTGTCTCTCCGGACCTCTAGGGGGGAGCCGTGTTGAGTACGTAACAATGTGATTGTACACTTTTTAGGTACTTGTATAAATTCGAGATATTGTACATAATTTTTGTTTAAATCGCTTCTTGTTGAAATATACATAATTTCCGTGTACAATTGAAAAATACACTCTGCTGTTGGAGACTTCGTCTTCTCCCTGGTCACCTCTACTTACTTGCTCCACTCACACCGTGTTGTAACTTTGGATTTATTGTAGGAGCCTACTACTTTCATCCGAAGACATTTCTACAACCGGAACACAGCTTTTACAGCAGACGCAGTCCAAACAGTTAACGTGCCTGTGGATTATATAATTAATTTGTAGCCGAGGACTTACACTTTATAACCAAGTAATCCTTTTTGTTGCTATAACTCGTCACTGTATTTTTGGTAATATATTGTGATTTAACACTCCACTGACTTGGATTATTACTTTTATACTTGGAATGTTAGTGAACTCTAATATTAGTCCCCTACACATCAAAGTGAGGCAAGCCATCCAAGAAGAAAGAAAACAGCAAAGGAGAAAGGACAGCGCCTTGAGGGACACCAGCCTCAGTAAGCGACGAAGTGGACGACTTTCCCTGGCATACAGTATACTGCTTTCTTCCTGAGAAATTAGAATGCAGCCATTTGACAACTCAACAGTCAGTTTGATTTTCAGCAAGCTTGTTTAGCAAAATGTCGCTAGGCACTGAGTCAAAAGCAGATGTGTAATGTAGGAAGGTACAGCGAACAAACTTAGCCCCCTTGTCTAAGCTGGAGACAATGTTACGATGTAAGACTGCAGCTGCATCTAAAGTACTTCTGCTGTGTTTATGTGCAAATTGTATGTGATCGTTTAAAGCTCTAAGTGAAGGTTGAAGATTAAGTAAGGGTAGCTTTCCATAGTTTTTAGAAAAGAAAAGGTTGTAGCAATAGGCCTAAATTTGATACATGCTCTAGAGGATGTGATTTAGGTATATGTACAGTTTTAATGTCCTTCCAAACGGCTGGCACGACATTTCTGGAAAAGGACTCATTAAATATGTCTATGACAGGATACCACAGGAAGTGTAAACATTTTTTGAGAATGACACTAGGCGAACCATCTGGACCTAGGCTATAAGAGGGGTTGAGATACTGGAGACATCCCAGAGCATCATCTGTATTGAAACCAGGGAAGCAGGTTTCATTAACACCTGTAACACTAGAAAGTTTATCATTTGCGGGAGAATGTGTGAAAGACTTGTTCAGTGTACACACATCAAATAAATAAGGAATGCTATTCATCTGTTTACGGCCAGTTATTTCTTTAAAAAGTTTCCATGTATCAGAGGCATTTTTACAGGATATAAATTTCTGGTTATAAAATGAATTCAATCTGTGCATTTCAGACGTCGTTAGGATGTTAAGTCTTTTCAAACCTGTGTTATCCTTCATTCTGTATAACTTTCCTTTTTGCCTGAGAAGCTTTTTAAGTTTGAGAGGAGGAGAAACGGTCAAATCCGATGAATCGCTTTTCTCTTTGACGACAGATGTCAAGAAAAAGTTTGAGATAACATGTAATATTAGAGATAGTGTCATCAAGAGAGTCTTTACTAAACAAGTCTCACCTTGTGTCTTTGAGTATGCCTCTAAGGTTCTAAACATTCTCCTTAGAGTAACATCCATGTACAATGTTTTTGGAAAGGTGTGAAAAAGTTCTCTTGTGTAACCATCCATAAATTTTGGTGTAAGCCCGTACAATATAATGATCTGAGTTAAAGAGTGGGACTCTTTTATGAGCTTCGTATATTCCACAGTCACTTAAAAATACAAGATCAAGAGAAGTATCCAGTCGGGTGGGAAAGTTAACGGCATTTTCAAGACCTAGCGCTGTAAGTAAGCTGTAGTCGCAAGGACTAAAATCACCTGTCGCTATGGACAATGAGTTTTCGCTAGAGGTGGCAGCGGATATAGTGAATTCATTGACAAACATAGATAGTTCTGAAGAGCTACAACAAGGTGTGGCATAAATGTTCGTGATAAAAATTAATTTGTACTTAGACAGGTGTTTAGGTCGACATTTAACAGTTATGCAGTCCATATTATCATTTGAGAATTTAAAGCAGACGTTGTTGGTAACAGACCACTGAGGATTCATCTAGATGACTAAAAATAACTTGATTTTGAGGGTCTTTTATAGCTCTTATTCTATTTTTGAGTCTTCCCCAGAAACCTTCTATTGAATTCGTATGAGCACCGGTTCTGGGATTGACGAATTCATCAGAATGGTTAACTCGGTGGTGTATATATCCCAAATCCGATAATCAGTTATATGCCGCCCATTCATCCATGTGAATAGTAGTGCCTAACAAGACGAGCCTTTGAAAAATGGGGAGAAGTGTGTCTGTACTCCTATAAGGAATAAGTGCGATAAATTCTTTCCGAATCTAGATGTCGTAAATTCCCAGAACCCAAACGTTATTCCCTCCAACACGTATTCGATTGTACTTCTTCTTTATAAGGACCGTTTCATTGATATGAACTACTACACCGACTCCTCCCAACACTTGAGTAATGCTATTCATTTCCCACGACGCTAAATCTTGAAAAAACTGGAACCATTGCACAGTAGACGTTAACGGTTTTTCCGTCTGAGCCGCGGTTGATCTCGCCGCGGACATTAAAATCCAGTAATGGCACAGAAATAGGATATTGGTCAACGAAAGTTTCACCTTTTCGAAGAAAGTTCCTGGAAGACAATTAACTGAGTGTCACTTACCAGTACGAACACTTAGTCGTTTCCAACACTGTGTACATCTATATATAAATCCATCAGTGACTTGGGTATACGGCTGCAGATTCATAGAAGCACCACAACTACATATCCGAGTACTACCCATTACAATCCATTATCCAAGCAGTGTTGGAATAGGCGATCTGGATGAAATTCGCATATGAGCAGAACAGCGTTCATTTTCGCGGTAGAATAATGGTAACCCAGCTAGCATTTTTTACAGGCGCATTGCATATTTCTGGGGGCGAAAAACTTTGGGAAGATCTACTTACGTGGAACGCTGTCCCAAAGCCTGCCCTAAAGAGTCTGCAATGCGCCCAAAGTCTGCCCCAAAAAGTCTGCAATGAACCCAAAAATAATGCTAGCTGGGAACCTTCGTCGACCAAAGACTGGCAGGCGTTCAAGGCCTTTGAGTGTTCGCAATCCCGGGACACTATTCTTGAACTTCATCACTTGATCTACTGAAATCTTGTCTGCACATATTTAAACCATTCAAGGAGACTAATTAGAGCTATGTTACACCTTTTTACGGTAAAAATTTCAGGATAATAGAGCATCAAGTAACTAAACTTGTTGGATAATGACCAGCAGTTTGCGAGTATAATCACAGGAAGAGTCATGTGATATATTGGATGTAAGCCACGACCCGAAAACCGTCAATGCCCAGCTCTTGCTACTCTGGGACTCACGCTGTTCCTTGAAGTTTCTCAGAAACGCTTAGCAACAACGGACGCAGAACCAAAACACCGGTTGGCTACTCGAGAATTCTTTATTGTAACACCAACATATAGACAACTTTAAAATTAAGTTTTAACTAAGGTTTCCGACAGTTTTGGCCTGACTTCTTTCTGAACGGCGACCGATGAGACGATGACTGGCGTATCGATGCCTCCGCGAAAGTATAGGGAAGTTGGGTTTGAGCAAACAACCATGAATTGATCGTTCAATCTTCAACTACATTGACACTCCCCGTCCAGCAAAAAAGGAGTACATCTATTTCTTCCATCACGACCAATACACGTTGACTTGGATGCCATTGCGAGAACCTGGGTCACGCGGACAGAGCTGAAATGGAAAGCAAACAGAAAAGCCAACACACCACAAGCATACCCACAGCACAATCTCACACATCGATAACGACCTGCGCCTCCAGATAAAGGCATCCTCTTGACATCTTGCAACACAACCGCCACTTGCTAGAATGACTCTTGCAGAATGCAACGTGACCATAGCACCATCTCATGATACTCCACGCACATCCTCTTATCTACTCACTACCAATTACCACTGCAATCTCTTGTCACACATTCTGCCTCAGTTCTAGTAACGGTGACGTACGCAAGCCTCAGCCGTCTACACTCCCGCTCCCCGGCGTGTGGGACCGCAGCTAACAATTATCTCCGTGTGCATTTCATTCTCAGCAATAGCCTAGCCTCCCCGGCGTATACGACCCATCTGCTGTCCTTAACATCAATCAATTCATTCACGGGTGTAGAAGACTCGAAACAACTTCAGAAGTAAGCACGACGAAAATTTTAGCAAAATTATGCAATAACATTAAGGTACGAAAACAACGAGTAAACACAATGAATCCAAAATCACAAATCGAGAAGACACACCACACGTATACACAAACAGTACAAATAACCTCGCGGATCATGTCTTGATGGAATTCCTTTGAAGAATTGCAGGACTTACACCAATACGCCTACAACCCTTCTCAGGTTGGCGATTGTAAGTTGTGGAATGTCCGGACACAAATAAGATTAACCAACAATTACAATAATTGGAACTCACACAATTATTTAACACAAACATATGTACAATCAACACATCAAATGTGGTGGATTCTAGCACGACAAACTACCCTTGAAGAACTGTAGGACTTACAGCAGTACGCCTACATTCCTTCTCAGGTTGATGATCCAAGTGGAAGTCGTCCGGACGCAAACAGAATTACCAACAGCTAGATGATAGATGATATCAATTCAGTATATTCAATATGAACATATGTACAAAATCACACACCGAGCACATTGGACTGCTCATTGATGCGCTACCCTTTGAAGAATTGTAGGATTTACAGCAGTACGCCTACAACCCTTCTCAGGTTGACGCTCTAGGTTGGAAAATCGTTGCAGAGTTCATTTACTGACTTCCCTCTATCAGCTATGTCCTCAAATCTGAACGGCATACACTCATGTCATTGTATCGTAGAATATAGATGACGAACAAACATACGATCTATCTGGTCAACCAAGCGTAGGCACAGAGTAATTTATACCAAAGATAATAACATTCAAATAGTAACTTGAAACTAGAAATGCCTTTATTCATGCAAGTCAATTTAACAATTACTCTCTCGTTTACACTTGGCTTATCCTCACTAAACTAACCAATATCTTTCGTCTTTTCAAATGTACCAATACTATCATAGTCATTGCACAAGATACTTGAGTTGATGGGGGTCTGTTTCATTGTGGATGACAACACCAACGACAACTGATTGATACCAGTTGATGAACTTAGTGGTGGGTCAGCAGCTGTTGTTCTTCGACTTTCAGATAGTTGTCTAACTGCAAGATTACCACCACTGCTGTCTTTCACTACTAGTTCGGGTTTAGCACTATCATCTGATGATAGGTGGGCTACACGCTGATCAATCACACTGACGGTCTCACAAGTATGCACACCTTCTGCAACTGCATCTGCATTCAATTCCACTTCACGTTGCAGTTGTACAGAACCTTTATTCAACTTAGCAGTAGTAGGCATTCCCCCATTTCATCATGATCAACCAAAGACAAATCTGCAATATCATGATCATTATCACAAATATTCAATTTACCATCATCTATCTGGTCCACTTGTGGTGGACCTTTTACTCTGTTAGTTTAGTTACCCAAATTCAAATAGAAAATAAAATGCCAAATCAGTCTGGTTACTGAAAGAATATATTAAAGTTTGGTTACTTGGGTTTACAAAGATCCAAAGTCCACAATAAACGTAATAGACTCCAGGTGCTGCGGGAAGACTGCTCCAGTACTAATTCTCCAATGTTGATGTTGCCGGAGGTCGACCAAAGTACGTAGGAAGAACTACGGTGCTCCTGCAAAAATTTGAGATAGAAAGCAGGTGATTAAAATTGATCGACGGCAGTTGGGATGGTGGAGAAGACGGAGAGTCGAAAGCAGAACTATATATTTATTCAAAACCCGAGGTAAAGTTCAAAGTACAGAGTTTATGGTTAAAACAAAGTAGTGTACAATATGTTCATTTCTTACATAGTAATAAAATTTGGATAAGTTTATTTTTGAGGACTCCACAGACTTCATCATTTTCAAACTCTTTAATAACAGCAGTGGATGATTTGGGTTCTTCCTCACAAATCCCTAAAAATTTTATACCTTCACTCTGACTAGTAATACCTTGTAAACTTGTGGAGTCAGATTTGCCCTCTGAGACTGTAACTCTCTTCTGTGACACCCTATTCAACAATGGCTTACTAGTTGCAACTACAGGCTTCTTCACCGCGCTATTATCGTCACACAATTCGGAGTCAGGCCTGGAGTTTACATTTAGCTTATCACTGAACTTGCTCACTGGTTCACAGTTCACCTTTGTATGCACCTCTTGCAAGCGTGTAAAACATAACCGTGCTTGTCTTGCATCTTGTAACTTATCTGTTGAGGATGTACTACGAAACCTGTTACACTCACTAGGTCTATATGCATTACTAGACATCATGGAGCCTTCTCGATATCCACCCCTCTGAGGCCTATTCGTCATCAATGATTGCATTTTGCTCTCAGACTGCTCTATTCTAGGGGTGGGATTCAATATACTGGCAAACTTGATCATAGATTGATTAACACTATTGTTTACCAGTTTCAGAATATCATCGAACTTTGGATCGATACCCTCATCCTCCATACGGGAGCTTATCTTCACCCACTTCCTTTGCAGTAGAGTAGGTAGGCGTCTTGCTATTACTTCTGGTATAAAACTTCAGTTGAGGTCACTCATGCAATTCATCGAAATCAATGCATTCTTGTAAATCAGCAAATTATCCAAAAACTCAGTGAGTGCCTGGGAGTCATCCTGTAATTGACCACCATTACCCTTAACAGCCTCGAATAATTTCCCTGCAATCGTCGAAGGTCTTCCAAACCTTTGACGTAGTATGCTCATAGCCTCGTAGTAGCCCTCTTTTGGCTTCATAAACTTACAGCACTGTATAGCTCTTTCAGCAATTCCACTGCAAAACCTCATCAAATACATTAACTTCATTTCATCAGTTAATAAAAAACCACTCAGCATGATCTCAAACTCCTTTACAAATTGTAAATAATCAGCCGGGTTTCCATCGAAACACCGTGGTTCAAATTTAGGGAGTTTGATGTTCCTATTATCCCTGGGCGGCGAAACAGTAACATCAACCATGTCATGTTTAACATCAGACACATCGTTACAAGTAACAGACAAGTCACCATGACTTACTTTCCTGTTTGCATCCAAGACGCTCTGTCCCTTCTTTGACCCAGGCATTGTTGAACTTGACCCAGTTCCAAAACCGTTCCAGATATTGCTTGTTCAAAGAGGACTTGACCGGCACCAGGAAAGATGAACGGTGACTATCCAAAGTCGTGCTGTCAGAAACTGACTTCACTGTCAGGAACTGTCAGCCACGTCTCGTAAACCGTCAATGCCCAGCTCTTGCTACTCTGGGACTCACGCTGTTCCTTGAAGTTTCTCAGAAACGCTTAGCAACAACGGACGCAGAACCAAAACACCGGTTGGCTACTCGAGAATTCTTTATTGTAACACCAACATATAGACAACTTTAAAATTAAGTTTTAACTAAGGTTTCCGACAGTTTTGGCCTGACTTCTTTCTGAACGGCGACCGATGAGACGATGACTGGCGTATCGATGCCTCCGCGAAAGTATAGGGAAGTTGGGTTTGAGCAAACAACCATGAATTGATCGTTCA